>OY728164.1:10000000-12552888 GCA_963277665.1 Viscum album | reverse complement strand
TCAAAAAATCATACATCATTGCATAACCCATGTAATAAAAATGGGATTCTTAAACATCGTGACATCATAAAACAATTCATATAAGATAAAGAAATTCATAAAAATAATTCCATCACAATATAATCAAATCAATGTAATAATAGGGATATAAACAGAACCCTATATTATTTTATATGGAAAATAATTTTGATAAAACACTTTAATTCCATTCTTGAGGAAAATATCCTTTCTAATTCAAAATTTTTTTTATTTCTTAACATGTCATATAATTTTGAACCAAAAGAAGTTGATTAAAAACTAAAATTGAAAACTTGTAATGGAAGCTTCTTGGAAATAATGTTTTAAAAATCCATTCATGCCGTATAAGTTAAAAAAACATTCTTCTCGTACTTTTGTCGAAAAAGTCAAAAAGTACCTCGTACAAAATATGACAAAATATTCCTTTCATATCTTTTACTAAAAACTCAACGAAGTGTAAAATTGGATTTAAAAAATTGTAGGTGGATGGAAATAATATTACATATTGAGGAAACATGGATGTGGATGATAAAATACACCCCAGTAAATTCCAAAGTATAAACAATCTCGGATAAAAATGAGATTGTGATATTTCCCTTACCTTAGGTCCAATTTGCTTCGTAAGTGTCCAAAACTCCTGTATAATGATTTAAATAATGTAATTGACTTATTACAGAATCATACTCATTGTTATGATATCATATATGGTCATATTCTTAGCTTATTATTAGTAATATTTCATTGCTACTTGTTATTTGGGTGTTTATTACTTTTTGTTCTTATGCGTGTTTTGTCGAATAAATTCTTATTCTTCTGTTTAGGTTATAGATAACTCATTTACAAAATGGTATTAGTGTAATATATATCATATTTATTCACTCAATTCATTTATGTAAACATTATGCAATGAAAATCATGTAGAACGAGTCGCATCACATCGTGGAGACGGTATTCTGTACGTACGCACGAGCGATGATATCATTCCCCTGATCGTGGAATTGTATTGGAGTGTATGTATACTATTTCAGAATCAATATAACTTTACAATAATCATATTTATTCATTATTTACTCCATTATACCCATCCAAGTAAGGTGGTGGTAGAAAATAGATTACACCACGGCGTGGAGATGGTATTCCGTACATACGCACGCGCGGTGATTTTGTTTTCTGTAGGATGGATATATGGTGAAATATAGTTGTTTCATACTTATAATAACATATAAGTATATTATTGATACTAATGTTATTAATTCATAATGAAACAACTAAAGAAGAAGAAGTGTAAGAAGAAATAAAGTTGAAAGAATCGGTAACGGACATTACCTCTTCTTTGAAGCACTTCTTTGAGACCTCCTTTTAGGGCAATAAAATTGGACTTTGAAAAAGACCAGGACCTCTAGGATGTTTACAGGAAAGTGGAGAGGAGAAATTGTCAGGGTTTGGCCGAGCTTTAAGGCTCAATGTGGTGTGAGGAAGAGAGGGAGGAGGTTCTCTTTTATAAGGGAGGAGAGGGGCACCTTTGGAAAAACTAAAAATATTATTTTATTATAAAGCCATATTTGGTTTTATATAGCTTTAAATTGATTTATTTATAAGCTAAGGTGGGTATGGGTCGAAATAATCTCATAAAATAGAATTTGGACAAGTTTAGTTTACTATTTTAACCTTATCATTTAGATTTAACTTTAAGTTAGATAATTTTACTTTTATCGTGTCTTTTTGTGTTCTTACACTATAAGGTTTATAAAATTACTATAACAATCCAAAAGAATCCCAAGTTGTTTATTGTTAATATATATAACCTTATATAAGTAATTTTTGTGAACCTTATATTTTTATAAAAAAAATAACAATTAATAATATAATATTTGTTTTAAAAACTATTTTATGTCAATTTTGACACTATTTAGTAATTGATTTTTGTGAAAATCATAACAGAATTATTAGTTCTAAAAAAGTTAATTAAATCAATACTAACATGTCATATTAACCTATAAAATTCGTGTAATTCATAAAAAATCTAAAATGAATTTATTTGGGTATTTATAACATCAATTATGTCAATATTTCATTAATAATATAATTAGTGCATCATCTTTGTGTCATAAATAAATTAAATTATTTAATGTCTAAAAATTAAAAATAAAATACCATTATGTAGGAAATTTTTTTAGGTTTCTAATTAATATTTATAGTCGAATTTATCTTATGTATAACCCTCTATTAAAAATTATTTACTTATTAAACATTGATTTTAACTATTTTAACCCTTCTTTAAATAAATTAATAATAAATGTCCTAATCTAATCCAAGTGGGCCTAAATGGTCATATGTTATTAATAAGATTGTTTTTGGTCGAATTACACTTATACAATTGAATTAGGATATGTTTTAGGGTAATAATAATATCATTTTTACCCTTAATTACCCTATTTACTTTTAACCGTGGTAAATAAAAGTAAAAAGTTACTATTTACCAAAAATTATTTTCATCTCATTGAACCAAATTTTACTTACTAACATCAACCTTGTCTCTTGGATTTTTGGAATTCCACTCACAGAAGCGGTAAAATGAAGTTTTATGTAAATTTGCAAATTCTCCTAGGAGGTGGGTAAAAGACGGTGAAAAGTTCAATAAAATTTTTATATATCTAAAATTATTATAAAATTACTCCAATGAATTACATTGAACTTATATAGGTATTATGTATCAATTTTGACCTAAAATAAATTAAAATAAATAATTATTTAAATAAAAAGTCAGTTTTTAAATAGTAACTTAGTGTTTTCACTATTCATCAAAAATTGAAAGTTTCCAGAAAAATACCAGAATTTCACCCTAGGCTAATTTCGATATTCCAAATCTAAAAACAAAGTCCATTTTGAAAAATAAAATTCACAAAATTTCAAAAAGTGGTTATTACTATTTATAACAGATAGTTTTAATAATATTTTAATAGCATATCGTTGTTTAGTGAAACTTGGTATTGCGTACGACGCAAGCTATTAAGGAAGGTCGCAATTGCGTGTAAAGAAAGACAAGATAGTGTTGTGTGTAGTGAAATATTCCTTTTATGATTTATATAAAATAAAAACAAAATATTTCTTATAAAAGTCTCGGGTGTTACAACCACTTGTTCAACTAGTCCTTAACTGACTGTAAGAATGGTATATCATTTCCAATAAGCAATATGTCGTCAACATATACTGCTAGGATAAAGACCACCTTCCAATTAAACTGATTAATAACACATGGATCACATTCATTCTTAATGAAACCAAATTCCTTTATGGATTAATCAAATCAAATGTTCCATGACCTGGATGATTTCTTTAATCCCAAAATGGATTTTTGTAACTTGAAAACCATTTTGGCTTTACCTAGTGTATCAAAATTTTTTGATTGTGTCATATAAACATCTTCCTAAAGGTTCCCATTAAGGAGTTCTATTTTGACATTAATTTTCCAAATCTCATAGTCATGCTAATCTGCTATGGAAAGTATGATTCTTATGGATTTAAACTTCAAAACTGGTGAAAAGGTTTCATCATAGTCAATTCCATGATGCTTTCTGAATCCTTTAGCCACTATCCTTGATTTATAGGTGCTAACTTGACCATTCATGTCTAGTTTGCTCTTGAATACCAATTTTCATCTAACAAGATTCACATCAATTGGATCATCAACCAGAACCTAGACATGGTTCTGATACATTGAATCCATCTCAGAATTCATAGATTCTATCCATCTTGCAGCTTCTGATCTTTCTAATACTTTCTTATAGGAGAGAAGTTCATCATTTTATAACAATAATGATTCACCATCCTCAATGACTAGGAAACCAAATATCTCTAGTTCCCTTACCTCTCTTGATCTCTTACGCAGTACATGTGTTTTTGGAACCTCTTCCACAGGGACCTGTGGAACTTGTTCCTGAACCAACTCATGTGTATCTTGAGCATCAACTTCATCAAATTCAATCTTTCTCCCACTATCCATTTTTAATATGTTCTCCCTCTCAAGAAATACAGCTTTTCAAGTGATAATAAATTTCTTGTCTAAAGGGTTATATAGGTAATATCATTTTTTTCCTTGGGATATCCTACAAAGATACACCTTGTGCCCCAGGGTTCTAGTTTGTTTCCTGATAAGGCCTTAAAAAATTCCTCACATCCCCATAAACATGTCTACGACAAAATGGGTTTCTTTCCATTCTATAACTCAAAGGGAATTCCATTTTCCACCTTAGATGGTACTTGGTTTAACGTGTATGTTGTATTTTGTAATTAATATCCCCAAAAGGATATTGAAAGATATGTATGACGCATCATTGACATCACCATATCCAACAAGGTGCGGTTACTCCTTTCATTAAAACCATTACAATATGGTTTATAAGGAGGAGTGAGTGGAGATAGAATCCCAGACTCCCATAAAAGATCGATGAACTCTTGGTTCAGATATTCTCCACCTTGATCCAATCGATATTTCTCTATCTTCTTACCATGATGATTCTATACTTCATTCTTGAATTCCTTATATTACCCTAAGGACTCCGACTTATACCTCATTAAGTAGATATATCCATATCTACTCAAATCATCCGCAAAATCAATGAAGTAAGAATATCCACCTCTAGCTTCTACTGGAAATGGTCTATATACATCTGTGTGCACCAATCCTAGAAGTTCTGTGGCCCCTTCACCATGTCCACCGAAGGGTAGGTTGGTCATTTTACCATGTAAACAAGCGTGACATCTATCAAGTGGTGTTATCTTCGTAGAGTCTAAATAGATATCTTGAAAGAGCTTTGTCAAGCACTTCTCATTTACATGACCGAGATGGTATTGCCGCAACTGGGTGATGTATGAGTCATGTGAGTTTGTTTCATTATCGATTTCCAACACATTGTTTTCATAATTTAATACCTATAAACCATTATTTAAATGTTCCATACTATAAAATATGTTGTTCTTATAAAATAAGCAACCCTTATTTCCAAACCTGAAAATAAATCCATCCATATCAAAGCATGATACATAAATTATGTTTTTGCTAACACTAGGCACATAATAATAGTCATGTAAATCCAAAATCATTCTAGTTTTCAATGAGAGGTGGTAATCACCAATGGATAATGCATCCAACCTTTCAACATTGGTAGCTCGAAGATCCTCCTCTCCTCTGGGAATCTTTCTAAATCTACTTGGTTCTTGCATTTGAATACAGATGTGAGCCCCACATGTTGTATCTAATTCCCAATGTATAGAAATGGATAGATTAAACTTGATAACAAATGCACCTTTAGCATCCCCATGCTTCTGGGTGAAGTTCCTCTTCCTGTGGCCTTGCTTTCCACATGAAAAACATACCACCTCCCATTCCTTGCCCTTCCTCTAGATCTTCCCCTTCTTGGAGGGACAGTGCTCAGTGGCTTCAGAACGTTTATAAGTCTTTGGACCTTTTCCCTTGTCATTCATTTTCTTATTCACCATAAGGACTATGGGTTTTTCATGCCCCATATCCTTATATAACTAGAAAATTAAGGGAAAATGTTTCAATAGACTCTTCTCATTATTACTCATGTTGTAGTTGACAATTCAGCTAGAGAAGGTCTTGGGTAATGATAAGATGAGATCTATACATAACTCATCTGGGAACATAATCCCTAAGATGTTCAGGAGTTCAATGTAGCCAATAAGATTGACTACATGAAGCTCATCTAAAAAAGACTCTCCATTCATAGTTATAAACAAAGTGTTGGAGATCTTAAATATCTCTTGTCTCACCTTCTCTTGGTAGAGATCCTTAATATGAGACATCATGCTATACGCATCCATGTTTTCATATTGCTTCAAGAGCCCATTAGACATGGATGATAGAATGAAACATTGGACATCTATGGAATGATTTATATGTTTCATATAAATAGATAACTCATCATCACTGGCCTCTTTTCCATGCACAACTAGAATAGGCTCTTCTAGCACATACAATTTCCTCTCATGGAGAAGGATAACGCATAAACGCCACTACTATTCATGGAAATTGGTGTCGATGAGAAGGTTTTACTTATCAAGTATGGTTCAAAATTATACTTTTGAAGTCATTTATCTTTCTATTACTAAAAATTAAAATTATAAAATGTTTAGTACTTTATCATGATAAAAATGCGACAAATAAATAAATTAATACTTATTAGTCTCCCACTATTTTATTGAAATCCAATAGCCCTCACCATTGACTTAAAAATATTATGTTGCCTGAATATTCTAGTGTAAAGGGTCCATATTTCCCATTGTATTACCCCAACTAGGGTTGGTCAAGCATCTTTAAGGGTTTTAGGTAGGCATTCCAAATGCCAACTGCATTAACTCGTAGATCCTTGATCCGCTGAGTGGACTCCCCAATCCTAAAATCCTTTTTATTTTGGATTTCCTCAACCTTTTCCTCTTGGTCCCACCAAGTACTGTTGTGGAATTCAACCCTTGATACAAACCATGTCATGTCAACCCAAAACCTTGAATTAGAATTCCCCGCTAATTGAAAGCACCCTAACTAGGGTTGGTCAAGAACTTTAAACTATGGTTCGATTCTAACCAAGATTATGGAAGGCTATACTGACTTGATATTTTCCTTGAGAGATTTTATCCTTATACGTAAATTTCCATTTTATTATCTTTTATTACATGCTTTTTAATATTAAGTGGGATATACTTATGTGATTAACCATATCTAATATAATTTTTATGCATAAGACGGTCTTATTTTAGTTCCATCTTGCATGCTTGTTTAATTCATTAATTATGTGATCATCAGAACACACCCACAATAAATAAACCATGGAACTAACATAAATAATATAAATGGTATGATCATGATATTGTTCTATTACATATTTTATCTAGCAGTTGATAAAGTAACCCAAGAGCTAGGGTAGAAACACCTTGAACCTTTTGGCTTCATGTTTATATCTTTCCACATGTTCACCTTTGTCTCCCCTTGGATTGGTTTCACCTTGGCTCCTAACTTGAGCCTCCTCCACCAAATTGGGAGCTCCATCCATTACATATGATTTTTTGTCACATGAAGGTGAGGGATGAAATGGGGTTTTACATAAAAGAAACCTTGGGCAGGAAGGCCCTACATATTAATGAGGAGAAGGCTCGCATGCCAACAAATTTAAGATAAATTAATTTCAAGAAACCATTCACATACAAAGGTCTTGGTCTAGCTTCTGATCAACCATACATGCAATGATATTTAAGCATAAATAAAACTATCATTCAATTCTTTAATCAATCTTGTTTATGATAAATCACGCTCGAATCAATTAATTATCTTTAATAAATCAATCCTTTTATCTTAAAACCTTTTATGAATTTCCTTGAGATTATCATCCATCATAATTTTAAACAAATAAATTCATTTAAAATTATCTTTGTAAGTAACTTGTACCTTGGAGGAAACCTGGTGAATTTTCATTCATAACTACCCAATGAGTAGAAATGAACATTACCCAGATGTTAAATTAAAAATATATATATATAAAACTCTTATCACATGTTGTGACTCAGCTTTACGCCTGCACTATGGTACACGTTTCAAGGGTTTGTATAATATAATCATAAATTTTAATAAATCTGCGTAATTTGGATGAGTAAAAAGTGTGTAGTTTCAACTACATGACATGTACTTTTGTTCAACATCCATCTGAAGTAAACTCCTTGGGACATAGCATGTAGATGTACTTTGGAAATTTTTGGAGTACACGTCATGTTCAGTGGGACATGCACCATGTTGTATCCACATTACATGGTTTCCAGCCGAGCAAGCTGTGTATGGGGTACAAGGTCCAACCCTAACCCGAAGGTATTACACGTCGTGTTCAGTGGACCACATGACGTGTATTCTAGAAACTGTGTGCCACATTTTCCTAGTCAACACACGATATAATTTAATACTTAGAAATACTACAACACATAAAATGATTTGGAAAACCAGTCTGATGCATTGAACCTAGACTACATGGCATGTACTTCCGAATACACACCATGTATTCTGGTGTTGTATGACCAGGAACATTCTGAACATCTAGATGAGATCCTCTATTTTATTTTAATCAAAACTAAAAGAAAAATTTGTTCTTATAAGGTGAACGAGAAGCGAGAGAGGATGAACATATATTGAGATTCAGATTTGTATAACAATTAACTTGAATTAGAAAAATTTAGTTATTAAATTCGTAAATTACCAACAGAAAACTAAATAATTATAATCAATTATATGACCCCTTATAACACCAATTTTAGGTTCCCGACATAGCGGAAGTGCATTGGTGGGTGTACCCAACTTGAATTTTTGCTGTTAATGATGCTTAATATGAGATCAATCCTGATAATAAAACGCTAGATCTTCAGAATAGAATGAAGAACGAAAGAAAATAGTGGAGTCCCGAAACCATATAGAGGATCATCATATGTTGGTTATAATTAATTTAATTAAAATATGAGAATTACCTTGATGCAATTCTTTCTCCATTGATGTTTCCGATCATGATCTGATGTGATCTATCATTGCTTTATAGAATCCATGTGTAGGATTCCTCTAGAGGGGATCCACATGTGCTCTACGTATCTCTAGATGTCACCGAAGGGATCTTTGGGTTATAGCACAGAAGAGCCTTCGCTTGCAATGTCTACCTTCAATCACCTTGATCCAGTGGAGGAGGATGTCTCTATCATCGTTTGAGAGCGTTCTTGGTTGAAAAAGAATTCTCTCTTGGCTTTAGATCTCTTCCAAATACACTATGCACGACCACAAAAATGGTTTAGGCTAATGAGAATTATATAATTTGGATTTTAATTACATAGAATAATTAAATGAATTAATTACAAGAAAGAATTTATTCATTTATATTAATTCTTAGTAATACCTATATATAATAATAACAGTTGATTATTATTATTACTTGACATGCGCCCAACGAATTACACCTAATATTATTTAATTAATTAAATAATATTATTTCTCATAAATTCCAAAAATACACGATGTGTATATTAATATATACATGACATGTACTTTTGTTTTTTAATTCTCATTATTTCCTACAACACATTTATTAAACCTTGAATAATGGCTATTTATTTTTCAAATAAAAATCACTACATTAATCTCTAATTAATATATTATTTAACCCAAAATATATTCTCTCGAATAACTATTTCCAAAATAAATGCGACCAGACATCCTTGAATAATTATTAAACCACAATCAAGATTAATCTTTATTCAACTTGTTAAATTAATATTTAACTGAGATACTTGGACACACTTTGTGTGTAACCCTCTAGGCCTCTTTCTCAGTGGCATGAAGTGGAGCCTGCCTAAAGTCCCAGGTTAGCGTCTAAAAACAGGCCAAGGCACCCATAGAAAAAGAAGTTAATGCTGCAATGATGTGTCACCTCCTATGAACACTTACCGTGTAATGTAATCCCTTTGTCTTGATATCTCAAATCAAGCTGGTTGCATGCTAGTAACGTCAACCCATGTGCTCGATTATCCTTTCTTTAACTTTTTGGAATTGAAATTTCCCATTCCTCACCATGGACATTGATTTATTCAGGCTATATAAATTCCATCAAAGGGCTTGAGATATCTACTTTTGTTACAGAACCGAATGGGAAAATCCTTTATCGCATTATCTATTAATGCAATATCACACCCAACGTATCATACATTGCTATGAATAGTGTGTCTTCACCATTTTCATCAATATATCTAAGTGTGTAAGTTATAATACCCATTTATAATAATCTTAAAGTCTAAGGACCAATACACACGTCCGTAGATAGGAATATCTAATGACACTATGAAATGTGGATTTCTTACTGGCGGGCCTCGTTATCATAATATCCTCCTGGATATTACCAAGGGCTTACACCATGATAAGGTGCCTCAAAGTTTTATGAGTCCTCACCCATAATGACCTGTATTATTTGTGTCCCTCAAATAACATCATCTGTCCATAGAAAATATATTCAAGAATAGTGTTATGGCACTTCCGAGTTCTCATCATTGCAAGGATCCGGTATGACCCTTTAATGAAATATCTATCCTTATGAAATTATCACATGCATTGTCCCACAGAAGAAACTTATAGATGTGATAAAGTATTTATTAATGAATAAAGTACAAAGTAGTTGGTTCTAGGCCACCAAATCAAATGTACCCATGGTTCAAAACCGTGGGTATAGCCCCCTTAACCGTGGGTATAGGCTATACCCACAGTTTTGGGAACTATGGGAAACCGAGGCATTGGGATATCTTTATGCTATACCCACGGTTCAAAATATCTATACCCAATGTTTGAAAACCATAAGTACAAGTGTCTTCCAATGTGTCATAACACATTTTCTACCATTTCATAACCTTATACTGATGGTTTTAAACTGTGGGTATAGGTTTTAAAAAAATATGTTATAGGATTTCAATACCATGACCAGTTGGACATAAATCCACTTCTATACCACCTCCACAACATCAATTTTGTGTGTATATATAAATAAATCAACATAAATATATTTATACCATTTGTAGCTATAATAATAAAAACCATGGGAATATTTATTCCTGGAAAAAAAAATTTGGGGAATTTTTCCCCCATGCTTAGGCAGGAATATTATCCCCATGGATTTTCATAACCATGGGTATATATTTTTACCTTAGACCTATCCCCAAGATTTTCCCAAAATAGTGTTGATAGGTTTGCCAATAGTTTAGGAAAACTGTGGGAAATGTTCTCTATCACAGACTTATCCTCATGGTTTTCAGAAAACCGTGGGGATAGGTTTGACTCATACCTATGGTTCTATTGAAAACCATGTTTATAGGCTTTTAGTCTAGACCTATAAAAATGGTTCATGAAAACCATGGGTATAGGCCCCAAAATACCCACAATTTCAGTAAATCATGGGTCTATTTCTGGACTTAATGAATATACCCATAGTTTTTAGAAAGCCATGGGTATAAGTCCATTTTCCAGTAGTGATTCCTTTTACAGGGATTAATGATTTACATGAAGCTTTTCCAAAGTATAAATATCTCTTTACTTCATAACATATACTTAATCTCCTATAGTTTTCATCAGGTTTTGTAGTCAATTATGAAACACCTGGATCAATTTGGAGATATTTTCACATGTGGGAGATCATGTTGTAGAATATGGATAAGGAAAATTATTGGTTCATGATATATAATATCCAAAACTCAATTTAAATTTATTCATTATCATATATTCCTTCCAATCATGTTGTCATTTGATTTTTATAGAGAAATACAATGTTTTGACAGATCATTGGAGTTTGATGAACATTTTATCAAAATGGTTCTTGAATCCTTAGAAATTCATATGGATGCAATATCTATGAATTTCAAAATCAACATGATGTATACACTAGGTAATGGTAACGCTGTAGCTGATGAATTAAGCTTGACATCCTATAATCACATGGTTAAAGAGGCTATGGATAAATAGGATCTAATGTCGATCATAAATGATTTTCATATAGATAATGTAGAGTAGGGGGGTAGTATTTTTTTACATGATTGTATTGTTCATAATTTGGTTGATCAGGTTAAACATGATCAAATATTATATCTTTAATGACTAACTATAAGGGAAAAACTAAATTTTGGGGAGACCATTTATGGATGAAATTTAGATTAGAGTTCAATGTTTCATTTTATATATTTTACTACAGTACCTATATCATATTAGGATGAAGATCATTTGTTCTACCACAATTCAAGATTGGTTGTTTATATTGGAATTTTGAAGATGTACAAAGATCCAAGAGAGTGATATTTATTGATTGGAAGAAAGATGAATGTGTTCAATTTTTTTGAGATTACTCACCCATCAATAGGTCAATATTGAGCACCAATGAAGAGTTTTTTTGTCTAATTAATTAAGAATTATAGTGTATTAATAGACACACATAGTTTTTTATTTTTCAACAGGTTTTCCAATAATTATCAGGAAACATAATTTTATATGGGTTATTATGGATAAAATCAAAATGAAACATTAATCTATCCTTATTTGAGAATCCAATATGGTGGAATACCTATCAAATATATTATTTATAAAATATATAAAGTTTAATTGAGTTCTAATAATGATAATTTCTGATCAGGACCCTAGGTCTATATCCCAGTTTTGGAAGTTCATTTAAAAATCCCTTAAAACCCAACTAACCATCAACACCACATATAATAAACAATTTGATAGAAAATTTGACTAAATGATCCATATGATGGATGATATTATTAGATTGTTTTTGTTGGATTTTAGAGGCTCATGGATGAATTGTATATCGATAGCGTATTTCTCAACAAATAATACTTTTCATGGATTGAAACATATGGATCCTTTAAAAAAAATAAACTTTCTTGACATTCATCCAATTATTTTCTGGAAATATGTGAGACTCCACTTATCAGAAAAAGTACAATATGGTTTAGTTGATCAAAAAGAGTATGTTTATGGTTTATTTTCCTAAAAAATATTATGTGGATCATCATATATAGTAGTTTTTTTGATCTGGTAGATAATTTTTTCTTGAAAATCTCTCAAAGAATAGGATGTGTTGATTTTTTTTTAAAAAGTCATGTTTTATATTTTTTAAATTGTCCCATTTGAGATACATGAATAGGTTAGTGTTGCGCCTTATCTATTTGAATTTTTTCAAAGGTTTAATTACTTGACTTATGTATTTCTTATTGCTTTGTTATAGATTTACTATATTTTTATTGACCATGTTTTTTGAATAGGAACTTTCGATCTTGATATGGATGCAATGATGATTCTTGTGTTGATAAATATTATAGTTCGTTAAGATAATATCATTCATGGGAAAATCATCATATTCATCAATGTTTTTAGATATCAATGGTATTATTCAAGAAGATATGTGGGTACATGGAAATGAAATGTTAGAGTAGTGGCCTGAGATCTTCCAAACCTACAGTGGTCTTAAATATTATTATGATAGAAATACAATGAATTTGGAGAATGTACCACCCCTTATATAATGTAAATTAAACATTAATTAGATTTTTTTTTTAATTTAATGTATGGGTTTTTTTAAGTGTTTTAGGGTAGTTTTGGAGAGTTTGGACATGTTTCTTAAGATGAACAATTTGAGAATAGTTAGAAGAAACTATGTAATACCTTTTCAAATACATGAATAGTGATGTTGGGAGTCACTATTAAATAGCATTGTTGGATAATAGTTTATACAATCTATCTTTATGCTAGGGAAATTATTGTAGTCATAGGTAGTGGGAAAGTCACAACTGACACATTCACTTTCAATATACGTGATCCAACCATGTTAGGGGATGTACCAGAGATAGTATTATCACATAGTTTATGTATGGTTTACTAAACCATGCGGCCCAATAGTGTAGGTACTTTGGTGATGTCTAGTAATATGAACATATTTTGTTAATGGATTGTTAAATAGTTCAAGCTAACTAGATTAAAAACATTAAATGATCCAAAAATTTAGTTTAAATGCAATTTAAGGCCTCAAAATAGTAATTATTCTCCATTTTTAGGGCCTTTAACTCCTCTACTCTCCTAGGATCCTAAGGAAAATACATTTGTTTAGAAATAAACTTTTTGGTGAATAAACATTTATTGGAGGCCCAGAATCAATGGGTAATCCTTATTCTTCCTTTATATTCTCATATGAACTGTTCTCATCTCACTAAAATCTATATATGAACATTTATATAGTTATATATGAGATATAATGTGAATATTGATGAGATTTTGTTTCATGTATTTAAGGGAAGGTATTGTGATCATAGACCTATAATTTTATAGGAATGTTCTTTATTTTTATCATTAGTTTTAAGATAAGTGACTAATATCTCATATCTAATTTATCTATAAGTTCAAGCATTGATTTTAATAAATAATATATCTTTTAATTACTAAATAAATTTTAATTTATTTCTTGAATGAGTCTATACAGTTATTTTTTTTGAAATATATAAATTGTATGGCCTTTAGAAAACCTCTCTACATATGATTTTTAAATAACGGTATTAAAATTATTGTTTGTAGTAAATTAAATAATAATGTTACATAATTTTTTTTATTCTATGAGTTTATTTATATTAAATTAATTATAATGAAATTTTTTATAATAGGTTTTGATTGAGATCAATGTGGGATTATGTAACATCGTGATGTTCCACCATCAAAATGAGTTATCGTGTGGTCATGTTGTACCACCATCAATGTGTGAAACCAGTCTTTTGTGTGTGGATGGGTGTGTTTGTGTGTGTGAAGAGGATAATTGTTATGGAAAGTGTAAATGAATTGAAATTAGAATATTTTTGGATTTTATCACTTTTATTCCACATATATCATTATATAAATTGTTTTAATATTTTATCAATTGTTCTCTACAAAAATTTCTAACCATTTCTTTTCATTATTTCATGAGTTGGGAAGTATATAGGGATTATTTAATGAGTTTATAATCAACAATTTTAGGGGATTTTAGTTCATTTGAAGATACTATTTACCAAGACACATGAATGGGAAATCTATATTATTTATCTAGAGATCCATCATGATGTCATGGGAGTTGATGATGGTGTTGGATATTTGAGCCATTTTGGGTGATGAATAGGATTATTTTAGTTTGGTAACTCTAGTCCATGTAGTATAAATGTGTTTTAGTATATTTTTAAAATTTCGTTTTATCTTTATTAAAAATATTATTTTGTTTTTATATTTTAGTGGTATTTATTTTACTTAAGCATCATGTATATTTTTGCAATGATTATATTATTTGATATTTAGTTGTTGTATTTATAAAGGGAAAATCATCACATAATTTTCTCTAAATACCTTAGTATTTATTTATATCCATTAGTTACTTGGTAATGTAAATTAAGGATAGGCGGACTCTATCTCTTCTCATGAAAATTGAGGTGGGGACGGATGTTTCATTTAATCCTGTGGAGCCATGTGTTCAACTGAAAAGATCAATATATATACCTTTTAGAGTAATATATGTCACAAAATGCTATCATTTATTAATAAAAATAACCTAATCCATAAAAAATAACTGAACCATATACTAATACCAACTATTGTGTCCCATACCCACACTCCTAGATCTAATGGTTGAAATAAAAATGACACACATACAGTTTGAAAACATGTAACAAGACCCGAGAAAAGAAGACATATATCTTACATTATTTCACTAATTTATAAAATATCATATAAAAAATTTACACAATAACTAATAATAAAGTATTAGTTTCAATATAAATTAGAAAAAATATATTTTTATTTTACATTAATTAGTCAATATTTCCCAAATAATAATTTTATCATGAGATAACTTCTTAAACAAATCATACATAATAAACTTCTTCATATCATGGGAAATTAAATCCTAATAAATGAGATGATCTCAAAATATCATTAATTGTAATCATAAGATCTATAAATTAATGATTATTAGTATAAAAAAGATAACAATTTGGGTATAATAACATCATCAAGGTTCATGGAGCTAACAAAATTGAAATCATAGCCAATAATTGTTTTTTAAAAAATTATTAGTCATTGAATAAGCCTTTTGGAATGATATATAAATTAAATAATAAAATTTAAGACATTAATCATTAATAATGATTCATGATAACATAAATAAAATATATATAAATTTGGAATTAAATTTATTTAATAACACGTATTAGGGTTAGCTATAATAAAATTCATCACATAATAAAAATGTTTAGCCTCCACTCTATAACATAACAGGAATGAGTTAATAAACTATATATCTATATGAGCATGAGAAAATTTTTTTTTTACCCATATAGTCCAGGAAGAAAACTTCTGTACCATTTTGGTCCAGGGATACAATGAGTGTAACCTTTTGGGCATAGGATGACTAGCTATTTACATTTTTAAACTGAGCATGCTGCCTTTGTTCATTTCGGGCATGGTCAATTACATTGGTACCATTTTTGGTCTAGTCTACTATCAATTTACCCTTTTTATTCCCATTATATAAAAAACCATACCTAAAAAATCATAGGGAGATAAATATATTCTATTTGTATAATGATAATAAAAAAAACAATTTCCATAATAACAAAAAAATATTCATATTTGCATCATTGTTCAATTAACACATAATAATGAATTGGATTTCAGAAATATATACATGTGACATTTTCATATACCATAAGAAGAAAAAAGGTCTATCATATCCTTACATCATAACCTTAATGAAGAACAGTAAACATTAATGGATGTAGACATATATGAAGATTAATTTGGAAAAATAAGGAAAAATTTATTTTCCTTGAAAACATTAATCATAAAATAAAATAATTTATAAACCAATTTTTTAGATATTACATTTGAATACTATGATTGGTTTTTAAAATTCTAAAATATAACTGATGATTTCATAAAGAAAATGTGGTATTACCAAAAACATATTAAATGTTATTTTATTAATAAATTTTCAAAGGATGTTAATCATTTCAGAAAAAACTATGCTAAAAATGAATATAAACTTATTAGAGAATTCCCTATCCATTGATAGAGTCTTTATGAAATTATATATATATATATATATAGACATATATGAATAAATAAAAAATACAATCTACAAGGGGAAATATTCTTGACCAAGAAAATATGATAAGGCTAGTCCCACTTAAAAATCTAATTCTTGTATAATGGTTATCCATATTGACATGTAATGGCAAGATTACATAAAGAACTAAAAATTATGATAGAATAATAAAATATATTGTTTTTATAGAGAAAAAACATATAATTCCACCAAATGGAATTTAAAAAAAATACTATCAATTATAATGTTAGATTAGAAAATAAAAAAATATGTATTTGGTAATGTTTGAATAAAAATCCCTTGAAATAGAAAATCCATAGAAGTATTTTTAAATAAGTTTAGTTAAATTAAAATCATATAGAAACACATCTCTAGGGATGTACAAAACCCACCATGATAATATAAGTAGTGAATATGTAACATTTCACAATGTGAGAAAAATTGAGATGACAATCAGGTACAGAAATATATTTCATTATTTAAGAATCAATGAAAAATGAGGTTGTGAGAAGGAATTTAAATAAAAATAAAAAAAATTATAATATAAAAAACCGTTTTATTAAAAAAACAAAAATATAAGGAAATACTCAATAAATAAATTATTCTCACAATGAGAGGAGAACGGGTTAATAAAAAATAATTAACATGGAATCATGTTTTAGTGAACATACCCAATCTTCAAAGAAGATATCATATCAACTCTTATAATCATTCATAGTGTTGATTTAATTATAAAGTAATAATAATATTATAATATTCCTAATGTGGGATAGAAATGTTAAGGAATAAAATAAGGTAGATTATGGGGAATAATTAGAATTTTAGAGATGGTTTATAAACTTTTGTTAAGGGATTATTTTGTAAGTAAGGAATTATAACTATATATTACTAACATACATAAACATTACATAATTTTTTTGGTATACATAATCATATTCTTAAAGACTATATTTGGTAAGTGCCTTTTGAAACATGAAAAACATCTAGTTTGGTGAAAGAACATCAATTTTCCCCAAAAGATCTTCCAGTTTAGTAACCATACAAAAAACCTTTCTTTATAACATACATAATAAAATGGAAATCTTGGATACTCAGTAAGGTTAAACTACATAGATGCACAAGAAAAATCATGAAAACAAGTGTATGAGAACATGAGAATAAAAAAATAAGATCATACCATTCATGTAAAAGGTCATATACATTAGTCATGGAATAAATAATTAAATATAATAAGACATCCCTAACGAAAAAATCAAGATCATAATCTATGAAATCAAAACATAAGAATAAGATAGGGGATTTTGGAAGAAAAATAAACATGTAATATCATTTACTATAAGTCAAGGATCATCCCAAAAACTTAATAGGGAACTTCATGGGAGATTCACTTAGTAGGTAGGACACAACACCATCCCCAGTCCCAGTCCTTTAATTATAGTGGATTGAGTTTCCCATCTACCCATATTGAAGCAGTTTTCCACTTCATTCCATTGTGTTTCAATCCGTTCAACTTATTTCCCATCATTATATCATGAGATATAAGTATTTTTTCCAATGAATTGGAGGGATATATAGGATCCACCCATCACTAAATTAAAAAAATACCCATGTGTTACCCAAGACCATAAACCATTCACCATCTTAGAACCTATGTAATGAAATGAGTTTCATAAACTCATCATAATAATATAACACATGGAAAAAATATGTTTCATAACAATTATTACATCATAAAAATTAAGCATTCATAGAAAGGACAATAATAATATCATTTGATAACATCCCCTGAAAAACATATGCTGCAATAATAAACATAGTCTTAGATGGGAAATTATTTTGAAATATCAATTAGAATAAATATTGAAGAAAATATACTTTCCATATTTAAAAATTATATTTAAATCATAAAAAAATTATTAAATTTTTTTTCATTGAAAATAACCATATAAAATTTTAAAAGATTCCTTGAAAACTATTTAAAACTTATTTTAAATGTATTTTATTTATAATTCATAAAACATCATTTAAAACACTTTTAAAACATTTTAGGATAACATTGATATGAAGGAATACAGATTTACGACTAAAAATATAATAAAAGTAAATGAAACATTTAATATCATTAAAATAAGGAGATAAATGATACAAAAATTCAAAGGGTAGTATATACATATCATAAAATAATATAGGTATATAAAATACCATGTGTCTTAAAGTTGTAAAATTGAGAAAAACATACCTTCGCGATTTGGTAACTTTTGAAATGTAAACCGTATGAAAAAAGAGATAATAAAATGGATATATAAATAGAAATAAATTTAAGGATAATGATTATATTTTTCATTCATGGTAATTTTATACACCATATAAAAGAAACAAGTGGTGAATATGGAATAAGTCTCACAAAAATGAAAGTGAGACAAAAAATCCCCTCACATTATGTATTTACTCTCTTCATACTCATGAAAACCTACTCTATAATAAATATAAGTTTATTATAGATATATTAAGTAACCATAATAAATTATATCAAACCATATAAGATTTACTTATGGACTTCTATTCCACATTTTTTAGCCTTTCCATATTAATATTACGATTCTGGAAATAACTAATTGGGTTTTTGCATGTATTTTTATGTGTTATATTTTATTCACTCATACATATAACATGGTTTAATTATATCCAGAATTATATCCATGATATAAATATAATATAGTCAGTATATATTTAAATATAATAATATTAAAAATATATAAATAGAAAATTAAATACACCACTAATGGAGAGGGTATGTCATATTTGCACATTAACGTTGTTTCCATCTTCTTATTGTATTGAATGAATGATAGAAAATGAAATATATGTATATAAATATATATAATATCATTCTAATATAATTAATATTTTCTATATATCATATACGTTCACTAAAACCATCCTTAATACAGTCTATGTAAATTGTAAATGAATCACATTGCTTTGAGGAGGTGGTAGTCCACATGTCCACAAATGAAGTTATCATTTTTACAAAAAATGGAATGAATGAAGGTATGTTTTATATAGTAAATAAATAATAATAAGTAAAAATTAAATATCATATATATAATATAAAAATATAAATTCCATCATTATTTCCAACTGTGAAGGGTGGAAATGGAAGAATGAATGACCTTAGTCCGTGAGGCAGTTTTCCATTGTACACATGAACGATGATTGCATACCCAATTTGGTTGAAGGGTGTGATATTTTAGGTATAAAATATTATATTACACCGTATCATTATATAGAGGATACCGGGGTTGTACGGCCCCATCCTAAAACATTATATAATCTTGAATTAAGTTAATATTTCACATTGAGGATCTTTTCAGGTTTAGAGTTTTGTAGAATTAGGCCATAACTATTACATTAAATCTAAAATATTACAAAGTAGACACTTCTACTCAGTATCCATTTTTTCATAAAATAAAATCTTTTAAAAGAAAACAATAATTTATTTCTTGATAAAAATATTCTTGAATTATTACTTTCTCTTACCCTTCCTTATACCCTATAAAAAACATTTAAAACACTTGGTATGAGCATAAAAATCATAGTAAAGGGTTATAAAATAAAGAATAAAAACATTAGTCCACCAATACATAAAAACATAAGCTCTTTAACATGCCTCATGAAATCATAAGATTTATGAATAAAACATAGAAATCATAAATTATAATTGTAACCTGTTACATCCATAATATAATTACATTGTATCTTTCACAGCTATATAGGATGTTAAATTTGGAATACCCATAATTTTATATTCATTAAACCTCTTAGGAGAAACATTAATAATTACCTCTGTCACGTTACCCAATGAATTGGAGAGTTATCTTGGGAGCACCCGCCCAATGTTTATCATGGAACCACCCGTATACGTAATCAATGACCAAGAACCATAACATAATCATAAAAAATGAAAAATCCTTTTTCAAAGATAAAATTTACACATTAAAATCACAATATTTCATTTCAATATGTTTACATAATCATTTCTTCATCGAAACCACTTTCAATACCATTAAGAAAATTTAATAAAGATATTTTAGAATCAAATTTTCCCATACCACATTGAAACTTATAAAATAATTAACATTTTAAAACATTAATGTCCATATAATTAAATCCTAAAAACTATATTGAAAGATTTGACATTAATTATAAAGATTTAGAAGAACAAATATTTAAAACATTTAAAACAATGTTTTAGTTAAGAGTCCCTCTCCACATAAGAAAATACATGAATAAAAATAATTACAAAATACATTAAAAAAAATTATAATATCCTGAGAATAAATAGATTCATGATATAATATGTCAAAGGTCAGTATATACACAATATAAAATTGAATTGGTGTATAACAACAAATAAGTCTCAATGGAATGTAAATTGAGAAAAAATCCCTTACAAAGATCTTATAAATGATATAAGAATTTATCAATGGGGTGATTATGTGTTTCAAATGTATATCCACACAATGGGAAGTTGAAATTACAACATAAATAAATAAATAGTTATTTCACACATAATTGTGGCATAATATAATCAATGAAGTATTTGTCAAACCTAAAGAGTGGAAATTGAGTTTAGAAATTCCCATACAAAAATTAGGCATCCTAACAGAATCACATAAAAATTCAAAAAAAGGGTTTGTGAGGGAGACAAGGGTCTCTCATAACTTGGACATAAAATTTATAGAAATAAAGATATATAAGATCATATCTAAACAAAGGAAAATAGAAATTAAAAGACAAAACATAAAGAAGTCTTTGACTAAAAGAGGAAGGTGAAAGGGTCCCTTACAAAGATCATTTAGTAAATAAAATAAATATATTATGTGTATCTAAAATAAATAAACATAAATAAAGTATAAATACAAGATAGTACATCAAAATTTATTTCTCTCATAATCATAGAATGACATAATCAAGAAGTTTAAGGTCAACCCAACAAATTAAAATTGGGTTGAGAAGTTCCCTTTCCTTGTGTCCAACACGTCACATATGTTCCTTATTCTTCTTGAATAATGAACATAAGTTAATTTCTACTCTATTTAGAATATTATTCCTTTTATATCACTTATTACCTTTCTACAATAATTATTTAATTATTTGAGTTCATATCGGACATTTGGTCGATGTTCAGAACTTGATTCAAAAATGAATTTGTTATAATTACAAATTGTCCATGTGATCAAAATTCCATTATCTCCAGATTTTTATTAATGATTTAAATATCATATATATTATATATATCCAGTATATATTTATTTATAATAGTACATATCATTTGGATATATGAAAATGCAATGCACTGTTCATGGAGATGGTAAGCCATACGTACGCATGAACGCTACTGTCATTTCATTTTTTTATTTTTATGTAATGAAAACCAAATTATACATAGTTATATTATTATTAAATTATAATATCATATTTTATATATGTCACATAATTTTATTTACACTATCCATCATACGTTCCATGTATGGTATGAATGAGTCATATCACTTTGAGGGGGCGGTAGTCAGCACTTCCTCAAATGAAATTATCGTATTTATACGACATGAAAAGCATAAAGGTATGATAAAATGAGAATTAAACAAAAATAGAGATAAAATAAATATCATAAATAACATATATAATTATAGTTCCATCATAATTTCCACCTTGAGATGTTGTAGGGGAAAATTGAACAATCATCATTTCATGAGGCAGCAATTGGCCGTACACAAAAACAATATGTTCGTATCCATTAGATGGAGGTGTGCATAAGTTTAGATCAAATAATAATAATAAAAACATCCTAGTATATTTAATATACTGTTTTTTTTATAAAATAATGTAATAAAAGAGTGTATGGGGTTGGAGAAAGAAAATAAATGAAAAGAATTAGAGAGAAGACGTTACCTTTAAATCAGGTAACTCCCTTTGGTTTGAACCAAATTTTTTTATTGAATCGCCTTGTTCACAAAGTAAGGATTATAGATATAATGGAGGGATGTTTTGAAATTATTTGAGTAGATTTTTGGCAACTCATGGGGCTCTAGAGGTGTGAGTAATGGGTTAGACTTGATGGCCTTTTATAAGGGGGAGGAGGTTCTCTTTAGGAATGTTTGAAAATATTTTTTTATTATAAAATTATTTTCATTTTCAAAAGGTCAAAAACTCATTAAATTCTAATATAAGATAAATATAAGAAGATATAAAATAATCAAATAAGAATTGGATAGGTTTTGGATATTTTTAATCCATATCTATTTTATTTATCCCTTTGTTAAATTATTTAACTTTTACAATGTCTTTTTGTATATTCATACTATATGGTTAATATATTTAATATAAATATCCAAGAGACCCAAAATGGATCATTAATGACATTTTTTACATCATATATGTCATTTTACCAAATATTAAATTATTAGGACAATTTTATCATTTAATAAATTATTAATTGATTTAATAACTCATTTATGTCAAATTTTATACAATTCATATCATGAATTTTAAAAAAAAATCCAAAATAACTTGATCAATTAGAAAAAACTCCATTAATTAAAATATAACAAGTCATAATTTTCCATAATATTCGTTCATGTCATAAAATGTTTCAAAATAAAATTATTTTAATATTTATAATCTCATTTATTTAAAACATTCATTAATGAGGTAATCGTTACATCATAATTGTGTCATAAATAAATTTATTTATTTGATGTCTAAAAATTATAAATAAAATATCATGATGTAGGAAATTTTATTATATTTGTAATTAATATTTATAATCTAAATTATATCTTATATAACCCCATATAAATTTTTATTTACTAAAAGATATATGTTTATGTTATATTTTCCTTATCTTTAAATTAATTTTTAGAGTGTCATTTAAACTTACAAGTGGCACCATGAGGTCCCAAAATTGATCTAAGTATTTACATGGTCAGACATGTATCATACAATAGGATTAGGACACGTGTTAGGGTAATTTAATATTATTATAATATTATTTTTTACCTATATTTATCAGATTTACCTTTTAACCATGGTAAATAAAATATTTACCGAAGTTACTATTCATAATGTCTAAAAATAAAATTTATCTATTTACAAAATTTGGAACTCATAATTCAAAATATGGAATCCATTTTTCCAAATTCAAAACACATAAGTTTCATAAATCATTTTCAAATTATTTCCCGTTGTCGAAACCAAAAAACACGTTTTTAAGAAATGATAACTATCAAAAGATTAACATTTTTTGTCCAACTTTGATGTGAAATTAATTCCAATGAAAAAAATTAGATTAAATGTTAAAAATATAATCCAATTAAACTTTAAAACTAATTAAAAGGAAAATATAACTATATAAATAATTTAGATGAAAAAACAATTTTGACTTAAAATGTAGTATTTGTCACTATTCATAAAAAAAGAACTTTATGAGAAAAATACCAAAATTTTACCCAAGGTAAATATTGATGTCCCACATAATATGAATAAGTTTATTTTGTCAAATGGAACATATAGAAGTGAAAAAACTATATTCAAAATGGGTTCTCTATCAAAAGGTGGTAAACAACCTTTTAAAAATATTCGAGTATTTAATGTTTAAAATCAGGTTCTTTCTTATTTTAAGCCTCTAAAATTTATTGGATAAATGTAATGAAATTTATCAAAAATGAATAATAATATTTTAGTTAGGTATGTTCATTCCCACCAATACATTTCCTAGGCATTAACTAACATTAAAATATTATTATATTATTACTTTTCAGTATGACTCAGCCTTTTGTGCAACATGAGATTTCAAAGAAACCCATTGTTGTGTGTCGGGTACTCCATCGAACATAGAATATATTTTAAAGTAAATTAATATTTAATTCACAAATATTAATAAATATTAAAATTTCATATTATTTATTTACCTGGGATGTTACATCCTTACCCCATTTTGGGAATTGCGTCCTCGCAATTTTTAAAATTGTGCTCAGAAACTTCATTAAAAGTTCAACATAGGGAAAAAATTCAATAAAACTATCACTTTAAAAGAAAGAAAGAGAAGTAAAAAGGTCACCTCAGATAAAAAATATTAGGATTCCATGTATCAAAACATGGATTTTGAGGAGAAAATAATTATCATGTTCTGATGGAGAGTGATAGAAAACATGACTAGGAGAAAGTTAACCACAAGAAAACCATAAACTTGTGATAGGTTAAACAATCATTAATTCCCGAGTAGAAAAAGAAAACATAAAATATTATTTAAGTTCCCTTTTGTAAAGTTGGAGAATTTATTTATGATATTGGAAAAGAACATAAGGAAATATAATTAATTTTCTAGTAGAGTTTCATACTTTAATAAGTTTCTATGAAAAACTCATATTTTTCACCAAACGATGAGTAATCAAGATGACTTGGTCACACCTGAAGCACTAGGATAAAATTCTAGAGAATCAAATAATCCAAAAAATATGAAATATATATTTACAATGTCTCTAGAAATTAACCAAAACAAAATGGTTAGTAAAAGATCAGATAATCACAAAAATGATAATATTTTATAAAAAAATAGTACTCTTAATCTCAAAAATTGAAAAAACAATACCCAAAGTTCAACAAAGACCATTCATTAAAAAATTATCCTTAAAAAAATTCTTCAAAATACAACAAAGATTGAAACCAAAATCTCAAAAGGATTTAATCACATAGTCTTCCATAAAGATCTATCATTTATCTCAAAATAACATCGGTTAACCTTAAAGTCTCATAATTAAAACTAATTTACCTAATCGCATATTCTCTATGATAGGTTAATCATTTTCATAAATAATCCAAATCACCATATGTCTGAAATAAAAACATAGATTCTTCCCAAATAAAATTTTAACCATTACTCCCTAAATGTAATCCCATACCATTCAATTTTCTTTAAGCATATAGTGTTTCTAAAAGAGAGAACGTCTTGCAAAATAACCTTTATCACATAATCACCAAATAATTTTACTATACTAAGGATATCCATTTTATAAATCATAAGTTCCAAAAATAAACTTATTATTGATCCATAAAATCCTTTAACTAAAATAGAATAAGTCATATTAACCAGCGGCTTCACGTAGGCTAGTGGTAGGTGATGTACTCTTGTCACCCTTCAATTCTAGGTTCGATTCCTACGGCCTTGCTGGACACAATGAGTTGTCACCCATATTGCGTGTTTTCCCTTTTTATAAAACTCTAAAATAACCCTAACTTTATTTAACCTCAATGGTTTTCTTATACCACTCATTTTCATCCAAAATCATAATTACCTCAACATCTTAATTCATGAAGTCTTATATATATTGAAATTTTTTTAACTCCATAAAATAACACTATTCATAAAGAAAGCACATCGTACATTGATCATGGCGTCCACCTAGTTTCATCATCATCTTGTTTATGTAGATATATGGTCCATGCATTGAAACAATTATTTTGAGATCCGTCAAAATCATCTTCTTCCTTTATCCAAATACACCTTATACAACTTGGGTAATATAGGTGTTAAAAAAAATGGTTTTGGAAAATAATCATGTATGACATAAAATTTTAAAACATCTAATTAAACTTTCTTTTTATAAAATAGTCGGACTGAGTTTGAGTTGAAACATTCAATCAATGGTCCTTTTAAAATACCATAAGTATGTGATGAATAGAAACAATTTAAAATCAAATATAAATAGGTTTTGCAAGGGTCTCATTCTTTAGCACCGTTTCCAAAATAAAAATATGCTTCAAAATCTTGTGATAAGTTAAAATATTTAAAAATAACTTGAAAATATTTAACTTTCATTAAAATATGAGAATATTAAGAAAATTGGATTTTTTTAAATATAACCCATAATCCATGATGGTATAAAGGTATAACTTAGGTGTTTGATATCACAAAAAATTTCTTGCAAGTGAGTTGTATGTTAGAAAATGCTTCAGAATCGTCTGGACATGACTTTGCAATAATTATTGCAAGAAAGTCATCAGTAAGAGATAGGAATATCATTTTATATCCTCCTCCTTCAATTTTTAATAGACTTTCCTTGATCTAAAAAAGTTATAAAATAAGGATTTAACATAAGGAGTAGATATAAATATTAACCTTGTGTTTAAAATAAAACTCATAATCCCTAAATTTTTCTTAAACAACCTCTGATACCAACTATAAGGCCCCATCCATAAGCATTATATAATCTTTAATTAAGTTAATAAATCACATAGAGGATCTTTTCAGGTTTATAGTTTTAGATATTTAGGCCATAACTATTAAATTACATCTCAAATACTACAATGTTGACACTTCTACTCAGTATCTATTTTTTCATAAAATAAAAACTCTTAAAAGAAAACAAGAATTATTTTCTTGACATATATATTCTTTAATTATTTCTTTTCTTTTACCCTTACTTATACCATATGAAAAACATTTCAAAAACTTGGGATGATTATAAAAATATCATTAAGAGTTATAAAATAAACAATGAAAACATTAGTCCATCAATTCATACAAAACATAGGCTCTTTAATATACCTCATGAAATTATATGATTTATGAATAATACATAGAAATCATAAATCCTAAAGGTAACTAGTTTAATCCATAACATACTTACATTGTAGCTTTCATAGATACATAGGGAGTTATGTTTGGAAAACACATCATGGTATATTCCCTAAATCTATTAGAAGAAACATTAACGTTTACCTCCATCATTTTACCCAATGCATTAGAGAGCTATCTCGGGCTCACCCGCCCAAGGTTTATCACATAACCACCTGTATATGTAAAAAATTACCAAGAACCATAACATTATCATAACACATGAACAATAATAAAGGAAAGATAACATTTCCACATTACAATCACAATATTTCATTTCAATATGTTGATATAATCATTGCTTTCTCAAAACCACTTTTAATACAATTTAAAACATTTTATAAAAATATTTTTGAATCAAAGTGTTTCATAGAAATTTGAAACTTTTAATGGAATTAACATTTTAAAAGATTAATTTCCATATAATTAAATCCAGAAAAACCATTTTTAAATCATGGACACTAATTAAAAATATTTAAAAGAATAAATCATTAAAACTTTTAAAACAATGTTTTAGTTATAGATTCCCATACAACTATAGAAAATACGTGAATAAAAATAATGGTAGAATACATCAAATATATATTTTAATATCACAATAATAAAGAGATTCATGATATAATATGTCAAAGGGTAGTATATACACCATATAAAATTGAATTTATGTATAAAAACAAATAAGACCCAATAGAATGTAAATTGAGACAAAATCCCTTACAAAGATTTTATAAATGACGTAAGAATTTATCAATGGGGTGATTATGTGTTGAAAAAGTATATCCACACAGAGGGAACTGGAAATTACAAAATAAATAAATAAATAGTGATTCCACACATAATCTTGGAATAATATAATCAACGAAGTATGCGTGAAACCCAAAGAGTTGAAATTGTTTTTAGAAATTCCCTTACGAAAATTTGGCAGCCTAATGGCATGACCTAAAAATTCAGAAAAAGAGTTTATTAGAGAGAACATGATCTCTCATCATATGGACATAAAATTTATAGTAATAAGGATTTTTAATAGCATATCCAAACATAGTAAAATAGTAATTAAAAGACAAAACATAAATAACTCTTTGACTAAAAGTGGAGGGTGAAAGGTTCCCTTACACAGATCATTTTGTAAATAAAATAGTTTGATTATGTGTATTTACAGTAAATAAACATAAATAAAGTATAAATACAATAGAATAAATCAAAATTTATTTCTCACATAATCATAGCATGACATAATCAAGAAGTATAAGGTCAACCTAAAGAATGGAAATTGGGTTTAGAAGTTCCCTTACATTAAGTTCGACTCATCACATATGTTCTTTATTCTTCATTAATAATAAACTTAACTTAATTTCTAATTTATTCTGAATATTATTCCTTTTATTTCACTTATTACATTGCGACAACAATTAGTATATTATTTGAGTTCATATCTGACATTTTTTCGTTGTTTGGAACTTGAGTCAAAAATGAACTTGTTATAATTACAAATTGTCCATGTGATCAAAAGTCCATTATTTAAAGATTTGTATTAATTATTTAAATATCATATATATCATATATGTACAGTATATAATTATTTAGAATATTCCATATCATTTGGATATATGAAAATGAAATGCACCGTTCATGGAGATGGTAAGCAGTACGTACACATGAACGCTACTTTCATTTTATTTTATTTTCATTTTTAAAAGAATGAAAAACAAATGACACATAGGTATATTATTATTATAGAATAATATAGTATTTTATATAGATTACATAATTTCATTAAAATTACCCTCTATGCGTTCTATGTATGGTATGAAAAATTCATATAACTTTGAGGTGGCGGTAGTCCTCACTTCCTCAAATGAAATGATCATATTTATACAACATGAAAAGAATAAAGTTATATTATAAATGATAAATAAAGAAGAGTAGAGGTAAAATAAATATCATATATAATTATATTTCCATCATAATTTCCACCATGAGAGGTGTTAGGGGAAAATCGATCAATCATCATTTCGTGAGGTAGCAGTTCTCTATATACAGAAACATAATGTTCATATCCATTATATGGAGGTGTGTGTAAGTGTAGCTCTAATCATTCCCATAAAACATCCCATTATATTTAATATATTCTAGTTGTTATAAAATAATGTAATAAATACTATTTAGGGTGTTGGAGAAGGAAAATAAAAGAAAATTACTTGAGAGAAGACGTTACCTTTAAATTGGGTAACTCTCTTTGGTTTAAAACAAAAGGCTTTATTAAATTTCCTTCTTCCCAAAGTAAGGATTATATTTGGAATATAGGAATTTCGGAAGATTATTGGAGCATATGTTGGATGATCCAAGGGGCTTGAGAGGTGTCATTAATGGGTTTGAGGTGTCAATATTTTATAAGGGGGAGGAGGGGCTGTTTAGAAATGTTTGGAAATATTATTTTATTATAAAATTATTTTTTGTTTCAAAAGGTCAAAAACTAATAAAATTGAAAGATAAAATGAATATAAGTCTAAATAATATAATAAAATAATAATAGTATAGGTTTTTTATATTTTTTAATCCTTATCGTTTTTATTTAACCCTTTGTTAACTTATTTAACTTTTACAATGTCTTCTAGTATTTTCATACTATATGGTTAATATATTTACTATTAAAAGACAAGAGTCATAAAATGAAACATTAATGATATTTTTAACATCATATATGTAATTTTTCCTAATATTGTATTTTAGGACTATTTTATCATTTAATAAAATTTTAATTGATTTAAAAACTCATTTAAGTCAATTTTTATACTATTCATATGTTGAATTTTTTTAAAAAACCAAAAAAACATGATAAATTTGAAAACACTTCATCAATTAAAATATAACAAGTCATAATCGTACATATAATTATTGGATGTCAAAAAAGTATCAAAATAAATTTATTTTAATATTTATAATATCATTTAATTAAAACATACATTAATGAGGTAATCATTACAAAATCATTGTGACATTAACATAGTTATTTATTAGATGTCCTAAAATTATAAATAAATTATCATGATGTAGGAAATCGTATTATGGTTCCAATTACTATTTATAGTAAAAAATATCACTTATATAATCCCATATAATTTTTTTTACTAAAACATATATGTTTATAATACATTTTCCTAAACTTTAATTTAATTTTTTATAGTGTCATTTTCATTTACAAGTGGCACTATGGGGTCCCAAATAGACACAAGGAAGTGTATGGTCATACATGTATCCTCCAATAGGATCAGAACACTTGTTAGGATAATTTAATATTATTATAATATTATGTGTTACCCTTATTTAATAGATTTACCCTTTGACCATGGTAAATAAAATATTTACCGAAGTTTCTATTCATAATGTCTAAAAATAAAATTTACCTATTTACACAATTTGGACCACCTAATTCCAAATATAGAATCCATTTTTCCATTGTCAAAATATAAAAGTTGTATAAATTAAATTAAAATTAATTCCTGTTGTCAAAACGAAAAAGCGTGTTTTTGAGAAATAATAACTATCAAAAGATTGACATTTGTTTATGTCCAATTTTAAAGTGTAATTAATTCCAATGAACACAATTAGATTAAATGGTAATAATATAATCCAATTAAAATTTAAAACCATTTAACATGAAAATCTAACTAAACAAATAAATTATATGAAAATGAGGTTTTTTACTTAAAATGCAGTATTTTTCACTATTCATAAAAAATGAACTTTATCAGAAAAATATTAAAATTTTACCCAAAGTAAATTTTGATGTCTCACTTATAAATATAAAGTTTATTTTGTAAAATGGAACATATAAAAGTGACAAAAACTATATTTAAAATGGGTTCTCTATCAAAAGGTGGTAAAATGACCTTTAAAATATAGTAGAGTTTTCCATGCTTAAAATCGAATTCTTTCTTATTTTAGGCCTCTAAAATTTATTGGATAAATGTAAATACATTTATCAAGTATATATAATCATATTTTAGTTATTTCTATTCATTCCCCCCAATACAATAGTTAGGCATTAACTACCACTTAAAATATTATTATATTATTATTTTCAGTATGACTCATCCATATGTAAAACATGAGATTTTGGAGAAACACATTGTTGTGTGTTGGGTATGTCATCGAACATAGAATCCCATTTAAAGTAAAGTTAATATTTAATTCAAAAATATTAACAAATATAAATATGTCTTATTATTTACATATCTCGGATGTTATAGAGGTAATTATATAAAACATAAATAATTCTTATTTAGGGGGTTCATGGAGAAAATTAAAGAAAAAAATTCATTGATGAACGTGGAATCTTCTTTGGGTATCTCTTTTTGGTTGTGATAAAAGGAAATACTTTGTTGGATTTATACCCAAATTAAGGATTATAGGATGGATTGAAAGATTTATGGAGGATACTTGGGATTTTTTTTCTATCCTAATAGGTTTTAATGTGTAAGTAAAAGAGAAGAAGAATTTAACTTTTATTTGAGAGGGGAGGGGAACTCTTCCAATTTATCAAAATAATAATTTATAATAAATTAAATCTCAACCAAAATACCTAAAATTGGAAATTTACTATATGATAATATATTATATGGTACAAATATCATTAAAAAATTAATTTTATCCTTGTTTTTGTGTTATTTTAAACCTTATAATTTTGATTAATCTTTAGTTAACCCATTTTGATTTTAATTACACTAACAATTTTTCTGTATAAAATTTTTTTTTACTTAAAAAGTGTAAATTAGACCATAAATGTATATTTTATGAAACATTAGACTATATATCATAATATTTTACCTTATTTAATATTCTTATTTTTTATAAATAAATTAATGAAATTTTAAATTCATAAAATATCATCAGTGTAAGTTTTGACACTCTTCATTATATTTATTTTAAGAAAATCAATACAAAAATATAACTTAAAAATAATTTATTTAATATACCCCTAATATTTTATATTAATCTAAAATATTAATATGGTACATTATTTAATTCAAATTATATATCATTTAATATTTGTAATATAACTAAATTGTGTTTCTAATTAATTGTATAATTAATATATCATCCATATATAATTCATGATTATAATTTATTCACTATATTTTAAAAATATAAATATAATTTATAAAAACATTTTATATTTTATATGAATATATATTCGAGAATATCATCTATTTAACACAATAATAAAAATATTATACTTATTAAAAGTAAGAGTGTGACATTTCGTCACTCTCTTTGATTTTAATAACATCTTGGTCATTTTCATGTAAACAAGTCTATTTAATACTTCATTGTCTAATCATAGGTGTTAAGAGTCAAATTTAATTCATTAAATAACTTTTGGTAATGTTTTAGGGTAATTTTCTAATAATTAGAATATTATTTTTACCCTTAAATATTCATTTTACCCTTAACTATGGTAATAAAAACATGTAATGATTCTATTCATATAGTAAAAAGAAAAAATAAATCTGTTAAATAAATTTATAACATCTGATTCCAATCATTTAATCCATTTTTCAAACTTAAAAAAATGGAAATGTGTAAAATTAATATAAAATTAAACCGCTATATAGGTTGAGATGACAAGTTTTTAATGTTATATTTTCAAAAATTTTGAAATGTTTTTATATCCAATTTCAATGAGAAATTGGTTCAATTGAATGAAATTGGATTAATAAATTTAATTTTGTGATAATTATACTTTAAAACCAATTCATAAACTATTTTAACTATACAAGAAAGGTAGATGAAAAATGTTGTTTTTAATTAAAATTCAGTATTTTTCACTTTACATCAAAACATGTATCTTTTTAGAGAAATACCAAAATATTCTTCACAATAAAATTGAATATTAATATTTATAAAATAATTTTTATTTTGAAATATATAAATTATAAAAGTTTCAATAATTGTATTTAAAACGGGTTCCCTTTAAAAGGAAGTAAAATTACAATTGAAAAATATATATTTTTATTCAAAATATTGGATTTACTTATATCGCATGCCTATAAAATCCATTGGATGATTATAAAAAAATATTGATTTGGTAATATATATATTTTATTAAAAACCTTCCTACATAGTTGTTTTTTAATTTACTAAAAAATGGTGTTTGTACAAATAAAAATATTTTTCTTTAAAAATTAAATTAGTTACATTAAAATAGTTCTAAATTTCATTTATAGCTACTTGATAATGAAAATATTGAAATAATATTTTCATAAATTAGGTAATATTAAATTATGTTTCAAATATAATATCTTGATTTTAATTATAATAATATTATAATAATATTAATAGTACATTGTAGTATGGTAAAACTTGTTCTAGTATATAACACAAGCTATAAAAAGAATTCAAAAATTTGTATAAGGCAGAAAAACATTGTGTTTCATGAATAGAAAGCTAATATATGTGATGTGTTTCGAGAGAACATGTATTAGTGTTATGTACAATGGAATAATAACTTGGTTCTTCCATATAATATAAGCTATATTCATTGTTACATGAAATGAAAAATTGAAAAGATTAAATAAATTAAAAAAATACATATTAGAAAAAATTTTGGGGTGTTACATTCATCCCCCTTTAAAATTAATTTATCCTAAGAATTTTTTCTAGGTTAATAAAATTTTAATACTTGGAATATCCTTTCATTGAAACCCACGTCAAAAAACTGAATACTAAAACTCCCTTAAAAAATTGATAGTTAGATACATATTGGTCACCCAACATAAATCTTGATTAGGTTTCCACATAGAAGAATATAGGATGATAGTGAAAACATCAACATGGAAGAGAAATATAACTATCAAGTTCTAATGGAGAGTGATATAGAAAATTGTTTGGAGAATGTTAATGATCACAAAGCTAGAACTAGAATAGGCTTGAAAAAGGCCATTGGTATCATAGAAAATTGATACATGGATATCATTTTATTTCAATAAAATTTTCTTAATGTTGAATAATTTTCATGAGATGATATACTTACTTTATTTTAGCACAATACCAACCTTTGTTGTTCTGTGATCAATTTTCTATTCATCTTATATTCAAAAAATTAAATCTCAATTTTTCATTCTGAAAATATTATCAAATCAAGAGATCCAGCAATAGAATGATAGATCATTCCATCATACATTATCATAAAAATGGTTACCATACATTATCTCATATTAAATAATCCTCATATGATGGGATGATATGTTAATATCTTAAACCTCATACTAATATTAATATAAACCATTTAATAAGTGGTTAAAATTCAAACCCTTATGAAAGATGAATATAAAATAATTTAGGAAGAAGGTTACAAAATTTTTCAAAATCATTTTAACATTGATCGAACATATGTTATAAAGTTTCTCTTGATTTTCACCTAAAAAACATGTAAATAATTTCATCATTTACTCTCTTGAAGCATAGTAATAACCTAAGTTACCAAAAATACATATTGAAATCATTAATGTTTCCTTATTATATTTATTATTAGATATATTCCTTAAATACAAAAAAGATTTCAACTTCATCAATGATACAATAATCAGAACATCATTTACACTAGTGATAATATCATCTGACTTATCATTATAAAATGATTCATCACATTAAATTTTAACATAGTTCCTTCTGGTTCCCACCATCTACTAAAACTAGAAAGCATAGCATGAAAAAAATTATATAATCGTAAAACCAAATTACTATTAAAATTAACATATAGGATGTCAAAATTATGAAATTTTTTTCAATATATGACACCATATTCTTATCCTTATAATAATTCCTAGATATATTTATATATGTTTTATTAGTGATCTGATTAATTTTTTCTCATCCAGTTTTCTAACGGTTGAATAATAATTTTCTCTGATACAAAGTATAATGAACCAATATTTTCATAAATGTATATTACATATATTTAAATGAGTATTACATACATTACATAGAAACATTTCCGAGGACAGTAATATATTATTTCTTTTGAAAACAAAGAACACAAACTTCTATTCTACTGAATGATATTAAATGTTTCCCACAATGAATTTACATTTTGTACCCCTACCTAAAATATTTATTTATAAACCAGGGAAATAAAAACATAATAAAATGATGGGTTTATATTCTCAATAAGGGTAAAAAAGGGATATATATAAGCATATTAATGAACATAATGGTATGAAAACATATACATAACATTCAAATATCATACATTTCATTTTTAATATCATATACTTGAGTCATGGTATAAATAATGGAAGTTAATAAGACCTGACATCTAAGGAAATCAGTAGCACAATCCCTGAATGAATAACAATGGAATAAGGAAAGGAATTTTAGGAAGACACATAAACAAGAAATATCATTCCCTAAAACTAAGAGATCATTTCCAGAACATAATATGGCACTTCAAGGGGGATGCACCTACTGTGTGGGACGCACCACCATCCCCAGTAATAGTTATTTCCTTATAGTGGAACAGGTTTATAAGGACCCAACCTTAAAAAATTGCCTAATCATGAGATAATTCAATAATTTGAATTTAATTAACATTGTGGAACTATTCAGGTTTATAGTTTTAAATAATTTCACCATTATTATATACATTACATATCTAATATTAGAAAGTAGACACTTCTACTCTACCCAATTTATTTTACAATATAAAAAATCTTTAAATAAAACAACAAGAATTCATTTTGTGATAAAAATCATCTTTAATTCTTCCTTTCTCTTACCCTTTCTTATACCCTATGAAACAAATATAAAAAACATGAGATGAGCATAAAAACACAGTAAGGTATATAAAATAAGGAACAAAAACATTCATCCATGAATACATAAAAATCAATAAAATCATAATTTTCACTCATAAAATATAATCTCTTTAACATAAATTATGATATCATAATATTTATGAATAAATTATATAAATCATAAATCATAAAGGAAACTTGTGTCATCCATAAAAAACTTACATTGTAGCTATCATAGCAATAAAGGGTGTAACCTTCATGGTTACGTTTGGAATACACATCATAGTATATTCTTGAAATATCTTAGGGGAAACCTTACTGTTCACCTCCGTAACATTACCCAATGTATTGGAGAGATATAACTGGATCACCTAACCTTGGTTAAACATGGAATCACCCGTATACATAAGCAATGCCGAAGAACCATAACATAATCATAAAATATGAACACGCATAATGGAAAAAATAACATTTCATCATTGCAATCATAAGACACCATATAAAGATATTGATATAATCAATCCACTATAAAATCCATTTTCAATAGAAAAATACTTAAACATGAATATGGTATTTACTTTTAAAAAACATTACTACTTGTAGAGGAATCCAAATATCAAAAAATCCCTATGGCGATAGAAAGGGCGATGTCACCACGTATGTTAAAAAGAAACATTCCTTTTCTTATTTATTAAAAATATTCATAAATAAAATGAATCATTTTGAAAAATATCGAATTAAAAGTCAATGTTTTTTATTATACACCATATCAAACATGGTTTTATATAAATCAAAATATTCCTCATTGAATAAATATTGAGATGAAGTTTGTTACCTTGAGTCTGACTTGTCTTGTTCGTTATTTATCCTACAGACTAATAAAATTTGGTTAATTTCCAATTGATTAAGAAATTTTTTTATGTATATTATTCAAATTACATGAATTCTTACCATTTTATAACAATTAGTTAATTATTTGAGTTCATGTCAAATGTTTTGTCTATAATCATTTCTTGAGTCGAAAATGAACATGGTATGATGTCACAGGTCTATGTGGTCATTAGTCCATCATATATGGAATATTATTAACGAAATATTCATCACATTTACACATAACTCATATTGTTTAATTTGAAACATTAAAAATGGTTATGAAAAATGAACAACATTAAAATAATGGACACGGTAGGTCATACATACAATGACTAACGTTTCCATTTTTCATTGATCCTTATGTAAGTAAGGTAATAATAATTTTATATTTGTAGAATGATAATGATATTATTAAAATCATAATAATATTTTAAATATACTTATATATATCTTACAAGTTATATAATGAATAAAAATGAGTCACATCACTTCGTATAGGTGATAGTTCACACGTATGCACGGACTGTGTTATCATTTTTATGCACATTGAAGTAAGAATGTAATTGATATATTATTATCTTATAATTATTAATATTTCATTAATATAAAATATGAATATTAATTCCAATATTATAACCAATCATAATTGATAGAAATTGAAAAAAATGAAATTTTTCTAAGGATGTGATAATTCACACGTATGCACAAATGATTAATTACATTAACATTTGATGGATGAAGAGATTGATTTAGGGGATGATATTAACATAATAACATATCCGTATATTTAGGATAATTTAGTTATTTTATCATCATGGTTTCATGTTATTTGATGAAGTTGAATAAGAAAAAAAATATAAACACTTAAATAAAACAATACCTCTTCTTCAGTTGATCGCCTTTGAAGAACACCTAAACACCTATTAAAAGGGTGTTCTGCCTTCATGAAGGATTCAAGAATTTGTGGAGGGATTCTTGGAAGATTCTAGGAGAGAGATGGTATGAAATAAAGGGATTTGAATGCGTGAGTAATAGGCAGGTGTGACGAACCGGACCTAGATGCCACTTAATGGCGCTCCGAGCCCGGTGGGCCACATGGCCTCAATCACATCTTCTCTAATTCTAGAGATTGCCAACTAGTAGTGAGGGCCTAGGATGTGTCTATGGAAAGACTATTCCCTCATTAGAGGATTGTAGCAGAACCGAAGAGATATAAATGAATAGTTAACAGCAGAAGAAATATAAATAAATAGCGGAAGCAAACCGATGCAATTGATAAACAAGAATAAAAATAACTATATCAGCTAGAACATCAATGATGTAATGTAATGTCACAAGAAAAGTGGAAATAATGGACACAAGACGATAAGAATAACATGTTCCACAAGGTAAAATAAAAAAATTATACTCTAAGCATCCTGATTTCCTACTCAGTCATCTTCTATAAAGATCTATACTATTAGCACACAATCAAGTATTGGAAGCTTCATGATTCCCCTTTTCAATACCTACAACCATGTATGCTACTTTGGGAACCAAAAAGTGCCCGAAGAGGGTGTGAGATAAATTTTAGTGGGCCAACACCAACGGTGTCTATAATGTCTACCCCGTGTAATGGAATATAACAGTGTGCAGGAATGCATATAAAAAGTAAAGCAAGAAGTAAAATATAACTAAATAACCAAGTACCTACTTTAGCTCTCGACTGGTTTCTGAACATGTAACCAATTCATTAATTAATAAATTACCAATTATTGTTAATAGGTCACGTGAGGCATATCCAACACTAACATCAACTCATGATTTTATAAGTAGGGAATGTCCCAAGACGTAACAGGGAAACCAAATAATGATATCTTGTGAGAGAGTTCTAGGGTAAAAACTAAGGTAACATAAACTCACGTAAAGATAACTAATTAATATCTGAGTCTAGCTAAGGGGTAATAGTTTAATCTAAGGAGTTTAATCCAAGGCATTCCACAATAAGTCACCTACCCAGTCCAAGGTGATCGACCAAGGTAAAATTTGGCTACACAAGGACATGACCACATGGGATTTAACCATGGAACCTACTAGTCAATGCTGGATCCAAGGAGTGTATCTGAGGTATCCTGTAAGAAAAAGGGATCCAATGGTATTATACTGGGCATCCAGGGAATAGACAAGAACCGGAGTCTATGCAGGTATCAACCTAAGAAAACTGTATCCTTGAATCAGAATGCGGTTCTCGAGACCCAAGGTATTCTACTCTCAGAATACAAGGTGATCATGAGTCAGTCCATTACTATTTGATATTGTAATCATGTAATAATTCATTTTATTTAGGTATTTTGTAACGACCCAAAGTTTCATTAATAGAAAATTTCTCTTGATCCAGTTAAATGTTTCTTTATGAAAAATGTTTTTATAAGATGTCAACTTCTTTAGTTTTACAACTGTTACTTTTATAGCCGTTGAACAGTGATCATCTGAGTAGTATAAATATAAGGCTTTAACAAACCCATTTCTACTCAGACAAGGGAAGCGATGGCCTCATCCAGTAAAATTGCCCCTTACGAATCCCATTTGTCAGAGCTCGGAAAAGAGGTGGCGTCTTTGGGATTTTCCCTTGACCAAGCCCAAGCTGAGCTTCATCAAGTCAAGCTCGAACGTGATCGTCTACGGGAAAAGTGGAAGTTGATTGAAATTACCACTCGAGCGATGTTATCCGAGCCGCCCCAAGAGTCTGTCACCATCGCACACCTTACCCTTAGGTATTATGCGGCTATTTTAAGGGGTTATGTAACAAATAAGTAGTACCATGTTCATGCACATTACTTTTGTATATAATAATGAATATAATTTCTAGTCATTTTTGATACATTGTAATTAGTTTTTAAAGTACAAATGGTGTTTTTAGTTATTTAAGAATTATATTTTATTAAATTAAAGGATTTTTGAATTAAATAATATTTTAATAAAATATTATTATTAATATTACATTAATGTTTATTAAATATAAATGATCTTATAATTTTATGAATGCAATTAAAATTTTTAATAAGGTTTGAAAGCCATTTCTGTCAAAACCCGTGAATTTTTTTATAAATGTTGGTTTTTATTTTAAAAATGAAAATTCACATATTTAGAAAATTATTTAGATAAAATAAATATTATTTTTGGAATCAGGATGTCGAAATTATCCAACAGTGAATTTTTCATAATTTTCTGAGACAGTCAAATTTTTGGGTAAAAATTAAATACCATTTAAATATATAATGTGTTTTATGACATCATAATGACCCAATGGTGATGTAATAAAATACCATAATCCTTATGTTCGGCCAATATATGTTTTATCATTAAAATAATGAGGTTTTGGGTTTGTTTGACTCACTTTTCAAAGAATTAATGGAGCCCTCAAGACTTATTCAACACTTTGCCTTTTTAAATTAATTTCCATGGGAGTGTGACTCACCTCCACATAAGAAAACCTAATTTTTTAATAAGTTCGGACCTTGGCCTTGTAAAATATTGTTTTCCTCTTTCCTTTTCCAGAAACCATGGGAAAATACCATGGGATGGTTTGTGGTTTGGATTATTTTAATATAAGGGGTCCCAAACCTAAATAATAAAGAATTCCCTCACCTTTCCTATATAAACCCACACAAGCTCCCACTTCCTCCTCACTAAAATCCTTTTAAGTTCGTCCAAACTCTGCCCTACTCTCTCTAGAATCTTCCCAAGGTGCCCCAAGCTCCCAAGAAGCCTCTCACAAGCCTCTCTCTAGACTTTGGAAGCACACTTCCAAGTAAGGGGTTTTCTTCCTTTCTCATTTTTGTCAATTTTCTTTAAGTTGTATTGCCCTTTTATTTTCAATTATGAATGTTGGGGTATGGTTTCGAACCTCTTCCATACTGCCCTCTTATTGTTTGAATGATGGGAGACCCCTTTCTCTCTCATTAAATGCCTCCCATGTACACCCGTTACTATGCCGAAATTCTGAAAGAAACCTTTTTCTCTTCTTTTATATTCAAGAAATACTTTTGTATCATGAATCTAAATTCCTTTTAAATTGTTGAGACATGTATCTATATGACCTCCTTACTGTCCATTTCATGTAAATATTATGAGGAACCCCTTTCTCTCTCATCAACCTTTTTTATGGATTCTTATGTCACGCCGTTACGCTGCCGAAATCACACCGATTTTCTAAGCCAATATCATTGTGTAGTGAATACCATGCCCATTTTTCCATCACGGGTATTCACCTTTATGCACATTTACTTATTGATTATAAAATTTCATGTATGAATTCCACATAACTTTATCGTGGAATAAATGATTATGTTTTATGAATCCATGTTTTATGATCCATGTGGCACACTTATGCATGAAATGAAATGTTTAAGAAGGGTGCGCCCTTTATAGTGCTCCAATGCATTGGGTAATGTATAGTATCATGATACGTCATGTGCAATGAGTGTTGACTCATGCTAATTCAAGTTAAACGAGGGTTTACTCGTGCTTCAAGTGCAATGAGGGTTTACTCATGCTCCATGTGCAATGAGCCTTGGCTCATGCTAATTCAATGTTAAGTGTTGTTGCCACATTTCCATGTTTTGGTTATCATGCTTTATCATGCCTTTATGTTCATGTTACTCTAATTCTCTATTGATGTTCCTATTTCCTAACATGTATTGTACTCCTCATGTTATTCATTGTGTACTCCCTTACTGGGCTTTATAGCTCACCCTTTTCTTATGCATGTCCCCAGGTTATCCCATGCAATGCTAAGTACGAAGGAATGTAGTGGTCATGTAAAGGAAGTTTTCAATAAAGATATTGTATTTAAAGTTTAAAGTTTTTATGTAATGATACTAAGCCCCAAATACACTAAACCTATCGATCTTCTTTGTTGTATCAAGTGAATTTTTATGTAATAAAGCATGTTTAAGTTGTAATAAAAAGCTGGGTTGTCATAGTTGGTATCAGAGGATAGGTTTAGTTATTTTTGGGATTAGGAAACCCTAGTAAAGCCTTAGATACAAGACTAAGCATAATAAAAACATCCCTAAGTTTTGGTAAATACTAAGTAAGTGGTTTATCAAACAAATACATCCTTGTCTGGATACGAGCAGGTAGAGGCGGCTCTGGAACAGATGTATCCTAGGGGTAAAACCCGAAAACACCGCTTTGAGCTGGACTCGAACGGGAACTGGTGCACGACAACGGGCCTTGCTGCACTCTTGGTTACGACACTCCCGGGGGATATGTTTTGATAAATTCAAAATCTTAGTATGAACCCTTATTAAGGGAAAAATGCCCCTAAGAATATATGTTAGAGGGAAGATCATGAAAAGCCTGGATTGAATCCTATAGACTCATGAGTTAAAGAGATTAAATTTTATTTATAAGTCATCAACTTTTGTCTTTGGATTACCCTTTATGTGTTACCCCTAACTTTCCTTTTATTCCAGCCAATGGCCGGTAATAGGAGAACTCGGGGTAACAACCGTTGTGAAGATCAGTGTGATGATTGTACTTATGAGATGCCCAATCCAATGGGAGCGGGAATCGCGAACTTTGTCACGCTTCTCTCTCAGCTAACTCAAGTTTTGAATAGAAACACTGGTCAAGAGGAACGTTCAACCCCCCCTAAGAAAGAACAAGTCGCTATTGAAAGCTTCATGAGACAAAGGCCTCCTACTTTTAGTGGATCATCCGATCCCACGATCGCTGAACAATGGATCAACTCCATTGAAAAGATATTCTCTATCCTCCAATGCTCAAAAAAAGAGAAGTTTCTCCTGGCAGATTATCGTATGGAGGGTGAAGCTGATCAATGGTGGACGTTGATCAAAAATACAAAACCTGAGGAGGAGATCGAGGCTTTGGAATGGAAGGAATTCCAGAAGATGTTTTTCGATAAATATTTTCCACGCACCATCTGTCTTAAGATGGAAAGGGACTTCCTTTCCCTCAAACAAAAAGATGAAGAATCTGTGGGAGCGTACGAGGCAAACTTCACAAGGCTTGCACGATACGCTTCCGGCTTTGTCGTTACCCCCGAATGCAAGGTTGACCGCTTCTTTGGTGGGCTGAAGCCTAGCTTGCGGAAAGCATTAGCGATCCGTGACTTCGAAAGCTATGAGGAAATTGTCCGATGTGCCCTCAAGGTTGAAATGGAGATCGGAGAATCACAGGGGTATCATGGGGACAAGAAGCGTAAGGTGGAATTCAATTCTGGTGGTCCGATGGATAAATCCAACGACGCTAAGAAGTTCCAGCACCCCACTTGCCAAAAGTGTGGAAAGAAGCACCCTGGAAATTGCCTTAGGGGGACAAGAAAATGCTTCAAGTGTGGAAGAGAAGGGAACCTAGCTGTTAACTGTCAGCAAGAAGGACCCGCGGCTACGACAGAGGAGAGTAACGCTCCGTTCGAACCTCAACGCGTTGTTCAATTCTACAAATGCAAAGAACCGAGTCATTTTGCAAATCAGTGCCCTAATCCAAGGGTTATCGGGGGCAACCAGCAACCTCCAAGACAACAAGGAAGAACTTTTTCCATCACTTCTGCCGAAGTGAACCCCGACAACGAAGTGGTGACAGGTACGCTAGTTATTCATTCAAGAATAGAGAACGTACTTTTTGATTCAGGTTCTACGCATTCTTTTATATCTCAAAAGTTTAGTAGAACAATCCCTGCACCACCACAAATAATGGAAGTAAAGATGTCGGTGAGTACGACAAATGGGGAAATCATTGCATCCCATGAGTATAAGTCCTCCCCTATTATAATCTGTGGATTGAATTTCCTGGAGAACCTCGTCATACTCCCTTTGGTGGAATTTGATGCAATTCTTGGAATGGATTGGCTTTCCTTATATAGAGCCAACATAAATTGTCGGGAGAGGGAAATCACACTCCATATGGAGAATCGACCCCCGATTCTTTACAAGTGTCAGGAGGAAGATGAATCTCCTTTAGCTCCATCATCTCAAGCATGGATATTAATTCCTTATGAGCACGCATATCTGGCTCAGATGATTGAGTCCAAGGAAGAAACCATCCTTGAAGAAATGCCTATTGTGAGGGAATTCGCTGAAGTATTTCCCGAGGAACTTCCTGGTCTTCCTCCAAGAAGAGATGTTGAGTTCTCAATTGAACTTATACCTGGGGCGCTACCAATATCCAAGACTCCATATAGAATGGCTGTTGTTGAGCTTGAAGAGCTGAAGAAACAACTACAGGAGAATCTGGATAAAGGGTTTATACGCCCAAGTGCATCACCATGGGGTGCACCGGTCCTCTTCGTCAAGAAGAAGAATGGGTCAATGCGGCTTTGCATCGATTATCGTGAACTTAACAAAATCACGATAAAGAACAAGTATCCTCTCCCAAGAATCGATGACTTGTTTGATCAGCTGCGTGGAGCACAATACTTCTCCAAGGTGGACTTGCGGTCGGGATATTATCAAGTAAGGGTGAAAAAGGAAGATATCCCCAAGACTGCTTTTCGTACAAGGTACGGGCACTATGAATTCATAGTAATGCTTTTCGGACTCACCAATGCTCCAACAATATTCATGAACTTGATGAATAGAGTCTTTAGATATTACCTAGACAAATGTGTGGTAGTCTTTATAGATGATATTCTAATATACTCCAAAACCAAGGAGGACCATGAGGAGCATTTAAGAACTTTACTGGAGACTTTGCGCAAGGAGAAGCTCTATGCCAAGTACAGCAAGTTTGAGTTCTGGTTAAAGGAAGTCTCATTCTTGGGCCATATCATCACAAGCAATGGGATATCTGTGGACCCCTCCAAAACAGATGCAATTGAGGGATGGACGAGGCCAACATCGGTAACTGATATCCGTAGCTTCTTGGGGTTAGCTGGATATTATCGAAGATTTGTGAGAAATTTCTCACGATTGTCCAACCCTCTTACCAAGATAACTAAAAAGGGAGTAAAGTTTTCTTGGAGTGATGAATGCGAAGAAAGCTTCAAGGAGTTGAAAATGAGGCTTATCACTGCACCCGTGCTCACTTTACCCACAAGTGGGGAGATTTTTGTGGTATTCAGTGATGCTTCGAAGAAGGGCTTAGGATGTGTGCTGATGCAGAATGATAAAGTGATATCCTATGCCTCAAGGCAGTTGAAAATCCATGAGCGAAACTATCCAACGCATGATATGGAGTTGGCAGCGGTGATCTTTGCCATGAAAATCTAGCGGCATTATCTCTATGGAGATAAATGTGAGATATATACTGACCACAAGAGTCTTAAATATATATTCACACAGAAAGAGCTTAATATGCGCCAGAGAAGATGGATAGATATCATCAAGGATTATGACTGTTCAATACATTACCACCCTAGGAAAGCGAACAAGGTGGCGGATGCCCTAAGTAGAAAGGATCTAGCTATTCTATCAATGATGAGAATTGAGAAGGATCCAATCTTCTTAGACTTGATGAAGATGGATGTGGGAATCATAAAGAAGGGAACATCATCAATCCTTTCACAAATGATTGCTCAACCATCTCTTTTGGAAAGGATAAAGGATGCTCAAAAGGATGATGCAGGAATCCAAGAAAAAGTAGAAGCTATCGAAAAGGGAAAATCCTCAGAGTTTAATGTTAATGAAGAAGGAATTGTGCGGTTTGGGAAAAGACTATGTGTTCCATCAAGTTAGGAGCTGAAGAAGGAACTTTTGGATAATGCACATAGTTAAAATTTCTCTATTCACCCAGGGAGCACAAAGATGTATCGAGATCTCTGAGAAAACATTTGGTGGGATAATATGAAGAAGGAGATCGCTGAATATACATCAAAGTGCCTGGTGTGTCAGCAAGTGAAGGCAGAGAGGCAGAAGTCTAAAGGGATGATGCAACCATTGCCCATACCAGAATGGAAATTGGAGAACATCACCATGGACTTTGTCACCGGACTTCCAAGGACATCCAAAGGCAACAATGCAATCTGGGTTGTTGTGGATCGTCTTACAAAGACTGCACACTTCATTGCTATTCGAGAGGATTTTCCTTTGGATCAACTGGAACAGATATATGTCAGGGAAGTGGTACGGTTGCATGGAGTACCACTATCTATTGTGTCTGACCGAGATCCAAGATTTACCTCTAAGTTTTGGAAGAGTCTTCAACATACTCTGAATACTGAACTGAACTTCAGTACGGCCTATCATCCTCAAAATGATGGCCAATCCGAGCGGACTATCCAAACACTTGAGGATATGTTGAGAGCGTGCTCAATGGACTTTAAAGGAGGATGGGATCAACATCTTCCTCTAGTTGAGTTCTATTATAATAATAGTTTCCACTCGAGCATCCAAATGGCACCATATGAAGCCCTGTATGGGAAAATGTGTAGAACACCGGCATGTTGGGATGAGGTCGGTGAACGTAAGCTGCTTGGACCAGAAATGGTCGAAGAAATGGTGGAGAAGGTGAAAACCATTCAACAGCATATCAAGGCAGCCCAAAGTCGACAGAAGAGTTATGCAGATAATCGTCGACGAGACCTTGAGTTTAAAGTCGGAGACATGGTGTTTTTACGCATATCTTCGTGGAAGAAGGTCATGAGGTTTGGAAAGAAAGGGAAGTCAAGTCCAAGGTACATCGGCCCCATCGAGATTCTTGATCGTGTTGGGGCTGTAGCCTATCGACTTGCACTTCCACCTACTATGGCCAAGGTGTATGATGTCTTCCATGTATCCCTCTTAAGGAAGTACATACTAGACCCTTCACATGTACTCTCTTCTGAGGTGGTACAATTAGAAGACGATCTTTCTTATGAGGAGCAACCAGTGAAGATCATAGATCATAGAGAAAAAGTTCTACGAAATAAGACAATGCCCTTCGTCATGGTGTGGTGGAGAAACCAGAAGTTTGAAGAGGAAACTTGGGAGTCGGAGGATATGATGAAGCTGAGTTACCCACATTTGTTTTAGTGTGGGAAAAGGAAAATTTTGAGGGAGAAATTTCTTAAGGGGGGAATATTGTAACGACCCAAAGTTTCATTAATAGAAAATCCCTCTTGATCCAGTTAAATGTTTCTTTATGAAATTTTTTTTTATAAGATTTCAACTTCTTTAGTTTTACGACCGTTACTTTTATAGCCATTGAACAGTGATTATCTGAGTAGTATAAATATAAGGCTTTAACGAACCCATTTCTACTCAGACAAGGGAAGCGATGGCCTCATCCAGTAGAATTGCCCCTTACGAAGCCCATTTTTCATAGCTCGGAAAAGAGGTGGCGTATTTGGGCTTTTCCCTTGACCAAGCCCAAGCTGAGCTTCATCAAGTCAAGCTCAAACGTGATCGTCTACGGGAAAAGTGGAAGTTGATTGAAATTACCACTCGAGCGATGTTATCCGAGCCGCCCCAAGAGTCTGTCACCATCGCACACATTACCCTTAGGTCTTATGCGGCTATTTTAAGGGGTTATGTAACAAATAAGTAGTACCATGTTCATGCACATTACTTTTTTATATAATAATGAATATAATTTCTAGTCATTTTTGATACATTGTAATTAGTTTTTAAAGTACAAATGGTGTTTTTAGTTATTTAAGAATTATATTTTATTAAATTAAAGGATTTTTAAATTAAATAATATTTTAATAAAATATTATTATTAATATTACATTAATTTTTATTAAATATAAATGATCTTATAATTTTATGAATGCAATTAAAATTTTTATTAAGGTTTGAAAGCCATTTCTGTCAAAACCCGTGAATTTTTTTATAAATGTCGGTTTTTATTTTAAAAATGAAAATTCACATATTTAGAAAATTATTTAGATAAAATAAATATTATTTTTGGAATCAGGACGTCGAAATTATCCAACAGTGAATTTTTCATAATTTTCTGAGACAGTCAAATTTTTGGGTAAAAATTAAATACCATTTAAATATATAATGTGTTTTATGACATCATAATGACCCAATGGTGATGTAATAAAATACCATAATCCTTATGTTCGGCCAATATATGTTTTATCATTAAAATAATGAGGTTTTGGGTTTGTTTGACTCACTTTTCAAAGCATTAATGGAGCCCTCAAGACTTATTCAACACTTTGCCTTTTTAAATTAATTTCCATGGGAGTGTGACTCACCTCCACCTAAGCAACCCTAATTTTTTTAATACGTTCGGACCTTGGCCTTGTAAAATATTGTTTTCCTCTTTCCTTTTCCAGAAACCATGGGCAAATACCATGGGATGGTTTTTGGTTTGGATTATTTTAATATAAGGGGTCCCAAACCTAAATAATAAAGAATTCTCTCACCTTTCCTATATAAACCCACACAAGCTCCCACTTCCTCCTCACTAAAATCCCTTGAAGTTCGTCCAACCTCTGCCCTACTCTCTCTAGAATCCTCCCAAGGTGCCCCAAGCTCCCAAGAATCCTCTCAGAAGCCTCTCTCTAGACTTTGGAAGCACACTTCCAAGTAAGGGGTTTTCTTCCTTTCTCATTTTTGTCAATTTTCTTTAAGTTGTATTGCCCTTTTATTTTCAATTATGAATGTTGGGGTATGGTTTCACACCTCTCCCATACTGCCCTATTATTGTTTGAATTATTGGATACCCCTTTCTCTCTCATTAAATGCCTCCCATGTACACCCGTTACTATGCCGAAATTCCGAAAGAAACCTTTTTCTCTTCTTTTATATTCAAATAATGCTTTTGTATCATGAATCTAAATTCCTTTTCAATTGTTGAGACATGTATCTATATGACCTCCTTACTGTCCATTTCATGTAAATATGATTAGGAACCCCTTTCTCTCTCATCAACCTTTTTTATGGATTCTTATGTCACGCCGTTACGCTGTCGAAATCACACCGATTTTCTAAGCCAATATCATTGTGTAGTGAATACCACGCCCATTTCTCCATCAAGGGTATTCAACTTTATGCAAATTTACTTATTGATTATAAAGTTTCATGTATGAATTCCACATCCCTTTATCATGGAATAAATGATTATGTTTTATGAATCCATGTTTTATGATCCATGTGGCACACTTATGCATGAAATGAAATGTTTAAGAAGGGTGCGCCCTTTATAGCGCTCCAATGCATTGGGTAAAGTATAGTATCATGATACGTCATGTGAAATGAGTGTTGACTCATGCTAATTCAAGTGAAAAGAGGGTTTACTCGTGCTTCAAGTGCAATGAGGGTTTACTCATGCTCCATGTGCAATGAGCCTTGGCTCGTGCTAATTCAATGTTAAGTGTTGTTGCCACATTTCCATGTTTTGGTTGTCATGCTTTATCATGCCTTTATGTTCATGTTACTCTAATTCTCTATTGATGTTACTATTGCCTAACATGTATTGTACTCCTCATGTTATTCATTGTGTACTCCCTTACTGGGCTTTATAGCTCACCCTTTTCTTATGCATGTCCTCAGTTTATCCCATGCAATGCTAAGTACGAAGGAATGTAGTGGTCATGTAAAGGAAGTTTTCAATAAAGATGTTGTATTTCAAGTTTAATGTTTTTATGTAATGATCTTAAGCCCCAAAGACACTAAACCTCTCGATCTTCTTTATTGTATCAAGTGAAGTTTTATGTAATAAAGCATTTTTAAGTTGTAATAAAAAGCTGGGTTGTCATATATTTCTTTTCATTAGTGTGGATAGGTAATGTAGATTTGATACCATATGTCCAAGCCTTGTCTTCCATTAGTGTGGATAGGCCAATTAGTGTTGCAACCATTTAATAAAGTATTAGTTAGCCATTAAGGCATAATCAATTACTGAGGTTAACTCTACTACCTTCCATCAACAAGGAAAGGGGTGGTACAGACATGTGACCTTTTTTCAATATCTTTTATCGAGGCCATGTTATATACTTAGTATACCTTCCATTTCACATTTCATATTTCACATTTAATAAACATTTGTATGCACTTACCTTAGGTGGGTCAAGTGGGGAGAATACATGGTACATGAAATTATGCAATTATCATTAACAAAAATCCATTTATTATAAGGAGTCTCACCTTTCGAAAGGTTAAGCAAAGGAACACCTGAACAATGGCTCAAATGTGTCAAAAAAAAACCCAATTATGGCATAAACGTCGACATGAGGTAGATTGAGTTGTGGGTGTAACCATGAAAAAATAATCATAGAGTTGAAGAGGGCACAGCCATACAATTCTGACAAGTATAATCATGGTATGATAATTTAAGAAACATTTTACAACAAAACAGGTGGATCCCCCACGAATATCCCAAAAACAAAAAACTTTAGAGATGAGTTATAAACTACCAAACTTAGGGTTGTAAGAGTCTCCTCCTCCGGTATCGGACCTTGGTTTTACTCCGATCAAATTATATCTAAGAAAAGGTAATAAACACTCTCATGGTGATATTTAGGTCAAGAGTAAAAGAGAAGAAGAATGACTAAGGAGAACTCGAGTACTTACTCTTGGGAATCCAACGTGATGAACATAAGCTCGATCAGAAGTCGGATGAAGAATATCTATTGATTCTAAGTTTTTGATCTTCAAAATGCTCCAAAATTGAGTGAGAACTAGGTCAAATCAAACTTAAACTCAGATTAGGGAGGAAGGGGTTGTCTTAATATATCATTAAGGGAGTCTTGGTCATTTTTCACATGTTTTTAGCCCATGCACGGTTTTTCCACATAGCTTTTCAAAAAGTTCCCAAACAATGTGCGATGGTTCTGCCCGAATCATGGAAAAAGGGTGGGTTGCATGGTTAGGCCACATGGCCATGCACAAACCATGCGTGAACCATGTGATGTTCCACTGTCCAAAATAACACACACCGCATGGTTAGGAAAACCATGCACAAACCATGTGAAAAACATACGACATGGCCTAGGAAAAAGGGGGGTTTTCATGGTTAGGTTGCATGGCCGTGCACAAAACATGTGAGATTCAACTTTCCAAAATAGCAAAAATTACATGGTTTGGAAAATTGTGTGCAAACCATGTGCAAACAATGAGACTTGTCATGTTTTCCTAAAAAGAGGTGTTCCGAGCTTGAAAGAAGTCCCAGACACCCTCAGAACCTTATCTAACTCATAGGCATCGATATTAGGTCCAAATTAAAGATTTTGACTGAAAATTAATGGATCCATACCTAAGTGAATAACCAGGTTCTTACAGTCTTCCCCCTTAAAAGATCTCGCCCCCCCCCCCCGAGTTCTCCTTCTAAGGGTAAGGGAACACTGTATGAGAACAACTCTGTCCATTGAGAACGTACATAGACTTTTTCATGACTCGTCCCTCAGTGTAACACCCCATGGTTTTGAAAATAAATATAGAATTCAATTTTATAATCTATCCATTAAACACAACATCGCCTCTTCTATGTTTTGAATTTCAAGAAATGGTCATCAAGAGTTGTGTTCAGTAAGTCATTTGGAGTCTGATAGAACAAAATTGATTTTTGGTGAATAGTAACATACTCTTATGAATAGTAATATGAATAGTTATATGACCCTTATCAATAGTAAATAATAATAATATTTTATTTTCGTAAGGAAATATGATAATGAGATCTTAATTAATTTTTCAATGTCACGTTAAACTAATTGCACTTCAAGATTGTTATTTTTCAAATTAACTATGAACTTATTTAAAAATTAAATTATAATATTTAGAAAATTATTTTTGAAAAATGGATTTTACTTTTGAATTATACACGTCGAAAAATGGTAGGGGTGAATGTTTTGGGATTTTTCTAAAATACATGAATTTTTCATGAATAGTAAAAATACATTTTGAGTTTTTGGTAGTTTAATGACATCATAATGATGTAATAATTAAATATAAAAGTATGGTAGACTTGTGTATAGTAACATATGACATGCGGTTTCCCAAGTGGCTTAAAACATGGGCAAATACCAAGGGAAAGACCATGGTTTGGAAAAAACCACTAATGAGTGTCGCTTTGAAATTATTAAACAATTACCTCTCTTTTTCTATAAATACCCACCCATCCATTCGTTTTATTTCATTCCAAATCCCTCATCCTCGAAGCTATGGTGGGTTTACCTTTCTAGGAGTCCTCATAAGGTGTTTTTAAGCCCCCAAAGTCCCATTCTTCAAGATCTAGGAGTTATTCTACAAGGTAAGGGAATCCTTCATTCTCTTCTTTAAGTCGACACTTCTTTTATGTTATCTATTTGAAATTCCTTTATCATATGTTGAGGTTTAATTTTAATCATTCTTTGTACTTTCCTTTTGATTTCAATATGATGAGATATCTGTTTGTTCTCATCATTTTATTTTATCAAATTTTAAGTGACACTGTTAGGCTGCCAGATTTTCATAAGGGATCTCTTAACTTTTCATTTATTTTCAAGTTCATCTATTTTATTTTTCTCTCCTTACCACATCTATCCAAATGATCATGATAACTACAGTATAATCTATATACTAGAATTATATCATGTGAATTGAAGAACCATCATAAATATTCTTACTCCCTCCCTTTTATTTTTATAAATGAAATCGATGTCCACAAGGTTCCGATTTATAACCTTCATGGACGAAGAAGTTTCATTCTTCAATTTCTTCTTCATTACTAGTCATGAAACCATATTAATGGTTTAAACAGACTATTATATATGTGTTATAACCTAATTAATATTCAGGAACCAGAATATGTACATATAATTAATTTATATGACATAACTAGTTCATAATAATCCAAATAACGCCAAATAATCGAAGTGGTTATCATCTAATGATTCATCCTCATTCCATATAACCGAATGATAGAAATGACCATTACCAATTATTTATGATTATAAATAATATATAATTCCAATCCTGGAGATTTATAACCTTTCGACATGAACTCCATTTCTTAAAACAAGTGAACCGAATATGAAAATAAGGGAAATGAACACTCCAGAACGACGAAATTCAATACAATAAGTTGTGAATAAATACATAAATGAACTAAACAGAATTATGATAAATTAAATACATATATTATAGGTTTTTAAATAAGTTATTAATAAGTATAATTTCTTATTCTAGGAGCTTAGGTTCGAGAGAAGAAAACGTTTGGAGTTAAGGAAAGGGTTTTTCACCCGAACTTCCACTTTCTTTCGGGTTACTTTAATTTTCTAATTACCTCAATGAAATTATTATGTATTATTATGTACTCATTATATATTCTGTGTAAGTATCATATATATTTTTACAAACCATAACCCTTCTTTATTTTATGTATAGTTACACGTTTTAAAAAGAACTTTCAAAATTGTTTCCAAAATAGAAGCCCGATTCAAGGGTATTTCTCCAATTCATATCTATTTACAAGGGCACTCTATAATATGTTTTTGGAAACCATTATATTTCTAAAAATAATAATTTTATTATGAAAATAATATCTTACTTCACTTCTGGTTTAATACAAATATTTTCCAAAACAACTATTCTTTTCAAAATAAAAGTGTATTTATCTCAAAATTGCTTAATGATTTTATAAGAGTATTTTCGTTCAATGAACTTATTGATTCCATGGTATTATTGGGTTTAATAATTTATGAAGTCATATAACATATTTTATTTAATGGTTTATGACAAACTTTATTGTGGATGATCTATCTTAAAACCATTCATCATATTATTCCGAATGGTTAGTGTTTATGTTCAATAATTTGTGAAGGTTAGTTACATTTCATATGATAGTTTCAATATTAATGTATATATTGTTTATGTTGATCCCAGCTCATATGAGTAATTAATTGGACTTATTATGTGACGTATGGGGCCCTCTATATCCCCTCGATGCATCGGTAGGTCTCATGAGACAAACTATGGTCTTGGCACGAGGCCTTGACAAAATGATTATTTTATGGTCCTTGCACGAGGCTTAGACGATATGGTTATGATGTTCGACATATGCACTTCCATCATTATGATGCTAGTATTTTAAGTTCATGTGGTTATTGGACTACTATAATACCCATGATTATGTTTTATTATGTCATTATTTATTCACCCCATATTTCTACCATAATGTGTTCAAGTTCATTATTAAAGGCACGTGTTTTAAATTATTTATCAAGTATAACATTTATATTAACTTCTGCTGTATTGCTTACTCTTACTGAGCATTTGAGCTCACACCTTTCTTATGTTTCATTTTCTCAGGACATGAAGAAGTAATTTATGAATGATGTGCAAGCACAATCTATAAGTGGTGATGTTTCTAGTGGAATAAAATAGTGTTTTGATTCCCTTCATGTTGTAATGATAAACTTATGTATGTAAATTGTTTCTAATAATACTAAACTACTCGATCTTTTGGGATTCGTATTCCTTTTATGTATGCCAACTTAATCAAATAAGGAACTGGCTCTGGGAAACTGGGGTCGGGTCCTTACAGTTGGTATAAGAGGAAGTTTAGTAGAATACCTGAAAACTATATTTAGAAAATGGAGAATTAGGGAAGAGTCCGTAAGTTAGTCTTTGAGGAAATACATACAATAACGTCCTGGTATTTTGGTAAGGAATAGATAATGTGGATCTTTCAAGAAATACATCCATGTCTGGATATGAGCAGGTAGAGGTGGCTCTGGCACAAATGTATCTAGGGGTAAAACCCGAAAACACCACATTGAGCTAGACTCAAACGGGAACCGGTGCATGACAACGGGTCTTGATGCACTATTGGTTACGAAACTCCTGGGGGATATTCTTAAGATAATTCACATTTTTTACTAGCCATTATAAAGGATTTAAATGTTAAATATTCCTCAAAGAAACCATTTTTGTGAATATGGGATTAGCCATGAGTAGGATCTCAATTTTTCTGAGCATTTTTAAGTTAAGATTATACATTATGATTCATAACCTAATCTAGTGTATTCCATTATCTAGAGATGGTTCCAAGTGGACGTAATGGAAATCACATGAATGCATGTGTCCCCTATAGGTATTTTCCTCCAATTAAAGATAATGATGTTGGCTCTGGTGCTGTGACAGGTGCTGAGAAAATCATGACTATATTGGGAAAAATTACTTAGGTTATGAATAATAACCTTACCCGTATGGAGCATCCAGATCCACCATGTGGAGGAGACACGCTAGATCACTTTATGCGACATCAACCTCCATCATTCAACAGGACTAAAAACCTGTTTGTAGCAGAGAAGTTGATATGTTCCCTTGAGAAGATATTTCTCACTTTGGGATGTAATGAATGAGAGAAGGTTTTCATGGCAGTATATCATCTATCTGGATATGCAGATCAGTGGTCTTCATTAATCCAAAACACAAAGGAGGAGGAAGACGTAGAAGATATAGAATGGATGGATTTTAAAGAAATCTTCTTAGAAAAATATTTCCCTCATGAGAAGCTAGTAGATATGGAGAGACAATTCCTGAATCTGATACAGAAGGAAGATGATAATGTTGCAAGGTATGAAGCTAACTTCACAAGATTAGAAAGACATGCTGTATACTACATATGAAATGCAAGGAGAAAAATTTATCGATTCTTTGATGGCCTAAATCCATTCCTCCGGCGGGCACCTTTCTCACAATGTTTTTCATCATATGAGGATATAGTTTCATGTGCCATCAAGATAGAAAAAGAATTCTCTAAGTCTTATGACTTTAAGGGAAAGTAAGAAAAGAAGAGGGCTGCTGAAAACCCTGGGAAAGGAAATAAGGAAATGAGGAAGAAGGTAAGAGTTGAGTTTCCACCATGTGACAATTGTGAAAAGAAACACCCTGGTGCATGCTTAAAAGGAAAAAGTGTATGCTATAAATGTGGTCAGAAAGGCCATCTTGCTGGTGACTGTAAAGGAAAGAAGGAAGCCAATGATGTTCAATTCTATAGTTTTCGGGATATGGGACACTATGCAAATGATTGTCCAAAACGTCAGGGAAATATGCAATAGAGAAGGACAAGGGATCAAGGAAAAGCTTATGCAATCACAACTGCAGAGGTTGAAGTTCCTAATGACATGGTGGCAGGTACATTAATTGTTTCTTTATGTTTAGGAAATGCTTTATTTGATTCTAGATCATCGAATTGTTTCATATCTTCCCATTTTTCTAGGAAAATTAGATATTTCCAATTTTATTTAACAAGGGAGTTGTAAGTCAAAACTCTTAAGGGAAGTACCATTGCAACAAAGTTCTGTGAATTAGTTCCCATTAGGGAATTTAAATGTTTTATATTTTCTAATCTCATCGTCATACCCATGATTGAATTTGATATAATCCTCAGTATAGATTGGCTTTTAGACCGTGATGCAAAAATTTATTATAAGAAGAAAGAGGTTACAATTTTTGATGACAATGATAGAGAACACCATATATTTATAGCAGAATCATCACCACCTGATTCTTATCAAGATGCACCCCTAGTAGCTCAACTAAATTAAATTATTGGGAAGGAAGAGAATGAAATAACTATGGATGAGGAAAGTAATGTTCAAATAGAGGATGTACCTATTGTGAGAGAATATGTTGATGTGTTTCCAAAAGATTTACCTAGACATCCTCCAGAATGAGAGATTGAGTTTTCCATTGATTTAATTCCTAGTTCAAGGCCCATATCAAAGACCCCTTATAGAATGGACACTGTGGAATTAGTGGAACTGAAGAAACAACTAGAGGAATTGAGTAATAATGGATTTATTCGACCTAGTGTTTCTCCATGGGGAGCCCCTATCCTTTTTGTTAAGAAGAAATATGGATCTATGAGGTTATGTATCGACTACAGGGAGATCAATGCTATAAAAATAAAGAACAAGTATCCCCTACCTCGCATTGATGATTTATTTGACCAACTACATGAAGCTCAATACTTTTCAAATATTGACCTTCGATCTGGATATCATCATTTGAGTGTGAATAAGGAAGACAATCCAAAAACAGCATTTCAAACCATGTATGGGCATTACGAGTTTACAGTAATGCCTTTTGGATTGACTAATGCACCCTCTGTCTTCATGGATCTAATGAATAGATTATTTAAGGAATATCTCGATGACTTTGTAGTGGTATTTTATGATGATATTTTGGTATACTCCAAAATCTACGATGATCATGAAAATCACTTTCACATTATCCTGAAGACTCTTAGAAGACATGAATTATATGGGAAGTTTAGAAAGTGTGAATTCTGGCTTCAAGGGATTTCTTTTCTTGGACATATTGTCTCTAAGGATGGAATCCTAGTTGATCCTGCGAAGAAAAGGGCAATTTAGGATTGGCCCATGCCAACAAACATAACTGAGGTACGCAGATTCATTGGTTTAGCAGGTTATTATTGGCGTTTTGTGCCGAATTTTGCCAGAATGGCTAACCCGCTAACGAAGCTCACACGTAAAGGGTTTAAATTTGTTTGGACAAAATATTGGGATGAATGTTTCAAAGAACTGAAGATAATATTAGTCAATGATCCTATATTGACTCTACCATCATGGAATGATGAGTTTGTCATTTATAGTGATGTTTCAAAGAGAGGACTTGGTTGTATCCTTATGCAAAATGATAGGGTTATTGCTTATGCATCACGACAGCTAAGAATTCATGAGAAAAACTATCCTACTCATGATATTGAATTAGGTGCTGTAATCATTACTTTGAAGATATGTAGACATTATCTCTATGGTGAAAAAATGTGAGATTTATACTAATCATAAGAGTTTGAAGTATATTTTCTCACAGAAAGAACTCAACATGAGGAAAAGGAGATGGCTTGAACTAATCAAGGATTATGATTGCACGATACACTACCACCCGAGGAAGGCAAATAAGGTGATATATGCTTTGAGCAGAAAGGATCATGGAGTTTTGAATAATATGAGAGTTGAAAGGGATCCTATTTTCATGGATCTAGTAAATATGGATATGGGAATAACCATGGAAGGTGAAACATCAATGATTTTTCAAATGGTTTCCAAACCATATTTACTATAAAGGATAAAAAGTTCTCAGGCGAATGATTAGGTGTTTCAAAATAAGATTAATGCTATGAATGATGGGAGATTGAGTGACTTTATATATGAAGATGAAATTTTGAAATTTGGGAAGATACTTTGTGTTCCCGATATACCTGATCTAAAAAGAGAATTGTTGGATGATGACCATAGTTCCAATTTCTCTATACACTCTGGAAGCACTAAGATGTATAGAGATTTGAAGGAACATTTTCGGTGGGACAAAATGAAGATGGAGATTGTTGATTTTTTTTCAAGATGTATGGTTTGTAAACAAGTGAAAGCTGTAAGGCAACAACCAGGATGAGTATTGCAATATCTTCCCATACCTGAGTGGAAATGGGATAATATCACGACGGACTTTGTCATGGGACTACCAAAGACTCCTAGAAGGAACGATGCAATATGGGTCATTGTTGATCGTCTTACCAAGTCAACACATTTTCCTGCAATAAGAGAATATATACCACTTGAATGTCTAACAAGACTATATATTAATGATTTTGTGAGACTTCATGAAGTACCCCTATCGATTGTTTCTTATCGTGATCCACGGTTTACATCAAAATTTTGGAAAAGTCTTCAGAAGGCCCTTGATACTGATCTTCGTTTGAGCACTGCCTACCACCCACAAACTAATGGACAATCAGAACGGACTGTTAAAACATTTGAAGACATGTTGAGGTCTTGTTCACTTGATTTTAAAGGCATGTGGTATCAGTATTTAACTCTAGAGGAATTTTCTTACAACAATAGCTTCCATTCAAGTATTCAAATGGCACCCTAGGAATCATTATACGGGAGGAGATTTCGTACACCAACTTGTTGGGACAATGTTGGTGAAAGAAATCTCGTGGACCCAGAACATGTTGAAGAAACAATGGAGAAGGTGAAGATCATACAGAACCATATCAAAATAGCTCAAAGTAGGCAGAAGAACTATGCTGAAAACTGAAGGAAGGATTTGGAATTTCAGGTAGGAGATCATGTTTTCTTGAAGGTATCTCCATGGAATGGAGTTATACGTTTCGGTAGTAAAGGTAAATTGAGTCCTAGGTACATAGGACCATTTGAAATTCTAGACTGAATTAGAGTCGTAGCTTACCGTTTGGAAATTCCACCAAGTCTCTCAAAAGTTTATAATGTGTTCCATGTATCAATGTTAAGAAAGTACATGCCAGACCCAACACATGTACTCACTTTTGAAGAAGTGGAACTTGAGCCTAATTTATCTTACTGTGAAGATCCTATAATGATTATTGATACTAGGGAAAAATTATTGAGAAATTGGACGACTCTTCTGGTGAAGGTTCTATGGAGGAACCGTAAGATGAAGGAAGCAACATGGGAGCTTGAGGAGCTTATGTTAAAGACATACCCGAATTTTTTAGGTAATATTTTTTGAATTGTGAGGAAGGAATTTTTGTGAGGGGATAATGTAACACCCCAAGGATTTGAAAATAAATATATAATGCAATTTTATAATCTATCCATTAAACACAACTTTGACTCTTCTATGTTTTTAATTTCAATAAATGATGATATAGAGTTGTGTTCATTAAGTCATTTGGAGTCTGATAGAACAAACATGATTTTTGGTGAATAGTTACATACCCTTATGAAGAGTAATATTACCCTTATGAAGAGTAAATAATAATATTATTTTATTTTTGTACGGAAATAGGATAATGGAATCTTAATTAATTTTTCAATGTCACATAAAACTAATTGCACTTTAAGATTATAATTTTTCAAATAAACTATGACCTTATTAAAAAATTATTTTAATAATATTTAGAAAATTATTTTTGAAAAATGGATTTCACTTTTGAATTCTACACGTCGAAAAATGGTAGGGGTGAATTTTTTGTATATTTCTAAAATACATGAATTTTTCATGAATAGTAAAAATACAGTTTTGAGTTTTCGGAAGTTTAATGACATCATAATGATGTAATAATTAAATATAAAAGTATGGTGGACTTTATTATAGTAACATATGACATGCGGTTTCCCAAGTGGCTTAAACCTTGGGAAAATACAATGGGAAAGCCCATGGTTTGGAAAAAACCACTAATGAGGTGTCCCTTTGAAATTATTAAAAAATTACCCCTCTTTTTCTATAAATACCCACTCATCCATTCATTTTCATTCATTCCAAATCCCTCATCCTCGAATCTTTTGTGGTTTTACCTCTCTACGAGTCCTCCTAAGGTGTCCCTAAGCCTCCAAGGTCCCATCCTTCAAGATCTAGGAGTTATTCTACAAGGTACGGGAATCCTTCATTCTCTTCTTTAAGTCGACACTTCTTTTATGTTATCTATTTGAAATTACTTTATCATATGTTGAGGTTTGATTTTATTAATTATTTATACTTTACATTTTATTTCAATATGATGTGATACTATTTTGTTCTCATTATTTTATTTTATGAAATTTTAAGTGACGTCGTTAGGCTGCCGAATTTTCATATGGGATCTCTTAACTTTTATTTTATTTTCAAGTTCATCTCTTTTATTTTTCTCTCCAAAACTACTCTCTATAAATGATCATGATAACTCAAGCATCATATATATACTTTAGTTATATCGTGTGAATTGAAGAACCATCATAAATATTCTTACTCCCTCCCTTTTATTTTTATAAACGAAATTGACGTCCATGAGGTTCCGATTTATAACCTTCATGGACGACGAAGTTATGCTCTTCAATTTATTCTTCATTACTGGTCATGAAACCATATTCATGGTTGAAACAGACTATAATATATGTTTTATAACCTAATTAATATTCAGGAACCATAATATGTACATATAATTAAGTTATATGACAAAACTAGTTTATAATAATCCAAATACCGCCAAATAATCGAAGTGGTTCTCATCTAATGATTCATCCTCATTCCATATAACCAAATGATAGAAATGACCATTACATATTATTTATGATTATAAATAATATATAATTCCAATCTTGGATATTTATAACCTTTCCACATGAAATCCATTACCTAAAGACAAGTGAACCAAATATGAAAATAAAGGAAACGAACACTCCAAAACAACGAAATTCAATACAATAACTTTCCAATAAATACATAAATTAAATACACAGAATTATGATAAACTAAATAATTTTATAATAGGTTTTTAAATAAGTTAATAATAAGTATAATTTCATATTCCAGGAGCTTAATTTCTAGATAAGAACACGTTTGGAGTTAAGGTAAGGGTTTTTCACCCGAACATCAATTTTCATTGGGGTAACTTTCATTGTCTAATTACGTCAATTAAATTCTTATGTACTATTATTTACTCATAATATTTTCTGGTTGAGTATCATATATATGTTTACAAACCATAAACCTTAATTATTTTATGGATAGTTACATGTTTTAAAAGGAACATTCAAAATTGTTTCCAAAATTGAAGCCCGATTCAAGGGAATTTCTCCAATTCATATCTATTTACAAGGGAACTCTATAATCTTTTTTTGGAAACCATTATCTTTATAAAAATACTCATTTTATTATGAAAATACTATCTTAATTCACTAATGGTTTTATACAAATATTTTCCAAAATAACTCTTCTTTTCAAAATAATAGAGTATTTATCTCAAAATTGCTTAATGATTTTATAAGAGTATTTTCGTTCAATGATCTTATTGATTCCATGGTATTATTGGGTTTAATCATTTATGAAGTCATAATACCATATTTTATTTAATGGTTTATGACTAACTTTATTAGGGATGATATATCCTAAAACCATTCATCATATTTTTCCAAATGGTTAGTGTTTATGTTTAATAATTTGTGAAGGTTAGTTACATTTCATATGATAGTTTCAATATGAATGTATATATTGTTTATGTTGATCCCTGCACATATGAGGAATGAATTGGACTTATTATGTGATGGGTGGGGCCCACTATATCCCCTCGATGCATCGGTAGGTCTCATGAGATAAACTATGGTCTTGGCACAAGGCCTTGACAAAATGATTATTTTATGATCCTAGCACGAGGCTTGGATGGTATGGTTATGATGTCCGGCATATGCACTTCCCTCATTATGATGCTAGTATTTTAAGTTCATGTGGTTATTCGACAAGTAGAATACCCATGATTATGTTTTATTATGACATTATTTATTTAGCCCTTATTTCTGCTGTAATGTGTTCAAGTTCATTATTGAAGGCATGTGTTTTCTATTATTCACCATATCTAACGTTTATATTAACTTCCAATGTATTGCTTACTATTAATGAGCATTTGATCTCACCCCTTTATTATGTTTCATTTTCTCATGACATGAAGAAGTAATTTATGAATGACGTGCAAGCATAATCTAGGAGACGTGATGTTTCTAGTGGAATAAAATAGTGTTTTGATTCTCTTCATGTTGTAATGATAAAATTGTGTATGTAACCTGTTTACAATAATAATAAAATACTAGGTCTTTTGGGGTTCGTATTCCTTGTATGTACGCCAATGTAATCAAATAAGGCACCGACTTTGGGAAACTGGGGTCTGGTCCTTACACTCGGGGCCCGTGCCGTGACTAACCCAAGCCCGCCTTCCATAGGCATGGGTCTGGAGACTAGCACAGGAAAGGCGTATCCCTTAAATGGGAAGAAATTTCCTTTTAAACCTATAGAAACACATAGTCCAAGAATACAACAAGAAGCAACCACACAGACTGAAACACAATAAGATGCAACCCCAAAGTAAACTGCGGTTGTAAAAGAGTGTTGAAAGTAAAAAGGGGTCAGAATACAAGCCCAACTGTAAAAGTACAAGTAAGGATGGAAGTAAAATACAACTAAAAGAAGAAGGAAAATAACTACTGGGTATTCCTCAGAGGTTCCTACCTGTAGGGTAGGTATAGATCACCTCTTCAGTACTCTATGTCCGTTAGTCTCCTCTGCATCACGTCATGCCGGATGGTCTACCTCTGAGCACTACCTAGTCCTAGCTCCCTCTGCCTCGATCAATGCTATACATTGTCTGCACCAGACACAAAAAGGTGTGGGCGAAGCCCGTGCAGGGGTGAGTATAACAATACTCATTAGGGACCCCGAGACCCTCGTAGGTCTCCTATAATTCCAAAAGAAAAAACCACAAAGCATGACATCAACATTACATAGGAATATGCCCATACATATACCTAAGTTATAAATATTTAATCATATCATACATGAGGGAAGGACCCCATATAGGTAACACCACGAAGGTAGAAGTACCACACAGGTAACACCACGAAGATAACTCCATGAAGGTAACTCCACGAAGGTAGAAGTACAACACAGGTAACACCACAGAGATAGATGTACTATAGAGGTAACACTACGAAGAAAATACCAATAAGGTAGAAGTACCACACATGTAACACCACAGAGATAGAAGTAACACAAAGGTAACACCACGAAGATAGAAGTACCACATAGGTAACACCATGAAGATGATACTACAATGGTAGAAGTACCACATAGGTAATACCACGAAGCTAGAAGTACCACACAAGTAACACCACGAAGATAGAATTACCGAATAGGTAACACAATGAAGATAGAAGTACCACACATGTATATTACCACATAGCATAACCTTAATCACAAGCACAATGTAAAGACAACTCACAATGAGTATCTGCTCAAACCATGTTTTTTTAGTGAATTTTAGAAGTACAGATGATTAGTCACGAATCTAGATCATCATGTTATGTCAATAGGCACTACTACTGATTATACAGAGTCTTAACCACATAGAATCAATAGGTACTAACCCCCGCAATGACCCACATAGTATCTGACCCACACATGATCGGTATGCACTGACCCACACAGGATTGCTGAGCGCTGACCCACACAGGATTGATAGGCGCTGACCCTCACAATTTCGCTAAGCGCTGACCCACACACGATCGATAGGTACTAACCCCCGAAATGACCCACACAGGATTCGAACCACACTGGGTAGATAGGTAACTAACCTTCATATTATCCGTCTCCAACCTCTGGCTCACTGCTAGCCACTGCATTCCCGCTATTAGCATGTTTGGGAGAACCTCTCCTCATGCCATCAAACATACCTCAACGACCACAAAGTTCCAAGAATAAGTACCCCAAAGGTCTATCACGTCATAAGGGACCTAACACAATAGATGACACATCAATTCGACGCCCGATCTATAAGTTATTAGTGTTTCCGCTCCGAGGGCCCGGTTGGATTCGGGGTTAGATCCAACCGATACGTACTCGAAAATTACCCAAAAATCAGGTTTAGTATACCAAAAGGACTGACTGGATCCAAGGATTTAGATGCTGTAGATGTTTCATCAAACGGAAACCCTGTTCTCAATATATGGCCACAAAGGCTTCTCTGGGTCCAGATGGGCTCAGGTCCGGTCTGACTCGGTTGGACAGACCTGGCCCGCCCGACCCAGTTCGGGTCCGGCCTGGTTGGCCTGAGCCATGGTGGGATCGGCCCACTGGGCCATGGTACGACCTGACTCTTGAAGGGGCGGCCCGACCTGTTGGGCGGCCCGCGGCCCGGCCAGCTGGGCGGCCCGTGGTGCTGAGCACTGTGTGGCCTGCAGTGCTTCCCGCGATCGGGTGGCCTGCCATGGTGGGGTCCACCCTAGACGCCACCCAGGGAAGGACCCCTACCCCAGGTATTCTGAACGGTCTGCTGAACCATTCGTCTTGGACAACCCAGTGGTGCCATGTGGCGCCACCTACTAGAGTGCGGGACCCACCGGAGTGGGTCCTGCCTGGTGAGACGCGACCGACCAAAACAGCCGGCCAGTTCTCCTCCTAGTGGTGCGGTCATGCACCGCTGCTCCATCCGCGGCCGATCAGGTGTCGGCCACCCTCCGGCCTCCGTGACGGCCAAACGGCCATGACCTCTTACTCCGGCAGCGTAGACGCGTGCCGCCGCTCTGCCCTGCGGCCGACCGAATGCCAGCTGACGCCCTGCTCCACCGCGGCCAATGGTTCATGGCCTCTGGCTCAACCTATGCCGCGGACGCGCGCTTCCCTCCTTACTTGTGTCTGACGGGGTGCCGGCTGCCGCCTTATTCCATGATCCATCGCATCTTCGTTCCAAGCCCAAAAATTATGTCATTTGCTTATTCACGATCCCCAAGTCGAGGGATCTGTGTCCATACATCGCGCTCAACAAAACTTTGTATTTTTGGCGTCATTATTTATTTGTCGTCGAAGATCGCACGAAGAACACATGAAGAAAAAAAGGAGAAAGGGGTATGGTATATGTGTGGGACAATGGACATGTTTTTTTATCCATCGTCATTATGAATCTAGAATATGAAGAATCAACAAAAAGAGATTTAATCATAATTCAATTTAAAACCCCTACCTCATTCGTCCGTTGGAGGTGTAATGGGGGAGAGGATGAAGTTAGTGAAGGGGATGCCGATATTCGTTGCTCCCACAACACGTTTCCGATCCAGTCTCGTGCGTCGTCCTCATTTTTGATCTGGAGAAAGTACTTCATTGGAGGATATTTCTCCAAAGGTTTTCCCAAGCTCTCCTTTCCTTTGTCAACTATTTCTTCCACCAGAAGTGAGGTGCCAATCTTAATACGTTAAGTTATTAACTCAATTAAAATCGTCACTTTAATTAAGTTAAGTTTGGCACATTAGGCTGGGAGGATTCAAAGGGTTTCCCTTCATTAAATGGGGGTTTGTGTGGTCCCCACCATCATGAATTCAAATGGAAGGATTGAAAAGAAAAATAAAATAAAAGTTGTTTTATTTCATTTTTATTCTTTTAACTCTCCCACGAAAATCTGGAAAACTAACTTCCACCCTCGACCTACTGTGGTCAAGGTGAAGGTATCCTTAAGAGAATATCGGCACTTCAAGCTCAATGGTGTCCTCAGATTTCCATTCTGATCACTAGTTCAAAAATTACAATATGCCGCTTGCGCGTTTACAGAACGTACCCAAAAAAAAGTTCAGAAAATTATTTACAGTCACCCTCAACCCACGATGGTTGAGGTTAGGCTCTTCCCAAGTGAAACATTCCCCAACGAACCCAATTGTAGCCCCATATTTCCAATATAAGTTACCGTTTACAAGGTATGAATTTTACAATAAAATAATAATCACTTAATTATTTTATCTATGACCAAAAACTAACTTTCACTGGTGGATTTCACCGACCAATGTTAGTATCTGCCTAAAGAAAGCATACCATCACAAGCTTAGTGGTGGTCTCAGATTTGTAATCGGAGTCACTATTTGTGAGTTATAAGAATTTGAAAAATAAAATAACTTTATTTATTTATTTTATTAACGGTTATGCCATTTTTTGGTTTTCTCACCGGAGGCCTACACCGACCAATCTTAAGTCGCACCTAGGGTAAACCTACGATAATTAATGCAATGGTGCCCTCATATTTTTGATCCATTAAACCATTTAAGAGTTATTCCACATTTTCATATAAACTGCTTACTCGCGCTAACTAAAGCTTAAAAAAACTTCGATGGATCATTTAGTGCACTCTGGGCCTCAGAATCACGTGCCATTAGATTTTGCGATCTCAAAATAATTCTATATAATTAGAAAAAATATATAAGGAATTTCAGGGATATTAAATTCTCCCCACCATAGGGCTTTATGTCCTCTAAAGCCAAAAAAAGTCTACAGAACCAAAACAGGGTATTGAGCATGAATCTGAGCCTCCTACTTCAATGTGCTCTCTTGGAGGTTCTCATGCTACTAGCATATGCACACTAGAGGTATCGAATGCTCATGAAGGACCAGAAATTTTCGATCCTCAATCTCTACTGGAACCTCCATAAATGTCACCCCATCATCTAAGTCCAGATCGCCATGGTCGATGACTTGATAAGTGTCATGCATGTATCTCCTCAGCTAGGATACGTTGAAGACTTCATGCACCCACTCCAATCGTGGTGGTAGTGTCAAGTGGTATTCCACCTCACCAATCCTCCGAAGTATCAGAAATGGTCCGATAAACCTCAGTGATGACTTAAAGCCTCAACCAAATCTCTGTAGTCTCCATCGAGGGGAGACTCGCAAGAAAACATGGTCTCCCTCAACACCTTCTCTCAAAGCATCACTGGTACCATGGTGCGAACTCTGATGAGGATACAGTCCTCCCCACCTTCTAATAATCCATCAAAAGACCGTACTGAGGATATCTGAGAATGTCAGGCCTCACAGTCAATGTACCAAGCTGTGCATCTAGAATTCGCTGAGGAATTGGGGGAGTGACATTCATAGACTGGAGGTAAGCTGCTCCATCTTTATCCACAAAGGATATCTAAAGTGCGATTAACTGATCTGATGCCTCACTCAGTAGTTGTAGACCAGATCTCTTGCAGAGTTTGGATACTACCACATTACCTTTCCCAAGAGTATAGACTATCTCAAAGTCATAGTCCTGGAGAAACTCTAGCCATCATCGTTGTCTCAGCTCTTGAAGGCTCGGATGACACTTTTCTGTCCATAGGAAAGGCACCCCCTTTTTCATCCAAACTGACAAGGGTGTCACTACCTTAGAGAAGTCTGGTACCAAAATCCAGTAGTACCCAGCCAATTCAGATGTCCCTCTCCCTTTAGAGAGGTAAACCTAGAAACATCTTTTGAAAGTATGTACCCCACACTTTTATATTTCTATTGGGAACTGAAAACTGAAAACTCCTGCCACCATGAGGGTAGGGCTGGCCAACTCAAGAGTGATCGACTGTACCTTCCTTTGCATGAGTTTGTCCTATACTGCTTGGGTTTCCTTTTTCACTGACCAAGGAAAATCCCATTCCATTTTTTTTGGTAAACCACAACCTTTTTTCCTAATACAATCAATATGAGTATGAACTGTGGATGTCCAGTCTAAACCCAAAATAGCGTCATAAGGCCTCAACGCTTCCACCAAGAGGTTCCAACCGAAACTCTCACCTCAAGGGTCAGATCACACCATCAATGTAAGTGTGATTATCGAGTCTCCTCCCAAAGGTATCTCCATACATGTGGGTCATGTCAATGGATTAACTAGAAACACTAGGTCTTGAACAAGATTCATGGAAGGATGGAATGATTGGTACCTATGTCTATTAATACGGAATCTAGTATTAGACACAGAAAATTCATTAAGTCTTTCCTAGAGCCCTTAAGTCACACTCCTTGACCATATGAAGCTACTCCATTCACATGTTCCCCAATTCTTTAATCCTGGTGGGGACCTCAAAGGGGGGTGGTTGCAACATGTCGAAATGTATACCACCTCATGCTGTTCTCCTAGCTCTACTTCCACATATGCAGCCCTACGGATTAATCTATCCCTAACACTTTTTCATCCCGAAACTTTTTTTTACATGCCAAAGTCTTTGAGATTGGCACCAGTTTCCTACCTTCCCACTACTAACATTAACTAGTTATATCCGCTCAGCCAAAAAATATTCAACCAGAAAGGTTCTCTCTATCACCTTAACATAGATAGGAATGCATAGAAAAATGGTGTTGGTTTAGATTTTTTTAAACACAATGCGCTCAGAAGTCCGAGTCCCAAAGCATTGATCATATCATATTCATCGTGTACCAAGAATTGTCGGTACTCCTCTATGAATACTCAACTACCAACATGTCATCCATCCAAAGCTGTAGAAGCTCTAGAGAATTCTTAGCCACCTCCTCAAGCCAGTCCTCAGCCGCCTGTGAGTCGGGTTCACCTCAAAACCTGAGGGGTATATGATGATGAATCTCATGTAAGGAAAAAGCCTAAATGTGTCCTATACGGGTACCGCAGGCTGTAACAACTTCCCAATGGGTGTTGGGGCTACTGGTACACCACCCGAAGGAGCCAACGTAGTAAGAGGGCCCTACACCAGGGCCTCATTGCTCGATGGGCCGTCATCATGTACTCTCATGGAAATCTAGGTTGGATATCTATGTGGTGACATCATCATAAAGAACGGATGCTCCATAGTCATTATGTTATAACTTGTTTGATGACTCCAAATAAATCAAAATAAAAACTTTTCAAAAACACATGCAATCAATGTTTTAATGCCATGAGTTGGAAATCAGAATTCAGGGCCTTGGTATATGGATACGTCAGCTGCCGAACCAACAATAGACGCCTCGAACTAAAAACCACACTCATAACACTTAACATTATTTCACAGATAAGATTAGAGTCCTATTTCATTAGTAGAACCTAACTCCTTTGATACCACTTTGTCCCGACCCATCCCTCAGGGATCGTTCTGTGACTACCCCAAGCTTCCTTCCATAGGCCAGGGGCTGGCGAATAGCACTGGAAAGGTGTATCCCTTAAACGAGAAGGCATTTACTTTTAAACCTATACTAACACATAGTCCAAGAAAAAATGAAGCAACCAAACAGACTAGAATGCAATAAGATGCAACCTCAAAGTAAACTATTGTAGTAAAAGAGTGTTTAAAGTAAAAAGAGGTCGGAATATAAGCCCAACTGTAAAAGTAAAAGTAAAACTGGATTTACAATACAACTGAAAGATGAAAGAAAACAGTTACTGGGTCATCCTATGAGGATCCTACCTGTAGGGTAGGTACAAATAGCCTCCTCAGCACTCCACGTCCGTCAGTCTCCTCCACGTCACGTCACGCCGAATGGTCCACCTCCAAGCACTGTCTAGTCCTAGCTCCCTCTGCCTCGATCAACACTATACATCATCTTCACCAGACACAAAAATGTGTGGGCGAAGCCAATGTAGGGGTGAGTATAACAATAATCAGTAGGGACTCTGAGACCCCCATAGGTCTCCTAGAGTTCCACAAGAAAAAACCACAAAGCAATACATCAACTATACTTAGGCACATGACAATACATATACCTAAGTTACCAAGATATATTCAACTCATATATGAGGGAAGGACACGACAAAGGTAACACCCCGAAGGTAGAATTACCACATAGGTAACACCATGAAGATAACACCATGATGGTAAATCCACAAATGTAGAAGTACTACATAAGTAACACCACAAAGATAGAAGTACCCCACATGTAACACCATGAAGACAATACCACAAAGGCAGAAGTACCACACAGGTAACACCATGGAGATATAAATATCACATAGGTAACACCACGAAGTCAGATATACCACACAGGTAACACCGAGAAGATGATAACACAAAGGTTTAATTACTACATAAGTAACACCACGAAGCTAGAAGTACCACAAAGGTAACACCATGAATATAGAAGTACGTCACAGGTAACACCACGAATATTGAAGTACCACATAGGTATAATACCACATAGTATAACCTCAATCACATGCACAATGTAAAGACATCTCACAAAGAATCTTAGGTCAAACTAGTTTTTCAGTGAAGTATAAAAGTACATATGATTAGTCGTGAAGCAAGATCATATTACTTTTTCAACAAGCACTATTGCAGATTATACGGAGTCTGACCAACATAGGTTCGATAGTTAATAACCCCCGCAATCACCCACATAGGACCTGACCCATAGATGATCGGTATGCAATAAACCACATAGGATCATTGAGCGCCGACCCACAAAAGATCAGTATGCACTAACCCACACATGATCGCTGAGCACTGACCCACACTGGATCTGAACCACACAGGATTGGTATGAGCTGACCCAAAAAGGATCAATGAGTGATTAACCACAGAGGATCGATAGGTACTAACCCCCAAAATGACCCACACAGGATCCGACCCACCAAGAGTTTATAGGTAACTAACCTCCGTATTATCTGTCTCCAACCTCCGCCTTAATGCCAGCCACTGGATTCCCGCTATTAGCACATTTGGGAGAACTGCTCCTCAAAAAATCTGTCATACCTCAATGGCCATGAAGTTCCATGAATAAGTATCCCAAGGTCTGTCACGTCATAAGGGACCAACTCAATAGATGACAAGTCAATTAGAATCTCGGTCTATAAGTTATTAGCGTTTTCGCTCTGAGGGCCCGGTTGGATTCGGGGTTCAATCCAACCCAAATGAACTCCATCATTACCCAAAACTCAAATATTGTATACCAAAAGGACCATCTCAGTCCAAGGATTCTAGTTCCATAGAGGGTTCATCAAATGGATTCCTAGTTCTCAAGATATGGGCACTAAGGCGTTTCTGGGTCCAGATGGGCCCGGGTCCATTCAGGACCGGGCAGAATGACCCGGCCCGACCCGACCCAGTTTGGGTTTGGCCTGGTTGGCCTGAGCCGCGAAGGGCCTGGCCTGCTGGGCCATAATTCGGCCTAGCCCGTGAATGGTTGTTTCGACCCGCTAGGCGCGACCTGCTAGCATGACCCGCAGGTGGGTGGCCCACCATGGCAGGTTTTATTCTAACTGCAACCTAGGGGGAGGCGCCACCCGGTATTCCGAACAGTTCGCTGGATCATTCGGCTCGGTCTACCCAGTGAAGCCATGTGGCACCACTTCTCCACCCACGTCCGACTGGGTGGCGGTCTCCCTCCTACCTCCACCGTGGCCAAACGGCTACGGCCTCCTACTCCAGCAGCGCAGATGCGCGCCACCGCTCCACCACGTGGCCGACAGGATGTGGGCTGCCACCCTGCTCTGCCACGGCCAATGAGCCACAGAATCCTACTCAACCAGCAAAGCGGACGCGTTCCACCCTCGTTTCTCGCGGCCGGCCGGGTGCCGGCTTCTGCCTTTATCTGCGAGCCATCGTGGCTTCATTCGTAGCCTGAAAATTATGTCGTTAAAATATTCACGATCCTTAGGTCGACGACTCTGCATCCATACATCATGCTCAACAAAACTTTATGTTTCTAGTGTCATTAATTATTGGTCGTTGAAGATCACATGAAGAATGTGCGAAGAACAAAAGAAAAAGGGGTGTGATATATGTGTGGGATGATGGACATGTTTGTTTGGACATCATCATTGTATATCCCAAATATGAATAATCAACAAAAAGGGATTTAATCATAATTCAATTTAAAACCCCTACCTCGTTCATCCGTTGGATGTCTCGTGAGGAAGAGAATGAATTCAGTAAAGGTGACGTCAACATTCGTTGCTCCCACAACACGTTTCAGATCCGGGCTCATGCGTCGTCCTCATTCTTGATCTGGAGAAATTTATTCGTTGGAGGATATTTTTCAAAAGGTTCTCCCGAGCTCTCATTTCCGTTGTCAAGGATTTCTTCATCCAAAAGTGTGGTTCCAATATTATTACGTTAAGTTATTAACTATATTAAAGTTTTCACTATAATTAAGTTAAGGTTGGCACATTAATATGGGAGGATTCCAAGGGTTTACCTACATTAAATGGGGGTTTGGGTGGTCCCCACCATCATTAATTCAAATGGAAGGTTTCAAAAGAAAAATAAAATAAAAACTGTTTTATTTTATTTTTATGCATTTAACTATCCAAAAAAAATCAGGAAAACTAAATTACACCCTTGACCTACTGCGGTCAGGGTGAAGGTCATCTTAAGCGAATATCGGCACTGTGAGTTCAACGAAGTCCTAAAATTTCAATTCCGATCACCGGTTCAAAAATTACCAAATGCCGCTTCCGTGTTTACTGAATGTACCCGAAAACAAGTTCAAAAATTATTAACCATCACCCTCAACTAACACCAGTCATGGTTAGGCTCTTCCCAAGTAAAACACACTCCCAAAAAACCCAATGGTACTCTCAGATTTCCAATCTGAGTTACCATTTAAAAGATATAAATTTTACAATAAAATAACTGTCACTTAATTATTTTATCTATGACGAAAAACTAACTTTCACTGATGGGTTGCGTCGGCCAATGTTAGTATCTTCCTAAAGAAAGAATACCCTCATGAGTTCATTGGTGGTCTTGGATTTTTAATTCGAGTTACCATTTTTGAGTTATAAGAATTTGAAAGACAAAATAACTATATTTAAATTTTTTATTTACTATAATTCCATTTTTGGATTTTCTCACCAGAGGCTTGTGAAGACCAAAGTTAAGTTATGCCTAGGGTAGACCCACCATCCTGAATGCAAAAGATCCCTCAAGTTTTTGATCTGAGAAAACATTTAAGAGTTAATCCAGTTTTTTAGGAAAACTGTTTACGCGTGCAAACTAAAGATTAACAAATTTTCGACAGATCATTCCGGGAACTCTGGGCCTCGGAATCACAAGTTGTCAAATTTCGCAGTCTCGAAATAATTTAATATAATTAAAAAATATTTACAGAATTTCTGAGACATTACATGCTTTCCTATCCTAAGTATCATCCTGTACTTGGTCATGCTGCCATAGAACCCATATAAGAAGAACAAACTTGCCTCAAAGAACATTCAAGCTTCGTTCAATGATGCGTACTGGATACTACTCAAAGGTAGCATCGGCTTCTAACACAAATTCCTAGGGATCAAAGGTCTGAGATGGGTCATCATGACATTGATGAAGCTGTGAGACATGAAAGATATCGTGCATGGAACAATACCTCTAAGGTAGTAGCAGCCGATAAGCTACCGACCCGAATCTCTCTAGAATTTCAAACAACCTGACATAATGAGGTGACAACTTACCCTACTTCCATAATCATCTACGTCCAACCCTGGGTGATACCTGAAGAAAAAAAACAACCCCCAACCTCGAACTCAATTGGTCGTCGACAGGGATCGACATAAGATTTTTTTTCCAGCCTGATCAACAATCATACGCTTTTTGATTAGCTGGACATGTTCTGATTTCTCCTAAACAAGATGAGGACCTAGTAGGGATGACTCACCTAACTCTAGACAACACAAGGGTGAATGGCATGGCCTACCATATAAGGCCTTATAAGGATCCATCTGAATTGTCTCTTGGAAACTATTATTATAGGAGAACTCGATGAGAGGGATATGCTTCTCCCAAGAACCACTGAAATCAAGGACGCATGCTCGAAGCATATCCTCTAAAACCTATATTGTCTATTCTGATTTTTCATCAATCTGTGGGAGAAAATATGTGATTATAAGAAATTGAGTTCTCATAGATTTCTACAAATCCTTCCAGAACTGTGAAGTGAAACACACATCCCTATCTAAAATGATAGTACGTGGAACCCCGTGTAGTCGTATGATCTCACAAACATACAGTCTTCCCATATCATTAACTTAGAAAGTCTATCGAATAGGAATGAATTGGGATGATTTCATTATTCGGTCAATTAATACCCAGATAGCATCGCTACCCCTTGGCGACCTAGGTAATCTAACTACAAAATCCATAGCAACATCTACCCATTTATATTCTGGGATGAAAAGTGGATGTAACAAGCCTGCAGATCTCTGGTGCTCCGCCGTCACTTTCTTCCTAGTTCAACACCTAGTGATAAAGCCTGTAGTCTAACATTTCATCCCAAGACACCAATAATGGTTTCACATATCTCGATACATCTTTTTCGATGCCTGGATAATCAACCCACTAGGAAGTGTGGGACTCTCTAATCATCTCCTCTCTCACATCTACAGAAACCCAGATACATCCACGTAGATACAAGATGTAATCCTTTTCCACAAACCAATTTGGAGGTGGTTTATCTCCTTATATACTCTCACGGAGAACCAAACCTTCAAGATCTGTAAACTGCCTACTCATCACCTTATCAAGGAGGGAAGAGGTAACTGTTAAGGATGAGAGGTAAGAATGATCATGACTACTGTGAAACTACAGATGAACTTCATTAAAGAGGGCCATTAACTTCCATTCATCACTGGATTCTTGTATGTCCTACATTTTAGTTTTCTGACTCAGTGAATCTATAACCACATTTCCTTTTCCTGGTGTATAGGCAAGCTCAAAATAAAAGGATTATAGATATTCGACCCATTTTCATTGTCAGAGTTTCAAGTCATGCTGAGAAAAGATATACTTGAGGGTCTTGTGATATGTATACACCACAGAGCACTCACCCAAGATATAATGTCTCCAATAACGTAAGGCATGGACAACTACTGCTAGCTTGAGGTCACATGTTGGGTAATTTTTCTCATGAAGCTTTATCCACCGAGATCTGTATGGAATGAAATTATCTTCATACATCAACACTTCTCCTAGTCTAGTGCCTGATGCATCGTAAGAGATTATTTAACCATTACCAAGTTATGGAATAATTGGAAAAGGTGCCGATGTAAGCCTCCCTTTATGCTCTTGAATAGATTTCTTACATTCCTTTAACCACAAGAACCTAACACCTTTCCCTGTGCCCCTAGTAAGAGGTGAATAAAGACGTGAAAAGTATTGTATGAAACACCTGTAATATCCAAGGAACCCTAAGAAACTCCTGATATCAAACACGTTCTTAGGATGATCCCATGATACTAAATCACTAACCTTTTTAGGGTCAAAATATTTTTCTTATTCTGAAATAATATGGCCCAAGAAGTGGACCCTTTCAATCCAGTAGTCTCTTTTAGAAAGCTTTGTCTTAAATCTGATTCTCTATCAGTGTACTCAGAACGATCTCAAGATGATTGGAATGGTTGTTACGAGTGCATGAATACACCAAGTTGTCATCCAAAAATACCACAACAATAGAGTCCAAGTAGGGATGAAAAAACATATTCATCAAATCTATGATACTAGTAGGAGCGTTCGTAAGACCAAACAACATAGCAAGATACTCATATAGACCATACCTGCTACAAAAATATGTAAGAGGTATTTCTGATGGTCTGACTCACAACAGATGACAACCTAATCATAGGTTGATCATAGAGAATACCTTTGCTTCTCAGAGCTGGTTAAAGTGATCATATATTCAAGGAAGTAGATACTGGTTCTTGGCCGTAAGCTGGTTCAACCTTGTATAATCCATACATAAAATAAGGGTTCTATTTGCCTTCTTAACAAAAAGAACAGGTGACCCCCAAGAGGATGTACTCGGCCATATGAAAACTTTGGCCTAAAAGTCCTCTATCTTCCGCTAAAGCTACTAAAGCTAAGTAGGTGCCGTCCTATATGGAGGAATGGAAAATGTAGATTCTCCTAGAACAGGATTAATTGTAAACTCTACCTCTCTCTTATGAGGTTAGCCAAAAAATTCATTTAGAAAGACATCCCTAAAATGATAAACTACTGGAGGGAAATCAGTTTTAAGAAAAACCTGATCCTCCAGCAAAAGATTTTCAATCTGGGTAGTCACTCCACCTAGCCCATGATGCTTTAGTCCTGTTCTCCCAGCCTAGACATCCCACTCACCTTTGAAAAGATAATTGCTGCCATCCGGTGATGTAAAAGAAACCATTTGGTGACAATAGTCTATAAAGGCATGATAGTGGACCAACCAGTCCATCTCAAGAATGAAATTGAAGCCCGTCATCTCTAGGACAAAGAAATTCTTACAAGAAAGGGTAACTTCCAAACATAAGGGAACAGTCCCTGCACTGGAGTATACCCTCCGTCCGTATTCCCAACGATGTATCGAGGGTCATTACCCCATAGTGATGTTGTATCTCTAGTCCAAGACATTCCACAATGAATACAGAAATAAAATATTTTGAAGCACCTATATCAAAAAAATCAGAGACAATAGTAGAGGCTACTAGAATAGTACCTCATACTGTAGATGGTCTTGCAACTTGATCCTCAGGTATCGATTATAAGGCATGCAACTAACCCGATCCACATACCTATGCAATAGATGGACTACTATGATCATGACTACTCTGCTAGCACTGTTGGTGATCAGGGATCAGACTACCATGACCCCAAACTCCTCCTCGTCCACACCTGTCAGTGCTACTCCAAATCCCCACCTGACGCGGTGCAAAAGAACTCACTCCTGAAGGCGGAGGTAAAGCTAATACTTATCCACCTGAAGGTGGAAAGGTCCTGAAAAAGTGATATAGATGACCCATACGACCAAAATACTGAAACTCAATAGGGTCTCTATCACACTGGGGATTCTTATTCCTTGGATTTCCACACTAATGACACACTACAAAGCTATCAAACTAGATACTATGGCTGCCACTACCCTGACGAGAAACCTTAAGGGAATTTTTCCTGACACTAGAAGAACTACTGGCCTGATGTGACACTGATCTTTTAAACCTGTTACTCACTCTATCCCTTAGGTTATGATTAGGGATGAGGGCCTGATCAACTATTGAAAATAAGTTACTAAGGAGAAAGACATTCACATGAGTTCAGATGGCATACTGGAGCCCATCCTCAAAATGTCTAGCACGTGAAAGCTCATCATCGGTTAGAAGCGGTGCAAATCTCTGTAAATCAGTGAAACATACTTAATATTCCATAGATGAGATAGTACCCTGCTCAAGATGCATGTACTCTCTGGATCTATCAGCTCTCAATGACTGATGAAAGAAATGATCATAGAAGGAAGTCTGGAAGTCAACCCATAATAATCCCTAATGACGTTCGACTTGGGTAACGACATCCCACCAACATTTGGATGAATCCCAAATAATGTTTATAGCAAGATTGAAACTCTGATATATAGGAATTTCAAGGTTATCAATGATAAAAAACATGGTCTCTAGCCAATAATCAGTATCCTGAGATCCTCTATCCATAGAAAAAGTAGCGGGATGCTGCTGTTGGAACTTGCGGGTCAGATCAGCCATCGTAGGTGAAAACCGTGGAGCCCCAATCATGGGCTACATCATACGTAGGAAAATATCACAGACTTGGTCATCAGTGCATAGATCAAGTTCAATAGGTGGTTCCCCAAGTGGCACTCTTGGATTTAAGACTGGCGGCTCAAGGCCCACCATGTCTGGAGCATGGTCATCACCACCTTCGTGGAGAACAACACAAGGATGTCGTGGTGGAATTGGTCTACAAATTCCAATCACACACCTTAGAACTTGATTAGAAGCAACAAGATAACATCACTAATAGATTATAAACACAAGAAAACTCACTACCCAAGACATACTACTCAAACTTCCCACTTAGACGAGCATGTATCAGTAAGTTCTCATGTATAAGTTTCATGTTACATTGAAATTAATTTCTAGTTTCACTCCTCTACCTTTCATAAACATGAAAAGGTGGTATAAAGATGTGTAACCAATTCATTTTAGATTATAGTGTTCACTGTATAATTGATATTCATTTCTGATGAAACAATTACCATACACCTATCAATAAGAACGACACCCATTTACTTACAACATAATGTCATGACATGGTAAATTACTCATCCCAACCCATGAAGTCCCATACACATCCTGAATTGAGATAGGAAATCACTCAATAAAATCCAAAGTAATTAAATAAAATCAACTATCAAAACAACACTCAACAATCATAGGCATATCAAGCAATTCAAAGCAGTGAAATGCACCTATATGGAATGAAAAAATGCATGACATGTGATTTCAATGTGCCTATGATGATGCATGTAGCAGTACTTCATTCCCTAATATCATCAGACAAAGGAATAAGTATATTCCAAAGATTAATTATCAACAACACCATATAACATGTGATTCACCCAATAGTGAAATAATATCAATTGTAAGAGGCAAAATAGAACAACAATTACATTTTAGGTAAAGTGGATTTTACCCCAAACATGGGTTCACAACACCCAAGAACGGTTTATAAAGAAGTCCAAAGAGTTAATATTCTCTAATATATTGTATATAAATAGTCAAAAAAGAAAACAACACACCTCTGATACCACATTGTGATGACCCGGACTCAGATTCTAGTTAACGGTGCCCCGAGACCGGTGGGTCACATGGCCTAAAGCGCATCTTCCTGAAGGCCAGAGGCTACCAAATAGCAGTGAGGGACTAGGGTGTGTCCATGGGAAGACTATGACTTCATTAGTAGACTGTAGCACAGTTTAAGAGATATAAATTAATAGTAAACAATAGAAGTAAGATAAATAAATAGTGGAAGAAAACAGATGCAATTGATAAACAATAATAACAATAACTGTATCAGTTGGAATAGTAACGATGTAATGTCATGTCACTAGAAAACTGGAAATCATGTATATAATACAATAAAAATAGCATGTTCCAAAAGGTAAAAGAAAACAAAGTATACTCCAAGAATCCAGATATCCTACTCAATCATCTGCTATCAAGATCCATCCTATTAGCACACAATCACGTATTATAAGTTGTATGCTTCCCCTTGTCAATATCTGCAACCATGTAGTCTACTATGGGTACCAAATGGTTCCAAGAAAGGGTGTGAGATAAATCTCAATGGGCCACCAACAATGATTATAAGGCCCTATCCTTAAACCTTACTTAATCTTGAGTTATTACAATATTACACATTGAGGATCTTTTCGGGTTTAGATTTTTAGAGAATTAGATCATAAAACTTGCATTACATTCCACATATAAACAAAGTGGTTACATAAAGATAGTATTCTTCATTCCCAACAATGGAAACACATTTAAAATAAAAAATGGATTATTTCTTGACACATCCTTGACTCTATCATCTTATCATGTACCTTTCCCTTGACCTGTGAAAAACATTTCAAAAACTTGGGATGAGCATAAAAACTCAGTATGGGTTATAAAAAAACATGGAAAGGAAACATGAGTTCATATATACATAAGAATGAAATCATACTTTACCCATAAAACATAGGCACTTTAACATACCTCATAAAATCATGAATAAATCATAGAAATCATAAGACATAAAGGTAACTTGAGGCATTCATAACATTCTTACGTAGGGAGTAACCCTCTTGGTTACGTTTGGAATACCCATCATAGTATATTCCCTAAAATATCTTCAGAGAAACCTTAACGTTGCACTCCTTCGCGTTACCCAATGCATTGGAGAGCTATAATGGGCTCACCCGCCCTTAGTTTATCACGGAACCACCCGTCTTCATAATAATGCCCAAGAACCATAACATAATCATATCACATAAAACATGCATAAAGGAGACATAAAATTTCCACATTTCAATCACGAGATATCAATAAAACACATTGATATAAAAACATTATGAAAACCATTTTCAATACCAAAATAAAAGAAAAGTAAAACATGGTATTTATTTTTCTTTTAAAAAGAAGGTATGGCTTGTAGAGGAAGCCGAAACTCAAATAACGGTCACGACGGCGGAGAAGTCATTGTCGCCGCATACGTACGACAAAAACATTCCCTTTTTTCGTTTAGTAAACGATTTGTATAAAAAAGATTCCTTTTGAATAAACGTAAAAGTCAAAGTGGTTTATACACCGTATAAAAGAAAGTTGTGTATAAAATAAAATATGCCTCAACGAAAGGAGATTGAGACGAAGTCCCATACCTCGTATCCGACTTGACCCGACCGTTCTTTAATCTCCTGAATAATAAACTTGAGTTAATCTATACTTTCTTATGAATCTTTTTCAAGTTCATTATTCCTTTTATACCATGTTATGAACATCATGTAATCAGTTAAGTTAATAATGTTCATTTTGTCAGTATTTGGTTCTAAAGTCAAAAATAGACTTCTTACACTTACATGTTTTTAATTTGGTCATAGGTTCGTTATATCCAGAATGATATTAATGATTTTGATAACATATATATCATATATATTCATCATAAACATGTATTTATAATATTACATCACATTTAGAGGTAAGAAATGAAATGCACTGTTCATGGAGACGGTAAGCCGTACGTACGCATGAACGCTACTTCCATTTCTATTTCATATTTTCTGGAATGGAATCATAATGATATAAGAGTATATTATAATTCCAGTATAATAATATATATAATATCATTAACTTTATCCTTTACACATCCCACATGTGGTATTAACGAATCAAATCACTTTCAGGGGGCGGTAGTCCGCACTTCCTAAAATGAAGATACTGTGTTTACCCATAATGGAAACCATAAAGGTATGCCCAAAATGAAAAGAAACAGAAGCTTAAGGAAAACATAAACATATTATATATCATATATTAAAATAGTGACATCATAATGGCCACCTTTGAAGGTGTTAAATGAGTATTGAACAATCATCGTTTCGGGAGGCAGAATTTCGCCATCCACGGAAACCGTATGTTCTTTAACCATTTGATGTAGTTTTGTGAGAGTGTAGCTCAAATAAATATTATAACAACATCCTAATATATTGAAGATACTGGTTTTGTTACAAAATAAGTAAATAAAAAGAGTTTAGGGGGTTGGAGAAGCAAAATAAAACAAATGAACATGAGAGAATGAATTACCTTTAAAAGTGTAACTCCTTTTGATTTGAGCCTAAAGGCTTCCTTTGAAAGGATTCTTTCCAAATGGAATCCTCTAGGATGAGGAGAGGGATGTGGAGAGAGTAAATGGGCAGGGTTTGGCCGAGACAAAGGATTGAGGAGTGTGTGAAATGAGGTAGAGGTGGGGGCCTTTTATAAGAGGAGAGGAGGGGCACTTTTGGAAAGTAAAGAAATATTACTTTATTTGAAAATGTGTTTCGGTTTTAAAAGGTCCCACATTGATATAATTCGTGGATAAGGTTATACGGGTTCTAAATACACTCATCCAATTGGTTTTGGCCATGTGTAGTTCATAGATTTTACATTGTCTTTCCATTTTATTTAAATCATCAAATAATGATGTCATCGCTGCATCATTATTATGTCATAAATAATTTAATTTATTTAATGTCTAAAAATAATAAAAAAATACTATGATGTAGGAAATATTTTTATCTTTCCAATGACTATTTATAATCAAATATCTGATCTTTATAACCCCATGTAAAAATTGTTTTCGTGAAACATATTATGTTTGTGTCATTTTTACTTTTACATTAAATAAAAAGTTATTTATGTCATTTCCCAACCAAAATGTCTCCATGGGGTCCCCAAGTTGACCCATGGATTGTCTTGGTCGGCCATGACACAACCAATAAGGTTGGTACATGTGTCTAGGTCATTTACTATTATTAAAGCATTATTTATACCTTAAACTACCCTAATTACCACTAATCGCGATTAAGAACTTAATAAGTTACTATTCACCAAAAAATTATTATAATCTCATTGAACCACATTTTAATTCTTAATGACAACCATGTATGTCATATTTTCAAAATTCAATACACATTAGTGGTAAACTTTCATTTAACTGAAAAATTAGTTTTCTTGATTACCACTTAGTGGTTTCACTATTCATCAAAAATTGAAGTTTTTCAGAAAATTACCAAAAATTCACCCTAAGCTATATTTGATATTCCGAATTCAAAAATGAAGTCCATTTTACAAAATTCAAATCATATATGTCACATTAAATAATTTAATAATTAATTCCCGATGCCAGAGCAAATAGCGTGTTTTTACAAAACAATAAGTATCAAAAGATTGACACCAGTTTAAGTCTAATTTCAAAGTGAAATTGATTACAATGACCACCATTGGATAAAATGGTAAAAATATATTCTAATTTCACTTAAAAACCAATTCAAAACATAATCTAATCATATAAATAAATTATATTAAAAAGCAGTTTTGATGTAAAATGCAGTATTTTTCACTATTCATTAAAAATGAACATTGTCAGAAAAATACCAAAAATTCACACAAGGTAAATTTTTGATGTCCCAATCATAAAGAATAAGTTTATTTTGACAAACATAGTTTATAAAATTGTCAAAATATATATTCAAAAATGGTTTTCCATCAAAAGGCAATAAAACAATCTTTTAAGAATATTAGTGTATTCCATGCATAAGATTGTATTTATTTTCATTTTAGGCCTCTATAAAACTATCTTAATAATTAATAGACATAGATAAAAATATATATTATTCATTACTTACTTGGGATGTTACATCCTCCCCCCCTTTAGAAAATTGCGTCCCCGCAATTTATTTATTTATCGAATAAATGGGGGTACTTATCCCTCATTGCATTTTCAGATTCCCATGTTGCCTCTTCAATCATGTGGTTTTTACAAAAAACCTTTACCTGCTTAATCACCTTATTCCGTAACACTTGCTCCCTCTGGTCAAGAATCTGGACCGGTTGTTCCTCATAAGATAGGTTCTCTTCCAGCTGAACTACCTCTGGACTCAAAACATGAGATGGATCTGGCATATACTTTCTCAACATCGAAACGTGAAAAACATTGTGTACCTGAGATAAAATCGGAGGTAAAGCCACTCGGTAAGCAACTGATCCAACTCTCTCCAGAATTTCGTATGGTCCAATGAACCTTGGACTCAACTTTCCTTTCTTACCAAATCTCATAACACTTTTCCAAGGAGAAACCTTGAGAAAAACATGATCACCTACCTCGAAAGATAGATCCTTCCTCCGGTTATCCGCATAACTATTCTGCCTGCTCTGAGCTGTTCTCATGTGTTTCTGAATCAGCTGAACTTTTTCTACCATCTCTTCTACCAATTCTGGTCCCATCAACTTCCTTTCACACACTTCATCCCAGAAAGCTGGAGTTCGACACCGCTTCCCATATAATGCCTGAAATGGTTCCATCTGTATACTGGAATGAAAACTGTTATTATATGAAAACTCAACCAAAGAAAGATGTTGGTCCCAACTTCCCTGATAATCCATAGAACAAGCTCGTAGCATATCCTCCAATGTCTGAATTGTTCGTTCTGACTGCCCATCTGTTTGAGGATGAAAAGCTGTACTAAAATTTAATTCAGTACCCAACGACTTCTGAAGGCCTTTACAAAAGTTAGAAGTAAATCTGGGATCACGATCCGATACAATGGAGAGAGGAACTCCATGTAACCTGTCTATCTCTTTAAGATACAAACGGGAAAGTTAATCAAGAGAGAAAGTATCTCGTATAGCAAGGAAATGAGCAGATTTGGTCAAGCGATCAACAATAACCCAGATTGCATTATTACCTCGAGATGTCTTCGGTAATCCAACAACAAAGTCCATGGATATATTCTCCCATTTCCACTCTGGCACTGGTAAAGGATGAGGCATCCCTTTCGGTAACTGCCGCTCTGCTTTAACCTACTGACAAGTCAAACACTTCACAGTAAAATCAGCAATATCACTTTTCATTCCATCCCACCAGTAATACTCCCGCAGATCTCTATACATCTTAGTACTGCCTAGATGAACTAAAAACGGAGAACTATGAGCTTCACATAACAACTCTATCTTCAACTGTGAATCACAAGGCACACACAATCTCTTCCCAAATCTCAAAACGCAATCATTATCAATGTTGAATTCAGGCAACTTACCTTTCTGAACCAGCTCTACCTTTTTCTGCAACTCACTATCTTTCTTCTGTGCTTGCTTGATTCTATCTGATAGAGATGATCTCACTGATACCTGAAACAAAACAGAAGGACTTCCTGCACCAACAACTTCTATGCCAAAGTTCATCAAATCCTTAACCAAAAGATCACGTTCCAAACGCAACATTGTTAATGAAGCATTACTTTTTCGACTCAAAGCATCAGCCACTTTATTTGCTTTTTCCGGATGGTAATGAATTGTACAATCATAATCCTTGATTAATTCCAGCCATCTCTTTTGTCTCATGTTTAACTCTTTCTGAGTGAATATATACTTTAAACTTTTGTGATCGGTATATATTTCACACTTTACTCCATACAAATGATGCCTCCAAATTTTTAAAGAAAAAAAAACAGCAGATATCATGTGTAGGGTAATTTACCTCATGAGTTTTCAATTGTCGTGAAGCATAAGCAATTACCTGATCATTCTGCATTAGGACGCAACCAAGTCCTTTCAATGAAGCATCACTGTATATAACAAACTCACCATTCCTGGAAGGTAGTGCCAAAACTGGAGCATTCACCAATCTTCTTTTCAATTCCTGAAAACAATCATCACATTCTTTTGTCCAGATAAACTTAACACCCTTCCGAGTTAGCTTAGTCATTGGACTAGATAACCGTGAAAAATTTATAACAAACCTTCGGTAATAGCCCGCCAAACCAAGGAAGCTACGAATCTCGGTTACATTCGTGGGTCTTGGCCATTCTTCCACAACTTTTGTTTTTGCAGGATCAACAGTTATTCCATCTTTAGAAACAATGTGACCAAGGAAAGAAATTTGTTGCAACCAAAACTCACACTTGCTGAATTTCCCATATAGTTTCTTTTCTTTTAAGGTTTGCATGATAACCCTTAAATGTTTTTCATGCTCCTATTTACTTTTAGAAAACACCAAAATATCATCAATGAAAACCACCACAAACTTATCCAAGAACTCATGGAAAATTCTATTCATTAAGTCCATGAATACAGCAGGTGCATTGGTTAGCCCAAAAGTCATTACTACAAATTCATAATGGCCCTATCTCGTACGGAACACGGTCTTCGGAATATCTGCCTCCTTTACCTTCAGCTGATGGTACCCCGATCTTAGGTCAATCTTTGAAAAAAACTGAGCTCCCTGGAGCTGATCAAACAAATCATCGATATGAGGCAAAGGATATTTGTTCTTAACAGTGATATTATTCAAGGCTCTATAATCAATGCAAAGTCTCATAGAACCATCTTTCTTTTTCACAAATAAAATAGGAGCACCCCATGGTGATGTGCTAGGTCTAATGAAACCTTTATCTAATAAATCTTGCAATTGCTCCTTCAACTCTAAAAGTTCAATTTGTGCTATTCGATAAAGGGGTTTTGAAATTGGCTTAGCATCAGGAACTAAGTCAACAGTAAACTCAACTTCCCGATCTGGTATTATTCCAGGCAACTCATCAGGAAAAACATCAGGATACTCATTTACCACTGGCACATCATTAATCTGAACAGTTTCGTTATTTTCAACAACGTGTGCAAGGTAACATTCATTTCCATATTTTACAAGTTTCTCGGCCTCTTGATATGTTATCAAAAGTAAGGGTTCATTCTTGTAAACAAACTGAAAGTCTTTCTGAAAAGAAACTTTTTTAGCTCTACAGTCAATCTTAGCATGGTAAATAGAGAGACAATCCATACCTAGGATAACATCAAACTCTACTAGAGGTAGAACAATAAGGTTTGCAAGTAGGTTCTTTCCACAGATAAGGATAGGAAGATTCTTATAAATTCTTTTTGCCTCAAAATTCCCCCCAGGTGTTTTTACCAAAAGTTCAGGAGTCATTTCTTGAGATGGTATTCCCATTTTACTAGAAAAGTTTTCAGAGATGAAAGAATGTGTAGACCCCGAATCAAACAACACACTGGCATAATCTGAAAAAACAAACAAAGTACCTGATACAACTTCATTTGATGGCTCGACATCTGCTGAAGTAGTTGCAAAGGATTTCACCACCCCTTTCTGCTTGTATTCTAACTACTTCCCATCACTCAAGCTCTTTGTCGGACACTCGTTTGCATAGTGACCCATCTCATTGCACTTATAACATTTCACTAACTGTAAATCAAATTTGTTCTTACCTTCACCTTGATCCTTTTCAGTGCAATCACGAGCCTTATGTCCCATCTTACCACATCGGTATCACTTTCCAGAATTCAGAAGACATTCCCCAGCATGCCTTTTGCCACATTTATCACAAACTGGAAACTTAGTTCTCTTACCATCAGACTTTTTTGAAGAATTCTTACCTTTCTCCTGCCACCTCGGTCTCTTCTTCTGCTGGTTGTTATAGAACACTTGGTCATCGGTAAAATCCATTTCCACCTTCTCAGCACATCGGAAAAGCTTTTCATAACTTTTAAACTCACGAGAAGCTAATGCCCTTCGATATTTTGGCTTTAATCCTGAGTAAAAACGATTTATTTTACTATCAAGGTCCCGGATAAAATTTGGAGCATACCTTGCCAATCAAGTGAACCTTTCTTCATAGGCAGCCACTGAGTCTTCCTCTTGCCTCAATTCCAAGAATTTCTTTTCCATCCTAAGTCGAACAGCCTTAGGAAAATACTTCTCAAGAAACATACCTTTGAATTCATCCCAGTCAAGAGCATCAATCTCATCGGCGTCCCTGATATTTTTAACCATAGACCACCACTGATCTACTTCACCCTCCAAACGGTAAATAGCAAGACTAACCTTTTGATTGTCTGAACACCCCATGACATCAAAAATCTTCTCCAGTACTTTAATCCACCCTTCAGCTAGCACAGGGTCAGATGATCCTCTGAATAATGGTGGATGTTGCCTCATGAAATTTTCCACCACTGACATGTTCCTCTGCGGTTGATCTGGCTAATCTCATGCATGGATACCACCGCCATTTATCACTTGAGTCAACTGCGCCATTACTGAAACAAACTGTTCAGTTCCAATTCCGACCATTTCTGGATGCTGATTCGGAAGGTTATTTCCTTCTGTATGCCTTCCTAGCACTGCTTCCCTGTTTCCTCTGCGGAAAACCATTCTGAACAAACATGTATTAGATGAAGCAACATGGTAATCTTTAAATGCTATATCATTTCGAAAAAAATATTTTTGGATAATATTTTAATAGAATTCTAACTCCTAAAGTTATCTAAACCGACCTCTGATACCAACTATAAGGCCCCAGTCTTAAACCTTACTTAATCTTGAGTTATTACAAGATTACACATTGAGGATCTTTTCAGGTTTAGATTTTTAGAGAATTAGATCATAAAACTTGCATTACATTCCACATATAAACAAAGTGGTTACATAAAGATAGTATTCTTCATTCCCAACAATGGAAACACATTTAAAATAAAACATGGATTATTTATTGACAAATCCTTGACTCTATCATCTTATCATGTACCTTTCCCTTGACCTGTGAAAAACATTTCAAAAACTTGGGATGAGCATAAAAACTCAGTATGGGTTATAAAAAAAACATGGAAAGGAAACATGAGTTCATATATAGATAAGAATGAAATCATACTTTACCCATAAAACATAGGCACTTTAACATACCTCATAAAATCATGAATAAATCATAGAAATCATAAGACATAAAGGTAACTTGAGGCATTCATAACATTCTTACGTGGGGAGTAACCCTCTTGGTTACGTTTGGAATACCCATCACAGTATATTCCCTAAAATCTCTTCGGAGAAACCTTAATGTTTCACTCCTTCGCGTTACCCAATTCATTGGAGAGCTATAACGGGCTCACCCGCCCTTAGTTTATCACGGAACCACCCTTCTTTATAATAATTCCCAAGAACCATAACATAATCATATCACATAAAACATGCATAAAGGAGACATAAAATTTCCACATTTCAATCACGAGATATCAATAAAACACATTGATATAAAAACATTATGAAAACCATTTTCAATACCAAAATAAAATAAAAGTAAAACATGGTATTTATTTTTCTTTTAAAAAGAAGGTATGGCTTGTAGAGGAAGCCGAAACTCAAATAACGGTCACGACGGTGGAGAAGTCGTTGTCGCCGCATACGTATGACAAAAACATTCCCTTTTGTCGTTTAGTAAACGCTTTGTATAAAAAATATTCCTTTTGAATAAACGTAAAAGTCAAAGTGGTTTATACACCATATAAAATAAAGTTGTGTATAAAATAAAATATGCCTCAACGAAAGGAGATTGAGACGAAGTCCCATACCTCGTATCCGACTTGACCCGACCGTTCTTTAATCTCCTGAATAATAAACTTGAGTTAATCTCTACTTGCTTATGAATCTTTTTCAAGTTCATTATTCCTTTTATACCATGTTATGAACATCATGTAATCAGTTAAGTTAATAATGTTCATTTTGTCGGTATTTGGTTCTTAAGTCAAAAATAGACTTCTTACACTTACATGTTGTTAATTTGGTCATAGGTTCGTTATATCCATAATGATATTAATGATTTGGATAACATATATATCATATATATTCATCATATACATGTATTTATAATATTACATCACATTTAGAGGTAAGAAATGAAATGCACTGTTCATGGAGACGGTAAGCCGTACGTACGCATGAACGCTACTTCCATTTCTATTTCATATTTTCTGGAATGGAATCATAATGATATAAGAGTATATTATAATTCCAGTATAATAACATATATAATATCATTAACTTTATCCTTTACACATCCCACATATGGTATTAACGAATCAAATCACTTTCAGGGGGCGGTAGTCCGCACTTCCTAAAATGAAGATATCGTGTTTACCCATAATGGAAACCATAAAGGTATGCCCAAAATGAAAAGAAACAGCTGCTTAAGGAAAACATAAACATATTATATATCATATATAAAAATAGTGACATCATAATGTCCACCTTTGAAGGTGTTAAATGAGTATTGAACAATCATCGTTTCGGGAGGTAGAATTTCGCCATCCACGAAAACCGTATGTTCTTTAACCATTTGATGTAGTTGTGTGAGAGTGTAGCTCAAATAAATATTATAACAACATCATAGTATATTTAAGATACTGGTTTTGTTACAAAATAAGTAAATAAAAAGATTTTAGGGGGTTGGAGAAGCAAAATAAAACAAATGAACATGAGAGAATGAATTACCTTTAAAACTGTAACTCCTTTTGATTTGAGCCTAAAGGCTTCCTTTGAAAGGATTCTGCCCAAAGGGAATCCTCTAGGGTGAAGAGAGGTATGTGGAGAGAGTAAATGGGCAGGGTTTGGCCGAGCCAAAGGCTTGAGGAGTGTGTGAAATGAGGTAGAGGTGGGGGCCTTTTATAAGAGGAGAGGAGGGGCACTTTTGGAAAGTAAAGAAATATTACTTTATTTGAAAATGTGTTTCGGTTTTAAAAGGTCGCACATTGATATAATTCGTGGATAAGGTGATAAGGGTTCGAAATAAACTCATACAATTGGTTTTGGCCATGTGTAGTTCATAGATTTTACATTGTCTTTCCATTTTATTTAAATCATCAAATAATGATGTCATCGCTGCATCATTATTATGTCATAAATAATTTAATTTATTTAATGTCTAAAAATCATAAAAAAAATACTATGATGTAGGAAATATTTTTATCTTTCCAATGACTATTTATAAGCAAATAGCTGATCTTTATAACCCCATGTAAAAATTGTTTTCGTGAAACATATTATGTTTGTGTCATTTTTTACTTGTACATTAAATAAAAAGTTATTTATGTCATTTCCCAACCAAAATGTCTCCATGGGGTCCCCAAGTTGACCCATGTCTTGTCTTGGTCGGCCATGACACAACCAATAAGGTTGGGACATGTGTCTTGGTCATTTCCTATTATTAAAGCATTATTTATACCTTAAACTACCCTAATTACCACTAATCGCGATTAAGAACTTAATAAGTTACTATTCACCAAAAAATTATTATAATCTCATTGAACCACATTTTACTTATTAATGACAACCATTTATGTCGGATTTTCAAAATTCAATACACATTAGTGGTAAACTTTCATTTAACTGAAAAATCAGTTTGCTTGATTACCACTTAGTGGTTTCACTATTCATCAAAAATTGAAGTTTTTCAGAAAATTACCAAAAATTCACCCTAAGCTATATTTGATATTCCGAATTCAAAAATGAAGTCCATTTTATAAAATTCAAATCATATAAGTCACATTAATTAATTTAATAATTAATTCCCCCTGCCAGAGCAAATAGCGTGTTTTTACAAAACAATAAGTATCAAAAGATTGACACCAGTTTAAGTCTAATTTCAAAGTGAAATTGATTCCAATGACCACCATTGGATAAAATGGTAAAAATATATTCTAATTTCACTTCAAAACCAATTCAAAACATAATCTAATCATATAGATAAATTAGATTAAAAAGCAGTTTTGATGTAAAATGCAGTATTTTTCACTATTCATTAAAAATGAACATTGTCAGAAAAATACCAAAAATTCACACAAGGTAAATTTTTGATGTCCCAATCATAAAGAATAAGTTTATTTTGACAAACATAGTTTATAAAATTGTCAAAATATAGATTCAAAAATGGTTTTCCATCAAAAGGTAGTAAAACAATCTTTTAAGAATATCAGTGTATTCCATGCATAAGATTGTATTTATTTTCATTTTAGGCCTCTATAAAACTATCTTAATAATTAATAGACATAGATAAAAATATCTATTATTCATTACTTACTTGGGATGTTAGAATGATGTCTATAACATCCAGCCCGTGTAATGGAATATAACAGTGTGCAAGCATGCATATAAAAAGCAAAGAAAGCGGTACACTATAACTAAATAACTAAGTACCTTCTTCAGCCCTCAGTTGGTGTCTAAACATGTAACCAGTTTATTAATTAATTAATTACCATTTAATGTTAATAGGTCACATGAGCCATATCCAACACCGACCTTAACTCGTGATATTATAAGTAGTGAAGGTCCCAAGATGTAACAAGGAAACCAAACAGTGATATCAAGTGAGGGAGTTCCAAGGTATGAACCAAGGTAACACACACACACGGAAAGCTAACTCAGTAGTATTTGAGTCTAGATTAGGGGCATAAGTGTAATCCAAGGAGCATAATCCAAGTCATTCCACAATAATTCACCTACCAAGTCTAAGGTGATCAACCAAGTAAAATAGGGCTAAGAAAAGATAGGGCCCGATGGGCTTTAACCATGGAACCTACTAGTTGATGATGGATCCAAGGAGTGTATCCGAGGTATCCTATAAGAATAAGGGACCCAACTGTAGTATACTTGGCATCCAAGGAATAGACAAGAACCATAGTCTAGGTGGGTATTAACCAAAGCAAACTGTATCCTTTAATCAGAATGGGGTTCCTGAGACCTATGGTATTCTCCTCTCAGAATCCAAGGTGAGCATGAGTCAGTCTATTCCTATTTGATATTGTAATAATGTAATAATTATTTTAGTTTAAGTCTTTCCTACCATTAGTGTGGATAGGTCAAGTAGATATGAAACAAATGGTCCAAGCCTTGTCTTCCATTAGTGTGGATGGGGCAAGTGGCTTTGCAACCATTTAATTAAGTATTAGTTAGCCATTAAGGAATAATAAATTATTGAGGTTCACTATGCTACTTTCCATAAAAATAGAAAGGGGTTCTATGGACATGTAACCATTATTCAGTCTCTTTTAATAAGGCCAAGTTATATACATAGTATAATTTCCATTTCACATTTCATATTTCACATTTAATAAAAATTTGTAAGCACTTACAATAGGCGGGTCAAGTGGGGAGTATACATGATACATGCCATTATGAAATTATCATTAACAACAAGCCATTTATTATAACAAGTATCTCCTTTATAAATGCCAAGAAAAGGCACACCTAAACGGTGGCTTAAATGTGTAAAACCACTAAAAACCCAATTATGGAACAACCTTAGACATGAGGAATATTGTGTTGTGGGTGTAACCATTAACAACTAATCACATATTTGAAAAGAGAATAGCCATATGATTCTAACAAGTAGAATCATGGCATGTAAATTTTAGAAATGGTCTCGAATGAAACTGGTGGACCCCAAAGAAATATCCCAAAACAACGAACATTAGGGATGAATTATAAACCACCCACCTTAGGGTTGAACGATTCTCATCCTCTAGTATCAGCCCTTGGTTTTCCTCGGATCAGAGAAGATATAACAAAAGGTAAAAAATGATCTCCTCGAGATATTTTGGTTGAGAGTGAAAGAGAAGAAGAACGAATAAAGAAAACTCAAGTACTTACCACTATATATCCAAGGCGATGAACATAATCTCGATCAGAAGCCAAATGAATAATATATACTGATTCCATGTTTTTATAATCAAAATTCTATAAAATTGAGAGAGAACTAGGTAAATCCCACACACACTTGGATTACGGAGGAAGGGGTTGGCTTAATAGATCATAAAGGGAATTTTGGTGATTTTACACATGTTTTTATCGCATGCACAGTTTGTTCATACTATTTTTCAAACCGTGCACAAACCATGTGAGATGGTTCTACCAGAATATAAGAAAAAGGGTGGTTCTCATGGTTAGGCTGCACAGCTGTGCGCAAAATATGCGTAAACCACGCGAGATGCCACTATCCAAAATACCACAAACCACATTGTTAGGTAAACTATGCACAAACCATGGAAAAACCATGCGATATGGACTGGGGAATAGGGGGTTCACATGGTTAGGCTGCATAGTCATGCACAAACCATGCAAGATTCCACTATCCAAAATAACACAAAATGCTTGGTTAGGCAAATCATGCTCAAAGCATGCACAAACCATTCGACTTGGCCTATTTTCCTAATAAGAGGTGTCATGAGCTCCAAACAAGCCCCAAGAACCCTCAAAACCTTTGATAAATCATAGGCATCTATATTAGGTCTAAATTAAAGATTTAGATTGAAAATTAAACGATCCATACCTGAGTGAAAAACTGGGTTCTTACAGAAGGGATGGGTGGATTTTTATAGGGGAGGGGAGGGACACCCTTGGAAAGTATTAAAAAATTTAATTAATATAAATTTATTTTTTCATCCATTTTCCACCAAACTGAGATATATTGAGACAGTTATATAATGATAGATAGAAATCCTATCAAAAAATAGTTTTTATACATGTATTGAGTTTATTTTAAACCTTATCTTTTTAGTTTACCCTTAATTATTCTATTTTAATTTAAAAGTGTTAACAATAATTTAAATTGTTAATAAGCTACTAATTTTACATATATGGGGTCAATTTCCCATTATCAGAAATTTAATGAAATTTTAGACAGTATGATATTATAAATTTTATTTTATTTTTTTAATTTTAAATAATTTAATAAATTATTATTTTTATAAAACATCAATTATGTCAATTTTTACTCAATTTACTTAATTGAATTTAAATAAAATCCAAATTGAGAGATAACTTCTATCCAAACCATTTAATAGTATAATAACATGGAATATTAATCTATAAAATTTGTGGATGGTATAAATTATTCAATAAAATAATTATTTTAAAATTTATAAAATCATTTATTTGAATCCTTTATTAATGAAGAAATCACTACATCATTATTATCATTATAAAATTCATTTATACGATCTCTAAAAATTATTAATAAAATACCATGATATCGGAAATATTTTTATATTTTGAATAAATATTTATAGTCTAAGATATAACTTATATAACCCCACCATAAAATTCGTTTATTCCAAAGATACATGTTTATGTTATATTTCCCTTTACTTTAAATTAATTATCAAAACATGTCATTTTCACACCCAAGTGGATCCCAAATTCCAAAAGTTCAGCCTAAGGATTTTTTCACTCATAACTCATACAATAATATTATGACACATGTTAGTGTAGTTTTATATTATAATAATATTATTTTTACTCTTATTTACCTAATTATCCATTTAACTATGGTAAATAAAAAAACACACTGAAGTTACTATTCATAATAACAAAAAATAAAAGGTACTTGTTAACATAATTTGGACCTTCTAATTCCAAATATAGAATCCCTTTTTTCAAATTCAAAACATATAAGTTTCATTAATTAATTTAAAATTAATTCTTAATGTCAAAACTTGAAAGTGGGTTTTTAAGAAATAAAAACTATCAAAAGATTGACATGTGTTTATGTCCAATTTAAATGGGAAATAAAATCAATGTCTAAATATGGATTAAATGAAAAATAAATACTAAAATTACACTTTAAAAAAAATAAAAAATAAAATCAATCTATATAAATAAATTCTATGAAAAGTCCGTTTGGACTTAAAATGCGTTATTTTTCACTATACATTAAAAAATAAAAATTATCGAAAAATTACTAAAAATCTATCCAATGTAAAATTTGATGTCACAATTCTATAGAAAAATAATATTTTTTCAAGTATAACATATAAAGGTAAAAAAAAATTTATTTAAAAAGGGTTTTCCTTTAAAAGGCCGTAAAACCATATTTTAAAAATATTAGAGTATTTTATGGTTAAAATTGGATTCATTCCCATTTTTAGCATCTAATTTTTTGGATAAATATATAAACATTTTACAAACACATGTAATCGTATTAAATTTAGTTATTTGCATTCCCAAAAATACAAAGGCTAGGTGTTAACAACCATTTAAAAGAATAATAATATTATTGTATTATTTTTCATTATAACTCAATGTTGTGTGCAACATTAGTTTTCGGAGAAACCCCTTATTTAGTGTCAGTTATACTATTGTAAATAGTGTCCTATTTAAAAAAATTATTTTATAATTAGAAAAAATTAATTGATCTGAAAATATATTGTCCTATAAATACCTGGGATGTTTCATTATTCCCCACTTTTAGAAATTATGTCCTCAAAATTTTATTCACTTAACAAATAAGTAGGGGTATTTATCCCTCATAGAATTTTCAAATTCACATGGTGCCTCTTCAAACATATTTTTCCCCACAAAACATTAACCTAATGAATCTTTTTATTCTGTAACACTTTTTCTCTACAGTCAATAATTTGTACTATCTATTCGTCATAAAAAAGATTATCCTCCAACTGAACTACCTCTAGACTCAAAAAATGAGATATATCCAACAAATACTTTCTCAAAATTGAAACATGAAACATGTTGTTTAGCTGGGATAAAAATAAAGGAATATCCACTATGTAGACAACTGATCTAATATTCTATAGGATTTCAAACGGTCAAATGAACCATGGTCTCATCTTTCCCTTCATTCCAAAATGCATCACGCTTTTCCCTAGAGAATATTTGAGAAAGACATGATCACCTACCTCGAATGAATGATCCTTCCTCCATTATCCATATAACTTTTCTGCCTTCCCTATTCTATCCTTAGGTGCTTCTGAATCAATGAAACTTTTTTACCATATATTCTACCAATTATGATCCTATCAACTTTTACTCACCTACTTCATCCAAAAATGCTGGAGATTGACCCCTCTTTCCAAATAATGCTTCAAATGGTTCCATCTCTATACTTGAGTGAAAACTATTACTATATAAAAATTGAACCAAAGAAATATTTTGATCCCAACATCCCTGGTAATCCATTGAACAAGAATGTATCATATTATCTATGTTATGAATTTTTCATTCTAACTACACATATAAATTAAGATGAAAAGCTATACTAAATTTAATTCAGTTCCCAATGTCTTCTGAAGGCCTTTACAAAAGTTAGAAGTCATCCTGGGATCACAATCAGATACAATAGAGAGGGAAAATCCATGTAATCTAACTATGTCATTAATATATAATCGGTAAAGTATATCTAGGGACGATGTATCTCGAATAAGAAGAATATGAGAAAATTTAGTCAATCGATCAAGAATAACGGAGATTTCATTATTACCTTGTGATGTATTCAGTAATCCCACTATGAAGTCCATGGATATATTTTCCCATTTCTAGTCTATTAATGGAAAAGGCTGAAGCATCCCCTTCTTCAATTTTCGTTGTACTTTCAACAGCTGATATATCAAACACTTCATAGTAATTTCAGCAATATCTATTTTTATTAAATCCCACCAGTATTACTCCTGAAGATCTTTTTACATATTAGTATTTCCCAGATGAACTAAAAACGGAGAAGTATTAGATTCACACAACAGATATTTCTTTAACTTTGAATCACAAGGCACACATAATATATTTCCAAACCTCAAAACACAATATCTACCAATTTTAAATTCAGCCCACTTACTCTACTGAACCAATTATTCTTTTTCTTGCAACTCTTTTTCTTCTTTTTGTGCTTTTTTATTCTAACTACTAGAGACAATTCTATTAAAATGTAAAGAAAAAAAAGAAATTTCCTTCACTAACACCATCCATGCCAATGTTCATAAAATCATTAATCACAGGGTCACGTTCCAAATGTAACATGGTTAATGTAGCATTAATTTTCAGGATCAAAGCATCATCCACTTCGTTTTCTTTTCCAAGATGGTAAAGAATTTTGCAATCATAATCCTTGATTAATATCCGTCATCTTATCTTTTTATTTTTCAATTCATTCTATGTAAATATATACTTCAAACATTTATAGTTATTATATAGTTCACATTTTACTCTATATTGATGTTGCCTCCAAATATTTAAAGCAAAAACAACAAAATCTAATTCCAAATCATGTGTAGTGTAATTTAACTCATGAGTTTTCAACTAACATGAAGCATATGTAGTTACCTGATCATTCTGCATTAAGACACAACCAACTCCTTTCAACAACACATCCTTATAGATAACAAATTCAGCATTTCTAGATTGTATTTTCAAAACTAGAGTAATAACCAATCTTCTTTTCAATTCTTAGAAACATTTACCACATTCTTTTGTCCAGATGAACATAACACCTTTTCAAGTTAACATAGTTAGTGTTCTAGATAACCATGATTTTTTTCGAAAAACCTTTAGTAATAACATGATAAACCAAGAAAACTATGAATCTCAGTTATATTTTAGGGTCTTGGACATTCTTCAACAAATTTTGTTTTAGCAGGATCAACAATTATGCCATCTTTAGAAACAATGTGACCAAGTAATGACATTTGTTGTAACTAAAACTTACACCTGTTGAATTTCCCATATAGTTTCTTTTATTTTATGGTTTGAAATAAAATCCTTAAATTACTTTCATTATCCACTTTAATTTTCAAATATACCAAAATATCATCAATAAACACAACCAAATACTTATCCAATAACTCATGGGATATTCTATTCATAATATCCCTGAATACAGTAGGTGCATTCGTTAACCCAAAATGCATAAAACAAATTTCATAATGGCTATATCTAGTATGAAACATAGTCCTTTGAATGTTTGATTAAATTTATTTGAACTAATGGTACCCTAACCTTGAGTCAATCTTTGAAAAAAATGAGCTCCCTCGAGATGATAAAACAAATCATCAATATGAGGAAAATGATACTTTTTCTCAATAGTGAAGTTATTCAAGGATATATAATCAATAAAAAATCGTAATGAACCATATTTATATTTTAAAAATAAGACAGGATCTCTCCATGGTGATGTGCTAGGTCAAATGAAACCTTTATATAACATATCCTTCAATTTCTTCTTTACCTCTAAAATTTCAATTTGAGCCATTCGATAAGGAGGTTTTGAAATTGGCTTAGCATCGGTAACCATTTCTATAGTTAATTTAACTTCTCAATCATGTATTATTCCAGAAAACTCATCAGAAAAAACATCAAGATACTTATTTTACACAGGCACATCATTAATTTTAAAAGTTTATTTGTTTTAAATAATTTGTTCTAGGTAACATTGATTTCTACCTTTAAATAGTTTCTCAACATCCTAATATGTCATCAATATTAAGGGTTCATTATTGTATAAAAACTGAACTTCCTTTTGAAAAGAAACCTCTTTAGCTCTACAGTCAATCACAACAAGAGAAATGGAGACCTAATCCATTTCCAAAAGAACATCAAACTTTACTATAGGAAAAACAAAAAGGATTTCAGGTAAATTATTTCTACAGATATGGATAGGAAGATTCTTATAATTTCATTTTGTCTCAACATTTTTCCCCATGTGTTTTAACCCAAGGTTCAATATTCATTTCTTGAGATCGAATAACTAATTTATTATAAAATTTCTCAGAAATTATAGAATGTGTAGACCTAGAATCAAATAACACATTGACATAGTATGAATAAAAAAACAATGAACCTGACACTACTTAATTTGTGGCCCAAAATATATTGAATTAGATGAAAAGAATTTCACCACCCCATTTTGCTTGCAGTCTGGATGCTTTCCATCCTTTGAGTTCTTCTTTAGACACTCAATTACATAGTAAACCATCTCACTGCAAAAAAAAACATTTTACTGACTCTAATTCATATTTTTTCTCACCACTGACTTTATCTTTTTTAGTGAAATTACAAGCCTTATGTCTCATTTTAACACATCTGAAGGACGTAACAGAATTCTAAAAGCATTCCCTAGTGTTCGTTTTAATTTTTTTTTCACAAAATATAAACTTATGATTCTTACCATTAGAATTTTTTTGATGAGTTATTTCCTTTCTTCTATCACCTTGACCCTGTATTCTTTTTTTTTCAAAGAAAACATGATCATCGGGAAACTCCATTTACACTTTCTTCGAACATCGAACACGATTTTCATAAATTTTTAACTGACGATAAGATAATTCTATTTGATAAATTGAATTTAATCCTAAGAAAACATGATTTATTTTATAATCAGGATCCCATATGATATTTTATGAATACCATGCCAGTCGAGTGATTTTTTCTTCATAAGTAGCCACCGAGTAATCCCCCTACCTCAATTACAAGAATTTTTTTTCCATTAAAAGTCGAACTGCCTTAGGAAAATATTTATCAAAAAACATGACTTTGAATTCATCCTAATCATGAGAATCAATCTTCTCATTGTTCTTGATATTTTTAACCATCAACCACAAATGATCGGCTTCACCATCAAAATGGAAAATAGAAATACTAACCTTTTAATGTTTGGAACACCCCATGAAATCGATAATCTTTTCTAGTTCTTTGATCCACTATTATAAAATTACAGGGTCATTTGATCCTCTACATTTTGGGTGATGTTTCATCTTGAAATTATCCACTATGAACATATTCCTATATGGTTGATTTGGATGACCTTGTGCATTGATAAAACCACCATTTATAGTCAAAGTCAACTGCACCATTACTTTAACAAACTATTTAATTCCAATTATGACCCTCTTTAGTTTCTAGTTTGGTAGGTTAATTTCCTCTTGAAATCCCATCATAGATACCTTATTTCTTCTTTTGAAAACAATTCTAAACACATAAATATCTTAGAATAAGAAACATCAAAATCATTAAATGCTATATCATTTCAATTTCACCATAAATTCAAAATAATTTATGGATATTTTATAAACAATATCCTAACCCATAAAGTTATCTAAACAGACTTTTAATACCAACTATAAGGCCCTAGCCTTATAAAATTACAAAATATTGATATAATTGAATAATTATACTTTAATTCACATTGAAGATCTTTTCAGGTAAGAGTTTTAACGGATTAGTCCATTATTTAATACATTACATCTCAAATATTACATAGTAGACACTTCTTCTCTGCCCAATTTTTCCTAAATAATAAAACTCCTCAAATAAAACAAAAAGAATTATTTTATTGATAAAAATATAGTTCAATTATTCATTTATCATACCCTTCCTCATATCATTTCAAAAACATTTCAAAAACATGTGATGAGCATAAAAAACATATAAAGGTGTATAGAATAATGAAAGAAAACATTAGTCCATTAATACATACAAGCAAATAAAATCATTATTTTCACTCATAAAACATAATATATTTACCTAATGCATTGGAGAGCTATCACAAGATCACCATCCCTCACTTTATTACAGAACCACCCATATACATAAGAAATTCCCAAGAACTATAAAATAATCATAACAAATGAACAAGAATAATGGAGAAATAACATTTCCACAATGGAATAATAAGACATCATATAAAAATATTGATATGATCAACATATTCTCAAAAACAATTTCAATAGAAAAATAACTAAATAATAATATAGTATTTAATTTTCTTTTTAAAAACATTATGTCTTTTAGAGGAATACAAATATCAAATAATTCTTGATGTGGTGGAAAGGTCGTAGTCACTACGTACATTTAAAAGAAAAATTAATTTTTTCATTTAGTAAATTTTTTTGAAAAACAAAAGATTAATTTTGAAAACTTTTTAATAAAAAGTCAAAAGGGTTTATTATAAGATTTATAAAAAAGGTTGTACATAAATCAAAATATCCCTCAATGAATGGAGATTGAGATGAAGTCTATTACATTGAGTCCGACTTGTCTTGTTCGATCGTTATCTTCATAAATAATAAAAATATATTAAATTTACTTGATTCAGAACCTATTTCATGTTTTTACTTCTCATTACATCACTTAAGACCATGCTATAATAATTAGTTAATTATTTGAGTTCATGTCGTACATTTTATCAATTATCTGTTCTTGACCTAAAAATGAACATGGTCTGATGTCACTAGTCCATGTGGTCATAATTCCATAATAAATAGAATAGTATTCCTGAAATATTCATAAATTTTACACATAAATAATATTTTTTAATATACACCATTAAATATGGTTATAAAAAATGAACAATATTATAATTATGGAGATGGTAGGTCATACATACACATGGGTGAAATTTCAATTTTTCAATGATCATTATGGAAATAAGGTAATTATCATTTTATATTCTAAAATAATCATGATATTATTAAAATCATAATAATCATTTAAATATACTTATCTATATCATAAAAGTGATATAATGAATAAAAATGAGTCAGTCCACTTCGTGTAGGTGATAGTTCACATGTATGCACGAATGATATTATCATTTTTATGCACATAGAATTAAGAATGTAATTGATATATTATTATATAAAAATTATTAATATTAAATTATTATAATATATGAAAATTAATTACATAATTATAAACAATATTAATATATTGTAATGGAAAATTAACTAAATCGGTCTGTGGAGGAGATAATTCACACGTACGCATGAACGATTAATTCCTCTCCCATTTGATAGAATTAGAGTTGGATTTAGGATATTATATTTGAATAATAACATATATGTATATTAAGGATACATAATTTATTGTCTCATCATCATTGGATGTAATTTTTGGAAGTAGAAGAAGAATCAAAATAGAAACACTTAAAGAAAACGATACATCTTATTCAGTTGATCGCCTTTGAAGAACAACTAAAGACCTCTAAGAATGATGTTATCAATAAAATATTGCTTAAATAATGTATGTATGGATTCTATGAAGAGTATTGGATATATCTTGGAGGAACTAAAAGGCTTGGTAAGTGTGTGTAAAAGAGAGGGATGGGTTTTTTTATGGGAGAGGGGTGGGGCACCATTGGAATATACTAAAATATTAAATTAATATAAATTATTTTATTAATACAAGTGGTTCAAACATGAGATGTGGAGAATATAAGATGAGTATAGATTTAAATCCTCTCAAACAATAGTTTTTAGACAGGTATTGATTTTATTTTAAACCTTATCTTTTCGGTTTATCCTTAATTATTCTCTTTTAATTTTAAAAGTGGTAACAATATTTTAATTGTTAAGAAGCTATTAATTATACTAATATGGGGTAAATTTCCCATAATTGGACACTAAATAAACTTTTAGAAAATATCATAAACACTTTTTTGATTTAATTTTTTTAGTATTTATAAAAAATTTAATAATTTTTTTAGAAAACATCAATTATGTAAATTTTTAGAGTATTCACATTATTGAATTTAAATAAAATCCATATAGGGTGATAAATTTGAACCAAACCGTTTAATAGTCTAATAACATGTCATATTAATCTATAAAATTCATGGATGATGTAAACTATTCCATATAATATTTATTTTAATATTTATAATATCATTTCTCTGAATCCTTTATTAATGAAACAATCATTTCATCATCATTGTGTCATTATTAAATTTTTTTATTTCATATAAAAAAATTCTAAATAAACTACCATGAAGTAGAAAATCATTTTATCTTACTAAATAGTTATTATATGTCGAATATATCGCTTATATAATCCACCCTTAAATTTGGTTTCGTAAAATTATACTTGTTTATGTTTTATTTCCCTTTACATTAAATTAAATATCATAACATGTCATTTTCCCACACTAATGGATCCCAAATGTCAAAATATCATACCAAGTATTGTTTTAGTCACCCTTGAATCATAATATAGGATTAGGAAATGTTTAAGGGTAGTTTTATATTATTATAGTATTACTTTTACCCTTATTTACCCAATTAACTCTTTAACCATGATAAATAAAAATAATTAATGAAGTAACTATTCATAATATCCAAAAATAAAAGGTACCCATTTACATAATTTGGACCTTATGATTCCAAATATGGAATCTAGTTTTTTTAATTAAAAACACTGATGTTTCATTAATTAATTTGAAATTAATTCCCTTTGTCAGAACCAGAAAGTGGGTTTTCTTGGAAATAAAATCTATCGAAATATTGACATGTGTTTTTGTCCAATTTAAATGTGAAATTTCATGCAATGAATAAAATTGGAATAAATTATAAAAATATAATACAATTACCCTTTAAACCCAATAAAAAAGATAATCTAACTGTATAAAAATATTATATGAAAAGGTAGTTTTGACATAAAATGGGATATTTTTTACTACTCATTAAAAAAATAAACATTATGAGAAAATTACAAAAAATTTATCTGAAGTAAATTTTGATATCCCACATCATGACCCGACCCTACTGGTCTCGAGCCACAACTACCCCAAGACCACCTCCATAGGCCAGGGGATGGCGACAATCGCCAAAGGCGTAATAATCTCGAGGAGGCCTTTTCACAAGTACCTGTACACACACACACAGCCCACTCAATGCAGAAGTTTTGAGTAAAAAGGAAACCAAAGGAAAAACAACTATAACCCTACCAAAGTCATGCATAAACCTCTAAATAGGAAAAAGTTATGTGCTAAAAAGTACTGAGATATAATGAACAAAAAAAGAGGAAAATCACGTGCCCAAACCGAAAGGTGACACAAACCGGAAACAGGAAAATGAAAGTAAATAGCTGGTGAGTCTCACACCTGAAAGTCCTACTACATCCACTGAATGTAGCCCAAGATCCTGTGTCCTCTATGCTCCATTATAGTCTCGATCGACCTTTCCATCGTCTTCAAGGGCACACCAAGTGTGGGAAAAACCCAAGCAGGGGTGATTATAAGGATACTCAGTAGGATGCCCCTAAATCTTGAGGGAGCAACAAAGGAGGTAATAAATGGTAAACGATATAAAAAACAAAATAAGAGTACAATAGAGAAAGTGCGACTCAACCCAACAAAAGAAAGGATGTAGACTCATCCCAATCTGAAGGAGCTAGAAATGGAAATCACGTGGCATACCCTATGTGTCTTCGCCCATCCTAGAAGGAGAGTAACTAGAACTAAGGAGTGGGAACAAAAGTAGGGTGTATTTATATATATGCTTCAAAAGAAACCCTAACGAGTGTGTAAGGGGATCTCTATATCCAAGCTCATCCCATGATAAGTTGCCACTAGTTCTAAGGGTACCCATCATTGATGCCCAATAGTCATGCACGTCAAAGCTTCCTCATCACTAAACTGTATCATCAAAAGACCCGCTCTAGTAACCACGGAGAAGAAGCCACTGACTAGCCTCATCGAAAGGGGCTGAGTCTAAAAGAAGTCGTCGGGTGACCAACTGCCTAGCCCAACTGGAGGGTAAACCCCAAAAGGTCATCGGGTGACCCACTGTCCAACCCTGCTAGAGGGTAAACCCTAAAATTAATTGGTAACCCACAGCCCAGCCATGTGGGAGGGTAAACCCTAAGGTCAATGGGTAACCCACTGCCCAGCCCCACTGGAGGGTAAACCCGGAACTGGGCCGATAACACTGTGATGCCCGCGCCATCACTGGGTGTCGCTAATATCTGACCATGTGTTGGGTTGGCGTGCGTCAAAGAAACCTACAGCCAACTCCCTTTCACATTTCCAAATTTAATGAGATCTCTAAAGAAGCTTCGCTCGTCCGTACAAATTACACCATTGTAATCCTCACAGAAAAACACGCGAGATAGACTACGTACTCGCTCGAAATAGACTCCCGATGGAAAAGTTATTCAACACCGCTTTAAGACTATACAAATTGTCATGTGGACCATACCTAAGTCCTGAAAGTGTATGGGAGAAATGTGCCATCACAATGCTCTCGGAAAAACACGCCAAAAAGACTACTCATTCGCCCCGAACGGACATCTAATGAAATAGTCGAAAAATGCTGCTCACAGCTGAAAAGGTGGCCCGTGGGGCCCATGAATCAACCCCGGCTTCAATTCCTGAAACCAAATTGGAACAATTCATCTCGATGCCTAGGTCACAACGTTGCAGATAGCGCCTTAAACAGACTTTGGATGTGTTCGCACCATCTGAAGGAAGAATCCCGACCTAGTACTTAACGAGCATGCCGCACCACCGAACCCCCATCACGGGATTGGAAAATTCCCATGAACATATTAAAAACTTTGTCTCGATCTGATTTTTTCACTACCACAGACGGCAGGAAAAACGGACACCCGTAGTGGAAGTAACGGGTGTCCGAAGTCAAGGGGACGAACCCCTTTGGGCTGGACTGGCCCGGTCCGGTAGGCCCACTCGGCCTGGGCCGGCCTGCGGTCCACACCCACCGACTGGCCCTCGTGGACGGTCTCTAGTCCATGAGGGGACCAGTATAATGTGGGTGTCGATCTCCCTCATGGGGTCGCGATCCACGACCCCCGGTCCACCCCGCCGACAACCTCCGCCCGGGGACCGCCGCCGCCTAGGACCGCCGCTGCCCGGGACTGCCGTCGCCTGACGCTGGGACCCGCTGCCGCCGCTAGGAGCCATTGCTGCCCAGAACCACCGTATCCTGATTATGGGATCCTTCTACACAATTGGGAGCCTCCGCCGCCACTGGGATCCCACCGGACCACCACACCGACCGCCAGACCGCCCCTGGAACCGCCAGAAAAAGAAGAAAACGACTGGAAAACTTCCCGGGGTCACCCCGGACACCCTGAGACTAGAAAATTTGATCCAAAAGGATCGTTGGGAAGCTCAAAGTGATCTCTACACAAATATGTCCCTATATTGATAATTTTACAGCAATTAGACACAATAAATTTAATTCATGGATGATGTGGAAATCAAAAATGAAAAATGTAACCTCCTACCTCGTTGGACGTAGCCCGAAGCTTCACGAACGGTCCATCGGAGTGCCGCACTGCCATGGAGTGGTGGAGGAGAGCTGAGGAGCTTCTTGAGAGGGATCATCTAGGGAATTCTAATGAGAATAAGGGGGGATGGGAGGAAGGGTTTAAGTAGAAAACTTAATTAAAATTAATTATGTCTTAAACCCCCATCGGTAGGCCCCGTACCCGAACTCTCGATAGGGTCGAGGTTAAGCCACCCATAGGGTAAAAACCACATTTTGAGTGTAATGGAGGTCTCGAAATTTTAATCTAAGCCTCCATTCCGAAGTTATATAGTTCACGCCCGGGGCTGGAAAATTACAAAAACGCCCCTGGTGGGGTTTTCCACAGAAGGGCCCTGCCTAGGAAAGTTATATCCCTCATAGGGTAAATGACACGTTTCGGACTAAACGGTGCCCTCGGTTTTCCCATCCTAGAAACCGTTTTGAAGTCATTCTGTTTATGTGGCGTGTCTTGTGTGAACATAGTGAATATTTAATTCTGACCACACCGGGGCTCAGAATCACACGTCGTCTGAACGCCCTGCTCTAGAATAACATTAATAAAATTTCAAAGTTTTATAGGCTCAATACTTTGGTTCTTACATCGTTCCCTCCTTCAAGTTTTTCATCCCCAAAAAATGAAACTAAAAAAATAACTCAGGATACTGAGCCTGCATCTGGCTCTCCCGTTCCCTGGTACTCTCCTGCACCCTCTCGTGCTGCCACAACAAATGAACAAAAAGGAATGGTTAGTCCACGCAATGTCCTCTCCTACCGATCCTCAATCACCACTGGGTTCTCATCAAAGGTGTATTCATCCTCATTGTCCGTATCTCCCTAGTCGATAACGTGCCCGGGGTCATGCACATATTTCCTCAACTGCGACACGTAGAAGACGTCATGCACCCTCTCTAGCTGTGGGGGTAGAGCAAGACGGTAGGCAACCTCGTCGACCCTGCGCACAATCTCAAAGGACCCAATAAACCTCAGGGATTGCTTGCCACCCCGACTGAACCTCCATGTACCATGCTGCTAAGAGAATCTCAATAAGACATGGTCCCCCTATTCGAACTCTAAAGGTATGCGCTGATGATCTGCATATGACTTCTGTCTTCTTTGAGTCATCCTGATCCGCTCACAGATGACATGCACCTTCTCCGTCGTCACCTGAACCAACTCTAGGCCCACAAGGAAGGTCTCCCCAACCTCCATTAAACACAACAATGACATGAAGGGTCTCTCATAGAGGTCCTCAAAAGGTTCCATGCCGATAGTAGAGAGGTAACTGTTGTTGTACGTGAACTCTACCAAGGGTAGGTGATCCTCCCAGCTCAGGAAAAAGTCTAACACATATGCCCTCAGCATATCCTCCAACACCTGGATAGTGCGCTCAGTCAAACTGTCCATCTGGGGGTGAAAAGATGTACTCATCCACAGCTGGGTCCCGAATGCCTCCTGTAGGCCTCGCCACAATCGCGACGTAAACCGCACGTCACGGTCAGAGATGGTCTTCTAGGGTACTCCATGAAGGCAGATGATCTACCTAATGTACAGCCACCCCAGAATCTCCACCGAGCTCTGATCTCGGATGGAAAGCAAGTGTGCAGACATTGTGAGTCAGTCCACTATCACCCAAATGGAGTCATGGCCCTTCGCTATGCGCGAGATCCCTATGAAGAAGTCCATAGATATTCCATATAACTTCCACTCCGGGATATCATGGGGATGAAACAACCCTGCAGGAACCTGATGCTCTACCTTCACCTACTGACAGGTAAGACACTGGGAAACAAACTCAGCTATGCTCCACTTCATGCCAGGCCACCAAAACTGCCGCTGAATGTTTCTTTACATCTTCCCCACAACGGGATGTACAACCAAGGGAGAAGTGTGAAACTCCTTCATTACCTCCTACCAAATCTCCACTGGTACTAATGCTCACCCCTCGAACATGATCTTGTGATTCTCTCCTTCAGAATACCAATCAGGTGCATCACCCGTGGATATCTGATCATGCAGTACCTCGCTGTCGACATCCCCCAGGTGTGACTCTCTCACATACTAAAGGATCGAAGGATTCAACACCATCGACTATAGAAAATCCGTACCCTCCTACTCCACCAAGGTCAACAGTAGGAAAGCCTACTGATCTGAAGCTTACCTCACTAACCGAGCCTGGTACATTCTACTAAGAGCATCTGCTACTATGTTTCCCTTCCCTGGAGTATAGACTATCTCGAAATCATAGTCATGTAAAAACTCCAGTGAGCACCTCTACCTCAAGTTCAAATCCCTTTGAGTGAAGATGTAATTGAGGCTCTAGTGGTCTGAGTAGACCACAAAATGCTCACCCAGAAGGTAGAGTCTCTATAACCTCAAGGCAAAGACCACTACTGCCAGCTCCAAATCACGAGTTGCATAATTATACTCATGGGGCCTCAACTGCCTCGACCCATATGCAATCACTACTGGCTGATGCATCACCATGCACCCGAGCCCAGCTCTGGAAGTGTCACAGTATACTATGAATTGAACTCCCCCATCTGGAAGCCTCAACACTAGAGCACTAGTTAGCCACTGTCTCAACTCTTCGAAGGCCTTCGGGCACTGATCAGTCCAGGTGAACGGTCATCACTTCTGCATCAATGTGGTCAAAGGTGTGGCAATCCTAGAGAAATCATACAGAAACCTCCTGTAGTACCTTACCAAACCAAGGAAACTCGACACCTCTGATGCATTCTTGGGTGGCTCCCAAGAAAGCACCACGTCTATCATTTCAGGATCTATGACCAATCCCTTATTCGTAATGACATGCCCCAGAAAGCGATCCTCATGAATCCAGAACTGACACTTCGAGAGCTTCCCATACATCTGGTGCTCTCGGAGTAAGTCTAGGACCATCCTCAAATGATCTGTGTGCTCCTCTTCCATCCTAGAGTAGATGAGTATGTCGTTAATAAAGACAATAAAAAACTAGTCCAAGTGCAGCTGGAAGATCTGGTCCATCAAAGACATGAAAACGGAGGGGGCATTCATCATTCCAAATGGAATCACTAGAAAATCGTAATGCCCATAACGAAAACAGAAATCCATCTTTAAGATATCAGCCTCACGAACCCGCAACTGGTGGTAGCCGGATCGAAGATCAATCTTGGAGAACCACTTCACACCTCTCAACTGGTCGAAGAGGTCATCAATCCTTGGAAAAGGGTACTTGTTCTTTATTGTAGCCTGATTCAGGCGATGATAATCCACATAAAGTCGCAAACTCCCATTTGCCTTTTTCAAAAACAAAACTAGAGCAGCCCATTGGGACACATTGGGCCTGATGAATACCTTCTCACAAAAGTCATTCAGCTAAATTCGTAGCTCCTGAAGATCTGTGGGTGCCATCTGATAATCCGCACATGATATCGGGGAAGTACCTGGTTAAAAGTCAATGCAGAAATCCATCTCTCTCCTCAGAGGTAGTCCCATGACGTCCTCGAGAAAGACATCCATTTAGTCATGTACAACGGTAGGAATCCAGGTTCCTGTAGCATCTACAGCTCCGGGATCCATGCTCGCCAACTGGTGTGAAAAAGGTCAGGGTCTCCTGCTCAGAGTACCCATCTACTCTGCCATGAGGTCTTGTTCACCAAGGATGGTGAACCTCGTCCCATCACAAAACACGCCTCTGACTCATATGTGATGACAGTAAATCTGGGCATGAACCATATAAATCCAATCCATGCCCAGGATGACATCATAAGGTTCCATCGTGATGACGAGCAGGTCCCATGTCAAACTCCCTCCTCCGAACGACAGTTCGCACTATCTGCAGATAATGTTCACTAACGAGGCACTTCACGCAGGAACATCAAGCATAAGTGTAGGTGTCATTTCCTCTTCTGGAAGCTCCAAATCCCGTACCGATATCATCAACATAAAGGAGTGGATGGTTCCTATGTCTACTAGTACCAAAGAAAGCGTAGAGTAAACACAAAGCATAACTTGAACCATCTCTTGTGCTGGGGGGTCATGAACACCCACAACCTGAAGCTGCCCGTGGCCCCTACTGCCAGCTCCCTGATCCTGGCATGGGCCACCCAATGGTGGCGGTAGAAGGACCTCAAAACGCCATCCCGGACCTCAAGGTCTTTCCTCTCTTCCTGCGCCGCCTCCCGGTGGACCACCCTTTCCTCATCTGGGGGATCCCTAGTCACGACACTGCCTCGGCCACTGTGGTGAACCCATTTCCTATCACAGCTACGCAGTATGCCTGGTTGGGCAGTCCCATGCTAGGTGACCTCATCCGTCACAGGAATAACACTAGCTTTCTCCTGAATTCCCCAGTGCTCCACGATGCCACTACGGTGTATGACCCTACCCCTGAGTCTGCTCACGGAAGGGCCTCCTTAATGGAGGCTCTGCTCTCTGCCGCCTGCCTATCACTGAAGACTATCCTCTGAAGCAGCCACTGCTAGGCCCTGTCAGCTGGCATACCTTGGCCAAGAATCTCTCCATCAAGAGTGTTTGCTCTAACACCCCGACATAAGTAGGGATACACAGGGGAACTACACTAGCACAGATCTCCCTGCAAAGACCCTGCTCAAACTTCCGCACCCAAAAGTAACTGTCACAGATAATATCCTGCCAGTAGCATGTCATATCGATAAACCGGACCGAGTACTACAACACAGTCATCCCCCTAATTTAGATTCAGATGCTCCTGAATACAAACTGAGCGTAAAAAAGAGGGGGAGTACCCCTCCCAGAAGAGCTGCTGGAAGCTATCCCATGTGAGAGACGACTCGTCGTGGGTCCGCGTAACCAACCCCCACCAACGCCCGTCCGTCCTGTGGAAAAGGCTGGCAGCTAGAGCTACCATCTAGTTTGATGGTGTTCGTACCAGCTTGAAAAGTCATTACACAAACTCTAGTCAATCTTCCAAAGCCTAGGGATCCAATTCTCCGCGGAAATTCTACTGTCGCTGATGCTGAAAGTCTCAGAGTGCACTCAGCCTGCGCTCAACCACGACCTGTTCTGCCAGTACTAACTGTAGCTCCTCGAGTGGAGGGGATACTGCTAAAGAACTGGGTGGAAGGGGATCACGTGAGGGTCCCTGAACTGATGCTTCGTCGCTCGCTAGGCCGTCATCACGAACTGGAGAGGGTAACCTGGTAGGCTACTGTCATGGGGGCATCCTGAAAATAATCAAGGATTACCATGATCAGATGAGCTTATATATATATATAACAGTAATCACAAAGGGGAGATGACTCAAAAAGGACAATCAAAGACTCAATCATACCGGATATAAGTTCCAAAGTTCCCTGCAACAAATTTCTCTACATGCCGAGTTGACAAGCGGGTTATCGGGGTCCTGGTGAATGGATACATAAAACACCAGTACCATCACTGGACTCCCTGGCCTGAGAGCTGCTCTTGATACACATTGACTCTATTGCCCAAAATCCCAACCAATTCCTTTTTAGGGGCGTCCGATCAATGCCCCAAGGAACAAACCAACTCTGATACCACTTTATCAAGACCCAACCCTACTAGTCTCAAGCTGCAACTACCCCAATCCTGCCTCCATAGGGCACAGGCTGGCGACAAGCGCCGAAGGCGTAACAATATTGGGGAGGCCTTTTCCCAAGCACCTATACACATACACAAAACCCACTCAATGCAAAAGTGCAGAGTAAAAAGGAAACCAAAGGAAAAAAACATAACCCAACCACAATCATGAATCAACCTCTAAATAAGAGAAAGTAATGTTCTGAAAAGTTCTGACAGATACTGAACAGAAAATGGGGCAAAAAATGCTCCCAAACCGAAAGGTGCCACAACCTGGAAATAGGTAAACGAAAGTAAATAGCTGCTGAGTCTCACACCTGAAAGACCTACTATGTCCACTGAATGTAACCCATGCTCTTGTGTCCTCTACGATCTTCTGTAGTCTCGATCGACTTGTCCTTCATCTACAAGGACACAACAAGTGCGAGCAAATCCCAAGCCGGGGTGAGTATAAGGATACTAAGTAGGATGCCCAGAAATCTCTAGGGAGCAGAAAATGAGGTACTAAATAGTAAACGATAGACAAAACAAAATAAGAGTACAATAGGGAGAGTGCATCTCAACCCAACAAAAGAAAGGAAGTAGACTCAACCCAACCAAGAGGACCTAGACACAGAAAGCATGTGGCATACCCCGCATGACTTCGCCCCTCTTAGAAGGAGAGTAACTGGACCTAAGGATTGGGAACAAAAGTAGGGTGTATATATATATAATCAACAAGAAACCCGAATGAGTTAGTAAGAAGATCTCTATCTCCAAGATCAGCCCAGGATAAGTCACCAATAGTTCTAAGGGTAGCCATCACTAATGCCCAACAGTCCCGCACGTCAAAGCTGCCTCATTGCTAAACCGTACCACCAAAAGTCCCACTCCGGTAACCACATAGAAAAATCCACTAACTAGCATCATAGAAAGGGGATGAGTCTAATATAAGTCGTTAGGTGACCCACTACCCAGCCCAACTGGAGGGTAACCCCTAAAAGGTTGTCGGGAGACCCACTGCCTAGCCCTGCTGAAAGGTAAACCCAAAAAGGGCATCGAGTGACCCACTGCCCAGCCCTGCTGGAGTGTAAACCCTAAAATCAATGGGTAAACCACTTCCCAGCCCTACTAAAGGGAAAATCCTAAGGTCAATGGGTAACCCACTACACAGCCCCACAGGAGGGTAAACCTAGAACTGGTCCGATAACTCTGCGCTTCCTGCGCCATCACTGGGTGTCGCTAACATCGCGACCGTGCATTGGGTCAGAGTGCATCAAAGAAACCTCCAACCAATGCCCTTTCATGTTTCCACATTTAATGAGATCTATAAAGAGGATATTCTCGCCAGAACATGTTACACCATTGTAATCATCACGGAAAAACACACGAGATAGACTACTTACTCGCTAGAAAAGGACTCCCAATGAAAAAGTTATTCAACACCACTTTACGCCCATACGACGTATCGTGGGGCCCAAAACATGGTCCCCAAAGAGGTCGGGTGAACTATGCCACTGTGATGCTCTCGGAAAAACACACCAAAACTATTACTCATTCACCCCAAACAGACGTCTGATAAAAAAGTCGCAAAACGCTGCACACAGCTTAAAAGACAGCCCGTGGGGCCTACGCTTCAACCTCAGATTCGACGCCTGAAACCACCATGTACCAATTTGTCTCAACGCCAGGGTCACAATGCCACTGACGATGCCTTAAATAGAATTCTTATGTGTCCGCGCCATCCGAAGGAAGAATCTCGACATAGTACTTAATGAGCGTGTTGTGCCACCGAACCCCCGTCTCGAGAATTGAAAATTCCTGAGACCATCTCAAAAACATCATCTCAAACCGAGTTTTGAACTTCTATAGACGAAAGGCAAAATGGACACCCGTAGTGGAAGTTATGGGTGTCTGAAGTCAAGGGGACGAACCCATTTGGGCTGGATCGGCCCGCACCGCCCGGCTCGGCCCACGACCCTACCGCACTCCTCGGCCGTGGAACTGCGGTCCACACCCACCGACCAGCCCTCATGGCCAGTTTCTGGTTTGCGTGGATACCCGTGGAAGGCGGGTCTCGGTCTCCCTCATGGGGTCACATGCTGCGACCCCCGGTCCACCCGGCCGACGACCTCTGCCCGGGGACCGCCGCCGCCTGGGACCACCGCCGCCCGGGACCGCCATCGCCTGCCGCTGGGAGCCGCCACGACCTCTTCCCGGGACTGCCTCCACCTACTCCTGGGAGCCACACCCACCACTAGGAGCCATTGCCACCGCTGGGAGCCCGCTAGACCGCCGTGATGACCGCCGGAGTGCCCCTCGAACTGCCGAAAAAAGAAGAAAACAACCAGAAAACTTTCCGGGGTCACCCCAGACACCCCAAGACATGAAAATTTGATCTGAAATGATCGTTGGGAAGCTCAAATCAATCCCTACACAAATATGTCCCTCACTCAAGAATTTTATAGTAATTCGATGCAAGAAATTTAATTCATGGACGATGAGGAAATAAAAAACAAAAAACGTAACATCCTACCTCGTTGGGCGTAGTCTGTAGCTTCACGAACGGTCTGCCGGAGGGCCACACCACCTTGGAGAGCTGGAGAAAAAGAGAGGATCTTGTTGAGAGGGATCCTACAGGTAATGCTAAGGGGATGAAGGGGGGATGGGATAAAGTGTTTAAGTAGAAAACTTAATTAAAATTTATTAAGTCTTAAAACCCCACCGGTAGGCCCTGTACCCGAACTCTCGATGGGGTCGAGGTTAAGCCGACCTAGGGTAAAACCACTTTTTGGGTGCAACGGTGGTCTTGAAATTTTAATCCGAGCCTCTGTTCAAGAATTTATAAAGTTCACGCCCGGGGCCTCTAAATTATAAAAACACCCCTGGTGGCGTTTTCCACAGAAGGGCCGCGCTTGCGAAAGTTATACCCTTCCATGGGTAAACGACACACTCCAGACACAATGGTGACCTCGGTTTTCCCATACAAGAAATATTTTAGGAGTTATTTTGTTTATTTGGAATTTATAGTGTGAAGACACTTAAAATTTAAATCCGGACACACTGGGTCTCGGAATCACACACCGTCTGAACGTCCTGCTCTGGAATAACATTAAGAAAATTTCAAAGTCTTACAGTCTCAAAACCTGGGTTCTTAAATACCACTTATATATAAGTAGTTTATTTTGTCAATTAGAAAACATAAATATGAAAAAGTATATTTAAAAAGGATTCTGCATCAAAAAGTGGTAAAACTACCTTCTAAAAATATTAGATTATTTTATGTTTAAAATTATATTCATTCTCTTTTTAAGCTAGTAATGTTTTTTGGATAAATTTAAATATATCTAATAAACATGTGTAATAATATTGTAGTTAATGTTTTTAATTCCACATAATACAATGTTTAGACATTAACTACCATTTAAAATAATAATAGTATTGTTGTATTATTTTCAGTATAACTGAATGTTGTTTGCAACTTATGATTTTAGGGAAACCCATTGTTGTGTGTTGGGTACACTATTGTACATAGTTTCCCCTATAAACTAAAATTAATTTTAAATTAAAAAATATTAAAAAATATTAAATTTTATTGTTCTATAAATACATGGGATGTTACATGGTCCCCCCTTCTTCCCATTATGGATTGGTTTTCCCCTTCTTCCAATAGTGGATCATGCCATTCCACCTATTTCCCATCATTATCTCATGAGATATATATCATTACCTAATGAATTGGAGAGAGATATAAGTCCCACCCACCACATAATTTACCATTTAAATATTTGATAAACCATCCATATAAAGAATCAAAATGTTATCCTTTGATCATATATTCAGTAAAATGTATGTACCAATAAATAATTTTGTTTTATAAGAAAAATGATTTTGAAACGTCATTTGAAATATTTCTTGATGAAAATATCCTTTAAATTTTGGAAAAATATTTATAAATAATAAAATCTTTATAAAACATTTTTTCATATTAAATAACCAAGAAAAAATATAAAGGAAGCATTGAAAAATAATTTAAACATATATAAAACTGGTTTTCCTTAAAAATGCATCAAATATCATTTAAAACACTTCTAAAACATTTCCAGATAATAATGATTTATTGTAACACATATTTGAGTCAAATGAGAGAATTTCATTAAGTGAATCATAAAATTTTGTCAAAATAAAGAGATTAGAGATACAATATGTAAAAGAGTAGTATATACCTATTATAAAATAATATATTTTCATAACATAACATGGGTCTCGAAGAAAGAAAATTGAGACAAAACCCCCGTAATGATTTGGTAAATTTTGAACTATAAACCACATGAAAAATATATATCATTGAATGGATATGTAGATACCCATACATTTAATAATAAGTATCATATATTACTTTCATGGGAATTATATACACCATACAAAAGAAACTAGAAGTGAAAATGGTATAAGTTTCACAGAAATGAATGTGAGACTAAAAATGTACTTATGTTATGCCTTACCTCTCATCGTAGTCATCAAAACTGCATGTATAATAAATATAAGTTTATTATAAATCTATTAAATAAAATCATTAAATTATATAACACCATATATTTTTAACTTATTGCCTTATATTAATTATTTATTAACATTTCCAATATAAATATAAGTTTTGGGTAATAACCACTTGGTTGTTCGCATGTGTTTTGATTTGTTATATTTTTTGAACTATTAAATATATCATGATTTAATCATATTCAGAATGATAAGTATGACATATATATATATATATGATATATATTTATTATATTTATATATAAAATAATCATTAAGATATATAAATTTAAAATGAAATACACTATTCATTGAGGCGGTAGGCCATACGTACACAAAAACGTTGTTTCTATATTATTGTCGCATTGAAAGGAAAAAAGTAAATTACAAATATGTTTATATATTTAATATAATTTATGTAGAATTATTATTTGTTTTATGTAATATAATTTCAGTAAACCCATCATGAAAACATTCCATGCAATGTGTGAATGAATCACATCGCTTTGAGGAGGTGTAAATCCACACCCCCACAAAAGAATTTATCATATTTATAAAAAGTATAAATAATAAATATATGCATTATATAATAATTTAAGAATGATAAATACATCATAAATATCACATATAACATTTAAAAACCAAATTTCCATTTCTATTTACCATGAAATGTGTCAATGGAAGAACAAATGACATCAGTTCATGAGGTGGTAGTCCATCGTACACAAGAATAATGATCGTGTATCCCATTTGATGGAAGTGTGTGTGAGTGTAGGTTTAAACCCAAATATAAAAACATTTATTTATTTTGAGAATAATTATTTTATTATATAAACATGAAATAAAATTAATTGAGGACATTCAATAGTGAAAGTAAACAAAAATGTTCATTGATGAATGTCACCACTTTTTTGAGTTTCTCCTTTTGGATTGCATCAAAGGATTCCCATTCATTTATTTATTCCAAAAGTATGTATTCTAGGATTAATGGTGGGATTTGGTTATTGAATTTTTTTATGTTTTTTATGAACCAACTAGGTTTTAATTTTTGAATAAAATAGATGAATAAGCACCCTTTTATAAGATAGGGGATGGTTACTCATGGAATTTTTGAAGAGATTAATTTATAATAAATTCAATATATATCCGAATTACACAAAAATTACATTGATTAAAAAATATATATTATAATTTATAAATATAATAAAAAAACATATTGCATCAATGTTTTGGTGTTATTTTAAACCTTATCATTTTGATAAATACATAGTTACCCTATTTTAATTGTAACTACGGTAATAATGTATTCAGTATAAAAATGATGTTATTTTTACTTATAAAGTGTCAATTGTACCATAAATGGACAATTTATGATATTTTAGTTCATATATCATCGTATTACACCTTATTTAATATTTTATAACTTTTATATAATTTAATAAAATATTAATTTTATAAAATATCATAGGTGTCCATTTTGACAATATTCATTATATTAACTTTATGGAAATCAACGAAGCAAGAAAACTTCAAAAAGTCACTTAATATACCCCTAATATTTCATTTTCACCTAGATAATTCATGGTTAATGTTAAATGATTCACATTATATATATTTTTAAATTGTTTATATTACTTAATTGTCTTTTTCATTAATTGTATAATTTCTACATCATCATTGTGTAGTTATTTATGATAAATATTTCCTGAATAAAAATATAAAAAAATTAAAAGATATAGATGAAAATTTTATATTATATAATAATATATATAGCAGATAATATCTTTTATTTAAACCCATATTAAAAATATAACACCAAGTAATTTAAGAGTGTGACATTCTGTCACTATCTTTGATTTTAATAATATATAAGTCACTTTCTAGGAAAAGTGTAAATTTAATATTTAAATTAAGAACATTAGGTTTTAAGGGACTAATGAAATTTATCTAATAACTTTTGGTACAATGTTAGGGTAATTTTAAAATATATAGAATATTATTTTTACCTTTAATTACCCATTTTACCCTTAACTATTGTAATAATCATTTATAATGATAATATTTTTATTACCCAAAAAATAAAGGGATGTATTTAATAAATTTTAACATTATGATTCAAAATAGGGGACCCATTTTTCAAAATTCAAAACATATAAATGGGTAAAATTAATCTATAATTAATCTGGTAGTTGGGATGAGACAACGAATTTTTAATGTGAAAATGTATAAAAGAATGAAATGTTTGTATATCTAATTCTTATGTGAAATAAATTCCAATGAAATAAATTGGATTAATTGATTTAATTTTTTAATTATTATACTTTAATAATAGTTCAATACATAATCTAATTATATAATTATATAAGAAAAAAAAAAATTTCAAATAAAATTTAGTATTTTTAGTATTTATCAAAACATATAACTTCTCATAAAATACCAAAAGTTCACTCAATGTCAAATTTTCTTATTAAGACATAAAAAATGATGTTTATTTTATAATATAAAAATTATAAATGTTTTGAAAAATATATTTTAAATGGAGTCACCATTATTAGGTGGAAAAATTACCCTTTTGAAAATACATATTTTTATTTATAGAATTGGATTTATTCTTATATTATTCCTATAAAATATATTTTGTGTGAATGTAATTTTTTTGTATTGAATATGTAATATATTAATTTTTATAAAAATTCATTAATAATGTGTTTATTACTTTATATAGGGAAAATGGAGTATGTACATAGAAAAATAGTTCTCTTAAAAAATGAATTTCATTTTTTTCAAATTTTGCTTTTTTTCATTTCAAGCTAAATGATAACAAAAGGATTCTAATCATATTTTCATAGTTTAGTTAATAATATTTTTAGTTTTCAATCTTATGGCTAGGTTCTGACTATAATAATATTATAACAATATTAGTTGTAAATTGTTGTTTGGTAGAACCAGGTCTTGCATCTAACACAATCTATCAAAAGAATTTAGGAATGTCTTTAACACAAGACAAAGATAGTGTTGTATTTACTAAAATATAATATAAATGTTGTGTGTAGTGCAACCAATACATGGTTTTGCATAAAATTAATGAATAACTTGGTGCTTCCACATAACACATTCTATATTTATTATTGTGTGAAAAGAAATATTTTTCAAAGATTTATTTAATTGTAAAACAAATATTTCAAAAATTCTTATGACGTCACAAGAAGACCGTCATTTTTATATATAACTATTACTTCTCTTATAATCCAACCTTTTGTGAATATGTATCGACACACATATTTTTAATGGATGTGGACATATCGAGAAACCTCACATTCAGAAAAAGTAAGAAAATATTTTAATGATATTATTGGATATTTTCTGATAATTATAAACCATCAACCAACTTATAAAAATCAAGATAAATCAATTTTTACCACAATTTAATATTGTAAGAAAAATAAAATAAAATATAGATTATTAGGTAATTTAGAGATGTTAATTCCAAATTTTAATTCTAATTTAGTGGATCTAGTTTATAAAAGTGAAATATATGTCTCATATATGAATGCATAACAGATAAAAAAATTATTTTATAGAATGTAATTTTAGTCACTAAATTATCTAATTCATAATAATTTAAATATAATGAAATTTAGATTTAAGGTTATTTATTTGACTGTATATATTATGAATACATTTTATTAAATTTATTCTCTAGTAGATATTAATTTAATTAATTAAATAAATAATGGATTGAAAAAATAAATAACAATTCTTCAAAAAATATATATTTTTATAATTAAATGACTGTATCTACATTTATAAAAAATTGACAATCAATATATAAATTAAAAATACTTTTTATTTATATAAAAAATTTATTTCATTAAAATTATTTTTTAAAATGTGAGAAATATAATTTTTAAATTAAAATGTATACTATATAAAAAACGTTTTGAACAAAAATTATATTATAAATGAGTTTTTATATTACTATTCCATAAAGATAATTTATTATTTCTTAGATCTGGTTAAATGTTTTCACCAATCATTTATATATATTAATCAATATATTTTACCAAAATTATTCATTGAATTTTGTAATTATGTTTAATTAAAATTAATAATTAAAAATAATTTAATATGTATATATATAATAAAAACCAATTTTTTATTTGTGTGATTATATTTATTCATTTATTAATTATTAAATGAATGATACATAGTTTTTTTTATAAAATTATAAATTTTAAAATATATAAAATATTATTTTCTTATAATAATATAAGTAATAAAATAGTTTTATAGTGATTATATATAAAATTAAAAAACCAATCAGTAAACTACATCATGATTCTTATAAAACCCTTGTATCATGAAATTTATTCTTGTTTTCACTTTCTATAGGTTTGATGTTCATCTAATGATTTAATTCATTTTTCATTATCTCTTTTTTGGGAAATATTAATATTTTATATTGGTTTTATGTGTATGGTCAGATTTTTTCAACAATCCTATTGTAATAATAAATGAAGTTGTAAAATATGAGAATATTAATCTAGTTTGTTAAATAATACTAGATTAATTATATTATGTTTAAATAATCTATATATATATATATTTGAAATCCTGATTATCCTATCATATTCATATATTTATTGATAACAATATAATATAATTTGTTTTTTCATATGACATGAAAAGTATAAATAGGTTAGTGTTGTTAAACATGAATAATATTGGAATAAAACCCTCAATAATATGTTATTATAGGCTCTGTTGTGAGGTTTCCTTGGTGATCATACATAAGTATCAACAATGATATCTAATCATGACCCTTGTGAGATGTAGTTTAATAGAATTAAAGGCAATGGGAATGAGGTGATATCTCATTGACCTATGTTTATATACTGTGTGATAGATCATTTACCTTATATCTTTAATTTTTGATAAATTTAATTTAATTTTTTATTATGTACTGGTGATGTAATTCACCTATGTCATTATTTTAGTAGCATATAGTTTACCCTAGTGTTTTAATTAGTGGTACATTATCCACCATTTTATCTTTTTCTAGTATTATATCATCCTCCCTTTTTATTAGTTTCATGGTACATCATCCACCTTCATTTATAAGAATATTTGGACATTATGAACCTTGGATAGAGATATTGGAGATATATTGTTCACCATTGACTATTATTATGGTGATGTATCAGAAACCTTCATTTGTATGTTTATGGTTGATCTTCCTCCATATATACTGATACTAGTAATGAATATTTTACAATTAGTGATATAATAATGGTAAAGTATTCCTCTTATTGGATTCTATGGAAATATATTGTTTACATTTTTATTGTGTGGAATGATATAAAATTTACCATTAGTTGTGTATATTTTAATATATCATTCATTATAAGTGTGATACCATTAAATTGATTTATGAGATGGATACATCATTCAGCTAAATATATTTATTTCTATTTGTTTTACTAGTAATTTGATTCATGATTCACATAGTGATTCCTTGTTCTTACATGTTTATAACAGTTTTGTTATGGATAATTCCTCACATGATTCCTCATTCATGTGTTTTTAGTAGAATGATATGTCCTTCAACACGTTATTTCTTATCCACATTTTCTGTTTTTATAGTGTCATCCAATTAATCAGCATTAAAATTATTATGAGGATTATTAACTCATTCAAATTATAAACTCATTAATAAGATTATAATTGATATACTGTTAAAGAATCATCCCACTTTTACACTAAAAAAGGCATGAATGAGTTGACCACAATGATATCTTATATAGTAGAAAAAATTATATGATGGATATATGAAACTAATATTTATATATTTCTCCTCATTCATTATACATCTATCCAACAATGGGATTTTTTTATTAATTTGAGGGAACAGATTGAAAAGTTTAGGGGGGTCTAAAATAATGGAGAACAATCACATCACCCTTGGAAAGGTAACAATTATCATTCATTATATAAATTCACATATATACCGGTTTTTAAGAGACACAATTGGTGTTAGAATATTTTTTTAAATAAAACTATTAATGAGAATAGTGGTTCTCATGAAGAATCTTTGATAAACATGTTATCATAGTGGATAACCCTAGTATAGGTTTTCAGGCTAGAGGATATTGATGGAAATTTGGGAGCATATATATTGTGATTCATATGATAGTCATTTAATATCCTTTTGATCATGTTTTGTTTATATAAAATTTGTTATCCTCCTATAGGATGATTTTTTATTTATGTATCCCAATGTGACCCACATCAATATATAATTTTTATAATATGGACTTGTTTACATACTTATGGAATTCATCCGACAATAAATATTTTAATGTAATATAATATAAATATGGATATGTATTTCATTGATTTTTTCTCTTATTATTATTATTATTCTAATTCTAGGAATATTCTCCCACATGATTCCTCATACCCACCCAGCTAGTTGGCATCTTACAGTGTGAAAATCCATGTTTTAGGTATGTACAAACCTGGTTTGGGTACTTTTTGTGTATATCGGGCCAGATACATTACAAAATAAACCCAAACTATTTATATAAGAAATTAAAAATATCATTTTTTATATATAAATGTAATTAGAGACACAAAACATTAAACATTCTTCATTATTAAGGACTATTCTTTTATATTGTACTCAATTTTTTAAAAATATATAATAATTCAAATTTGGAGAATTTATTTTGATATGAAGAGTGTATTTAACATAAAAATTTTATTATTCTCTACTATAAATTTTTTTAGTGGTTTGATTATTACTATTAATGAAAGAGAGATAATATATTAATTAATTTATGTTTACTGAATGGTTTTTAAAATATCATTATTTATATTTTGAATGTATAGAAGATTATTAATTTTTTTATGATGATTGGTAGTCTCTTAGGACCTGTCTAAAATATTTTTTCTTTCTCCATATTCTATATTCATCACAATAATATCATATAATTATATATATTAAAACTAAAATTTTAAAATGATTTATGGTGACGAGATATTTGAATTTAATTAAAAAAATAGATTATATTATACTAATTAGAATATATTGTATAATATTCATTATTAAACTAGATATTTAATTAGTAAATTGCATGAATATTTACAAATAATTTAAATAATATGAATATTTTTTTTCTGAATAGTTATTAGATATCACTAGTAAACACCCAATGAAAAGAATCTTGCATACTAATTTTTTTGTATTAGTATCATCATGTGTTTATATTTATATGCATTTAACAATATATATACTTTATAATAAAAATATAAACTATTTTTTTGAATGTTTGGTTATATTTTTTTTATAAAATTAACGTAGAGAAACTAGTGATTGTGAATGGTATATTTACGATTGACCCTATAAACTACATATTTGGTATATTAGTTAGGACAATATTAATTTAATTTTATAGAACCTTTTGATAAGGAAAAATAATATGATGAATTATTCCATGTGGTTACCACAAGATGAATACAAAACAACCTGAAATAAAATATATTAATTTAATATGAAATTCATACTTTAGTTTACTCAAATAATTAATAAAACTAATACAATATGAATGAATAATTAGGGCCACATTATTGTTTGATACATAATCCAAAAAAAAAATACAATTTTCTTTTGGTCTAGTTGAGATAACCTTTATCTAAACCCAATATTTTTTAACACTACCCACAACGAGTCACTCCTTCATCATAGAGTAAAACCTATACCATCATGAATTGGAAAAATATGGAAACCCTATTAAAAAAAGAACCCACATGATGTTAATGGATAACTGGTGATTCCACTAACCCAATAATATTTTCCAATTGTTCAATACTCTAAGAATGTATAAGATAAAATTATTTCAATTAGTATTTTTTTGGGTCAATAACTCAAAAATTACTTTAAATTTAATATACATTAATGGGTATATAAAATAAAAATAGGATCTTAAATTAAAAAATAAATTGTTCATTAATATAAATACATAGAATACCCTATGTCTTGGAAAATTTATTATACACATAATCATAAATTAAACTTTCAAACTTATAAATTCTCAAAGTGTAAGGAAAAGGTTTCTCGGTTTTTAATTTAAATCATTAAAAAATGGAAAACATTAAGGATAAAAGAATTTATTACCATATAATAACCAAATAGTAAATATAAATTCATAACTATGAAATATAAAATAATAAAATATCTAAATAATAATAACATAGATACTATAATCCATATGTTGAATCATGTGTTCTATTATTTACAAAATTATACATAGATTTCCTAAACAAATTATCCTAGAGGATTAACAAACAAATCATTAAACCCAACATAAACACACATAATATCATGGTTTATAAAATAACATGATATTTTATCATCATCAAAATGAGATAGAAAATTAAATTTTGAATTAATAACTATCTCACACAGTTATTTAATTAGCTTAAAAATGCATAAATGGAATTACTCCAAGTAACCAACATAAAAAAAGTGATGTTCATATATGGATCCACTTGAATAAGTTTTGAAATTAGGAGGAATGAACAAGTTCAAAAATTTGGGTTCATGAAATCTAGGTTAATATCCATGAACAACCCATTAACATGGGTTAATATCCGTAGGGAAAATAGATATATCAATTTATCTATAAATGTAGGGGTGATTCAAAAGAATGTTCTATATGATAAAAATTGTTTTGATTCTATGACTAGCTATTTAAATGATTTTTTTGAATAAAAGTAATATTTTAATCCTTCTATGATAAAATGGGAAGGAATATAATGAAAATGATATTCAACAGTATCTGAACTACCATGTAAAAAATTGATGAATTCCAATTTTGGGTCGTTAAAGGCAACAAATTTAATAATTGAAGCTAAAATACTTATATGTTAAATATTTCAAATTTAAATAAATATATTTTTAAATATAAGGTAAAATATTGATAATAAAATAAAATTTCTACCATAATCTTATTTTAAAGTTAGAACATTATTCTAACCATTTTATAGTCGATACATTTATCATATTTCTCATTATATAATACCCTTGCAAGCCCATAACTAATCTCTAATAGGGAGAAAATTAATAATTTAAAAAATAAAACCAAATAAAGTGGCAGTGTGGTTTAACTATATGATTTTAAACCCACTCAATATAACCATTCAAGAATAGAATAAATATATATCATTCAATATGATTTTCCGAACCATACCGGTTATGTTAAATCATTTAAAAAATTAAACATTTTTATAAGACATCATTTTATGAAAAAAATATACACTGAAATTCTCTATCTACATTTATACTCATAAATATAAAAAATATTTAATATTAAATGCATTAAAAACTTTTCATACAATCTATAGATTGACAAAAAAACATTTAAGTCCCAAGGAAAACCTCATTAAATATGGGGCACTAAGAACTAAATTAATGAAATAAACATAAATAAAAATGTAAATTATTTTTAAATATTTTCATGTGACACCAGTTAACAAAATTATAATTATGAATAATTTATTAACAAAATAAAGTTATACACTAAATGATTCTACCAAAATATAACATATAATCATTTTCTAAAAAAGTTATCGTTTGCTCTCAGTATGCCTAAAATATTTTGAATAGGTCATTTCCTTCGCAAAACACTATAAAATACATTATATAAATTTAAAATAAAAATAAAAATATAAAAACAACACATATATTAGTTGAAACAATTTATTTAGAAAAAAATTATAAAATTAAGCTCCCAATTTCATTTTAGAAAATTTCATCTTGAAATAAATTTTTGAACCCATTTTACAACCATGAAAAATAAATTATATTTTCATTTAGGAAAAAAGTTAATTAATAATTTTATTACATGGTTCTAAATTTATAAATTAATTTAAAAATATTTCCATGAATAAAATTTAATTTTTTTTACAGTTTAAATGAAATACATATTCACTGATGATTTCATTGAAAAATATCCTATAATATAATTTTTACAAAACTATATAATTTTTTTCAAATGCTACTAAATTAATATAAATAAATCATTTATTTCATTCAGATTTCATTCAAATATATGAAAACATATTTTCATATATATCCAAAATATAGAAGAACCTTCGTACATAGTTAATTTTATCATATTTTTAAAAAAACGATAAATTCAAAACCTTAAATATAATACACTATTTTTGTTTTCCAATATTGAAATACAGATCCGTAGTTTATAGAATTAATGTTAAATAACACATTTTCATTATAATAACCCACATAAATTTTATATTATCTCAGGAAACATTTGCTTCATCAAACAACTATCAAATATTTTTAATTAATTAACTAATTATTGTGTTAAAATGATTTATATTGTAGTACAGTAAACATATTTTGGGAAATTTAAATTAACAAAAACACTTATTGTGGAATGATGAAAATCAACCATTTTCTTCAAAATACAATCTTCATTAAAACCATAAATATAAACATTTTAAATGAATTTTAATTTTTTTAAAAAATAATTATGATTTAAAAAACATTTAATATCCCTATAAATGACTCAATACTAACTTTCGAGACTCAATAAAAATAAAAATATTAATAATAAATAATTTCATAGCACTATATAAATATATAGACTAAAACACCATAAAAAACATATGTATGTACAGACCACTGATCATATACTAATATATATATATATTCTTATGAATAAATAAACTATATCTCTACAAACCTATGGTGCATTTCAAATAGAAACAAGAAATCACATTTTCTAATGGGTTATAATTTATATTATGGGAATAATTTATCTATTTAAATATAATATGAGTAAACTATAGATTTCATTAGAAAATTTTTCATGACATTTCTATATACTAAACTTATTATTATTATTAAATATATATTTATTATAATTTAATTGCAAAAAAATAGTGATATAATTATTAAATATTCATTTTATAATATATATAAAGGAATATGCACATGAGCTTGTTCATGTCTATTTTTATGTTTACCAATAAAACATATTTCCAATATGATGTGGTTGTTTAAACAATCTAATGAAGAATATAATTGAAAATCATGGTTGATAAGTTGTGATTTTGGATCATCCCAAGTACAGTCTTATTTCTTATTTTCAGTATCTATTAAATATTTAAGATTTATTCATGAAATATATTCTACTAACACCACATGTTAAAATTAATATAAGATAATAAATTCCATGTATTGATATTTAAAACTATATTAATAAGATTTTCTCAATAATTATATATGAGAGACTCTCTATTGACCCCCTCACTAGTTGGTTGCAATCATGTTTAAATCCATATTATAGGGAAACCTATAATTTATCTTTATCCTATGTATAATACCTGTATTGAAATATTGATTTCTCCTATAAGAATGAATACTAATATATCCTTATTAATGTGAATTGAAACCCATGTTCTTTGGTTCTAATTGATGAAAAATCCTACATCTTATATATTAATCCATCATGGAATATGGTGTTTCTTTAATATATGTTCCTCCATGAATAATAATACAAAAATTTAATGCCCTATGTTCTTGGAAATAAATGAATTTCTAAATTCTAATGACCATGTCAGTGATTTATTACTCTTAATGATTTTTTATTTATCCATTTTCTATGTATTTAAAATTCATTTCGAATTGACTACCAGTTGAAGAAACCTAAAAATAATTTTTATTAGACTAATTCATGAACATCCCTTTAAATATCAACTCACTAGATATATCTCTTGAAGGAAGGTTTGGGCTGAAAATTGAATTTTTACCAATTTTCATCCTGAAATAATTCAATGGAAATTAAAGATGTTGTTCAATGTGTCGATAAAAAATATGGTGTGCATTTTTATAAGTAAAAACGTTTATGTTAGTTGATTTAGGTGAGTAAGATAAAGATGATTATAATTCCCCTTTATAATGGAGAATCATTATTATCAATTGAATATAATATTGACAACATCCCTATGATTTTATCTATTAAGATGAAAAGTATAGGAGATTACTTATAAGTATCCCAATAAACATTTACAATAGGAATAAAAAATTAAGGGGAGAATGTTAATGTATATAACCTAGTAATGTTTTTTGAGAGGCTATATAGGAAGCTTATGTTAATTAGGTCTTAAGAATGTCTGGTAGGGGCTTAGGATAGTCTGAAGTTTTAGTTGAAAATCTAATTTATACCATATAGTTAAACTGGGTGACCAATTCTCCCAAAGAATATTTATGAATGTTTGGAAATGAATCTTTGATTTGAAATCTTGATTAACAATATGAATATATTTTGGAAATTATCTATATCCCATAGTGGGATCGCTAAGCGATGGAACCCCCAGTTTGGTGAAATGCATAAATGGTACCTCAGTTTGTTTAATGGGTTCCCATTCAGTTTAAATTGAAAAAACCATATTTGATGATATTATCTCTAATTTGATGATCCTTTTAAGGTTAAATGTTACTGAAGATAGTATTTTTTAGAATATTTTTACCATGATATATCATATAATAACTAGTAATAGTTCCACTGAATGACATCTAGGGCACCATTAGGGCATGCATTGTTTTCTTATCAATACCTTAGGAAGAGTTTATTTTGGCCATTTCAGTATGATGAATTGAGATAATTAGTATCTTTTATGAAAAAATAACTGAATTGAAAATTTACATTTTTCTATAATACTTTCCCAAATATTTGACCCAAAAATAATCTTTTGGCTTATCAACAAATAATAGTCATGTAGAATACATGTTTCTTGTGATAAAATGCTACTAGATATTATCCACTACTTGAATAGATGTATAAGGGATCCTTATATTGGAATAAAAATATATTTTACAGGTTAATTATTAGTAAAACATATCATGTAATAATTTATATTATTAATGGAAAATTTATGATTAATTAATAATAGTATGACACAAATATGGTGAATAAGTTCCAAGACATGATACTAGTGACATAACTTGGGGTTGGGGAGACCTATTGTTCATCATCCCTTTAAAAAAAATTCAATCCCAATGTTGGATGTCACGAACCAAATCGATCGCCACCGAAACTGGAACCAAACCCGGCCTGTGACAAGGCCCGAAGGGAGTCCTTGATCCCCATGGGCTGGCAAAAGTGCCCGGGTATCATAAAATGAAAATTGGGAACGATTTACCCAAGATTATAAACATAAAACAACAAAAGAATCCAATGAAACAAATATGGATTTTTCAAACCAAACAATGTTTTACAAAAATTCAGAACTGAAATACATAGTCTAAAAAAACTCACCAGGACTTTAAAAAATGTACAAAACCAAAAAAAATAGCCGAAGAACTTCAACATGTCAAGAGGCATCACCCTCAAGCCATCTCTACAACAACACATCATGAATGACCTCTGAAAACCCGAACTGTTGGCACAAAAGTTGTACCCAAACCTGCGACAAAAAAAATAACCAAGTCTACTTACAACCAAGGGTGTAAGTAGGGTGTGAGATAATTCCCAGTAGGATACCACCACTAAGATATTCCATGTGATAAACATTCAAATATGAAAAGAATGAAATTTTTCAAAAACAAGTAATTTCTTGGTACAATTTCTAAAAGATGCAAATTAAAAAAATAGTTTTCAAGTGGGATAATTTAAAGAATAAGAAATTTTAAAAAAAATTCAAAAGATACTGAATTTTCCATCCAAATATAATTTATACCGACAGTAAGTATAAAAGATCTAATGAGCACAAGCAATAGGAAATAACCCCTAGGAACTAGCTAGCTGTGGCTCCCAGGTACCTCGTATCTCGGTGAGAGTAACCAAAAATATTATCTGTTCTCATACACGAGCCACTAGTAGGGAACATACCCATAACCTAGTGGTCCCCAATCATCATCATCATAGTTTAGTTAGAGTTGTAAGCGTCAATCCTACTAAGTGAAACCGAGGCCAAACCCCACGGATTCACTAGCATACTAGTACACGTCCAACCACCTAGATACCGGGGTTTTCCCTTTGTGCTCAAAATCATTCAACAAGCCAAGAAATACAGTTTTCACATGTAGATATCACTTCCACATCACACATTAACCAAACAGACCCATTTACATCACATAAGTCACAAATTCCACATTTCATTCAAATGCATTTTGAAATCAAACTCCCACCAAAATAGCCCACAACACTTTTTTCATAACTTTCAAAATCCAACACATCCATTAAAAATTTTATAATGTCCCTCAAAATATGATAAATAACACATAATATCCCACTCACATGTTTTATAAAACCCTTTTTATAAACAAAAATCCATTTTTTACATCACACTCACCCAAACAGCCCACATCACGTTCACACGTCTTTCACATTTCAGTAAATCCATTAAAAATTTTTATAAAACATTTCCAAGAGGATACACATCACATGATAGACCTATTAACATTTAAAATGTTCCATTTGAACGTATAAACAATCCAAAACACTTTTCCAATATTGTTACACCTCTTACATAAATCATTCAACTAATGAAAACTTTCACAAAACAATTCTAAAGAGTGTACCAAAGCTTTTCACATAAAACCCATTTCAAAACCATATTTCAAGGATAAAATCACACCAATACAAATTCAAAACAGAATTGGTAGCCCCAAAAATATTTATTAAACTACCCCCAAGTGTTATACAAACACCTTAAACAATACCACAGAAGATCTACATGAAAAGCACACATTCTCAAAATCACTTTCAAGAAGTACAATAAGGTTTTACACCTTAAACCCATTAAGAAAAACCGCTTTAAGACCTAATGGAACTAAAATACACTACCAAATCATAATTTTTATCCCAAACAAGATTTATTAAACCAATTTCATATGTTATAAAACACACCCAAACAATACCCAAAGGGTTGCACATGAAAAACACCCAATTTTAAGCAAAAATGAAACTATAAAAACAAATGATTTAACAAATACAACATTAATAGTTCCCGCACCACACACAGCATATTAGAAACATACATAATAAGTAATTCAAGCAAACTAACTCATCTAGAAATGATTACACATTGATTCACCTACCTTTTATGCCGAAACCCTCAAAACATGGTGCGAAACATCAAACGCACCACCACCGCACCTCAAGGAATATAAATCCATCCCTAGACCACAATATTTGACCAAAAAAACACCAAATCAAACCCTAGTTTCTAACCACAATTTCTAAACACGATGAACTTATTGAAAGGGTGAAAGAAACCCTAAAGAAGGAGAAGAAATCAAGGAAAGAAACAATTACTTAAAACATCTTGAATAAAACGAACCAAATACACCACAATTTTAATCTCCAAGCAACCAAATCTGACATGGATTCTCTAATGTGGATGCAAAGGTCATGTGGGGACTGAAATGGGGGAAAACGAGTGAAAATTAATAGATTTATGAAAGATTCAACTTACCTTATCAAATCTGGACAATTTGAGGAACCCTTAGAAATTAGTCCCTAAATCACAATTCCTAAGAGCTCCAAAGTGGGGGGAAAGAGTATGGGGGTGCTTCTGGGTGTAATGGTATCGTGGGTGACTTAGAATCACCAAAAAATAACTAATATTGAATATGTTATTAAATAAATAATATTAATTTTTGAAACTGGATATGGGATTCCGGGGAGGCCCATTCTCTTAAATAAAAACCAAAATAAACATTGGTTATGGATTTATAAAAGCTCCAAATTTTACTTTTGGTGTTAATATATCAGGGGAGGAAATTTAGGAGTTATAATGAGGGAAAAATATTAAAAAATAAAAATGTCATAAAAGAAACAAAATTTATTTTTAAATCTGGAATTGGGCTCACAGTTTGGCCCAATTCATGAAAACTCACATATTCTACATAAAACCTTTGGAAACCTCCAAAACAAAGAATTAATAGAAATTAAAATAAAAATAAATTTAAAATAAGCTATGTATTTTACAATTCTCCCCACCATGAAAACTTTGCACCCCGGAAAATCACAACAAGGCCAAAGCAACAACCAAACCCAACTAACAAACCAAGAGGTACTCCCTTGCCAGGTTTCTCCCCCAAAGGCCAAAACACCTCCAGTGATCAATGAAGGAAGGAATACTATCACAAACCAAACTTACACCACTTCCCGAAATTAATGGGTGTATACTAAATCAACAATGATCGATAAAATATTACTTATATTGATCAACTGGAAGATTTATCAATGGAAAAACAATATGGGTTGCACTTTAGTTGTGCATTAACCCTTAATGGGGGCGTACCTTATCCAATGAGAGAACCCAAGCACCAAAATAAGCTGTTCCATTGGTAAAAAAATTCCACAAACCAGATCCAAACACATGTCGGGAACCACCATAAAGGCATCCCAAAACATTTTTCAAAATAGACCCCTAATCGTCCCTACAACACAGCTTACCGACCAAACACAATCTCAAAACACAGTTCAAACAGAAGGGGTTCTTGGACTCGAAACATCCCACAACATCAACATTTTCAAAATCCCATAATAAAAACCATACCAAACTATTCATCAAGACATCATGTTTTTCTTTAAAACCAATTCTTTGAAAACAAATGGTTTAGCAGTAAGCGTATCCACCAATGATACCCCATGGGCCTCACACATGCATGTTTTTATGCCACACCGGGAACCCTCCTCATATCCACACCAGCACTCATCCAGTCATGCCATCAACCATCCATCATCCCATATAACCCCATTCATGTGGTCACTCACGGAAATACCAATGGTTAAAACAAATATTATTTCCACTTTTCAAAAGAAAAACGGTCAACCCACACATCCTTTTTCTCAAAACTGCTAACCAGGAGATCCAAATCCCAATTCAAATATTACTAAAATTTTCATAAAGACACAAACATTTATAAAATAACTCAATTTCATGTTATTCACATCAATTTCATAACATCTCATCCCAACAAAACACCCTATGATAGTTTAGAAAACTCTATTGGAAACACTTTTTCAAAACCAACTTCAGTATAGTTTCTGCTTTCAAAAGAGGTGTAAGCACACCATTTTCCATTTCAAAATAATTCTGAATATTCAGTTCCACTATTTCATAAATCAAACCATTCCATATTTATTTGAAAATCATTTCACAAAAACATTACACTTCTTAAAACCAAGTCACTTTAAAACCAAAGTTCCATGATTTCAAAACTGAAGAACACAAGACAATGTGAGAGGAAACTAGTTTCAGTGGGTGACTTGGAAATATGGTTGGAGACCATATTCCAATCACATAACTATCACAGAGAGTGTTCTAGGGAATATCCCTAGCTCCACATGGCTTTCCAGGCCCTGCGAGCTTACTGAGACGAATAACCCAACTCTGTTTTCATTTCCCCTAATCATCATTAAACCAAGAAAACTGAAGGACTCTAAAAGGACCCGAATTCCCCTAGAAACTTGAATCCATTCATGAGGTGAGGTGATCAGCCAAAATACTCATAACCGAAATTCAAAGTCCTGAAAATCCTAACTCCAGACTATCTCGACTGTTCCCCAAATAAGATGACCCAAAGAGAGCGAACCTGCCTCTGATACCATTTTGTCACGAACCGAATCAATCACCACCGAAAATGGCACCAAACCCATCCTGTGACAAGTCCCTAAGGGCATTACCAATCCCTACGGGATGGCACAAGTGCCCAGGTATAATAAAATGAAAATTGGGAATTATTTACCCAAGTTTAAAAACACAAAACAACAAAAGAATCCAATGAAACAAATCTGGATTTTTCAGACCAAACAATGTTTTACAAAAATTCAGAACTGAATTACATAGTCTAAAACAACTCACCAGGACAAAAACAAAGGAAAAATCCAAAAAAAAACAGTGAATTAACATTAACATGGAAAGAGGCATCACCCTCGAGCCATCTTCACAACAACACATCATGAATGGCCGGTAAAAACACGAACTGTTGGAAAGAAAGATGTACCCAAACCTGCGACAACAAAAATAACAAAGTATACATACACCCAAGGGTGTAATTAGGGTGTGAGAAAATGCCCAGTAGGATACCACCACTAAGATATTCCATGTGATAAACATTCAAAGATGAAAATCATGCAAGTTTTCAAAAACATGTAATTTTCTAGTTACAATTTCTAAAAGATGCAACTTAAAAAAAACAGTTTTCAAGTGGGATAATTTAAAGAATCAACACTTTTAAAATAAATACAAAAGATACTGAATTTTCCAGCCAAATATACCGTATACTGATGGTAATTATAAAGTATCTAATGAGCACAAGCAATAGGAAATAACCCTTAGGCACTAGCTAGCTGTGGGTCCCAGGTACCTCGTATCTCGGTGAGAGTAACCACAAAAATTATCCGTTCTTGTGCATGAGCCACTAGTAAGGAACATACCCATAACCTAGTAGTCCCCAATCATCATCATAATAGTTTATTTAGAGTTGTAAGTGTCAATCCTTCTAAGTGAAATTGAGGCCAAACCCCACAGATTCACTAGCATACTAGTACACGCCCACCCACCTTGATATCAGGGTTTTCTCTTTGTGCTCAAACAAGTTAAACAAGCCATGAAATATATTTTTTCACATGTAGATATCACTTCCACATCACAAATTAACCAAACAGCCCCTTGTACATCAAGTAAGTCACAAATTCCACTTTTCATTCAAATTCATTTTGAAATAAAACTCACACCAAAATAGCCCACACCACTTTTTGTATAACTATCACAATCCCACACATCCATTAACAATTTTATAAAGTCCCGCCAAATATGATAAATAACACATAACAGCACACTCACATGTTTTATAAAACCCTTTTTATAAACAAAAATATATTTTTCACATGGCACTCACCCAAACAGCCCACATCACGTTCACACCTCTTTCACATTTCAGTAAATCCATTAAACATTTTTATAAAACATTTCCAAGAGGGAACACATCACATGACAGACCTATTCACATTTAAAATGGTCCATTTGAAAGTATAAACGATCCAAAACAGTTTTCCAATATGGTTACACCTCTTACATAAATCATTCAACCATTCAAAACTTTCATAAAACAATTATAAAGAGTGTACCAAAGCTTTTCACATAAAACCCAGTTCAAAACCATATTTCAAGGACAAAATAACACCAATAAAAATTCAAAATATAATTGTTAGCCCCAAAAATATTTATTAAACTACCCCAAAGTGTTATACAAACACCTCAAACAATACCACAAAAGATCCACATGAAAAGCACACATTTTCAAAATCACTTTCAAGAAGTACAATATGGTTTTACACCTTAAACCCATTAAAAGAACTGATTTAAGACCTAATGGAACAACAATACCCTACCAAATCAGAATTATTATCCCAAAAAAGATTTATTATACCAATTTTTTATGTTATAAAACAAACCCAAAGAATACCCAAAGGGTTGCACATGAAAAACACCCAATTTAAAGCCAAAATGAAACTATAAAAACAAATGCTTTACCAAATCCAACATAAACAGTTCTTGCACCACATACAACATATTAGTAACATGAATAATAAGTAATTCAATCAAACTAACACATCTATAAATGATTACACATGGAATCACCTACCTTTTATGCCAAAACCCTCAAAACATGGTGCGAAACATCAACCACACCACCGCCGCTCCTCAAGGAATATAAATCCAGACCTAGACCACAATATTTGACCAAAAAAACCAAATCAAACCCTAGTTTGGAACCTCAATTTTTGGACATGATGAACTTATTGAAAGGGTGAAAGAAACCCTAAGGAAGGGGAAGAAATCAAGGAAAGAAACAATTACTTGAAACATCTTGAATAAAACAAACCAAATACACTGAAATTTTAATCTCCATGCAACTAAATATGACATGTATTCTCTAATGGGGATGAGAAGGTCATGTGGGGACTAAAATGGGGGAAAAAGAGTGAAAATTAAAAGATTTATGAAAGAATCTACTTACCTTCTCAAATCATGACGATTTGAGGAACCCTAAGAAATTTTTCCCTCAATCGCGATTCCTAAGAGATCCAAAGTGGGGGGAAAGAGGATGGGGGTGCGACTCGGTGTAATGGGATCATGGGAGACTTCTAATCACCAAAAAATACCTAATATTGAATACGTTATTAAATAAATAAAATTAATTTTTAAAACTAGATATGGGCTTCCGGGAAGGCCCTATACCTTAAGTAAAAACCAACATAAACCTTGGTTATGGATTTATAAAAGCTCAAAATTTTACTTGTGGTGTTAATATATCAGGGGAGGACATTTAAGAGTTGGGATGAATGAAAAATATTAAAAAATGAAACAGTTATAAAAGAAACAAAATTTATTTTTAAATTTGGAATTGGGCTCACGGTTTGGTCCAATTCATGAAAACTCACCTATTCTACATAAAACCTTTGGAAGCCCCCAAAACAAAGCATTATTGGAAATTAAAATAAAAATACATTTAGAATAAGCTATGTATTTGACATTGGTTTTCTAGATTTACCTATTTTTCCAAATTCATGTACTATCAAATTTACCCCACCATATAAATCTATTTAATAAGGGTATAATGGATCAAAATATGATGATGATATAGGTTGGGTATGAAAGTTTATAAGGGTATCCAACCAAGATGATAAAGTGGGTGTGTTTTTGTAGTTGGTAACATGGAAAAATGTGATATTTTGGTTTTTGTATCTGATATAGAACACCACTAATGTGTAATATTAATATATAAATAGATCTATACAACCACATGAATCTTCATATATAATATAGTTGAATCATGTATACCTTGTTATCTATTTTTATAAATTCTAAAAACTTTGTACTCATATGTATTGGATCCGATTTACATAAACACTAGGGTTGAAAGACTAAGTGAAACCGCATGGTCCTGAGAAACTAGGAGTAAACACAGTCAAATGTGTGATAGTGTGTGGGTAATAAGGTGCGAGTAATTTTTGTTGTATTGATCTGAGTGAAATTTTTTTCATTGATTTTTTTTTTAACTTTTAATTTCAATTATCTATTAAGGTTTTTATCATATTTTCTTTCAATTTTTTTCAAATTTATATCAATTTGTATCTCATTTTTTGGGCTTTATTTTAATATATTATTTATACCATTCAATACCATCCATGAAGAGATTGTGACATCTCAAATTGGTCATATCATTGATGATACTGAACTTAGATAACAATGCCCTATCATACAACAAAATTATTTAGTTTCAAGTATTCTTGAAAAAAAAACTACTCAATTAACCACTATAAAATAGGATTACCCTATACTAATTTGGTCTCATAATTAATATACCAATCATGTAATAAAATTATAATACATTATTCACATGAATTTCATCATCATATATAAGGAACCATCCTTAAAAATTAGAAAAGCTTGAGTTAAGTTAATAATTAGGCACTATTTGACATTGTGGATCTTGTCATGTAAATAACTTTAGAGAATATTTCCATAACTCAAATATAAAAACAGAAATATTACAAAGTAGAAACTTCTACACAACTTCAATTTTTTCCTTAAAAAAAATTTTTTCAAAAAAAAAACAAAATATTGTTTCATGTTTAAACATCGAAAATTTTCCTTGATCCCATCCATGACTCTATTATTCTTTAAATCATGTGAAAAACATTTCAAAACATAGGCTGAGAATAAAAATATAAATAAGGGATACATAAATAAATAAAACTATTAGTCTTCCAAAAACATTTAAACCATGAATACTTTATCATAAAGTAATACATTTAACCATTATGAATTAGTAAATACTCTTTATTTATTATAATCTCATTTAATACCCTTTTTGTATTCAAAATATTACCATAAAACTCATATGTATCACATAAAACATATAAAGGTAACTTGGGACATAATAATACATAAATGGAATAACCATATGGTCGACTTCGACACATATCACTCTTACAAATGGAATAAACATACAAACAATGTCCATACCCAATTCATTGGAGGTTATAATGTAACCACACCTCCTTGGTTTATCACGGAACCACCCATATTTTGTTTATAATGTAGCAACCCATAAAATTTCTAAGTTCCATTAAATAATCATTAGATATAAATGATTGAAATTTTTAACATTTTACTCATAAAATTAGAAATCACAAGGAACTATTAGAAGATATTTATATAATCAAACCATTATTAAAATCTATTTTAATAAAAAATAACTAAAAAGGAAATATGGTACACATTTTTATTTTAAGAAAAAATTTTCTTCTAGAGGAATCCAAATACCAAATAATGGTTACGATGGTGGAAAATTCATTTCTCCATGTACATTCAAGGAAACATTCCTTTTTTCATTTAGTAAATCACTTCCTAGAAAAAGATTCCTTTTGAAAACAATTTAATTAAATTAAAAGTCAAAGGGATTAATTATACACAATATAAAAGGATGTCATGTATAACATCAAAAAATGCCTCAATGAATGGAGATTAGTCGTAGCCATTTCCTTATGTTTGATTCATCACATATGTTCCTTATTCATCCTGAATAATAAACTAAGGCTAATTTATACTTGATTGGGAATCTTTTTCAAGTTAATTATTTATTTTATGTCACTTATTAACATGTAATAAAAATTAATTAATTAATTATGTTCACAACCTGTGTTTTTCTCTATATTCGATACTTGAGCTGAAAATGTACCTTGTATGATGTCAATAGTCCATGTAGTCAAAATTAATTTATCTCCAAAATAATATCCTTAAAATTTTTTGTCATTTTTTACTTATATTAAACCTTTAAATGAAACTATGAAGTGTGTTTATGAAAAATCAACAATGTTATAATCATGGAGATAGTAAGTTGTATGTACACAAGAGTATCATTTTAATTTTTCATTTATCATTATGGAAATATGGTAATCATTTTTTTACCATTGTATAATTATAATAATATTATTAATATCTTAATAATGATTAAAATATACTCATATATATCATAGAATTGATGTGGAGAATTAAAACGATTCACATCGTTTCATGGAGGTGATAGTTTACACGTACGCACAGATGAAAGTATCATTTTTTTGTGAATGGAAAGTAAGAACATAATTTATATGTAATTATCTTATAATGATAAATATTTCATAAAAATTATATAAAAAAAGTAATTCTATTTTTATCACCGGTCATGAGATATGTATATGGAAAAATAATTAGATCTATTCATGGAGGTGACGGTTCACACATATGCATGAACGAATAAATATTTTCCTATTTAATGGAAGTGGACATGGATTTATGTGATGATATAAACATATTAACATATCATTTTATTAAATATTTTAGTTTTATTATTTCTTCATAGAATAAGAACATTTGATGAAAGTGGACGAAAAAAATAGAAACTCTTAAAAATGATATATATTCTTCTGTTGATCATCTTTAAAGAAGACCTTGACACCTCTAAGTACGTTTTTGCCTAAATTAATGATTAAATAATTTGGGAAGGGATTTTAGGATTTTTTATGGCTATATTATGTCCTAAATAAGGGTTTCTTTAAGTTTGAGTATTAAATAAGAATGGGTAACTTTTTATAGGAGAGGGGAGGGCCACCATAGGAAACTCTCCAAAGTATTAAAATTAATATAAATACAGTTTCCATTGAAAATGTTTTGAAACTCAACTATTTAGAAGATAAGATAATGTTTTTGAGAACAATCATCATCCAATAAAAGTTATTCGATTTGTAATATTTTTTTAATCGTTATATTTTTGTTTTAACCCCTTTTTACTCTTACCATTTTATCAAGTAGTTTACATTTAGAGGGTTCAAATTACTACCAAATCATGAAAAAGTCCAATTAATGATTCATTAATGGAATTTTTATGAAAATAATAACCATTTGGAAAAATCTTATATTTTTATAAATTTTATATCTTTTAATTAAATATTTTATATTTTAAAAAATGAATTATGTCAATTTTGATAATATTCATTAGATGATTTTAAAAAAATATTATAATAACTTTATTCCTTCTAAAAAATACATTTAATAAATTCTAACATGTCATAGTCATCCAAAAAATTAGTGTATTGATTAAAATATTTCAAATTATATTTATTTTAAAGTTATTAATATCATTTAGTTGATTCATCTATTTATATATCTATTATTACATCATCATTATGTCACAATTAAATTTAATTATATAATTTATATAAATTATAAATAAAATACAAGATGTAGTAAATAATTTTTACATTCCTAAGACTATTTATAGTTTAATAGATCACTTATATAACACCATATTAAAATTTTTTTATTAATAAGAGTCATGTTTATCATATTTTTTCTTTTACATAAAATTAAATGGTATAAAATTCAGAATCAAACCCATGTTCATTCCAAGACCAAAATTATATCCCAAGGGTCGTATTGGTGGGTAATAACCTATCCAATAAAACTAAGACAAATTTTAGAGTAGTTTTATATTATTATAATATTATTTTTACCCTTATGTACATGATTTACCCTTTAACTGTGGTAAATAAAATACTAAAGTTACTATTCAACAAAAAATATTTTGATCCTACTAAATCACACTTTTATTATTTATTAAAACAATGTATGTTATTTTTCAATAATTCAATTCACAGAAGTTTAAAAATTAAATTTTAAAATTAATCCCATTGTAAGAATGAGAAAATGGGTTTTAAAAAGTAAATTCCATCAAAATATTCACATGTGTTTATATCAAATTTCAATGTAAAATTACTTCCAATTAAAAATATTGGATTAAATAAAAATAATAATAATCTATATATAATTTAAAACCAATTAATATTATAATCTATCAATAAAAATAAATTGGATGAAAAGGGAGTTTTGAATTAAAATGCAGTATTTTTCACTATCCACTAAAATATGAATTTTATCTGAAAAATACCAAAATATAAACCAAAATAAATTTTTTATGTCCCTATTCCAATGAAGAAGTTTATTTTTTATAATATAACATTTAAAACTGTCAAAACTAGATTTAAGAACGTTTCTCTATAAAAAGGTGTTAAAACTACTTTTTTTTGAAAAATATTCAATTTTTTCTATAAAATTGAATTTGTTCTTACATAATGTATATAAAAAATATAAGATGAATTTTAGTCATTAAATTGAATAAATTAAATATATATTTCAATAATTAAATACAATAAGTGTGATTTTATTTTATTTTATAAACTCACTTAATTTTCACTTAAATATTTTTTTTTCAGAAAAAAACATCCTTTATATTCAGTTGGTTTTTATTTAGTTTTCTATTTAATTTAGAAAACCAATAAATAATTATATAATCTTTTGTAAAAAATATTTTTATAATTTAGTTAATAATTTTAATTACTAACATTCAAATGGCTATGTTATAAATATCATATTGAATAGTAATATTAAGTTGTTCATTTAAGAAAAATGTGGGGTGTCATATATGCTATCAAACATAGTGTTTCCTTGAAAAACCCAGTATGCTACATTCTCTGGCCATTTTGGAAATTATTTCCTCATAATATTAATTTGGATTTGGTAACTATGTTATGAAATTTGAAATACCTTTATTGTATTCCTAAATCAAAAAAATAGAATAACAAAATGTCCACATTAAAATAAAGGAAAGAAGGTATGAAAGCCACTTAAGATAACAAAATCTAGGATTCTATGTATGAAAACATTGATATGGAAGAAAAAATAACAATCATGTTCTAACGTATAGTGATAAAAAACATCATCATGAGAAGGTTTAAAATCATAAAATCATACATGTTTGATTGTTAAAAAGGCTATTGATTTCATAGTAGTAAAATTAAAAGGAAAATATTTTTGTTTTAAGTTCATTTTTATAATGTTGGGGAATTATTTTACTATATAGAATAAAAAAATAAAGATTTATTCTTACCAGATATGTTGAGTTTCATCCATTAATATAATTCCACCAAAACACATATTTTTCTCCAATTGTTGATTATTTAATACGACATGGTCACACCTTAAGAACTAGAATCAGCTTCTAGAGAATCACATAAATTATAAACTATGATCTTTATATTTCCCATATATTTATACAATAAAAAACCAAAATGGTTAGTATGATATTAGATAATACCCCCATAAAGAACAATCCTTTATAAGGAGAACTACTTTTAATATCCAAAATTCAATTGTAATACCCTTTTCTACATAAACCATTAAACAAACACATGTACTTAAAATTACTCAAAATAATCTAAACTAAGATTAAAACCAAAACATAAGAAGGATTTGATCAAATTTTCATTTGAGATAAGATTTAATATTTATCTCAATAAATCACTCTTAATATATCATACAAAAAAGTAATTTCGTAATCACATATTCTCACTGATAGGATAATCATTTCCATAAATAACCCAAATCATTAGAATTCCACAATAATATCACATATTCATCAAAAATATAATTCAACCACTACTCTCCTGTTAAAATACCGTATTATTATATTTATATTCATCATATAGGGTTCCCAAAAGTCTGAATGTTTTCTAAAATAACAATAGTCACATAATCACTAAATCATTTTACAATCTCATGGTTATCTATTCTATAAAATATATGTCTCCAAAATAAACTTATTATTAATCAATAAAATAATTTAACTGAAAATAAAATGTCATTCTAATTAGGGATATCAATTATTTTGGTGGAAGGCTATGCTCCCTTATCACCCATCGGTTGTGGGTTTGATTCCCTCAGCCTTATCAGATGTGATAGGTTTTCACCCATCCTACTGGATGAACTTTTTCTAAAATTATATCATTCTTATAACCTTATCAAAAATTAAGATAATTTCCCCAACATAACCATAACTTGTTCTAACCTCAAAATTTATCTCATACATTTATTTTGAAACCCAAAATGTAATAACTCTTAAAAACTACAAAAAAGATCATATAAACCCCAAAGTTTACCGATTTATTTTATTATTAAGTCCACACAAGAAAATATAATTTTTCCTTGAATAACATTTTCACATAACAAACTTCAGGGTTAAACAAACTTGAAAAATTATTCCAATGTAATCCCATCAACAAAAGAGAATAAATACTTCTAAAAATTTCATCATCCTACAATATTACATAACTCTTGAATCCCTTATATGAATACTTCTTAATCATGATTTGTTCATCATGATACCCTAACCATGATTTTCCAACATATTCGTTAATAATTATTTCAAACAAAAAAACACGAATCATGTCCTAATATTCAGTAATGTGATAAAATGAGACAATAAATAATCCATACCTTCCAAAGGTCATTTTTATTTTCCTCATCCCGAATTTGAATGACATTAATTGTTGATAAAAATATATTTTTATTATCCTATTGATCCCATTATTGAAACTTATTTATAGGAATCATATTTTCATAATGAACATATTCACAACATTTTAATCATTTAATTGATAAATGGAAATGAAAATCTTTCGTCTTCCTATAGTCAACTGAACGCTTCTATTTTCCTTGGCAGCTCATTAATTTTTGACCTTCATTTCCCCATCTATAACACATTCTCGTACCATTATAGAATTTTCCTTGGTGTTTTTTTTCTAACTCTTAACACATATTTCTTTAAATATATATATACCTTTATGATCATTATTATCCGAAATTATATAAGGATTAACTTCTCTCATACATGATGCATCAAAAAAATCACCAAGGTTCATGTTTTTTATCATGACTCCTGACCGTTGGTTCAGAATAACTAGTAGAGTTCCCATCGCAGATCCCATTTCATTTGGGTTCTAATTCAGTGTACAACATCATTTTTCTTCACATCCATTGTTATATTGGTTCCTACCACCAATTTACTAAAAAAATATTAGTGTGAGTATATCAATAAAATCATCATATAATATCTTATGAGGAAGATAAACACTAAGATATAAATATTAATGGTATCTCAATCTCATTAAATTTTTCTAAACTAAATATGAATAATTCTAATATGATAATTTTTTTTCTTATATACTACTTGTCACTTATGCTAGAATAACACCAAAACCTCTAAAGTTATCTAAACAATCCCCTGATACCAACTATAAGGACCTCTCATTAAATATTACATAATCTCAAGTTACGTCAACAATTCGACTTTATTTCACAAGGCGGTCCTTTTCATGTTTAAATATTTAGTGAATTAGGACATAACTCATACATAAAAACATAAATATCACAAAGTATACACCTCAACTCATTATCCATTTTTTCATAAAAAAATAAATTTAAAAAAGAAATGTGGTCTCATTTCATGTTTAAATGTCATAACTTTTCCTTGATCTGATCCATGAATATATTCTTCTTTAAATCCTATGAAAAACATATCAAAACATGAGATGATCATAAAAAGCTCAGTAAGGGATACTAAAAAAGTAAAACTCTTAGCTCAGTAAAAACATGTGAAACATGAATAATTTATCCTAAAGTATTACTTTTTACCTTTATGAAGTAGTGAATACTCTTCACTGAATATAATCTCATTTCTTACCCTTTTTGTAATCAAAATACTACTATATAATTTTTATAAATAACATATAACATATAATGGTAACATGGAACATAATCATACATAAATAGAATAACCATACGGTCATCTTCCACACATATCTGTCTTACAAATTTTATATCCATACAACTGACTTCCATACCCAATGCATTAGTAGTTATATCGTAACCACTCAAAATTCATTTACCATGGAACCACTAGTATTTTTTTCGGTAACCGCCCATTAAATGTAAAAGTACAATTATATAATAATAACATATAAATGATTTCAATTTTGATCATTTCACTCACTAAATTTTCAATCACAAGAAATCATTACAAGATATTTATATACTAGAAATGCTTAGTCAGAGGCAAGCCTCTAACGATTTATTAATAAAAGAAAAAACATTAAGTAGATAAAACAAGTCCAAAAAAACTACATATCATAGAAATCATACTCATAATCACCCCCTTTAGAGATTATGTCCTCTGCAATATCTATATCCTACTCTAATATTTCATAGTTTTTAAGAACCTTGGCATATTTCATTCAAAGATTAAGCTTCTCCATGGCCAGAAATTCCTTCAAGGACAGTATAGCCCAAATTTTCTTCATAATAGATGATCTAGTAGATTCTAAACTTAGAAGATAAGAATAGTATTTCTTTGCTCTTCATCGTGGTGGGTCAATCTTAGTACCTTCATCCCCGTGCTGCTTCATCCTTTCACCCTAAAAAATATTACACTAGGAAGGTCATACCATGCCACTATCATTTTCCTTGTCACTATCCGAGATGTCACCGCACTTTTCCAAGATTTTCACCTCTTGATATTCATCCTTCAAACCACAATTCTGCTGGACCTGACTGTTGACGTTAACTATAGCAAGGAATTGTGAATGATCCATCAGGTTCAATACGCATTCCTCGGTTGCAGCATCCAATGGAGCAACAACAATATGCAAGAGGCCACCTTCCTTATTCACAACAATCTCCCCGTCATGAAATACCTACTCATTATCTAGTTCAAGGAAACTATTGATAGTAAGGATCATGATCTCCACTCCTCTATCATCATCATCCTTCCCTTCTGGAACAAAATCCTCCAAACCCCCATGATAGGAACAACCAAGTCCAAAATAGTATCAAACACAGGATCTGACCACTTGGAGTTGCAAGCCAAATCTTGCAATTTGATCTCATGGACAATATGCCCCACATCCTCAGCCATAGCCTATCCAGAGGTCACCAAAATAGTAGCATCACAGTTCACCCCTGCAAAATTACGAGAGCTACATGATCTTCCACCACTGCATAGGCATTACCTCCCACCTGGATGCCCAACATCTCCTCAGAAGAGCATGCATGAACCACAACAACACAATTATCTATTTCTTTCTCCACAGAAATTGCATTACTTATATTCATAGCCCTCTGATCACCAGCCTTAGTGTCCCACTGCTCCTTAAAGGATGGAACCATTTGCAAGTGACATGCCCTCCCCACCACTATAGACTAGGACTCCACTTAAAGATCATACTTCATCCTGTCGAAAACATGCATCACCAATGGATTCAAAGATGCTTGCACTACCTTCAAACCACATGTAAGGCCTGATACATCAGCAACCAAGCCACCAAATTCAGTTCCATAGGAGCCCAACCGGCCTCCCTGCTCATATGAACCTTCAGTTCTGATACACACATCTGATTCAACAGGTGAACTCACGACTACATACACACAACCATCTTTCACAACCTCCTAATCCGGACTCACAACATCACGAATAGCACAAACCTCTCCACATTGACCTCCCATCACCTGAAATCTATCACTCATCCCTCTATTGAGGAAAAAAACCTCCATATTCCCAAACTTTTTACATTTCACACAAAATTTCATCCACGACTCAAATACATCCTCTTGCATCCAGAGAAAATCATTCTCATTGGTAATCCAAACGCGACACACATGAGGCCTCGCAACGTCAACCACAACACATATTCATGGGAAAATTGGAAGAGACAAAGAACCAGTTTGTTGATCAGAAAAAAGATATCGACCAGTCATATTACCAATTGCATAGAGAATCAAGGGATTTTGAATGGAAATAGGGAGACCATTGAGACTTAACCATGTCGCGATCGAAGACTGATCACAATGCATATGAAATTTAAAACTCCATAGAAAAAAATAATAGAAGGAACCACCAAACCTTCTCAGAGTCTTGGACCATGAAACAATCATATCCTCCTCCGATCCAAAATGATCCATTAAATGTCTCTTATCATGTATCCCGACGAACACACGGCCACGAAGCTCCCAAGATTTAGAAAAGAACAGAGAAAAAGATTCCACATAGTGTCTTTGAGGATGAAAGTGAGCAAACTATGTGAACTTGCATAGATCCACAAAACTCTTTAGCTCTGATGGAAGAAGAAATAGCTGAGGCGCCTCTTGAAAGAGAAACAACACTTTCAGGGAGACGAAGATCTTATGAAAAGGCGGCGACGGGCCATGACATGACGAAGGATCCTCCCTTCCAGGAAACAATGAGCACGAACCTCCCCCCTCCATTATAGAGGGGGGAGTAAATCCCAGTGGAATAGATCAAAGTCATCAGGAAGGGGATCAAATCCCAGTGGTAGATAAAACCATTTTATTAATAACATTTTTTTTGTAGAGGAAGACAAATACCAAATAACGGCGAGGACAACAGAAAACATGTTGTCACCGTGTACGATAAAAAAATATTCCCTGTATCATTTAGTAAAATACTTCATAGAAAAATATTCATTTCGAGAAATTTTTAATGAAATTAAAATTAAAATGGGTTAATTATACACCGTATTAAAGAAGGTTGTGTATAACATCAACATATGCCTTAATGAAAGGAGATTGATATGAATTCCTTACCTTATGATTGGTTTGTCACGTATGTTCCTTTTTATTCCTACATAATAAAAATTTGTTAATTTATAATTTCTTGAGAACCTTTTTTAATTTTATTATTTCTTTTATATCACTTATTACTATGTTATAAACATTTATTAATTATTTTTTTTCACATCAGGTGTTTAGTATATATATGAAACTCGAGTCGATAATTAACTTGGTATGATGTTAATATTACTTATGGTCATTAGTGATTCATATATAGAATAATATTAATTAAATTATTATCATTTTTATACATAAATTACACCTTTAAATAAAACCATGATATGTGGTTATAAAAATGAACAACATTATAATTATGGAGATGGTAAGTCGTATGTACGCATGGGTAGCATTTCAATTTTTCATTGGTCATTATTGAAATAAGGTAATAATAATTTTAACAATAAAGATTTATTATAATAATATTAACATATTAATAATCATTAAAATATGTATATATATATATCATACAAGTGAAATGGTGAATTAAAAACGATTCATATCACTTCGTGGTGGTGATAGTTCACATGTATTCACAAACAATGTTATTATTTTTATATACATGGAAAGTAAGAACACAATTGATATATTATTCCTTTATAATTATAAATATTTCATGAAAATTATATAAAATCATTAATTCCATTATTATAACCAGTCATGAGAGAGGGCTATGGAAAATTAATTAGATCAGTTTGTGGAGGAGATAGTTCACACGTACAAACAAATGACTAATTCCTTTCTCATTTAATGGAAGTGTATATAGATTTAGGTGATGATATTTCCATAATAACATATAATTATATTGAGGCTACAATATTTATTAGTTCATATTGGATGAATAATATTTGATGGAAGTAGAATAAGAAATATAATAGAAATACTTAAAAAATTGATACCTCTTCTTCAGTTGGTCACAATTGAAGAACACTATAACACCTCTAAGGAGGGTGTTCTGCCCCAAATAAAGCTTCAAGAATGTGGGAAGTAATTTTAGAAAGTTATTTTTGTTAGATCATGTCTAAACCAAAGGGTTCTTTAAGTGTGAGTATTGGATAAGAGTGAACACCATTTTATGGGAGAGGGTAGGGGCACCCTTGGAAATAGATAAAATTATTAAATTAATATCAAATCCATTTTGGTTCCAAAAGCTCCAAAAATCATAGTTTTAGAAAATAAAACGATTTTGGGTTGAATACATGACATCCAATAACATTTATACATGTTTTAATGTTTTTTTATCCTTATCCTTTTGTTTTAACCCCTTTTAAGACGTACGATTTTATCACGTAATTTACACATAGAGGCTTAAAATAATTAACAAATTATGCCAAAAGTACAATAAATGATTCATTAAAAGTATTTTCCGAAATTTCTTAAACATTTGGAGGAATATTTTATTTTTAGGAATTTTATATCATTTAATTAAATATTTTATATTTTAAGATATGAACTATGTATCTTTTGAAACTATTCATTTGATGACTTTTAAAAAATATCATAAAAACTTAATTCCATGGAAAAATTAATTAAATCAATAATAAAATGTCTTTGGAATCCCTAAAATTCATTTATGAAATAAAATATTTCAAATTATAATTATTTAAATATTATTAACATCATTAATTTCATTATACCTTTACTAAATATATTATTTCATCATCATTGTGTCAAAAATAAATTTTATTATTTAATATCTAAAAAATACAAATAAAATATCATGATGTATGTAATAATTATTTTCTTTCTAATTAATATTTATAATCAAATATATCCCTTATATAACCCCATATTAAAAACATTAGTAATAAAAGACTTTTTTGTGACATATTTACTTTACTTTAAATAAAATGTTTTAAATGACATAATCACACTGAAGTAGCTTCAAAAGAAAACATTTTAGTCTCAAGGGTTGTCTTGTTTGGCCATAACTCATCCAATAAGATTAAGACAAGTGTTACGGTAGTTTTATATTATTATAATATTATTTTTACCCTTATTTACCATTTAACTGTGGTAAATAAAATACTAAAGATATTATTCATTAAAAAATATTTTGATCCTATTAAACAAAAAATTTCATACATATTAAATCCATGTATTTTATTTTTTTAAAATTAAATTAAATGAATCCAGAAAATTAAATTTGAAAAATAACATTGTTGTTGGAATTAGAAAATGTGTTTTTAAAAAGAAAAAAACCATCTAAAGATTAACATGTGTTTATATCAAATTTCATTGTGAAATTACTTCCAATGACCAAAATTATATTAAATTAAAAAAAATGCAAATATAATTTAAAAAAAATCAAATGATAATCTAAGAATACTAATAAATTATACGAAAATGAAGTTTTGAATTAAAATGAAGTATTTGTCACTATTCATTAAAATATAAATTTTATCAGAAAGACACAGAAATATAAAGAAATTAAATATTGATGTTTATATTAAAAATAAGAATTTTATTTTTTCATATATAATAGATAAGAGCTAAAAAATAGATTTAAAAAGGTATTGACATTGAATGGCGATAAAACTAAAATTTGTGGAAAATACTAATTTTATTTGTAAAAGTGAAATTTTCTATTATAATGTATATAAAATATATAATATGATTCTTAAATATTAGATTGAATATATTAAATATATATATAACAAATAAATTCAAAAAATTATTATTTTATTATTTTATATACTCACTAATTGTTCATTTATTTGGTTTTTAAAAAAAACTCATTCTTTATATTCATTTGGTTTTTATTTAACATTCAATTTAATTTGTTAACCAATGAAAAAATATATAAAAAAGTTGAAACCATATTTTCATAATGTTGTAAATCATTTTCATTCCCATGATTTAAATTAATATTTGGTTACTATTATATTAAATAATAATATTAAGTTGTTCATTTAAGCTAAATGTGGCATATCATGTATGTTATCGAACATAGTGTTTCCTTAAAAAAATAGGATGTCACATCATAAGATATCTAAAATTAAATAACTTATTTTAGAAATATATCATTTTAAAAAGTAAGGATAAGGAATCACATATGTGATCAAACACCCTAGTGACAATGAATTACCCAATTGAGGAACAATATTTTATCATTATAGAATATTTTAATATTAAATGACCCACTATACTAAACTGATATAAATTTTAATGTCTTATATGTGATATTTTCTCTAGGTTAATATAATATGAGTAGTAGTTATATATGGAATGGATGAATTAGTGTTTTTTCTTGTTTTATTACCATTTATGAGATATAAAATTAAATAGGGTTATTTGATCTTTGTAGTACTTTCAGAACACTCATCCTGGACTTATTCTTGAGATGATCAGTCTGTGTTTTATGAAATCTATTAATATTTATATTATTAATAGGGAAGGTACCATGAGCCTATAAAATATTTATAAAATTTTGGAAATCGACATCTTCGGTGAGATATACAAAAACATCCATACCATTTTTAATTTAAGAGAAAATATAAAACATTCTACCATTATAATTGGATATATATTTTTTTAATGTTAAATTTATCATAAATAAAATTAAATTTCCTCTGAACTTCACCATCATCGCCATAAATTTATTTATATGGTATCATGGATTAAAACATAAGTCTAAGAGATCAACAGCCTATCTAAACCAATATGTATGGGGGCTCATAATGCTTTTTTTGTAAATATTACATAATAACAACTATATAGTGTAGGATTATTAGACAAAGAATAAGTTAAATTATAGTCTTATAATAGTTTTATTTTGTGGTGTTTCTTAGTGAGTTTTTATGATATTATCAAGATGTTATCAATCTAGTAAGGGCCACCACCTTAACAATGGCTACACACCAATCCATGATGAAATTGATGATCCCTTTTATACAAAAATTATAAAGAATCCAAAAAATAAAATTTCATATTAAATATATTAAAATACCACATTGGGTATTTATCATAATCTAATTCTAAATTGTGTTGATAAGTATACATATTTAAAACTATGTTTTGAGGACCATTATTAATTTATATCAACTTTCATTTAGTGCCTCTATTTTTACATTACTAGAATGAAACAAATGATTATGGAAACCCCTGATTTATACCATCCTATAAGAAAGAATATAATTTTTATAATCACTCCCCCTAAATATACATTTGTATTGGTGAAAAATGTATCTGCATGAATAATATATTAACACATTAACATAAACTTTCTCTAAAATGTAGTTCATTTTTCTATGTTTAATAGAGTTCCCATTTATGAGAATTATGTGTCCGACCAATTTGATTGAAAATTATTATGTATATAAAAGTATAGATTGTATTCCCTATGATTTAGAGCATGATTAACAACATCCTATGGGTCTATTAAAATTATGTTTGATGATAATGTATACAGATATAACCATCCCAATTAATATTTCATTAGACGAATCTCTGATTGTTCTATTCTTAAAATATACTTGATCATGGAATGAATGTTTCCATAGTAATACGCTATAAATATCCATCTCAGTCATGCAAAAAACAATGTTCATAAACATAAATGATGTAATGCCCCAACTCCATTTACCCAAAGTTGGTGCATTATTACATAACATTGGAATGATCACAAGAAAGATCAAGTCTCGAAAGACCGATTAGTTTAGTAGCCTTGGAAACACTAGATACAGTCACAAAATTTTACATTACATCATAAAAAAAACATCTTGTCTTCATATCCTATCATACTATCCATGCAGTTCATTCATAAATTACTTTTTCATAATCCTGGGAAAAATAAAACATTGAAAGGGGTGATCTCAGATGCTCAGTAAGGATAACATTATAGCAGAATCTTTCATAGATAAGCATAAACACTTAAGGCAGTTTCTAACTAAAACAAAAGCCTTTAAAACCTGAACTTCAGCATAAAATGGAAATGATAAAATAAAATAATGCCATTTACTTACTCACATGGATATTCTACTTGTCGAACAATCATATGCAATATCAATAACCACTTTCATAATGATGGAATGCATAATGCCATACTATCATAACCACATAGCCAAGGCCTCGTGCCAAGACTACAAATAAGATTTTGTCAAGGCCTTGTTCCAAGACACTAGTTTGTCTCATGAGACCTACCGATGCATCGAGGAGCTATAGAGGGCTCCACCCATCACTTATTAAGTCCAATGAATTCCTCATATGAACAGGTTTAGACATAACAAAAACATTCGTATTAAAACTAGCATACAAAATGTCAATACTTTAACCACAAACCATGAATGGTATAAAAATAGCACATCCACAGTCAAACATAACTCATTCGATACAATATGGAAGATTTTATTGTATCACATTAACCTCAATAAATAATAATGAAGGATGTTGACATAGATAAAAATAATCATCAAAACTATTTGAGAGAAATATCCCCCTTTTTCTTGAAATCATTTAAAAGTCACACTATTTGTCATGAAGCCATTTAAAAATAGATTTTTGAATCAAAGTGTCCCATACCACTTTGAAACTTTTTAAAAGGAATTTTAATTTTAAAACATTAAAGTCCATATAAATAAATCCTTAAAACCATTTTTAAAACATGGACATTAATGATCAAGATTTAGAAGAATAAGTCTTGAAAACATTTAAAAATGGTATTTTAGTTAGAGTTTCTAACCAAAAGAGAGACAATTGAATACAAATAATTGATGTAATCAAAACATTGTAATATCATTAGGATAAAGGAATTCATGATATACTATTTAAAAGTACATTATATACACCACATAAAAGTGATTTGGTGTATAATAACAAAGATGTCTCAATGGAATGTAAATTGAGATGAAATATCTCATAAAGGCTATATTATTAGATTAAGGATAAATAAACGACATAGTTATGTGTGATAAATATTAATACACTAAATATTATTGGATATTCAGTTTAAAACAATCAAAGGAAATTCACACATATTCTTGTAAAAACAACACCAACGAATTGGATGTTTAACTCAACAAATGGAGAATGAGTTAAAATTACTCTTATCAAATTCATATCAATAAATTGATAGTTATCAATAGAGTGATTATGTGTATCAAAAGTATATCCACAGGAAGGGGAGTGGAAATTATGACATAATCAAATGAATAGTAATTCCACACATAATCTTGGGGTAATATAATCAATGAAATATGCGTAAAGCCAAATGAGTGGAAATTGAAATTTCAAATTCCCTTATCGATTAGGTAACTTACGAAACATACACCCATGAAATAAGGATAATACCATGATGATGTAAATACCCATAAATTAAAGTATATTACACAATGAATAAAATCATGGGAAGTATACATACACCACATGAAAATAATTAAGTGGTGAACAATGGAATTCTCACGAAATTAAGAGTGAGTTAAGAAACCCCTTACTTTGTAATTTTTCCTTGGTCGATGGTAGGTTAACCTCCTGTATAATGGTGAAATAATTATTATTGAATTATAAAAGAATAATTTAAATTAATATGATATCATATATGATCTTTTAACTTTGATTTGTTAATAATATCTTAGTATTATCGTCATTTTGGGTGTTAACTTACTCATTTGCCTTTATATTCTTCGTTACGTAAGCCATGTTTGTTATGGATAGGATGTATCTTATTCATATCCAGAATGATATAAAGTACTTAAAAATTATTTTTAAATAATAAAATGATAATTATACTTGATTGGATATGATGGAGAATGAATCTCATCGCGTTCGTGGAGACGGTAGTCCGTACGTACGCACGATCGACAATATCATTATTTTGATATTAAAATAATATATAAATGGATGGTATATCATATATAGAGAATAATTATCATGTTAAATTTATTATTTACATGAATTAAACATCATTATTATACCCATCCAAATAATAATTTATTGAATAACAATTACACCACGACACGGAGACGGTAAGCCGTACACACGCACACATGGTGACATGTTATTCATAGGATGGATAGAATACTGAATATAGTTGTTCCATATTTATAATAACATCACAGTATATATATGATACTGGAGTTATTATTTTATAAAGGTAACAACAAAGGAAGACGAAGTGGAATAAGAAAGGAACTTGAAAAAAAGTGGTGAAATCATTACCTCTTCTTTGGGTTCTTCCTTTTGATTTCATCAAAATGGATCTTTAAGTTGGATTTATGACTAAAGTAAGGCCTCTAAAATGAAGTGAGGGGAGTTTAGAGATTATTTGGGTAGAGTTTGTACTAACCAAAATGCTTTGAAGGTGTGAAGTAATGAGAAGTGGGAGTTCCCTTTTATAAGAGGGGTGAGGGGCACCTTTGGAAAAGTTAGAAATATTATTTTATAATAAATTCATATTCAGTTTATAATGGCTCCAAAGTTGATTATTTAAAGTTTAAGGTGGGGATATGTTGCAAAACACTCAACCAATAGAATTTAGACAGGTTTGGGTCATTATATTAACCTTATATTTAAGTATTAACTCTTAGTTAATTAGTTTTACTTTTACAATGTCTCTTTGTATTTTTATATTATATGGTTAATAAACTTACTATATACATCAAAGAGACCTCCAGGTGGTCCATTAATGATACACCTATAATGATATAAGTCTCTTGGACTAACCTTATATTTTTAGTAATTTAATATCAATTAATAATATAATATTAGTTTTAAAATCTCTTTTATGTCAATTTTGACACTATTCAATAATTTATTTTTGTAAAAATCATAAAAGAATTATTACTTTGAATAAAGTTAATTAAATAAATACTAACTTGTAATATTAACTTATAAAATTAGTTTAATTAATAAAAAGTCTCAAATTAGATTTATTTAGGTATTTATAATATCAATTATTCTAATTTTCACTATTTTGGTAATTACTACATCACCATTTTGTCAAAAATAAATTAACTTATTTAATGTCTAAAAATTATAAATAAACTATAATTATGTAGTAAATCTTTCTAGGTTTCTAATTAATATTTATAGTCTAAAATCCAACATATATAACCATATGTAACAATTGTTTTTCTAAAAGATATATGCATGTGTCATTTTTATTTTCATTTTAACTTAATTAAAATAAAGTGTCCCTATCACTTACAAGTGGATCCATGGGGTCCCAAAATCGACCCAAAGATTACCATGGTCGGCCATGTATCAACCAATAGGGTTAAGACACGTTTTAGGGTAATTTAGTATTATTATTATATTATTTTTTAACCCTTATTTACCAGATTTACCCTTTAACCATGGTAAATAAAACATTTACCGAAGTAATTATTCAAAATGTCTAAAAATAAAAGTTACCTATTTACATAATTTGAAATTCCTGATTCCAAATATGGAATCCATTTTTCCAAATTCAAAACACAGAAGTGGCAGAAATTACTTTAAAATTAATTCCCGTTGTTAAAACAAAAAGCGTGTTTTTAAGAGATAATAACTATCAAAAGATTGACAAATGTTTATGTATGGTTTAATTGTGAAATTATTTCCAATGACAAAAATTGTATTAAATGGTAAAAATATATTCTAAATATACTTTAAAAACACTCAAATTAATAATTTATCATCATTAATTATTTTGATTAAAAATGTTGTTTTTAATTAACATTTAGTAATTTTCACTATTCCTCAAAATATGAAAGTTATCCGAAAAGTACCAAAACTTTACCCTAAGCTAATTTAGATATTACGAATCCAAAAATAAAGTCAATTTTAAAGATAAAATGTATAAAATTTCAAAAATTAGGTATTACTATTCATAACGGCTTGTTTGATCGGTTGCGGTGTGTGTTAGAACTCGATGTTGCGTACAACACACGCCATTGCATTATTCAAAGGGAAACGTACCGTGGAAGCTTGGGGTGTTACATTCTCCACTCCATCAATAAATTTCTTCCTCGCAATTTTCTTTTTTTTTAAACTGGGCTTTAGAATATAATGGAAAGTCCCACATCAGAAAAAGAGTCAATAAAACTATCACGTTAATAGAAAAGAAGAGAGGTATAAAGGTCACCCAAGATAACCCATAATAGGATTCCATGTACGAAAACAGGGATATGGACAATAAACTAAGTGTTATGTTCTGATGGAGAGGGATAGAAAACATGATCAGGAGAAAGTTAACAATAAGAAAATCACAAACTTGTGTTGGGACAAACGGTCATTAGTATCCCAGTAGGAAAAGTAAATGGACAACATTTTTTGTTTTAAGTTACATTACATAAGGACAAGGAATTCATTTATGATATTGACTAAGAACATAAAGAGATATACTTACTTTTTAAGTAGAGTTTCATTCTTTAATAAATTTTTACCACTAACTCATTTTTTTTGAACAATGAGTATTCAAGAAGACATGGTTACAATTGAAGAGCTAGAATAAACTTCTATAGAAACACATGATCCACGTAGGATAAACTATATAGTTACCTTGTCATTAGAGATAAATCAAAACCAAAATGTTTAGTATACTATCTAATGATCCCCCAAATGGATATTCCATTAAATAAATAAAAAAAACACTATTCTTAATTTCTAAAATTAAAACATCAATACCCCAAGGTTAAATAAATACTATTCAATAATAAATTTCCTTTAAAATACTTCAATATAATCCAAACTAATATTGAAACCCAAAACTTATAAGAATTTAGTCTTCCACGTTAAATTGTATCTCCAAATGACCTTAATTACTCTTAAAGTCACATACTTAAAAGTAATAAACCTAATTATTTCCATAAATAACCAAAATCATTATAAATCCACAATAAAAACATAGATAAAAATCCACCATTACTCCTCAAATGAAATCCCATACTATTCTATTTTCCTTGGGCATATAGTGTTCACAACAAAGCGAACAACTTCCAAAATAACATTTATCACTTAATCACCAAATCATTTTCCTATACTAAGGGTATTCATTTGATAAGACATAATATCCCAAATCAAATTATTATTGATCAACAAAATAATTTAACTAAAAATAATAGACACACTAACCAGGGACTTCACGTAGTCCAGTGGTAGGCGATAAATCCCAATCGTACTTTGGTTGTGGGTTCGATTCCCATAGCTTTGTCTGACGCGACGGGTTGTCACACGGTCTGCGTGTTGTCCTTTTCAAAAACTATGTTTTATAACATTACCAAAATGAGATAAATTCCACAAAATAACCATGACATAATTTAACCACAAATCTTATCTCATACCTTGCATTTTCATCCCAAATTATAAAAACATATAATTGCCTCAAACCCAATGATCATATAAAACCAAATGGTTATTCATAACTATATCCACAAGAGAAAAGATAATTATTCCTCAAATATCATTCTCACATAGAAAACTGCAGGGTTGCAAATACAAGATAAAATTATTCCAAAGTAAACCCTTCAACAAGGAAGACTAATAATTTTTAAACATCTATCCAACCATTTATTTCCACATAGTTTCTTCTTTGACCAAGAAAATATCCTATAGAATAGGACATTCACTCGGGTAATGGCCAGGTCCCCTACATTTATGGAAAATGACTATAAATGGATTCTTGGGACCATTTTTATCTTCTTCCATAGTACTCTTCATTTTTCTCTGGCAATTGTTCACTTTATATCCTTCCTTCCCGCACGTAAATCATTTCATTGTCCCATTGAGACACTTTCTTGGGTGTCTCATTCCACATTTCCTGCATGATGGAAATTAATAATTTATTTCTCCATGGTCTCCACTACTGGAGCTCTTATCATTCATCACCTTTCTCTTCTTTGTTGAGTCTGGTAATTGGTTAATATATATATTGTTGATCATATTTTTGGAAAACAGATTTGGTATAAAGACGATATCTTTTACGCCTATCAACATTCTATTTTGTTGCTCATTGCCACCACCGTTCCCACCTTGTACATCATTCTCAAAGTCACTATGACTTCCTTGGAATCCAGCCATTGACTGAAACCAGAAATCATCGTGTGAGTAACAGTAATCATAAAATTATTTAGAGATTAACATGTAACCATATTTTCAATTTTAAACACATTTGGATTAACCTAGGTCATTTAATCCCATCTTATATATATAATACCACAAATTGGTTTGTAAAGAAAATGTAAATTATCCTAAGCATATCCCCCGAGAGTGTCGTAACCAAGAGTGCAGCAAGGCCCGTTGTCGTGCACCAGTTCCCGTTCGAGTCTAGCTCAAAGCGGTGTTTTTGGGTTTTACCCCTAGGTACATCTGTGCCAAAGCCGCCTCTACCTGCTCGTATCCAGAAAGGGTTGTATTGCTCGAAAAACTCACAAAATCTCTATAATACCAAAATTCTAGGAAGTTATTCCATACTAATCCTCAATTTTAATCTTAGGTCTACGTGCTTTAATCAGAGTTTATGTAAATCTAGCTTCCAAGGTTTATACTAAACTTCCTTTGATACCAACTGTAACGCCTAGACTCCAGTTACCCAGAGTCGGTGCATTATTACATAACATTGGCATGATCACAAGAAAGATCAAGTCTCGAATGACCGATTAGTTTAGTAGCCTTGGAAACACTAGATACATTCATAAAATTTTACATTACATCATAAAAAACATCTTGTCTTCATATCCCCTCATACTATCCCTGCAGGTCATTCATAAATTACTTCTTCATAATCTTGGGAAAAATAAAACATTGAAAGGGGTGAGCTCAGATGATCAGTAAGGATACCATTATAGCATAATCTTTCATAGATAAGCATAAACACTTAAGGCAGTTTATAACTAAAACAAAAGCTTTTTAAGCTTGAACGTCAGCATAAAATGGCAAAGATAAAATAAAATAATGCCATTTACTTACTCACATTGATATTATATTAGTCGGACAATCACATGCAATATCAATAACCACTTTCATAATGATGGAATGCATAATTCTATACTATCATAACCACGTAGCCAAGGCCTCATTCCAAGACTACAAATAATATTTTGTCAAGGCCTTGTGCCAAGACAGTAGTTTGTCTCATGAGGCCTACCGATGCATCGAGGAGATATAGCGGGCTCCACCCGTCACTTATTAAGTCCAATTCATTCCTCATATGAACAGGTTTAAACATAACATAAACATTCGTATTAAAACTAGCATACGAAATGTCAATAATTTAACCACGAACCATGAATGGTATAAAAATAGCACATCCACAGTCAAACATAACTCATTCGATAAAATATGGAAGATTGTATTGTATCACATTAACCTCAATCAATAATAATGAAGGATGTTTACATAGATGAAAATAATCATCAAAACTATTTGAGAGAAATATCCCCCTTTTTCTTGAAATCATTTAAAAGTCACACTACTTGTCAAGAAGCCATTTAAAAATAGATTTTTGAATCAAAGTGTCCCATAACACTTTTAAACCTTTTTAAAGGAGTTTTAATTTTAAAACGTTAATGTCCATATAAATAAATCCTTAAAACCATTTTTAAAACATGGACATTAATGAGCATGATTTAGAAGAATAAGTCTTTAAAACATTTAAAAATGGTATTTTAGTTAGAGTTTTTAACCAAAAGAGAGACACTTGAATACAAATAATTGATGTAATCAAAACATTGTAATATCATGAGGATAAAGGAATTCATGATATACTATGTCAAAGTACATTATATACACCACATAAAAGTGATTTGGTGTATAACAACAAAGATGTCTCAATAGAATGTAAATTGAGATGAAATCTCCCAAAAAGGCTGTATCCTTAGATTAAGGATAAATCAACGACATATTTATGTGTGATAAATATAAATACACTAAATAAGACTGGATATTCAGTGTAAAACAATCAAAGGACATTCACACATATTCTTGTAAAAACAACACCAACGAATTGGATGTTTAACTCAACAAATGGAGAATGAGTTAAAATTACTCTTATCAAATTCATATCAATGACTTGAGAATTATCAATGGAGTGATTATGTGTATCAAAAGTATATCCACAGTAAGGGCAGTGTAAATTATGACATAATAAAATGAATAGTGATTCCACACATAATTTTGGGGTAATATAATCAATGAAATATGCGTAAATCCAAATGAGTGGAAATTGAAATTTCAAATTCCCTTACCGATTAGGTAACTTACGAAACATACACCCATGAAAGAAGGATCATACCATGATGATGTAAATACCCATAAATTAAAGTATATTACACAATTAATAAAATCATGGGCAGTATACATACACCACATGCAAATAATTAAGTGGTGAACAATGGAATTCTCATGAAATTAAGAGTGAGTTAAGAAACCCCTTACTTTGTACTTTTTCCTTGGTCGATGGTAAGTTTACCTCCTGTATAATGGTGAAATAATTGTTATTAAATTATAAAAGAATAATTTACATTAATATGATATCATATATGATCTTTTAACATTGATTTGTTAATAACATCTTATTATTATCGTCATTTTGGGTGTTAACTTACTCATTTTCCTTTATATTCTTTGTTACGTAAGCCATGTTTGTTATGGATAGGATGTATCTTATTCATATATAGAATGATATCAAGTCCTTAAAAATTATTTTTAAATAATCAAATGATAATTATACTTGAATGGATACGATGGAGAATGAATCTCACCGCGTTCGTGGAGACGGTAGTCCGTATGTACGCACGAGCGACAATATCATTCATTTGATATTAAAATAATATATAAATGGATGGTATATCATATATACAGAATCATTATCATGTTACATTAATTATTTACATGAATTACACATCATTATTATACCCATCCAAATAATAATTTATTGAATAACAATTACACCACGACGTAGAGATGGTAAGCCGTACGTACGGACGTATGGTGACATGTTATTCTAATGATGGATATAATACTGAATATAGTTGTACCATATTTATAATAACATCACCGTATATATATGATACTGGAGTTATTATTTTATAATGGTAACAACAAATCAAGAGGAAGTGGAAGAAGAAAGGAACTTGAAAAAAAGGTGGTGAAATCATTACCTCTTCTTTGGGTTCTTCCTTTTGATTTGATCAAAAGGGATCCTTAAGTTGGCTTTCTGACTAAAGGAAGGCCTCTAGGATTAATTTAGTGAAGTTGAGAGAGTATTGGGGCATAGGTTTGCCGAACCAAAAAGCTTTTAAGGTGTGAATTAATGAGAAGGGGGAGTGCCCTTTTATAAGAGGGGTGAGGGGCACCTTTGGAAAAGCTAGAAATATTATTTTATAATAAATTCATATTCGGTTTTAATGGCTCCAAAGTTGATTATTTAAAGGGTAAGGTGGGGATAGGTCGCAAACCACTCAACCAATAGAATTTAGACAGGTTTCTGTCATTATATTAACCTTATCTTTAAGTATTAACTATTAGTTAATTAGTTTCACTTTTACAATGTCTCTTTGTATTTTTATATTATATGGTTAATAAAAGTACTATATAAATCCAAGAGACCCCCACATGGTCCATTAATGAAACACATATCATGATATAAGTATCTTGGCCGAACCTTAGATTTTTTGGAATTTAATATCAATTAATAATATAATATTTTATTTAAAAACTCTTTTATGTCAATTTTGACACTATTCAATAATTGATTTTTGTAAAAATTATAACAGAATTATTAATTTGAAAAAAGTTAATTAAATCAATCCTAACATGTCATATTAACCTATAAAATTATTTTAATTAAAAAAAGTCTCAAATTATATTTATTTGGGTATTTATAATATCAATTATTCTAATTTTTCACTATTATGGTAATTACTGCATCACCAATTTGTCATAAATAAATTAAATTATTTAATATCTAAAAATTATAAATAAAATATAATTATGTATTAAATATTTCTAGATTTATAATTAATATTTATAGTCTAAAATCCAACATATATAACCCTATGTAACAATTGTTTTTCTAAAAGATATATGCTTGTGTCATTTTTGTTTTCATTTTAACTTAATTAAAATAATGTGTCCCTATCACTTACAAGTGGATCCATGGGGTCCGAAAATCGACCCAAAGATGCCAATGGTCTTCCATGTATCAACCAATAGGGTTAAGACACGTTTTAGGGTAATTTAGTATTATTATAATATTATTTGTTAACCCTTATTTACCAGATTTACCCTTTAACCATGGTAAATAAAATATTTACCGAAATAATTATTCAAAATGTCTAAAAATAAAAGTTACCTATTTACATAATTTTAAAATCCTGATTCCAAATATGGGATCCATTTTTTCAAATTCAAAACACAGAAGTGGTAGAAATTAATTTAAAATTAATTCCCGTTGTTAAAACAAAAAGTATGTTTTTAAGAGATAATAACTATCAAAAGATTGACACTTGTTTATGTCTGGTTTAATTGTGAAATTATGTCCAATGACCAAAATTGTATTAAATGGTAAAAATATATTCTAAATATACTTTAAAACCACTAAAATTAATAATTTATCATCATTAATTATTTTGATTTAAAAAGTTGTTTTTAATTAAAATTTAGTAATTTTCACTATTAATCAAAATATGAAAGTTATCCGAAAAGTACCAAAATTTCACCCTAAGCTAATTTAGATATTAAGAATCCAAAAATAAAGTCAATTTTTAAAGATAAAATGTATAAAATTTCAAAAAGTAGGTATTACTATTCATAACGGCTTTTTTGATCGGTTACAGTGTGTGTTAGAACTCGATGTTGCGTACAACACACACCATTGAATTATTCAAAGGGAAACGTACCATGGAAGCTTGGGGTGTTACAAATGAGGCCCATGTGGAGTTATAGTGGATAAAGTTATTTATTGTCATGAATCAATTAATATAGTATGGAGATCATCCAACTTCTAAGATTGACCGACATTCTGATGTTTTCATGCCATTTTCCAAATTTAGTTATTTTACTTTCATATTATATAATAGAAATAATATTTCCTATTATAATAATTATATTTCATGAAATTAATATCTTAAATTTAATTTCATGTTACCATGAATTTATTGAATTTATTTTCAATATGAAAGGATAATATGATTATAAAATTATATGTGTAAGTATTTGTTTATTGGAAAAGGTAGTGAATATACCACTATAGTTAAAGTGGAATATTTAGGGTAATAGACATAATTGTGATGATTGATGAACTATTTTTTATGAGTAGTGAAATTTTATGGGGATTGAAAAGTATTACCATTTATAATAGTTTTTAATGAAATTGGATGAATATAGAAAAAGTTAATTGAATTAATATTATAAATAGATGAAAAGGATAGATTTATGTATGATCAATCCATCTATAAAGTTTTAGACACTAAAATATATATATAATGGGGGTGAGAACCCTTAGAGGTTGGTTTTAGTTGATTTAAATTATTTTAAAATATATTATTAAGATTTAATATAATTTGATGAAAATTTAGTGATGTATGGAATATAATGACTATAAATGAAAATTCATAACGGTTTCTATGAAACAGTCATTTATAAGCTAGTAACTAATATTTTTTCAATGGAAGAAGAGTCTAAGAGTCATTTAGACTCTTTATATATGTTATTCCATGTATAGTATAGGTGTTATTTACATCATTATAAAAGTAATTTGTGAACTTCATGGATTTTTATAAGTCAATGATATACTTTGTATGAGTCATTAAAGAGAAATTTAAAAGATGTTAAGAGTCCATAGAAATCCATGTACGAGTCATTTAGAGGCTCTATATAAGTCAACTAAAAATATTCAGAGTTATATATTTGTGTATGAATGATTTTCTATTGAATATGAGTCATCTTAATTAATATTATTTATAAAATATTATGATTTTCTTGATGAAGTAATAAATAAGAATACATGGAATATTTTATTTTCCACTGCCACACTCCATACAAGTCATTCAATTAAATTATATCTTATAGTCTAATGAATTGAGAATTTGAAGATGGAATTAAATAATAAGATTCTCAAGAACTATTATTCATGTATTCAAATATATGATAATTCATATGGATCAGGATCCAAGAATCTATGATGATTGGAATTCCATTCTATAATTAATAGAACCACATGGTAGTGATATATGAGTACATGTATAAAAATATTAAACTCAAAAGAATTTAAATATTATTGTTTTTAAAGGAGTAACATGTTATATTTTTAAATAACATGTAGAATGGAAATACCATTATTCATAAGAATAATATAAATTGATAATTTTATAATAGTTTTAATAATTTATTTTCCTAGGATTCAAAATTGGAAATATCCTATGGTTTTGAGTGTTGAGATCCTTTCATCAATCTATCTTGGAGTTTCCATAATTATATTATTGAAAAAAATATTCAAAATATTATTATGTGAACACAGATGTGTAAGAAATTTTTGTTGGACCCAAGGGTTTTGTTCACTATAAATAGATAATTTATTGGGTTTGTTGTCAATCTACATTTGGTTGATCAAGGGATTTTCATGAAAATGTGTCTTACATTACATGTTAAAGCAGGTGTTTAGGGTGGCATATTTTCCCAGTGTTTTACAAATTTTTTGGCCTCAAAATCGGGATTTTAATATTTTGGAAAAGGTTGGTTTTATGTAATGGAGTCCACAAAGCTTGGTTCATAGACCATGAAGGACAGTGCATGAACTGTATAGGAGATACGTGGGTCAGTGAGGAAAAAATGACAAAGGAATGATTTTTTCATAGTTGTGCTATATAGACCACAAAGTCCAGTATATAGAACATGAATGAAAAATGGTTCATGGTATAGATATAGATTGGGGGAAGTTTTGAATTATGTGGAAGGGAAATGGTTCATGAGATGGATTATCATTAGTGGAAATGATGTGGATATTGGTTCATGGAAGAGTTTGGACACCACAATGGAAGAGTGATAGAATGCGGAACAAATAGGGAAAATGGTTCATGGTAGATGCACATTATGATGTAAAGGTAGTTCCGTATTGATGATTTGGTAAATATCAGTTTACAGGATTATCTAGATCTATTTTTATAATATAAGGAGATCAAATACCATTATTAAGGGATGAAACTGAGATGAGAAATCAATGAGGAATTTAGTGGAGTCCTGAAGTGGATCATGGGAAGATAGTCCTATAAAGGAGAAGAGGTTCATGAGGATGTTTCCATGAAAGGAGAAGTGGGGTGCGAAGACCGTCCCTGAAAGTTGTTTTGTGGGGAACTTAAACCCATAATGGAAAATGTTTCACGTAAGGTAGTTCACAGAAGTTGGTTTATGGTAGAAAGTTCCCAGAAGAGGAGTCAGTCGACATATATTAAGTGGTATGTAGATTTCATTTTTGAAGGTAGTACACAAAGGTGGTATGCATAGTAGCATAGTTTGTGAAGGAAGGAAGCTAGTTAGGGGAGGAATAGTTCATGAACTATTAGTGAATTGAAAAGTGGATTACATATATGGGTAAAATAAAGACATAAATATTTCATCTATATAATGTTTAAGATGCATGATTCAATAAATATGAATGGAACTACAAGTCTATTAACTATAATTGGATTCCTCTCAAGGCAGTGACATAGGGGGAGTCGACCAAAGGGTTATAAAGGAGGAAATGTGCTATCCCTAAAGTATTGTAAAGGAAATGCGATCAGAATAGAGTGACTATGAAAAATCTTTTGTACACTACTTCCAGCAAAGACTGATGTATTTAGGTATGACTGACAAACTATTTCCATATTTTACTTATTCTATATCCTAGTGGTGAACCATTTAAAATTTTAGTGTTGATTATTTTCATGTTATTTTTGGTTTACTAGATGTTCTCATCAGAAATGTTTAACCGGTTCCTACCAATAAGAAAATATAATCTATCTCTTTAGCAGAAAACTTTTGACACCTTTATTCCCCCCTCCCCTTCCAGGATGTTCTTGGGTCCTTCAATTAAGGATAATGTATAAATTTTTAGAATTTTGAAACACATACCCTATACATTTCCATATTGAAGATTTTAAATACTGAATCTCAAGAAGTGAGAGACAAAATATGAGAGTTTTTCTGAATGAATATTTATTTTGTGACAAGGAATTTGAGTAAATGAGGATCATACAAGAAACTAAATATATATTGATGGTTATAGTGACCAATATATCTTATCATCACCATCAACTACTAATGTCCTCAATAAAGGAACACACAGTGAATTATTTATCTAGAAGGATTGAGGAGGAATATATTTAACATATTGTTATGTAAAAACAAGAATAAAAAGTGTTATATTTTTGGTAGTATGAACACATTTTTGTTAGGAATAAATTAGATATAAATATTTTTTTCATCATTAGAATAAAATCATATTGGGAATCTATGCTGATCAGGTTGGGAAGATCCCTTGTGTAACAACATTGGTTTGTTGTGGAGAATTTATGATTAGATAACTAAATTTTAATGTCAAGGACATCAATTTTAAGGATTAACCATAAAAATACTATTTTTATTATGTTTTTTATTTTTTATTTTATTTTTTAGAGATAGGGTAATTCAATAGTTATAGGATAAGAGCCTTATTAAGTTGAAATGAGGAGTATTAAAATGATATGTACAACTAATTTCTCCTATATGTGGAACATGAATAACAAGGGTAAAAAATTGGTATGTGAGAAAACCTTTGTTCCCTCTAATATATATATAATATTCTTGGAGTATGAAGATATTGAATTCAAGGAATAATAGTGGTTTTATTATTTTTAATAGAAATAATTACAACATCTAGAAGAATATAATGTCATCCTACCACCTACCTCTCTAACTTGAAGTAATAGAAACATAAATAGTGAAATTTACACCCATTTATGAGGGTGATCCAATATCTTTATATGTGATAATTAATATGGACAATTAATGAAAATTTAAATTTTTTAATTTTCTTTTAAAAAATGTATTCAAAAAAATCCTTGGAATATAAACCACAAAAAATTATTTTTATTAAATGAGGACCTATTAAGAATGAAATATAAAATCCATGGAAATTATTATTTTTATTTGGGTAGGCTGGTTTGTTGATATTAAAATGGATAAGGATAAAAATTTTGATAACTAGTTTATTATAGTGTTTTAGATTTTCATCAATATATGATGATTTTATGAGAAATTAAAAGATTCTTCTATTATTAAATCATTGATGATAATTTTTTTAGATCGGTTTGATAATGAAATTATTCTATATTAGATACAAAATATATTTTATTTTAGGAGATAAAAAACTTTCCCAATATTATGAAATAATTAATATTATAGTTTTAAAAAAAGATCAATGAAGAAATGACATTTTTCAAAATGAGAATTCACAACACAATGGTTATGAATTATTTGAGATAAGTGATTCTAATGATGAGGATAGAGATGAATACTTTAATGGATTTACTACTCTTAAATAAAAAATATTTAAGCTTGAAAAGTAGTAAAAAAATGAAAACCAATACTAATGTGTTATAACTAGAATATAATTTGAAAATTTACAAATAAAATTCCTAATAATATGGATTCAAAATCTGAATCAGCTAAAGAGGATAATAATTCTTTAAAAAAATGTCAGATAAAATAATCACTCCAACAATAATAGATTGAATATAATGAAAAAAATAAAAACATGATTTATCTATATGAAGTTAATTAGATAATAATGATAATTTTATGTATGTTATTGAAAAATAGTTTAATACATAATGTAGTGTATTGATGAAGGGTAAATAACTTACATGGAATAAATGTTTAAGAATGAGTTATAAGATTTTATTGTGTATAATACAAATAAATGTAAGGAGAAGATAAAGTAAACAAATGGAATGGAAAAGTTGGATGAAGGAAAATTAGTGTATCCTATGAAATAAGTAGGCTATTAGGATGAGGCAAATAAATTAAAACCAATAGTAGTTAGGAAAGATAAAATGTAAGGAGATATTTAGAAAATAATTTTTGTGATGGAGGAATAAATATTAAAGGTTTATTAAATATGTCACAAATCTAAAAAATAGTTAAATATGATTAGTGGTGAAATTAGAAATTAAATTAGGGTTAAAGATAAGTGTTCACATGTTCCTGATAATAATAGTCTTTATAGATAAGTGAAATTTATTCATAATTAGTATCATGTTATATCTATTGATTATAATATTGCATGTAAAAATAAATAAAGAACCTATTTTTACTAAGAATACATTTTAAATAAACTTTTCCAAGTTAATAAAAGAGATGAAATTTGACCTTAAGACCACCATCACATAAAAATATTATGTATCACGTTGTAATGGTACATGAATAAACTTTTCTAAAAAAAATTCTTTAAATTTAAAGAGTTAAAATTTTAAGGATTTTACTATTGATGTGGGGTGTCCTTATACAAATCCAACTCTTTCGGATTGAATATTTCATTAACATGAAAAGTCCTAAACTAAAATGAGATATTATTGAGTAGACATGGGAATATTACTAATTAATGTAATCTATAAATAAAAATTCATAAAATTAATAATTTAACACCTATGACCATACAATAGTAGTTAGACAACATATGCTAAACTATCATTCAATATACACTCTAAAGATCCTTTTTGCAGTCATATATTTATAATTTTATTTTTTGAAATATTTAATATGATTTAAAAAATTAAAATTAATATTGGAACCATTCAATAATATATTATATTATGATGATATTTTCGTATTTTTTCAAAATTGTTGATTTTTATTTGAATCATGAAAAATACATATACTATAAAAAGCTATAAAAATTATTAAATTTCTGTAATATAATAAAGACATAGAAGTTTGTAAAACCATTTAAATTATATAATATTTTTTATGGAGTAAAAAATAAATTTTAGAAACATTATTATTAAATTATAAAAAGTATCATTAATTTTTTTCAAAATATTATAATAAAAGAAACTATATTTTTGAAATTTTAAAAGAAATATAATTTTGGTAAAATTAGGTTTTTGGTTTTCTAAAAGTGACATAACATTTATTTCATTTATAATAAACCAATTTATTTTATAAGAATCGAAATCATTGGTAATTTTATACTGAATAAATCTTTTTAAATGTACTATTTTCCTAAAAAATGGATATATGTGTGATAATGATAAAATTAATTTTCTTTTAGCCTATTAATTTTATATTATAAAATTCAAATTATTTTTATAATTTATAGTATAATATTATATATAAATGAATTATTTTTTAGGAATTAGAGATAAACTAATTAGATTAACTTTTAATGACCCCCATATTTGTAAAATTGGTATTTTAAAAGAATTAATTTTTATCATTTATATAATTTTAAAACCAAATTTATTTAATTAATATATTTTAAATTCTTAATAAAATATTATTTTAAAAATAAATACCAATATATAAAAATGTATCCAATTAATAATGAATTGTAAATAAAGAACAATTATTGGATACAAAAACTTTTTTCTATAATAACAATTTTACCTATATCTTATGTTTTCACATAGAGATTGGTTTTATCACATTTTTAATTTAAATTAGAATAAATGATGTCCAAATTAGCTTCATAATGTTAATTTTTTTTAAGAAGGGTAAAAATATATTTTTTGGAATAAAATAATTTCCAATTATAATTGTTAATAAATATTAATAAGGTTCAAAAGGGTAAACGAGGTATCTTGAATTTTTAATAATTATATGCCTAATTACACATTTTAGAATTAAATGTTAGCTATAAAAGTCATTTCATATTTCTCACCTATAATGTTTCCACCAAATATACATAATTCACCTACCTTAAATAATACCCCAATGATTGCATTCATACCCCTCACAAAAAATAGTTTCCATGAAAAATACCCTCCCTAACACTAATGAAAGAGCACAATCCCACTGATTATCTTTTACCACTCTCCCGAAAAGAAATGATCATGAATTTAAATTTCATATCCCTTATTTAATCTTCACCATTGAGTTTTTATGGTTCTAATAAGTTATCACATTTTATAAAAAGACATATAGATAAATAAGGGTATGAAATTAATATCACTGAATTTTAAATAAAATTAATATTTTTAGTACAATTTAATCATAATTCCTTGAATGAAATATGATTTTATTATCTAATTGATTTTTTTGTTAATGGTATACTACATATTACCTCTCATTATAACTTTTTTCCATGCCATTTTTATTCTGATAGAAGGCTTATCATTCCACCCTTCCATTTTCAATTACATAGCATTATTTTAATATTTTCAAGATTTTAATTCTATGGAATTATAACATAATTGATATATATATACCATGTTTTTTCTTACCACTAAATCCTTTTCCTGGGATTTCAAAATGCCAAAAAATAATAAATGTTTTTTAAGTTAAGTGTGTGTGTTTTTATTTATAGTAACCTCCCTATTTGTATACTTTAATGATAATAACGTCTTATAATATATAAATCTTGGTGTAATAACACTATAGATTTGGTTGATAAATTTAATTATCCATCACCCTAAATCTCAATTAGTGGGTCTATGAAGAAATACTTCAATACACAATTCCCAGGTATATTCTTTGGTATATTCTAAAATTCATTATAAACCATAATGAGTTATTTTCCCTAACAATTCCTTGGTCTTCTACCAGTACATACAATTTATCCCATTTAATACCTTCGATGTGTAACCTATACTATTTATTTTACCATATACACTATAAATATTTGATAATGGTACTTTATTTTACTTTTTTGATACCCTATAACATCTATATTGATTAAGAGATTCTCTCCAAGATATAAAAAATATTCCTTTGAATTGGGAAGTATTTGGGGTTTTTATATATTTCAATTTATGGATAAAAATGTTTTTATTTTTACATAGGTTCCTTAATAAATGATATAAAATTTCTAATTGACTATTATGTTCAATGCATTGGACTTAATCTAGTGATGATTGGGGCCTAAAATCCTTCAGCCCCTCAATGCATTGACTGATCTAATGAGATAAAAAACTAGGGTTTGGGTGTATACCTATCCATATATGAGTATATTGTATTGGTGATAGTCCATAGTATCTTGTTTTAATGTCCAATAATATGGATTCCATTTGTATGAGATCAAGGATTGTTATTATTTATATATTCAGTTATCTGTATTTATATAGCATTCCCTCAATTGCAGTTTATTATGGATACTTATTATTTATTTATCATTTTAATATAATAAATGATATTATTATGTTATAATAATATTCAATGTATTCTATTCCCAGCTAGGGAACCAAGATCACCAATATTTTCATTCATTACAAATTAAACCAAGAGGTTTATTTTTTGTAATTTTTATGTATAAGATTGATGGGATAATAATTCTCTCATAATGGGTCTATTTTATACAATTAATTTTATATAACTATTATCTCATGGTTTCTCATGTTTGGTTTGATATATTTGGTATTTTAAAATGTTTATTAGTTTCCATAGAGACTATATTTAGCGGAACATAGTTATATGGACCAATTACTGTGAAAAACCCACCTGATTTCTAAAGAAAAATCTTGAAAAAATAGGAATATTATATTACACATACATAAAATGATTCAATTTTTAGTATAGAGATATGGATACTAATGGTAATAATGATAACCCTTTTACACCCATAGTCAATCTTTGGTTACTCCCATTTGTAATGTTAATTATGTTGTAGTTGAAGTTTATCATATCGCAACGATATAATGATATTTGATCCATGTTATGAAAAATAATCTCTCCCATATAAAGAGATCTATTAATCCACTACATGGTGTAAATTTGTTGGAACACATCACATGACAACAGAATCCAGCATTATGCAAAACTACTAATCAATTTTTGGGTGAATAATGTTTCATCATCATTTAGACGATCATCTTCTCTCCGGGGGTAGTGAAATGAAAACAATAATTATGGTAATATATAATATTTGAGTATATATAAGACAATATTGGACAGTAATTCAATATACTAATGGGGAATATAACAAAATTTTCATAGAATGGAGAAATTTTAATATTATGTAATATGAAAAAAACATTCATTATGATAGAATAGTTGAAATAAAAAAGAAATACCAAAATATTAGGAATATTATAGAGGAAAATATTATTATGTATGATCATAAATTATGGGGATATCTTGAAATGTTTTGGACTAAGAACATAGATCATAAATCCATATTGATTATTTCTTTGATGGATAAATATTGAGAATTTTAATGGAATTGGTCACTCAGTATTTTTATTATATGAGGTCATAATCTTAATTACTCTTAGGATATAAATGGAATTTTCCGGAGTTATGTATTCATAAAAAATAATGAGATGAATTGGTTAGCTGAGCATCATGGGAAAATATTTGTTTAAAAGGGAATGAAAGGAAAGATAAAATTTCCGACATGTGATAACTATAAGATGAAACAACCTAGGGACTATAGGAAGGGAATATGGTCATGTTACATGTATAGATAAATAATCCACTAATCTCGTGAATAAAAAATAAAAGTAGATTTTATTGATGTTCAATATTTTAACAATAATCATAATTAAAATTATTTGAACCACATCATGAAATATCACACGGATTTACAAAATAAAATGAAAAATCATGATTCCATGATGATGCAATTTCTATATCTGATTTCAATGTTCTTAAAAATGTGGTGTATGATATATTAGAAATAGTCTCAATGTCATATAATGTTATTTTGATTCAGTATTGTCACAATTTTTTATATGTTATATGGTTTCCGGAAACATTGAATATTTTTCTAACACCTTATTAAGATAGTTATTAATTAACACAAAAAGTGAAAACATGAGTTCAATAGTGATATTTAAATCTATTTAAATTATTATTTAGGGATCTAAACTTTTTGGGAAAATGGTTTTTATACCCTTTATTGAATTTAGTATGATCCTTGTTATGGATTAGCTTTTAATGTGTACTAAAAAAAATATTTCGAGTGGAAGGACATCATGATTCATGAGGGTGAAGTGGAATATATTTTGTTTAGAGGGTATAACTTATCATATAAATCTTTCATGGAACCCTAATATATCTCCTTAATGAAATTATAAGAAGAGATGAAGATTAATTGTGACCAATATAAAATTATGATAACCTAATAATAGAGGATATACACATGGTAAAAAATTCATTTATTTTTTCTAGAGGAATTACAAAGATATCCACCATAGCATGAAGTTGAGTTATCAATTGAACACATTCCTGATGGAAGACCCATATATACAATCCATATAGAATATAACTATTAGAGTTGGTGGATTTCATGAAACTAGTTTAGATATTTTTTGATAAGTTATTTATATGCTATAGTTTTTCACTATGTGAAGCCTCTATTTTTTTTGTAAAAAGGAATGACGGGCCTTTGTGATTGTGCATCAATAATAAGGGGATCAACATCATAAATATAAATAATATATATACTTTTAAATAGTTGTGACTTATTTTATAAAAATAAAATAGAATATTATGTTAAAAAATTCAATCTTATATCAGGTTTTTATTAGCTGATGATGAGGAAGTATAACATATCTATGATGAAATTTTGAAGAATATTGGACATTAAGAGTTTTTGGTATTTATTATCTTATTGACTAATTCAACTTATATCATTATATACATGAGAAATTGATTATTCAAATATTTTTTGATTAATATTTGGTGATAAGATTTAATGGTAAATTGATATACTCTATGATTTATGGAAATCATGAGATTTATCTGCAAATAAATCTGAAGATGCTAAAAAATGTTTATTTTGTGAAATATAGAGAGTGATAATATTATCTTCATGAGGTTTATTTTTTTTATCAATATTGAATCCAATTATTGAATATAAATTCCTAAACTAAATATAAATTAATTATAAAATGACCTATACTTAAAAATAAAACTTTGGTCCAATGCTTCCTGGGTTTATCAAATTATTATTGGATACTTGTTTAACATTTTACATGGTTTTCCAATCTATTAAACAAGTTAATAGGTAATACAGTTAAATTTAAATAGTCAAGGTAATGTTATTTATTTTATACATATTAGAATATGGGACTGATAAAAGAAATAATTTTAACATTACCACTAGGTATGGAATAATTTGTAGTATATAGTGATTCATTGAATAAAAGTTGTTGTTGTGTCATTATAGAGAACGATAGAAATAATGCATATACATAAAATAAATTGAAAATACATAAATGTAATAGTATAAGTCATTTCCATTCATTTCAAGGTGTAATAATTTTCATGAAAATATAGAGACATTACTTTTATGGTGAATGATGCAATATGTATAATAACCATTTGAGTTTGATGTGTATTAACTCTTATAAGGTGATTAAAATGTCGAAAATAATATGGTTGGAACTACTCAAGGACAATGATTTGTAAATACACCACCACACTAGGAAGATAAAAAATTTGGTATATCCAAAGAGTCATAGGGTCCATGGAATTATGACCATACTATGAATTATCAAATAACTAATATATAAATATCTATTAATGAGGGTTGTGGTGTTTTTTATGAAGGGGGATACATCATTCATTTTAAAGAATTTTTTTTAAAACATCCATACATGAAAAGATAAATAATTCCTTATAATAACATGTGGATATAAAAAGGAATAATTTCATAGTAAATTGTTTGAAATGGATATATTTCATCTGTAGAGAATGAGTGCTGATGTTTGGAAAACTTTTATGTGTTCTCATTACACTAGTGAAAATTAGGGAACATCTAGATAAATCATATAGATAATATTTTTTCAACATATCTTAATGTCAAAAATATGTATAATTATTTAAGAGGAATTATATTTTAGGATGGTATGAAGTGGAAAATTGTAAACTATGAATCTATATTCTTAGTATTAAATTAGGAAAATGTTTAAAGTCATAATCCTACGAGAGTCATGATAACTTTTACCATATCTATATTAAAGTGGGGTAGTATTAATATGGGATCTATATTTAGAATCCCAAAACTCCAAGGATGAATTATAAAATGTGGGTCATCATTGGTTGTCTTAATAATACTTCTCATTTTATAGTGATAAGAGAATATCTAACCATTGAGCTCCTTAAACTAACTTATATAATTGAAATAATATGTATTCATGGGTAACCTCTATAAATTATATTTTATCACAATATGAAGGTAGAAATAATAATATTAAAGTGTTTTAATGATCTCTCAATACTAAGATACATTTAAGCACTACATATAATCCATAAAATAATGGTAACTCTACAAGTACTATCTATAATATAAAAGGAACTATAAGATCATTTTCTATTAACTTCCATAATATATGGTATTAGTACCTACATTTTCTAGAATATTCAAACAATACTAAATTTCATTCGAGCATCCTGATGGAACCATACTAAGAATTGTATGAGAAGAAGAGATGTACTTCAATATATTGGAATGAATCTCAAAAAATAATACTTTTTTTTTTCTGAAAGCTGGTTGAGGAGATAAAAATTAATGTTCAGACTATTCAAGGACATGTTAAATAATCATAGTTAAGAAAAAGGGGTCTTGAAGACAATTTAAGGAATGATTTGGAAGATCATGTGCGGGGTCATGTGTTCTTGATGGTTTTTCCCAAGAACGGTGTTGTATGATTTGGTAAATAAGGGTACGTAATTCCTAGCTATATTGATCCTTTTTAAATAAAAAAATGAGAGTTTTAGTTTTATTATTGGATATGATTTCAATCCTTTAAAAAGAACACAAATTCAAACATGATTTATTACCATAGAAAAATATTCCATATTAAATGCATGATCTCTCATCTATTTAATATAGTTAGACATTTACTTGTAATTTAATAAATAACTTATCAACATTCTTGACTCTAGAGAGAATGTGTTGAGTTATTAGAAAAATAAATTAGGAAACCACTTTTGATAAATGAAAAACAAGTATAGGAAACATTTGAGAATCAATAAGTTATTAGGAATTAATATTTGAATTTATAAATTGCTTTTAATTCTCTAAATCGAGGGAAAAAATTATTTAATTCGGTGTATGTTATACATAAGACCCTAATGCGTCATGTAAGAACCATTTCCTAAACTACCACATAATGTACACTATAGATATCCCTTACACATTAATATATTCATATTTTCAATTATTGAATTATAAAATTATACTTTAATTTAAAAAACAAGATATTATAACTCATTATAATGATTTTATTATTACATTACATTTTGGGAATTTTTAGAAATAGTTTATTAGTAGGGTATTGATGAAAGATAATGATTTTAAAAACATTTAACTTATATGACCATACAATTATAAAAGAATTTCCAATAATTTTATAAACTCTTTTTAATGGTGCAATATTTTCCTATGGAGTAAAACTATATGTTTTTTAAATAATATTATAAAATTATAAAACCTTTTTTTTATCATTTTTAGTATTTTACAATAAAAGAAAATGTTTTTATAATATTATTTTAATTAAATATTATTTTTGTAAAATTCATTTTCTGATCACTTTTAGAACCCTTAATAAATTTATTTTTTATAATAAAAATTTTATTTCATTAATATAAATCACTACTAATTTTTTAATAAACATAATTTATAGTCTTATTTTGTTTTTTAAAAATATAATTTAGAGAAGCTAATTTTGAAATTAATTTTCCCCATACATATTTTTTTTTATAAAATAGAATTCATATTTATAATGCTTAGGTCCAAACTAGTTAACATAAAGAATCATATTTTTATGTAATTAAATTTTATTATAGTGACTAAATATCAATTTCCATGGTATTAGAAAAATAGTTGTTTTCCAAGAATTAATATTATAATACATGTATAAATTTCATCAAAATAAATTAGATTAATGTACTATATATTATAAAAATTATATAAATCCGATGAAATAATGGTACTTAATAAATCACATCCACTTAATAATTTACTGGAAATTAGAAAAGAATAATAAAAAAATGATATTTTCAATAAAAATGGTTATTCCTATGTCCCATGTTTTAATTTAAAACATGATAATTTAATTTTTTTTTGTACATTTAGAATAAATAGATTCCAAATTTAGAATCATAGTCTGAAAATTTTGTAGGATGGGTTATCATATATTTATGGTAATAAATTCATTTACATGATTAACTTTTAATCATTATTAATAAGGCTAAACATGGGTAAATTAAGTATATAGAACCTTTAATTAATAAAATATCTCTGAAATCAATAATAAATACTTTTTTTAGTATTATAATCAACCCCACATGTATAATTTAAAATTTATCTTCCCAATTCATCTAACTCACATAACCCCCCAAACACCCATGTGATTCCATTCTTAACCCTCACCTAATTTTTGTATTATATGAAATACCCCTCTTTTCACATATAAATGGAATCAATCACAGGAATTAAATTATCCAAATCCACCACAATGGAATTGATCATGATGTTCACTTCACTATAAATCACAAAATCCCTCACAAAGAGTTTTTATTTCTATATGGTGTCCCCCTATGATTTGAAAATTTACTTAGCATTGTAAATATTTCTAATCCTTATCATTACTTTTTAATTGATATTATATTTTATAATATTTTATCCAAATATTTACATTCATAAAATATCATGGTGCTATCTCCAAATATATATATTATTAACGAGAGACTACTTGTCCCCTCTCATTATATAATTTTCCCATGGAGTTATTATAATGAAGCAAGGTTTCTCATTCAAAAACATTCATTTTCAATTACGAAACATTATATTAATGACATTATCACTTTAAATTTATGGAATTATCACCCATTTGGTATATCTATAATTATAATTACTCTCATTAAAGCCTTATCTTAATACATCACAATTAAAAATTAAGATCCAAAATTTTAGGTATATAAATAGTATTTATATTTCCTAGGAATGACATATCTGTCTAGAAAAAAAAATTAATGGTCTATGGAATAGATGCAACACAGAGAAATAATCCCAAATAGGGCTTATTGAACCATTGGATAAAGCATCTCACTTGATGCATAATGTGTCAAAAAAGATATCAAACCTATCTAGACACACCTCATGTATTTCCATCGGAATATTAAAATTCTATATAAGAACAATCATGAAAGATTATTCCTAATAAATCCTTGGACTTCTAAGAAAATATAATATTTAAATCAATAATTAAAAAATATTTCATAACCCAAAACATTAAATATAAAAACACCCCATTATTTACAAGATATAGTTACTTATTATTACGTTGACGATACCCCATGAAATCTATGATAATTAAGGGATAAACTCATATAAATCAACATTATTTAATTGAATTGTGAAGTATTTGTTTTCCATATTTTTCATTATATGGATATCAATGTTTTTATTCATAAATAGGTCCCATAGGGAATGTAATTAAATGTCTCATGGATTCTTATTTTTAATGTATTTAACATTATCATGTGATGGGTGGGTGGAAATTATTTTATTGCTTGATGCATTGATATGTCTCATGATACAAAACATATTAAATTTTTGTGTATACATCTACTTATATCAGTGTACTATCTTAACCTAAGGAATTGATAATATATTATAATATCAAGATTTATGAATTCCATATGTATGACATCAATCATTAATGTTGTCCATGTCATAATTTGTTATCCTAAATATATAATTCAATTATATTTAGTTGATGATAGATTTATAATATTTAATGATCTATAAAAAATCCCTAGTACAATGTTTCTATTGTTATGACATCCCATATATGATACTCTCTATTGAGCTTATGAGATCACTATTATAATTTTTTTCTATTCTATATGAAACCTAGTGGAGTACTATGTGTCATTTTCAAGTACATGATTATAGTGCTAATAATGTTATAACAGCGTGTTCATATGATGTTTTATTTTTAGAAATGAAATAGACTTTGTACCCAGTCTTCCAATACAACTATACTATTAGATTATTTCAGAACTTAGGTATTTTACTTCCAAAAATGTAATGTAACTACATGATTTAGTATTTTTAGAGTAAGTGATGTTTAACATCAACCAAAAAAACACTTTTGGATACTTTTAATCATTCTATGTCATATCGTACAAAATGTGTCAGAGAGATGAGGAGTTAATGACTAGCCTACCCGAATTAGTTCTATATGGTATAAAATGGATGAAAATTTATAAGGGTAAAAAATTATTTGTCATTTCTTTCTAAGGATGTATTGAAATCATTTAAAAAATTAAGTGAAGATATTATTATTATCAATTATATTCCAATAGTTAATCAGGTAAATTTAGATATAGATTAATATATATATATATAAATAGAAAATGATTATTTGTTCTAAAGGTAAAAAAAATGATTTCATAAAATGAGATCTATTATCATGAGGGCTTGATTAAAAATGAAATCTAAAATATTCAGAAAAAATCAATGAAGAATATCTGAGAAGGATGGACATGATATGAATACGTTAATGAAAATTCAACCACCTCAAGTAGAATTATTGATGTTGATGATGCAAGCCTCAAGAAATTAAATTTATTTAAGGGTTGAGTTAACAAGATAATATTTATTGATGGAATAAATTTAATGGTTATGTGAACTATAAAATATATTTATTGAAAGTATGTATAAATAAATATATCAATAAATTCATTGCAATAACTATAGAATATTCTTTGAGAAGAAACATAAAGACTTTTTGTTTTTTCTAAGGAATAATAACATAACTTTTAATTAAATATTTTTTTATAAAAACATACCTAGAATTAAATAAGGTGAATCAAGAGAAAATATTCATGTGTGGTGCAATAGTTATACAAAAATTAAAAAATAATCATTATGGAGTGTTTTAGCCTTAAAAAAAATGATTAAATGAGTTGTAAACTTGAGGGGATCTCATATGGTGAAAATTTTATTATTTAAATTTAAATTTGAATAATTTTGGAATTTTATTAGATTGCAACGAAATATTCTGGTCATGGTTATAAAATATACTCTAATACAAATATTTAATTGTTAAATGTATACTATAAAAGAGGTTATATATTAATATAAAAACATGCCCTAAAAATTGCATTCCCTTTAACTATTTGAGGATTTTTTTGATTTAATTGGATGTAAATTATTTCATTAAGAATATGTTGGAAAATCCCAAAGGTGTTTTAATTGATAATTCATCTCATGAACATTTTTTAATTGGAATATATAATGTATTTAATAAAAATCACTTGTATCATACTCCATTTCCCCTTATAAACATAGAGTTGATTGACCTAAGTGTTGGATCTGAATCTACGGATTATACACAAGAGGGGGGTGAATTGTGTCTTTTTCAAATTATTACAATCTCTTCAATTTGGACAAATTCTGTTCACTATGCTTTTGCACGATTAAATATGCAGCGGAAAAAGTAAAAGCATGAACACACGGATGTATAGTGGTTCGGGGAACAGAAGGCCCCTAGTCCACTCCACCAACGCTCAAATCCACGAGCTTGGCGATTTTCACTATCTGGTCCTCGTTTCCACAGACCCGTCCACAACTGAGTACAGGCAGTTGACACCTTTACAAGACTCAGGCACACACAGCCTTCCTGGTTCAAACACGAACCCACACAGCTTAGAACGAGAAGCTGATCACTCAAAAAAAAAAAGGTTTCGATAAAGAAACACTTCTCCAGTTGTTCTTCACAATTGCAACAGAATGCAATTGACAGTAGATAGATCGTCGTCTTCAGAAAATAAAGATCCGTAATCAAAACAGTTCTGAGTCGATCCAGTTGCAATAGATATTACCAGAAACTTCACAACTTCAGCAGCAGTAGATTCACAACAGGTAGTCGATGTAGAACACGTGAATCTGCTATCAAAATCTTCCTTTGGTAAAAAGGATTTTACACTTCTTCTCGATCACCAGAAAAGAACGCTTTCACACAGTCTCTGTTTTCTTGCTCGTCAAAAGATTAATAATTCTATATTTCACACACTTTCCCGTGTATATATATATCTCCGAAGTTTCCAAGATAGAACATATATTCAGATCTGAGAAAATCTTCCGCATAAATAGATCCATGAAAATCTCCTTTAGATTCGCGATATTAAATGAAATAACAGAGCCGTTGTAACTCCCCTGAAGAATCGGCATAAAAAGCTCCGTTTAAATCAATCATTAATCCGTTGTAAACCGTCTCTGATTCAGTCAAAGTCGTATTTAAGAATCAGCTCGAAATCCGCCTAATAATCCGCTTGATTGACTAATTCAAAAGGAAATATCGTCTGTCAAAAATATCCCGACACCAAACGTAGGGTTGATGACGTGGCTCCAAACGTAGGGTTCACAAACGTAAGGTTCAGAACGTAAGGTTGAACATACATACTTTCTCTTCAGCATTCAAACGTAGGGTTGATCATCCATACTTTGTATTGCTTCAACTCTCCAAAGAACGTACGGTTGATTATAAAAGTAAGGTTGATGATCCATACTTTTGAGAAACAAACTCAACACTGAAAACTAACGTACGGTTTCTCTTCCATACTTTTCAACAACGAAAACGTAAGGTTCCTTCCAAACGTAATGTTCTTCTTCCATACTTTTCAACAACGTAAGGTTCATTAACCATACATTTCAAAATAACATAAAAAGTAAACTTTTCATCCATACGTTACGTTCATCAACGTAGGGTATGAACAGTGATTCCAGTACGCGCTAAAATTGATCTCGCGCTACAGTGATTCCAGAACGCGCTAAAATTGATCTCGCGCTACAGTGATTCCAGAACGCGCTAAAATTGATCTCGGAATAAATGAAGTATAAAATCTCGTTATATAAAATAAATTCCTGCAAAATACTCAACGAAATAATTAGTAAATAATTAAGGGTATTTGTGAGCATCAAAATCATCATAAAGAGACAGAGTATTATTTAAAATAATCTCCCCCTTTAAAAAACATTATTTTGATTTGTTTAAAAACAATACATTGCTCAACAATCTCCCCCTTTTTGATGATCACAAAACCCATAAAATAATAGAACTAATTTAATTGCAATCTTGATTGAAAAAAAAGTTTTATAAAATTTTAGAATTTTGAAAGGATTAAAACAATATTTAACTATAAAATTTCTCCCCCATAACTCTCCCATAAAAATAAATTTTCAAATAGATAAAAGATAAATATCGTATATATCCAAATTTCTTCATAGGAAACGAATGAATTTAAATGTTGTGTTTATCCAAATTCTCCCCCTTTTTGTGATATCAAAAAGAATGAAAAATTACGGATTTGAACACATTCAATATTGCACTGAACTATAAGTAAATGCTATAATTAACTGGGTATGAATAAGTGAATTTCTTATACTGGCTAACTTAATCATAAATCAATAAATAATAAAACAAAAAAGATAAGAAAAGAATTTTTATTCACAAGCTACGACAGTGATATACAGAGGAATCAAGGTTTAGGGATAAGACAGGGAAAAAGGTGTCTATCTCCTTTGAATTGCGATCTTGATCTCTGTAAACTGTTCTCGAAGCCTCTTCATCATCCCATCTCCTAACTTGATGATAAGATCCCTATTCTCCTGAGTCATATGAATATCTTCAATCAAATTAACTCTGAAAAACTCATGCATTCTTTCTTCTTTTTCAACAAAAAGAGCCAGCTTTTCTGATAACTGATTCAAAAGAATCCTAATCGGTTGCTCTCCAGATGTCAACTGATCTACCAAAAATTTTTGATTATCTAGCAAAACTGACAAAGGGGCACTATTACACTGAAGATCGTGTAATCTGTCACTCATATTGCTCAGTGCTCCAGTAATTGCTTGAAATCTTCGAATCAAATCAGGTGAAGAACCTGATCCACTCACAGCACTATTTGCAACAGATTCAAATTTATTCTCCATGTAAATTTTCATCTCAGACAAATCATCTTTCGTTACCATCTCTGATTTCAACTGATCAACAGCATGCAACATATCAGTTTTAAACAAATCTACTTCCTGTCTTGAAACAGTACATTCTTTCAGCTTCTGAAACTTCAACTGCTCTAAGTTCAGAGAATTTCTGAGACTATCATTCTCAGATTCCAACTGAGAGATACGCTTGTACAACTCAACAACTTTTTCTTTTCTCAAATCAGGGGCACCCTGTGCTCTATTCTCATGTTCAGAAATAGGTTGATGAGGCAAGGCAAGTGGTAAAGAATCTGCATCTGATTGTTCTTTGTCCTTGTCCTGACAAGGTTGATCCACTGAACTAGCTTTTGAAGCCTGAAATTCTTCCACTGAAAATTCTTCCTGAAGTACTTCTGTATTAGCTTCAGAAGTATGTTCATCACGAACAGTAGTCTCTCTGACTTCTACTGAATGATCAAGAACAATATTTTCATGAACTTCTTGAGGTTGGGCCACTTCTTCACCAGGCACTGCCTCCATAAGTTGTTCTTGTGGAATTGCTTCTTCAACAGCCACAACAGCAGTTTGAGGTTCTAGCTGAATTTCCGGTTGAGCTACTGGTTCCTCTATCGGTGCAGTCCTCTCCACAACAGCTTCTCTCACAAATGAATAAGAAATTACAGGTTTAGAAGATTTCAAGACAGGAGAGATAATTTCTTCATCAATTGACCTCTTCCTTCTAGATTGAAGTCCTTCCTGACTTCTCTCTTCCTCAACTTCCTCCATCTCAAAGCGAATTCTCCTTGCCACTGTACTAATCCTTGATTCTGCTTGTCCCTCTTTGGACTTAGCCGGTTGAGCCTGAGCACTCTCCGAGTCTTCCTCAGCTCCAACAGGTAAGAGTTTTCCTTTAATTGTGCTCCAGAAATATCCCACTTTCCTCAAAGTTCCAGCATTAAAAACATTACTGTGGTGACATTTCACCCCAGCACTTACCAATCTGATCATTCCTCTTTTAAATAAAAACAAAGAAATGAACCTTCCATATGGGAAAAAGGTCATTCTTGCTTCACTCTGACAGCAGTATCTCAGATATCTTATCATAAATCGAGGAAAATTAAACTTAATATCACTCATCAAAAGATACATTATATACATGTCAGGGTACAGAATTTTCTCCATCTCAGCCATCCTTGGTGCTAAACCAGTCTGAACAAACTTTACTAAGATTTTCTGATCAGACTCCAAATCTTTAATAAACATTTTCTTTATCACTTTGGTTCCAAACAGAAAAGACATAATGTCTTCAGACTTATGTACAGAATCTCCAATATTCCGTAAATCGAAATGAAAAACTCCTTCATGAGGGCAGTTAAGAATTTGACTTATCTCTACAGATGATATGGAAAAGTCCTTATCCTCTATTTGAGCCAACAAACTGTCCTCCGTATCTCCAAGGCTAAACTGAACAGTTCTAAAGAAATGTCTCATTTCTGCCTCATAAAGAAACTCAGAATTTTCACTATTAAAAGCTTGCTCAAGGCTTTGAAACGATAGCGCTTGCTTCAACAGTAAATTAGTTTCAAACAGCCATTCTAAATCGATGACTTTACCTTGCAGTATTTTCCGACCAACTACTTTAGATTTCTTTGCAGCACTGCTCTCGGCTTCATCTGGACGCTTAGTCTTTGCCATTTCAACAACGATTTCTGAAGGTTCGTAAGTTTAGGGTTTGAAGATTCAGAAAAGGGTTTTGGAGCAGATGTGCGGTTTTAGATTTTCGAAAGGGTTTCCGAAAAAGGTGAAAACAATTTAGAAGGTGAAACGGTTCTGACAGCCTTGATTCCCGTGTAATCACTAATCATTACTTTTATTTAAAACAAAATAAAATTACTTATAGCGGGAAACAAAAAATTAAACAGAATTCGAAAACAGAATAAGAAAAAGAGAAAAAAAAAACTATTTAAAATTAAATAAACCTAACTCCCCCTTAATAAATTCAAACCTTGCCGTGGGAAGTGGTTTAGTAAAAATATCTGCTAATTGATTTTCTGTATTTACGAATTCTAAAAATATATCCTTTTTTAACACATGATCTCTTAAAAAGTGATGTCTTATATCAATGTGCTTAGTTCTAGAATGACTAATAGGATTTTTTGAAATATTAATTGCACTAGTATTATCACATAAAATAGGCGTATTATTGAAATTTAATCCAAAGTCCATAAGAGTGTTTTTCATCCACAACACCTGTGCACAGCAACTACCTGCAGACACATATTCTGCCTCGGCTGTTGATAGGGCAACTGAGTGTTGTTTCTTACTAGACCATGATACTAAAGACTTTCCTAAAAAGTGACATGTTCCTGAAGTACTCTTCCTATCTAATCTACAGCTTCCAAAGTCAGCATCTGAATATGAAATTAAATTAAAATCAGAGGTTTTTGGATAAAGCAGAGATTGATAAATAGTACCTTTTAAATATCTAAAAATTCGTTTAACATCAGTTAAATGAGATTCTTTGGGATTTGATTGAAATCGAGCACAAAGACATACTGAATACATTATATCTGGTCTACTAGCAGTAAGATATAACAAACTACCAATCATACCTCTATATAACTTGTTGTCCACTGATTTTCCAGTTTCATCCAAATCAAGTTTTATATTAGTACACATAGGAGTTGTAAATGTCTTGCTGTTTTCAAGTCCAAATTTCTTAAGTAAATCAGTAATGTATTTGCATTGATTTAAAACATTTCCAAAATCTTTTTGAAATATTTGAAGACCCAAAAAGAAATTTAATTCTCCCATCATACTCATTTCAAATTCTTTTTGCATTAATTCTGAAAATTCATGACAAAGAATTTTATTGGTCGATCCAAAAATTACATCATCAACATAAATTTGAACCAACAAAACATTATTTTTCACAGTTTTCTTAAAGAGTGTTGGATCTGCTAGTCCAACAGTAAAATCATTTTTCAAAAGAAAAGAACTTAGTCTTTCATACCAAGCTCTTGGTGCTTGTTTAAGGCCATAAAGAGCTTTAGTAAGTTTGAAAACAGAATCTGGTTTTTGAGAATTTTCAAAACCAGGAGGTTGCTCAACATAAACTTCCTCCATTAAATAACCATTTAAAAAGGCAGATTTAACATCCATCTGAAATAATTTAAAATTCATATAAGATGCATAGGCTAAAAGGATTCTAATGGCTTCTAACCTGGCTACAGGTGCAAAGGTCTCATCATAATCTATTCCTTCTACTTGATTATATCCTTTAGCTACTAATCTTGCTTTATTTCTAGTTATTATCCCTTGATCATCCTGTTTATTCCTAAAGACCCATTTAGTTCCTATTACTGGATAATCATGTGGTCTTTCAACTAATTCCCAAACCTTATTTCTCTTGAACTGGTTCAATTCATCTTGCATTGCTATTACCCAGCTCTCATCATCTAAGGCTTCTTCTATGGTCTTAGGTTCTTGTTGGGATAGGAAAGCAGAGAATTCAACTATGTTTCCAAAGTTTCTTCTAGTTTGAATACCAGTCTCTAAGTCACCTATCACAGATTCTAAAGGGTGATTTTTTGAGGTTCTAGACTGTCTAGGCATTACATTCAAAGGCTCTTCAGTATCATGTTCTTCTGAACTGGACTGAATTTCTTTTATATCATTTTCAAAATCATTCTTTAAATTCTCAGGTCTCATGTTTTCATTAGAATCAGGTTCATCTATTTGTTCTATCCTTTTCTCAAAAGGATCAGATTCATCAAATTTCACATGAACTGATTCTTCAACAATCCTTGACTTTTTATTATAGACTCTATAAGCTTTGGAGGTTGCAGAATATCCTAAGAAAATACCTTTATCAGATTTTGGATCAAATTTACCAAGATTATCTTTGGTATTCAGGATGTACACCTTGCATCCAAAAACTTTAAAGTAATTTACTTTAGGTTTTCTGTTATTCCATAGTTCATAGGGTGTCTTTTTCAAAATAGATCTTATTAAAATTCTATTCATTATATAACAAGCTGTATTAACAGCTTCTGCCCAGAAATATATAGGTATGTTATATTCATTTAACATAGTTCTAGCCATTTCTTGAATAGTTCTATTTCTTCTTTCTACAATCCCATTTTGTTGAGGTGTTCTTGGAGCAGAGAAGGTGTGTTTAATACCCATGTTTGAGCAAAAGGAACTAAATTCCTGGTTCTCAAATTCTCCACCATGATCACTTCTCAATGAGATTATATTAAAACCTTTTTCATTTTGAATAGATTTACAAAAACCTTCAAATAAACTAAAAGCTTCACTTTTAAATTTCAAAAAGAAAATCCAAGTAAATCTAGAATAATCATCAACTAATACATAAACATATAATTTACCAGCTAAACTTGCTACTCTTGAAGGTCCAAACAAATCCATATGGATAAGTTCTAGAGGTTTAGTTGTAGCAACTTTATTAACAGATTTGAATGATGATTTGTGTTGCTTGCCAAGCTGACATGCATCACAGAATCTGTCATTTTCAAATTTGAGACTAGGCAAATCAGAAACTAAATGTTTCTTAGATAATTTATGTAAAGCATATATATTGCAATGACCAAGTCTTCTATGCCAGATCCAGGATTCACTTATATTAGCAGTTAAGCAGTTTACTTGTTGTTTACACAAGGAATACAAATCCAAAGTATAAACATTATCAGTTCTGGGTGCTCTAAACTTAAACAGTTTATCTTTAGAAACAGTACAACTATTGTTAGTAAAATCAACAGTGTATCCATCATCACAGAGTTGAGAGATACTTATCAGATTGTGTTTTAACCCTTGTACATAAAGTACTTTGTTGATTGAGACTGTCTCTGGATCTCCAACTGTTCCAATACCAATAATCTTTCCTTTGGCATTGTCACCAAAGGTGACAAGTCCTCCTTCCTTTCGAGTAAGAGAAGAGAAATTAGCTGAAGTTCCACTCATGTGTCTTGAGCAGCCACTGTCCATATACCATATTTCTTTCTTTCTTTGGTGACCTGCTACCTGCAAAGACATTCAAACAAATTGCTTTGGTACCCATATTTTGTTGGGTCCAGGAGTGTTAGCAAGCAGTGATCTGGGTATCCAGATTTGCTTTGTTTTCTTAAAATTGATTGAATCATATAGATCGTTGGAAATATAAGCTTTCTTAATTCCACATATCTGAGGTTGTCTTAGAAAACAGTTTTTAGCTATATGACCTCTTGTTCCACAGTAGTTACAAATAACCTGTTTAGTGCTAGGAACAAAATAATTTTTGTATAACTTAGGTTTTTCTCCTTTACTTCCAATTCCAAACCTTTCCTTTTTAATTACAGTTTTTCCAAGTATCTCATTTAAGGTGTTTTCTCCTTTTGTAAAAATTAATGCAGCCGTTTTATAAGATTCTACTTCATCCTGTAGAGTTTTTATTTTTGATTCAAAATTAATTTTATTTGATTCAGCAGAATTGTATTTGTCAATTAATTCCTTATGTTGTTTTAGCAAAGTATTTCTCTCATCTGAAATAGCTTTGTACAAGTTCTTTATAGATTTATATTTATTAAATAATGAGTCATACCTTTCTTCAAGCATATTGCAGTAAGCTGCAAGTTTTTTATTTGAGAGGCTTGTTTCAGAGTTTGATTCATTATTTGAGTCAGAGGAATAGTATGAGTGTACCTCATCAGTTTCAGCCATGAAACACATATTTGCTTTTAAATTGGCTTCCTCCTTCTCTGTGCATGATTCAGAAGAATTACTTGAGTCTTCAGAAACACTCCAAGTAGCTTTCATAGCTTTCTTGTCTTTCTGCTCATAATCATCTCTTTTGAAGAATTTCTTCTTCTTTGCATCTTTCAATTTTGGGCAATCTGGTCTGATATGTCCCATCTTTTTGCATTCATAACATCTCACTTCCTTGCTATCCTTTTTAAAGGATTTCTTGAAGTCTTTCTTCTTACTATAAAACTTTCTGAATTTTCTGGCTAGCTGTGCCAGTTCTTCATCCGAATTTGAAGAATCAGAGCTTTCTGATTTAGCACTCACTTCTTTGTTCTTCATCTTTCTATCCTTTTGTTGAGAAGTCACTTTCAAAGCAGTATTTTCCCTTTTTATGTAGACTTTATGCTCATTTACCTCATCTTGCATTTCAGCTTCGTACATCATCAGTGTACCAATCAGTTCTCTCATAGTTAGATCTTTAACAGAAGTTGATTGTCTGATTGCTGCAGAGATTCCATTCCATCGAGTAGGAAGTACTCTCAGTACCTTCAACGCTTGATCAGCCTGCTTGATTGGTTCTCCTAGAGCTGTTATATTATTGACAATTTCTGTCAATCTTCCATTCATCTGAGTGATGCTCTCTCCTTCAATCATTCTGAAAGTATCGAATTTTAACTTAGCAGTTGCATATCTCATCTGTCTTACATTATCTGTTCCTTCATAAGCAACAGCTATTGTTTGCCACATTTCATATGCAGTCGGGCATTGAGATACTCTGTTAAATTCGTCTGGTCCTAGACCACAGATGATTGCATTCATAGCTTTTGAATTTATGTCATACTCAGCCTCTGTAGCAGCACTCCATGTATCGGGATTTTCAGGAATTTCATAGGGAGTCAGAATCTTTGAATAGACTCTGTAACCAAGATTTTTCAGATAAATAATCATACGTGATTTCCAGCAGCCATAATTATCTCCATTAAAGTAAGGTGCTCTGACCATTGACATTCCCTCTCTCATATCAGCCATGATACACTATGTATAATCTTTAAATACTTCTAGCTTGATAGGACTTTAGAAATAAGAAGCTCCTCCTCTGATACCAATTGTTGGATCTGAATCTACGGATTATACACAAGAGGGGGGTGAATTGTGTCTTTTTCAAATTATTACAATCTCTTCAATTTGGACAAATTCTGTTCACTATGCTTTTGCACGATTAAATATGCAGCGGAAAAAGTAAAAGCATGAACACACGGATGTATAGTGGTTCGGGGAACAGAAGGCCCCTAGTCCACTCCACCAACGCTCAAATCCACGAGCTTGGCGATTTTCACTATCTGGTCCTCGTTTCCACAGACCCGTCCACAACTGAGTACAGGCAGTTGACACCTTTACAAGACTCAGGCACACACAGCCTTCCTGGTTCAAACACGAACCCACACAGCTTAGAACGAGAAGCTGATCACTCAAAAAAAAAGGTTTCGATAAAGAAACACTTCTCCAGTTGTTCTTCACAATTGCAACAGAATGCAATTGACAGTAGATAGATCGTCGTCTTCAGAAAATAAAGATCCGTAATCAAAACAGTTCTGAGTCGATCCAGTTGCAATAGATATTACCATAAACTTCACAACTTCAGCAGCAGTAGATTCACAACAGGTAGTCGATGTAGAACACGTGAATCTGCTATCAAAATCTTCCTTTGGTAAAAAGGATTTTACACTTCTTCTCGATCACCAGAAAAGAACGCTTTCACACAGTCTCTGTTTTCTTGCTCGTCAAAAGATTAATAATTCTATATTTCACACACTTTCCCGTGTATATATATATCTCCGAAGTTTCCAAGATAGAACATATATTCAGATCTGAGAAAATCTTCCGCATAAATAGATCCATGAAAATCTCCTTTAGATTCACGATATTAAATGAAATAACAGAGCCGTTGTAACTCCCCTGAAGAATCGGCATAAAAAGCTCCGTTTAAATCAATCATTAATCCGTTGTAAACCGTCTCTGATTCAGTCAAAGTCGTATTTAAGAATCAGCTCGAAATCCGCCTAATAATCCGCTTGATTGACTAATTCAAAAGGAAATATCGTCTGTCAAAAATATCCCGACGCCAAACGTAGGGTTGATGACGTGGCTCCAAACGTAGGGTTCACAAACGTAAGGTTCAGAACGTAAGGTTGAACATACATACTTTCTCTTCAGCATTCAAACGTAGGGTTGATCATCCATACTTTGTCTTGCTTCAACTCTCCAAAGAACGTACGGTTGATTATAAAAGTAAGGTTGATGATCCATACTTTTGAGAAACAAACTCAACACTGAAAACTAACGTACGGTTTCTCTTCCATACTTTTCAACAACGAAAACGTAAGGTTCCTTACAAACGTAATGTTCTTCTTCCATACTTTTCAACAACGTAAGGTTCATTAACCATACGTTTCAAAATAACATAAAAAGTAAACTTTTCATCCATACGTTACGTTCATCAACGTAGGGTATGAACAGTGATTCCAGTACGCGCTAAAATTGATCTCGCGCTACAGTGATTCCAGAACGCGCTAAAATTGATCTCGCGCTACAGTGATTCCAGAACGCGCTAAAATTGATCTCGGAATAAATGAAGTATAAAATCTCGTTATATAAAATAAATTCCTGCAAAATACTCAACGAAATAATTAGTAAATAATTAAGGGTATTTGTGAGCATCAAAATCATCATAAAGAGACAGAGTATTATTTAAAATAATCTCCCCCTTTAAAAAACATTATTTTGATTTGTTTAAAAACAATACATTGCTCAACACTAAGGAATATTGTTATGATTAGTTTAGTTCCATACTACTCTTAATAATAGAATTGGGTTATAATTCAGGACAATGTCATAGATGAGTTTATATCTTGGGAAATCATGTTTGAATTATAAATATTGGCATCCAACACAAATTTTAATCATTTTAGTTATTTCTAAATGGTGGATAAGGGAAGTGAGTATTCATATTACAAAATTAAGTGTTTAGTGGAAATGAACAAAAAATTAAAAGGTGGTTATTGAACTTCATATGGATATATTATTTTTTATCAGTAAGAAATACTTCCATGATGATGTAACAATGAAAATATCTCTTTATTTCAATTGAAAATAAGGAAAATTGTTTACAACATATTGGTGGATAGATTTGGTAACGCCCCGACTCCAGTTACCCAGAGTCTGTGCATTATTACATAACATTGGCATGATCACAAGAAAGATCAAGTCTCGAAATACCTATTAGTTTAGTAGACTTGGAAACACTAGATACATTCATAAAATTTTACTTTACATCATAAAAAAAACATCTTGTCTTCATATCCCCTCATACTATCCCTGCAGGTCATTCATAAATTACTTCTTCATAATCCTGGGAATAATAAATGTAACACCCCAAGATTTCATAGTGTGTTATTTCTTCAAAATAATTCAATAACTTGCACTACACGCAACACCGAGTTCAATCACACCATGACTTACAAAAAAAAGCCATTCAAAAGAGTTTATGAATAGTATTATCTAAATTTTAAACTTTATATAATCCTTATAATTTTAGAATCCATATTATGAGTTTCTTAGATATAATGCAAGAACAAATTCATTTTTAGTATTGCACTTTTATCAACTTTTAATAGTGAAACCTTTTTAAATACAATATTTTAAACATTTTGACTAAATGGGGACATCAAAAAATTTAAAATGAAACATCTCAAGCTTCCACGGTACGCTTTCCTTTGAATAATACAGTAGCGTGTGTTGTACGCAACTTCGAGTTTTAACACACACCACAATCGATCAAACTAGCCGTTATGAATAGTAATACCTACTTTTTGAAATTATATATATTTTATATTTCAAAATTGACTTCATTTTTGGATTCATAGTGTCTAATTTACCCTAAGGTGAAATTTTGGTACTTTTCAGATAACTTTCATATTCTGATGAATAGTGAAAATTACTAAATTTTAATTAAAAACAACTTTTTTAATCAAAATAATTAATAGTGATAAATTATGAATTTGAGTGGTTTTAAAGTATATTTAGAATTAATTTTTACCATTTAATATAATGTTGGTCTTTGGACATAATTTTATAATTAAACCGAACATAAACAACTGTCAATCTTTTGATAGTTATTATCTCTTAAAAACACGCTTTTTGTTTTGACAGCGGGAATTAATTTTAAATTAATTTCTGCCACTTCTGTGTTTTGAATTTAGAAAAATGGATTCCATATTTGGAATCAGGATGTCCAAATTGTGTAAATAGGTAACTTTTATTTTTAGACATTTTGAATAATTACTGTGGTAAATATTTTATTTACCATGGTTAAGGGTAAATCTGGTAAATAAGGGTTAAAAAATAATATTATAATAATAATAAATTACCCTAAAACATGTCCTAGCCTTATTGGTTGATACATGGTCGACCATAGGCATCATTGGGTCGATTTTGGGACCCCATGGTGCCACTTGTAGGTGAGAGGGACACTTTTTTTTAATTAAGTGAAAATGAATACAAAAATAACACAAGCATATATCTTTTAGAAAAACAATTATTACATAGAGTTATATATGTTTGATTTTAGATTATAAATATTCATTAAAAAGATAAAAAGATTTCCTACATAATGATATTTTATTTATAATTTTTATACATTATATAATGTATTTTATTTATGACACAATGATGATGCAGTAATTACTAAAATAGTGAAAAATTAAATTAATTGATATTATAAATACCCAAATAAATATAATATGAAACTTTTAATGAATTAAACTAATTTTCTAGGATAATATGATATATTAGTATTTATTTAAACTACTTTTTTCGAAATAATCAATCTGTTATGAGTTTCAAAAAAATCAACTATTGAATAGTGTCAAAATTGACATAAAAGAGTTCTTAAAACAAATATTATATTATTAATTGATATTGAATTCCTAAAAATCTATGGTTCGGCCAAGAGACTTATATCATGATAGGTTCATCATTAATGGACCACTTTGGGGTCTCTTGGATGTATATAGTAAGTTTATTAACCATATTATATAAAAATACAAAGAGACATTGTAAAAGTGAAACTAATTAACTTAGAGTTAATACTTAAAGATAAGGTTAATATAAGTACCCAAACCTGTATAAATTCTATTGGTTGAGTTTCGTTAGACCTATCCCCACCTTAAAAGTTAAATAATAAACTTTGGATCCATTATAAATCGAATATGAATTTATTATAAATTAATATTTCTAGCTTTTCCAAAGGTGCCCCTCACCCCTCTTATAAAAGGGCACTCCTCCTTCTCATTTCTTCACACCTTCCAAGCCTTTTGGTTCGGCCAAAATCTGCCCAAATACTCTCCAAACTTCCCTCACTACAACCTAGAGGCCTTAGTTGGATCAGAAATCCAACCTAAGGAGCCTTTTTGATCAAATCAAAAGGAAGAACCCGAAGAAGAGGTAATGATTTCACCACCCTTTTCCAAGTTCATTTCTTCTTCCACTTCTTCTTCCTTTGTTGTTACCATTCTAGGATATTAACTCCAGTATATCACATATACTGTGATGTTATTATAAATATGGTACAACCATATTCAGTATTCTATCCACCCTTTGAATAACATGTCACCATACATGCGTACGTACGGCTTACCGTCTCCACGTCGTGGTGTAATTGTTATTCAATATATTATTATTTGGATGGGTATAATAATGATGTGTAACTCATGTAAATAATAAACATAACATGTTAATTATTCTGTATATATGATATAACATCCATTTATATATTATTTTAATATCAAAAGAATGATATTGTCACTCGTGCGTACGTACGGACTACCGTCTCCACGAACGCGATAAGACTCATTCTCCATCATATCCATTCAAGTATAATTATCATTTGATGATTTAAAAATGATTTTTAAGGACTTTATATAATTCTTGATATTAATAATATACAACCTATTCATTACAAACATGGCTTACGTAACAAAACATATAAAAGAAAACAAGTAAGTTAACACCCGAAACAACGATAATACTAAGATATTATTATCAAATCAATATTAAAAGATCATATATGATATCATATTAATATATATGATTCTTGTATAATTTAATAACAATTATTTCACCATTATATAGGAGGTTAACCTACCCCAACCAAGGAAAAGTACAAGGTAAGGTGTTTTCATCTCACTTCTTATTCCCGTGAGATTCATGCCATATTGCCACCATTACCTTTTGTGTGGTGTATGTACTGCCCATAATTATATTCTTTGTGTAATACACTATAATTTATGTGTATTTACATATTAATTGTATGATACCTCTTTCATGGGTTGTATGTTTCATAAGTTACCAAATTGGTAAGGGTTATTTCACAATCTCTTCATTATCCGAGGTTGTTTGTATGTAATAATCTACTGGGATCTCTTTATCATCCACATCCATGTTTCTTCAAAATGTATTTCAAAACATTTTTATTATTTACAAGAATATGAGTTAAAGTCATTTATACCCTTGTTTGACTTTTTATAAGAGGAATCTTTCCGTCATTTTCAAAACAAGGTCCTTTTTAACCTTTTCGACAGAATTAAGGTAAGAATGTTTTTTTAACTTATACGGCGAGTGCGGTTATTTTCTGCCGTTATAAAATCTTCAAAGTTTTCCTTACAAGATTATAAGAATATTTTCAAGAAAATGTTTTATTTTATATGGCTCTTAAATGATTTCAAAAATAGAAAGAGATATTTCTCCAAAAAGTGTTTTGATTTCATCTATGTCAACATCCTTTGATGGATTTTACGCTTATTTGAAGTTGATTTATTATGATACAAAACTTCTATATTGTATTGAAGGTTTTGTGATATGTTTGACTGTGGATGTGCTATTTTTATACCATTCATAGTTTATGGTGAAATTATTGACATTTCGTATGCTATTTTTAATACGAATGTTTATGTTATGTTTAAACCTTTTCATATGGGAATGCATTGGACTTAATATGTGACGGGTGGAGCCCGCTATAGCTCCTCGATGCATCGGTAGGTCTCATGAGACAAACTAGTGTCTTGGCACAAGGCATTGACAAAATCTTATTTGTAGTCTTGGCACGAGGCCTTGGCTATGTGGTTATGATAGTCTGGCATTATGCATTCCAACATTATGAAAGTGGTTATTGATATTGCATGTGATTATTCGATTAGTAGAATATCCATGTGAAAAAGTAAATGGCATTATTTCATTTTACTTTTTCCATACTATGTTGAAGTTCAAGTTTAAAAGGCTTTTGTTTTAGTAATTCATTGCCTTAAATGTTTATGCTTATTTTTGAACTTTCCGCTATATTGTTATCCTTACTGGGCATTTGAGCTCACCCCTTTTCTATGTTTTATTTTTCCCAGGATGTGAAGAACTAAGTTATGAATGACCTGCAGGGATATTATGAGGGGATAATAGTGTGGACTGTGGAGACATTATGTTGTTGTATTAGTTTTTCATTTTATGATGTAATGTAAAACTTATGAATATATCTAGTGTTTCCAAGGCTACTAAACCAATCGGTCTTTCGAGATTTGATCTTTCTTGTGATCATGCCAATGTTATTTAATAATGCACCGACTCTGGGTAACTAGGGTCGGGGCGTTACAGTTGGTATCAGGGGAAGTTTAGTACGAACCTTGGAAGCTAGATTTAGATAAACTCTGATTATAGAACGTAGACCTAAGAAAAACCTTGAGGATTAGTATAGAAGAACTTCCTAGAATTTTGGTATTGTAGAGATTTTGTGAGTTTTCCGAGCAATACATCCCTGTCTGGATACGAGCAGGTAGAGGCGGCTCTGGCACAGATGTACCTAGGGGTAAAACCCGAAAACACCGCTTTGAGCTAGACTCGAACGGGAACTGGTGCACGACAACGGGCCTTGCTGCACTCTTGGTTACGACACTCCCAGGGGATATGCTTAGGATAATTCTCATTTTCTTTACAAACCATTATGAACGGTTTATGAGTATATACATCCTCAAAGGAGACATTTTTATGATTATGGATTATATCCATAAATAGTTAAATTTATGTTAAGTGTTTTATAAGTATGGGATTATGTATTTTGATGCATAAGATGATCTAGTGTATGCCATTGTTTAGAAATGGCGCCCTGTAGAAGGAATGAGAACTCCAGAAATGCACATGATCCAAAGAGAAGGAATGATCATATCTTTCATGGTCTTAAGCTAGAATTTATAAGAGAAATAGTCTCCCATGTATTATCATCATATGAAGAAATAATATCACGTGTTGATAAGATAAGTAAAGAGTTTACTGAGTCCTATGGCTTTGAAGGGAAGCAAGAGAAGAAAAGGATGGAAGAGAGAAAGATGGATAAAGGGAAGAGGGAAAAGAAGAATTTTCCCATATGTGGTAACTGTGGAAAGAAACACCCTGGAACTTGCCTGAAAGGAATGAGAGTTTGTTATAAGTGTGGAGGAAAAGGGCACAAAGTACGTGACTACAAGGGTAAGAAAATGGTTTCAAATGTACAATGCTTCATTTGCAAGGAGTTTGGACACTACGCGAACCTATGTCCCAGTCATCAGACTATGCCGCAAATGATGCTATTGGATAATAATCAAGTTATGATACTACCACAGATGAAGAGGAATGATTAGAGTTCTTATGTTGATTATGTCAATTGAGTGTTGTATCAACAATGTACTTGTTATAATAATTATGGAGTATATAGGATTGTGCTGCAGTACTATTTCATTAAGGACTTGAGATTGTGTGGACCAAAGAAAAGTGACTCAATAGCATGATAAATTTTTGGAAAATATATGGTTGAGAGAATGATAAACCATAATATAGTTCCGATACCGAGGTAGTGATTTTCGAATAATACATGATTATTTTGGAAAAATTATATTGGATATTCTTGACTACCTTGGAACTGATTAATGATTTGTATATTCCATCATTGTTGGGGTTTAATAAATTTTTGGATTGATGAAGTATATCCAGCATTCTATATGGAATAAGGGAGAATGGATGTAATCAATAAGGAATATGGTAATTCAGGATGTTTCAGTGTATTAAAAGAATACATGATGAAGGTATTCATATGCTATTACGGGGTAAAAAGGATCTACATTATGTTTACCTTCCTTATAAATGTTGGACTGTGAGTTTGGACATAAGTATTTTGGATAGTTCTAGTTTGGATTATTTTGGATTGCCATAAAAGGACAACCCAGAGGTCGGGCGGCAACCCGTCGCGTCCGGCAAGGCTGCGAGACTTGAACCCGCAACCGAAGGGCGACAAGGGTGTATCACCTACCACTGGCCCACGAGATGTCCTGGATTAAATAATGTAGTTTTTTTTAAAAGATCAGGTAGATGAATTATAAATTCATTTATTTTGGAACCCTGTACGAATAGTATAAATAGAAAAAAATTACATTCTATTATCTTTTAGAGTGAAAGATGAGTTTGTGGTAGAAATTTATTAATGGATAAAACTCTAATTATAAAGTAAGTATATCTCTTTATGATCTTAGCCAATCTCATAAATAAATTCCCCATCATTAATAAAAGAAACTTAGAACAAAAATGTTGTCCTAGATGGTACCTTAAATCATCACTAATTTATGGCTTTGGGATTTTTGGCCTTTTCATAGCCATGTTCTCTACCACTCTCCATCAGATAATTGATGGTTAGATTTATCTTCCATATCCATATTTTCCTACATGGAACCCTAGTATGTGTTATTTTCGGTAATCTTCATAATCTACACTCTTTGTTTTAAATAGAGGCCTCATTAATTCATTTTTCGATGTGGGATTTCAACTAAGATATTTTGAAACGTCAAAAATGTGTTATCCCAATACCCTATGTGTTGTTGAACCGATGGTATTCCAAATCCTCATAGATTGATGAGTTTAAGGACCTCAATTTTATACTTGTTTGTGATTGATGACCTCAATCACTACCTATAAATATTTACGTTTTTCCTCCAATTATATGTCTCTAATTTCCACCAATGTTCTCCTAATCGAGATCATAATTTGGTGGTGACCCTTTAATTTCTCTTTTCCTCATATTAAGACTAAATTTTAGTAACCCAATTTCCGATGTGGGTTTTCCCACAAATATATTTTCTATTTTCAACCTTTTATTTTCGAAGAACAATTTCAAATTGCGAGGACGCAATTTATTGAAGGAGGGGAGAATGTAACACCCCAAGATTTCATAGTGTGTTATTTCTTCAAAATAATTCAATAACTTGCACTACACGCAACACCGAGTTCAATCACACCATGACTTACAAAAAAAAGCCATTCAAAAGAGGTTATGAATAGTATTATCTAAATTTTAAACTTTATATAATCCTTATAATTTTAGAATCCATATTATGAGTTTCTTAGATATAATGCAAGAACAAATTCATTTTCAGTATTGCACTTTTATCAAATTTTAATAGTGAACCCTTTTTAAATACAATATTTTAAACTTTTTGACTAAATGGGGACATCAAAAAATTTAAAATGAAACATCCCAAGCTTCCACGGTACGCTTTCCTTTGAATAATACAGTAGCGTGTGTTGTACGCAACTTCGAGTTTTAACACACACCACAACCGATCAAACTAGCCGTTATGAATAGTAATACCTACTTTTTGAAATTATATATATTTTATATTTCAAAATTGACTTCATTTTTGGATTCGTAGTGTCGAATTTACCCTAAGGTGAAATTTTGGTACTTTTCGGATAACTTTCATATTTTGATGAATAGTGAAAATTACTAAATTTTAATTAAAAACAACTTTTTTAATCAAAATAATTAATAGTGATAAATTATGAATTTGAGTGGTTTTAAAGTATATTTAGAATTAATTTTTACCATTTAATATAATGTTGGTCTTTGGACATAATTTTATAATTAAACCGAAGATAAACAAGTGTCAATCTTTTGATAGTTATTATCTCTTAAAAACACGCCTTTTTTTGACAGCGGGAATTAATTTTAAATTAATTTCTGCCACTTCTGTGTTTTGAATTTAGAAAAATGGATTCCATATTTGGAATCAGGATGTCCAAATTTTGTAAATAGGTAAATTTTATTTTTAGACATTTTGAATAATTACTGTGGTAAATATTTTATTTACCATGGTTAAGGGTAAATCTGGTAAATAAGGGTTTCAAAATAATATTATAATACTACTAAATTTCCCTAAAACATGTCCTAGACTTATTGTTTGATACATGTTCGACCATATACATCATTGGGTCGATTTTGGGACCCCATGGTGCCACTTGTATGTGATAGGGACACTTTTTTTAATTAAGTAAAAATGAATACAAAAATAACACAAGCATATATCTTTTAGACAAACAATTATTACATAGGGTTATATATGTTTGATTTTAGATTATAAATATTCATTAGAAAGATAAAGAGATTTACTACATAATGATATTTTATTTATAATTTTTAGACATTATATAATTTATTTTATTTATGACACAATGATGATGCAGTAATTACTAAAATAGTGAAAACTTAAATTAATTGATATTATAAATACCCAAATAAATATAATATGAATCTTTTAATGAATTAAACTAATTTTCTAGGATACTATGATATATTAGTATTGATTTAACCTACTTTTTTCGAAGTAATCAATCTGTTATGAGTTTCAAAAAAATCAACTATTGAATAGTGTCAAAATAGACATAAAAGAGTTCTTAAAACAAATATTATATTATTAATTGATATTAAATTCTTAAAAATCTATGGTTCGGCCAAGAGACTTATATAATGATAGGTTCATCATTAATAGACCACTTGGGGGTAGATTGGATGTATATAGTAAGTTTATTAACCATATTATATAAAAATACAAAGAGAGATTGTAAAAGTGAAACTAATTAACTTAGAGTTAATACTTAAAGATAAGGTTAATATAAGTACCCAAACCTGTCTAAATTCTATTGGTTGAGTTTTGATAGACCTATACCCACCTTAAAAGTTAAATAATAAACTTTGGAGCCATTAGAAATCGAATATGAATTTATTATAAATTAATATTTCTAGCTTTTCCAAAGGTGCCCCTCACCCCTCTTATAAAAAAGCACTCCTCCTTCTCATTTCTTCACACCTTACAAGCCTTTTGGTTCGGCCAAACTCTGCCCAAATACTCTCCCAACTTCCCTCACTACAACTTAGAGGCCTTAGTTTGATCAGAAATCCAACCTAAGGAGCCTTTTTGATCAAATCAAAAGGAAGAACCCGAAGAAGAGGTAATGATTTCACCACCCTTTTTCCAAGTTCATTTCTTCTTCCACTTCTTCTTCCTTTGTTGTTACCATTATAAAATATTAACTCCAGTATCTCACATATACTGTGATGTTATTATAAATATGGTACAACCATATTCAGTATTCTATCCACCCTTTGAATAACATGTCACCATACGTGCGTATGTACGGCTTACCGTCTCCACGTCGTGGTGTAATTGTTATTCAATATATTATTATTTGGATGGGTATAACAATGATGTGTAACTCATGTAAATAATAAATATAAAATGTTAATTATTCTGTATATATGATATAACATCCATTTATATATTATTTTAATATCAAAAGAATGATATTGTCGCTCGTGCGTACGTATGGACTACCGTCTCCACGAACGCGATAAGACTCATTCTCCATCATATCCATTCAAGTATAATTATCATTTGATGATTTAAAAATTATGTTTAAGGACATTATATAATTCTGGATATGAATAATATACAACCTATTCATTACAAACATGGCTTACGTAACAAAACATATAAAAGAAAACAAGTAAGTTAACACCCGAAACAACGATAATACTAAGATATTATTATCAAATCAATATTAAAAGATCATATATGATATCATATTAATATATATGATTCTTGTATAATTTAATAACAATTATTTCACCATTATACAGGAGGTTAACCTACCCCAACCAATGAAAAGTACAAGGTAAGGTGTTTTCATCTCACTTCTTATTCCCGTGAGATTCATGCCATATTGCCACCATTACCTTTTGTGTGGTGTATGTACTGCCCATAATTATATTCTTTGTGTAATACACTCTAATTTATGTGTATTTACATATTAATTGTATGATACCTCTTTGATGGGTTGTATGTTTCATAAGTTACCAAATTGGTAAGGGTTATTTCACAATCTCTTCATTATCCGAGGTTGTTTGTATGTAATAATCTACTGGGATCTCTTTATCATCCACATCCATGTTTGTTCAAAATGTATTTCAAAACATTTTTATTATTTACAAGAATATGGGTTAATGTCATTTATACCCTTGTTTGACTTTTTATAAGAGGAATCTTTCCGTCATTTTTAAAACAAGGTCCTTTTTAACCTTTTCGACAGAATTAAGGTAAGAATGTTTTTTTAACTTATACGGCGAGTGCAGTTATTTTCTGACGTTATAAAATCTTCAAAGTTTTTCTTACAAGATTATAATAATATTTTCAAGAAAATGTTTTATTTTATATGGCTCTTAAATGATTTCAAAAATATAAAGAGATATTTCTCCAAAAAGTGTTTTGATTTCATCTATGTCAACATCCATTGATGGATTTTACGCTTATTTGAAGTTGATTTATTATGATACAAAACTTCTGTATTGTATTGAAGGTTTTGTGATATGTTTGAATATGGATGTGCTATTTTTATACCATTCATAGTTTATGGTGAAATTATTGACATTTCGTATGCTATTTTTAATACGAATGTTTATGTTATGTTTAAACCTTTTCATATGGGAATGCATTGGACTTAATATGTGACGGGTGGAGACTGCTATAGCTCCTCGATGCATCGGTAGGTCTAATGAGACAAACTAGTGTCTTGGAACAAGGCCTTGACAAAATCTTATTTGTAGTCTTGGCACGAGGCCTTGGCTATGTGGTTATGATAGTCTGGCATTATGCATTCCAACATTATGAAAGTGGTTATTGATATTGCATGTGATTATTCGATTAGTAGAATATCCATGTGAACAAGTAAATGGCATTATTTCATTTTACTTTTGCCATACTATGTTGAAGTTCAAGTTTAAAAGGCTTTTGTTTTAGTAATTCATTGCCTTAAATGTTTATGCTTATTTTTGAACTTTCCGCTATATTGTTATCCTTACTGGGCATTTGAGATCACCCCTTTTCTATGTTTTATTTTTCCAAGGATGTGAAGAAGTAAGTTATGAATGACCTGCAGGGATATTATGAGGGGATAATAGTGTGAACTATGGAGACATTATGTTGTTGTAGTAGTTTTTCATTTTATGATGTAATGTAAAACTTATGAATATATCTAGTGTTTCCAAGGCTACTAAACCAATCGGTCTTTCGAGATTTGATCTTTCTTGTGATCATGCCAATGTTATGTAATAATGCACCGACTCTGGGTAACTAGGGTCGGGGCGTTACAATAAAACATTGAATGGGGTGAGCTCAGATTCTCAGTAAGGAAAACATTATAGCAGAATCTTTCATAGATAAGCATAAACACTTAAGACAGTTTATAACTAAAACAAAAGCCTTTTAAACATGAACTTCAGCATAAAATGACAAATATAAAATAAAATAATTCCATTTACTTACTCACATGGATATTCTACTAGTCGAACAATCACATGCAATATCAATAAACACTTTCCTAATGATGGAATTTATAATTCCAGACTATCATAACAACATAGCCAAGGCCTCGTGCCAAGACAACAAATAAGATTTTGCCAAGGCCCTGTGCCAAGACACTAGTTTGTCTCATGAGACCTACCTATGCATCGAGGAGCTATAGCGGGCTCCACCCGTCACTTATTAAGTCCAATTAATTCCTCATATGAATAGGTTTAAACATAACATAAACATTCGTATTAAAACTAGCATACGAAATGCCAATACATTAACCACAAACCCTGAATGGTATAAAAATAGCACATCCACAGTCAAACATAACTCATTCAATACAATATGGAAGATTATATTGTATCACATTAACCTCAATCAAGAATAATGATGGATGTTTACATAGATGAAAATAACTATCAAAACTATTTGAGAGAAATATCCCCCTTTTTCTTGAAATCATTTAAAAGTCACGCTATTTGTCAAGAAGCCATTTAAAAATAGATTTATGAATCAAAGTGTCCCATACCACTTTGAAACTTTTTAAAAGGAGTTTTAATTTTAAAAATTTAATGTCCATATAAATAAATCCTTAAAACCATTTTTAAAACATGGACATTAATGAGAAATATTTAGAAGAATAAGTCTTTAAAACATTTAAAAATGGTATTTTAGTTAGAGTTTCTAACCAAAAGGGATAAACTTGAATACAAATACTTGATGTAATAAAAACATTTTAATATAATGAGGATAAATTAATTCATGATATACTATGTCAAATTACATTATATACACCACATAAAATTGATTTGGTGTATAACAACAAAGATGTCTCAATGGAATGTAAATTGAGATGAAATCTCTTATAAAGGCTGTATCCTTAGATTAAGGATAAATCAATGACATAGTTATGTGTGATAAATATAAATACACTAAATATGATTGGATATTCAGTGTAAAACAATCAAAGGACATTCACACATATTCTTGTAAAAACAACACCAACGAATTGGATGTTTAACTCAACAAATGGAGAATGAGTTTAAATTAATCTTATGAAATTCATATCAATGACTTGAGAATTATCAATGGAGTGATTATGTGTATAAAAAGTATGTCCATAGGAAGGGGAGTATAAATTATGACATAATCAAATTAATAGTGATTCCACACATAATCTTGGGGTAATATAATCAATGAAATATGCGTAAAGCCAAATGAGTGGAAATTGAAATTTCAAATTCCCTTATCGATTAGGTAACTTACAGAACATACACCCATGAAAGAAGGATCATACCATGATGATGTAAATACCCATAAATTAAAGTATATTACACAATGAATAAAATCATGGGCAGTATACATACACCACATGCAAATAATTAAGTGGTGAACAATGGAATTCTCACGAAATTAAGAGTGAGTTAAGAAACCCCTTACTTTGTACCTTTTCCTTGGCCGATGGTAGGTTAACCTCCTGTATAATGGTGAAATAATTGTTATTGTGTTATAAAATAATCATTTAATTTAATATGATATCATATATGATCTTTTAACATTGATTTGTTAATAATATCTTAGTATTATCGTCATTTTGGGTGTTAACATACTCATTTTCCTCTATATTCTTTGTTACGTAAGCCATGTTTGTTATGGATAGGATGTATCTTAATCCTATTAGGAATGATATCAAGTCATTATACATTATTTTTAAATTATCAAATGACAATTATACTTGAATGGATATGATGGAGAATGAATCTCACCGCGTTCGTGGAGACGATAGTCCGTACGTACGCACGAGCGACAATATCATTCTTTTGATATTAAAATAATATATAAATGGATGGTATTTCATATATACAGAATTGAAACCATCATCCCATCAAATCCATCTTTACCTCACCAGCATCATTCACATCGAAAGACATAGGCCATTGAGGAAAAAAAATACAATCTTTAAAATTAAAATTTCAATTAGCAACCATCATACTTCCTGAACAACCTTGGGCCACCCACCATAACACAAATCGCAACAACCAAGATTGAAAATTTCAAAATCACGCATCGAACCTAACTCCATCACATCTTATTGGGACATGAGGAATCAAGTGTCATAGCCCTGAGCCGCTCCCCTGAAAGTTGACCACATCATTGAAAATTCTAGTATCGATGAGTACCCACTGACAAACATCCCTCCCCAGCATCGAAATACTATCATAAAACTCATACCATCTAACTTTAATCACAAAACCATGAAAATATATGAAAAAATAAAGTTATTGGTGATGAACTCTACATATGTGCATATTATATTCATCAGTACCATACCTAATGAAATGTCGATGGTGTCGCCATCGAGAACCACAACTGAACACCAAACCATATTAATAATGATAAATGAACCATAAAACATCCATCTGAACAACACTAAAAACAAAATACAATCAAATGAATAAAAGAAGACAATGTCAGAAGAAACACCACTATGACCGTAGAAGAAGGAAACCAAACCAGAGAGAAATAAACCAACTATGGTGATGAAATACTTTTTGATAACTACAATCCCCCTGTAACACCATCCTAAGATGTCCCAAATCCAACATTGGATGTGACTAAGATGGGTTTGACCATGATGGGTTGAAAAAAGGGTATATGTTCAGAAGAACCTTGAATTCCCCCACCGGCACCAACCCACGCTACCTAAATTACCGACAGAAAGACTCAAAATGGAGGTTTGATGTGCGTGGAGAGGCAGAGGGAGGTGAGGTAAGAGGTGAAGGAATTCCAACCAGCGCACAACATTTGACAAGAATGGGAGTGGGATAGGTGAAAGAGATGAAAGAATAAGGACATATGAGATGTGGAGCGCCTACAACACTAAAAGGTATCCCAAAAATTAGAGGTGTAACAGGGTGAAAAGGTGGAGGAAGGAGTGTCAAGAGTACATGGGAAGAGAGTAGACAAGGGGGAATAAATTATGGAAAGGAGGAGGGATGCACAGAGGGGGAGATAAATCTGGAGGTGACACCACATCCTCCCCACCACTGAATTTCTACCAGAGGAAACCATAACTCTAGAATATGGGAGAGGGAGGCCACTTAAAGGCTCTAATTGGGGTTTTATACTAGCCATTAAAATCATTCGATGCACTCTATATGGTACCAAAACTTTTTTTATATCATAATTTTACTAATAAGTGTCCCCTTTCATCACCATTTTTGTAAAGTCCTATGTTATTGAACCATGTTAAAATACGGCGGTTTTTGATTTTATCTATTTATCAACAAGTTGTTCTTTAAACCATGATTTGGAATTTTATTCTGAGTGTTGGAACACCCAAAGGTGTAATATTTGGACTTATTTAATTACCCGATAATTTTTTCAGGTGTCCCGATGAGTCTCGGGAACATTGATTTTGGAAAATTCCACTTTAATGGATCTGCACGGGAAGTGCATGGTTGCGTTCCAACCCGTTCAGTTTACCCTATTTAAAAAATTATTTAATTTAGTTAAATAATATTATATGAGAGTTGGTAATTAATTAAAATAAGGTTATACTAATAATAATAATGATGTTATTATTATTATTATTGTTGTGTTTTTTTAATTAAATGAATGTTAATGAATTAATTAAATAACGATTGATGAAATTAATGTGGATTATGGGTTTATCGAAGAACCATTTTATTTACATGAAGAGTTTGGGAATTATTAAAGGACTCTTTATTATTAAATTGAGATTATGATAATAATAATAATCTTATTATTATTAGTATGGTGTCATAAATTATTTTGATGCGTTGATATTTTAATTTCATGTTAAAAGAGTATATTATTTATGAGAATTTTGTAATGCTATTGAGATTCTCAAAGAAACATTTGACGAAATGATGAGTTTTAGATTTAATGAAGCGTTGTTATTAAATACTGGTGTTGGGTTTATCAAATGTTTGAAATATAATAATAATGAGATTATTATTATTTATGTTTTATGAATGTAATAATTATTATTATTATGGAAATTAAATGAGGGATTATGGGTTGGAGTTTTTTTTCTTATTAATGATTTTTTAATAAATTGGGAGTTTCATAATTAATTATGAAATTTTTATTAAGATAATAATGAATGAAGAAGAGTTTTAATTAAATGTGGTGTAACATTTATGTTAAAATATTTTAATTGGATCTTTAATGAGGTATAATATTGATGTGAAATTAATGAGGCTTTTGGGTATCTCAAAGAAACGTCTAGTTAAATAATGAGTTTCATAATTAATAAATAATTGTTTTTATTTAATAAAACGTGTTGGGTTTTATCTACGGTTGAATAATAATAAAAATAATAATTAAATTATTATTATTATGGTTTTATGAGTGGTTGTTATTATTATTATAAATAATAATAATAATGTCTTCTTTTGGGGTTTCATTTAATTAAATAAAATGTTAATAAGAATTTAATTAATCTCTAAAAAGTAGAGATTTTAATTTAATTAATTTTTGTTGAGATGATTATTAAATAATGATGAGTTTAGTGTTATTGAAGAAGGGTAATTTTAAATGGTGCGAGTCAGCTGTGTGGTTATCCATTTTTAAAAATGAATGTTTTATTTTTTTTAAATAAAAGAAATATTTAACAATAATAATAAGGATATTATTATTACTATTGTATTAATTTGATTGGATTATTAATGGGGGTTTTCATAATTAATTGTGAAACATTTATTTAAACGTTAGTTATTTAAGTAACATTATATTAAATGAGAATAATAAATTTTATTAATATAATATTAAGACTATTAGTTTATCATGGGTGTAATCGATAATTTGGGGAGAGAACATGAGGGTGTCACACCATCATATTGGAGGAACAAAAAAAATGCACCAGGCCCCTCCATTGTGGTGTGATACACCCCCCCTTGATGGCTCCTCTTCACGCGATCGAATCCTTTCATTGTCTTTTCGAATCTTGTCTGTCTCAGTGTGGTGAGTCCATCTGTATTTGTTTTGTGATTCGCATCAGCCGTTTGGATCCTCCCTCGCCCTGTTAACTCAGCCAAAATCATATGGTTCAGGTTTTATTGGGTTTCCTTCTTTCTTCGGTTCTAGGGATGTGCAAGGGGCTCATCTATACCCTTTGGACTGTATTCTAGCATCTACCAAAAAAGGAAAATAATATGAGTTCATTTTCTATTTTTCATCATGTTTCAGGTAAGGTTATTTAACTGTGGTATTATTTCACATTATTTAGTTAAGGGTGTGATATTTTTTATGAGTCCATGGTACCTAGTTAGAGGTGCGTTGGTCCTTACTGCTTTGTTTCTGAGCACCTATTTTAATATTTTGAATTTTATTTATATTTTTGCAGGGAAAACGTGTGAATATATATATGTATATATACATATATATATAAAAGGTGCACGCGCATGTGATTGCAGACCAGTTGTGGACTGGTTACCGACAAGTATATTAAACCGCTTCAGATCTAAAATGGCGCCACCCCGACGTAGGGTCCCAAATGCCTATCACATTATTTAAGAATTATAGATTCATTAAATAAACAGATAATGTGTGTTTAATTGATTATGATATTTCTATGTATGCCACTGTTGATGTTATTAAATGATGCCACCCACTTGAGATAAATGAGGACTTGAATAAGTGTTGAATTTAAGCATGTTTTTCTAATTGGGTTAAAGTGATGTGACTAAATAGTTAAATTATTTGAATGGGAAGAATGGATAATAGGGTAATTAATTTTAGAATTAATTATCATGTCATGAGTTGGAATAATAATTGTGGCTATTACAGATTATTGAGAATATTGAATATTTGAAATGTTGGGAATATAAATTGAAAACTGGTAATAATTAATGGATTGATTAATTATTACATGATAAATTGAAAATGGTTAATTAATTTATGATTTTTTATATAGATACGATTTAATTAATTAATTGTTGAATTAACTAATTTGAATTCATTAAATTAAGATTGTGAATTAATTGTTTGTTATGACTATTGGACATGGTTACCTTTTAATTCATGTTAGATTTCCATGCATTAAGTTGTCCTGGATTGAGTTGTTTTATATTAAGAGATGTTGCATGAGATGTTTTCTAAATATATAGGATTTTTTCAGCATGTTTTGTGATGATTATGACATGCATGTAAATTGTTAAATTCCTGGACGAATCACTGTTGGAGTGGACGAGTTCAGACTAGTTAAAGAATTTTGATAATTAAATGTTGAGTTAATTAATTATTTTTCTCGTGAAGAATAATTAATTGTTAATTAATTATTTACTAATGATATGTTGAATGGTTAATTAATGGTTTACTTTTTATAGGCGATTTATGTTGTTAGTTATTTGTTGAATTAATTAACGGATTGGATTAATTAATTTATGGATTAATTAATGGATGGTTTTGGGGTGTTATACATAGCATTCTACACTAATGATAAATATATATGTACTATTGATAAATAGGTTGTGAGACAAGTATTGATGCTCTAAATACACACGGGGTGCTAGACCCGACATTCTACACCCAGTTTGAAAGAAAATATTCTTTTATGGGTCAAGGACTGATGCTCCAAATACCCATGGGTTGTGAAACAAGTACTGACACACCAAATACTCACGAGTGTGCGAGACATGATGTTCTACACCCACAAATTGACATTAGACTGTGGGTATAATTGGTCATACATGAAATTAATTAATTGGTTAATGAAAACTATTGTGACATTATGATTTGAGAATTGAATAAGAGAAAGGGTTCGTACTTATTGATGAATTGGGTGAATCACTATTAGTGGACAGACCCAGGAGCGAATCACTATTTATTTTGTGGACGAGTTCAGATATAGTATATGAATGATTAAATTGAATATCTTATGATGCATTATCCAATCCAAAAAACAATCTTGGATTTGGTCTTAACATATATTACATATATGGTCTTTAGAGACATCTATGGTGAGTGAATTATACAAGAAATATTGGGCTCAGTCTAGATCATGATAATTATGTAGTTTAATGACGTTTGAATAATTGATAAATGAAAATGATTATGTAATGAATATTATGTATACATGAAAAATGTACAATATACGTTCAAAATCCAGCTGAGAGCTGATGTAGGTAATTGGGTATATCGTTACATTTTATTGTTTACCTTAATTATGCATGCTTGCACTATTTAAATTATTTATTTAATGTCAGGATTCGGGGTAAACACCGGTGGTCCCGGCCTACTGAGATTTATATCTCACACCCTACTCGGGCCGCCATTTCACTAGGGTACCGGAGTAGATTCTATTTGGTTGTAATATTGTTCTATTTTCATTTACTTGGAATATAAAAGAAAATGACCGAGCGGAAGATCGGGAGGCTCGAGGACATTGCCCTCAGGGCTTGGAGTCATTGTTTATTTATTATTGTAATGGAATGTTCAGAATGATATTTTGTTCACTGTTATCCATTTTTTGTATCATTATCATGTCATGCATGCATCTTCTATATAATTGATGCTGGCCATTTATTTGTACAAGATTTATAAAATCTACCTTCCCCCACTTTATCAATTATTAGACTACTTACGCTCTTTATTGCATTTGTTTTTTACATTGATATATGAATGTGAAACCTTGATAAGAGGGCATAGTCTTCCCATTAACTATCCTTAGACCCTTGCTACTAGTTTACAGCCTCTGGTGTATGGGGAGACGCGCATGAGGTAATGTGATGACCGGTCTTGCCACTGGTTTAGTGGTGAGCCGTGTCGGGACATTACAGTTTTTAAGAAAGTAAAATAATTTTTTCGATTGGTTTTCAATGAAATACCAAATTTTTGGAAATGATCTTGACTTAAACTACACTGTTAATTTTTTAAAATAGGGCATAAGTGCACTACCTTGATTCTATAAGGGATAACTTCAATGTTGTCATAGAATTTCACAGGGGAAATGCATTCATCTAATTTCATTCCCAAGGTTCATTTCAATGGGTTCATCGTCAAGATATATTGGTGTAACATATTGGTCATTACCTTAATGTTAAAAGGTTCTATTGATAGTAATTATATTAACATACTAAGACATCCATTTATATTCCACAATTTTATATAGATATTACATAATGATTCGAAACATTGAATATTGTTATATATATCAAATATTTAATTATGTAATGTGAAATAGCCTATAAAAATATACCCCTTTGTGTTCACTAGAGGTAGTGTATTCTATATATTTAGGGGATATTCAAATTTGGTTATAACTAGAATAATTATCTAAGAATGAGAGTGATAAATAATATTATTTCAGCTCAATCAATATATCTTCGATCAATATTTAAAAGTCATCCTCTAGAAAATGGTGATTATATTATTTTATATAAATAAAGACACATATTTTCATATTAATTTTCCTAATGGGGGTAGTGTATGAAGGAATCACAAGGTATTAAAATATTCATATAATGATAAAATTTTCAAATTATCAACCACATCTTCTACCTTAGTGTAATGGGTTTTATTTATTATCCATAAAAACAGTATATAAAAATAGTGGTACATTGGTAAGTTCATGTGATGAGTATCCACCTCGAGATCTAACCCAAACATTACTAAGTAATTGAATGTGAAAAAATATTAATTATTAATATATAAATAGATTAATTATTCTTTATCTTTTATGGAAGTGAAAAAACTAATTAGCATTGGTAAATTATCCTATTAATTATAGATTTTTTTATAGTTCATATAATGTGGTATAGAAACATTAATTGAATGCTAATGGGGAATACTTAATCTCATCATGTTCTTTATATTTCATGGTGGAAGATAAAACTAGTTCATGAGGTCAAGAATAAGATGTTAGAGTGTCATCATTTCCATTGATATCACACACATTAACTGGAATTGGGGGGGTTTTAAAATAAATATGACAATATATGAATAGAGGAATAATTCATAAACAATAAATTTTTAAGGATTCATGTGTAATAGGTTAAAGAAATGTAGAACTTTAAGATGATTTCCATTAATAACCTTGTTCATTTATTGATACTAAAAGGTAATATTGGATAATATAAGGGAATATCTTCTCTTATTGGAGTCTCTTCAACGTTAGAATCTAATTTTCCATATTTGGAGAGTTACATAATGATAGGGTCTTTGTTAGTGGCTATCATGAATCAATGAAATCCTAGTTGAAGCTAATTTTAATTAAAACAATTTATAGGTAACTTGAAATCCATATTATGTTTGCACTATTGATTAATTTGTAAAACCACAAGCCCATTCATATTACTGATTTGTGTGGAATCATGTACTAATAGTCATTTCCCATTCCATTTTATTATATAGAATCATTATATTTTGACTCTCAAGATTAAATAGTATACTTTCCACTATACTTTACTCAATCTAAAATTAATTGAATACATTAGTAATTGACGATATGATGATGGTATATTTACCAAAAATGAATCAATGGTTCTCCATGTATGGTGTTGAAATCTATCTCTTGGAGGAACTTTATAAATTCGGAGTTAGAAGTAAGGACATAAAATTCAGTCATCATCAATATTAATTAAAGTGTTTTAGTCTACTTTTTTCTTACCTCGTGATTCTTATTTTAGAAGGATACATGTAAAAATAACTATTTACACAAAATAATGTAGATTTATGATGAGTATGGGTATGTTTTCATTACTATATTCTACTTGGGATTGGAAAATTTTCATAACATCACAATTTTTTTATTAAAATAAGGACTAAACGAGACCTTATATGATTGTTTCTTAGTCATGTTTAGTAAAAGAAATGGATGTACAGAAGTAATTGGAATTTATAAATATATGTTATTTCATGGATGCAATGAATTTATTCTCATCCTCTTGAGAAATTGAAATAGATTTTCTAAAGGAATTTATTAGTTCATTAATTTGATTAAGAGAACCCATGATTAAAATTTTGTAAATGTTGAGAAATAGATAATTTTATATATAAAAATTCCATGATAATGATTTTTTTCATTCCATGTATCTTTTCCCAAGAATTGGGATTTAAGTATTGTTTTTTTAATGACGAAGAACCCGTCCATTGATCTAAATTAAATTTAGTCATTTTTGTTTTGGAGTTTAGTTCATATGGCCTTCTCATGTTCTTATGTTGAATGGTGGACTTTTTTGTTTGAAAAATATTATTCAAATATAATATTAAAAAATAAACCAAAGATAATTCAAGTTCTAATTGGTGATTTCAATTATCTTTTCAGTATTTTTTATTTGAGTCTCTATCATATATATGATCTTGTTGGGAATCATTCTGAAAATCTAGGGTCCACTATAACATTTATTATCCAATACATTATGATATCTTCATTGGTTTCTCATATGTATGTCTATTACATATTACGATGAATTTATAAGAGGTTTTAATATAAAATATGCCAATAAAACTATTTTATGTTTCCTTATCATATGAAAACACCCATAAATAGGGCAATGACCGTCCTAACACTTATGGGGGAATAAGTTCCATTTTGTACTATATACTCGTGGATTCCAATTGGTGTTATTCTTCAATTGATATAATAAATAAATTTTTGTTGAACTAGTTATTGGAAGACTAAAAAGATTTTGAAATCACCTAAGTAACTATATGGGGAATTAGGTTATTAAATTTCCGTTTTAGCAATTCAGTGATGTTTTCATGGGCAATGATGATTGATTTTATATTTATCAAATCATAACACTTCTTAATATTCATACACGTAGTTCCTTTTAATCTCATTCTTCCTCTAGTGGAACAACCAAATGAGATACATGAGTTGTGGGACATTCAAAATTTAATTATGGGTATCTATTATCTCTCAGTTCAGAACCTGTATAGAATTTTTTTTAGTGTTATGACTAAAGATATAATTGGATGGTAAATAATCTTAGGGATCATTCATTCACAGCTCATTGGGCACCTTGATCCCATGTATAATAAATAAGTACATCAAACTTCATATATAAATATTCCGAACATATTTTAATTTCTAGAAGGAAGGGAATGTTTTTATTATTTGGAAAATATTCTTGCTTTATCCATATCTCCATTCTTATGGTGCTATTATTATTGACACCTCATGGAGGCCAAACATTATACTTTTAAAACTAATTAGTTGATGATAACCCCTATAACTTTTGGAGAGTAATGGTAAGGGATTTTTTATTTCTAAATTTCATTATTCCAATTGAGGATTCTAAATGAAATTTATATTTAGAAACCCAAATTAATATTTTATTTATTTTTCCAATATATAATATTCTGATAATGAACTAGGATATATTATGAAGATGATAAATTTTTATAGCTCATATAAGATATTTTCTATACAGATCTATATATACTACTTGAGTTGTTGATTAATTTTTAAAGAATATGTAAAACCCTTCTATTTTTGGTAGAAATCTATAATATTATATTTTTTAAAATGTTTTAAATTTGATGTTTAAATGATTATTGTTTTTCTTAATCTTTAGAGAATTTATAGTAGAGAAACAATTTATGATATTTCTAACTAGAAATGGATCCTTCTACTGGATTTTTGTGATAGAAAAAAAACAACTTCTAAAGTCTTGATAAAATATATAACATTAACTACTTCTTACTACTTTTGAAATCCCAGTTTACGGCCTTATTGAGATATAGAATGCATAAAATATTTTTCTGTATCCCTCATTACATTTAATGTTATGAAGAAGGGATTCCCAAAATGGATGGGGGAGTCCTAATAACCCAATAAATAATTTTATTTTTCTCTCTTGATAATAATATATATATAAATCCATACTTTTCATGAAATCCATATGAAATTAAATGGATTCAATAAGCTCTTATAGTAATACTTTTAGAGTTGTAATTTTAGTGGGAGAATTTCATTGAAAGTTTTATTGTTATCATGAATGTACACATGGGTGTTATCTATCATGAGATAGCCTAGGATATCTCTCCTAAAACGTGGGTTTTGTTATCCCAGTGGAGAATTCTTCCAATAGTTATCTATTATCGGTGAAAGGTATAAAATTTAACATGATATATTTTTTTTGTTGATATAATATATATTTTTCAATCAATAAATTTACACTTATTTATGAATATTATTTACAGTTGGGATAATACCATTATCCATAGAGTTTTACTCAATGAAAATATTTATTTTATGAAGTTTGGTATTATGTTTCCTCAACTTCTATAAATGGAAATAATACAAATAAATACTATTTTTTGTGAGATGTTGTTTTAATAATTTAGGTGGAGAGTAATTGGTGGAAAATTCAATAACATTCACTTTTTTAATTAGTAGGATAATTTTGTCTAGGTTGTAAGGGGAACATTGTTAGAGACACATAATCCTGAGTTTATGTTTATTGTCAAGAATTAAATATTATTCTTTCACTATAGATAAAATAATAATATATATAGACACCTACAAAACCTTTTATATTATATAAATATCATACTCAAAATTATCTATATAGCTAACATAGATATCATTTTCCCCCATGAATCATATCCACTTCCATGTAATAGTAAAAATTTTCATCATCGATGTCCGGGTATTATTATAGGGGTAGAAATAATCATATAGCTCCCTTTATAAACTAAATTATTTCATGGAATTGCAACCTCTTAAAATCTTAATCCCTATATACTAATCCCATTAAGATAAATAAATAATTCATTCTTGAAAAATTATCATAAAAATTTTCAAATAATTTACACTAAACTAAAACATGGTGTTGGGGATGAGTATTGAATTTCTAGTGGGGAAGACCACATAAGAAATTCTTCACTAGCTTCTCATTTATGAAGGAAGAATGTGTTATTTATAATAGAGGTTGGTAAAAATTACCCCATAACTATGGGGTGTAATTTATTCCAATCCACTACTATTACAACAACACCCTATTTCATGTTTGACGGTTTCTATTGTAGTGATGGAGACAAAAATTACTCCAAAAATATGGGTCATGGATTATCTTATGTTTTATAATGAACATTATATAGATCTCACTCCCCGTTTTCATTTAATTATTTGGGATAAATGTGTCTTGTCCCATATTTATATGTAAGTTGTAAGTTATTAGTAGTTGGTTAACATGAATATACATTTACTTTCTCTAATTTATTGTATTCTTCACATATCTTGATGATTTTTAGACCCTATAAAAGGAATCATCTACTCAATTTTTTAAAGACCCATAAATTTTAAGGAATTTTTTCGTAATTTCTTTGGGATTTTGCGAGTACGTAGTTTCTGACAGAACCTAATTCCAAGGCCCGGTGTGTCCAGAATCAATTTTCTAAGTTTAGCTCAGGTTTGTTTAGTGAACGAATGAGCGGGTTTTTCTAACTTTTGAACCGGTGCTTGGAATCGAAATCCGAGGGCACCGATGAAACTGTAGCACCGGTAATCACTTAAGAAGACCTTCACTAGAGTTGCATTTTCTCGGGAGGTGTTATTAAAAATGAAGAGGTTTAATTGAAGAGTAAAATAAAATACGTGTTACAATTTTATTTCTACTCTATGTAATTATAACCTACGTGTGGAAGTTTATGTGGGACCCACAAAATCCTAACTCCTCTTGATAGGGTATTAGTGAGGTGGACCCCACATGAGGCCCACCCCATTCAATTTCCCTAAATCCCCTCTTAATTTTGGAAACCACTCTTAATTATGTAACTCACCCACTCCCCCTCTTAATTGCATGTCAACCCTCAAATTAAATCGATTGATTAAAGCTATTCAATTAATTTAATTTTGAGTTTGTGTTTTTGATGTTTTGAAAATGCATGGCATGTGTTAATAAAATAAGGAAGCCCTTATTTTATTTGGGGGTTGTTTAGTTGTGTGAGGAGATTGGGGGAGAATACTCAAAGTCTTCAGGATCGTCATCTACTTTGTTGGAGAATGCGAAGAACGCCAAGACCTCGATGAAGAACGCCATCACCGCAAGGAGAGATGGTCATGCGGTCTCTTCTCCTCTCCACAACCGGTGTGTGACGCCTTTCCCGAAGAAAGATGACACACCCTCTTTCGATCTTCTTCCCGCGTCAAAGGAAGGGAGACGCCGCTCCTCCTCAGACGTTCTCCATCAACATATACGGAGCTTCACCTCACGACGCCATTTCCTGCAACGATCATCGTTCGACAAATTCTTCGAGGTAGGGGATTGTTTTTCGTTCGCAATTATTTTGGCATTCATCGTTAAATAATTATCATCTTGTTATTAAATTAACGGGAGGAGGCTGGACCGCACAAACACGGCCGAACCTCCTCCCCATTGTTGTTGTACTTCGTTATGGATTGGAAAGGAGGCGACGCGGTACTGTCGCACCATGCAGAAACAAATGAACCGCATCCGGTGTGGGCCGCGGTGATGGAACATGGCGCCGCCGCACCGCGCCGTTGGGACCGAAAGAGGCCGCGGCCGGGGTCGGGCCGCGGCGAAGGGGCGCGGCACCGTCGCACCGCGCTGGACAACCAAGAGCCATGACCCATGGCCGCGGAGGTTCTGGAAGGTGGACGGCTGATCCAGCCACCAGAACACCTAGAGGCGGGACCCCCAGAAGGTCCCACATGAACTGAATGGATGACCATAAAGGCCGAACGCTTCCCTGGAAAACCGGGGTTTGAAACCCCCGGTCAACGGACAGGGCAGACGCCGAAGGGTCCGCCGTTCGGTTCGAAGGGGGCGGCGGCCTCCCCCCCTTCCATGTCCGCTCATCACGTGGGCGCTTGCACTGGGCCAAACCGGCCGGGCCAATGTAACACCCCAAGCTTCCACGGTACGTTTTCCTTTGAATAATGAAATGATGTGTGTTGTACGCAACATCGAGTTCTAACACATACCACAACTGATCAAACAAGCTGTTATGAATAGTAATACCTACTTTTTGAAATTTTATACATTTTATCTTTAAAAATGGACTTTATTTATGGATTCATAATATCAAAATTAGCTTAGGGTGAAATATTGGTACTTTTCAGATAACTTTCATATTTTGATGAATAGTGAAAATTACTAAACTTTAATTAAAAACAACTTTTTTAATCAAAATAATTAATGATGATAAATTATTAATTTGAGAGGTTTTAAAGTATATTTAGAATATATATTTACCATTTAATACAATTTTGGTCATTGGACATAATTTTACAATAAAACTAGACCTAAACAAGTGCCAATCTTTTGATAGTTATTATCTCTTAAAAACACGCTTTTTGTTTTAACAACGAGAATTAATTTTAAATTAATTTCTGCCACTTATGTGTTTTGAATATGAAAAAATGGATTCTCTATTTGGAATTAGGATGTTAAAATTATGTAAATAGGTAACTTTTATTTTTAGACATTTTGAATAAGTACTTCGGTAAATATTTTATTTATCATGGTTAAAGGGTAAATCCGGTAAATAAGGGTTAACAAATAATGTTATAATAATACTAAATTACCCGAAAACATTTCATACCCCTATTGGTTGATAAATTACCGACTATGGGCATCTTTGGGTAGATTTTGGGACCCCATGTATCCACTTGTAAGTGATAGGGACACTTTATTTTAATTAAGTTAAAATGAAAACAAAAATGACACAAGCATATATCTTTTAGAAAAACAATTTTTACATAGGGTTATATATGTTGGATTTTAGACTATAAATATTAATTATAAATCTAGAAAGATTTACTACATAATGATATTTTATTTATAATTTTTAGACATTAAATAGTTTAATTTATTTATGACAAAATGGTGATGCAGTAATTACCATAATAGTGAAAAATTAGAATAATTGATATTATAAATACCCAAATAAATATAATTTTAGAAGTTTTATTAATTAAACTAATTTTATTGGTTAATATGACATGTTAGTATTGATTTAATTAACTTTTTTCGAAGTAATAATTCTGTTATTATTTTTAGAAAAATTAATTATTGAATAGTGTCAAAATTGACATAAAAGATTGTTTAAAACAAATATTATATTATTAATTGATATTAAATTCCTAAAAAATATATGTTTCGGCCAAGAGACTTATATAATGATAGGTGTATCATTAATGGACCACTTGGGGGTCGCTTGGATGTATATAGTAAGTTTATTAACCATATAATATAAAAATACAAAGAGACATTGTAAAAGTGAAACTAATTAACTAAGAGTTAATACTTAAAGGTAAAGTTAATATAATGACCCAAACCTATCTAAATTCTATTTTTTGGGTGTTTTTAGACCTATAACAACCTTAAATTTTAAATAATCTACTTTTGATCCATTAGAAAATGAATATGAATTTATTATAAAATAATATTTCTAGCTTTTCCAATGGTGCCCCTCACCCCTCGTATAAAAGGGCACTCCCCCTTCTTATTACTTAACACCTTCGAAGCATTTTGGTTTGGCCAACCTCTACACAAATACTCTCTCATCTTCCCTAAATACATCCTAGAGGCCTTTCTTTAGTCAGAAATCCAACTTAAGGATCCCTTTTGATCAAATCAAAAGGAAGAACCCAAAGAAGAGGTAATGATTTCACCATCTTTTTTTAAAGTTCCTTTCTTCTTCCACTTCCTCTTCCTTTGTTGTTACCAATATAAAATAATAACTCCAGTATCATATATATACGGTGATTTTATTATAAATATGGTACAACTATATTCAGTATTCTATCCATCCTTTGAATAACATGTCACCATACGTGCTTACGTACGACTTAACGTCTCCATATCATGGTGTAATTGTTATTCAATAAATTATTATTTGGATGGGTATAATAATGATTTTTAATTCATTTAAATAATAAATTTAACATGATAATTATTCTGTATATATGATATACCACCCATTTATATATTATTTTAATATCAAAATAATGATATTGTCGCTCGTGCGTACGTACGGACTACCGTCTCCACGAACGCGGTGAGATTCATTCTCCATCGTATCCATTCAAGTATAATGATCATTTCATGATTTAAAAATAATTTTAAGGACTTTATATCATTCTGGATATGAATAAGATACATCCTATACATAAAAAACATGGCTTACGTAACAAATAATATTAAGGAAAATGAGTAAGTTAACACCCAAAATGATGATAATACTAAGATATTATTAACAAATCAATGTTAAAAGATTATATATGAAATCATATTAATGTAAATTATTATTGTATAATTCAATAACAATTATTTGACCATTATACATGATGTTAACCTACCATCGACCAAGGAAAAAGTATAAAGTAAGGGGTTTCTTAACTCACTCTTAATTTCGTGAGAATTCCATTGTTCGCCACTTAATTATTTGCATGTGGTGTATGTATACTGCCCATGATTTTATTTATTGTGTAATATAATTTAATTTATGGGTATTTAAATCATCATGGTATGATCCTTATTTCATGGGTGTATGTTTCGTAAGTTACCTAATCGATAAGGGAATTTGAAATTTCAATTTCCACTCATTTGGCTTTACGCATATTTAATTGATTATATTACCCCAAGATTATGTGTGGAATCACTATTCATTTGATTATGTCATAATTTCTACTCCCCTTCCTATGGATATAATTTTTATTCACATAATCAATCCATTGATAATTCTCAAGCCATTTATATGAATTTGATAAGAGTAATTTTAACTCATTCTCCATTTGTTGAGTTAAACATCCAATTCGTTGGTGTTGTTTTTATAAGAATATATGTGAATGTCCTTTGATTATTTTACACTGAATATCCAATCATATTTAGTGTATTTATATTTATCACACATAACTATGTCGTTGATTTATCCTTAATCTAAGGATACAACCTTTATGAGAGATTTCATCTCAATTTACATTCCATTGAGACATATTTGTTGTTATACACCAAATCACTTTTATGTGGTGTATATAATGTACTTTGACATAGTATATCATGAATTCCTTTATCCTCATGATATTACAATGTTTTGATTACATCAATTACTTGTATTCAAGTGTCTCTCTTTTGGTTAGAAACTCTAACTAAAATACCATTTTTAAATGTTTTAAAGACTTATTTTTCTAAATCTTGCTCATTAATGTCCATGTTTTAAAAATGGTTTTAAGGATTTATTTATATGGAAATTAAAGTTTTAAAATTAAAACTCCTTTTAAAAAGTTTCAAAGTGGTATTTGACAATTTGATTCAAAAATCTATTTTTAAATGGCTTCTTGAAAAATAGTGTGACTTTTAAATGATTTCAAGAAAAAGGGGGATATTTCTCTCAAATAGTTTTGATGACTATTTTCATCTATGTCAACATCCTTAATTATTCTTGATTGAGGTTAATGTGATACAATACAATCTTCCATATTTTATCTAATGAGTTATGTTTGACTGTGGATGTGCTATTTTTATACCATTCATGGTTTGTGGTTAAAGTATTGACATTTCGTATGATAGTTTTAATACGAATGTTTATGTTATGTTTAAACCTGTTCATATGAGGAATGCATTGGACTTAATAAGTGACGGGTGAAGCCCTCTATAGCTCCTCGATGCATCGGTAGGTATCATGAGACAAACTAGTGTCTTTTCACAAGGCCTGAACAAAATCTTATCTGTAGTTTTGGCACGAGGCATTGGCTATGTGGTTATGATAGTATGACATTATGCATTCAATCATTATGAAAGTGGTTATTAATATTGAATGTGATTGTTCGACTAGTAGAATATCCATGTGAGTAAGTAAATGACATTATTTTATTTTATCTTTTCCATTTTATGCTGGAGTTCAAGTTTAAAAGGCTTTTGTTTTAGTTATAAACTGCCTTAAGTGTTTATGCTTATCTATGAAAGATTCTGCTATAATGTTATCCTTACCAAGCATCTGAGCTCACCCATTTCAATGTTTTATTTTTCCTAGGATTATGAAGAAGTAATTTATGAATGACCTGTAGGGATAATATGAGGGGATATGAAGACAAGATGTTTTTTATGATGTAATGTAAAATTTTATGAATGTATCTAGTGTTTCCAAGGCTACTAAACTAATCGATATTTTGAGACTTGATCTTTCTTGTGATCATGCCAATGTTATGTAATAATGCACCGACTCTGGGTAACTGGAGTCGGGACATTATAGTTGGTATCAGAGGAAGTTTAGTATAATCCTTGGAAGCTATATTTACTTAAACTTTGATTAGAGCATGTAGACCTAAGATGAACTTTGATGATTAGTATGGAATAACTTCCTAGAATTTTGGTATTGTAGAGATTTTGTGAGTTTTCCGAGTAATACATCCCTATCTAGATACGAGTGGGTAGAGGCAGCTCTGGAACAGATGTACCTATGGGTAAAACACGAAAATACCGCTTTGAGCTAGACTCGAACGGGAACTAGTGCACGACAACGGGCCTTGCTGCACTCTTGGTTACGACACTCCCGGGGGATATTCTTAGGATAATTTAAATTTTATTTACAAACCAATTTGAGGTATTATATATATAAGATGAGAGTAAATGACCTCAGTTAATCCTAATGTGTTTCAAATTGAGAATATGGTGACATGTTATTCTCTATATGATTTTATGACTACTGTTACTCACACAATGATTTCTAGTTTTAGTTAATGGCTGGATTCCAAGGAAGTCATAGTGACTTTGAGAATGATGTACAAGGTGGGAACGATGGTGAAAATGAGCAAAAAAATGGAATGTTGATAGGCTTAAAAGATATCGTCTTTATACCAAATCAGTTTTCCAAAAATATGATAAAAAATATATATATTAACCAATTACTAGACTCATCAAAGAAGAGAATGGTGATGAATGATAAGAGCTCCAGTAGTGGAGACCATAGAGAAAGAAATCATCAATTTCCATCATGCAAGAAATGTGGAAGGAGACACCCAGGAAAGTGTCTCAATGGGACAATGAAATGCTTTATGTGCGGGAAGGAAGGACATAAAGTGAAGAATTGCCAAAGAAAAATGAAGAGTACTATGGAAGAAGATAAAAATGGTTCCAAGAATCCATTTACAGTCATTTGCTGTAAATATAGGGGACCTGGCCATTACTCGAGTGAATGTCCTATTCTATAGTATATTTTCCTGGTCAAAGAAGAAGCTATGTGGAAATAAATGGTTGGATAAATGTCTAAAAATTATTAGTGCTCCTTGTTGAAGGGTTTACTTTGGAATAATTTTCTCTTGTATTTGTAACCCTGCAGTTTTCCATGTGAGAATGATATTTGAGGAATAATTATCTTTTATATTGTGGATATAGTTATGAATAACCATTTGGTTTTATATGATCATTATGTTTGAGGCAATTATAAGTTATTATAATTTGGGATGAAAATGCAAGGTATGATATAAGATTTGTGTTTAAATTATTTTATGGTTATTTTGAGGAATTTATCTCATTTTTGTAATGTTATAAAACATAGTTTTTGAAAAGGACAACACGCAGACCGTGTGACAACCCGTCGTGTCAGACAAAGCTCTGGGAATCGAACCCATAACCAAAGTGCGATTGGGATTTATCGCCTACCACTGGACTACGTGAAGTCCCTGGTTAGTGTGTCTCTTATTTTTAGTAAAATTATTTTGTTGATCAATAATAATTTGATTTGGGATCTTATGTCTTATCAAATGAATACCCTTAGTATAGGAAAATGATTTGGTGATTAAGTGATAAATGTTATTTTGGAAGTTGTTCACTTGGTTGTGAACACTATATGCCCAATGAAAATAGAATAGTATGGGATTTCATTTGAGGAGTAATGGTGGATTTTTATCTATGTTTTTATTGTGGATTTATAATGATTTGGGTTATTTATGGATATGATTAGGTTTACTACTTTTAAGTATGTGACTTTAAGAGTAATTAATGTCATTTGGAGATACAATTTAACGTGGAAGACTACATTCTTATAAGTTTTGGGTTTCAATATTAGTTTGGATTATATTGAAATATTTTAAGGGCAATTAATTATTGAATGGTATTTATTTAACTTTGGGGTATTGATGGTTTAATTTTAGAAATTAAGATTAGTGTTTTTTCTCTTTCTCTAATGGAATATCCATTTGGGGGATCATCAGATATTATACTAAACATTTTGGTTTTGATTAATCTCTAATGACAAGGTAACTATATAGTTTATCCTACATGGATCATGTATTTCTATAGATGTTTATTCTAGATCTTCCATTGTGACCATGTCTTCTTGAATACTCATTGTTCAAAAAAATGAGTTAGTGGTAAAAATATATTAAAGAATGAAACTCTACTTAAAAAGTAAGTATATATCTTTATGTTTGTATTCAATATCATAAATGAATTCCTCGTCCTTATGTAATGTAACTTAAAACAAAAATTGTTGTCCATTTACTTTTCCTACTGGGAGACTAATGACCGATTGTCCCAACACAAGTTTGTGATTTTCTTATTGTTAACTTTTTCCTGACCATGTTTACTATCCCTCTCCATCAGAACTTAACACTTAGTTTATCATCCATATCCATGTTTTCTTACATGGAATCCTAGTATCAGTTATCTTGGGTGACCTTTATACCTCTCTTCCTTTCTATTAAAGTGATAGTTTTATTGACTCTTTTTCCAATGTGGGACTTCCCATTATATTCTAAAGACCAATTTAAAAAAAAAGAAAATTGCGAGGACGCAATTTTTTGAAGGAGGGGAGAATGTAACACCCCAAGCTTCCACGATACGTTTCCCTTTTAATAATGCAATGGTGTGTCTTGTACGCAACATCGAGTTCTAACACACACCGCAGCCAATCAAACAAGCCGTTATGAATAGTAATACCTACTTTTTGAAATTTTATACACTTTATCATTGAAAATGGACTTTATTTTTGGATTCTTAATATCGAAATTAGCTTAGGGTAAAATTTTGGTACTTTTCGGATAACTTTCATATTTTGATGAATAGTGAAAATTACTAAATTTTAATTAAAAACAACTTTTTTAATCAAAATAATTAATGATGATAAATTATTAATTTGAGTGGTTTTAAATTATATTTATAATATATTTTTACCATTTAATAAAATTTTGGTCATTGGACAGAATTTCACAATTAAACTAGAAATAAACAAGTGCCAATCTTTTGATAGTTATTATCTCTTAAAAACACGCATTTTGTTTTAACAACAGGAATTAATTTTAAAATAATTTCTGCCACTTCTGTGTTTTGAATTTGGAAAAATTGATTACATATTTGGAATCAGGATGTTCAAATTATGTAAATAGGTAACTTTTATTTTTATACATTTTGAATAATTACTTCGGTAAATATTTTATTTACCATGGTTAAAGGGTAAATCCGGTAAATAAAGGTTAACAAATAATATTATAATAATACTAAATTACATAAAACATGTCTTAACCCTATTGGTTGATACATGGCCGACCATGGGCATCTTTTGGTTGATTTTGGGACCCCATGGATCCACTTGTAAGTGATAGGGACACTTTATTTTAATTAAGTTAAAATGAAAACAAAAAGGACACAAGCATATATCTTTTAGAAAAACAATTGTTACATAGGGTTATATATGTTGGATTTTAGACTATAAATATTAATTAAAAATATAGAAAAATTTAATACATAATGATATTTTATTTATAATTTTTAGACATTAAATAATTTAATTTATTTATGACAAAATGGTGATGCAATAATTACCATAATAGTGAAAAATTAGAATAATTGATATTATAAATACCCAAATAAATATAATTTGAGACTTTTTATTAATTAAAATAATTTTATAGGTTAATATGACATATTAGGATTTATTTAATTAACTTCTTTCGAAGTAATAATTCTGTTAAGTTTTTTACAAAAATCTATTATTGAATAGTTTTAAAATTGACATAAAAGAGTTTCTAAAAACAATATTATATTATTATTTGATATTAAAATCCTAAAAATCTACGGTTCGTCCAAAAGACATATATAATGATAGGTGTATCATTAATGGACCACTTGGGTGTCTCTTGGATGTATATAGTATGTTTATTAACCAAATAATATAAAAATACAAAGAGACATTGTTAAAGTGAAACTAATTAACTAAGAGTTAATACTTAAAGATAAGGTTAATATAATGACCCAAACCTGTATAAATTCTATTGGTTGAGTGTGTTTCGACCTATAACCACCTTAAAATTTAAATAATAAACTTTTGAGCCATTAGAAACCGAATATAAATTTATTATAAAATAATATTTCTATCTTTTCCAAAGGTGCCCCTCACCCCTCTTATAAAAGGGCACTCCCCCTTTTCATTACTTCACACCTTCAAAGCCTTTTGGTTTGGACAAACTCTACCCAAATACTCTCTCAACTTTCCTCACTTCATCCTAGAGGCCTTACTTTAGTCAGAAATCCAACTTAAGGATCCCTTTTGATCAAATCAAAAGGAAGAACCCAAAGAAGAGGTAATGATTTCACCACCTTTTTTTCAAGTTCATTTCTTCTTCCTCTTCCTCTTCCTTTGTTGTTACCATTCTAAAATAATAACTCCAGTATCATATATATACAGTTATGTTATTATAAATATGGTACAACTATATTCAGTATTCTATCCATCCTTTGAATAACATGTCACCATACGTGCGTACGTACGACTTACCGTCTCCATGTCATGGTGTAATTGTTATTCAATAAATTATTATTTGGATGGGTATAATAATGATGTGTAATTCATGTAAATAATAAATGTAACATGATAATGATTCTTTATATATGATATACCATCCATTTATATATAATTTTAATATCAAAAGAATGATATTGTTGCTCGTGCGTACGTACAGACTACCGTCTCCATGAACGCGGTGAGATTCATTCTCCATCGTATCCATTCAAGTATAATTATCATTTGATGATTTAAAAATAATGTTTAAGGACTTGATATAATTCTGGATATGAATAAGATACATCCTATCCATAACAAACATGGCTTACGTAACAAAGAATATAAAGGAAAATGAGTAAGTTAACACCCGAAATGACGATAATACTAAGATATTATTAACATATCAATGTTAAAAGATCATATATGATATCATATTAATGTAAATGATTCTGGTATAATTCAATAACAATTATTTCACCATTATACAGGAGGTCAAACTACCATCGACCAAGGATAAAGTACAAAGTAAGGGGTTTCTTAACTCACTCTTAATTTCGTGAGAATTCCATTGTTCACCACTTAATTATTTTCATGTGGTGTATGTATACTGCCCAAGATTTTATTCATTGTGTAATATAATTTAATTTATGGGAATTTAAATCATCATGGTATGATCCTTCTTTCATGGGTGTATGTTTCTTAAGTTACCTAATCGATAAGAGAATTTGAAATTTCAATTTCCACTCATTTGGATTTACACATATTTCATTGATCATATTACCCCAAGATTATGTGTGGAATCACTATTAATTTTATTATGTCATAATTTCCACTCCCCTTCCTGTGGATATAATTTTTATACACATAATCACTCCATTTATAATTCTAAAGTCATTGATATGAATTTGATAAGAGTAATTTTAACTCATTCTCCATTTGTTGAGTTAAACATCCAATTCATTGGTGTTGTTTTTAAAAGAATATGTGTGAATGTACTTTGACTGTTTTACACTAAATATCCAATCATATTTAGTGTATTTATATTTATCACACATAACTATGTCGTTGATTTATCCTTAATCTAAGTATACAGCCTTTATGAGAGATTTCATCTCAATTTACATTCCATTGAGACATCTTTGTTGTTATACACCAAATCACTTTTATGTGGTGTATATAATGTACTTTGACATAGTATATCATGAATTCCTTTATCCACATGATATTAAAATGTTTTGATTACATCAATTAATTGTATTCAAGTGTCTCTCTTTTGGTTAGAAACTCTAACTAAAATACCATTTTTAAATGTTTTAAAGACTTATTCTTCTAAATCTTACTCATTAATGTCCATGTTTTAAATTTTTTTAAGTACTTATTTATATGGACATTAAAGTATAAAAATTAAAACTCCTTTTAAAGAGTTTCAAAGTGGTATGGGACACTTTGATTCAAAAATATATTTTTAAATGGCTTCTTGACAAATAGTGTGACTTTTAAATGATTTCAAGAAAAAGAGGGATATTTCTATCAAATAGTTTTGATGATTAGTTTCATCTATATAAACATCCTTCATTATTCTTGATTGAGGTTAATGTGATACAATAAAATCTTCCATATTGTATCGAATGAGTTATGTTTGACTGTGGATGTGCTATTTTTATACCATTCATGGTTTGTGGTTAAAGTATTGCCATTTCGTATGCTAGTTTTAATACAAATTTTTATGTTATGTTTAAACCTATTCATATGAGGAATGCATTGGACTTAATAAGTGATGGGTGGAGCCTGATATAGCTCCTTGAGGCATCAGTAGGTCTCATGAGACAAACTAGTGTCTTGGAACAAGGCCTTGACAAAATCTTATTTGTAGTCTTGGCACGAGGCCTTGGCTATGTGGTTATGATAGTCTGGAATTATGCATTACATCATTATGAAAGTGGTTATTGATATTGCATGTGATTGTTCGACTAGTAGAATATCCATGTGAGTAAGTAAATGGCATTATTTTATTTTATCTTTTCCATTTTATGATGAAGTTCAAGTTTAAAAGGCTTTTGTTTTAGTTATAAACTGCCTTAAGTGTTTATGCTTATCTATGAAAGATTCTGCTATAATTTTATCCTTACTGAGCATCTGAGCTCACCCCTTTCAATGTTTTATTTTTCCCAGGGTTATAAAGAAGTAATTTATGAATGACCTGCAGGGATAGTATGAGGGGATATGAAGACAAGATGTTTTTTTTAATGATGTAATGTAAAATTTTATGAATATATCTAGTGTTTCCAAGGCTACTAAACTAATTGGTATTTCGAGACTTGATATTTCTTGTGATCATGCCAATGTTATGTAATAAGGCACCGAATCTGGGTAACTAGGGTCGGGGCGTTACAGTCGGGCCGACCCAGGGGTATCAGGCCGGGTCGGACTGGGCCCGAACCCTCTGTTTTTTCAGACAGATCCATTCAAACGCCCATATCTTAGGCTAAGGACCTCTGATCGATGCTCCGTCAGTTGTGTAGAAACCCTAGGATAAAGAAGGTCGTTTAAGTATATTACAATCAAGGTTTCAGAGAACTTTGTGTATGACCGGGTTGGTTCGAACCCAAAACCAACCGGTCCCTCGGAGCAGAAACACTTATAACATGAGCTCTGGATGTCCGATTGACATCCCGTTGACTTTGTTCGATTCCTCTTAGTGAGACAGTTTATTTTGATTAATCTTCTCGAGGTTTGGACGCAGTTAGAGGATGGTCAGGTTGGTTTTGAATTAAAAACCAACCTGGCCCCTAGAAAGAAAAAGCTGATAACTCTCAAACCGGGCGTCTGATTGACGCGCCGTCTATCACGTTGAGTTCCTTTTGATGAGACAGAACTTTGGGATACATAAACTCAGGACTACGTGTCAGTTGATGTATCGATGCTTTGGTTAGTGGAGAATACCCTCCCGGAATCGAGCATGCTGTGTGCGGGGACCCTAGAGCTGGCTGCGACTGCGACGACGATGACGACTGTACTGGGATCCTCTGTGGGTTCGGATGCGACGATGACCGTACTGGAATCCCCCATGGGTTCAATGTCGATGACTAATGTTCTTGTATCCTAGGTGGTTTCTGTAGTACTTGACAACTGTTCTTGTATCCTACGTGGGTCCAACAGTATTTGACTCTGTACTTGAATCCTACGTGGGTCCGGCAGAGTAGCTGGTCTTGTATCCTTTGTTGGTCCGACAGCTTAGTTGGTCTTGTATCCTATGTGGGTCTGATATATTAGATGAATTAGTGGCCACATCTGATCGTCTCTATTTCCTTACGAAAAAGTATACCTGTGTGAGGTGAGTCTTGACTTTCAATAATTATCTTTGATATGATTGTTTTTCTATCCTGTGTGGATTGGGATGTGTTATCCTGTGTGTATTGGATTGTGCTATCCTATGTGGACTATATCGAACGTGGGATCAGATGTTGGAGACGAACTAGAATTGATGACTTAGGTATATGTATGGGAATATACTTAAGTAGAGTTGGTTGTTAATTTATGATTGTATCATTCCCTTGTGGTTTGTCCATCGTGGGTTCTGGGAGACCTTCGGGGGTCTCGGGGTCCCTAATGAGTAGTGTATACTCACCCCTGCACGGGCTATGCTGACACTACATTGTGTTGGATGCAGACAACAGACAAAGCTGATCGAGGTAGGAGCTCGTTGAGCTGGACGGTACGTGGAGGCGGATCACTGGACGAGACGTACACGGAGCGGACAGCTAGAGCCGAGGAGTTGAGGAGACAATCTGTACCCACCCTTCAGGTGGGATTTTTAGAGGACGTCTTGGTGTTGTTGCTTTACTTCTCTACTGTTTTACTCTCTTTTCAGTTGTACTTTACTTTCAGTTGGGTTTGTATACTGGCCCATTTACTTTCCATCAATTACTTTTGTACTCAGTTTACTTAGTGTTTACTCAGCTTGCATACTTTATGGTGTTTTTTTCTTTATAAAGGCAATTCCTTCCCTTTTTATCAGGATTTATGCATTTGGTTCTAGTCACCAGCCCCTGGCCTATGGAAGGCGGGCTTGGGGTAGTCACGGAACGGGCCCCGAGGACGGGTCGTGACAAATTGGTATCAGAGGAGTTCGGTTCTACCGTAGAACTCAGGACTCTGATCATTATTCTATGTGAAGCAATAGTGTTTAGGGCATTGAGTGTGGTTATCAGTCCAGGGAGTCCAGTGTTGGTGCGGCGGTCGACGTATCCATACACCAGGACCCTGAATTCTGATTTCTAACTCAATGCACGAAAACATTGATTGCATGTGTGTTTCAAATGTTTTCTTTGTGATTACTTGTGTCAGCTCACCAGGTATACTGTATTGACCATGGTGCACCTGTCTCTTTTCAAGATGGCCCCACGACGACTGCTAGCTAGGGTTCTGAGATTTGTGTGAGACGACATCCCACCGAGCGACGAGACCTCAGTGCGGGGCCCTACTACAACGAAGGCACTGGTGGTACCACTACCCGCCGAGCCACAGATGCCACCAGCCCTAGCCGCTGAGAGTGCACGTCGCCTTAGTGCACTGCATGAGTTTCAGTATCAGAGACCGCCCATGTTCTATGGGGAGACATACCCTTAGGCAGCCAAGAATTGGCTGGAGGCTGTTGTGCAAGTTTTCAGGTTAGTAGGGACACATACAGACCTCATGGTGATCCTTACAGCGAGTCTCCTACACGCGGCAGCAGGAAGATGGTGGAGCCGGATGCTCTAGGTGAACGATGATGAATCTCCCTTTTGGTCAGACATTGAGAGACTCTTTCACTCAGAGTTTGTCCCATCCACCCTCCGTGGGGTGCGCATTCAAGAGCTACTACAGCTGCGACATGGCAGCATAACGGTAGCCTAGTACTCGGCGAGATTTACCGATCTCTCATGCTATTCCACAGACATGGTACGAGACCCATTCTTTCGGGCCCGAACCTTCAAGCAGGGACTGAGGCATGAGATTAGGGCATCTATGATCTCCCTCATCATTCGGATGTAGGCAGGAGTACTGGAGCGAGGCCTCTTTATAGAGATCTTTCTTGCTGAGCCTACACCAGCAACGAGACCTACCGCAGGGCGGCATGTAGCGGAGTCTTCTGCAGCAGGCAGTCGACGGATGTCACAGGGGTACAAGCGGGCCAGACCATCAGGCAGACGACCTCAGGACACTGGCTCAGAGGTGCGGGGCACACGGTGTAGAGCCAGTCTTACGAGGAGTAGACAATGCTATGCATACGGCGGGCAGGGCCGCATGGCTCGTGACTACCCAACCCTCCGTGTAGAGGAGTAGTAGACGGTTGATGGACCACCCAGGCAGAGGCAGAGGTTCGACTGTGGCGGTCCGTAGGGAGCAGGTGGACGAGGAAGAGGAGATGGCCGAGCAGTAGGTGGTGGGCGATGCTTTGAGGCTCTACCAGCACCACCACCAGGAGGTCCACCCCGACCACAGGGAGCTGGTGGATAGAAGATGACCCAGCTTCAGGCAGCGGAGGCCTACAACCACAGTGCACCAGAGATGATTCGAGGTATTATCTGTGTCTACTCCACCCTTGCTGCAGTTCTTATAGACACAAGAGGGAGTAATTATTTCATTGTCACTGCACTTGTTCGGAGCTCTGAGATTCCGACGGAGCCGTTGGCTCGATCCTTATGTCTAGAGACTCCTACGGGAGTAGACTCGACGATCACGCACTGGTGCCGACAGTGTGATCTTACTCTAGGAGGCGAGATCTTTGGCTGGGATCTTCTTGTATCGGCATCAAGGCCTTACAACATCATCTTGGGCATGAATTGGTTATCTACAGTCCATGCTCAGATCGATTGTATTAGGCGCAAGGTGCGGTGTGTCCGTACCGATGGGAGCAGGTTCACCTTCACCGGTGAGAAGGGAACCTTTGTAGCACAAGATGCACTCACGCAGAGGAGAGGATAGCCGATCACTCATCAGTTGGATAGCCTCATCCAAGGAGAAGTTGACGTGTGGAGTCTGAGTTTCCCTGTAGTGGTGGATCAGTATGCGGACATTTTTCCTGACGACGTTCCAGGACTACCTCCACGTAGAGAGGTAGACTTATATATTGACCTGTACCCCGGGAAAACCCTGATATGCACTCCAGTATATCAGATGGATCCTTCTGAGCATTGAGAGCTATGGGTACAGCTGGAGGACTTGCAGGGCACGAGATTCATTTGACCCAGTGTTTCACCATGGGCTTCCCCGATATTGTTCGCCAATAAGGTGGACGAGAGATTGTGACTGTGTGTCGATTACCATCGCCTGAACCAGGTGACCTTAAGGAACAAGTATCCGCTACTGAGGATTGAAGACCTCTTCTATCAGCTCAAGGGAGAACGATGGTTCTCTATGATAGACCTCAGGTCAGGCTATCATCATCTCAGAGTTCGAGATGAGGATGTGCAGAAGACGACCTTCAGATGTTGGTATGGCCGCTATGAGTTCTTGGTTATGAATTTCGTTGTAACCAACGCTCCATAAGTGTTCATGAGTCTCATGAACAAGATCTTACAGCCTTACCTCGATCGATTTGTCGTAGTATTCATCGACGACGTATTGATATAATCGACTACTGAGGAGGAGGATTCCTACCACTTGCAGGTTTTACTGGACACACTCTGAGAGAACCAACATTATAGTAAGCTCTCAAAGTGTCAGTTCTGGATATGTGAGGTCCACTTCTTGGGACATGTCATCACTGAGGTGGGAGTTGTGGTGGATCCTGCGAAGATTGAGGAAGTCCTAGCTTGGGAGCCACCCAGAAGCGTGATAGAGGTGTGAAGTTTCTTAGGTCTAGCTGGGTACTATTGGAGGTTTGTGCCAGAATTTTCCAGAGATGTAGCACCACTTTCAGCTTTGACGAAGAAGGGGAAACCCTTCGTGTTGTCAGATATATGTCATAAGATCTTGCAGGAGCTGAGACAAAGATTGACCAGCGCACCCATCTTGAGGCTACCGGAGGAGGGAGTAGGGTACGTAGTCTACTGCGGTGAATCAGGGACAGGACTCCGGTGTGTCCTAATGCATGAACGGGCAGTGATCGCCTATGGATCATGATATTTGAGGCATCATGAGCCGAACTATGCTACCCATGACCTGGATTTAGTAGTAGTGGTATTCGCTCTAAAGATGTGACGACACTATCTAATGGGCGAGCGCCTTACAGTCTATTCTGACCACTAGAGTCTCAGGTAAATCTTCTCGCAGAAGGACCTGAACCTGAGACAGCGGTGATGGCTCGAGTTCCTCCAAGACTATGACTTTGAGATATTCTATACTCCTGGAAAGGGGAACGTAGTAGCCTATGCTCTCAGCAGGAGGACGAGCATTCAACTAATTAGAGAGGCGACATAGCAGCTAGCTGCTTTGCAGATATCCTTCATGGATAGAGATGGAGAAGACTTTCTTCAGTCACTTATAGTCACTCCTCCACTTCTTTAGCAAGTTAGAGAGGCACTTCATGGGGATGTTGACTATGATACACGGTGTGTATAGATTTCTTCAGGACAGGCACCTGATGGATTCACTATAAGAGGAGAGCACATCGTCATTTTCAAAGGACGTACCTTGGTACCAGCTTCTTTGTAGGAGGAGGTGTTGAGAGAGTTTCACACTTCCCCTTTGGCGGTACATCCAGGAGTGGAAAAGATGTACCAGTATCTTAGACGACATCACTGGTGGCTGGGTATGAAGAAAGCTATGGCAGAGTTCGTTTCTCGATGCCTCACCTGATAGCAGGTGAAGGTGGAGCACCAAGTACCAGCAGGCTTGGTACAGCTCTTGGAGGTCCCATAGTGGAAGTGGGACATGATATCAATGGATTTTGTGACTGGAATTCCACGTACTTCCAGAGGTCATGACTCCATTTGGGTGATTGTAGACCGACTCACCAAGTCGGCTCACTTCTTACCTATCAGAGAGAAGGGATCCGCGGAGAGCTTGGGACGCCTTTACGTTTAGGAGATCGTACGACTCCATGGTGTGACATCATCAATTGTCTCTAATCAAGATGCTCTCTTTAGTTCCCAGCTTTGGAAGAGGTTGTAGGAGGCATTCGAGACACATCTATGCCTGAGCATCGCCTTTCACCCTCAGATGGATGGTCAAACAGATAGGACCATTCAGACTCTCGAGGACATGCTCCGCGCTTGTGTCCTCGACTTTGGTCACAGCTGGGAGGATCACCTAACTTTCGTAGAGTTTGCGTACAACAACAGCTACCACTCCACCATCGGGATGACACCATACGAGGCATTGTACAACCGACCTTGCAGATCACCTCTGTGCTGGACAGACCCTGGGGAGTCAACACTTGTGGGACCAGAGATGGTCCGGGCCACAACAGAGAAGGTCCAGGTCATGCAGGAGTGGATGAGGACATCTCAGAGCCGACATAAGTCTTATGCTGACATGAGGTGGAGACCACTAGAGTTTGAGGATGGAGACAACGTTTTCTTGCGGGTCTCACCTCGATGTGGATTACGGAGATTTGTCCGGGGTGGAAAGTTATCTCCTCACTTCATCAGACCATTCCAGGTTCTCACCAGGATAAGCAAGGTGGCTTATCCCCTGGATCTACCACCTCAGTTGCACCAGGTGCATGACGTCTTCCATGTATCTCAGCTGAGGAGATACGTGCATGACCCGATGCATATAATCGACCATGGGGAGCTCGACATCGAAGACAGAGAGACTTTTGCAGAGGTCCCGGTGGAGATCGAGGATCAATAGGAGCGGGTCCTACGTGGGCGGTCGATTCCTCTAGTGCGCACTAGGTGGCAGCACGGGAACCTCTATGAGAGGACTTGGGAGCGGGAGGCTCAGATGCATGCACAATACCATCATTTGTTTCCCTAGTTTGTGATGTATCTTTACGGGGATGCAAATCCCTGAGGTGGGAGTAATGTAAAGACCCGTAATTTTCAAGATTTTTTTTTCTTAATTTCTTTGGGATTTTACGAGTACGCAGTTCTTGACGGCACCTGATTCCAAGGCCCGGTGTGCCCAGAATCAATTTCTGAACTTTAGCTTGGGTACGTTCAGTGAACAGACGAGCGGGTTCTTCTAACTTTTGAACCAGTGCTCGGAATCGAAATCCAAGGGCACCGATGAAACCGCAGCGCTGGTAATCTCTTAAGAAGACTTTCACTGGAGTTCTGTTTGCTCGGGAGGTGTTATTAAAAATGAAGAGGTTTAATTGAAAATTGAAATAAAATACGTGTTACAATTTTATTTCTACTCAAAGTAATTATACCCAATGTGTGGAAGTTAAGGTGGGACCCACTAAATCCTAACTCCTCTTGATAGGGTATTAGTGAGGTGGGCCACACACGAGCCCCACCTCCTTCAATTTCCCCAAACCCCTCTTAATTTTGGCAACCCCCATTAATTATGTAACTCACCCACTCCCCCTCTTTATTGCAAGGAAACCCTCAAATTAAAATGATTGATTAAATCTATTCAATGAATTTAATTAGGAGTTTGAATATTTAATGTTTTGAAAACGCATGGTATGTGTTAATAAAATAAGGAATCCCTTATTTTATTTGGGGGTTGTTTAGTTGTGTGAGGAGATTGGGAGAGAATACTAAAAGTCTTGAGGCTCGTCATCTTTTTCCTTGGAGAACGCGAAGAACATAAAGACCTAGATGAAGAATACCATCACCGCAAGGAGAGATCGACGTGTCGTCTCTTCTCCTATCCGCAGTCGGTGTGTGACGCCTTTCCCAAAGAATGACAAAACGCCCTCTTTAGATCTTCTTCCTGCATCAAAGGAAGGGAGATTTCGCTCCTCCTCGGACGTTCTCCGTTAACATATACGGAGCTTCACCTCGTGATGCCATTTCCCACGAAGATCATCGTTCGACAACTTTTTCATGGTAGGGGATTTTTTTCATTCTCAATTATTTTGGCGTTCATCGTTAAATAATTATCCGCTTGTTATCGAATTAACGGGAGGAGGCCAGACCACACAAAAATGGCTGACACTCCTCCCCATTGTTGTTGTACTTCGTTATGAATTGGAATAGAGGCAATGCGGTGCCGTCGCACCGTGTGGAAACGAAGGAACCGTGACTGCTGCAGGCGACGATGAAGGAATGCGGTGCCGTTGCGCCGGACCGTTGGGACCAAAAGAGGTCGCGGTCGGAGTCGGGCCACGACGGAGGGGCGCAGTGCCATCGCACCATGCCAGACAGCCAAAAGCCGCGGCCCATGGCCACGATGGTTCTAGAAGGTGGCCGACTGATCCGACTGCCAACACACCTGGAGGAGGGACCCCCCACGGGTCTCGCATGAAGCGAACGACCGACCGCTTCCCTGGAAAACTGGGGGTTGAAACCCCCGGTCAACGGACATGGAGGACCCCAAAGGGTCCGCCGTTCAGTTAGAAGGGGGAGGCGGACTCCCCCCCTTCTGTGTCCGCTCAGCACGTGGGCGCCAGCACTGGGCCGGACCGCCCGCGCCGGGCCGGGCCACCCGCGCCAGGCCGGGCCGCCCACGCTTGGCCGGACCACCGCACCGGGCCGGGCCGCACCGGCCCAGCCAGGCCATGCCGGCTGGACTGGACTGCACCCAACCAGGCCAGACCCGGACCCGGGTTGGGTCGACCCGGTTCGGGCCGACCCAGGGGTATCGGGCCGGGTCGAACTGGGCCCGAACCCCCTGTTTTTCGGATAGATCCGTTCAAACGCCCATATCTTGGGATACAGACCTCCGATCGACGCACCATCAGTTGCGTAGTGACTCTTGGGTCGAGATGGTCGTTTCGGTATATTTAACTCAAGGATTCAGAGAACTTTGTGTACGGCCGGGTTGGTTCGAACACGAAACCAATCGGGCCCTCGGAGCGGAAACACTTATAACTTGAGCTCTGGACGTCCGATTGACGTGCCATTGACTTTGTTGGATTCCTCTTAGTAAGACAGTTATTTTGGCTTACTCTTCTTGAGGTTTGGACATAGTTGGAGTACGGTTGGGTTGGTTTTGACTTAAAAACCAACCGGACCCCTAGAATGAAAAAGCCAATAACTCTTAGGTCGGGCATCTGATTGACGCGTCGTCTGTCACGTTGAGTTCCTTTTGACGAGACAAAACTTTAGGACACATAAAATCAATAATACGTGTTAGTTGATGTATCAAACCCCTTGGAGCATGGTGCGGAACCTCCCGGAATCGAGCATGCTGTGTGCATGAACCCTAGAGCTGGCTGCGATTGCGACGACGATGACGACTGTACTGGGATCCTCCATGGGTTCAGTAGCGACGACAAACGTACTAGAATCCTCCATGGGTTCGACGATGATGACTACTGTTATTGTATCATATGTGGGTCTGACAGTACTTGACTACTGTTCTTGTATCCTACGTGGGTCCGGGAGTATTTGACTATGTACTTGTATCCTACGTGGGTCCGATAGAGTAGCTGATCTTGTATTCTTTGTGGGTATGAAAACTTAGATGGTCTTGTATGCTATGTGGGTCCGACAGCTTAGATGAATCAGTGGCTACATCTGATCATCTCTATCACCTTACGAAGAAGTATACCTATGTGAGATGAGTCTTGAATTTCAATCATTATCTTTGATTTTATTGTTTTTCTTTCCTATGTGGATAGGGTTGTGTTATCCTGTGTGGACTGAAATGTGTTATCCTATGTAGACTATATAGAACTTGGGATCGGATGTTGGAGACGAACTAGAATTGATGACTTAGGTATATTTATGGGCATATACCTAAGTAGAGTTGGTTGTTACTTCATGATTGTATCATTCCTTTGTGGTTTATCCTTCATGGATTCTGGGAGACCTTAGGGGATCTCGGGGTCCCTACTGAGTAGCATATACTCACCCCTACATGGGATATGTTCGCACTACGTTGTGTTGGATGCAGAAAACGGACAACGCTGATCGAGGTAGGAGCTCATGGAGCTAGATGGTACCTGGGGGTGGATCACTGGATGAGACATACACGGAGCGGATGGCTAGAGCCGAGGAGCTGAGGAGACTATCTGTACCCAACCTTCAGGTGGGAATTCCAGAGGACGACTCAGTGTTCCTGCATTACTTTTCTGCAGTTATACTCTCTTTTTAGTTGTACTTTACTTTCAGTTGGGTTTGTATACTGGCCCATTTACTTTGCAGCACTTACTTTTGTACTCAGTTTACTTAGTGTTTACTCAGCTTGCGTACTCTGTGGTGTTTGTTTTCTTTATAAAGCCAATGCCTTCCCTTTTTATCAGGATTTATGCCTTTGGTGCTAGTCACCGGCCCCTGGCCTATGGAAGGTGGGATTGGGGTAGTCACGAAACGGGCCCCGAGGATGGGTTGTGACAAATTTTTTCTTTTCTAAGATCTATTGAAAATAATATTTCCTCAGATTTACCAATATCATATCAAGATCCATAACATATGATCTAGAAGGAGAAAATAAATTTGGAAGATTCATTATAATAATAACTCTTTTGATCAATGTGTGGGGTGAAGTACATATCTCATTATTATCCTGAACCACTAATCCATAGGATGGATGGGGTATGCTGACCATTTTGTTAAAATCCTTTACACCATTGAGAATTTTTTAAGGAACTTATTCACTATTCAAATTATGGGATTCTAAGCCACCTAAAAAGAGGTTATGTAAATTTTGAGGCCCTACCAATTTACATAATTCTGTTGAGTAACATATCCCTCATAAGGCATGTGTCTTGATTTAAGATAAGGAAAATTAACCCCCAGATTGTGATAGATTTAGGGAATGTATTCCACTTCAACAATCATGTTAATTGTTTACATGAATGAAGAAAATATGTCAGTATATCCATTATATTTTATATTTATAAAAGAATATACACGAGATATTTTTTTTACACATACTCTATTATCTATTCATAAAACTAACATAATAATTATATTCACTTTTTCACTATTTCATATAGTTAAACATGATTTTTTCATATCCAAAACTATATATAGGGTTTTATATACTAGGGTAGGTATGGATGAAAAATCATTACCTTGGTTGTCGCCCTGATTTGAATAAATAATCACTGGTTGATAATGGATTACTTTGTGTGATGGATTTCATATTCTCAATGGAACCTATACATGAAGGAATATTTGTAACCAACATGACAAGTGGAGTTAATTAATCCTCCAGAGATTTATTACCATTAAGAGGATCCTTATAGTGAACACTTTGTGGAGGATAACCATAGACATTGATCTATGATTAAATATCATTATAAGGTATTCCATTTTAATCATTTATATTATCTATATTGGGAGGACCACATTGGTATCTATTTTTTACCTCACTAATATACGGAGGGCATCCAATTAAATAATTTTTTTTTTCACATAGGGGTGCACTATAATATATTCCATTTTAGGACTTATATATTGGTTTTCTTGATGAAAATGGATAATTTATCCATGTTTTCTAATTTTATTATTGTTGTGATGGAGTGGAACTACATTATGGATATTTTCTACTTGAATTATAAGGGGATTATTTCCATGTAGGTTGAGCATTTTCCTTCCAAGACGACTTCAACAACTAGAATCCCATAGGGGACCTTCATGACTGTTCCATGATATTTCACTAATATGAGGACATTAATGACTATTGTTAACATTTATATTATCAAGACATCGTAAATGATGATTATAAAGAGAAAATAGAGAGGTTATTTCTTTGGTATGTGCACCTAAAGTACCACATGGTTGGTGTCATGTAGGATACTACTAAAGGGAGGATCCTTATAGTTTTTAATTTCATTAAATAAAGGGTAGACCTCTATGATGTGTTCTATATGGAATACCAACAATGAATTCAGATATATCATCAATGTGGAGAATTTTAATGTTGTTTTTATCTTCCCTAATTGTGTAAGGTCTTTTTTGAGCTAGCTTCTTGTTCCTTCCATGGTATAGTTTGTTTTTACTTATATACGGTGACATAGAAAAGTCACCAATAAACCCTTAAGATATTTAATTTAATTCTAGAATAAAATACAGTATTCATTAATTAACTTGATATATGATATTTTATCACACACTGATTTTTTTTTCATAATTATTATTTATTTATTTATATTTGACATTTTTTAGAATTAATGAAAGGAAATAATAGTAAAATATATATTATTATATTATTTTGTTTAATTCATGAAATCAATCCAAAATACTACTTTTTGATTCCATAGGTAATGTATCCATCCTAGGGGGATTAGGAATTCACCATGGTCCATGATACTATATTCCTTATGTGTTCGACCGATGGATGTCCCTTTTAATGATTCCTGAAAAAATGTTTCCAACACCATAATTTTTATTGATCTAATTTTGGTAGATTTTATATTGGACTTTCAGTACCTGAGGTTTAGGGGAAGGAAGTCTTTAGAAAGATATTTTCTATTTTTAGTTTCATAGTTCCATGGGATGTTAGATAAGTTTCTTAAATTTGGATATATAATTGTTGGGTTATTTTCCTATTTTATTGAATATATGATTGGAATAGGGTTCATTAGATTCTCACATGGATGACAAAATAATGTGGATCACCTATGAATGGTACCAATATATTCAAAATGGATGTTTCAAGATCAAAACATGGAGCATCAAACTGGGTGGCCAAACCATGCATGACTAATATCCTTCTTAATGATTTTATTATTTAATTATTTTCCTTTTATAATTGATTATGGTGTTGTGTAATTTAATTTTTTCTGTTATTTATATGATTTGGTTTTCTTTCAATGGTATTTATGAAAGGGCATAATAGTATTAAATAAATATATTAAATTATATTGAATTAGGTGTTGGTATGATATAAACTAATTTTAATGGGTTATCGAAATGGGATAATGGTTTTAAATGATAATTTTTTGGAAATAAATAAAGAAGTGATTATAGAATTAAATTTATTATGTTTCAATATTATTTCAAAATAGAATTTAATTTTTTAGAAATTAATTTTTATGGTTTTAAAATATACTTAATTTATATATATACAATTTTTAAAAATCTAAAATTGGAATATAAAATTCATTTCGAAAAGGAAAATAATTTTTTTGATTACCTTGGGATTTTTAGGTCTTATTTATAATTTTTTCATTGATTAGATATTTTTTTTGGATTATTACTATAGGATAAATGTGATTTTAGTTCTGAGTAATTATTAATTGAGTTTTTATCCATTTTTATTGGTATTACACACTCATGATGGGTTTTATGAATCATAGTATGCCTATGTCATGAATTATTATCTTAGTAAGTGTTCCTAAGAATTGGGATGTGTCTCTTAATATTGATGCACTACCAATACTCTACGTGTGTGTGTTTGTGGGGGGGGGGGGTGTATATCTATATTCTTTCTTGTGCTTAATCACATTTAATGTGAACTAGTTTCATTATTATCTATAAAATTTCTTATCATGGATAGTGTTATGTTTCTTATATGATGGTGTACTATCAAGTTGTTTTTGTCAATTGGATGTGTTTATATGCTTGAAAAAGTAAATTTTCCTAAATATGTTTTTTTATTTCACTTGTATGTGAAAAAATAATAATTAATTTCTCTAAAATTTTGGTAAAATATTTTTTTTTGTAAAAAAATCATTTTTTAAATAATAATTTCAAAAATATTTTAGAGATTAATTTTGATATATTTATGGAAATATTTATCTTTCAATAAAATTGAACAATAATATTTTATTGAGTTTTTTATTCCTGAATTATCAAAGAATAAATTTTTTTTGAAATTTTTTTGAGGTAAATTTACTTTAATTATATTATTGACAATCTAATTTAGTATATTAGAATAAATTATATGTTTTATATTTTTATAAAAATGTTTTATACTTAAGAAACCATTTTATCTTGAAAACTTATTTTTATCATATTTGGTGGGATGATTTTTAAATTTAATTAAAATAATTAGATAAATTTAATTTGATAAAATTGATTTAATATTTGGAATAATCATAATTATGATTTTTTTAAAAGTAAATATAATTTTTTACCATAATTAATAGTAAAAATAGTAGAAATTATTTACCATAGTTGTGGTTTAAAATTGTTTACCAAGGGTTAAATTAAGAGATATGTGTTTTTTTTGAAATTTATAATTCTATAAATCCTATCAGATAGAAATATTTTGGAAAAATACTACCCCAGATTTTAATATATATCACTTTGGAATACTTTTTCATGAGCATGAAATTATTATATTTTAATATTTTAGGAAATTACAATTGTTTCCTCTCCCCCACTTAAAATATGGAACTCTAACAATCTGTTAATTAAAACTTTTTTGGGCCATCCACACTAACAAAATATACCCAATTGACTTATAAAATACCATATCTACGAATTAGATGATATTTTAAAAAAAAAATACATTTCCAAGGGTCGTTAATATGTAGCCTAAAGGAGGAAAACTGAAGAAGAGTTAATCATTATACATAACATCTTTAAATTTATTTATTTATTTAAATCCTATTAATCAATAGTATAAATAATAAAATAATACAATTAATATATTAAATTTATTTAATTGTTATTATAATTATGTAACAACCATTATTTACACCCCTTTTATAAAATGGAATGTTAATGTATTGCTCATGTGTACGTGTGGGTACCGCCTCCACATTACAATACAACTTTTTTTCTATCACTATCTTTCCTGGACGGTTATTATGATGGGTTTAATGTTTATATAATATATTTATTAAATTATTATACTTATGTATTTATAATATCATATCAAACTTATTACCCTACAATATGGTATACAATGATAATGTTTCTCATACATACATTTTTCCCACCACATTAATGAAGCGATTTTTTTTCATTTCCTATATAAATTGATGATAATTACAATAGATATAAAAAATATATGTTATTCATGATATAATTAATGTTTTACAATGATAATATAATATGTATATTCTTTTACTCTTTTTTTATATAATAATAGTGTTCATGCATATATAAAACCTATTGTCTCTAAGGTCGGTGGAAATAATTTTTCTGTATCTACGATTTATAGAATACTATAATAATATATAATGAATATATATTATAATATTACCATCATTAAAATTCTTGTTATTATTGATCCATGATTGATGTTTAATTATTGTATACTCGAAACTGTAACTTTAATGAATAATGAAATAGTTAACACACAAAAATGATGATTTTGATAAAAGTTTATTAATTAAAGGGTATTATAATGTTGTAATTGGATTATATATGCTATTATAATTGAGAAACATGCTACATTCAACACTTGTTTCTTTTATGTGTTGTAAATAATACCCATGATTTTATTTTATTATTATTATTAAATATTTTAGGGAATCAATTATTTATTTATGTTTCTATTTAGTGAAAAGAATATTTCATATAAAAAAATTCTTCTATTTAAATAAATATTCAATATATAAGAATAATATTCACACCATTACTATGAAGTATTGGAGTATTTCGACATTATTTATACAATATTCATATTTTATGAAATATATTTAAAATCTACCATTCATATCTTCTCATAGTTTACTCATATTAGGAATACAGTACCTAATCCTTTCATTGTCACATGTGGATGGAAACATAAGAAAGTGTGATCTCAGATGCCTAGTAATGGTTAACAAGAGAGATAAAAATGATTTCTTAAGAATAATATGAGCATAATTCTACAATATAATGAACATAAAATTTGAAAATTATTCCCTTCATATCAAATATCATAATATTGGGTCATGGAATAGTTAATAATACAAGAATCATAAGTGAATTAAAAACATAATCCATGATATCATAACATTGGCATAAGATATGGAATTTATGGAATACACATAAACAAAAAAAATAATTTCCTTATTATTCAAGAATCACTTAAAATACCACAATAGAGAAAAAATTATTATCGTTAACTAAAATAACTCCCTATTCCATCCCGTTTGCACTGAAATGGTTTCAATCCCAATTTCTACCTTATCTTACTAAACCAGGGTCACTCCTCATTTCATCCCTGCCTTATTAAATTAGTTCTACTCCCCATTCCAATTGTGTCTATTTGATGAGATATAAATATTTACCCAATTAATTGGTGGGTGATATAGGTCTCACTAGTCATATAATTAAAACCATACATATGTGTTACACCAGAACAAAAATCATTCATTAGTTCAGAACACATGAAAAGAAATAGTTTACATAAACATTTCTCCATTATATAACCCATGAAAAAATAATAGGATTCATAAATATAATTCAATTATAAACAGAAATATCCCATAGAAATAATATGGTTGGTATCCCTATATCATATACATAGTAAATCAGAAGTTAAATCTAATAATTTTTCTTAGACAAAAAATTATTTTTAACGATCAATTACAATAATTCTTGATGAAAATATCCTTTCAATTTTTTAAAAATATTTTTTTAAATCCACACAATTATAGAATGAAATATTTTAATTTAAAAAAACTTTATCCTCTTGAATTGTATGCATAAAATCATTATTGAATCATGATTTTAGAAGAATCCACTTATTTCTTATAAGTTAAAAAATTATTCCTTCCACATTTTTGTCGAAAAATTCATAATATAACTTTTTTGGAAAATGATAAAAATATTCCATTAAAAAAACCTGTAAAAATTAAAACATTAAAAAAAGGAAATTATTTTTTCATAAAATAATAGTATATCACTTATGGAAAATAATTTTATAAAACATTGATATGGAAGATACATTTTCTATAAGGTAGACTTAAACATAAACAATCCCATGTAATAATGAGAGTGCGAAGTAAATCATTATCTCAAGTCTTCTATTTTTCGTTCACATTAAAATATCATGTATATTAGATTTGAATTTATCATATATCTATTGAATAACCTTAATTTTCTAATAATATTAATTATTTATTTATAACGTCTTATCAACCATTTATTAATAGTTTTTTTATTAAAATCACTACTCTGGGTGGGAACTCCTTTGTTTTCCTTTTGTGTTTCGGTTCTATAATCTTGATTCATATTCTTTGATATTGGTATCATGATTTCCAGAATTTTTATCAAGATAAAAAAATATATATAATAATTATATAAATATTTATAATCAATCATATAAAATAGTAATAGAAAAATTTATTATGTCGTTCATTGAGAAGGTATTCCATATGTACACATGAATAGTGTTTTTATTTTTCTATTAATGGAATAAAATAAAGTTAAATAATAACTTATATTTACATAATCATTATTATATGATATATATGATATATATTCATTAATAACATTATAATACCCATTAATAAAATATAGTTATGAAAATAACTTGTATCGATATGTGGAGACGACAAGCCATACACACACTTAAACGATACTTTCACATCTTGGTTGATGCGAAAGAGGATATATCATGATGTTTTAATAATAATTATTACATTTAAACATATTTGGGATACATAATATATTATTTTATGATAAAAATCATTGATTTAGAGGAGGTAGGATAGATTAGAAAAAGAAAGTGATCAGTTAAGGAAATTATATTTTATTCAAAAAGTATCCTTTAGATATCCAATAAAGGGATCTAGGGTAGGTATATTGATATTAGAAGAACATATTGAACATTTATAGGGTATTTTTGAATATAAATAGGTTATTCCTATTTGAGATAGAGGGATTAATATTTTTTAACAAGTGTGGTAGGAGGTTCCCTTTTAGAATTGAGGTGATGGGATCTTTTGGAATTAGTCAAAATATTAAATTATAATAAATAAATTATTTATAAAAATACCACGGAATGAAAAGGAAATAGATGATAACAAAATAGATAGTTATAAGCTCACCAAACATAGGGTTTAGATATGTTTTGGTGTTATTTTGAACCTTATTATTTTGATTAACCCTTAGTTAACCTATTTTAATAATAAACAGGGTAACAAATTATTTAATATTACAATGATGTATTTTTTTACTTATGTGGTGTCAATTGGACCATAAATGGATAATTTATAAAATTCTAGACCATGTCATTGTACCTTTTAATTTTAAATGATTTTTATTGTATTTAAATAATTTGATAAAATATTAATCTAATAATATATGGACCTAACCTTAAATATTACATATTATAGTGTTTTTAAACTAGATTTCACATTTGAGGATATTTTTTTATTTTTATTTTTAGATAATTAGGTCTTAATTTATAAATAACATTCCATATTCATAAAATTTCAATACTACTGAATCAGTTTCTATTTTTCAATAATAAAATACTTTTAATGAAAAATAAGGAGTATTTTTCTTGAAAAAAAATCACAACTTACATCCATACATCATATATTCTTTTACATGTACTTATAACTTATGAAAAACAATTTTAAATCATGGTATGAGTGGGAAAATTATATTAGGGGACATAGTGAAAGAAACTTTTATTGTAGTGAAAACATGAAATCTGATTAAAACCCTTTTCTTAAAAGCTCATTAGAAATAATAGAAACTTCAAGAAAGTGATTTGGAAAATCACCATCATTAAAATATTAGAGATACATTACAAAATAGAATATCTATTGGGTGGATTAAATATCTACAATACATAGTGCATTGGAGAGACATAATGGGGCTCACCCGTTATATCTTGAGCTTTTATAGGGCTCAACACATCATATCTTGAGTTATAGTGGAACAAAACCAGTCGTATTTTGATATATTATGGGATTAAAACATAAGAAAAATTTACAAGGAACATATCATTATTCAACCCTTTTAAATAGATTTTAAATCAATGATAAAAATACTTTATGATATTAAATTACCATTTTCTTGTTACAATCACTATGAAAATATAAATAATGAACAAATAAAAATTTTACTATTTACAATGAAATGATATATAAAAAACTATTAAAAATATAATTTAATAAATTATAATTAATGTGGGATAAACTACTCATGTTTTATGAGTTAAAAAATATTCCTTTTGGCCTTTGTAAAAAGGGTTGAAAAACAAACATTAAACGAAGATTTATTAAAAACAATTGATGTCTCTTAACATGAATATGAATCATCATGTAAAATGTTTATCATACTAAATAATAAACGTATGATAATTAATTACTTTATTGGGATCCTTTTAATTGTTTATTAATCCTTTTATATCAGTTATTATAATGTTATAATTACCTAATTATGTATGATCATGTCAGATGTTTTGTCGATATTTGGTACTTGAGTCCAAAATGAATTTGGAATGATGTCAATAGTGAATGTGGTCACAAGTCCACGATCTTCATGAAAAACATTCATAAAATAATTATAATTTTTTTATATCGATTATTATTTTAAATCAAATCATTAATTATTATTATGAAAAATGAACTACGTTATAATAATGGTGACAGTAGGCTGTATGTACGCATGAGTGACATTTTCATTTCTCAATGATAATTATGGAATTAATGTATGTATAATTTAATAGTTTAATAATTACAATTATATAATTAATATCATATTATTATGTTTAATATACTTATATGAATCATCCATGTGATTTGATGATGAAAAATGAATGTCATTGCTTCATGGAGGAGATAGTTCACACTCATGTGTGAACAAAATTTTAAATTTTCATGACATGGAATGGTAAGAATGGAAATATTATATATCAAAAATGATAAATATTTCATTAATATCATATATAAACATTAATTGTATTATTATGTCTAGTCTTGAGATATGGTGATGGAAAATGAATTACATTGGTTCGCAAGACGGTAGTCTACTATATGCATAAACGATAACTTAGTTTCCCATTTTATAGGAGTGGAGATGGATTTAGATGATAATATTAACATAATAAAATCTAATTATAATTATAATACTATTGATATTATTTCATTGTGTTTTAAGAATAATTTATGGAAGTGGAAGAAGCAATAAAACAGAAATACTTGCTTAAAACAATACCACTTCTTCGGGAAATCTCCTTTTTTAACACCTTTTGACCCCCAAGGGTAGTGTTATGACTAAAATAAGGTCTTTGGAATATTTATAGGGATTATTGGAAGGTATTGTGTAAGATATTTATAGAACCAAATATTTGTCTATTTTTTATGAAATGATATGTAGTGGTTCCCATTTATAAGAGAGCAGAGTGGCACTCTTGGAATTATCAAAAATATTATATTAATAAAAATTAATTTATTTTCTAAAATGACTCCAAAATGATATATTTATAATATAGGATGATTATGTGTCCAAATTAATTCAACTAATTAAAATTATACATGTTGTGAGTTTTCTTAAATCCTTATCATTTTAGTTTTAACCCTTGCTTAATACTTTTAACTATTACTATGATATCATGTAATTTAAAATTTTAGGTTAAATATAATTAATATAAAAATAAAAAAAAACAAAAAGGGATCATTGATGAATTTTAAAACCTTATATTAATTATTTGGAATAATTTTAATTTTTTATAAAAGTTATATGATTTAATAAAATATGATTTAATTTAAAATATCATTAATTTTAATATTTAATATATTCATTACATGAATTTTTCAAAATATAGTAAAAAAAGCGTAAATGCAAACCAATTATTATGAATAATCACTGACATGAAAAATTAATCTCAAAAATTCATGTATGACATTAATTATCTCAAATTATATTTATTTTATTATTTTTAATCTCATTAATTTGATATTTCTTATAATTAAACAATAAAAATGTCACATAAATGACTTATTTTAAAGTTAAATTCCATTTAATTTCCATTCATGCTTTGTTTTGAGGTTTTTCAAAGCTTTTATGGAGGAATGAGAGAGTTTTCATGAATTGGGCCAAACCATGAGCCCAATTCTAGATTTGAAATTAAATTTTTATTCCTTTATAACTCCTTCTTTTTTCAACATTTTTCATCAATTAAAATTTATAATAGTAATCCCATGACCTATTAACACCACCATATTAATTTGTACCATTTTGGAATCCATAATCATGGTGGATATGGGTTTTGTTTAAGGGATTGGGCCTGCCCAAAAGACCATTTTCTACATTAAAAATAAATTTTAATAATTTAATATCTCCTTTAGTACTTGCTTTTTTTTGATGATTCCAACTCTCACCCAAGTCCACGTACCTAAGGCGCGCCCCCATTCTCACCTACTATAATTTGGAGCTAAATAGAGCCGAGAAAGTTGTCAAAACTTCCCTAGATTTCATAAATCGCCCAGATTTGGAGATCCTTTCATTACTCCTTATATTTTTATTCTTCTTCCCCCATTCCAGTTCCTACATGATCTCTTAATCCTTGTTCGAACCTCCCATGAATGGTTGGATCTTTTAAAATTCAGATACTGGGGGAATATGGGTCGTTTTCTTCAAGATTGTTTTAGGTAAGTGTTTCTCTCTTCAAATCCTCCCTTCTCCTTAGATTTTCCTCCATATTTCATGAATTTATAGAATGTATAGAATTTAGGGTTAGAACCTAGGGTTTGATTTGGTGTATGTTTGGTCAGATATTGTATTCTAGGGCAGGATTTATCTTCCTTGTGGTGCGGCGGTGGTGCAGTTGATTTTCCACACCATGTTTTGAGGGATTCGACACTTTTGGTAGGTGGTTCCATATGTAAACAATTATTGATGCATTAGATTTCTGTATTTATTCATTTTTATATTCCTCATATGTTAGGTGTGGTGAAAAAACTATTTAAGATTCATTTGGATAAGTGTTTAATTTTATAGTTAAATTTTAACTTGAAATTGTGTGTTTTCGTGTGTAACTCAAGGGGTATTATATTGGTGTATTTTATAACATATGGAATTGGTTTACTAAATATTTTTTGGCCTTATAATTATGGTTTTCTAAATTTATTAGTGTCATTTGGGACTAAAAATGGGGTTTTGAATAGGTTTTATGTGTAAAACATTGTTATACTTCTTGAGGGTATTTTATGAAAATGTGTGTTTTCATTTGGACCATTTGTAGTATTATTCAAGGTGATTTTATAAAACTTGAAAGTGGTTTTATAAATGTCTCTAGGGCTTCCAATTCTGTTTTGGATAGGAATTTTTATGGTTTTTTGGTCTTAAATTGGGGTTTTGAAATGAGTTTTGTGTGAGAGACATATTTACAACACTTGGATTTTTTATGATAATTGTAAATGTTTTAGTTGGTTAAAAAAGTTGGAAAATGGTTCATATGTACTGTTGGGTATGTGTGTACACATATTATAGGGTTTTTAAAGTATAAGTTATGTTTTAAGATGTCAAAATTTTTTATAATGTTTTGTAAATTTCTGAAATTTTTTATTAAATTGTGATGTTTGAGCAAAACTTGTTTGTGGGCTGTTTCATGTAAGTTTGATGATAAAATGATTTTGATTGTAAAAATGGTATTATATAACAAGTGAGTTGGATGTTATGAGTGCTTTAATATATTTTAATGGTTTTATAAAATTGTTTTATGGATTTTTGGAAGTGTTAAATAATTCTGAAAAGTGTTTTAGGCTATTTTTGTGTGAGTCAGATTTCAAAATCAATTTGAATGAAAAGTGAAGTTTTGTGAATTGTGCTGTATACATGTGGTCTGTTTGGAGAATTTATGATATGTAAATGACACTTTCATGTGAAAAGTATATTAATTGACTTGTTGATCTTGTTTGAGCATAAAGGGAAAACCTGGGTATCTAGGTGGGTGGACGTGTACTAGTATGCTAGTGAATCTTTGGGCTTTGGCCTCAGTTTCACATAGAAAGACTGACTCTTACAACTCTAACTAAACTATGATGATGATGCTGATTTGGGACCACTAGGTTATGGGTATGTTCCCTACCAGTGTCTCATGCATGGGAACAAATATTATTGATGGTTACTCTCACTGAGATACGAGGTACTTGGGACCCACAACTAGCTAGTGCTTAGTGGTTATTTTCCATTGCTTGTGCTCACTAGATATTTTGTGCTTACCGTCAGCATATGGTATAAGTGACTGTAAAATTCAGTATCTTTGGTATTTATTTAAAAGTTTTTATTCTTTAAATTATCCCACATGAAAACTGTTTTTATTTAATGTTGCATCTTTTAGAAATTTTAACTAACACTTCATGTTTTTGAAAAATTGCATGCTTTTCATTTTTAAATGTTTATCACGTGGAATATCTTAGTGGTGGTATCCTAATGGGAACTGTATCATACCCTACTTACACCCTTGGGTGTAAGTAGCCTTGGTTATTTTTGTTTTCACAAGTTGGGTACAGTTTTTAGTGCCAGTGGTTCGGGTTTCTAGCAGGTCCTTGGTGGTGAAGTCTTGTGGGGATTGCTTGAGGGAGGTACCTCTTTCCATGTGGAGGTTCTTGGGATTTCCTTATTTGGTTTTGTAACTTTTTAATGGTCTTTAAACATAGTTTTAACTTATGTAATTCAGTTCTGAAATTTTTTAAAAGACATATTTTGTTGAAAAATCCATATTTGATTTATTGTGTTTTTTTGTTGTTTAATGTTTATAAAATCGGGGAAATCTTTCCCAATTCTCATTATAAGATACCCGGAAACTTGTGCCAGCCTGTGGGGATCGGGAACGCCTTTCGGGCCTTGTCATGGGTTTGGTTTGGGGGCGGGTTTGGTGGTGACCAGATTCGGTTTGTGACAAAATGGTATCAGAGGAGGTTCAGGTTAACTCTTTGGGTCATATTATTTGGGGAACAATCATGATAGTATGGAGTTAGGATTTTAGAGAACTCGTATTCTAGTTATGGATAGTGTGCCTAATCACCACACCTCATGACAGGATTCATGTTTCCTAGGGATGTCTGGATTTCTCTAAGTCCTTTGGTTTTCTTGGTTTGATGATGGTCAGGGGAAATGAAAAGAGAGTTTGGTTAATGGTCTTAGTGAGCTTGCAGGGCCTACCAAGACATGCGGAGCCAAGTATCTTCCCTAGAATACTATCTATGACAGTGAAGTTATTGGAATATGGTCACCAACCATATATCCAAGTCACATATTGAAACTACTTTCCTCTCGCATTGTATTGTGTTCTTTAGTTTTGAAATCTTGGAAATTTGGTTTTAAAGTGACTTGGTTTTAAGAAGCGTAAAGTTTTTTTAAAATATTTTCAAATAATGAAAGAATGGTTTGGTTAATGAAATGGTGGAACTAAATTTTCAGATTTTTTTTGAAAAGGAAAATAGTGTGCAAACTCCGCTTTTGAAAGCAGGAACTATATTGATGTTGGTTTTGGAAAGTGTTTCTAATAGAGTTTTCTATACAATCAATGGGTGTTTTAATGGGATGAGATGTTTTGAAATTGATGTGAATATCTTGAAAGTGAGTACTTATCAAAATGGTTGTGTCTTTCTGAAATGTTTTTTTAGATGTGAGTTGGTATTTTGATCTCGTGGTTAGCGGTTTTGAGAAAAAGGATGTGTTGGTTTACCGTTTTGGTTTTGAAAAGTGGATTTTTTTTAAACATTAGTATTTCCATGAGCGACCACATGTATGTGGTTATATGGGATGATGGATGGTTGATGGAATGAATGGATGAGTGTTGGGATGGACATGAGGAGGGTTCGCAGTGTGGCACAGAAACATGCATGTGTCAGGCCCATGGGGTGCCATTGGTGGATACTCTAACCGATGAACCGTTTGTTTTCAAGAAATGTTTTTAAATAAAAACATGATGTAATGATGAATTATTTGGGCTGGAATATATTATGTGTTTTTGGAAAATGTTGATGTTGTGAGATGTTTTGAGTCTAAGAACCCCTCCTATTTGAACTGTGTTTTGGGTTTATGTTTGGTCGGTAAGCTGAGTAGAAGGACTAGTTAGTAGTCTCCTCTGAGATATGTTTCAGGACACCTTTATGGTGGTTCCCTTCATGTGTCTGGATATGGTTTATGGATTATTTACCAATGGACCAACTTGGTTGGGTCCTTGGGTTCTCTCATTGGACAAGGTATTCCCCCATTAAGGGTTAATGCATAATTGATGTGCAACCCAGATTGATTCTCCATTGGAAAATCCTCCAGTTGATCAATATAAGGAATCTTTTATCTATCATTGTTGATTGAGTCTACACCCATTCCCATCATTGATTTTTAGAACCTCTTGTAGCTGGAGAGTTCTCATGAAAGGTTGAAAGAGACCTTAGTTTCTTAAGTTTCCTAATTCATCGAAGCTGGAAGTGGTATAGGGTTGTTAGTGGGGATGAGTGTCTTAATGGTGTCTAAGAGGTTCTCTGGTTTCTTCATAGTTTCTTTGAAGCATGAGTTCATGTTAAACCACAATTGTGGGAAATATGACCATGATAGGATATTGTGGCCACTTCTTAGAATTCTATGTTGTTTGGGGATGTTGTATAAGGTCCCTCTCCATTCATTGTTTATATCAGTTTCAATGGTCATGTTAGGTGATGCCTTATGATGTCCTGTACTCGATTGACCGTAATGGTGAAAGTTGGGCAATCATATGAGAGTCTCTATTATGTTGGGAGAATATATCACTTGTAAAAACATAAAAAATATTCCATTTTAGAGGAAGGTGAGTATAGATTTTCTTTACTTCTATTGTTTCTCACACAAACAAACAAGGTGTGATGTGTGTGCATCTTCTAAGCCCTGGTTTCCGTGAAATATCAAGTTAGGGTAAAGTGAGTTTGGAATGTGTTATGTCTTGGAAAACTTATCGAGGATTTCATTGTAGTTTTAGGTTGCACTGAAAGAAGAATTCTCGTTCATGGGGTTTCCAAAGCCTAACTACGGGGCCGAAGATGCTTCAATCATTTGAGCTCTATCCATAGGTCCCGAAGAGAAGCTGGATCGTAGTCCGGGGAAATCACAGGGTTGTTTAAACCCTTGTACAAAGTCCTATCCTTAGTGTGAAAGTTAGTAAGAGTTTAAACCTATGGTGTCATCATATTTCTTCTGTTTTTAATGTTCGGTAGAAATAGGTGGAGGGCCTTCTACCCATGTCATCGCCCAATGTTATTCACTCCCCTCTGGTTTCCACTGAGTCATTGGAGAAAGGTTTGAAGTTGGGATAGACTAGTTGAGAACACAATTTTCACTTGGTTAATAGTGACCATGCCCCAGAAAACCATGTGGATAGAAGGATCCACACTGTTAGCTCATGGTTTCCCAAATCGTGCGGACTAACCATGTGACCTTCCCAACTCTTCAAATTTTGGGGTCTTTCTGTACTGGCCCATGGTGGTCGGTTAAGATGGTTGGTTCTTATGGTAGGGAGACCCATTATAAGTCTTATATAATTTCTTTTGTAAAGGTATGATGAAAGTATACCCATTGTACTGGGGAGTCCGTTCAGTCCTCCCATTATTAGTGTCCTGATTCTATCTCGGGAAAAATATTGGTTGTCTCTTATGGTGGGGAGCCTAATTTTGTTCCCCCGTACTAGTAACTAAGATTTATCCATGATCTTGTCTTGGAGGTAGTTAGTATCATTTTGATCTATCAAGATACATATATATTCCTTAGGTAAACGTTGATATTCGAGAGTGCCCAATGGTTTAGTAATATAAAGGTAAATGTGACCTTGTTCGATGTTTTTGTTCATTTGGGTGAATTGCTTGAGTATTTTTCGGATAGTGTTTAAGGATTTTTATTTTGGGATAAAGGTTGAATGTGATTGATCATTTTTGGAAAGTGGTGTACGTTTTTTTAGTGAGAGTAATCCTTCATTAATTGATCACTTAAGGTGTTTTGGCCTTTGGGGATGAAACCTGACAGGGGAGTACCTCTTGGTTTCTCAGTTGGGTTTGGTTGTTACTTTGGCCTTGATGTGACTTTCCGGGATGAAATGTTTTCATGGTGGGGAGATTTGTCACATACATGACTTATTTTAAAGATAAATTCCATTTAATTTCCATTCATGCTTTGTTTTTAGGGTTTCCAAAGCTTTTATGGAGGAATGAGTGAGTTTTCATGAATTGGGCCAAACAGTGAGCCCAATTCCAGATTTAAAATTAAATTTTTATTCCTTTATCACTCCTTTATTTTTCAAACTTTTTCATCCATTAAAATTTCTAATATTCATACCCTGATCTATTAACACCACCATATTAATTTGGACCATTTAGGAATCCATAATCATGGTGGATATGGGTTTTTATTTAAGGGATTGGGCCTACCCGAAATCCCATTTTCTGCATTAAAAATAAATATTATTTATTTAATATCTCCTTCAATACTTGCATTTTTTCGGTGATTCCTACTATAACCCGAGCCCACATACCTAAGGCGCACCTCCATTCCCACCTCCCACAATTTGGAGCTCAATATAATTGAGAAAGTGGTCAAAACTACTATAGAGTTTAGAAATCTATAAGTTTTGAAGAGGTAAATTAATCCTTTCATAACTCCTTCTATTTTTATTCTTTTTCCCCCATTATAGTTCCTACTGATCTCTTAATCCTTGTTATAACCTCACATGAATGGTTGGATATTTTAAAATTCAGATATTGGTGGATTTTGGGTCATTCTCTTCAAGATTGTTTTAGGTAAGTGTTTCTCTCTTCAATTCCCCCCTTCTCCTTAGAGTTTCCTCCCAATTTCATGAATTTATATAATGTCCAGAAGTTAGGGTCAGAACCTAGGGTTTGATTTGGTGTATTTGTGGTCATATATTGTGTTCTAGGGTTGGATTTAGCTTCCTTGTGGTGTGGTGGTGGTGCAGTTGATGTTCCACACCATGTTTTGAGGGATTTGACACTTTCGGTAGGTGGTTCCATATGTAAAAAATTATTGATGAGTTATCTTGATGTATTTATTCATTTTTAATATTCCTAATCTGTTAGGTGTGGTGAAAAAACTATTTATGATTAATTTGGATATGTTTTTAATTTTATAGTTTCATTTGAACTTGAAATTGGGTGTTTTCGTGTGTAACTCATGAGGTATTATATTGGTGTATTTTATAACATATGTTATTGTTTTACTAAATATTTTTTGGCCTTACAATTCTGTTTTGGTAATGTATTAGTGTCATGTGGGCCTAAAAAAGGGTTTTTGAATAGGTTTTATGTGTAAAACATATTTATACTTCTTGAGAGTATTTTATGAAAATGTGTGTTTTCATTTGGATCATTTGTAGTATTATTCAAGGTGATATTATAAAACTTGAAATTGGTTTTATTAATGTCACTAGGGATTCCAAATCTGTTTTGGATAGGAATTGGTATGGTTTTTTGGTCTTAAATTGGCGTTTTGAAATGCGTTTTGTGTGAAAGACATATTTATAATACTTGAGTTTTTTTATGAAAATTGTAAATGTTTTAGTTGGTTAAAAAAATTGGGTAAATGGTGCATATGTACTGATCGGTATGTGTGTTCACATATTATGGGGTTTTTAAAAGAGAAGTGATGTTTTAAGATGTCAAACATTTTTAGAATGTTTTGTAAATTTTTGAAATGTTTTATTGAATTGTGATGTTTGAGCGAAACTTGTTTGTGGACAGTTTCATGTAAGTTTGATAATAAAATGATTTTGAAGGTAAAAAGGGTATTATTTAACAAGTGAGTGGGCTGTTATGAGAGTTTTAATATATTCTAATGGTTCTATAAAATTGTTATATGGATTTGTGGAAGTGTTAAAGAAATGTGAAAAGTGTTGTGGGCTATTTTGGTGTGAGTCGGATTTCAAAATCAATTTGAGTGAAATGTGAACTTTTGTGACTTGTGTTGTATACATGTGGGATGTTTGGTGAATTTATGATATGTAAATGATATTTTCATGTAAAAAGTATATTAATTGACTTGTTGAACTTGTTTGAGAACAAAGGGAAAACCTGGGTATCTAGGTGGGTGGACGTGTACGAGTATGCTAGTGAATCCGTGGGGTTTGGCCTCAGTTTCACTTAGCAAGATTGATGCTTACAAATCTAACTAAACTATGATGACGATGATGATTGGGGACCAATATGATATTTTTATGTTCCCTAATAGTGGGTCTTTCATGAGAACAAATATTTGCAATGGTTACTCTCACCGAGATACGAGGTACCTGGGACCCACAACTAGCTAGTTCCTAGGGGTTATTTCACATTGCTTGTGCTCACTAGATATTGTGTGCTTACCGTCGACATATGGTATGAGTGTCTGGAAAATTAAGTAGATTTGGTATTTATTTAAAAGTGTTTATTCTTTAAATTAACCCACATGAAAACTATTTTTATTTAATGTTGCATCTTTTAGAAATTGTAACTAACATTTCATGTTTTTGAAAACTTGCATGCTTTTCGTCTTTAAATGCTTATCACATGGAATATATTAGTGGTGGTATCCGACTGGGAATTTTCTCACACCCTACTTACACCCTTGGGTGTAATTAGCCTTGGTTATTGTTGTTGTCACAGGTTGGGTACAGTTTTTAGTACCAGTGGTTCAGGTTTCTAGCAGGTCCTTGGTGGTGAATTCTTGTGGGGATGGATTGAGGGAGGTGCCTCTTGGCTTGTGGAGGTTCTTGGGCTGTCCTTATTTTGTTTTGTAACCTTTTAATGGTCTTTAAACATAGTTTTAACTTATGTAATTCAGTTCTGAAATTTTTTAAAAGACGGATTTTGATGAAAAATCCAGATTTGATTTATTGAGTTTTTTTGTTGTTTAATGTTTATAAAATCCGGTAAATCATTCCCAATTCTCATTATATGATACCGGGGCACTTGTGCTAGCCTGTGGGGATCAGGAACGCCCTTCTGGCCTTATCACGGGTTCGGTTTGGGGCCGAGTTTGGTGGCGATCAGATTCGGTTCATGACATACAACATCATCACTATGTAATACTTTAAGATAATTATTTCTTATGTAAAGATTAAAAATATATTTCCATAAAGAAAAAAAACATTTTATATTTCCAAATACTACTTTTAGTAGAATATATATTCTAAATTACCCTATATTAAAAATATTATACTTATTAAAACATAATTATGTCATCTTTGACTTTTCCTTACAATAAAATACTATAAATGATTAAATTAATCCAAATGGTTCTACGATATCATTAAATCCATTGAAGATTTTTTCTGAAAATCACTCATGTAAAAAAATTTCAACAAATTTTAGGGTAATTTAATATTATTTATCATATTAGTTTTACCCTTTATATATGGATTTACCTTTAACTATGGTAATAAATAATATTATAGTTACTATTCATATTGTACAAAAATTAATGAAAAATATTTCCAATATTTTGAACATATAATAAAAATAAGGAATATATTTTTTCAATTTTAATTCAAGGATTTTTTAGAAATTAATTAAAAAATTAATCCCATAGACTCGATGAATCAATGAGGTTTTATGTAAAAATGTTCAAAAGATTGAAATGTATTTATAACAGATTTCAATTTGAAATATAATCCCACGACCAACATTTGATTGATTATTTTATAGTTGAACATACTATAAATTAGAAAAAATGTAAATTATAATATAATAATATAAATAAATAAGACAAAAAAAGTTTTTCATTTATGAAAATATTTTTATCAATACAAGAAAAAATGAAAATTATGAGAAAAATACAAAGAAATTAACCAAAGTGTATTTCAATATTATGATTTTTAAATTATTTTTTTTATAAAATAGAATTTATAAAATTAACAAAATTTTGTTTTAAATCAAGTTTTCCAACAAAGGGCGATAAAACTACATTTTATAAAAATACATATTATAAGCATAATACATAATTTATATTTGATGATATTGAAAATAAAATAAATTTTAATTTAAAATAAATATTTAATTCATTATAATTACTTATTCTTTAATTACTTTAGTTGTAATAAATAAAATATAATTATTATCAATTTTGATACAATTTACTACATTGTCATTTAAAAATATGAATAAAACATTTTAAACACAAACCTAATATTTTATTATGTCCTTAAAATGTCAAGGAAATCAATATAATTCATGTATCACCTTACATATCTCAAATTGCACTACATATAATATTTTTAAAATGATTTATTTGATTTTTATATTAATTGAATAATTAACGCATCAGCATTGTGTAATCATTTTGGGTAAATATTTTACTGTAGAAAATTATAAATAAATAACCATGTTGAAGATAATGTATTTTTATTTTAATATACTATCTTTAGCCAATCATATCCATTGTATAACCACATATTAGAAATTTTATAGTTATTAAAAACATGATTGTGACATCTTATAATTTTCATCAAAAAAATATTATAATTGTTATAATCACATCCAAGTGTCCCAAAATGTTATAAATAAATTTAGGTCATGAAAATATGTTTTTTATGTTTAATATAAACATTTATATTCATTTAAATCATACTTTTATCTCAATGTGGGCACATAAGAGATATTTAAGACTAAGAAAGTAACATTTTGTGACTTTCTTGGATTAAAATTACATATAAGTAATTTTATAAGAAAGTGTCCTTTAAAAAATTAAATTACTAAAATCATGTGTTATGTATCAAATTATGTTCATATAATAATAAATAGGTTAAAAAATAATGGCCTTATCACTAATGATTAATCAATATGAACTCGTTTTACCCTTTACTGAGGTAAAATATTTTACCAGAGTTACTATTCATATTGACTACATTTAAAGGGCCTTAGATTAAAATTTTTAAAATAATGATTCTAAATATTTTTTTTATTTATAAAAATTAAAAATTAAAAATTTATAAAATATAATAAGAAATTAATTCTACAAAATGCAATGAAATTTTTTTGTTGTAGAAAAATTACCTTTTAAACATAAAATATTTATATACTAAATTCAAGTATAAAATACACATCGAAAATAATAAGTTTACTATTTTAAGTAAAAATTATCTAATTAAAACTTAAAACATATCTAAAAAATAATTTTACATTGTAAAAACATTAACATAAAGTATAGTTTTCTAAAAAATCATTTTTTTTCATTATTCATTGAAAAAATAAAAGGAATTAGAAAATTACCAAAAAAGAATATTAAGAAAATTTTGAATTTATGAATTCAAAAAATAAATTAAAATTTTCAATTAAAATTTTTCACATATAGAAATTAATATTAAAATATAAAGATAAGAAAAACATATTTCTGAATTATTTTATTTTTAAAAAATAAAATGTCCTTAAAAAACTGTCTAATCATTTTCTAAGAACTTACCAGAAAATTCATATTTAGTTGGATTTTTTTATAATTTTTTTTTCTGATTAATTCCATCCAATTTAATAGATAGGTTATAAGAGAAATTTAATATTTTAGAAAAATCTCACTGTTCATCTGAAATTTCTATTATGTGCATAAAAAATATTAATAAAATATAATCATTTTAAAACATATTTCATAAAAATATTTGGGTGTAACATTTTAACCCATTAAAATGAATTTACCCTTCAAAATTTTTATAGTTCATAAAATTTTTAATATTTTATAATTCATTCTAAGAAAGTCATATCATAAAAATGAAAAATAAAATATCTCAGAAAATGTGAAATCTAGAAACATAAAGGTTACCTAATGTAATACATCACAAGGTATCCATATAGGTAGAACCTTAGAGAAAAGATAAAAGATATATTTAGAAGGTAAATATAGTCCCTAAATACTAATATATAGTAATAGATAAAATGTTCAAGATAAGGTTAACTACCAAAAAACCATGGAACAAATGGTGTTTTGTTAATGGTCCTTGATATAATTCAAAATTATTGAAGTACTATAATGTTTTATTTCAAGATAATTTTAAAAGTTACTCATTATTGATATAATTTCATAGGTACAATCTCACTCGTGGGTTGTTCCTTGAAGAATTTCCACGTTATCATTTACACCTATAAATGAAGTCGAAATTATAATGCCTCAAGAACATGTTGATCATATGATCCATAATGGGATGACAATTAATTGCCTCTACCTCTAATTATCATTAAAAAATATCTTTCATTGGTTATACATTAAAAATAAAAAATAATATGGTGATGTAATAAATTATTCTATAAAACATCACAAAACATTCATTTTAAACAACATCATAAATGGTTACTCTTATAAAACATTCAAAATATGAAAATTCAAATCATTGGAAAGAAGGTCACTAAATTTGAAAAAAAACATATCATTTTTCCGTAAAAAACAAGAAATATATCTTAATTTTATCAAAAAAAGTGAATAACAATATCATGTATTCTCATGAAATATGGTTATAACCTGAATTACTATATAACCTTAGAGAAAACATGCACGCATTAAGAAATATAATCTTTCCTCATATCTTAAATCAAACTATTCTATAAACCCAATCCATGATATAAGAGAAAATGTATTCATAAATTTACTAATTAATCCCATGTTCTTGAATACTATCCCATTTATTTTATCACAATAAAACATCTCTATACCTTATTATTATCCCAATATAATAAACATATTAAGGGTTATCTTCCCCTTAATCACATGTTCTTCAAAAATATCACCATACCACCTCAATAACTTTTTGTGGTTACCAATACTATTAAACTTGTTATTTCTAATCCTAAATGAAAAAATATATAGGATGAAGCCTAATATGTTTCATTATTTTTTAATACCATTAAATTATACCCATAACATTATTCATTAATTCCAATAAATAATGAACCAGTCATTCGACTATATTATTAATCCATTAACCAGTCTTCTCTTTTTTATTCCTTAACACATATTTCATGTCATATATCATTCTTAATATCTTGTCATATATAATATAACCATTACTAGTAGATACTTTCTGAATAACTTCACAAGATCCCTCCCACAGGGCTTTTATTTTTATAATACCCATGCATTCCACATTTATTGAATTTAACTTTCAATGATTAATTAGGTTTACTATTAATCCATGAACTACATTAACTGAACCTTTAAACTCTAAAAGAATCATACATTTAATTTGAAACAATCTCCTTGATACCTTTAACTACATGAATTACATGAGGAAAACTGAAATTTATTTCTTCAAGGATCACCATGAAACTCCATATTCTCTTATTAGATGTTTCATAATTCTCTATTACATTGATAGTAGTTATAAAATTATGATATTTATGTTTTGTCACAATAAAAATATTTCTCATTATATATCCTATTTAATTTGGTTTCTCATGAAGAAGATTATTCCATTTTCCTTCCCATTTTTTATTAACATGAATCATTTGGGTTCCAACCATTACGTACAATCCAAAAATCATAATTTGAGAAAAAATAATCATAGTTTGAGAAAAAATAAGCACAGTGGTAAACCATATAATCATGAGAGATGATGTCCAATTCAGGAAAACATCATTTTAATCAATGATTCCTTAGGTTTAATATATGTCACTCCTGACCATTATAAAACATTAGGATTTTATTCTATACATAGTCTAATCCCTATGATTTTTATAAATTTATTCTAATATTAATCTCTAAAGATTATATAAACCCTTATCTAATAGAAACTATAATGATCCAAACATTTTATGCAAAAATACTTCAACTATTTAGATGAGTATTCAATACAGAACAATACTATCCACTCAAAAATTGTAAAGGTTTAGTGTCAAAAGATATTAAATATAAAATTTTCCTATTTTATGAAATATATTCATCATATACTACATTTATCATCTCACATATTAATCATTGTATTAATAACCTACCTAAAATCATATTCATCACCATAGGAAGGAAAAATAAGAAACATTTAAATTAGATGTTCAGTAATGGTAATCAATGGAGGGAAACATTATTTCATAATAAAATATAAGAATAAAGGTATAACATTATGAAAAAAACATATAAAAAATATACCATTCAAAATAAAGATCATACTATTGATTCAAGGAATTGTTCATGAAACATGAAACATAATGAAATCATATAATATGATATATGAGATCATAACATCAGAGTAATACATGGGAATTATGGAGTCCACATTATAATAGGAAATAATTTTTTTACTCAAGGATAAGTTCCAAGAACATAATAGTGGATAAAGACCTACACTAAATAGGGATAACTCCCTATTCAATCCTTATCATACTAAACCAGTTTCAATATTTATTATATCCATGTATTAATGAAAGAAGTTCACTCGCTATTCCGACACTGTCTTAATAAATAGGGATCACACGCTTGCAACCCAGTCTATATCATGAAATATAAATCATTACCCAATGCATTAAAGGGATATATTGGTCCATCCCCTCAAATAATTAATATAATACATATGTTTTCCACATGAATATATCACATATCAGATAAAAACCCATGAAATTATGGGTTATATAATTATATCATCATTGCATAACCCATGAAAAATTAATAAAATTATTAAACATCATGGAATCATAAATATGAATAATCCAGAGAAAGAATAATGACTGTAATATTGGATCATATCCATCTTAAATCATATGTTACATAAAAATAATGTTTTCTATATGGAGAATAATTTTCAAATAACAAATGAAATAATTCTTGAAGAATATATCCTTTATATTTTGAAAAAATTATTTTCAAGAAGAATAAAAATTAAAATGAAAAACATTTCTTTGAAAAGTAACATGTAAAAATTTAAAAGATGATTCAAATAATTATGGTATCATTAAATTGGGAAAACCCATAGATAATGTATGAGTGAAAATAATATTCCTTATGAATTTTCCCCAGAAAAGTCTTAATGTATCATCTTTGGTGAATGATAAAAATATCCCATTTGAATAGATTTTTTAAAATTAAAAAATTTGTAAAAAATGAATTTAAAATTTCTTAGGAAAATTGTAAATGACTTTTTGAAAACATTTTTAGAAAAAATGGATAGAGAAGATAAATTTTCTCCAGTGGATACTTAAGCACAATCAATCCTGAATAATAATGAGATCGTGAAATAAACCCATACATTATTCTTTGAGTATCATTATTAATGATCAAAAATATTCTATAAAAAATATGTATTTATTATACATTTATCTATTAATGTCAATTTTATCATAACATATATTATTTATTTATAACCATTTATCAACAATTTATTAATAATTTGTTGTTAAAATCACTATTCTGGGTTACAACTGCTTCGTTTTCTAGGCATGTTTCACTGTAGCTGTCTTGGTCCTTGTACATTGATTAGGGTATCACCAATTCAATAATTTTAAACAAGTCATAATAATAATATATAATAATTATATAAATGTTTATATTTTTTCATATAAATTAGAGATAGAGAATTAAATTACACCATTCTTGGAGACGGTAAACCGTTTCTAAGCAAGAATGATGTATTGATATTTCATTGATGGAATTAAATAATGATAAAAAATAATTAATATTTATATAATAATTATTATATCATATATATCATATATATTTGTTAAAAGTATAATAATACCCATCAATAAAATACGAAGATGAAAAATGAATTCCATAACTCTGAGGAAACGGTATGTAGTACAAACGCACGAATGATACATTGAGTTATTTTTTTGATGGAAAAGAGAGTTTATAATAGGGTTTTAAAAATCATATTAAAATTAAATTATATTTTAGGATAATAAAATTTTTATTTTATTATAAATACCATATATTTAAAGGTGGTAATAATGAGTAGTAAAACAAATTGATCGTTTAGAGGGGTTATCTCTTCTTCAAAATGTTTTCTTTACATCTCCTCTAAAGGGATATATATATAGCCGATCTTTTGAGATGAAAATCACATATATAATGAAAATAAATAAGTTTAAAACAAAATATTTCATGATGTGGTTGAGATAGAAGGCTCAATGTGTTGTAAATAAGAGAGTGACAGGTTCCTATTTATAATTATTGCAAGTGGATCTTTTGGATTTTCTCAAAAGATTAAATTATAATAAATTAATTTTCAATCCATATACTAAAAAATGAACATTTTTTATATTTTAAGATATGAAATAGTTTTAGTGTCATCAAAAATATGTTTTATATAATTTTTAATGTTATTTTAAACCTTATCATTTTTATTTACCTGTAATTAAACTATTTTAAATGTAACTAAGGAATAACAATATTTAATATCAATAAGATTTAATTTTTACTTATATCATGTTAATTGGACCATAAAAAATAATTTAGGAAATTTTCAACAATATAATAATAATTTTTAAATTTTCAAAAAAAATTATGATTTTTAATTAATTTATTAAAATATTAATCTCATGAAATATAATTTTTGTCAATTTAGACAATATTCAATACCTTGAATTGTAGTTATATAAAAAAAACATAAATTATTATATTTTTTATTATATCCCTAACATGATAATTATATATATATATATATATATATCATGGATCACCTTAAATACCTCAAATTACATTGCTTTTAATATTATTAATATAATTTATTTTATTTTTTTGTTAATTTTATAATTACTACACTAGTATTGTATAAGAATTTAGGTTAATTATATAATTCATGAAAATTATAAATAAAATACTATTATGAATATATGTACTTTAGATTTTGAAATATTTTTCATATTATAATAGGTATTTTAGATAAAACCATATTAAAAATTTTATAGGTATTAAAAACATGTACGCGACATCTGAGATTTTTCTTTGAATAAAATATTATAAAGGATATAATATCAATCACACATCCCAACCTGTAATAAATAAATATATATAATTAAAATATTTTTATTATATTCAATATGGACATTTTCATTCGTTCATAAACTATTTTTCCCAATTTGGATACATAAGATATATTTAAGACAAGGAATGAAACATTTTTTTAATTTTATTAATATATATAATATATAAGTCATTTTCAGGGGAAAATATTCATTAGGAAACTAAATTCCAAACTATATGCATTGAGGTAATAATTAAATTTATCTAATTTAGAAAACGATGACAAATTATATCATTATCGCTTTTTATTCTACATTAACCCATTTTAACCTTTACTGAGGTAATAAAATTTACCCAATTACTATTCATATTGACTAAAATAAGAGTATTTTAACTAAAAAATATGGAACTAATAATTAAAAAAATAGAATAAATTTTTAATAATTTATAGAAAATAATGTATTAGAATATTAGTTTATATTGAATCAAGAAAATTGAATAAAATACTCTTTTCTCTAATAATTTCTTTTTAAAATTTATATATTTATAGAAAATTCAATTATAAAATACACTTATAAAATCATAATTGAATTATTTTAAAAAAGTATTAATTAAATAAAATTTTAATAAAAATAAAAATCATAAATTGACCATCAAATAACATTAAAAAATGTACAATTTTCAATAAAAATTAACATTTATAACTATTCATTGAAATAATACTTGTTTTCAGAATATTCTCAAAAAATAATATGATGAAATTTTTTAAATTATGTATAAAAAAATGAAATTAATTTTCTAAAATATGTGATCTATAAATTCGATAAATTAATATTCACTCTTAAAAATAATAAATACCGATCATATAAAATATAATTTTTAAATTATATTAATTTTTAAAATATTTTGTTACCGATTTTAAATATATATATATAAAAAAACATGAATTTATATGGATATTTGGTTCATAAGTTATTTATTTCTATGAATTCCCTCCAATTTAATGGTGAGGTTATAACTGACATATAAAATTTTTATATTATTTCATGATTTATTAAATCATGCTATTTTGTACAATGAATGTATTCAAAAAACCCTTTTTATTTTAAAATATATTTCCCTAAAATACTGTGAGATTGAACTATAAATTTCATTATTTATTGATTATAACACTTCCAAAGTGTTTAGTGTATAAGGTTACAATCGAATTGCCAACCATAATTATTTAGGATTTAGTTTTCAATGATGAAAATTTATTATCGAACCCTCCAAAATCTCATGAATTTCTATCTATTATGATTATTAATAGAATAGTCCTTTAAATATAATAATTTCACTTATTTGGTTCCTAAAATTATTGAAATTTTTTTTAATGAAAAATAAGAAATATTTTATACTTTGGTCAGGAATATTATTTTCCCATGTCAATGTTTTCATTATTATATTTAAAATTATTTTTTATTATTCTATGATTAATTAAAGTATCAATTTCAAGGGATTGAAATTGTAAAAGGAATTTGTTAGTAAAATATTCTTATAATTTTCTAATTGTTCTATTTTGAATATTTTAAAAAAATGTTAAATAAATCATTGTTTTAACATACACGAAAAGAAAATAATTTCCACCATTATGAGAGGTTGATGATTTGAGTCCTCCTTTACAAGTATCATTTGATATTTTCTATTAAAAGTAATTCCATAATATTTTATAATTTTATAGATTTTATATATGTGTTTCAAAAATGATTAAGTGTTTTAGTTTAAAAATATTCCAGGTGATCTTTTAGTATAATTTTTATTTATGATAACATACATTGCTATTACATAATATTTACCAATTATATGATCCATATATTCCATAATTAATGATTCTCATGATTTATTTTAATTTCACTTATGATTTTTTATGAAACCCATTTATTTTTCATGGTTTATGATATGATGTGATCTTTAAATCATTTCAAAACCAATTTTTTCCATGTGGTATACTATATGATGAATTATATATGATCTATGGTCATAAATATGTTTGGATAATGATTATATGAATAGTGGGACAAAAATTATTTATCATCCCTATTTATATAATAAATATAAATATCTAATGATATAATAAATATTGTAATATGGAGTGAACTGATTTTTGTTTGGGAGTTTTCCCACTATGATAGTATTTAGGATGAACATAGACTATAAAGATGATGGAATAGTCAGTGATCCCAATACACTATGATATTTCTTGATGTGATCTATAGCAAAGGAAATTATTTTATATTTTTCCCTGTATTCATCAAACTTATTTTATGTGATGATGTAATGATCTCATATATCATGCTGATTTATTTATTTCTGTTTATTTTCAAATGAAATACCAAGATCAATGCCCATAAATCGAGATAATGATCATGTATATAGTGGATAAGGTTCTAAACCATTATCCAACCCTGTTAGTTATTTTATTTTTATACAATCATTTATATATCCATTTTTACCTTTATAAAGCATATAATACCACCCATTCTTATAATTCAAATTCCATTAGTTTTGAAGAAAGTTTTTATGTAGGCTATATCAAAGAATAGTACTATATTAGACTCATTTATTGAGATAATAAAGAACAATTATGATATAATTTGACTATGCATCTAGTCTCCAAATAGAATGAACCATTACGTGTTTGTATTCTATCATAATTCATTTTAATAATCATTCTTAAATTAAAATTTAAATCAATATTTGAAAAGTATGGTTCACTTTAGTTTGTATCATACCATGGTTTATTTAATCACTGGATACTATGATTAATGAAATTCATTTGAAATCACCAGGAATAATTATAATTATTAAAAAAATTATTTTTTTTGTTAAGGAAGAGATTATGTGGTTTTCTTATAAGACATAAAAATATTGATATTATAATTAGAAATGGTTTTGTAAATTATCTAATATAAATAATAACACAAAAAAAATTGGTTTAGTATAACTAGACCATCATTTTGGTTTGCAAGGAGTGTTCCCTTTCCCTGCTACTAGTTTTCCACTCCATGGGAATATTCTTGGATTAATTAAAATTATCACTGTAAACCAGTATTCATTATTTGAAAATATGATAACCATGAATGACATAAGTTAAATAGAATTTTTTTTAGATTTAAAATAATGTTCCATGATTTATATATCCTTCGATTTTTTTTATTTTTGATCACTCTAATTGTATTTTATTTATGAACATGATATCTGTTTTGGTAATAGTAATGGATTGAAGCTTGAATGATGAAGTAATGGTGGTAATTTGTAAGCTGAAATATTATTTTACACTATTCGGTTATAGTAATATGAATAAATATATAAATGTTAAAGCTTTATGGAATGCTAATTCATAACCTCTACGACTATATATTTAATTACTAGTGAAAACTGCTAATTGAATGATGATTGCATATCAAGTCTATGATTCTTATATGATTGATGTTTTTTGGAATAATCATTCTTTTAATATTTTTATTCTCTATATAGTGTAATTTAATTTTATTTTAGGAAAAAATTAGTTTTCATTATATAAATCCAACATAAAATTTCTAGAATTTTACGTTAGATTAGATATTTTAAACCAACCTATGATTATTTATGAGTGATTGAATAAATTTGAAATATAAATGGAAACAAAAACCCTTTAATGGTTAATTAGTTTTAGTCAAAATATTTATTTATCTCCTATTATTATGGATAAACTAAACATATATGATACCAATATTATATAATACTTTTTTCACATTCCTTTAGAGTTGTTTCATAGTCATCATATGAATCATGATGTTTTGTTATTAATGGAACTCATACCTAGTTCTACACCTACTCCAAATACTCCATATATAATGGCATTTATTATGTTAAAGGAAGTAAGAAAGGAACTCCAGATGAATTTAGACAATTCATTTATTCGACAATGAAAATCATAAAATGATTCTCATTTATCATTTATTAAAAAGAATGATGGATCAATATGAGTCTACATTTATTTTTGGGAATGTGTAAATATCATAATAAGTAATATATATTATAGCCACTGTGTTGATAATTTTTGGGTCAATTTCGAGGAGTTCAATATTTTTCCATGAATGATCATTAATATAGATAAAATCAGTAGAGGGTCAATAATGATGATTTCCCCAGAACAACATTCTGTAAAATGTACAAACTCTAGGAATTTATATTGATTCTATTTGGTCATACTGATTTCCTAGATATTTTCATATATTTTATAAATAGAATCTATATAGTTTAACTTTATCTGTTTTTGGTGGTCATTATATACAATATTCTTAAATAATTTAAGAGAAAAGAAGATAATTATGTCCAAAAAATAATTTTACTAAAGAAATTATAGAAGGGGAATCTTTATTAGAAATTTACAATGTGTTAATATAGGTTATGTAATGTTTCATTTTTTGAGTTGTATAATAAAATTAGAGGGTATATCGTGGGATCCAACAATGACGGATGTAAATAAACATTGAACTAGAAAAACTTATATTACTAAGATCCTTAGTTTTCTTTATTTGGATATATAATATAAATTCAATTTAGAGAATTTCTCATGGATGTATAATCCACTAAAAAAGTTAACTACTTTTGGAGGAAAGTTCCTTTGTAAATATTAATGTGAGAAAAATGTCAAGGAACTGAAGAGAATTTTAGTAGGCATGACTATGCTTACACTACCCTAAAGTAAAAAAATAGTTGGGATATATAATCAAGAATAAATAAAGTGAATAATATTTATTCAAAAGAATAATGATATGGGGAATTTTTAAACCTCAAAAAAGTAGATGGTTCCTGATAACCAAAAATCATAATTTTGTATTGGCTGAATTAATTTTTAAATTAAATATATGGAAACATTATAATTATGAATATTATTTTGACATATATACCAATAATAAGATTTTAATTTTTATATTAACTCATAAAGTGTTGAATATTAAAAGTATAATATGATGGGAGTTGATTAATTAGTATTAAGTTTTGATAAATTACCACATTTGGAAAGAGAATAAGGTGGACAATGATTTGAGTCAAAAGGGTCATGATAGCTTAACTATGAAGAGGATGAAAAATGAAAATATTTATATATTTATAAACTATGGATTTAGAAATATTAGATGATGTTGAGAAATATTATTTTGTCAAATAAGTGTTCAACCATTAATCCTTGGGAAGATTAAAGAGGAAAAAAGGATGATTTGGATTTTCAAAAGATGTTTAGAAATGTTCCAAAGTTTAACCATCACAATAATTGAATAATACATTTCAATATACATGAATGTATTATTTATACCATATTCAATGGAGATATTTGATTAAGATCATTTTTCATGATTTATTATTCATACTAGATATAGGAAAATGTATAGATATCAAAAAGAGTATTTATTGTGGGAGAACATGAACTGTGATATTTTAGAGTATGTCTCTCATTGCTTTTCATGATAACATGTTAAGGGGATGAAAAAAAAGTATAATGGTATATTATAACCACTACCCAACCAAAATGGAATTATAAATAATTCACCATGTATTTTTTCATTAGACTTCCAAAAAATAGAAAACACATAACGTTCTTTGGGTTTTGGACGATCACATTATGATGCTAGGAAATATTTTTTAACAGGGGGATTCTCTAATGATCAACATTATGAAATATAAATTTAGGATGGTGTACAATTTAATATAATATCACATTCTATTGATTTTAATTGGTATATAATGTTTACTATGAACTTATAGTTAAGTATTTAGAATGCTTTATATATAAAGTTTTTTTCACTACAATGAATCATATGCATACAAATAGACAGCCTATGAGAACCCTTAAATACGTATATATTATTTTGATATCTTTTTCAATGGACCCCAAATGTTTTGGGATAAACACCTTCATCAATACATGTTTTTATTCTAAAAAATATTTCACTTGATAATTTAGATGACATATTATAAAGACCTCCATGAAATAATGTGTATAACTATGTTATAATGAAATGAAGTTAAATAAATAATGCTATTGGGACTTGACTTAGCTAAGTAACTTCTAGATAATTTTAGAGCTATTATGTATCATATTAGGGTAACTCAGAGTCGATTGTTTTAAAAACATTTCTAGTGAAATATAGAAGTTGATGTCGATTAGATGGTATTTATATTAATTTATTCATGGAAAAAGGTTATAATATTAAGATATAATGTAAAGATAGAGAATTGTTATTTTCATCCCTTCAAGATTCATTATTTAGTAGGTATATAAGCCCATCTATTATTGTTTAATGAATCCTCTCCCATGATCACAATGTGTTCCATGTGTCTCTCATGAGAATGTATATAACAAATTATTTACATGCACTGAACATAGAGGTTATACCCCTGTATATTGATATTTTTTGTGAAGGAATACTAAAATAATTCATAGATCATATAAAAAGAGCAAAGAAATAAATCTACCAATCTAGTTAATGAATTCTGGAGGAATAAAAATTTGGAAGAAGCTACAAGGGAACCTAGGGACGCAATAAAAAAGAGATATATGCATTTTTTTTATATTTGAGTGATTAAATTTTTAGATTTAAATTCATTGTAATGTTGTTATAATGTTACAAAATGTTATTTAATGACATATGTTTTCATAAAATTATTTTTTTGATAGCTTGGGATATATTTAACCCCATGTCTAAATGAACGGTAATATAGTATATCATTATAAACTAGAAAATAAATTGGTGATATAAATTGTTGTAACAATAGTTTTAAAATTAGTAATCATGGATATGGAAAAATAAAACATATTTATAATTAGTTATTCAATTTTTTGTAATTTCCTTATATGATTAATATATACATTTTTCCATAATAATTGTTTTTATTAATTTTTGTGAGAGAATATTATAAATAATTTTTTATAATTTTAGAAATGTTATTTGAATAAATACAAATAATATTTTGATTCATTATTTAAATAAATCATAAATTTATCTTTTTATAATATTTGAAATCAATTATTTATAAATTAATAGTGAAATAATATTTTTAAATAAAAAATCATTTTTTTATTTCATAAATATAAAAATTATCAAATTTTATAAATTTTATTCCAAATTAACATTTATCCATTTACATATTTTATAATACTTTTAAGTTTATTAGATTTATTTTTATATTGTATTATGGTAACAAAATGTTTGATAATTGATAAAACATGTTATTTAGAAAAACGTTTTCCTAAATATTTTTTTGGTGTAGTTTATAATTTAATTAAAAAAATTATGTGATATGATTTTGATAATTTTTTTCCATATTTTGAATTATAAAAATTAATATTATTTTATATGTTGAACAAAAATTTTGGTCATAATTAATTATAAATTCAGTTAAAATATGTTATAACATTAAAGGTAAAAAACTAGTTTTTTTTCGAAGTTAAACTAATAGATTATTGTTTTTAGCATTTAAACAATTCCAAATACTTTTAGAATGTAATATTTATACCACATAAAACTCCAAAATTAATCTATATGATTTCGTAATAATGTTTCTTTAATATGACATTATAATATTAGGATTAGTTTGGAAATTCCAATTGTGTCGTCTTCCCCACTTATATAAGGAAACACTTTCATTCAATTGATTTCACAACTACGACCCATCTAGATTAACCAATCCCTTCCCAATTACAATATAAAATTATATACACAATATTCATAGGTCATGGTCTCATTAAAAGTCCATTCCAATAGTCCAAAAAGGGTATCTAAAAGAGGCTTATAGAAGTAGATATAAGTATGCCACCTAACATCATTCAATTTATTTCTTATCTGAATTTCTATAAATCAAGTGTATTAATATTAAAATGAAATCAAAATTAGGATAAATATTATTATTTTTTATTATAATTATGTAACAACCTTTTATCATCCACTTTTCCTTTAAATGTGATGTGAATGTATCGCTCTTGTGTAAGATTGGACTATAAAATCCACATAGTGATACAATATTTTTTCAATCACCATAATGTATGGATGTTTAATATGATATTTTTTATGTTTATATATGATATTTAGGAAATATGTTTTCTTCTATATTTATAATAACATATCATACATCTTACCAAGAAATCTACTAGAAAACGAAAATGTTGAGCAGGAATATGTGTGGACTACCACATCAACGAAATGATATGATTTTTTTATTCATTTATGATTTATATGGATGGTAATGATGGTCTATTTAATGTAAATATATATGTAAAAATGAAATAATTATAATTTTTGTATTATAAAAGAATATAAATATTTATTTCCATCTTTTCAATAGAAAATGGAATAATGCATATGCATATGTACAACCTACCATATCCATGAATGTTATAAATAATTTCCTTATATCAAGTTTTTATAGATGAATGTATATATATATATAATTAATAAATTTAATATTATTATCATGATTTACATTATGAATATTTTGGAACCATGATCAATGATCGTGGATTAGAATTGTCAAACTAATACTCTCATGAAAAACAAATCATTTAACACCCAACAATGTTGATTTATATAATAAAATATTAAAAAATAGGTTTTTAAATATTATAAGTTGTTCATTAATGATATTATAATATTTTTCTGAATATAGTATATAATTATCATTAATTTATATGTATTACACATGATTTTTGATTCCTTATGATTAAATTTTAAGTCAATTTAAAAGATTTTCACATCAATTTTTTATAACACATACCATATTTAACTCTTATTGTTTTTTACTTGTTTAAATGTACCATAAAATAGTTTAATGTATATTTATTATGATGATAATTATTTTTATTTACATATCCATTTATTCTTCTCTCTTTCATGAGGTTTTTATTCAAAAGTTATGAAGTGGTATGGGGTTTCTTCTAAAATCTCATGGTTTGATAGAATTGTTTACAATTTAGTTTTGACTGTTAAATGTCATGATCCACCAATCAAGAATCAAATTTATTTTAATATAATATGTTTATTCAATTATCAATCATGATATTGCCCTTTTTTTCTATCATTGGTATTAAAATTATAAAGATTTTTTTTGAGAGAAACAAAATTTATTTTCTCTTTAGCCATGAATATTTTTCTCTAATTCACATGTTATAATTATAATATATTTAATATTTTTTATCATTCTATGTCTGTTTAATGAAACAGTTGTATATTATTTTCTTATTTAACAATTTATTAAGGGGAATATTTATGCTGTTATTGAAATGAGGTAATATTTACTTTTTACAATAAAATATGAATGAAATATTTGTTTATGCATTCAATTCATGAATATGATTTATTAATATCCATAATTATGAATGATTAAAATAATTCATTATAATTTTCCATGTTTATTTTTAAAGAAAATGTTTCAATTTTTTTTAATTTTTATTGATTAAATATGTGATTTCAAAATAGAAAGTTAATTTTTCTCATAAAATATTCCATGATTGGTTATAAAGAAATATAAATTAATGGAGACATCCATTTATGATACATTTTTCTTACTAGGGATATAATCCATGGATACCAACCTTGTTATTTATCATTATGGTTTATGATTATAATGATTTTACATATATAAATCCTATTTATAATGCACTAGTGTTGCTATGATGATTTTTTGAAATGTCTATGAAACTGATTTCATTTCAAGGGGTTGTGATATATGATAAATTATTTATAGTATAATGAAGCACATATAAATATATAATTCTTATGTTATGGGTAGGACTAAAATTATAAAACCTTATAATGAATTGGAAAAATATGAAAATCTCATGAGAGAATAAAAACTAGAAAGGGCAGTGAATCTAGTTTTGAATGGGGTCTTTCCACAATAATAGACATGGGAGTGAACCTTAACTAAGGATATGATGGAATGGATGTTAATCCAAAGAAAATTAATGCATTTTGAAATTGTAATTGACTAAGGGAATGTATTTTTATGATTATGTTCAATACATTGACTTGTGTCTTAAAAAAATTTATGTCATAATGGTTCATATTATTTTATTTCATTATGACTCATGAGTTATGAACTTACAATATCATTACAAGACTTAAATACAGAAATGTGGGGAGATCCACCATTAGCCTATGTCCTATTACCTTTTTAATATTAGTTTTGAGGTATGAATATGATATATAGATATGTTGGTGTGCAGTGTTCTATATTTTTTTACTGGTGGGGTTTAAGGAAAGGGCCACAATTGACCCTTTTTTAACTCAATTATATTTATTTGTATTCCTTTTTAAATTTTTAAACATTATTATGATTAAAATAATCATAGCTCATAGAAATTTTTTTCCAAACTCTTATTTACAAATTAATATTTTATTTATTTTAATTTTACCTAGTATTTTAGTCTTAGAAAAATAATATTTAAAAAAAATAAAATCATAAATATGTTTGATAATACATAGTTTTCCAATACAATTAGAAAATCCATGTGGTGATAATGAAAGTGGGACTACAATTTTAATAGGACAACACTTCTTGGCTGGAAATTCATTTTTATAAGTATAATACCAAATTAATATCGTACCCCAAATTTCAAGTGAGAGTTTTCACTGTTGGAACATGGTTTGGATAACTAAGCTTCAAAACCATTTGTGTTATAGTGTTAATAAAAATTAAAATCTATATTTCTTCCTTATTTAATTTAAATCAACAAATTGGGTTCCCATTTACAATTTAGATGATCCGTATTTAGAGGAATCCCCAGAAAACACATCCCTTATAGCTCTCTCAAATTGAGCCTCAAATGCATGTAATTTCACGAGGAATCTGTCCAGGTTTGGGATTATCATCATCCACTCCCTTCTACCACATTATATTTTATCACCTAATATCTATTTCTATGTTCCAAACCCTAGGGTTTCATGGTCCGTCAATTTTTATTGTTTTGGGTTTAGAGAGTTGGAAGATTTCTCCTTGGGTATTCTTATTAATTATTCAAGGGGTTTTTGTACTACTATATATTTTGAAGGTAAGTGATTATATTATTATTATTTTATTTAACACTCTATCGGTGGTTTGGTGTTCCCCTATTTTATTTTTTAAATTATTCATACATTTTGTTACTATTGGAATGAGATAAACAATGTGATAAATTTTTTTATGGAAATAATATTCTATTTCCTTTGGAATCTTATGGGTTTCCTCTCATTATGTTACTTCACCTAATGAATCATTTTATACTAAAACTATGAATTATTTATTTTTTATTATATATATATATATATTTCATGTGATTGATTACTATTATATAATATTCATGTGATTTTATGAGTAGTGATATGGGATTAGAAATATGAATATGTTGTGTTATACCTAGTTTTGAGCCAATTAACTTAGTTTACTTGTTCCGTCCTTATGTAATTAAATTATGGAGGATGTAAAAAGTATAATTCTAGTTTGAGTAAAGATAGACATATGTATAGGTATATATATATATGTATTCAATTTTTTACTAGAGAATATGTGATTTTTTTCATTAACAGTCCATAGGGTGTTAGCCGAGTGGTACCCACTGTTTTAATCCCTCTCTCTCCATGATAACTAGTGCATGCTCGAGTCCAGCCAGACTCAGACACCGTTAGTATTATGAGTATAGATATTCAATGCTATTTATTACCTGGGGAATGTGGTGCAAAATTGGTCTTGGTTGCCCCTGATTGGAGTCGGTGTCAGCAACCCACATTTTATCAAAGAAATTTATTAGTTGGAGAATGTGGCGTGCACTTGGGCTTTGTCAGGGCCCCCTCTAGGAGTCGATGTTAGCAACCCACATTGAAGGTGGGGTGTGAATCCTCTGAGCATCATCATTTCTCTATCGAATGGGATAGGTTTTCTACGTACGAATAAAATCCCTCCCTCCTCTGGCATAACTCGGATGGATCGGCATCAGGGTCCATCATCTCGGTGTCAGCATTTATCAATGTGGTGAATTCCGGCTTCCAGCTTTGACAACTCAGGTGAGGCGTCACCTTTGTCATCCGAGTATCGACGGGTGAATGTATCGGTGGCCGATGGCCTTAGTTCTGGGTGGACGGAGGTGTATGCATTGGATCTTGACTGAGCATTGATGTGTGAAGGTTCAATGTCTTCGCATCAGCCCAATGTGGCATAGAGAGGGTGGGTTTCTAGTTTGTGCTTCAGGTGGTCCTGTGGTTTTTTACAAGTCAGTTCCTATTGATTTCTGAAATTTCTATTGACTGCGTTTATTTGGTGGCCCTACTAGTGTTTTTCTTGAGGTCTTGGTTTTATCTTGAAGTTTGTGAAACGGTTTTGGCACCATTACTTTCTTGAAGATTTCATTATCAAAATGATCAGAAAAATCCTATTTTGAAATAATTTGTTTTAGAATTATCTTTTTATGAGTCTTATAAAGAGTAAATTCATATAATGATTATAGAATCCTTATTTTTAAAATTTATCACCTCATACTCAAATTAATTTGGGTTCATAAAACGAATGGCTCATATATGTTCATGGTCATCATTGGAACAATTTTGATGCATTTCATATTTCGTTACTAGATGGTTACTGATGGAGTCATTTGAAGGTCAGTTTTTTTTATAATATTTTCATTTCATTATCATTTCAACTGATTCATCCTTCCCTATTTTTCTTCCTTTAAATTATCGATCGAGCTTATGAATGTGGAGTTGTGGATGTTGAATATACGAGTCCATTTTATTTGGTGTATTTGGAGATGAGGCTGATTAATTATTTTTTATTCACAATGTATTTATACATGTCTATATGTTTTTAAGGGTTACCAATGTGTATACAAATAATGATATACTGTTAGTGGGATTCCAAATGTTGATTTAATTAATTTTTTTGAAAACATTATTACTAGTGATTTGTTTCTAATGCCTTCTAACATTTTGGTTCCCCACATGGATCAAGAATGCCCCTCAAGAAATGACATAGGATGGATAGAGTGTATAATGGATGGGAATCATGATATGTTTCATGATATAGACTTTTATAATCCATCATCATCGATACCTATGTATGGATAACAAAATATATAAAAGCTTCATCTCAAACAAAATGGAGAATCAAGGAAGAGTAGTGAAGGAAGTTACTATTGATGATAAGGTCCCGCCAATGTCTATAATGGATGTATCTAATGATATGGTGAACATCCTCACCATCCTCTACAATGATACAGATGATATGTGTCACCACACCCTTGTGATACACTCTTGAACTGGGATGATTTGGTTAAAAGGGATAATTATTTCCATATATCATATTAATTATGAAATATCCCAAAATGATTCATCTTCTAATGGATTTCGAGTGTTAAATATATGGTTATAATGAAACCATTTTTGTTATACATTAAACCATGGATTCCAATAGATAAAGTTGAATTTTATAGGTGGGTGACATGAAATATAGGTTTCAAGGGGCTACAATAATTATCACAACTCAGAAATATTTAGATGGGGAAAAAATTTTCATATTCATTTTCAAGTGATATAATTAAATATTTCCTTAAGTATAAGTAGTCTATATTAAAGATATTATTTCATTTATTAATGATGTAAAATGTGTTGAGATGGTATGTGAGAATGATCTACTTTATAATACCAAATGTAGGATCAAAATAAAAGAGCTACTGTATGGAGTATCTAATGATGCTCAATATATAAGAGGGGGGGGGGTGAATTGTATAATTTAAAAAATTCTTTTGGAACTTATAAAGATGGTTATGTTTAACAAGGTTAAACAAGGTAATTCACAAAACCTATAGTTCTACACACTTACTGCATTCAGGATACATGAATCTGAGAAAGAAATTCTAGAAAAGTTATTCCAGAAATGAATCTTAATGATAGTTTATAATGATGATGATTCTACCTTAAATCATATAGAATCTAACTAAATCAGAGTATAAGTATAAGTAAGTATATGATTGTTATACTTTCTTCAACAATAAAAATGCAACAGAAAACTTGTAACAAAACAAGTAACAAGTAGTAAATATTTTAACCCAAAGAGAAGGGTATCCAACAACCTTGGATAAAGGTCCCTTGATTTATAATTTAAAAAATATATGTCTTACCCACACCAGGGAAAGCCCTCAATACTAAGATCAGAGTCTATCTTTCTATCCCCACAAGCACTCAACATCAAGGTAGTTGGCACCTATGTCTTCCTCAGCAAGGAATCCATGAACTTCAAGGTAGTCAACACCTCTGTCTTCATATCCTCAGAAGCCCTCGATTGTGCACAGAAACAATCAGACTCTCACAAAACAAATCTGAACCAGAAGTTTAGTACACACTAAGCATGAGAGTATCTCTCTAGAAATCACTTCAACAACATGTAATCTTTATAGTCATAGAAAATTTTTAATCTCTTTTCAAATGAGCTCTTATTTATAGGCACTACTTCAACAGTCGGATCCCACCTCCAACGGTTATATTTTTCCTTGAATTTCGGAGGGACCTGTACACATGACACTCAAACAACAGTTAGTTAGTAACTGAATTCATGACATCGTTTTATCACAAAATGAGTATAAGAAAAAATATTCTTACATAACTAAAATCAAATATTCAAAATGTAATCACATGAAAGTTAAGATTCTAGCCAAAATTTAATTCAGAGTCTATAATACAAGAATATTCAGATTCTGTTTTCTAGGAATTTGTAACCTAAACTGATAATGTTTGGAGTCAGAGTTCAGAGGAATTTGGAGTCAGAACTAATAAGAGTTCAGAGTTTGTATTATGAGAACTCGGAGTCAGAAGTCAGAAGAGTTCGTAACCAGAATTCGTATTCAGAATTCAGAGTCAGAACTCAGAAAAGTTTGTAACTATAATTTGTAATCTGAATTCAGAGTTAGAACTCAGAAGAGTTTGTAAATAGAATTTGTAATCAGAATTCGGAGTCAGAACCCAGAAGAGTTCTTAACTAGAATTCATAATCAGAATTCTGAGAATTTGGATTCTAAAAAATAATGCTTCATATCTTCGTAATTATAGGATTCAGAGGTTTTGGTTTCAAACCGAATTTTATACTTAGAAAAATTATGATATGAACAATGAAAACATGATAAGGATAAATTTACATTGAGAAGTAAATTTTTCCTTATATAAGTAAAACATAGGGTAAAAAGAAATTTTCCTTGAGATAAGGTGTTTGTGATTTTCAAAACAATAAGGAGTGGTAAATTCATAAGGAAAACTTTATTGACTCAACAATCTCCCCCTTTTTGGAAAGAACAAACATCGTTAGGAAAAAATATAAGGACTTAAATTTTTTTTCTAGACTTTTAAATAAAACTTATCTCCCTTTTCACATTGGCAAAGATGAATACAACTAACTCCCCCTTAAGATTTAAAACACTAAGGATCGTATTCTAAATTTCTGGAATGATTTTTTTTAATTTTTCTTGAATATGGAAATCTTCGTAATGAGAACCCCCCATTAGTTAAACTCCCCCTTACTTAGGGATATTTATTCTTTACTTAGAATACCTTTTCATTCTCCACCTTTGTGATTTCAAAAAAGAGTTTGAGGGAATGGAAAAAAATATGGTACCTGAAATATTAGTACAAACATCCAAACAAAAACAAGCCAGCACAATTTCATTAAGATTTGAAGAATTTGTACAAGGCAAAAAAACACAACAAAATATCAGATTGACCTATTTTCCTTCCTTGTACTTGGATATCAACTTCTTTACTATGGTTCTCAGCTTCTTTATCTCTTTGTGATCTTTCTCTGCTTGCTTCTCTAAGTCTTTGGTCCTATCATCCTATGCGTTCAGAGCCTCTGCCTGAGCGTTTAACAAGTCATCTTTCTTCACTAGTTTATCTTAAATCTTGATCTAAAGATCCCTTTCTCTTTTCCAGCTTTGAGCAACAGAGTTCAGCTTCCCATTTAGATTGTAACACCCCGAAATTTTATAAAAAATATTCTTTTTAATTTCATTAATGTCTTGTGTTGTACGCTACACCAAAAGAAGCTTTCACAACACACATCCTTGACTTGCCTTTCATTACACGCAATCACGACCTTCCTCGATAGCGTGTGTAGTACGCAATACCGAGTTTCACTAAACAACGATATGCTATTAATATATTATTATAACTAGCCGTTATGAATAGTAATAACCACCTTTTAAAATTTTAGAAATTTTAGCTCTCAAAATGGACTTTAATTTTGGATTCGGAGTATCGAATTTAGCCTAAGGTGAAATTTTGGTGATTTTCGGATAACTTTTATTTTCTAATGAATAGTGAAAATTACTAAATTTTAATTAAAAAAACTTTTTTAATCGAAATAATTAATAGTGATAAATCATTAATTTGAGTGGTTTTAAAGTATATTTAGAATATATTTTTACAATTCAATACAATGTTGGTCATTGGATGTAATTTCAAATTTACACCAGACATAAACAAGTGTCAATCTTTTGATAGTTATTATCTCTTAAAACACGCTATTTGTTGTGACAACAAAAATTAATTATAAAATTAATTAATGCAACTTATATGTTGGGAATTTTGTAAAATAGAAATCATTTTTGAATTCGGAATATCAATTATAGCTTAGGGTGAAATTTTGGCATTTTTCTGAAAAACTTCAATTTTTGATGAATAGTGAAACCACTAAGTGGTAGGTTAAAAACTGAATTTTGCATAAAACTTAATTTTACCGCTTCTGTGAATGGAATTTCGAAAATCCGACAGACACGATTGATATCAGTAAGTAAAATGTGGTTCAATGAGATAAAAATAATTTTTTTGGTGAATAGTAACTTTTTACTTTTTTTACTGAGGTTAATAGTAAATAGGGTAACTAAGGGTAATATGATATTACTATTACCCTAACACATGTCCTAATTCTATTCGATAAGTGTAATTCAACCAAAAACAACCTTATGAATATAATATGACCATTTAGGTCCCCTTGGATTAGATTATGACATTTAATATTATTTTATTTAATGAATAGTTAAAATAGTTAAAATCAAAGTTTAATAAGTAAATCATTTTTAATATGGGGTTATACATAAGAGAAATTCGACTATAAATATTCATTAGAAATATAAAAATATTTCCTATATAATGGTTTTTTATTTGTAATTTTTAGACATTATATAATGTAATTTATTTATGACACAATGATGATGCAGTAATTATCTTATTAATGAAATATTGACATAATTGATGTTATAAACACAAAAATAAATGTAATTTGAGACTTTTTATGAATTCCACTAATTTTCTAGGTCACTATGATATATTATTGTAGATTTATTAAACTTTGTTTGAACATATAATTCTGTTATGACTTTCACAAAAATCATATATCAAATAGTGTCAAAATTGACACAAAATAGTTTTTAAATCAAATATTATATTATTAATTGTTATTTTATTCCTAAAAATATAAGGTTCGGCCAAATGACTGAGTTAAGGATATATATATTAATAATAAACAATTTGGGGTTCTTTTGGAATGTTATATTAAGTGTATTAACCATATAGTGTAAGAAAACAAAAAGACACGGTAAAAGTTAAATTATTTAACTTAGAGTTAAATCTAATTGATAAGGTTAAAATAATAACCTAAACTTGTCTAAATCCTATTTTTTGATAGGCTTTAGACCCATACCCACTTTATCTTCGAAATAAGACCCTTTGGAACCATTATAAACCAATTTTGACTTTAATATAAAATAATATTTTGAGATATTCCTAAGGTGCCCCTCTCCTCCCTTATAAAAGGGCACCTCCTCCCTCTCTTCCTCACACAACTTTGAGCCTTCAATCTCGGCCAACCCCTGCCAAAATCCCTTCTCCACTTCCCTAGTATCATCCTAGAGGTCCTGGTCTTCTTCAAAGACCATCCTTAGTTCTTTAAGTGGAGGTTAAGAAAAGGCGCGTCAAAAAGAAGTAATATCCATTACCGATCTTTTTCAATTTCATTCTTCTTCAACTTCTTCTTCTTTTGTTGTTTCATGATAAAGTAATAACATCAGTATTTCATATATACTGATATGTTATTATAAATATGAAACAACTCTAATTAACCTTCTATCCATCCTACGGAAAAAGGAAATCACCGCGCGTGCGTACGTACGGAATACCGTCTCCACGCCGTGGTGTAATCTATTTTCCGCCACCACCTTAATTGGATGGGTATAAAGGTGTAATGAGTAACTATATATGATTATTATAAAGTTATATTGATACTGAAATATTATACATACACTTCAACACAATTCCACGACCATGGGAACGATATCATCGCTCGTGCGTACGTACGGACTACCGTCTCCACGACGCGATGAGATTCATTCTCAATGATTAGCCATTCATGAATGATTATAAAGTATATATAATAAGTACCAATGAAATATATGACCTAATAATGATACTGGAATTATTTATATTTATATTTATGTCATCTACTTAATTCCATTCAATTCAATAAGGAAACGAAAACAGCGTTCATGCGTACGTATGGACTACCGTCTCCATGAACGGTGTATTTCTTTCCATTTAATGATTTATTATATATGTATATTCTGAATATATATATATATAAATCATGTTTTATATTCTTGAATTATGTAATCATGATCTAAGTAATCATATGAATAATTACAAGTTAAAAACACGAACGACGAATGAGACGATTTTACCCAAAATGCTACTTTAACATGAATTTACAAAAGAACGGGTAATATAAAGTCATAAGTGGACCATATATGATATAATAACAATGAATATGATTCTGTAATAAGTCAATAACATGATTTAAATCATTATATAGGAGGTTCGGACACTTACAAAGCACGTCGGACCTAAGGTAAGGGGAAATATCACAATCTCATTTTTATCCGAGATTGTTTTTACTTTGGCATTTACTGGGGTGTATTTTATCATCCACATCCATGTTTCCTCAATATGTAATATTATTTCCGTTCACCTACAATTTTTTAAATCCAATTTCACCTTTCGGTTAGTTTTTAGTAAATGATATGAAAGGAATCTTTTGTCGTTTTTCGTTCGAGGTACTTTTTGACTTTTCCGACAAAAGTACGAAGAATGTTTTTTTAACTTATTCGACATGAATGGATTTTTAAAACATTATTTCCAAGAACATTCCTTTACAAGATTTCATGTTTATTTTTAATCAACTTCTTTTTGTACGACATGTTAAGAAAGGAAAAATGTTTTTGAAGAATAAAGGATATTTTCCTCAAGAATGGAGTTCAAGTGTGTTATCAAAATTATTATCCATCTAAGATAATAAAGGGTTCTGTTTTTATCCCTATTATTACATTGATTTGATCATGTTGTGATGGAACTATTTTTATGAATTCCTTTATCTTTTATGAATTGTTTTATGATGTCATGATATTTAAGATTCCCATTTGTATTACATGGGTTATGCAATGATGTATGATTTTATGATTTTGTGGCACACATAAGAATGGTATCATTATGAGATGGGTGGGACCTATATCTCCCTCCAATGCATTGGGTAAAGATTTTATATCTCATGAGATAGACATGGCTGGAATGGTAGGTTATACCGGTTCAGTGAAACAGGACTAAAACGAGGGTGACTCGGTTCAGAAATGGACTTTGTCCACTAAGATAGTCTTGGCAATGAGTCTTGACTAACAATAAATGATTCTCTATGATTATGTGTGTATGCCACAAAGTTTCATGTTTTAAGTTGTGATTATTGGGATTACATTTCACTTCTATAATTTATCCCATGTTATGATATTATGAGCTCTTTTGCAGGTTAAGATTTCCAAAAGCTATATTCTTATGTATATGATGTGATTGATATTTCTTTTATTTACCCTTACTGAGCATTTGAGCTCACCCTTTTATGTTTTCTTTTCCCCAGGATATAAAGAAAGGTTTTAGAAAAAAAAAGAAGTTCTTTATGGGAGATATTGAAGATCTTTCACCACAATTAGAAGATTACATTCCAAGTTTCCAAAGACACTAAACTATTACGATCCTTGTGTGTGTGTTTTTGTTATGTACTAAGTATTCTGCAAATGTAATGTAATGTCAATGTACGTCAAGATTTGGGTCTCTAAAGTTGGTATCAGAGGAAAGGTTTAGTCAACCTTTGGAAATTAGGATGCGAAAGCGTTAGTGAGATCCCTAGAGATATTTCTAAGGTATGTCTAGGGATGTCCCTAAGGTTAAGTATACGTATAGGTTATAATACTATATTTACGCTAACGATCATAGAATTAAACCTAAGATGTTAGATATTGAAGGTACTCCCCCTTTATTATGTTGTTTTCCCTAGCATGATTTTTGCCTCTCACACTATTCTTTTAGGGTTTTAGATGATGGCTGGAACCCGAAGGAACCGTGTTGATCAATGCAATGGACAATGTAATGATTGTCCTCCTGAGCAAACAAATGTTATGGGAGATGGAGTGCAAAATCTTATTTCTATCCTTACACAAGCTATGAATCATTCTGTACTTTCAAATGAGCAGAGAAGGGAGCAATTTTTTATTGAGTCCTTCATGAGGCAACGTCCACCTTCTTTCAGTGGGACTTCCGATCCACTTGTGGCTGAACAATGGATCAGAACCACTGAAAAGATATTTTCAATTCTTCAATATTCTGAACATGATAAAGTCATCTTAGCAGTATATCGTTTGGAAGGTGGAGCTGATCAATGGTGGAATCTTATCAAGAATATGAGGCCAAGAGATGAAATTGAGTCAATGGAATGGGATGAGTTCAAGAACTTGTTTTTCAGTAAGTACTTCCCTCGTATTCTTCGAACAAAGATGGATAAGGAGTTTCTTGAACTAAAGTAAAAGGATGATGAATCTGTTGGTATATACGAAGCGAATTTTACAAGACTTTCAAGGTATGCATCTGGCATTATCATCCAACCTGAAAGTAAAGTTGATCGATTTTTCAGTGGCTTAAAACCAAGTCTTCGAAGGGCATTATCTATAAGAGACTTCAGTAGCTATGAAGAAATTGTGCGTTGTGCTATCAAGGTAGAAATGGAAGTTGGTGTTACATATCCATCTCATGGTTTTGACAAGAAACGAAAGATGGAGTTCAAGGAGAAATCTCATAATAATGGTGAAAAGAAGACGAATGTTTCCTTATGCACAAAGTGTGGAAAGAAGCATGGTGGAGATTGTCTTAAAGGGACTAGAAAATGCAAGTGTGGAAAAGAAGGTCATCGAGCAGCTGAGTGTCGAAGTAATGGAAAAAGGGTTTCTAATGATGTGAATAAAGCAAACACTGCAGAGAACGCACCACCAACACTTCAATGCTTCAAGTGCAAGGAAATGAGGCATTATGCTAATAAATTCCCTAATCCAAGGGTTAGTGATTATCGACATGAGAAACCGCTTAAGGCAAAGGACAAAGGGAAGTCACATGCGATCACTATTGGTGATGTTGAATATGACAACGATGTGGTGGAATGATTAAGTGTTTATGTAATGGGATTCCAAAATAATGTTGTATCATGGAGTATTGGAATATTTATGTATTGGTCTAATGTGGTATTCAAAGTGATTGATATATTTTTGGAAATAAGATGATATGCGCATAATGAAGGAATAATAAGATAATGAGGTATTTGATTGTATTCATGGGCTCATGACTGATATAAGGAGAAGGTTATATCATGGTTTGAGTATATAGAATTTTTGGATTTTGGTATGTGGAAGGTGTTAACTTTTAACTGCATTCATGTTTTCACTAAGGTATTCAAGAGAATACATGATTAAGGCCTTTGAATGTTTGGAATGTGACCAACAAGACATATCTTATGATATGTGGGGATCAACGACAATATTAAATCTCTGGTAATCGTTGTCACTATATTATGAGAGTGGACTGCAGTATTATGGATAAGCCTAAAGATTAGAATAGATTATGTTGGACATAAGTTAGGATTGTTTAAGGATAGAAGATTTTCGATATTATTGATGGGATGTTATAGTAACGTAGTTTTAGAAAAAGGACAACCTACAGGACGGGCGACAGCCCATCGCGTCGGACAAGGATGTGGGAATCAAACCGACAATCGAAGTGTGACTGGCCTTTATCACCTACCACTGGACTACAGGAAGTCCCTGTTTAATAGAAACTAGTTTTATTATATTAAGCAGTATGATATATGAAGTATAAGTCCATTTTAGGAACCATATATGATTAATCTCACTATAGAATGACTTATGTATATTTAATAACTTTTGCTAAACTTTTGTTTGAGGTAGATGGAATGACCCGTCATTATATCACATGATCTGCTAACACTTCACGAATAACAAATTCAACTTCATTTATTTAAGAGATGAAGTGGGAATTGTTCAAGGAACGAACAACAGTGAGATTTTACCAAAATCATGTAAGTATTTCTTTTAATTCATCAACTTTTGGGAAATGATCTTGAAAACCAAAAATGTTGTCCTAGTGCCCTTATATCCGATGAATCAGATGGTACCCTAGATCGTCACAAATTTATGGCTTTGTGATTGCTGGCTTTTCCATAGCCATGTTCTCTACCACTCTCCATCAGAACATGATGGTTAGATTTCTCTTCCATATCCATATTTTCACCTATGTGGAAACCCAGTGATTAGTTTATTTGGGTAACCGTTACATTTCATACTTTTGTTTTTAAGGATTGGTTTTGGTATTCCTTTTTACGATGTGGGTTTCTATTAAAGAAACTTTCGAATAGTAAACCATTTATAACCCCGACGAATTTCGAGGGCGAAATTCATTTTAAGGGGTGTAGAATGTAACACCCCGAAATTTTATGAAAAATATTCTTTTTAATTTCATTAATGTCTTGTGTTGTACGCTACACCAAAAGAAGCTTTCACAACACGCATCCTTGACTTGCCTTCAATTACACGCAATCGCGACCTTCCTCGATAGTGTGTGTAGTACGCAATACCGAGTTTCACTAAACAACGATATGCTATTAAAATATTATTATAACTACCCATTATGAATAGTAATAACCACCTTTTAAAATTTTAGAAATTTTAACTCTCAAAATGGACTTCATTTTTGGATTCAGAGTATCGAATTTAGCCTAAGGTGAAATTTTGGTGATTTTCGGATAACTTTTATTTTCTGATGAATAGTGAAAATTACTAAATTTTAATTAAAAACAACTTTTTTAATCGAAATAATTAATAGTGATAAATTATTAATTTGAGTGGTTTTAAAGTATATTTAGAATATATTTTTACAATTCAATACAATGTTGGTCATTGGATGTAATTTCACATTTACACCAGACATAAACAAGTGTCAATCTTTTGATAGTTATTATCTCTTAAAAACACGCTATTTGTTGTGACAGCAGAAATTAATTATAAAATTAATTAATGCAACTTATATGTTGGGAATTTTGTAAAATAGAAATCATTTTTGAATTCGGAATATGAATTATAGCTTAGGGTGAAATGTTGGCATTTTTCTGAAAAACATCAATTTTTGATTAATAGTGAAACCACTAAGTGGTAGGTTAAAAACTAAATTTTGCATAAAACTTAATTTTACCGATTCTGTGAATGGAATTTCGAAAATCCGATAGACACGGTTGATATCAGTAAATAAAATGTGGTTCAATGAGATAAAAATAATTTTTTTGGTGAATAGTAACTTTTTACTTTTTTTACCGCGGTTAATAGTAAATAGGGTAACTAAGGGTAAATATGATATTACTATTACCCTAACAAATGTCCTAATTCTATTGGATAAGTGTAATTCGACCAAAAACAACCTTATGAATATAATATGACCATTTAGGTCCACTTGGATTAGATTATGACATTTAATATTATTTTATTTAATGAATAGTTAAAATAGTTAAAATCAAAGTTTAATAAGTAAATAATTTTTAATATGGGGTTATATATAAGATAAATTAGACTATAAATATTAATTAGAAAGCTAAAAATATTTCCTATATAATGGTATTTTATTTGTAATTTTTAGACATTAAATAATTTAATTTATTTATGACACAATGATGATGCAATAATTATCTTATTAATGAAATATTGACATAATTGATGTTATAAACACCAAAATAAATGTAATTTGAGACTTTTTATGAATTACACTAATTTTATAGGTTACTATGATATATTAGTGTTGATTTAATAAACTTGGTTCGAACATATAATTCTGTTATGACTTTCAAAAAAATCATATATCAAATACTGTCAAAATTGACACAAAATAGTTTTTAAATCAAATATTATATTATTAATTGTTATTTTATTCTTAAAAATCTAAGGATAGGCCAAATGACTTAGATAAAGATATATATATTAATAATAAACAATTTGGGGTTCGTTTGGCATGTTATAGTAAGTTTATTAACCATATAGTGTAAGAAAACAAAAATACACGGTAAAAGTTAGATTATTTAACTTAGAGTTAAATCTAATTGATAAGGTTAAAATAATAACCTAAACTTGTCTAAATCCTATTTGTTGATAGGATTTCGACCCATACCCACTTTAGCTTCGAAATAAGACCCTTTGGAACCATTATAAACCGATTTTGACTTTAATATAAAATAATATTTTGAGATATTCCTAAGGTGCCCCTCTCCTCCCTTATAAAAGGGCACCTCCTCCCTCTCTTCCTCACACAACTTTGAGCTTTCAAGCTCGGCCAACCCCCGCCAAAATCCCTTCTCCACTTCCCTAGTATCATCCTAGAGGTCCTGTTCTTCTTCAAAGACCATCCTTAGTTCTTTAAGTGGAGGCTAAGAAAAGGCGCGTCAAAAAGAGGTAATATCCATTACCGATCTTTTTCAATTTATTTCTTCTTCAACTTCTTCTTCTTTAGTTGTTTCATGATAAAGTAATAACATCAGAATTTCTTATATACTGATATGTTATTATAAATATGAAACAACTCTAATTAACCTTCTATCCATCATACGGAAAAAGGAAATCACCGCGCGTGCGTACGTACGGAATACCGTCTCCACGCCGTGGTGTAATCTATTTTCCGCCACCACCTTAATTGGATGGGTATAAAGGTGTAATGAGTAACTATATATGATTATTATAAAGTGATATTGATAATGAAATAGTATACATACACTTCAACACAATTCCACGACCATGGGAATGATATCATCGCTCGTGCGTACGTACGGACTACCGTCTCCACGACGCGATGAGATTCATTCTCAATGATTATCCATTCATGAATGATTATAAAGTATATATAATAAGTAATAATGAAATATATGACCTAATAATGATACTGGAATTATTTATATTTATATGTATGTCATCTACTTAATTCCATTCAATTCAATAAGGAAACGAAAACAGCGTTCATGCGTACGTACGGACTACCGTCTCCATGAACGGTGTATTTCTTTCCATTTACTGATTTATTATATTTTTATATTCTGAATATATATATATATATATATAAATCATGTTTTTTATTCTGGAATTTAGTAATCATGATCTAAGTAATCATATGAATAATTACAAGTAAAAAACACGAACGACAAATGAGACGATTTTACCCAAAACACTACTTTAACATGAATTTACAAAAGAACAGGTAATATAAAGTCATAAGTGGACCATATATGATATAATAACAATGAATATGATTCCGGAATAAGTCAATAACATGATTTAAATCATTATACAGGAGGTTCGGACACTTACAAAGCAAGTCGGGCCTAAGGTAAGGGGAAATATCACAATCTCATTTTTATCCGAGATTGTTTTTAATTTGGCATTTACTGGGGTGTATTTTATCATCCACATCCATGTTTCCTCAATATGTAATATTATTTCCATTCACCTACAATTTTTTAAATCCAATTTCACCTTTCGGTTAGTTTTTAGTAAAATATATGAAAGGAATCTTTTGTCGTTTTTCGTACGAGGTACTTTTTGACTTTTCCGACAAAAGTACGAAGAATGTTATTTTAACTTATTCGGCATGAATGGATTTTTAAAGCATTATTTCCAAGAAGATTCCTTTACAATATTTCATGTTTATTTTTAATCAACTTCTTTTTGTACGACATGTTAAGAAAGGAAAAACGTTTTTGAAGAATAAAGGATATTTTCCTCAAGAATGGAGTTCAAGTGTTTTATCAAAATTATTTTCCATCTAAGATAATAAAGGGTTCTGTTTTTATTCCTATTATTACATTGATTTGATCATGTTGTGATGGAATTATTTTTATGAATTCCTTTATCTTGTATGAATTGTTTTATGATGTCATGATATTTAAGATTCCCATTAGTATTACATGGGTTATGCAATGATGTATGATTTATGATTTTGTGACACACATAAGAATGGTATCATTATGAGATGGGTGGGACCTATATCCCCCTCCAATGCATTGGGTAATGATCTTATATCTCATGAGATAGACATGGCTAGAATGGTAGGTTATACCTGTTTAGTGAAACAGGACTGAAACGAGGGTGACTCGGTTCAGAAATGGACTTTGTCCACTAAGATAGTCTTGGCAATGAGTCTTGACTAACAAGAAATGATTCTCTATGATTATGTGTGTATGACACAAAGTTTCATGTTTTAAGTTGTGATTATTGGGATTACATTTCACTTCTATGATTTATCCCATGTTATGATATTATGAGCTCTTTTGCAGGTTAAGGTTTCCAAAAGCTATATTCTTATGTATATGATGTGATTGATATTTCTTTTATTTACCCTTACTGAGCATTTGAGCTCACCCTTTTATGTTTTCTTTTCCCTAGGATATAATGAAAGGTTTTAGAAAAAAAAGATCTTTATGGGAGATATTGAAGATCTTTCACCACAATTAGAAGATTACGTTCCAAGTTTCCAAAGACACTAAACTATTACGATCCTTGTGTGTGTGTTTTTGTTATGTACTAAGTATTCCGCAAATGTAATGTAATGTCAATGTACGTCATGCTTTGGGTCTCTACATAGATCCTTAACCTTCTGATTCGAGTATTCTGTTCAAGATTTATCTTCTCCTCAAAGCTATTTGTGAGATCCTTGATTTTTTTTCTTGAGTATCAACATATTACTTGACATCATCTTGAAAGTCATCAAGATCTCTCAAATCTTCAACTATATTATTTGACAAGATGACCACATTATTACAGGATTTTATATGGGAATCGTAGTTTATAATGAAGTTATTGTGATCAGTCTCAATATTTATGCACCTATCCATCACCATGGTCACCGAATCTGACTTTTGATTCAAGCTATGTTAGAGAATATGACATCTAGAGTCAATTATTGGAAAGATTAGAATGGTGTCAACAAGATTCTTAATATATTGAATGAAAAAATCATGTCCCAGAGTTGATGATTCGAAATCTAACACTTTTCTTGGTGATGGTTCTTCCTCTACCTCAACAATATTCTTCTTAGAATATGCACCAACTTCCTTCTTCTTTAAAGTAATTTTCGTAGGTGTATCAGCAACCACCTGTTTTCTGTTATTGGTTCTCAGAATAGCTTCTTTATCTGGAGACTCATGCTCACTTTCAGACAACATAACAATCTTATCTTCATCAATTTTTTCTTTCTCGGCTCCTGACTCAATATCTTCAGGGTGAATTAAGTCATGATTATGAATCTATTCCTCAGATAACTTGTACACTTCATCTTCAGCCATCTCATCAATTCCAGGGGTAGTATGTTTTGAATATCCGACTTGAGAAGTCCAGATTGAAATTTTTTTGGATGGACATTACTTATCATTAAAGTCTTCAACTTTATTTATTATATCAGCTGTATCATCACTGATTTCAGCTTCTTGAACTTCTTCCACCACTTCCTTTTCTTCGAAAACCTTCTCTAGTCCTTTTTTCGGAGTCATGAACTTCTTCCCCGAAGTATGAGGTAATGGTTCTACTAAGAATGATTTCAGAACATGAATGTTCTCAGATGCTATTTCAGTGTCCCTCAAAAGAGACTAAACAATTTTAGCCTCAAACATTTTCTTCTTAAGCATCTTCTATTTGGCTTTCTTCTCAAGCTAATCAACTGCCATCTCTTTTAAAGCATTGAACTCTGCAGGATCCAAGCCAAATAATGGCTCTCCTTCCTTCTGATTCTTTTTTTCTTCCCTCCACTTGTCAACCACTTCATCTGGATAGGCTTCCTACTTCTTGGGCTTTGGAGGTGCATTTTGAGATTCTTTAACATTAGGGGTTTTCTTAGTTTCATTTACTTCCTTCAGTTTCCTCTTTTTTCTGGCCCCTTTGGACGGTTCGACCTCTTCTACATTCTTCGGAATGACTTCTGTTTCTTCTACTGGTAGATCATAAAACTCTCCAGAATCATTAGAGAAATCGACATTCATTCTTTTCAAAGTATCATTACTTATTGACATGACATTTTAATTCCTCATCTTGGAACTGCAATGAATCCTGAAGGCCTCAAGACATCGAACAATCAACTTTGAGAGTAGGGAAGGATACATGATTATATGTGCTCTCAAATTCCCATTCGTGATATTCTCTATCGTAATCAGAATATTCTTAATCAGATTTATCTTCCTTAGATTTACCAAAAAAATCCAAGATATACATATCGATTTTCTTCAGCGTGTCCTTGTCACCCTTTCTCAGTACAATAACACCCTGAACCCATAACTCAAGGATCTGATTATTTTTGGACAAATGAGAAATCTTTTCAGTCTTGACATCTGAAAGTCCAAGACACTCCAAAGCCTTCACCTTTAAAAAACTTCCTTGAACATCTGGCTGCTTGTGGGGACAAAATTATGCCTCTCCTTCATTGGATAAAGCTACCAAGATAGCAGCCTTAGTGTATGAAAGTGAATATGTTTTTCCATATATTTTGAAGGAAAATTTTTCTCTACTATCTTCCATGAAAAAAAAACTGATTCATAAAATTCTATCAGCAGATCCGGATGCACTACATCCTGAGCTCCTAGCTTTGATATGGATACACTCTCTAATCGATTAAGCTTGATATTATTTGAAATAACAGAGTCATAATTGTTGAAGAAGTTTGGATGAAAAAACCTCTCCCTGTATACCTTCCACTCCGCAATCATATTGAGAGAAGACATATCTTGAGAATGAACTTCACTAGACATTTGGAATTGAGAAACTTTTGAAAATCCGGAACAAGCTTTTGAAGTGGGGAAGAGCTTCGACAGGAAAAAGCTTGAAAATAGATGTAGGAAAACCATCAGGGATCTTCTTTTATAGGTGTTGTAACAACTCCAGATTTTATAAGATATATTCGTTTTAATTTCTTTCATATCTTCTGTTGTATGCTACACCAAGATTATCTTGCGTTATACGCAACACTAATCTTGGATCTTGTTCCACACAATTTCATGTTTGTTTGATAATAGTTATTCTACGAAACATTGACTATATATATATATATATTCAATGTATTTTGTTATACGCAACAATAAAGGAGTCGTGCACTACACACAACCCTGACTTGGCTTGCATTACACGCAATCGCGACCTTCCTCGATAGCGTGTGTTGTACGCAATACCGAGTTTTACTAAACAATTATATATTATTATAATATAATTATGAACTAGATGTTATGAATAGTATTAACTAAATTTAGAATTTTATAACATTATTATTCATCTTACTCATTTTCTAGAACATGGTATGAGAATAAAATAATTTTTTCGAGTAAATTTAGTATTTTTCAAAAAATGCAGTTTTACCACCTTTTGATGGTGCACCCACTTTAAATCTTGTTTTTGACATGTCTATAAGTTAAATTTGAAAAAATAAAATTTTTATTTGGAATCAGGATATAAAAATTTACTTTGGATAAAATTTTCATATTATTCTGATAATTTTCATTTTTTAATGAATAGTAAAAACACGCAATATTTTAATTAAAAACAACTTTTTTCATCGCAATAATTTATATGGTTATATTATCTTTTTAATTGGTTATAAAGTGTAATTAGAATATATTTTTACAATTTAATCCAATGTTGTTCATTGGAATTAATTTCAATTTGAAATTCGATATAAAGAAGTATCAATCTTTTGATAGTTTTTGTTTCTAAAAAACACACTATTTGTTTGGATAACAGGAATTCATTTAGAAATTAATTAATGCCACTTCTATGTTTTGAATTTGGAAAAATAGACATCAATTTTGAATTCAGAATATCAAATAATTCTTAGGCTGAATTTTTGGTATTTTTCTGAGAAACTTCAATTTTCGATGAATAGTGAAACCACTTAGTGGTAGTTAAAAAACTGGCTTTTTCATTTAATTTTTTTTACCACTTCTGTGAATCGAATTTCGAAAATCCGAGAGACACGGTTAATATCAAGGACTAAAATATGGTTCAATGAGATGAAAATAATTTTTGGTGAATAGTAACTTTTTACTTTTATTTACCACGGTTAAAAGTAAATAGGGTAATTAAGGGTAGAAATGATATTAATATTACCATAACACATGTCTTAATTATATTTGATAATTATAATTCAACCGAAAACAACATTAGGAATAAAATATGACCATTTAGGCCCACTTGGATTAGATTAGGACATTTAATATTAATTTATTTAAAGAAGGGTTAAAATAGTTTAAATCAAAGATTAATAAGTAAATCATTTTTAATATAGGGTTATACATAAGATAAATTAGAATATAAATATTTATTAGAAAGATAAAACAATTTCCTACATAATGGTATTTTATTTATAATTTTTAGACGTTAAAATATTTAATTTATTTATGACACAAAGATGATGCAGTAATTATCTTATTAATGAAATATTGACACAATTGATGTTATAAATACCCAAATAAATGTAATTTGAGACTTTTTATGAATCAAACTAATTTTCTAGGTTAATATGACATGTTATTATTGATTTAGTTAATGTTTTTGGAACTAATCAATTTTTATGGATTTTCACAAAAATCAATTACCAAATAGTGTCAAAATTGACATAAAATAGATTTTAATACAAATATTATATTATTAATTTATATTTTATTCTGAAAATTCTAAGGATCGGAAATATTAATTATATAAGGATATATATATTAATAATAAACAACTTGGGGTTCTTGTGGCTTGTTATAGTATGTTTATTAACCTTATAGTGTAAGAAAACAAGAAGGCATGGTAAAAGTTAAATTATCTAACTTAAAGTTAAATCTAAATGATAAGGTTAAAATAGAAACCTAAAATTGTATAAATTCTATTGGATTAGAGTATTTCGACCCATACCCACCTTAGCTTCTAAATAACTCAATTTGGAGCTATTAAAAACCGAATATGACTTTATAATAAAATAATATTTTTAGTTATTCCAAAGGTGCCCCTCTCCTCCCTTATAAAAGGGCACCTCCTCCCTCTCTTCCTCACACCACTGTGAGCCTTCAAGCTAGGCCAAACCCTGAAAAAGTCTCTTCTCCACATCCCTATAAACATACTAGAGGTCCTGGTATTCTTCAAAGACCAATTTTAGTGCCCTAAGAGGAGGTCTCAAAGAGGCGCTTCAAAGAAGAGGTAATGTCCATTACCGATTCTTTCAACTTTATTTCTTTTTCCACTTATTCTTCTTTAGTTGTTTCATTATGAATTATTAACATCAGTATAAATAATATACTGATATTTTATTATATGTATGAAACAACCATATTTCACCATCTATCTATCATACGGAAAACGAAATCACCGCGCGTGCGTACGTACGGAATACTGTCTCCACGCCGTGGTGTAATATATTTTCCACCACCACCTTACTTGGATGGGTATAACGGTGAAAGTAATGAATATATATTATTATTATAATGTGATATTGATTATGTAATATTATTCATACACTTTAATACAATTCCACAATCATGGGAATGATATCATCACTCGTGCGTACGTACATACTACCGTCTCCACAAACGTGATGAGATTCATTTTCCATGATTAACCATTAAATAATGATTATAAAGTATATACAATGAGTAATAATGAAATATATGACATAATAATTATACTGGATTTATGTATATATATATATGTATGTCGTCTATTTAATTTCATTCAATTCAATAAGGAAACGAAAACAACGTTCATGCGTACGTACGCCCTACCGTCTCCATGAATAGTGTATTTCCTTTATTTTTATAGATCTATAATATATATGTATATGATGAATATATATTATATATATTTATCATGTTTTATAATCTGGAATTATGTAAATTAGGATATATGTAATAATATCAAGAACGAAAAGTAGAAACACATACGATAAATGAAATGATTTTACCCAAAACGCTGCTTTAACATGGAATTTACAAAAGAACGGGTAATATAAAGTCATAAGTGAAACATATATGATATCATAACAATTAATATGATTATGTAATAAGTCAATAACATTATTTAAATCATTATACAGGAGTTTTGGATCCATACGAAGCATATCAGACCTAAGGTAAGGGATAACTTTTCCAATCCCGTTTTTTTATCCGAGATTGTTTATTCGTAAGTATTTACTGGGGTTATATTTATCATCCATGTCCCTATTTTATAAAAATGGTATCATGTATGTTTAAATTAATATTTTACCCATTTTGACTTTTACTACATGGTATGTATGGAATCTTTCTTTTACGAGGTACTTTTTGTCTTTTCCGGAAAAAGTACGAGAAGAATGTTTTTTTGACTTATACGGCATGAACGAATTTTTATGGTTTTATACAAGCCTTATTTTCATGAAGCTTCCTCCAAAAAGATTTCATGAATATTTTCAACAAAATATTTTTCTTTTAAAATATCACGATGTTTTGTGAAAAGAAATTGATTTTGAAGAAGAAAGGATATTTTCTTCAAGAATTCATTTCAAGTGTTTTATCAAAACCATTTTCCATCTAAGATGAAATTATTTCATATACGTATGTTTCTAGTATAAAGTCTCTATGATTTACATGGATTAAATTTTCTTATTATGAAATGATATATATTTATTTTATATGGATTATGTGATGATGGGATGATGTTTATGAAACCCATTTTATTGGTTGGGTTATTATGAATGATGTATGTTTATTTTGTGGCACAAGTAAGAATGATTTAATTATGAGATGGGTGGGACCTATATCTCCCTCCAATGCCTTGGGTAAATATTTATATCTCATAAGATAGACATGGCTGGAACGGTAAGTTAATCTGGTTCAGTGTTACAGGACTGGAACGAGGAGTGAACTCGATTCAGAAAGGGACTTTGTCCACTAAGATGGTCTTGACAGCAATGCCTTGGCTACTATGGAAATCATTACATGTGCTTAATGGATTCCACAATTACATATTTTATTCCCATGCTATTTTATCATGATTTATCTTCCATCATGATATATATCTTTTGTACTTCCATGTTTTATGTCGTTGCTCAGGATTTTAATGTTTAAACATAATGTTCATGTTTTTAAGTTCAAATGTATATGGTATGTTTTATTTTATCCATGCTTACCCTTATTAAGAATTTTAGCTCACCCTTCTTATGTTTTATTTTCCCCCAAGATTAAAAGAAAGGTTTTAGGTAAGGAAACAAAAAGTGGAATATCTTTATGGGAGATATTGAAGATCTTTCACCACGATTAGAAGATTACATTCCATGTTTCCAAAGACACTAAACTATTACGGTCCTTGTGTGTCTGTTTTTGTTATGTATTAAGTATTCTGCAAAAGTAATGTAATATCTATGTACGTCAAGCTTTGGGTCTCTACAGTTGGTATCAGAGGAATGGTTTAGTCAACCTTTGGAAATTAGGATGCGAAAACTTTAGTGAGATCCCGAGAGATATTTCTAAGGTATGTATAGGGATGTCCCTAAGGTTAAGTATACATATAGGTTATAGTCATAGAATTTCTCTAACGATCTTAGAATTAAACCTAAGATGTTAGATATTGAAGTTACTCCCCTTTTATTATGTTGTTTCCCTAGCATGATTTTTGTCTCTCACACTATTCTTTTTGGGTTTTAGAAAATGGCTTGAAACAAGATGATTCATGATAATGGAGGATATTATGGACAATGGAATGATATTCTTCATGAGAAACCAAATGAAATGGGATTTGGATGTCCAAAAATCATAATTATTCCGAATCAACAATCTCATAATATGACCAATAAACCCAAATTTGGTAAGTTTCCTGACTCATCTAATAAGAGACCGATGGATTTTCATGATGATCATAGAGGAAAGAAAGTTCAATTTCCCTTATGTAAATCATGTGGGAAGAGGCATCAAGGAGAATGTATCAAAAGAACTAGAAGATGCTTTGGGTGTGGAAAAGAAGGACACAAAACCAGTAAGTGAAAAGGAAAAGGTTCAGTTAACACCATGGATGAGGATAATGGTATTTCTAGGACATCAGAAATGGTCAAATGTTTTAAATGTGGAATGTACGGGCATTATGCAAACCAATGCCCTAAGGGAAAGTCTCATGAAGAGAATCAGTATGGTCGTATGGGTAGTATTTATGTTGATGACGATGAAGAGGCTACAAATGATATGTGATATGAAAGAATTGTGGAAGCTTGGTCAATGGTTTAAGAAGGTAGTGCAATGATTTCATGTTTATAAAGTGTAATTTTGTTTAAGTTTTTTTGGAAGTTAAATGGGTTGGTTTCCCAATACATTCCAAAAGAAATTTATTAAAATGAAAGAGTACAGTGAAAACATGAGGTGTAGTCAACCTACACCAGCATAAACAAACTTACCTTCCATAATATAGAGAAAAAAAGAAAACCCAGGCTAACACAAAAAGAAGAACAGACTCTAAAAAAACGCGATACAAACCCAGATGGTCCAGCTTCAATACCAATACTTCAAGAATAGCCTCCTGAAGTTCACTGAAAAATAGATCCTGTAAGAGAGAGCACACAGATCATGTCAGCCAAAACAGGTGTAATGTTGTATAAGTAATCTCATGGTACTATGGAATAAAGAGACATCTAAGGATTGTTACACTGTTGTCTTTCCTTATGTTTTGAAAGTATATGATGAATAATACCATTGACCATGAAAGGTTACTCATATATTTTTGTAAAGTAGATGATATGCACATAATGAAGGGATAAGGAGAAAATTAAATGTTTGATAGTATTCATGAGATCATGACTGATATAAGGAGAAGGTCATATCATGGTTTGAGTATATAGAATTTTTGGATTTTGGTATGTGGAAAGAGTTAACTTTTGACAGCATTGATGTTTTCACTAAGGTTTAATGAGTATTCATTTTTCAATAGAATACATGATTATGGTATTCACATGATTGGAATGTGACCAACAAGATATATGGGGGATAAATGATGGTATTCACATTCTTGGTTGATGACATTTCAAGTAATCGTTTTCTTTATACTATGAGATTGGACATATGCATTTTGGATAATACTAAATATTGGAATGAATTATGTTAGACATAAGTTAGTATTGTTTAAGGCTATATTTTTTTTTGATATTATTTATAATGTAGTATTAGAAAAAGAAAAATCAGCAGGACGGGCGACAACCCATCCCGTCAGACAAGGCTGTGGGAATCGAAGCCACAACTGAAGTGCGACTAGCCTTTATCGCCTACCACTGGCATACAGGAAGTCCCTGGTTAGTAGAAACTAGTTTTATTTTATTAAGCAGTATGATATATGAAGTATAAGTTAATTTTTGGAATCGTATATGATTAACCTCACCATAGGTGGACTTATGTATATTTGATAAATTATGCTAACCTTTTGTTTGAAACAGATGTAATGACCCATCGTTCTATCACATGATCTGTTAACACTTCACGAATAACAAATTCAACTTCATTTCTTTAAGAGATGATGTGGAAATTGTTCAAAGCACGAACCAAAGTGAAATTGTACCAAAATAAAGAAAGTATTTCTTCTAATTCAAAATTTTCAACCTTAGGGAAATGATATTGAAAACCAAAATTGTTGTCATAGTGCTCATATATCCGATGAATTAGATGATACCTTAGATCATCACAAATTTATGGATTTGTGATTGACGGCTTTTTCATAGCCATGTTCTATACCACTTTCCATCAGAAAATGATGGTTAGATTTTTCTTCCATATCCATATTTTCACCTATGTTCTCCTATATGGAAACCCAATGATGAGTAACTTTGGGTAATTGTTACATTTCATACTTTAGTTTTTAAAATTAAGTTTTAATATTCCTTTTTAGGATGTGGGTTTTTATGAATAGTAAACGATTTATAACCCCGACGAATTTCGAGGGAAAAATTTATTTTAAGGGGGGTAGAATGTAACAAACCAATATCTTATAAGATATATTTGTTTTAATTTCTTTCATATCTTCTGTTGTACGCTACACCAAGATTATCTTGCGCTATACGCAACACCGTATTAGCTTGCAGTATACGCAACACTAATCTTGGATCGTGTTACACACAATTTCATGTTTGTTTGATAATAGTTATTCTAAAAAACATTGAGTATATATATATATATTAAATTTATTTTGTTATACACAACAAAAAAGGAGTCGTGCACTACATGTAACCCTGACTTTGCTTGCATTACATGCAATCGCGACCTTCCTCAATAGTGTGTGTTGTACGCAATACCGAGTTTTACTAAACAATGATATATTATTATAATATTATTATGAACTAGCCGTTGTGAATAGTATTAACTAAATTTAGAATTTTATAACATTATTATTCAACTTACTCATTTTCTAGAACATGGTATGAGAATAAAATAAATTTTTCGGGTAAAATAATTATTTTTAAAAAAATACAGTTTTGTCGCATTTTGATGGCGCACCCACATTAAATATTGTTTCTGACATGTCTATAAGTTCAATTTGAAAAAATAAAATTCTTCTTTGGAATCAGGATATAAAAATTTACTTTGGATAAATGTTTCATATTATTCTGATAACTTTAATTTTTTAATGAATAGTTAAAACAAGCTATATTTTCATTAAAAACAAGTTTTTTCATCGCAATAATTTATATGGTTAGATTATCTTTTTAATTGGTTATAAAGTGTAATTAGAATATATTTTTACCATTTAATCCAATGTTGTTCGTTGTAATTAATTTCACTTTGAAATTGGATATAAACAAGTATCAATCTTTTCACAGTTTTTGTTTCTAAAAAACACGCTATTTGTTTGGATAACGGGAATTAATTTTAAAATTAATTAATACCACTTCTATGTTTTGAATTTGAAAAAATAGAAATCAATTTTTAATCTGGAATATCAAATAATTCTTAGGCTGAAGTTTTGGTATTTTTTTTGAAAAACATCAATTTTCGATGAATAGTGAAACCACTTAGTGGTAGTTAAAAAACTGACTTTTTCATTTAAATGAAATTTTACCACTTCTGTGAATTGAATTTAGAAAATCCGAGAGACATGGTAAATATCAAGAACTAAAATGTGGTTCAATGAGATGAAAATAATTTTTCGTGAATAGTAACTTTTTACTTTTATTTACCACGGTTAAAAGTAAATAGGGTAATTAAGGGTACAAATGATATTAATATTACCCTAACACATGTCCTAATTCTATTGGATAAGTATAATTCGACCAAACACAACCTAAGAAATAAAATATGACCATTTAGGACCACTTGGATTAGATTAGGACATTTGATATTAATTTATTTAAAAAAGGGTTAAAATAGTTAAAATCAAAGTTTAATAAGTAAATCATTTTTAATATAGGGTTATACATAAGATAAATTCAACTATAAATATTCATTAGGAATATTAAAAGCATTACTACATAATGGTAGTTTATTTATAATTTTTAGACATTAGATAAATTAATTTATTTATGACACTAAGATGATGCAGTAATTATCTTATTAATGAAATATTGACATAATTGATGTTATAAATACCCAAATAAATGTAATTTGAGACTTTTTATGAATTAAAATAATTTTATAGGTTAATATGACATGTTATTATTGATTTAGTTAACTTTTTTCGAACTAATCATTTTGTTAGGATTTTCACAAACACCAATTACCAAATAGTGTCAAAATTGACATAAAATAGTTTTTAAAAACAATATTATATTATTAATTGTTATTTTATTCCTAAAAATCTAAGGTTCAGAAAAATGACTCAGATAAGGTTATATATATTAATAATAAACAACTTGGGGTTCGTTTGTCTTGTTATTGTAAGATTATTAACCTTATAGTGTAAGAAAACAAGAAGACATGGTAAAAGTTAAATTATCTAAATTAAAGTTAAATCTAAATGATAAGGTTAAAATAGAAACCTAAACTTGTCTAAATTCTATTGGATTCGAATATTTCGATCCATCCCCACCTTATCTTCGATATAACTCAATTTTGAGCTATTAAGAACCGAATATGACTTTATAATAAAATAATATTTTTAGTCATTCCAAAGGTGCCCCTCTCCTCCCTTATAAAAGGGAACCTCCTCCCTCTCTTCCTCACACCACTTTGAGCCTTAAAGCTCGGCCAAACACTGCCAAAGTCTCTTCTCCACTTCCCTAGAAACATCCTAGAGGTCTTGGTATTCTTCAAAGACCAATTTTAGTGCCCTAAGAGGAGGTCTCAAAGAGGTTCTTCAAAGAAGAGGTAATGTCCGTTACTGGTTCTTTCAACGTTATTTCTTCTTCCACTTATTATTCTTTGGTTTTTTCACTATGAAGTAATAACATAAGTATCACTAATATACTGATATGTTATTATAAGTATGAAACAACCATATTTCACCATCTATCCATCCTACGAAAGATGAAATCACCGCGCGTGCGTACGTACGGAATACCGTCTCCACGTCGTGGTGTAATCTATTTTCCACCACCACCTTACTTGGATGGGTATAATGGTGAAAGTAATGAATATATATGATTATTATAAAGTGATATTGATTCTGTAATATTATACATACACTTTAATATAATTCCACGATCATGGGAATGATATCATCGCTCGTGCGTACGTACGGACTACCCTCTCCACGGACGCGATGAGAGTCATTTTCCATGATTAACCATTCAAGAATTATTATAAAGTATATATAATGAATAATAATGAAATATATGAAATAATAATGCTACTGTATATATATATATATATGTATTTCCTCTATTTAATTTCATTCAATTCAATAAGGAAACGAAAACAACGTTCATGTGTACGTACGGCCTACCGTCTCCACGAATGATGTATTTCCATTATTTTTATAGATCTATAATATATATGTATATGATGAATATATATTATATATAAATCATGTTTTACACTCTTTAATTATGTAAATTAGGATATAAGTAATAATATCAAGAACGAAAAGTCGAAACACATACGACAAATGAAACGATTTTACCCAAAACACTGCTTTAACATGGAATTTACAAAAGAACAGGTAATATAAAGTCATAAGTGAAACATTTATGATATCATAACAATGAATATGATTATATAATAAGTCAATGACATTATTTTAATCATTATACAGGAGTTTCAGATCCGTACAAAGCATATCAGTCTTAAGGTAAGGGATAACTTTTCCAATCTCATTTTTTTATCCGAGATTGTTTATTCGTAAGTATTTACTCGGGTTATAATTATCATCCATGTCCCTTTTTTCTAAAAATGGTTTCATGTATGTTTAAAGTCCTTTTTTACCCATTTTGACTTTTACTACATGGTATGTATGGAATCTTTCTTTTATGAGGTACTTTTTGACTTTTCTGGAAAACGAATGAGAATAATGTTTTTTTTAACTTATACGGCATGAACGAATTTTTACGATTTTATACAAGCCTTATTTTCATGAAGGTTCCTCCAAAAGATTTCATGAATATTTTCAACAAAATATTTTTCTTTTAAAATTTCATGATGTTTTGTGAAATGAAATTTATTTTGAAGAAGAAAGGATATTTTCCTCAATAATTCATTTCAAGTATTTTATCAAAACCATTTTCCATCTAAGATGACATTATTACATATGTGTATGTTTCAAGTATAAAGTCTCTATTATTTACATGGATTTAATTTTCTTATTATGAAATGATTTCCATTTCTTTTATATGGATTATGTGATGATGGGATGATGTTTATGAAACCGATTTTGTTGGTTGGGTTACTATGAATGATGTATGTTTATTTTGTGGCACAAGTAAGAATGATTTAATTATGAGATGGGTGGGACCTATATATCCCTCCAATAAATTGGGTAAGGATTTATATCTCATGAGATAGACATTGTTGGAATGGTAAGTTAATCTGGTTCAGTGTTATAGGACTGGAACGAGGAGTGAACTCGATTCTGAAAAGGACTTTGTCCACTTAGATGGTCTTGGCAGCAATGCCTTGGCTACTATGGAAATAATTACCTATGCTTAATAGATGCCACAATTACATGTTTTATTCCCATGCTATTTTATCATGATTTATGCTTCATTATGATCTATTCCTTATCTACTTCCATGTTTTATGTTGTTGCTCAGGATTTTGATTTTTAAACATTATGTTCATGTTTTTAAGTTCAAATGTATATGGTATGTTTTATTTTATCCATTCTTACACTTACTGAGCATTTGAGCTCACCCTTTTTATGTTTTACTTTCCCCCAGGATTAAAAGAAAGTTTTTAGGTAAGGAAACAAAAAGTGGAAGATCATTATGGTAGATGTTGAAGATCTTTCACCACGATTAGAAGATTACGTTCCAAGTTTCTAAAGACACTAAAATATTACAGTCCTTGTGTGTTTGTTTTTGTTATGTATTAATTATTCCGCAAAAGTAATGTAATATCTTTGTTTGTCAAGCTTCGGGTATCTATAGGTGTTGATGTGACGGTTCATCTTCCCATCTTAAACTAATGGCTGAGAATTCTTCTGATCAGATTTGACGGTTGAAATGATAGCCACAAGAAAAATTTGGTAGGATCTGATCTTATGAGGGTTTTAAATGAAAACATTTGGATTTAAGAAAACTAAAATCTTTTAAATTTTAAAAACAAAAGAAACTACCAACAATTAAAAGGTGATTACGAAAACTCAAGAAAGAATCATACCTTTCGGATTGTTAGGAGAATTATTCGTATTGAGGAAAATTCTTGGTGGAGAACTTTAGATTCCGAAGAAAAACTTGAGTACGAAAAAAATGAGTACGTAGATCTTTATTATGAAAATTTTTATTACAGAAATCATCATTATGAAAATATTCATTACAAAAATATTCATTACAAAAATCCAAGTATGAAAAACATCATTACAAAAATTTAATGTATGAAAAGTTTCATTATGAAAATTTAAAGTATGAAAAACTTCATTACGAAAATTTCAAGTACAAAAAACTTCATTATGAAAATTTCAAGTACGATTTTTTTTATAAATAACATGAAAAACATCATTACAAGAAATATTCAAAACTTCATTACAAGAAATGTGAAAAACAAAAATAACTACGAAAAAATTAATTACGAATTTTTTTGAATACAAACAAGAAAATGTACTCCCCCTATGAAAAAGAGTTTATTACTGTAAGGATATTGGTTCAATGGGAAGTTAATGAGGAATATTACCTTAATATTATCATTCTCTCTTCTATTTAATGTATTAAAATCTATTAGAGTGTAAAAATTTTGTGAAAATATCAGCAAGTTGATCTTGCATTCTGATAAATTGAAGAATGATATCTTTTTTGTGTGTGTGATCCCTAAGAAAGTGATTCCTAAAATCTACATGCTTTACACGAGAGTAATGTACATGGTTTTTATTAAGGGAAATTGAACATCTATTATAACACAAAATTTTTGTTTTGGTAAAACTCATACCATACTCTGGGAGTGTGTGTTTCATCTACAACACTTGAGCATAAAAACTTCCAGCTGCTATATATTCAGCTTCAGCAGTGGAAAGTGCTACTGAGTGTTACTTCATGCATGAACAAGAAACTAATGAATCTCTTAATAAATGAAAATTTCAATATGTACTCTTTCTATCCATTCTATATCCACCAAATCCAGCATCCGAAAAACTTTTTAAAACAAAATCATTTCCAGAAGAATAAAATAGTCCCAAATCCATGGTTCCCTTTAGGTAGCGAAAAATTATTTTCACCACCTTTAAATGAGATTACTTATGATTGGATTGATATCTTGAACGTAATAATACTGAAATTATTATATATGGACGACTTGCTGTCAAGTGGAGTAAACTTCCTATCATACTTCTAAAAGATGTTTGATCTACTGGTTTCCCAACTTCATCAAGATCAAGTGTGTTTGAGGTACCAATGGGAGTAATTATACTCTTAGTGTTTTCATATCCATACTTTTTAAGAAGATATTTAACATAATTATGTTGGGATATATTGATTTCTTATGTTTTTTGAGATATTTGAGAACCAATAAAAAATGTTAATTCACCCATCATACTCATTTAAATCTCATATTTCATTAGATCCGCAAAAGAATCAGTTACAGATTGCTGAGTTGAACCAAATATAATGTCATCAACATAAATTTTAACAATAAAAACATTTTTCTTATCTTTCTTTATAAAAAGGGTTGGATCTGAATTTCCCATAACATAATTATTTTGAAGAAAAAATACTATAAGTCTATCATACGAGGATCAAGGGGCTTTCTTAAGTCCATACAAATCTTTGGTAAGTCAAAAACATGATTAGGATATTTTGTGTCCTCAAAACCAGGAGGTTGTTAAACAAAAACATACTCTTATACATAACATTTAACGAAAGAACATTTCACATCCATTTGAAAAAGTTTGAAATTGATGAATGCTGCAATGGAAAGTAAAATACGAATAGATTCAAGTCTAGCTACTGGAACATATGTTTATTCAAAGTCTATTCCATCTTGTTTATTATAGCCTTTATCAACCAATCTAGCTTTACTTCTAACAATGATTCCATTTTCATCACACTTATTTATGAATAACCCTTTTAATACAATAATAGAACTTTCCTTTAGCCTTTCAACCAAGGTCCAAATTTTATTCTTTTTGAATTCATTTTGTTCATCTTGCATGTATTTAATCCAATCATCATCACCTAAAGATTCACCATTGCTTTTTGGTTCTAATTGGGAATAGAATTCTAGATGTTCTACTTAATTTCTTAAGGAAATTCTACTCCTTACAGGTTGATTCACATCACCAGTGATGCTATCACTAGGATGATTCTTTAGAAATGAATGATTTGGGTTTTGTAAAACCTATTGATCAACATAGGGTAAGAAATATTCTAGGGTAAATGTTTCAGAAGTATCTTCTTGGGAATTTTCCTTATTAGAATGATCTTATATCAATGGATGATAATCAATTTTTGAAAACACATCCGAAGATGTAGGTTGGTGTTTTTTAAAAACAAAGGGATCAATTTAATAAAATTTGACATGTACTGTTTCTTTAACAGTACAAGTGTTTTTATTGAAAACTCTATAATCCTTAAAAGTTGTGGAGTATCCTAAGAAAATTCCTTCATTAGATTTTGGTTCTAATTTATATTGGTTACTTTAGTATTCATAATGAATACCTTGCAACCAAAAACCTTAAATTAGGAAAGCATAGGTTTTATACCGTTCCATAACTCATAATGAGTTTTATTAAGAAAAGGTCTAATCAAAACCTGATTTATAGTATAAAAAGTAGTACTTACAGCTTCAGCCAAAAATGTCTGGATATAGAATATTTACTCAACATGGTTCTTTTTATCTCTTGAAGAATTCTATTTCTTCTTTCAACAACACCATTCTATTGAGGAGTTCTTGGTGCTGAGAAATTGTGAGTAATGCCATTTTTACTACAAAATGTTTCAAAATTTGAATTTTGAAATTCTCCACCATGATCACAATGAATAGTTTTCAATGGAAGATTTTCCCATTTTTAACTTGGGATCTAAAACTTTTGAAATAAGAAAAATCATCAGACTTATTTTCTAGAAAATAGACCCATGTAAATCAAGTGTAATCATTAACCTAGATAAATACATAATACTTGCCCCCAATGATTCCAGTTTGTGTAAGACTAAAGAGATCCATATGCACTAGTTGTAATGTATCAGTAGTTGAGACTTCTTTGACTGATTTAAAACTTCATTTATGTTTCTTTCCATATTAAAAAGGGCCACAAACTTTTGAAGAATCAAATCTAACCTCCGTTAGATCATTAACTAATCTTTTCATAGAAATATTTCTTAAGTTCGTAAGGTTACAATGTCCTAACCTTCTATGGACTAACGAAGAATGATCCTCCATTACAATAAGGCAAGGTAGGTATTAGCTCTTAAGGTATTCTACGTTTAGTGTGTAAACATTCTCTTTGCTATGGGAAAAAAGAATAAACTCTTCCTTGTAATGGTGTACTAAGCACTTGTCACTCCGAAAACTCAAAATGTAACCTTCATCACATAATTGTCTTATGCTAATGAGGTTGTTCTTAAGACCATTAATAAATAAAACATTTGAAATCAATGTTTTTCAATGAAGAACGATGTCACCTATACCAATAACTTCTCCTTGAGTATTATCTCCGGAAGTTACTTTTCCTCCTTTCATCTTGATAATCTTTTCAAAATAGTTTTTGTTACCAATAATATGACGGGAACATCCACTATACTTGTACCATGTATTGCTATTGATACCTTGTCTATTTTCTTAAAAATAAGAAAAAGTTAGGTTTTCTGAATCCAGACTTTCTTGGATTTGGAAATATCCGAAAGAAAAATTTTAGGCACCCACATATTTTTTTAAAAATTGGCTTTATGAAATCATAATGACTGGGTTTTGTTTAAGGAACAATTTTTTCCCAGTGTCCACCACACTGACACTTAGTATAGAATATATCACTTTGAGGAACAAAATAATTGATACTAAAAATTGGTTTATAACCGATACAACCAAAACAAGAATTATTCTTTAGAGGTCGGATTTGTTAATACATTTTATCAAAAATTTCCTTGCCTAAGGTAATGTTTTACAAACACTTCTTCAAGGAAAAGATTTTGGATTTTAGTTTGATATCCTAGTTCATGTCTTCTAAAACATTTGATTTGGAACTACAACTAGGCTCGAAAACATATTTGTTCAAAATTACGTTTTCTAGATCTTTAGAAAGTTTATTCTTCTCAGAATTTACTTCCTCGATGTTTTGTGACATATTTTCAAAATCAAAATTTTCTTATCAAGATCATTAGAAAGATGTGATATTTCCTTAGTAAGAATAGTATTCTTAGATTTTTCCTTATCAGGATTTTTCATGAGTTTTGAGTTCTCAATCTCAAGGAGTTGGGAAAACCAAGAAACTTCTTCATATAAAGGTAAAGTATTATCTTCATCAGAAGAAGATTCTTCATCCGAAGAGTTATAGTATTTATCATTACTATAATTTTCATTTAAAGAAACATTGGTAATTGATTCAACATTGGGTACCTTATCCATTAAACAATTATTTTTAATAGGTAGTCTGGATATTAGTCCGTGATTATTCTATCTAGAAGATTCATAATCGGAAGATTTATCTAAAGAGTCACCACCAATAGCACTTCAGGTGTCACTATCTATTAAGACTTTCTTAGCTTTATCCTTGTAATACTTCATTATATATCTCTCTGAATGCCTTTACTTTCTTTCTTTTCTCTTAATCATAGGACAATCAGGTCTTATATGTCCAGATCTCTTGCATTCATAACATGTAACTTCGGAATCATTCTTATCTTTCCTTTATTTCTTCTTGCATCTGGATTGAAAGTTCCTCTATCCAGCTATCTTGTTCATCCTTCGAGAAAGATTTTCTAACTCGTTCTCTAAGGATTAAATTCCACTAGATTTCAATTGGATAACAACCTTCTTTGATTTGGATCTGGTAACTCTCTCAGGAGTCTTAGCTTTCATATGATTTGAAGTAGTAGCAAAATCCATACTTCCATTCCCATTCTTCTTCTTTACATTACCAGCATATCTCTTCATTCTAGTATCATGTTGATGAACATTTCCAAATAGCTCATCTAAGGTAATCTGAGTAACCATTTTGTTATAATCTATAGCTATCCTCTTGGATTCCCATTCATTTGGAACGATGTATATGATCTTATCAACAAGAGATTCAACATCTAATCCTTTCTCACCCATGGATTGTAAACTATTCACAATAGTCATGAATCTCTATTTCACCTTACATATGGGTTCTACATAAAGAAAGATAAAGTTATGGTATTCAGCTCTGAGCATTTCTCTTCTTATTTCAATAACATTGGAAGTTCCAAAGTGAGTGGCTTCAAGTTTCTTCCAAATACAATTTGCTGCTTCACAAGATGAAATTTGGATATATATATTTCTACTCATGGAGCAAAGAAAAGTATTGCGTAGCTTAAAATTCAGTTGATATTAATGCTTTTCTTGATTGGTAAAGGTAATAACTTCTTTGTCAGGGATTTTATATCCTCTAGTAAGAATAAAAAAATTATCAACAACATTATTGATAATGAATGTCATCATGTGATCTATCCAATATTCAAAATCCTTTCTATCAAAAATAGGTGGTCTTGTTGAATTGATATTGTCTATGGAACCAACATTAATTCTTGCCATATTATAGAAAAATCTTTCAAAAAAAAAACTTTTTAGTAATAACAGTTTATAAACAAGGAAAATATAAAAGAATAGAATCTCTATGAAAAAATGAATCCGAACTTTATGAGTCCGAAAAACTGTTTTCGAGAAAAGAATGAGATGAATTATCTTCTGAAAAAAATATTGAGATTAATTCAGATTGAAAAAAAATTCTGAAGCGAATTGTTAGGTTGGTTCAGGATTCAAGGTCACCTACTCTGATACGAATTGTTATGTTATTTCTACACACTTTCTTGATTCAGGAAATATGATTCCGAGAAAGAAATTCCAGAAAAGTGATTCTAGAAATCAATCTTAATGAATGTTTACAATGATGAAGATTCTACCTCAAAGTTTATAGAATCTAACTAAATCAGGGTACAAGTATAAGGAAGTATAGGATATTTATAATTTACTCAACAATATAAATGTACCTGAAAAATTGAAACAAAATAAGTAACAAGTAGTAAATCTTTTACCCCAAAGAGAAGGTTATCCAACAACCTTTGATAAAGTTCCCTTGATTTATACTTTCAAGAAAGTCTGTCTTACCCACACCAGGGTAATCCCTCGATACTAAGATCGGATTATGTCTTGATATCCCCACAATCCATCAACTTCAAGGTAGTCGGTACCTCTGTCTTCCTCAGTAAGGAAGCCCTCAACTTCAAGGGAGTTGGCACCTCTGTCTTCTTATCCCCGAAAGCCCTCGATTGTAGACAGAAACAATCAGAGTCCCATGAAGTAAATATATACCAGAAGATCAGTAGGCACTAAGCATGAGAGTCTCTATCTATAAATCACTTTAACAACATGTACTCTCTAGAGTCATAAAATAGTGTTGAGCTCTTTCCAAATGAGCTCTTATTTATAGGTACAGCTTCAATGGTCGGCTCCCTCCTCCAACGATCATATTTTTCCATGAATTATAGAGGGACCTATACACATGTCACTCAAACAACGGTTAGTTAGTAACTGAATGAACAACATCTTTTTATAACAAAACTAGTATAAGAAAAAATAAGGTTATATAAATAAAATACAATATTCAGAATGTAAGAAAATGAAATTATGGAGTCTAGCCAAAATTGAATTCGGAGTCTATAATAAAAGGATATTCGAATTCTGTTTTCTAGGAATTCATAACCTGAACTTATAAAGTTCGAAGTTAGAGATCATGTAAAATCAGAGTTAGAACTCATAAGAGTTCAGAACAATAATTTGTATTCGGAGTTCAGAGTCAGAACTTAGAAGAGTTCATAACCAGAATTTGTAATCATAATTCGGAGTCAGAACTCAGAAGAGTTCGTAACTAGAATTTGTAGTCAGAATTCAGAGTCAGAACTCAGAAGAGTTCGTAACCATAATTCGTAATTAGAATTCTGAAACTTCGTATTCTAAAACAGAATGCTTCATATTGAGGTAATTATAGGATTCCAAGGTTTTGGTTTCAAACCAAATTTTATACTCAGAAAAAGTATGATATGAATAATGAAAACATGGCAAGGATAAATTTTCTTTGGGGAAGGAAAATTTTCCTTACAGAAGTAAAATATAGGGTAAAAAGAGATTGTCCTTCAGATAAGGTGTTTGTGATTTTCAAAACAATAAGGAATGTTGAAGTCATAAGGAAAACATTATTCACTCAAAAAAATGGATTTTATAGGATATATTATGAGAAATAAACAATAAAATAATTAATCAATGAAACATCACACGTAAAAGGGAATGCTCAAATGACCACTCCCAGAGATAAATGATTTCAAATTAGGTATAAAAAAATCTAGTGAATTATTATCCCTTTTTATTTTTTTCTATGTAGTTTCATTATAAATGATTATCTTAATTAGGTAGATCAAATGACAATTTGTATTTCACATCTAGTCTAATAGGGTAGGAGTTCAGATCATCCAACTATGGGTCTTATTTCCATGATATGGAATTTCTTATACATTTAGGATGTATTAATTAAAAATATTCAAATATTAATATGATTTAATCATATAATGATAATAATAAATAAATTCCATGAATTTATGTTAATATATATTTAGCAGAGTTACCCATATGTATGTATGTGAGGATCTTTATACATCACCTCATTGGGTGGTTATTCTATTTGTCTAAGATTCATAAATGGGATTATAGAATATACCTTATTCTGAGAAACTAGTAGGTTTTTGTGACAATATGATTGTAAACTTTATATGATATTCCTATTTGTCCCTAAAAAGAAAATCAAAACAGAAACTGTTTGTTTCATTTAATAGGAAATATAATTACTTTTAACATAATGTAAAATGTACCCTGATTGAGCTATTTATGATCATGATTCCTTGAATAAGAAGGATTTTTTTATTCATCCATTCCCATTATTTTTTATTGTTTTAGTTTTTTTTCTAGTACTTATATCAATATGTTCAATCTCATGTTGAATGTACTATATGTTTTAGATAATTAACAATAGTTTTTTTATTAGACTCAAACATGAGGGACCCTTTATTAATTAACATTTTACATGTTTCAAGTCAAGTAAGTTTATGTTTACATCAGTTCCATATATTATTTTTGTCCACATCACATTAATTACATAAAAGGAAGGGTGATTAAATATTTTACTAGGCATATAGAGTACATGGTTTAATTTTTATTAGAAAAGTCTGATGAGTTTGGAGGGTTGATATGAAATTTATATTAATTTTAATTTAGAATAGAGAGTAATTTTTATAAAGATAATCCACGAATTACTATATCTGGAATATTATATTGTTTATGATTATAAATTTATGGCAATCACATACATAATTATTGATTCACATTATCAGAGGAATTCATTGTTTAAAGGAGGTATGAAAATGTTTTTTTACCAATCAAATACATTAGAAGGTTTTCATAGTAGACTAGGTAGGTGAGTTAATTTAAATTACAGGATAGAGTATAACAATTATCAATAAGAACTCTTAAGAATATAATTTATCCAATATTATTAACCATGGAAAATTTGGTTCATAGTTATATTTTATATACTACGGGAAGGGCCATCATGTGTGTGAAATCCATACTACCATGATTTATGAATATTAGATGAAATTATTTTTACTAAAATAGGTTATATATGTGATCTATCATGTATATCGGTGAACTCGGTTTTTGATAAATGGTTTGGGTTGATTGGGTTAATGATAACCCATATAGAAGAAATATGAGATACTTTATTTTTCAATATATGGGTATATAGTTGATGATATCTTTTAGGATGAGTTTAATACTATATATTATTATTTTAAAAATAAGAACATAATTTCAAACAATATGAAATGGGTGTGGGTACATAAATAAAAAAATAAGGATATGCATGGCCACACTAATTTTTCATAATATAGAATCTTAGCATGGGAACTTTTATTTGAGAATTAAGATAAATTGGTAAATTTTATAACTTATAATGATAAAAATCATTTAAAAAATAATATTTATATCTATTACTTATTACGTTATTTTGAAATAAAAATAACCATAAAGTATGTTCATAATGAATAATTGAGTATAAATTCTACTTCATTTTCTCATATGTTTCAATGAAATTTCTTTTCCAAGATTTTATGTTAAGGGGTTTCTTTAATATATGAGTAAATGGACCCCCCGATAAATTTTTGTAGCCATATAAGAAACCCATTTCAATTGAAAATGGCATGTAGTGCAATGAATGAAATGTATAAAATGAAGCGATGGTGGACAAAGAGTGAGGCATAGGGCTAGTGATTTTTTGGTAATTTAGTGGTCCTAATTATTAATTATTGAAATGAAATTTTTAATATTAATCTAAAAAACCCTAACATTTCAATAATCAAAACTTTATATTTTTATGAATATCATTTTGTGAGTGAAATTAAACATTTTCTTGAGTTGGATGATAATGGAAGAGCCCAATGAAGAAGATAATGATTCTTTACATACATTATTGGGTAAATTATAATGAATCATTTTCATGGATTTAAACCCTTAAATATATAAATTTATGATCATTTTAGTAATGAATAAATTTATTTTTTAATGGGAGATGATTTCATTGACTAAAATAATTTTTTTGAGAATTTTATAATATAGATACTGAATTGACTACTGATAGCATGTAATATAGTGATTTATGAATAGATTAAAGATATTTAATTTTTTTGAGAAAAAAATTATGACTGATTGGGAAACCATCTTAAGGGTAATAATCCTGAAATCTAATATAAATAGAGATACAAATTAATTTGGTAATGATTTATTGAAAATTATATTTAAGGATAGAAATGACGAGGCATTATATGTATTTTTTGAAAAATTAATGTTGTGTATCTAATATTTCGAAACCATTAGAGTTTCCATGAAGTAATATAAAAATAAATAAATATATTCTATTTTAAATTGAATTAAATTGAGAGGTTTTATAATTATTTAGGATTTATTCAATGGTATTTAAGGTGAATTTTATCACCATTTAATAAATAAAGAATTATAGTGTTAGAGAATATTGGAAATGTACTATTTTCATTGAGTCATTTTTTCCTAGTATAAATAAATCTAGCAAGTATTTAATATCATAAGATTAATTTTTTCTCTAGATCCTTAAATCTTTTAATGGATTGATAGATCAAATGACACATTATAAACTCCATAATATTGAAGTAAGAATCCATAACTATAATGTTCAAATATCAAATGAGTCATTGAGAACATTATAATAGTAATTCAAACAATGTAGGATTCATTAGGTGATTCCATAAGATTCATTTAGAGACATCTATATGAGTTATATTGTTTCTTATGTAAAAGTCCATTCAAAATCATTAAAATTCATTTCACTCTTATGATATATAAATTGATGTTGAAAATGATAATGGTAGAGAACTATAAAAGAAATTATATGGGTCATTTTACTCTAAAAAATAAATTTCAGTTCATGTTTCATATGACTCACCTACTTCAATTTTTTTTGATATTTATATGGAAATATTTATTAGATATTTCTAGAATAAATATGACATGGATAAATATATTCATTTTCTTTTGGATGTAAATTTAAATAGAAGAAACATAAAAAATGGGTTTTGATTTTTTAAAAGTGATTATGAATATGATATTTCGACCATGGAGAAAAAGATAAATGGTGGATTAAAATATATGAAATGAATTTAATATGAAATATGTAAATTCCATAATTAGTAATTTTTAACATCAAATGTGATGATGTTTGAGCTGTTCTATAGTGATTTAAATGTCGCTAATGGTTTTCTTATTCATATTGAGCCCTAAGAAGATCCAGAAGTGACGTTCTCTAATTTTCAAAATTAAATATTGAACTCCAAAAAAAATGAATATAACTCCCAAATATGAGGACCTACCTAAAAATATATTATTTATCAAATATTATAATAAATTTCGGGAGATTGATTAATTTACAAGTTATTTAATGAGTTTAATTTTGAAGATTAATATTTGGACTACTACAATAATTAATTAGAGAAATATTTATTAGGGATAAAATGATAGGAAATATGAATATGGTTAGTCATTTATTATTATTAAAGATAAAAAGTTTTGGTATAAGAAATATTTTGAAATCACAGGAACACACCCACAAGATGAAATAGAGAAAGTGACCCAAAGGATCAATATAATGATATAGTTAATGATTTTATGTATTTAATATATATATATATATAAATATAATATTATGTTGATCAAATAATATAATATATGATGATTAATAATGAAAATAATGTATGAAAATATATATATCAACAAATAATAATTGAGAGAAACAAATAATACATTGAAGATGAATAACTCTATAGGTATTATAGAAGAACAAGAAGATAACCAGAATCTATGATCAAATCCAATTCATCAAACTATAAAAAATAGAAAAATTCCCAATGATATATCAGTATTGTCGAATATGATAAATAATAAAGAATAATAAGAGTTAAGAGAAAGGTGAAAAATACTATTATTTTCTTGATCCTTGATTCGATGTACTTTAAGATAATTTCTATGTTTCTTGGTTTTTAAAATCATTATATGCTCATGAGTAGAGTGAATACATTTAGTGGATTCAATATAATATTTGAGATATTAGATATTGGGAGATATTGTTGTCCTTGTATTGTATAATATAATCCAAATATACATAATGACTCTATATGAGGAAGGAAATCATACTGTATTGATATAGATCCATCCTTAGAATATTGGAGATCTACTTCAAGAGTATAGAGAAATTGTTTTAAAATAATTTATTAGATTGAAGACTAGGTATTGTGATTTCAGTCTAGTTGGGTGGGAGGATTCATTTTCAGTTGTTCATTAATTTTTGGATTCATCATGTATAGAAAATAATTAACAATGATATTATAATCCATACATTTAATTGGTGAGAATTTTATACATGATGCAAATTATAGAATAAAATAGGGGAAAATATTCCTACATTATGGATAAAATATATAAAATTACTTATGTTACTTATTAATTTTCTTTATAAACTTTAAATTTTTTATTCTTGTTGGGTAATATATAAACATATATATTTTTCTTTAAATATATAATATGCATTCATATATTGGTATGGATATTTAAAATTGATAATAATAGGAATTCAGAACAATTCAACCACCAATGAACCAGCCTCACTATCAAGTGAATAAATATCCTTTTGGTAATATCATGTGGAATCAGATCAAACTAGGTTCCATCCTATTAGATATATTTTTTCCTTTTTTTTTATTGATGTATTTTACTTGTGGAGATAATGAAATTTTTAAACTGGATCTAATGGAACATTTTATATCTATCCCTGTTCATGTTAATATGATGATACTGACTATGGATCTAAAAAAGGGAAAAAATTAGGTAATAATGATTAAAAATTACTAACTATGAAATAGTATCAATAACTATATAAGGATAATCATAGGAATAAATTATCAACAGATCAATTGATTTCACTTGATCATTCTAAATATATGATTTATCTATAAAGGTAAAGAGCACACTAAATCATGAAATTATTTTTATTTTAAAGATAAGTATTATATGATAATTCTCCCTGTTGATTTTTTCACATATATACATTCATACATCAAGTGAATATAGGATGAAAAATCATATCTAAGTTATAACACTTATGTAATGGTTATTTTAATGGAAATAAGGATAACATATATGACACTATTACAAAACATGTTTGTTCCATGGAAGAATATATTTTCATTTGCAATGAATGATTTTATATAGTAATTAAGAGTTTAAGATGATTTTTTAGATAACATATTATTTAAATATATGATCCACTCAATAGATAATATATACAATATGTCATTTAATTTATTAAATTTTGAGGTTCCAGATATTGAAAAGAAAATTAAAATAAAGGAAAATTATATACCCTGGGAATGTAACATTTTTTAGGATCATATAATGAATAAGAAAATTGAATGCACAACATTCAAAACATACTTGGTGTACATCACAAACAATATAGTGTTTCTATGATACATTATTTTGTTTTCAAGAATTACTTAAACGAGATTGTTATTAACTAGTAAATTAACATATTAATATGAATAATAATAAATAATTTTAAAATATTTTTTATAATGGTTTTATATATATAAAACACATTTATAATAAAAGATATAATTTTTGGTAAAGTCCTTATATGTTTTAAAATATTATTTTCTCAAATGAACTAATATTCCAGTCATTCTCTAAAAAATAATAAAATAATTTTCAGACACATTTGAAAAATAAATTTCATAAATTAATATACTTTTTGAATTTATAATATTCAAGTGATCTTAGGTTTAATTCTTGTGATTTTCTGAGTAACATCATTTTGGACGAATAGTGAAAAATATAGAATTTTAATTCAAAACTTTATTTTCATGTAATTTTTTTATAAAAATAAATTATATATAATTTTGAATTAAAAGTTTAATTATATAATGTTTTTACCAATTAATATAATTTAGTTAATTTTAATGAACTTCAATTTTAAATTGGGTATAAAAACTTAGCAAACATTTATATTTTTTTTATTTTAAAACCTCGCATTATCATAACCTTTACAGGATTAACATTATCCAATTTTTCCATTTCTGTGAATTGAATTTGAGAAAATATAAATAAATTATTGGATAAATTATGATATTTATTTTACCATAAGATCAAATTAATTTGTAACCAAAAACATTAGGGGAAGTGATTAATATTTATTACGATGATTAATGTAAATTAAATCTTAACAACAGAATAAACTGTAATTTTAAGGGCCCAAAGGACCTATCCACTTTTACAACACCCATTTTATAGATATATTTCGAAAATACCACTTACATTAATTATTTTTGATGGTTTTTATGACTCTTTTATGTAAATATGTGGGTTTATCTAACTTGTTTTTCAAAATTCCATGTGTTCCCTTTCCCACCCATAAAATAGGACACCACATATCCCTCTTATTGAAACCACTCAAACCACATATGAATATCCAAGATCTATAAAATCCACTTCCAAACATTCCTCCATTACACCTTGAAGCATCCAATTGGTCAAAAAACAATCCAAGGTCTCCCTTTGGTGAAAACTAGAAGGAGTCACTCGATATAACAAATTAGGTCATGGAAATAACAAAGTAGATATTACCTGAAGTGAAACCGTAACATTGAATTGAGGACAAGAGTGTAATATAATGTTACAATCAACCATATATGATATTATATATCTGAATATGGTTCTGTGATAGAAGTATAATAAAATTATATTTATGATATATCAGTTTTGTATGAGTATGATGAGAGTGAACACATATGGAAAGTGAATTTCATCTCACTTTTTATTTCCATGAGATACATTACCTGATCAACACCCTATAATTTTGTGTGGTGTATATAATGAAAATGAATTTATTATATGATTATTATATGTAAATTTATGTTCATTTACATATTTATTCAATGATATTTCTTTAAGGGGTTTATGTCTCAATATTATCCAAATTGGGTAGATAGTTTTTATAAATTTTCCTTCATTCAAACAAATGTTTTTATTCATCTATATTCTATATTGAGGTGTATATAATTCCATTTTAAATTACATACCATGAATCTCCTTCATTTCATGCTAATTTAAGCTTCATGTAATTTCTTTTTCTTACGTGGGGAGTGTGGTACAAGGTTTCCATGTGGTAAGATTTTTTTGAAGCAATCCCATCACTTGTCATGATTATTTATGATTATGATTATTTTTTTGGAATATTATTATCCATATCTTTATAACTCTCTTGTTTTTTATTATACATTATTTATTCATGGTATCATTATTTATTATTACCATTTTCTATCGTTTGGTACTTAATATATTCAAAAATATGTTTTTATGAAAATATGGTAATATAATTATTTCAGTCAAAAATATTTTTTCTTTCAAAATCACGATTTAAAAAGAATAAAAATGATTAAATATTATCTTATGATGTTAAGTAAAACTTTTTACCCATATATTAGCATTTAAAAAAGTGTTTTTAAAAAGGGAATATTCTTATTATTTTATGATTGAGCCAATATTAAAATATTTTTACAATGTATAAGGAATGTTTATCATGTATATATTTACCAACCATTATGACTTCCATTACCCTGTTGATTTTATTAAAATATTAAAAAGTTATTTTATTAATGAAAAGTTTTTCTTAATATTCTAGAATTTATTTTTTTTAAATGTATTTCAGTGATAAATAATTTTCAAAATATTTTATGTTGAAAAAGTATTTTTATGTTCTTTTAAAACATAGCTTACATGTTTTAAAAGTGTTATTTTTTATGAAAATGATTTAAATTAATTTAATATATATTTATATGTTTTCTATGCTAGTTTTTATAAAAGGTTTTATAATTTTTTTTCCAAATAAATTTTTATATGTTTTCAAATAATTTTCAATGGAATGGTTTTCTATTCGTTTTTAATGTTTCATTATATGTTTCCAGACATTTTCAAATTAAAATGTTTTCAATATGATTTCAAATACTACTTTATAAATTTTAATTTTTATATTCATGAAAGTGGTTTTGAAAATGTTTTATGCTTATAGAAAAGTATTTTCCAATGAAGAAATGATATTTTCCTCACCTAGGTTTTCCAAAATATATTTAAAAATTATTTTATATCTTAGATGTCATTAATTGGTGTTACTCCTAGATTTATAGTGAAAATATCCATGAGTCCCATTAAAATTATTTCTTGAATGGTTATTAATTTATGGAATGATGTTTTTGATACCTGTTTTAATTCCACAAGTTATATGATTTTGAAACCCACTTCATTTCATGAGTTATGCTTTTGATGAAATGACTATGAAACCTGTATCATTTTTCACAAGTTATGATATGCTTACATTTTTATGATACCCAGATCATTTCATTGGTTATGATATGATTGTTATTTATTTTATTGCAAATGTATGTATGATCTCAATATGAGATGGGTGGGACTTATACCTACCTCCAATTAATTTGATAATGATTTATGTCTCATGAGATAGACTAATATAAAATTAGGTGTGAGCATTGACAACTAAGATAGCCATGGGATTGAACCATGACTACCAAGATGGTATGAGGAGTGAACTCATGCAACTAAGATGATAGTGAGAGTAAACCATCAGCACCCATATAGTATGGGGAGTTAAACCATACTACCAAGATGGATTCCCATTGATTCATTTTCAACTATGGAAATCATATTATGTACTTATTTGTTAGCCATAATCAATTTTTTTCCAATGAAATGATTTCATAGCTTATGTTCCTTATTTCCTTATGATTAATGTATTATGAAATTCCATGCATTATTCCACGATTCATGTTTATGATCATTTATATGCAGTGTATGATATTTTTATGTTATTATAATGTACCCATACCACCATGCTCATTATTATGCATACATGTATCCCTTGTTTACCCTCACTAGGCATCTGATATAACCCATTTTTATGTTTAACTCCCCAAGTTATGAAGATATTTATTATATATGATGTCTATAACAAGGGTTATATACATGAAGAATATAAGGGTGATAATGTTGCTTAATCATGTAAAAATTTCAATGTTTCATTTTACAAAAGGCACTAAACTAATATGGTCATTGGATATATTTTTGTCTAATGTTATAAGTATTCAAAGAAAAATTATGTAATGTGTATATATGTCACGACTAGGTTATTATATTTGGTATTAGAGAAATTTTTTTAGTTAACCTTTAGAAACCGGGCTAAAAAAACCATAGTGAGAACACTAAGGACATGTATAAACATAATTATAAGGATAAATGAAAATATAGGAAAGTGTCATGGAAATTTAGTAAAGGATAGTGTGAGTGGTCTCTGATAATTACATATATGTATGGATAATAAAAGTTAATTTCTCTTTAGAACAAATATACATAGGTGTAATAAATATGTCAATGTGTGTTGGTCTTGAATCTCTGTAAATTGGTACACGATAACGAGCCTTGATAAAAAAAAAGTTTGACACCCCAAGGGAAATGCTTTGGGTATTTTAAAAACTCATCATGAAACATCTTGAAGGATACATATAGATGTTAGATATGAATAACAGTGGATAAACATAATATGTCTTTGATTAAAGAATGTGTCATTATTTATACATTTAATAAGTATTTATTTTTCATGATTATGTGTTTTCCCAATGTGATACACATTTCTCACAATATGCATTCTATTTTGTGTCAGTGGAAGAAACTATAAAGAACTAGATTAATGATGAATATGATGGACAATCAATTTATGTGAAGTCAAATGTGATGATCACTTGAGTAAAGGATGTTGTGATAATGCCTAATAATTTTTCAAGGAAGATGATCAATGACATGAACCATAACAAACTCATAGACTCACTAAAGAATACAAGGAGGGTTTCCACTGAGAGTTCAGGTAATGGAGACCATGGAGGAAAGAAGATTCAGTTTTATTTGTGTCATGATTTTGGAAAGAATCTCCTATGTGAATGTCTTATAGGAACAATAAGGTGTTTGATTATAGAGAATAAGGACATAAAAAAAGTATCCGCAAAGGAAAATTGAAAGGTTCCATCAATTAAAGGAATGGGGATATTACAAGTAACCGACCTTAAAACATTACATAATATATAAATATGTGAATAATTCTCATTGAGGATCTTTTCAAGTTTAGAGTTTTAGAGAATTAGGAAATAACTATTACATTACAACTCTAAAATTACAAAGTAGACACTTCTACTCAGTTTTCATTTTTTCATAAAATAAAAACTCTTAAAAAGAGTCATGTCAAGTTTCATGTTTTAGACAACAAAAATTTTTCTTGATCCCAACCTTGACCCTATCCATCTTTAAGTCCCATGAAAAACACTTCAAAACATGGAATGAGCACAAAAATCTCAGTAAGGGTTATAAAATAAAGAAATAAAGATTAGTCCTTCAAAACAAAAGCTTTTTAATATACCTCATGAAATCATATGATTTAGGAATAACACATAGTAATCACAAATAATAAAGGTAACTTGTGGCATCTATAACATACTTACATTTTTTCTTTCATAACCACATAGGGAGTTACATTTGGAATACCAATCACAATATATTCATTAAATCTCTAAGGAGAAACATTCATGTGTACCTCGGTCACGTTACCGAATGAATTGGAGTGCTATCTTGGGCTCACCCGCCCTAGGTTTATTACATTACCACCCAAATATGTAAATAATTCCAAAGAACCATAACATATTCATAGTACATAAAACACATATAAGGTACTGATAAAATTTCCACATTTCAATAAAAATATATAATTTAAAAATATTGACATAAAAAATCCATTATAAAAAACTTTTTCAATTCCAAAATACATAAAATAGTGTATGGTATTAATTATCCTTTTAAAAACATTATTCATTGTTAAGGAAGCCATAAATCAAATAATACTCACGGCGGTAGAAAAGGTCATTGTCACCGTGGATGTTTAAAAACATTATTTTTTTCATTTATTGAAATGCCTCTTAGAAAATGATTACCTTTGAATGTAAGGAAAATTCAAAGGTGTTTATGTACCGTATATAAGAAAGTCGTGTATAAAACCAAATATACCTCAATGAAAGGAGATTGAGATGAAGTCTCTTACCTCATGTCCGACTTGACCAATTAATTCTTTAATCTTATAAATAATAAACTACAGTTAATTAATAATATCTTAAGAAACTTTTTTATGTTTATTATTAGTTTTATATCACTTATTACAATGTTATAATCATTATGTAATCATTTATGTTAATAACGCTTGTTTTGTTGATATTTGGTCCCCGTGTCAAAAATGAACTTTTAATATTAACATATTGTCCATGTTGTCAAAAGATAATTATCTCAAGAATGATATTCATGATTTAGATATAATATATATCATATATATATCTAATATATATATATGTATTTATAATAGTACACAACATTTGGAGGTAAGAAATGAAATGCACCGTTCATGGAGATGGTAAGCCATATGTAAGCATGAATGGTGAATTCATTTCTATTTCATATTTTTAATGGAATGAATACTTAATGATAAATAGGTATATTATAATTACAGTATAATATAATATATAATTTCAGTAACTCCATCCTTTATATTTTCCACACATGGCATGGATGAGTCATATCACTTTGAGGGGGCAGTAGTCCGCACTTCCTCAAATGAAATTATCACGTTTACCCATTAAGGAAACAATAAAGTTATGATATAAATTAAAAATATAGATGAAAATAGAAAATATAAATATAATATATATCACAAATAAATATATTGCAATCACAATGAACACTATAAGAGGCGATATGAGATAATTGAACAATCATTGTTTCATGAGGCAGTAGTTCGCCGTCTGCAGAAACAATATGTTCTTTACACATTAGATGAAGTTGTGTGTAAGTTTAGTTCTAATGATCCTCATAAAGAAACCTAGTATATTTAGGATACTAGTGTTATTATAAAATGAATCAACAAAAATAGTTTTGGGGGTTAGAGATATAAAATAAAGTATTAGAAATTAAGAAAAGACATTACCTTTAAATCAGGTAATTCTCTATGGTTTGACCCAAAAGGATTCCTTGAAGTTCATTCTACCTAAGGTAAGGATTTTAGGTGGAAGAGAGGGATATTTAGAGATTATTTTGGCAGATTTTTGGATGATCCAAGTTTCTTGAGAGGTGTGAGTAATGGGATAGAGGTGATGACTTTTTATAAGGGGGAGGAGGGGCTCTTTAGGAAAGATCACAAATATTATTTTATTAAATAATGATTTTCAGTTTCTAAAGGTAAAAAATTTTTAAAGTAGAAGATAAGATGAATATAGTTAGAAATAAAACCATTAAATATGAATTGGATAGGTTTTGGATATTGTTTTAATTTTAAAAATATTATTTATTTAAATCATTTATTAATAAGCTAAAAAGTACATTATTATTGCGTCATAAATAATTTTATTTATTTGAGGTCTAAATATAATAAATAAACTATTTTGAGGTAAGAAATATTTTTATGTTTATAATGAATATTTATAGTCAAATATATCAATTATATAACCCCACATTAATTTTTTTAGCAAAACAATACATGTTTATGATATTTTTATTTTAAATTTAAATATAAAGTTATTAATATCATTATCTTTCCCCAGTTGATTTAAAAGGACAAAAGTCTCACCCAAGGATTTTATTGGCCATCCATTACTCATAAAACATGTTTTGGACAAGGGTTAAGGAAATTTTTTATTATTATAATATTGTTTTTACCTTGAATAACCCTATTTACCTTTAAATGTGATAAATAAAAGTCAAAAGTTACTATTGAAAAAATTACTTTCACCTTATTGACCCAAATTTTACTTACTAATAAAAAAATGTATGTCGGATTTCCAAAATTTTATTCACATAAGTGGTAAAATATCATTTTAATTAAAAGTCATTTTTTAACTACTACTCTATGTTTTCAGTAATCATCAAAAATTGATGATTTTTAGAAAAAAACGAAATATTCACCCTAAGATATATTTGATATTCTAAATTCAAAAATGATGTATATTTTTACAAATTTAAAACATAGAAGTTGGATTAATTAATTTAAAATTAACTCCCATCATTAAAACCGAAAGCGTGTTTTTAATAAATAATAACTTTCAAAAGATTGACACTTATTTATGTCCAATTTTAAAATAAAATTACTTCCAATGACAAAAATTAGATTAAATGGTAAAAATATAATATAATTTAACTTTAAAACCAATAAAAAATTAATCTATCCATATAAATAAATGAGATTAAAATTCAGTTTTGAATTAAAATATAGTATTTTCACTGTTTATTAAAAAATGAATTTTATCAGAACAAATACAAAATAATTACCCAAATAAAATTTTGATGTCCCGTTTCTAAAGAAGAATTTTATTTTGTAAAATAAAACATATTAATGTGACAAAAACTATATTTAAAGAGGGTTCTCCATTAAAAGGGGATAAATCGACATTTTAATGAATATTATAGTATTTATACTTAATATCAGATTCTTTATTATTATAATCCGCTATTTTTTTTGGATAAATGTAAAAAAATTTAACAAACAAATATAATCATATTGTAGTCTGTTCTGTTCAATCCCTCCAATACAATGGTAAGGCATTAATTACCATTTAAAATAATATTATATTATTATTTTTCAGTATGACTCAGCATTGTGTGCCACATTGGACTTTAGAGAAACCCGATGTTGTATGTCAGTTATGCCCTAAAACATAACATCCATTTTAAATAAAAATTAATATTTAATTCACAAATTTTAATAAATATGAAAATGTCTTATTCTTTATTTACATGGGATGTTACATCCTTCCACCTTATGGAAATTTCATCCTAACAATTTTTTATTCACTTATCAAAAAAATAGGGGTATTTATCTCTTATAGAATTTTCATATTCCTACATTGCCTCTTCAACCATATGATTTTTTTTTACAAAACCATTACCTAATAGATTACCTTATTCTATAACACCTTCTCCCTTCAGTCAAAAATCTGGACTAGATGTTCCTTATAAGAGATATTTTCTTCCAAATGAACTACCTCTAGACTCAAAACCTGATATGGATATGGTATATACTTTTTTAACATTTAAACATTAAAAAAATTGTGTACCTTAGAGAAACATGGAGGTAAAGACACGCTATATGCAACTGGTCCAACTTTCACCCGAATTTCATATGGACCAATGAACCTCAGACTCGACTTTCTCTTCTTACCAAAACACATCAAACTTTTCCATGGAGAAACTTTGAGAAAGATATGATCACCAACCTTGAAATAATTATCCATCGTCTAGTTATTCACATAACATTTCTTCTTTCTCTGAGATGTTCTCTTTTGATTCTGAATTTACTGAACTTTTTCTGCCATCTCTTCTACCAATTCTGGTCCCATCATCTTCCTTTCACCTACTTCATAGAATAAAGCTGGAGTTCAGAACCACTTCCCATATAATGCATCAAATGGAGTCATCTGTAAAATAAAATGAAATCTGTTATTATAAGAAAATTCAACCAAAGAAATATGATGGTCCCAACTTCCCGAGTAATCTAGTGAATAAGCACGTAGCTTATCCATCAAAGTATGAATTGTTCGTTCTAACTTCCCATATGATTGAGGATGAAAAGCTGTACTAAAATTTAATTTAGTACCAAATGACTTTTGAAGGCCTTTACAAAAGTTAGAAGTAAACCTGGTATCACAATCATATTCAATAGATAGGATAACTCCATGCAACTTGGCTATCTCTTTAACGTACAACCGATAAAGTTGATCTAGTGACAAAGTATCTCAAATAAGAAGGAAATGAGATGATTTAGTTAATCAATAAACAATATCCCAGATTGAATTATTACCTCAATATTTCTTTGGTAATCCCCCAACGAAGTCCATGGATATATTTTCCCATTTCGAATCTGGCACCGATAAAGACTGAAGCATCCCTTTAGATAACTGCAACTCTTCTTTAACCTATTGACAAGTCAAACACTTCATAGTAATGTCAGTAATATCTCTTTTCATTCCGTCCCAAAAATAATAATGCTGAAGATCTCTGTACATCTTAGTACTTCCAGGATGAAGAAAAATCAGAGAACTATGAGCTTCACATAATAACTCTTTCTTCAAATTTGAATCACAAGGCACACATAATCGCTTCCCAAACCTCAAAACACAATCATTATCAATGTTAAAATCAGGAAACATACCCTTTTGAATGAACTATAACTTTTTCTACATATCACTCTCTTCTTTATGAACATGATTAATTTTGTTTGATAGAGATGACTTCAAGGACAACTAAAACAAAACAAAAGAATTTCATGCACCAAAAACTTCTATGCCAAAGTTCATCAAATCAAAAAACTAAAGGATCTATTTCTAAATGTATCATGGTTAATGAAGAATTATTTTTCGTCTCAAAGAATCAACCACTTTATTTTCTTTTTTCGGATGGTAATGGATTATGAAATCATAATCCTTGACGAATTATAGCCATCTCTTCTGTCTCATGTTTAATTTTTTATGAGTGAATATATACTTTAAATTTTTTTGGTTAGTATATATTTGACATTGTACTCCATACAAATGATTCCTCAAAATATTTGAAGAAAAAAAATTACATCAAATTCCAAATCATGTGTAGGGTAATTTAACTCAATAGGTTTCAACTGATACGAAGCATAATCAATTACCTGATCATTCTTCATAAGGACACGACCATGTCCTTTCAACAAAGCATCAATGTAGATAACAAACACACCATTTCTGGAAGGTAATTCCAAAATAATAGCATTCACCAATTTTATTTTCAATTCTTGAAAACAATCATAACATTCTTTTATCCAGATGAACTTAACACCTTTTCGAGTTAACTTAGTCATTAGAATAGATAACCATGCAAAATTCTCCACAAACGTTTGGTAATAACCTCTTAAACCATGAAAACTGTGGATCTCGGTTAAATTTGGGGGTCTTGGACATTCATCAACAACATTTATTTTAGCAGGATCAGCAGTTATGCCGTTTTTTGAAACAATGTGACCAAGGAATGAAATTTGTTGTAACCAAAACTCATACTTGATGAATTTACCATACATTTTCTTTTATTTTATGGTTTAAAAAAAACACTTAAATGAATTTCATGGTTCTATTTTCTTTTATAATAAACCCAAATATCATCAATGAACACAACCAAAAACATATCCAAGAACTCATGTAAAATTCTATTCATAATATCCACGAATACAACAGCTGCATTGGTTAACCCAAAAAGAATTACTACAAATTCATAATGGCCATATCTAGTATAACAGGCGGTCTTCCAAATGTCTTATTACTTTACTTACAACTGATGGTACCCTGACCTCAAATAAATCTTCGAAAAATACTGAGCTACCTGGAGTTGATCAAACAAATCATCGATATGAGGCAAAGGATACTTGTTCTTAACAGTGATGTTATTCAATTCTCTATAATCAAGGAAAAGTCTCATTGAACGATATTTATTTTCAAAAAACAAGATAGGAGAACCCCATCATGAAGTGTTAGGTTGAATGAAACCTTTATATAATAACTCCTACAATTGCTTCTTTAACATTAAATGTTCAATTTGATCCATTCGATAAGGGTGTTTTGAACTTGGTTTAACATGAGGAACTATGTCAATAAAAAATTCAACTTCCCGGTCAGGTATAATACCAGAAAAATCATCAGAAAAAACATCAGGATACTCATTTACCACTGGCACATCATCAATCTAGACAGTTACTTTGTATTCAACAATATATGCAAGGTAACATTCATTTCCATTTTTTAATAGTTTATCAACTTCTTACTATGTTATCAAAATTAAGGGTTCATTCTTGTACACAATGTGAAAATATTTTTGAAAAGAAACCCTTTTATCTCTTCATTCAATATTATCCTGATAAATAGAAATCCAATCCATTCCATAAATTAACACCAAACTCTACTAGAGGCAAAAAAAAATTGGTTTCATGTAGATTATTTCCGCACAAAAGGATAGGAAAGTTATTATAATTTATTTTTGTCTCAAAATGTCCCCTAGGTGTTTTTACCATAAGTTCATGATTCATATCCTGAGATGGAATTACCAATTTTATAGAAAACTTCTCAGAAATGAATGAATGTTTAGACCCTGAATCAAACAATACATTGGAATAATCTGAATATACAAACAACGTACTTGATACTACTTCATTTGATGGACCAACATCTGTTGAAGTAGTTTCGAAGTATTTTACCACCCATTTATGCTTATATTCTACCTACTTTCCTTCAGTTGAGTTCTTCATTGGACACTCATTTTCATAATGACCCATTTCATTGCACTTAAAAATTTTTAGTGATTGTAAATAATATTTTTTATTACCATTACCCTAATCACTTTCATTGAAATTACGTGCCTCATGTCCCATTTTACCTCATTAGTAGCACTTACCAGAATTCAAAAGACATTCCCCAACATGATTTTTACCAGATGTTTCCCAAAATGTAAACTTCAGTTTCTTACCATCAGACTATTTTTAAAGAGTTCTTCCATTCTGTCTGCCACCTCAACCACTTATTTTGTTTTTTTCAAAGAAGACTTGATCATCATAAAACTCCATTTCCTAGTTCTCTAAAAAACGAACAAATTTTTCATAAATTTTGAACTCAAGAGAAGCTAAAGCCCTTCGATACATTGTCATTAATCCTGATTAAAAATGGTTTATTTCACCATCAAGATCTAGTATGAAATTTGGAGCATGCATTTATGGTTGAGTGAATTTTTCTTCATAAGTATCCACTAATTCATCCTCCTACCTCAATTCTAGGAATTTTTTTTCCATACTAAGACAATCAACCGTAAGAAATTATTTCTCAAGAAACAAACCTTTGAATTTTTCCCAATCAAGAGAATAAATATCCTCACTATCCCTAATATTTTTCACCATCGTCCACCACTGATTAGATTCATGTTCAAAATGGTAAACAGTGAGACTAACATTTTGATGTTATGAACACCCCATGGAATCACAAATCTTCTACAGTGATTTAATCAACCTTTCAGCTAGCACATGGTCATATGATCCTCTGAATGATGGAGGATTTGGTCTCATTAAATTATCTACTACTGACATGTTCCTTTGTGGCTGATCTATCTGATCTCGTGCGTAGATACCTCCACCATTTACAGCCCGAGTCAAATGATCCATCACTGCAACAAACTATTCAGTTCTGATTCCGACCATCTTAGGTTACTGAATTGGAAGGTTATCATTATCCTGATGTCATCCCACCATGGCTTCCCTGTTTCCTATGATGAAAACCATTCTGAACACATAAATATATTAGGTGAAGTAACATGGTAATATTTAAATGCTACATAATTTCAATATTAACATTAATTAATTTATGGATATTAATTTAACAATATTCTAACTCCTAAAGTTATCTAAACTAACCTATGATACCAACTATAAGGACCCATACATAAAACATTACATAATCTAGAATTAAATGAATAATTCACATTGTGGATCTTTTCATGTTTAGAGTTTTAATGAATTATGCCATAACTATTACATTACATCTCAATAATTACAAAGTAGATACTTATACTAATTTTCAATTTTTTTCATAAAATAAAAACTATTAAAAAAAGTGTCATGTCTAATTCCATGTTTTAGATAGCATAGCTTTTCCTTGATCTCATCCTTTACCCTATTCATCTTCAAGTCATGCGAAAAAAATTTCAAAACATAGGATGATCATGAGAAGCTCAGTAAGGGTTATAAAATAATGAAAGAAAACATTAGTCCATAAAAACATAAGCCTTTTAACATACCTCCTAAAATCATAATATTTATGAATAACACATAGTAATCACAAATCCTAAATGTAACTAGTGGCATCTATAACATACTTACGTCGTAGATTTCACAGGTACGTAGGGAGTTACATTTGGAATAACCATCACAATATATTACCTAAATCTCTTAGGATAAGCATTCACATTTACCTCCATCATGTTACCCAATTCATTGGAGACCTATCTCGGGCTCACCTGCCCTAGGTTTATCATAGAACCACCCTTATATGTAAACAATTCCCAAGAACCACAACATATTCATAACACATAAAACAAATGTAACATCCCAGGTAAATAAAGAATAAAGAATTTTCATATTTATTAATATCTACAAATTAAATATTAATTTTATTTTAAATGGGTTGCTATGTTCGATAGCGTACCCGATACGCAACGATGAGTTTCTTTGAAACTTACGTAGCACACTGGTAATAAAATAATATTATTTTAAATGATAGTTAAAAAGTAGCCATTGTACTGGCGGGAATGGATAGAAATAACTAAAATATTATCAGATGTGTTTTTAAATGTTTATACATTTACCCAATAAAATATAAAGGCTTAAAATACGGAAAGAGTTCAATTTTAGGGCATATATACTCTAATTTTCACTAAAGGTTCACTTATCACCTTTTAATGGTGAACCGTCATTAAATATAGTTTTGATCACTCTTATACATTCATTTGGACCAAATAAAACTCTTATTAATAATCGGGACATCAAATTTTACTTTGTGTAATTTTTAGGTATTTTTCCGATAAAGTTCATTTTTTTAATGAATAGTGTAAAATGTTGTATTTTAATTCAAAAACTCTTTTTAATCTAAATTATTTATATGATTAGATTATTATTTTAATTGGTTTTAAAGTGAAATTAGAAAATATTTTTACCAGTTAATCCAATGGTGGTCATTAGAATCAATTTCACTTTGAAATTGGACTTAAACTGGTGTCAATCTTTTGATACTTATTGTTTCACAAAAACACGCTATTGGTCATGACAGCGGGAATTAATTATTAAATTAATTAATTTGACTTATATGTTTTAAATTTTGTAAAATGGACTTCATTTTTGAATTCGGAATATCAAATATAGCTTAGGGTGAATTTTTGGTAATTTTCTGAAAAACTTCAATTTTTGATGAATAGTGAAACCACTAAGTGGTAATCAAGCAAACTGATTTTTCAGTTAAATGAAAGTTTACCACTAATGTGTACTGAATTTTGAAAATCTGACATACATGGTTGTCATTAAGAAGTAAAATTTGGTTCAATGAGATTAAAATAATTTTTTGGTGAATAGTAACTTTTTTTCATTAATCGCGATTAGAGGTAATTAGTGTAGTTTAAGGTAAAAATGATATTATAAGAATGTGAAAACACCATGAAACATGTCCTACACCTATTGGGTGAGTCATGGACGACCAAGACAAGCCATGGGCCAGCTTGGGGACCCCATGGAGCCACTTTAGTTGGAAAATGACATTAATATATTTTTATTTAATGTTAAAGTGAAAATGACACTAACATAAATTGTTTTACTAAAATAATTTTTTAGTGGGGTTATACAAGTCCATATTTTGATTATAAATAGTCATTGGAACGATAAAACGATTTCCTATATCATAGTATTTTTGTTATAATTTTTAGACATTAAATAAATTAAATTATGTATGACATAATAATGATGCAGCGATGACATCATTATTTGACAATTTAAATAAAATGGAAAGATAATGAAAAATATAAAACCTACACATGTCCAAAACCAATTGGATGAGTGGATTTCGAACCCTTATCACCTTATCCACGAATTCTACCAATGTGGGACCTTTTAAAACCGAAAAACAATTTCAAATAAAGTAATATTTCTTTACTTTCCAAAAGTGCCCCTCCTCTCCTCTTATAGAAGGCCCCCACCTCTACCCCATTTCACACACTTATCAAGCCTTTGGCTCGGCCAACCCCTGCCAAATTACTCTCTCCACATACCTCTCCTCATCCTAGAGGATTCCCTTTGGGCAGAATCCTTTCAAAGGAATCCTTTAGGCTCAAATAAAAATGGAGTTACACTTTTAAAGGTAATTCATTCTCTCATGTTCATTTGTTTTATTTTGCTTCTCCAACCCTCTAAACTCTTTTTATTTACTTCTTTTGTAACAACACCAGTATATTCAATATACTAGGATGTTGTTATAATATTTATTTGAGCTACACTCTCACACAACTACATCAAATGGTTAAAGAACATACGGTTTCCGTGGAAGGCGAAATTCTGCCTCCCGAAACGATGATTGTTCAATACTCATTTAACACCTTCAAGGGTGGCCATTATGATGTAACTATTTTTATATATGATATATAATATGTTTATGTTTTCTTTAAGCTTCTGTATTTTTCATTTTTGGCATACCTTTATGGTTTCCATTATGGGTAAACACGATATCTTCATTTAAGGAAGTGCGGACTACCGCCCCCTAAAAGTGATGTGATTCGTTAATGCCATATGTGGGACGTGTAAAGGATGGATTTAAAGTTATTATATATGATGTTATACTGGAATTATAATATACCTCTATATCATTATTATTTCTTTCCATTAAAGTATGAGATAGAAATGAAAGTAGCGTTCATGCGTACGTACGACTTACCGTCTCCATGAACAGTGCATTTCATTTCTTATCCCCAAATGTAATGTACTATTAAAATTACATGTATATAATGTATATATATAATTAATGATATATCTAAATGATGAATATAATTCTAGAATTAAAATATACATACCTCTCATTTAGTTTTAATTCCACTAATATGACAAAGAAATGAAAGTAGCGTTCATGCGTACGTACGGCTTACCGTCTCCATGAACGGTGCATTTCATTTATTTCCTCTAAATGATTATGTAATATTATAAATACATGTATATTCTGGATATATATGATATATATGATATCCAAATCAGGAATTTCATTCTGGATATAAAGAACTTTTGACCACACGAACAACATGTAATTGTAAGAAGTCAACTTTCGACTTAAGAAACAAATATTGACAAAACAAACATTATTAACTTATATGGTTACATAATGTTTATAACAAGGAAATAAGTGATATAAAAGGAATAATGAACTTTAAAAAGGTTCTTAATCAAGTATAAATTAACTCAAGTTTATTATTCAGGACGTTAAAGAACGATCTAGTCAAGTCGGACCCAAGGTAAAGGACTTCGTCTCAATCTCCTTTCATTGAGGCATATTTCATTTTATACACAACTTTATTTTATACAGTGTATAAACTATTTTGACTTTTACTTTTATACAAAAGGAATATTTTTCTACGAAGCGTTTTACTAAACGACAAAAAAGAATGTTTTTTTACGTACGCGGTGACAACGAATTTTTCCGCCGCCGCGAGTATTATTTGGTCTTTGGCTTCCTCAACAAGCCGTAATGTTTTTAAAATAAAATAAATACCATATACTCTTTTATGTATTTTGGTATTGAAAATGGTTTTGATAAAGGATTCTATTATGTCAATATATTTATGATATATTGTGATTAAAATGTGGAAATGTTATCTTTCCTTTATATTGGTTTTATGTTTTATGATTTAATATTGGTACTTGGACATTTTAACGGGTGGTTACGTTATAAACCATATGACAGGTGGTGCCGTGAATACCAGGACGGGTGGTTACGTTATAACCTCCAATGCATTGGGTATGGAAGTCGGCCGTATGGCTATTCCATTAAGTATGTATGGAAATTGGCCGTATGGCTATTCCATTAAGTGATACGTGTGGAAGTAAACCGTATGGTTATTCCACTTAAGTATGTTTATGTCCCAAGTTACCTTTATATATTCTATGTGTTCTTTATATGGGTTTTACGGTAATACTTTGGTTACAAAAAGGTAAGTAATGATACTTTATTCAGTGAAAAGTTTTTACTACTTCATGAAGGTGAAGGTATTACTTTGATAGAGTATACATGGATTACTTGATTTTGAAAAACTAACAGTTTTCATTCTTTGTGTATCCCTTACTGAGCTTTTTATGCTCACCCCAAGTTTTTTTGAAATGTTTTTCACAGGACTTAATGTGGAATAAGGTCAAGGATGGGATCAAGGGAATGTCATGCTATATAAAACATGGAACTAGACATGTTTCTTTCAAGAGTTTTTTATTATTATGGAAACTTAGTATAAGTGACTACTTTGTAATCTTTTGAGATGTAATAGTTATGTTCTAATTCTCTAAAACTCTAAACCTGAAAAGATCCTCAACGTGAATTATTCATTTAATTCAATATTAAGTAAGGTTTAAGGCTGGGGCCTTATAGTTGGTATTAGAGGTCGGTTTAGACAACTTTAGGAGTTAGAAAAGTGTTAAATTATAATATGATTGAAATGATATAGAATTTACGGATTACCATGTTGCTTCGCCTAAGATATTTCTATGTTCAGAATGGTTTTCCGCAGAGGAAACAAAGCAGCTATGTTGGGACGACATCAGGAGGAAGATAACCTTCCAAATCAGCAACCTGAGATGGTCGGAATCGGAACTGAACAGTTTGTTGCAGTGATGGCACAGTTGACTCAGGCTATAAATGGTGGTGGTATCCATGCACGAGATCAGCCAGATCAACCGCAGAGGAACATGTCAGTGGTGGAACATTTCATGAGGCAACATCCCCCATCATTTAGAGGATCATCTGACCCTGTGCAAGCTGAAGGGTGGATTAAAGCACTGGAAAAGATTTTTGATGTCATGGGGTGTTCAGAACATCAAAAGGTTAGTCTTGCTGTTTACCGTTTTGAAGGTGAAGCTGATCAGTGGTGGTCGATGGTGAAAAATATAAGGGATAGTGATGAGATTGAGGATCTTCACTGGGACGAATTCAAAGGTATGTTTCTTGAGAAATATTTTCCTAAGGTGGTTCGTCTTAGGATGGAAAAACAGTTCCTAGAATTGAGGCAGGAGGATGATTCAGTGGCTACTTATAAAGAAAAGTTTACTCGATTGGCAAGGTATGCTCCAAACTTCATACGAGATCTTGATAGTAAAATAAACCGTTTTTACTCAGGGTTAAAGCCAAAGTATCAAAGGGCTTTAGCTTCTCGTGAATTCAAAAGTTATGAAAAACTTGTTCGATGTGCGGAGAAGGTAGAAATGGAGTTTTCCGATGATCAGGTGTTCTATGACAAACAACAGAATAAGAGATCTAGTTGGCAGGAAAAGGGGAAGAATTCATCAAAGAAGCAAGGAGGTAAGAAAACCAAATATCCATCCTGTGAGAAGTGTGGTAAAATGCATCCTGGAGAATGTTTATCCAAGTCTGGTAAGTGCTTTCGGTGTGGTAAGTCTGGTCATATTGCTCGTAACTGTAAGGAAGATGATCAAGCAGGCAATGAAAGGCCAACGGTAAGATGTTTTAAGTGTAATGAAATGGGTCATTACGCAAACGAGTGTCCAACGATGAACTCAACTGGGGGAATACAGCCAGACTACAAGCAGAAAGGGGTGGAAAAATCCTTTGCAACAACTTCAGCAGATGTTGGGCCATCGAATGAAGTGGTATCAGCTCCAGGGAGCTCAGTATTTTTCGAAGATTGACTTGAGGTCAGGGTACCATCAGTTGAAAGTAAAAGAAGAAGACGTTCCGAAGACTGCGTTCCGTACTAGATATGGCCATTATGAATTTGTAGTTATGCCTTTTGGGTTAACCAATGCACCTGCTGTATTCATGGAACTTATGAATAAAATTTTCCATGAGTTCTTGGATAAGTTTGTGTTTGTGTTTTGAGGTTTGGGAAGAGGTTATGTGTGCCTTTTGATTCACAGTTGAAGAATGAGTTGTTTTTTCATCCTTGTAGTACTAAGATGTACAGAGGTCTGCGGGAGTATTACTGGTGGGATGGAATGAAAAGAGATATTGCTGATTTTAATGTGAAGTGTTTGACATGTCAACAGGTTAAAGCAGAGCAGCAGTTACCGAAAGGGATGCTTCAGCCTTTACCAGTGCCAGAGTGGAAATGGGAAAACATATCCATGGACTTTGTTGTGGTATTACCGAGGACATCTCGAGGTAATAATGCAATCTGGGTTATTGTTGATCGCTTGACCAAATCTGCTCATTTCCTTGCTATACGAGATACTTTTTCTCTTGATCAACTTTCCCGTCTGTATCTTAAAGAGATAGTCAGGTTACATGGAGTTCCTCTCTCCATTGTATCGGATCGTGATCCCAGGTTTACTTCTAACTTTTGGAAAGGCCTTCAGAAGTTGTTGGGTACTGAATTAAAATTTTAGTACAACTTTTCATCCCCAATCAGATGGGCAGTCAGAACGAACAATCCAGACATTGGAGGATATGCTACGAGCTTGTTCTATGGATTATCAGGGAAGTTGGGACCAACATCTTTCTTTGGTTGAGTTTTCTTATAATAACAGTTTTCATTCCAGTATACAGATGGCACCATTTTAGGCATTATATGGGAATCGGTGTCGAACTCCAGCATTTTGGAATGAAGTGGGTGAAAGGAAGTTGATGGGACCAGAATTGGTAGAAGAGATGGCAGAAAAAGTTCAGCTGATTCAGAAACACATGAGAACAGCTCAGAGCAGGAAGAAGAGTTATGCGGATAACCGGAGGAAGGATCTATCTTTCGAGGTAGGTGATCATGTTTTTCTCAAGGTTTCTCCTTGGAAAAGTGTGATGAGATTTGGTAAGAAAGTAAAGTTGAGTCCAAGGTTCATTGGACCATACGAAATTCTGGAGAGAGTTGGATCAGTTGCATACCGAGTGGCTTTACCTCTGAGTTTATCTCAGGTACACAATGTTTTTCACGTTTCGATGTTGAGAAAGTATATGCCAGATCCATCTCATGTTTTGAGTCCAGGGGTAGTTCAGCTGGATGAAAACCTATCTTATGAAGAACAACCAGTCCAGATTCTTGACCACAGGGAGCAGGTGTTATGAAATAAGGTGATTCATCAGGTAAAGGTTTTGTGAAAAAACCATGTGATTGAAGAGGCAACATGGGAATCTGAAAATGCTATGAGGGATAAATACCCCCACTTATTTTGATAAGTGAATAAAATTGCGAGGAAGCAATTCCCAAAAGGGGGGAAGGATGTAACATCCCAGGTAAATAAAGAATAAAGAATTTTCATATTTATAAATATTTACGAATGAAATATTAATTTTATTTTAAATGGGTTGCTATGTTCGATAGCGTACCCGATACGCAACGATGAGTTTCTTTGAAACTTACGTAGCACACTAGTAATAAAATAATATTATTTTAAATGTTATTTAACAAGTAGCCGTTGTACTGGCGGGAATGGATAGAAATAACTAAAATATGATTAGATATGTTTTTAAATGTTTATACATTTACCCAATAAAATATAAAGGCTTAAAATACGGAAAGAGTTCAATTTTAGGGCATATATACTCTAATTTTCACTAAAGGTTCACTTATCACCTTTTAGTGGTGAACCGTAATTAAATATAGTTTTGATCACTCTTATACATTCTTTTGGACCAAATAAAACTCTTATTAAGAATCAGGACATCAAATTTTACTTTGTGTAATTTTTAGGTATTTTTCCGATAAAGTTCATTTTTTTAATGAATAGTGTAAAATGTTGTATTTTAATTCAAAACCTCTTTTTAATCTAAATTATTTATATGATTAGATTATTATTTTAATTGGTTTTAAAGTGAAATTAGAAAATATTTTTACCAGTTAATCCAATGGTGGTCATTGTAATCAATTTCACTTTGAAATTGGACTTAAACTGGTGTCAATCTTTTGATACTTATTGTTTCACAAAAACATGCTATTTGTCATGACAGCGGGAATTAATTATTAAATTAATTAATTTGACTTATATGTTTTAAATTTTGTAAAATGTACTTCATTTTTGAATTCGGAATATCAAATATAGCTTAGGGTGAATTTTTGGTAATTTTCTGAAAAACTTCAATTTTTGATGAATAGTGAAACCACTAAGTGGTAATCAAGCAAACTGATTTTTCAGTTAAATGAAATTTTACCACTAATGTGTACTGAATTTTGAAAATCCGACATACATGGTTGTCATTAAGAAGTAAAATGTGGTTCAATGAGATTAAAATAATTTTTTGGTGAATAGTAACTTTTTTTCATTAATCGCGATTAGAGGTAATTAGTGTAGTTTAAGGTAAAAATGATATTATAAGAATGTGAAAACACCATGACACTTGTCCTACACCTATTGGGTGAGTCATGGACGACCAAGACAAGCCATGATCCAACTTGAGGACCCCATGTAGCCACTTTAGTTGGAAAATGACATTAATATATTTTTATTTAATGTTAAAGTGAAAATGACACTAACATAAATTGTTTTACTAAAATAATTTTTTAGTGGGGTTATACAAGGCCAAATTTTGATTATAAATAGTCATTGGAAAGATAAAACGATTTTCTACATCATATTAATTTTGTTATAATTTTTAGACATTAAATAAATTAAATTATGTATGACATAATAATGATGAAGCGATGACATCATTATTTGACAATTTAAATAAAATTAAAAGATAATGAAAAATCTAAAACCTACACATGTCCAAAACCAATTGGATGAGTGGATTTCGGACCCTTATCACCTTATCCACGAATTCTACCAATGTGGGACCTTTTAAAACCGAAACACATTTTCAAATAAAGTAATATTTCTTTACTTTCCAAAAGTGCCCCTCCTCTCCTCTTATAAAAGGCCCCCACCTCTACCCCATTTCACAAACTTATCAAGCCTTTGGATCAGCCAAACCCTGCCAAATTACTCTCTCCACATTCCTCTCCTCATACTAGAGGATTTACTTTGGGCATAATCCTTTCAAAGGAAGCCTTTAGGCTCAAATCAAAAGGGAGTTACACTTTTAAAGGTAATTCATTCTCTCATGTTCATTTGTTTTATTTTGCTTCTCCAACCCTCTAAACTCTTTTTATTTACTTCTTTTGTAACTACACCAGTATCTTCAATATACTAGGATGTTGTTATAATATTTATTTGAGCTACACTTTCACACAACTACATCAAATGGTTAAAGAACATACGGTTTCCGTGGATGGAGAAATTCTGCCTCCCAAAACGATGATTGTTCAATACTCATTTAACACCTTCAAGGGTGGCCATTATGATGTCACTATTTTTATATATGATATATAATATGTTTATTTTTTCTTTAAGCTTCTGTATTTTTCATTTTTGGCATACCTTTATGGTTTCCATTATGGGTAAACACGATATCTTCATTTAAGGAAGTGCGGACTACCGCCCCCTAAAAGTGATGTGATTCGTTAATGCCATATGTGGGACATGTAAAGGATGGATTTAATGTTATTATATATGATGTTATACTGGAATTATAATATACCTCTATATCATTATTATTTCTTTCCATTAAAGTATGAGATAGAAATGAAAGTAGCGTTCATGCGTACGTACGGCTTACCGTCTCCATGAACAGTGCATTTCATTTCTTATCCCCAAATGTAATGTACTATTAAAATTACATGTATATAATGTATATATATAATTAATGATATATCTAAATGATGAATATAATTCTGGAATTAAAATATACATACCTCTCATTTAGTTTTAATTCCACTAATATGACAAAGAAATGAAAGTAGCGTTCATGCGTACGTACGACTTACCGTCTCCATGCACGGTGCATTTCATTTCTTACCTCTAAATGATTATGTAATATTATAAATACATGTATATTCTGGATATATATGATATATATGATATCCAAATCAGGAATTTCATTCTGGATATAAAGAAATTTTGACCACACGAACAACATGTAATTGTAAGAAGTCAACTTTCGACTTAAGAAACAAATATTGAAAAAACAAACATTATTAACTTAAATGGTTAAATAATGTTTATAAAAAGGAAATAAGTGATATAAAAGGAATAATGAACTTTAAAAAGGTTCTTAATCAAGTATAAATTAACTCAAGTTTATTATTCAGGACGTTAAAGAACGATCGAGTCAAGTCGGACCCAAGGTAAGGGACTTCGTCTCAATCTCCTTTCATTGAGGCATATTTCATTTTATACACAACTTTCTTTTATACGGTGTATGAACTAATTTGACTTTTACTTTTATACAAAAGGAATCTTTTTCTACGAAGCGTTTTACTAAACGACAAAAAGTAATGTTTTTTTTACGTATGCGGTGACAACGACTTTTTCCGCCGCCGCGAGTATTATTTGGTCTTTGGCTTCCTCAACAAGCCGTAATGTTTTTAAAATAAAATAAATACCATATACTCTTTTATGTATTTTGGTATTGAAAATGGTTTTGATAAAGGATTCTATTATGTCAATATATTTATGATATATTGTGATTGAAATGTGGAAATGTTATCTTTCCTTTATATTGGTTTTATGTTTTATGATTTTATATTGGCACTTGGAAATTTTAACGGGTGGTTACGTTATAAACCATATGACGGGTGGTGCCATGAATAGCAGGACGGGTGGTTATGTTATAACCTCCAATGCATTGGGTATGGAAGTCGGCCGTATGGCTATTCCATTAATTATGTATGGAAATTGGCCGTATGGCTATTCCATTAAGTGAAATGTGTGGAAGTAAACCGTATGGTTATTCCACTTAAGTATGTTTATGTCCCAAGTTACCTTTATATATTCTATGTGTTCTTTATATGGGTTTTACGGTAATACTTTGGTTACAAAAAGGTAAGTAATGATACTTTATTCAGTGAAAAGTTTTTACTACTTCATGAAGGTGAAGGTATTACTTTGATAGAGTATACATGGTTTACTTGATTTTGAAAAACTAACAGTTTTCATTCTTTGTGTATCCCTTACTGAGCTTTTTATGCTCACCCCAAGTTTTTTTGAAATTTTTTTCACAGGACTTAATGTGGAATAAGGTCAAGGATGGGATCAAGGGAATGTCATGCTATATAAAACATGGAACTAGACATGTTTCTTTCAAGAGTTTTTTATTATTATGGAAACTTAGTATAAGTGACTACTTTGTAATCTTTTGAGATGTAATAGTTATGTTCTAATTCTCTAAAACTCTAAACCTGAAAAGATCCTCAACGTGAATTATTCATTTAATTCAATATTAAGTAAGGTTTAAGGCTGGGGCCTTATAACAAACATAAAGGAAAGATAAAATTTCCACATTTCAATCACAATATATAAATTAAATATAACGACATAAAAAATACATTATCAAAACCATTTTAAATTCCAAAATATGAAAAATAGTATATGGTATTTTTTTTACTTTTAAAAACATTACGGCTTGTTAAGGATGCCATAGATCAAATAATACACACGGCGGCGAAAACGGGTGTTGTCACCGCTTTTGTTAAAACAAATATTCTTTTCTTTTTCATTTAGTAAAATGCCACGTAGAAAAAGATTCCCTTTAAATGAAATAAAACTTAAAAGGTGTTTATACACCGTATAAAAGAATGTATTGTATAAAACAAAATATTCCTCATTGAAAGGAGATTGAGACGAAGTCCCTTGCCTCATGTCCGACATGACCTGTTCATTCTTTAATCTCTAGAATAATAAATCAATGTTAATTTCAACATTCTTAAGAACTTTTTTCAAGTTTATTATTCCTTTTATTTCACTTATTGACATTTTATAAACATTATTTAATCATTTAAGATAATAAAAGCCGTTTTGTCAATATTTGGTACTTGTGTCAAAAATAAACATTTAATATTTACATGTTGTCCATGTGAAATAAATTTCATTATCTCTAGAATCATATTAATGATTTAGATATCATATATTTCATATATATCCAGTATATATATGTATTTATAATAGAACATAACATTTGGAGTTAATATATGAAATGTACCGTTCATGGAGACGGTAGGTCGTACGTACGCATGAACACTACTTACATTTCTATTTCGTATTTTTAATTGAATGAAAGCATAATTTTACATAGGTTTATTATAATTACATTATAATATCATATATAATTTTAGTAACTTTATCTTTTATATTTTCCAATTATGGCGTGAATGTGTCATATCACTTTGAGGGGGCGGTAGTCAACACTTTCTCAAAAGAAATTATTGTGTTTACCCAATATGGAAAACATAAAGGTATGCTATAAATGAAAAAAAAGATGTATAGAGACAATATAAATAAAATATATATCACATATAAATACAGTTTCCTCATAATGGTCACCATAAGAGGTAGTAAGAGATAGTTTAATAATCATCTTTTCGTGAGGAAGTAGTTCGTCGTCCACAGAAACAACATGTTCTTTACTCATTGGATGGAGGTGTGTGTAAGTGTAGTTCGAAAAAATCTTATCATAAGAACCTGGTATATTAGGGATTCTAGTTCAGTTATAAAATAAAGTAATAAAAAGATATTAGGGGGTTAGAGAAGTAAAATATAAGAAATGAACTTAAGGGAAGACAATACCTTAAACTCGGGTAACTCTCTTTTGTTTGAACCAAAAGGATTCCTTGAAGTGCCTTCTGCCTAAGGTGAGGCTTATAGGTGGAAGAGAGGGATATTTAGAGATTATTTTTTTAGAGTCTTGGACATGAAAATGGTCTTGATAGATGTTAGTAATGGTTTAGAGATGAGGTATTTTTGTAAGTGGGATGAGGGGCTCTTTAAGAAAGATTGAAAATATTATTTTATTATATTATGATTTTTGGTTTCTGAAGGTCCATAAATTATTAATTTTGAAGATAAGATAAATACTGTTCAATATAAAACCATTAAATAAAAATAGGATTGGTTATAGATATTGTTTTAATTTTTATAATCATATTTATTTAAATCATTCACTAATGAGGTAAACACTGCATCATTATTGTGTCATAAATAATTTAATTTATTTCAAGTCTAAAAATCATAAATAAAATACCATGTGGTTGGAAATACTTTTAGCTTTCTTATTAATATTTATAGTCAAATATTACAATTATATAACCCAACATTAAAATTGTTTTAGCAAAATAATACATGTTTATGATATGTTTATTTTTACATTAAATAAAAAGTTATTAATATAATAATCATACCCAAGTGACATTAGAAGTAAAAATTATCATCCAAGGATTGTCTTGGTCTTCCATTACTTGTCAAAAAAGTTTAGGGATAATTTTAAAGAAATTTTATATTTTTATAATATTGTTATTACCTTGAATTATCCTATTTACCTTTAACTATGGTAAAGACAAGTCAAAAGTTACTATTCACCAAAAATTATTTTCAACTTATTGATCTAAATTTTACTTACTAAGAAAAACCATGTATGTATTATTTTTGAAATTCAATTCATATAAGTGGTAAAAAATCATTTAAATAAAAAATCAGTTTTTAACTAATACTCAATGTTTTCACTATTCACCAAAATTGATGTTTTTCAGAAAAATACCAAAAATTCAGCCTAAACTTTATTTGATATTACAAATTCAAAAATTAATTCTTTTTTACCAATTTAAAAAATTAGAATTTGTATTAATTAATTTAAAATTAATTTCTGTTGTCAAAATAGAAAGCATATTTTGAATAAATAATAACTATCAAAAGATTGACACTTTCTTATGTCCAATTTCAAAGTGAAATTACTTCCAATGACCAAAATTGTATTAAATGGTAAAAATATAATATAATTACACATTAAAAACAATAAAACAGATAATATTTCCCTATAAATATATTATATTGAAAGGCAGTTTTGAATTAAAATACATTATTAGTCACTATTCATTAAAAACATGAATTTTATCAAAAAAAATACCAAAAACTTTACCCAAAGTAAATTTTGAGGTCCCAATTCTAAAGGATAATTTTATTTTGACAAATAGAACATATATAATTGACAAAAACTATATTTAAAGATGGTTCTCCATCAAAAGCCAGTAAATCAACCCTTTAATGAATATTACAGTATTTCTGCTTAAAAATAGATTCTTTCTTATTTTAAGTATAAGGACTTTATTGGATAAATGTAAAAACATTCAACAAACATGTATAATCATATTTTAGTTAGTTCTATTCATTCCTTCCAATATAATAGCTAGGCATTAACTACCATCTAAAATTATATTATATTACAATTTTTCTGTATGACTCAGCATTTTGTGCAACATTAGTCTTTGGAGAAACCCATTGTTGCGTGTCAGTTATGTCATAAAACATATCATACCTTTTATTGTAAAATTAATATCTAATTCAAAAATTTTAATAAATATGAAATGGTCTTATTCTTTATTTACCTGGGAAGTTACGTATATTGGAATCTATATGATATAATCAAAAGTCAAATGATTTATATGTGGAATGAATGGGCTTAATAAAATTTGATGTCATAAGTGAAAATACCCTAACGAGAATTTAAAAATTGGTACATGTAATGGTTATATTTTTTATAATGATGATATTACATATGAAATGTGAAATGAAATACGTATAAAATAAAAGCATGAGGTATCCTTCTTGTAGCTTATGTATGAAGTGGAATAATTGATGTTTTTATGTATTAGGATACAAAAATTATGTTATTTGGATGATGAAGTATACAAGGATTATTCTGTTTATGTTTTTCTCTTGGTATTTACATGTTTATGTTTAATTTTTCCAATCCACTGGTATAGTGATTTATGAAAATATATATGTAGACTAAGGGAATATAACCCTTAATATGTTATTTATGTTAAGATAATGTTGTTTTTATAATGATATATGGGATATGAATAAGTAATTTAGATGATACTGATAACCTTGGAACTAAGTACAAACTTTTTGATAGGTAGATTATTTTATCATCGATAAAGATAAAAAATTGGATTTGAGGAATAGTTCCAATTTATATTGGAATAGGGAAACATACATGTTTTCAATAATGATTTATGGTAATTAAGTTCATTACCAAGTTTCAAGAGAATACATATTAAATGAATTCAAATGATTGGAATATAACAAACAACAGATAATTTTTGATATTTGGGGATCTATTTTATAATGATTTAGTAACTTATTTATACAAGTTTTTATTTTCATCTTTCAGAAGAGTTATATGGTAAACCATTCATGAGAATTTTAAGCTACACTCTAGAGGAAGTATATTTGTATTGAGGTTGTTTTGCAAACCTTGACTAAAAGGATATTTAGTGATTAACCTTATTTAAAGGGTTTCCATATCATTTATATTGTAAATTAAAATAGAGTGTTTTTAGAAATGGACATCATGTATGATGGGTGACAACTAATATGGCCTAGAATGTGATTAGGTCTTGAACCCATGACTGAAGGTCTTTAGGGGTTTCATGTATGACATTGGCCTACAAGATATCCTGGTTAATATTTAATTATTTTTTGTTAATAAAATATTAATGAAGAACATGTAGAGTACATTTTTATGTTTAAATATTAATTTATTAACCATATTGATTTTGAAGAATAGTTAGAGAAAATATTTATACTTCTAATTATTTTATGGTATATAAAATTTTTTAGTGTGTTTAAGAACATCATGCGTCAAATTTAATTTATGTACATTCAATTCTTGAAGTAATGGATGAATTAGAAATTATTAAATAAAAAATCAAAGAATGTATTATTTATATGAATATATAAAGTAATAATTTTTACAAATATTCTAGGTCAATAAAAGAATTACTCCACGTTAAGAAAATGATAAATAAATGTTGTCATAATAACCTATTTTTTGTTGAACTGATGGTATTTTAAACAAATATAGATTTATGAATTTGATCCCATAAACTTTTCATTGATCATGAACTTGTTTTCGATTTATTACCTCAATAACCCCATATGAATATATATGGTTCTCATCTAAGTACATGTTTTCACTTTCCACATATTTTATCTTATATGGAAACCTAGTTTTCTATAACATTGTTTAACCATTATATTTAAAAAATTAGTTTTCTAAAAGAATATTTAGTATTAACTTTATGAGGCGGGTTACTATGAAATCAACTTTTAAGTATGAAACCTTTGATAAACTAGACTAATTTCAAGGGAAAAAATATTTTTAAGAAGGGAAGAATGTAAATTTATGATATTTAGTGAAATATATATTTTCAATAAATTTAATATTTTTATATTTTTCATTTCTGAGGATATATTTATATTTATATTATGAAATTGATTTTTACCTATGTGAAAATTAACCCCATTTTAATCATTCACTACAGGCAACACCGATTTGGTGTACATTACAAGCAACATAGAGTTTCTAAAAAACATCATATTATTATTAGAATTATTTAAAAGAGATAGGCAAAACATAGTTGTTAAAATTAATAATATTAATTTTAATAAATAGTTTTAAAATATTTTTTAAATTGTTTTTAAATAAATAAAACACATTGATAATAAAAATGTATTTTTTTGTTAAAGTTCTTATATGTTTCAAAATACTCTTTTCTCAAATGAACTACTTTTCAGGACCTTCTATAAAAAATACTAAATTTAAATTTAGAAAAAAATTATAAATAAAAATTGATAAAATAAAAATTAATTTTTAATTTAAAATATCTAAATTATGTTAGGGGTAATTTTTGGATTTTTTTGAGAAACATCATTTTTGGATGAATAGTGATATTATTTAATATAAAATCAAAACATATTTTTCATATAATTTTTTATAAGGGTGAATTCTAGTTTAAATTTGTTTAAAAGTTTAATTAGATCATATATTTAATAATTAATCTAATTTAGGTCATTTTAATAAATTTTACATTGGAATTTGGTATTAAAACATAGCAAACTTTTGGATGTTTTTACTTTAAAACCCCACATTGTCATCATGTCTGCGAGATTAACAATAAACATAATATTTCCTTATAATTTAATTTAAATATTAAATATGAAAATAAATGTATTTAGTATATATGATAATTATATTCTAGTAGTACCAACTACATTTTTGACTAAAAAGATGAGTTAATGTGATTAATATTTATTATAATGATTAAGGTAAAATGAAGATTAACAAAAGAATAAACCATAAAAATAGGGGTACAAATCACCTATAAACGTGTCCAAAAACAATTTTATGGATATAGTTTTTCCAATAAACATCCATTATTAATTTGTTTTGATTTTTATGTCATTCTATTTTTCAAAATGTGGTTACACGTAGCGTGTTTTCCTAAATTCTAATTTTCCCCTTTCCCTCCACTATAAATAAACAACACCTATCCATATTCACCAAACCTATAAAATATATTAGTTTAGGAAATAAACTAAAAAATAAACATCCCATAATCCATAAATTAATCCTTGAATCCTCCCTTTGTGATGAAATAAATCCCTTGAATCCCATTGGTGAAACCAAAATGAGTTACCCAAAGAAGAGGTAACATCCTTTAGGAAGATCCTTTATCATATTTTCATTATCCACCACTACAATCTCCATATTTTCAGATTATAGAACAAAAACATTATCCTAAATATAATAATAATTTTCATTATAAGGTTTTGACCTACAATTATGCATGATTCCATCTAATGGGTATCATACATTCTATTTATTTACACAGCGAACTACCGCACCACTAAGCGATGATGGTTCATTTTTTCTTTTATTGCCTTTAATGGATAGTAATTATGATGGAAATGATATTTATATATGACAAGTAAGATAAATTTTATGTCTTTACTCTTACTTAACTCATTTACTACACATACCTTTATACTTTTCATTTTGTGTCAATACGATTATCTCGTTTGAGGATGTGTGGAATACCGCCCTATCAAAGTGACGTGATTCATTCACACAATTAAAGGAATGTATTGCGGATGTTTATAGAGAAAATATATGATATATAAGACATAAAAATTATACTATAATTAAAATATATATATACATACATTTCATTTTATTTTTTTATAGTATGATAATAAAACGAAAACAACATTCATGCTTACGTACGATCTTCCTTCTCCATGAATAGTATATTACATTTCATAATTATATATTATTTATATTATTATAATGAAAATATAACGAATATAAATGATATTTAATTAATGTTTTGGTTTTTGTAAATAATGATATAAATATAATGACCAAATATAAAGAAAATTAAGACACGTGCAAAGAACAAAGAAGATATCACCCAAAGTGAAATCTTAAAATATATTCGATAACAATTAAGTAATATAAAGTTAAAATAAAACCATATATGATATTAACTATAATAATATGGTTCATATATATTTTTATAAAAAACTTTTATTTATTATACAAGAGATTTGTATGAGTATGATGATATTTAAGATACAAGGTAAACAAATTTCAACTCACTTTTGTTTCTGTGAGATACATTACAAGTTAAATAATATTTTATTTTGTGTGGTGTATATAATTACAAAAAATGTATAATATTTTTTTTTATTAAATTTAGGGGTATTTACATATATATTTTATTATATATCTTTCATGGGATTTATGGTTCAAAAGTTACCAAATCAGAAAGGCAGTTTTGTGACAGTTTTCATTTTTTCAAGACACAAGTTTTGATATGCACCTACATTATTTTTTTAGGTGTATATACATCCAATTATAATTTTATAACTTTAAAATCATTCATTTAAAAATATTTTTGGCTTCATTTAATTTCAATTTCTTACAAGGGAAGTATGGTTCAAAGTTACCCAATGGTAAGATTTTATGGAAACAATCTCATCGCTTTTCAATATTGTTTATGATTATGATTAAGTTGATAAAATCATATTATCCATATCTTTTTTGAACTCACATGTATTTTATTCTCCAATTTTTATTCATTATATCATCATTTATTGGTTTTATTTTTCCTCACTTGTTATCAAAATATAATTAAGAAACCATTTTTATGAAAATATGGAAATATCTATCGTTTTAGTCAGAAATATTTGTTCTACCATAACTGTGATTTGTAAAAAAAAATTCAGTAAAAATTTTATATTATCCTACATTATTGAAATAATTTTTTTACCCATTTTAAGCATTTTTAAAGAAAATGATTTTTTAAAATGGAATATTCTTATCATTTTCAGGTAGAGGAAATTTTATAAACATATTACGATGCCAAAAGATTGTTCGAAATGTATGGATTTACCCACCACCATGACCACCATTCCTATTAATATTAATTTTAAAGGATAAAAAGATATTTTTTTGGAATAAATTATTTTATTAATATTCATGAATTATTTCAGTGGTTTTCTATGAAAATGGTTTTCAAAAATTTTTTATGTTAAAAATGTTTTTTAAGTTATTTTTAAGGCATCCCTTATATTTTTTCAAACTGTTATTTTCAAATAAAATGATTTAAGTGATTTCAATATTTTTTTATAAAATTTAAATGAAAATTTATATAACGTGGTTATTTAAATGTTTTAAAAATATAATTATAAAATCTCAATGTATTTTCAATTTAATGGGTTTGAAAACATTTTCAAGATATCATTATATGTTTTCAAGAAGTATTAAAAATGTTTTTTAAGATTCCTTAATAATATTTTATTTTTATTTTTGGTGAAAAAGGTATCACAAATGTTTTATCTTAAAAAATTAATTTTATAAAGAATAAAGGATATTTTTTTTGAAATTATTTTAAAATATAATTAAAAATTATTTTACATCTAAGATGATATCATTTTGTGTTACTAACTATTTTCTAAGGGATTTTTCCAAGAATAACTTTCATACTATTTCTAGAATGGTTTTGATTTGATGGAATTATTTTTATGAGACTTGTTTCTCTTTCACGATTTATATTCTTTTGAAATGAGCTTATTTTCAAGGATTGTTATTTTAATGAACTGTTTATGAAACCTATATTATCTCCATAGTTTTAGGTATGATTACAAGTTTATGATACACATTTCATTTCATGGGTTATGATATGATTGTTTATGATTGTTTATTTTATGTTTTTATGATTTAATAATGAGATGGGTGGGACCTATTTCTCCCACTAATGAGTTGCGGAATGATTTATATCACATGAGACAGGCTAAGATGGTCTTTTAAGAGAACATTGACTACTATGTTGACCATGGGAGTGAACCATGACACCCGATATAGCATAAAGAATGAACTAATGTTACCAAGATGGATAGGGGTGAATCATGACAAACAAGATGATATGGGGAGTGAACCAATACTACCAATATAGAACTAGCAGTGAATCTGTGACAAATATGTAAACTATATTATATTCTAATGTTTTTTCCACAATTAATTTTTTATTCGTATGTTATGATTTCATGCATTATGTTCTTTATTTACTTATTATTCATGACTTATGAAATACCAATAATTATGCCATGATTAATGTTTATGATCTTCTATATGAAGGGTATGATATTCTAATGTTATTATCATGTTATCAATCCTATATGCTCATTTTTATGCTTACATGTCCCCCTTGGTTTCCGCTACTGAGCATATGATCTCACCCTTTTTATGTTTCCTTCCCTAGGTTATGAATATATAAATTAATTATGATATTTATAAGAAGGATTCTAGAAATTAGTAAACTAATGGGAGATAATTTACTTCACTCATATAATAGGTTTGAAGTTTCCATGATTCTAAAGGAACTAAAGTAATACATACTTTGGGCGTCTGTTTGGGTAATTTTTTAGTATTCCACAACATTTAAGTAATGTCTATGTATATTAATACTGGGATGTTATAAAATAATTCAAAATAGATTTCTATAAGTCTTAAAATATATATGTAGATAGTTAATAAGTTTAATAGATGGATAATTAAACATGATGGATTATTTATTAGTAAGGGTAACAACTAGTGGATTTATGTGCTAATCATTACTCTATAAAAAAGAATTATATAGAAAAAGAATAATTCTATCTATGTACTAAAATTATTCCTAAATATTAATATATTCTATTTTTATATGTCCTTGAATATTGAGAAATATTAAAAATATAAAGATATTTTCATCATAAAATACTAACATATATTCTAGTAGTGAAGATAACTGGATAAAGAAACAAAAAATATATACTTCATAAACTATCAAGGATTATGAAAATTAAGAGTTATTTTCTCATAAAGAGTTATATACAATTTTATGTCTAAATAATGAGGTTTCAATGATAAAATTGAATTCATAACATTGTATATCACATTACTGTAACAATATAAAATAAATATATCATATTATATATTTATTTTTATTATTTTATAGGGAATTTATGTGATGGATGATTGAAGGAGAACCTTAGAAAGTCAAAATGTCTATAAATCAGTAGTGATTCATCCATAATTATGTGACTTAATATTAAATCCACAAAACACATCCATTACATTATAATAATTTTAAAATTTGGAGCTTCACTTTTATTTAAAAAAGTTAAGATGTTTTTTATTAGATGCATCCCTTTAGCGAGGATTTAAAAATTGTGAAGAAATAAAAATATTATAATTTTATAATATTTATAACTTATGAATATATCCAAATATTTTAAATGTATTGTATGATGGTCACTCCATCCATATTATTTTATATTAGGTCATTTTTAGATATTATGGGAGATTGATTGTTATGTTGAATTCAATTTTAATGGTGTTAAAATTAAAATTTTGTTTTAATAATTTTATATTTTTATAAATGTTATGTTAATTTTCATAGAATATCATAAAAATATGATTTGAAAACCCCAAAAAAGTGAATCATAGTTTGTATCACATTTGGGAGATTATGAGGATAATGGTTTTTTCTTGTTTTAGCATCCTCATTTTCAATACTGATTATACACCACTTATACATAATATTGATTATATTTCAAAAAAATTACAACATATACATTGATTCTTCATTCCCTCATGTAAAACTGACTTCATCACAGATTAAGTTGTAGGGAGGGGGGTTAAAAATAGGTAGAAGATACTATTTTATAAAATTTGAATAATGATTAGTTATTTTTAAATTTCTCATCAATTATACATATTTTCATTTTCAATAAACAAGTGGTACAAAAATGAAATTGAATTTCAAAGGTAATTTCATTTTGTAAAAATTATAAATGGGGTTAATAAAGAAAAAAAATTGAACAATAAAGATAGTTTGTTATTTCTTATCAATAAAATTATTATAATTGTGTTAAATTTGTTTTGATGATAGGTGATAAATGAATATCACAATGAAGAAGATAAATTCACTACCAATAAATTAATTCCCAAATAATAATGAAACTACTAATTATTTGGGATACCATAAATCAATTTATTTCTTATCACTTTTTATGAATCAATGCTATGTACTAATGGGAGATTAATTCATTTAATTTAAAATTTATGGAATGAATTTGGAAACCTAGTTATGTATGTTACTATAAAATATCCTATTATTCAATTATTTTATAAAAGATAAAATATATGACATTTGTTTTCTTAAATTGGGATGATATATAGGGAAACCATAATTAATTATTTACCCTAAAATATATAGGAATCAATGATGAATATAATTTGAGATATGGTTTCTGAAAAGATAATCATTGAAGCATGAAATAATGAGGTATTGGATGTTCATGGGAAAACTCAATCATGAGTATGTAATTTATGAAATTTACTATATATGTATCTTAAGGGAAATTGGATATATTATTATATTTTAAAAGTCATTTAATGCCACACGACAAAGTTAATAATGAATAATGAATTCTCTAATATGATTTTAAGTGATTTTTATTCCATTTTAAGATTTTATTATTATTTATTTTGAGAAAAATTGTCATTTGACTCTTTTGTTAAGTGTAATTTTTTCCTAATGTAAATAAATATAGAAATGGGAAAATAATGTAACAGTCATTTCAAATATGGAATATTAAATGAAAAATTATATTTCTTGTTAGTAAGAGTATTCTTGAAAAATGTGAGAGTTATTTCAGACTAAATTGAAATTTTAATACTTTTTGGATGTTATTAAGAATATCATATGAGTCATTAAAACATTGTACGATTAATTTATTAAATATTTAATGTTTCAATTAGTGATTTATATAAGGGTCATTTGGTGACTTTCATTAGAGTCAATTCATAATTTATAAGAGATATTTTACTCTTACAATGTATCATATGAATTTGAAAATTAAATATTAATATAACTATAGAAGAATTTGAAATATTCAATTTAATTTTTAAAATATATTTTTTAATGTGAGTTTTTATTTGATTTATCCTTAAAATTTTTTCAATATTTCAGATGAAATATATTATTTATATTTCCAATATAATTCTTATGACATAAAATAAATTTAATCAATGTTGTAAATGAATATTAGTATACTAAACAACAAAAATACGTTTTCAATTCAATAAAAGTGATTTAGAATATGATCTATAGACATTTTAAAATAAGATAAAATTCAATGTTAATTTTGATAAATTAAATAAATATGAAATATATTAGTTAAATAATTTGGAAATCAACTGTAATTTTTATTTCTCTGTTTGACATTTTTTTAAATATAACCTATTGGGTTATAAATATTTGTATTAGTTTAAAAGATCAAGAAGTTAATTTCTCTAATATTAAAACTGAATACTTGATCTCAAAAAAATATCACCTTTTATATCCTCATTAGAAAATGACGTGTGATGCTTCATATTATTGATATATGTTTTTTATAAATTAATTAAAATTAATAAACTTTTTGATTTATTTGTAGAATAAATTCATAGATATGTATTCTGGTACTACTGTAATAATTTATTATAGAATTATTAAGAGTAGATTTAATAAGAAGAAGTAAGAATAATTTTATTCATTAAATATCATTATAGACATATAGTTTAGATAAAATATTATTTAGAGATCATGGGAAAACACCAACCTGATGGTGTTGGGTATATTTTTATGGAGGTTTATTGTGAAAATATTGTTAATTATTTTATATATGTCACATACCAAAAATATATTCTAGGAAAAGTGGGTAGAAGGAAGATAATGATGTGATGAAATTAAGATAATAGGTGATATGAACTGAGAGAACCTCATACTACACTAAATATGATGAAAATCTACTTATTATGGAAGATGAATAAGTTGATGAGAATTTATGATCAGATATAGTTTTTCACTTAAGTATTATTAAGAACAATCCTTATGAAACATCAATTCTATAATAGATTATTATAAATAATGACTAATAAGTGTATATAAAAATACATCCACTTTAGTTATTTTTATGATTTATGTGTTTAATCATATAATGATATTGGAGGAGATGAATGGTTTTGAATATCACAATTTTATCATGAGTTGAGAAAATCTAGTGAGATGATTCTATATAAGATCTTGGATAATGTATATTTTACAATGAACCTACTATTTTAGTGTAAAAAATTATCTATTGGGTATTAAAGACTCTAGGAGGGGAAGGCGATCAGGCTATATTGTTACAATAAAATCCAGTAAAAAATGTATATTTACATAACGAGGCTAGAGAATGTTTTGTAATAACATTTTAGAGATAGATGTGTTTGTAACGATTATTATAACATGTGGTATTTTTGGAATCACAATATTATACTATGTAAGCATAGGATTCAATATGGGTTGCTGATAAAAACTATCCTTGTTGTGAAACTTCCTTTATATAGTGAGTAATCAATGACTCAGGGTAAATAACCATTCAACAAAAGGATGAAGATTCCTAGATATGGGTTCAACTATATGAAAAACCTCTCTATTATTATTTCATTACATAATAAATTAACATTGGTTGTATCTTATTGGGAAAGATACATATAAAAAAATTTATATAACAATATGTAGTTGGAGTTTAGATATTGATAGGGAAAGTTATAATTGAAAAATAAGAGAATTTTTAAATATTATAATAAAAGATATACCCTTTTTAGGTGACTACACTATACATTGAGAATAAAATATACTATTGTATTTATAATGTTACCCCAATAATTAATCATGAGTGCTGACATAAAATAACAACAACACATTCAACAACACTGAAATGAATAAATAAAATATAAAGGTCATAGATAAAAAATAAACATGATTTAATGTAATAATTCATATATATCCTAATGATTCACGAGTATATCCTCAGGTCACCACCCTTGTAGACTCATATCTAAATTATGTTCTATCTCTGACAAAATAGATTCATATACATACACGATAGAATAGAAAAAAAATAAATGTACCTCGTAGGTGCACATATATGGGTGACAATAAACTAAGTTGGATTCCTCCAACAATACCATATATTTTTATAATAAAAACCAATAATTATAATTTTATATAAAGGGCTAAAATTTCCACACCTTTACAAAAATGGTTTCATAAAAATAAATTTTGGTATTTCATAAATACATTTGAAATGAAATATTTTAATTTTTTTTAAATTCCATATAATAAGATAAAAACTCCTTGAATGAAAACTTCTCAAAGAAATAAAAAAATCGTAGAATAAACATATATTATTTTAATAGGCTTTTCAAGAGAAAATTGATAAAGACTATACTGAGTTTATTAAAAATAATTTTAATTGAACACCAAAATAGATTACATGAAACCTGATTAGGTTCTTCCACTATGATGATAAAACTATTATCTATAGGGTCATGCATATCAGAGTTGGAGAATAATTTATCATACTAAGTGAATAAAAATAATTATTAGTATAGTATTACCACTATCTTTTAATTATTATATTCAATTAAAATCATGGTCCCTTATTTTTTCACATATTGACCAAATACAAAATGTAATTTTTAAAAAATGAATCATATAAAAAACTAAAAAACGATCACTCTGTTTCTGATAAATAATCTATTTAAATAAAAATTTCAAAATTATATTTCTGAAAAATTAATATTAAATCATATTTGTATTTGGTGAAAAAACCATCTTATGATAATTTTAATTATTTTATACCTTACAGACTCTATAATCCATTTAAAATATAAATTAGAAACAATAAAAAAATTGTATTTTTAAAACATTAATTATCATAATAATATTGAATCATCTATAGAATAATGTTAAATAATAAAGGGATTCATAAATAATATGGGAAAAAATTTAAAGCTATATGTTTGGAATATTATTTTGAATAAAATAAATGGAATAAAATCAAATACCTTCTCAATTCCTAATGATAATCATTAGGTGACCTACAATGTCATATTATGGTAATTTTTTAATGATATGACTTATTTTTAATTTTTTAATATGGAGATGAAAAGTAGAATTTTTATAAAAATAAACATACTACATAGTTAGGTTGAATGGTTACGATAATATAAAATTGAGTTGTTCATGTCCTAATTTGAATAGATACAATCACATACAGTGTCCATGAAGATTTCTTCTAACTATGAAAGGATACTCCAATTAATTTTCGTAAAATTTTATATTTAAAAAATTTGAATTTATAGGGAACCCCTTATTTCTCTTAATAAGTATTCCCAAATTCCCAACATCCCACACCCATTACTAACCCAAAATTTTCCCTTATTCCTTGTTGTTTAATCTTTAGATATCTCAAAATAACATTAATATATCATCATGTCACTATATCCCTTTCACATATTTCTCATTCTTTATCTTTATCTCTAAATTGGATTTCTCGTTTTAGGACTTTTTTATTATTGTTTTGATTTCCCAAAGATTCAATTATATCAATTTTATGATTGGTAATACTATTAAAATTTGGGGGCTTATACTCTCATCATTTAGTGTAAAAAAATCCTTTCACAGTGTATTAAATGATTACAAATAGGAATCCTTATGGTAATACATTTTTACATATGATCTTCAAGTGATTTATATATTTATAAGGTGTTTTGAGCACGATTAAAAAAATATAGATGGTTAGTAAATTATTTTTATCTACTAATATCTATCTAAATCATTATTTTATATTTATATTCTTCAAATATTAATTATTTTTATGATTTTATTTTCTTATTTTTATTCATATAATAATTTTAATGAATTAATAAATAATTTTTATTGGAATTTATTGTTTTTATGGAATAATATATCTTTATTTCCATAATGATTAAAAGGGAAAACTGTTAAATATATCATTATTTTAATTTATGATTGAAATATAAATATGGTTGGTTTGTAAATTATCTAATTCCATTTTAGATTTATTTTTTTATGAAGGTGTCTTACACGGTTTACCTTCTAGAAAAGTTGTCAATTTTTTCTAATTTTGGTTTCATTGAATGGTAATTAGATTACATATATCCTTGGGTAAATTTAAACATTATAGTAAATACCAAGTGTACTATGACAATTACTAGGATAATATCAGTTCGTAGTTATGAGGTTTATCCCTCTATGGATTAGATACCAATTTTATTTACCATATTTCATGCCTCATGGTTGTTTCAAATGAGTTTACACTAAAAAAACTGCATGTGCTGTTAATTATGGATTATGTTTTTATTATAAAAAACTTTACAGAATGAAAATTACTTTTCCTTACCTTGACCCCATTCATTAAAACTATGAATTTTTAAATCATATACTTTTTTTCAATTATTATATTGTATATTTTTTTCCTTCTAATTTATCCAATAAAAAATTATATGCTAATAATGTTATTTATTTCAATAGACATAAGTTGTATTTTTAATATCATTTTTAAAAACAAGGATGAAATAGATTTTTTGAAATGTATTTACTAATTTATGTGGTGGATTTCTGCCATTACTTTTATTCCCACAACATATATTAACTATATAGGTGTTTGTAAAAATTTTATTTTCTAACTCATGTAAATGAATGGATCTACTATGAGGTTGTGGTTTCGTAGTATATTTTGATTTAAATTCCTAATAGAGGTGAAAATGAATGTTTTTTACCACTCTTTATATAGAGTTATGAGAAGTGTCACATGTTTTTGTTTCTTTAATTTTTAAATTTTTATTTCATTTATTTTCATCATTTTGGACTCTTGTTATATTGTCTCCTACAGTATGTTGATATTTCAATTATGTAAATTCAAGTATTTGAATGTTAAATTTTTCCTCATTTTGTTTGAAATTCATTATAAATATTATTTTAATCATGTTTACACATTGTTTTTTATATCCTCTAGAGGTTTTCCCTATATTTAAAACTATATATTCTTTATGATTGATAACAATATATATTTTATTGTCTTTCCAAATGTATTGGTGTATGTTTCCATATTTTTTTAAGATTAATTGTTGGAAATAATTCCCATGTAGATTATAATTGATGACCTAAAACTATTTTCCATGTTATTGTGGTTAGAAGAACACTATAGGCCTTGTGAAGATCCAGTTTGGATAACATGAGAAGCAATGTTTTATTCAATTCCATATAGTACCAGTAATTAATTTGATTTTTGAAATTTAGATGTCATGTTTTATTAGAGATAACATCATTAGAGTTCAACTGTTAAATTGATTATAATTTTATATTTAATACTTGTTTCACTTAGGTTTTATTTTCTTAGAGATTTTCTAGATGAATCTTTTTGATTCTGGTTTTAATTTATAGTATATTTTATGACATTTTATGTTAAAAATGAAATTTGAAGGGTATTTCCCATGTGCATAGTCAATTTCTACAAGCTATAGACCATGCATGTATGTCATGAAACATATTCTTTAGTTTGTAATAGATGTCAAATAATTTAATCACATTCAAAGAGAATCTATAAATTGAATATGAAATGATAAAACCATGTCCTTATTTTCATGATTTTTTCATTTAATGGGTTTTAATTATTATACATATTTTTATGGAGTTTTTATGGTATTAATATATGTTTTTATAATATTTTTCCAAGATATCAATGTGTATAATGGGGTTTTAATTTAATACAAGAAAATATAGTCCACTATTCATCCAAAAGAGTAATCATCACCCAACCATTTAGGGAATATGATTATTTTCTATATAAGAATCACCTAGTTGATAATAATATAATTTTGAAAGTAGTACAATACAAATGTTAAAGGGAATGAGTAGCTGATCCAATTTTATACCTAGAGGGGATAAAGGGTAAGAGTTTCTAAACCATAAACCCCCAACTATCCAGAGAATCATGGTTCTTCAGGAAGATGCAGATTCCTTAGATTAAATTTATATATTATATTAATTATTTAAGATTGTTCACATTATAAATGTGATGTTTGACACCTATATGATTGAAATACCTATCCATAAGATTTGTGATTTTACCATTCATGTTAATTGTTATAATAATATAGAATTTAAAAGAAATTATATTGATCTTAAAATTGTTATTCATAGATATAATTATAATTATAGAAAGTCAAGGGTTTCTTTTTTCCATTTTCAAGGAAATTTAAAAGTAATAAAATATGGAAAAATGTTTTCTGCTCTTATTAATTTTCCATCAAAAATAATATCAAAAGAAAATTTTATGCCACAACAATTTTGAACAAGACTCCAAGAAGACATTTTATCTATGTTAATCTTTTTTAACATTATAATATATTTTAAAATGGTTTGTAATTATTTGATTGTAGTTACTATAAAAACATGAATTCATGGAATGGGTGAAACCAATATATGTATTCAACATGATAGATTTGGTGTTTTATATGAGATAAAATTATAAAATCTTGATTCCAGTAATGGATATGGTGATTTCTCAACGTATATATTTGAGTCATCCTCAATAGCACAAATCAAAATCCGCCCTCAATATACAATGATTATGGAGAGAAGAGTTACACATGAACTTTATGTCAGGATTTTTTATTTATTGTAAAACCTCATGTATAAGTGGGATATTAATGATTGTTTTTTAGACTTAATACTCTTTAATGATCAAGTGGGGAATCATTTTTTCAAAATGAATCCTAGGATCAGTTTGATGATTTGAACATAAATGGATCCTGACGAAATCTTTGTAGAGGTAGAAGAGGTTCTTCAGATAAAAATATCTATCTATGGGGAATGATCTATGATTTTTGAAAAGCATAGATAAATATTAAATAATAATAGATATATTATGTGGATTATGGTCATTGATGATCATGAAACTCTCCCCCCAATAGTTTGTTTTTCTATAATAATTATATCATTTATAATTGGTTATTTTCCTAATATAGAAACCTCATAATTTTGTTTCTATTTTTTTATTTAATGGATAACTTTTAATATCTTAAGTGTTTTAAAAAAACTATGTTTTATAAGTAAAAGTTAATCAACACTAGAATAAAAAAAATAATGAATTATTTTTAAATGTTTCATTTTAACCGATTCATTAAAATTATCAGAATTGGAAGAATTAATATCATTATGAAATATATAAAGGCCTAATAATTTCAATTATATTACTTAATTATTTGTAAATAAGAACTCAATTTATAAAAAAACTCTTTTATCACTTCAATGATACATTTTTGTTTCAAAACTGTTGATTCTTTCTTTTTATGAGTAAATATTGTAATTATTTTTTAAAAATTATATGCAATTTTGTAGAAAAAAAAATTTATTTATGAATTATTAAAATCAAAATTATTTTAGGATGAATTTTTGGGAATTTTTTGAAAGTATTTATTTTTCACTGAATACTGCTAAATATTGATTTTTTTAAAAAAATTATTTTCATTTAATGTATTTATAAAATAAAAATATATTATGGATTAGTTTGATGTTTTTTATTTTTTTATTATAATGATTCAATTATGGGTTTTTAATGAATTTAATTCCTGAATTTAGTAAAAAAATATTTCATATTTAAGTGGACATTTGTATGTAATTCCATTTTTTATTCTGTTTTTTTGGTTTAAGAATAAAATAAATTATTCCTCAACTATGTTTCCCATTTTGGAAATTTTATACTTTAATTGTAATCATTCATTCCAAATTTTTTAAACAATAATCTGTAATTTCTAGTCTATAAGAATTGTGACCTTAGTAATTTTTGTTACCACATTAAATGGTAGATGAGAAATTAGAGTCAAAAATAAAAATATACGGACTATAAATTAAAAAAGGACATTCATTTATTTTACTGTATAAGAAAATTTCGTCCATAATAATCCTTGATTCAGTTATATAAAACATTTTTCCCAATTTTATGAAGTGATGAAATTTATAAAATTTTATTTAAAGAAAGATAAAAAATATCACACTCTAATAATGATTAACTATAATATTTTGAAAATAGGTATTATCAGATAAAATGTTAGGTTGTAAATTTTTCTAAAATATAAAATATTTACCATTTCCATGTGAATTACATATAATTTTTTTGTGAAAAATAATTTCATTAATTTCTTACACAATGCTTTTACAATAATTATTAAAAAAATCTAAAAATATAATAAATGATATGAAAAACATTTAATAGTACATAATTTGAGATATATAATTTTTATTTATTTTTATAGGTTATAATTACATGTTATAAATTTTTTAAACTTTTTTCTTCATATATTTCTTTTTATAATGTTATTAAAATTGCTGTGTTGAATAGGTTAAAAAATTGTCATTAATGAAATATTGTAATATATTTTATTTTTAAATGAATTAAATTAATAAAAATATAATAATTTTTAAATTTATAAGTATATGGTTTATTATATCAATGATGATTATTTTTTGGTTGTTTTTTCTTTAATAATAAATATAGTGTCCCTCATATAACAAAAATCCTTATTATCACAGTATGTCTGAAATGGAAAGGGGTAAAAACAAAAAAATAAGGGTAAATTATTATAAAATATTTCATAATTTTAATTAAATAAAAATATTTAAATCTATAATCATCCTATCATAAAAAAAATTTCAGTTTGGATCCATTTGGAATTGAATTTTAATTTATTTAAATTTAATATTTTTACAAATTCCATGAGTTCCCCTCCACTCTCTTATAAAAGGGAATCTATTCTTCTAATTTCATTACACTTCATGATAAATTTTGTTTTTAAAATACTATCATAAGTATCTTCTTAAATTATCTACCCTAACTCTATAGTTATTTTTTATTTAAAATGTCAACCTTATTGGTATTGTGATGTTAAAAATGGATATTTTGAAATGAACATGTATATTTTAAACTATATATTATTGACTTATTTCCTCTTCCAACACATTTAAATCATATTTAACCAATAAATAATAATAATAGTCTCATACATATATTTAAATGTTATTAAGTTAAAATAAGAACCTATATTCATTTCCCAAATACATCAAATTAGAAATAATTCATCATTCGTTTGTATGGTGGACTACCGAATTACAAACTGATGTAATTCATTTTCTATATCCATAGCTTGTGTATAGACTATAATGATCTAAATAACGTTTATACATCATATACATGAAATATTTATCATATATAATTGATCGAATATAATTTACCTTTCCTTTCAATGAAAAATGTTTACATTGTTCACATGTGTGTGTCGACTACCACCTCTATGAAGTGATGTGATTCAATTTTTCCTCAGAATATCAAATAGATGATATATATATATATATAAACTTAAATAAAAAATAAAAAATTAATTAATTTAGTATCATTATATAAGGAAATAATAATAATTAATTTTTCTCCATAATTATCGTTAAAAAATGTAAATGTTACAAATGTGTATGTATGACCAATAATCTCAATTACTATAACATAGTTAAATTTTCATAACCATATTTAAGGATTGGATTAAAAATTTTAATTAATGTATGATTTTTTTGAATATTTAATTATTATTATTTTAAATATTATTTAATACCTTTGTCTTTGACCATATTCAACCTACTGATTCCATTTCGGATTAAAGAGACAGATATCTTTAAAATGATCGATATTAATTTATTTGATTTATAATTTTATATAAAGAGATATTAATTGATTTAAAGGAATAATGGTAATGAAAAATATTATTAATCATTTAGAAAATTAAGATAACATTATTTTTCAAGAACATAATGAACTTACATAAAGATTCAAACTAAAGGTAAGGAACTTTGTTTTAAAATTACTCCTTTGAAGTTCCCCATTCCCATATTTTTTCAAAACAAATAAGGAATGAAATTTTTACATATATGGAATGAGTGAAATATACTAAAATAATGAGATATCAGAAATTTTGATCTTCCGTTATATGATTCAATATATCTTTTCAACAATAATGGTTTAATTATTATATGCATAGTTTTTAGATTTTAATAAATGATTTAACATTACTTTGTTTCAATGTTTTTCAAAATGGAAAATTATTACAGAATGATCGAGTTTGTTTTCAAAAATAAAACACAAATGTTCGATTTTAACATATATGGTTATGATGAATTTTCCTACCATGATCACTATTATTTGAATTTTTTATTCCCCAACAAGATTTCATGTTTTATTCAAAAAGAAGACACCAATTTTAATTTCATTGTAATTTTCTATTGAAAGGTGTTTTTGGAAGGAATTATAATTTGATTTCCAAAAAGTTTTTCACATGGGTTAATATGATTTATTCAAGGGTTATATTAATGATATAGTACATGGAAATTGTTTATAAATGTTGAAAGCCATTATATATCATGAGTGAGCCTGACATTTCTTACATGATGGGTATGCATATATAGCACTCAAATACATTGAGTAATGATTAATATATCTAGAGAAATATATTAGAATTTAGCTATATGGTTTTTTTCCAATTTTATGGGTTTTGAATAGGGTTTAAAAAATATGATGTCCTAAGGTACCTAAATGAAGTTTCTATGATTTCTAATGAGTTTTAATGGAAATAATTTCATTTAAATAGGGTATGATAATGATATCATTAATTTAAAAGAGATTACATTTTCATAAAAATTATATGTTTTAATGAAAAACATTTCCATGGGTTTTTATGTTTCTCATAGTAATAACAGATTTCTTTATTTTTATTTATCTTAATGATTTTTATGTTGAAAAAATATGTTCTTAAATAAGTTTAATGGTTTTTAAGGGTGGGAGAGGGGAAGTAAGAAGATAATTTGAATATCAAGAAGAGTTTTCATAACAATAAATCTTTTTTTTACATTACATGACTTACATTTTGAAAACGTTTATACGGATCAAAAGGTATTCCACTTGGTAAAATATTTATTTTTTTATGTAAGAGTTATGAACAAATTATATAAAACTATAAACCTAAAATATCAATTTAAATGAAATAAAATGAAATATAGTATAAATACACTATATTAAGTAATGTTTAATACATGGTATAAACATGTTGAATAATCATATAGTTTATATTAATTTCATTGATATGATGTTATTTGATAGAATGATAATTGCAATCTATAACCATAATGGTAATTATGTAAATGATAATAATGGATTTTTGTATAAAGAGGAAGAGTTTAAGATTCCAAGTCTCAAGATATATTAGTGTGTATCCTCCTCATAAAATAGGTTATGATAGTTTTATAGATATGATCAACCTAAACTTTTTTGTTTTAGTAAAGGTGTTTATATTTTAGGAACTAAATTAGAAAAAGATGTGAAAGAAAATGTGATTGATGTTTAAATGTGTGACCGAATGGAATTGGATATATAATGAGAGATATTTTGGTTATTATTGAACAACTATCAGGTGAAATGACTAAAAACATGATCATTGATGAGTTTTTTAGTTCAGAAAATAGGTGGGAAATTAAACCTCTTAGAAATTTATAATACAATGATCATAATGGTAAATATATTAGACTTTATATTTGTCAATAATGTTGAAATAAGAACCTTTTAAAATATCTTAAATGATGAGGAATATTATTTATCTATGGTAAAGGAGGTAATAAGGTAATAATTGTAAAAGAAAAAAATTTGAGTGTAGCTGACTACAAGAAAGAAATATAAGTTCTTCACGATGTATCAATTAAATGTTTTAAATGTTTGTAATATGGTAATTATGAAAATAAATTACCTAGGGGGTGCTCATGATTGAGACAAATAATACCATACTGATATTAATTTTGTAATACCTAAATCCATTACATTTTGGAGATATAAAAACTACAAATGAAATAATAAATTCATGGATTACTTCCTGGATTATGTATTTACATTGTTGATTCTTATGACATGACTTATATTATTTATTTTGTATGAAATACATAGTAATGAATAAGATTGAAAATAATGGATAATGAATTATGAATAACATTGTATGATTTTGATCTCCACATATATGGGATTCAAGAGTAATGGTTGATTTAATGATGACCATGAGTTTAAATGAATAAATTCTCTTTGGATGATGTGAGTACTTTGTGTGACATTTAATAAGGTTTGATTGATGTTTGAGGTATGTGTAAATATAATGTTTATCATACAAAAAAGATATTGGAGGTATAATTATATATTTATTTTTTTGGACATATTTATAATGGTATAGATAACATTTAGGGTTTATATAATATTTTTTTGAGTTAAATATTATTCATTTCCATTTGGTGATGCAAAATGAATGATATGAGATAATATTTTATGTTAAAACATTTCATTAATTTTTAATATTTTATGTTAATTTTGGTTGTTTTTTATAAAATGTATGAGAAATTTATAATTGGTTTTCTCATGTAGTTTTAGATAAAGGACATCCAATAGGTCGGTTGGCAACTTTTCACCTATATAATAGTTGCAAGGTTTGAACAAATGACCCATGAACAATAATGGTGCCTCACCTACCACAAGCCTACATGATGACATAGTTTTCATGACATTTATTTCATCAATTAAATTATATGATAAATATAATTTATCCCCATTTTGGGAATATAAATATTATTTTATATTTTTCCAAGTGTTAGGAAATTATTTGGGGATTTTTTGGTTAATGTTATTTCAGAAAAATATCAATATTTTCCGAATCTTATATGACTAAGGAAAAAATAATATTATTATATTATGTTGAGAAGTAAAGGGTGATTTTCATTTTGGAAAATTAAATGACTTCATTAAATATTTATGAAAATTCAAATGTTTTATTGAAATGATTAAAATATTCTGCAAATTATATTTTTAGTGAATACAATTTCTGTGGTGATTCATTATGTAACATCCCAAGTAAGTAATGAATAATAGATATTTTTATCTATGTCTATTAATGAATTATATAGTGTTTTAGAGGCTTAAAATGATAATAAATCCAATCGTAAGCATGGAATACACTAATATTTTTAAAAGATTGGTTTACTGCCTTTTGATGTAAAAACATTTTTTAAATCTATCTTTTGATAATTTTATAAGCTATGTTTGTCAAAATAAACTTATTCTTTCTGATTGGGAAATCAAAATTTACTTTGTGTGAATTTTTGGTATTTTTCCGATAAAGATCATTTTTTAATGAATAGTGAAAAATATTGTATTTTAATTCAAAACCTCTTTTTAATCTAGTTTGTTTATATGATTAGATTATCTTTTGAATTGTTTTTCAAGTTAAATTAGAATATATTTTTACTATTTAATCCAATGGTGGTCATTGGAATCAATTTCACTTTGAAATTGGACTTAAACTGGTGTCAATCTTTTGAAACTTATTATTTCATAAAAACACGCTATTTGTCATGACATCGAGAATTAATTATTAAATTAATTAATTTAACTTATATGATTTTAATTTTTCAAAATAGACATCATTTTTGAATTCGGAATATCAAATATATCTTAGGGTGAAGTTTTGGTATTTTTCTAAAAAACTTCAATTTTTGATGAATAGTGAAACCACTAAGTGGTAGTTAAAGAAACTGATTTTTTCATTTAAATGAAACTTTTCCACTTATGAGATTTGATTTTCAAAAATCCGACATACATGGTTGTCATTAAGAAGTAAAATGTGGTTCAATGATATTAAAATATTTTTTTTGGTGAATAGTAACTTTTAAGTTCTTAATCGTGATTAGAGGTAATTAGTGTAGTTTAAGGTAAAAATAATATTTTAATAACATGAGATGAGCTTGAAACATGTCCTACCCTAATTGGAAGTGTAATGGACGACCAAGACAATCCATGGGTCAACTTGGGGACCCCATGGAGCCACTTTGGTTGGGAAATGACATAAGTAACTTTTTATTTAATGTTAAAGTAAAAATGACACAAACATGAAATGTTTTACTAAAAAAAATTTTACATGCGGTTATACAAGTAATATTTTTGACTATAAATATTCATTAGAAAGCTAAAAATATTCCATACATCATGATATTTGTTTTATAATTTTTAGAATTGAAATATATTAAATTATTTATGACATCATGATGACGCAACGATTACCTCATTAATAAAGGATTTAAATAAAATGAAAAGATAATGTTAAATCTATGAACTAAACATGTCCAAAACCTATTGGATGGGTATATTTGGAACCCTTATCACCGTATCCTAGAATTATATCAATTTGGTACCTTTTGAATCCGAAAAGCATTTTAAAATAAAGTAACATTTCTTTACTTTCCAAGAGTGCCCCTCCTCTCCTCTTATAAAAGGCCCCCAGCTCTACCTCCTTACACTCACTTCCAAAGCCTTTGGCTCGGCCAAAACCTGCCCATTTTGTCTCTCCACTTCTCTCTATTACTCCTTGAAGCCTCACATTGGGCATAAGTCTTTCCAAGGAAGCCTTTGAGCTCAATCCAAAGGGAGTTACCCGATTTTAAGGTAATGTCTTCACTTGAGTCCTTTTGTTTTATTTTGCTTCTCCAACCCCGTAAACTCTTTTTATTCATTTATTTTGTAACAAATCCAGTATCTTAAATATACTAGGATGTTTTTATAAGAAGGATTAGAGCTAATATTATACTCACCTACATCAAATTGTTAAAGAACATACTGTTTCCGTGGATGGCAAATTTCTGCCTCCCGAAACGATGATTGTTCAACATTCTTTTAACACCTTAAAAGGTGTCCATTAAGATGAAACTATATTTATATATGATATATAATATGTTTATGTTTTCCTTAAGATTCTGTATTTTTCATTTTGGTCATACCTTTATGGTTTCTATTATGGGTAAATGCGATATCTTCATTTAAGGAAGTGCGGACTACCGCCCCCTCAAAGTGATTTGATTCGTTAATACCATATGTGGGACGTATAAAGGATGGAGTAATGATATTATATATGATATTACACTGGAAATATAATATAACTTTATATCATTATGATTCCATTCTAAAAAATATTAAATAGAAATGAAAGTAGCGTTCTTGCGTACGTACGACTTACCGTCTCCATGAACGGTGCATTTCATTTCTTACCTCTAAATGATTATGTAATATTATAAATCCATGAATGTACTGGAAATATATGAAATATATGATATCTACATCATGAATAAAATTCTGGATATAATGGATACATGAACAACTTTTAATTATAGAGGTTTTATTTTTGACTCAAGTACCAATGATAGTTAAAACGACCGTTATTAACTTCAATAATTACATAGTGCTCATGACATTGCAATAAGTGATATAGATGGAATAATGAACTTGAAAAAGGTTCTTAAACAAGTAGAAATTAACTCAAGTTTATTATTCAGGAGATTAAAGAACGACCGAGTCAAGTCGGACCCGAGGTATGGGACTTCGTCTCAATCTCCTTTCATTGAGGCATATTTTGTTTTATACAAAACCTTCTTTTATACGGTGAATAAACCCCTTTGAATTTTAGGTTTATCCAAAAGTAATCTTTTTTATACGAATCATTTTACTAAACAAAAAAAGGGAATGTCTTTTTCGTACGTATGTGGCGACAATGACTTCTCTGCCGCCTTGACCAATATTTGAGTTTCGGCTTCCTCCACAAGCCATACCTTCTTTTTAAATGAATTATAAATACCATGTTTTACTTTTATTTTATTTTGGTATTGAAAATGGTTTTCATAATGTTTTTATATCAATGTGTTGTATTTATATCTTGTGATTGAAAGGTGGAAATGTTATCTTTCCTTTATGCATGTTTTATGTGATATGATTATTTTGTGGTTCTTGGGCATTATCATGAAGACGGGTGGTTCCGTGATAAACTAAGGGTGGGTGTGCCCGATATAGCTCTCCAATGCATTGGTTAACGTGAAGGAGTGAAACGTTAAGGTTTCCCCGAATATATTTAGGGAATATACTGTGATGGGTATTTCAAACGTAACCAAGAGGGTTACTCCCTACGTAAGAATGTTATGAATGCCTCAAGTTACCTTTATGTCTAATGATTTAGATGATTTATTCATGATTTAATGAGGTATGTTAAAGTGATTATGTTTTATGGGTAAAGTATGATTTCATTCTTATGTATATATGAACATATGTTTCCTTTCCATATTTTTATAACCCATACTGAGCTTTTTATGCTCATCCCATGTTTTTTTGAAATGTTTTTCAGAGGTCAAGAGAAAGGTACATGATATGATGATAGTGTCAAGGAAGAGTCAAGAATGAATCCATGTTTTATTTTAAATATGCTTCCATTGAATGTAAAAAAGAATACTATCTTTATGTAACCACTTTGTTTATATGTGGAATGTAATGAAAGTTTTATGTTCTAATTCTCTAAAACTCTAAACCTAAAAATATCCTCAATGTGTAATCTTGTAATAACTCAAGATTAAGTAAAGTTTAAGGCTGGGGCCTTATAGTTGGTATCAAAGGTTGGTTTAGGTAACTTTTGGAGTTATAATTCTATTAAATGATTATCCAAAAATAATTTTTTTTGAAATGATATAGCATTTGAAGATTACCATGTTGCTTCATCTTAGACATGTTTGTTCAGAATGGTTTTCCGCAGAGGAAACAGGGAAGCAGTGCTAGGAAGGTATACAGAAGGAAATAACCTTTTGAATTAGCATCCTGAGATGGTCGGAATTGGAACTATACAGTTTGTTGCAGTAATGGCGCAGTTGACTCAAGCGATAAATGGTGCTGGTATCCATGCACCAGATCAGCCAGATCAACCGCAGAGGAACATGTCAGTGGCAGAACATTTCATGAGGCAACATCCCCTATCATTCAGAGGATCATCTGACCCTGTGTTAGCTGAAGGGTGGATTAAAGAACTAGAGAAGATTTTCGATGTCATGGGGTGTTCAGACAATCAAAAGGTTAGTCTTGCTATTTACCGTTTTGAGGGTGAAGCAGATCAGTGGTGGTCGATGGTTAAAAATATAAGGGACTTCGATGAGATTAATGCTCTTGACTGGTATGAATTTAAAGGTATGTTTCTTGAGAAGTATTTTCCTAAGGCTGTTCGACTAAGGATGGAAAAGCAATTCCTGGAATTGAGGTAAGAGGAAGACTCAGTGGCTGCCTGTGAAGAAAGGTTCACTCGATTGGCAAGGAATGCTCAAAATTTTATCTGAGACCTTGATAGTAAAATCATTCGTTTTTACTCAGGATTAAAGCCAAAATATCGAAGGGCATTATATTCTCGTGAGTTTGAAAGTTATGAAAAGCTTGTTCGATGTGCTGAGAAGGTGGAAATGGAGTTTTCCGATGACCAAGTGTTCTATAAAAACCCGCAGAAGAAGAGACCGAGGTGGAAGGAGAAAGGGAAGAATTCTTTAAAAAAGTCTGATGGTAAGAAAACTAAGTTTCTAGTTTGTGATAAATGTGGGAAAAGGCATTCTGGGGAATGTCTTCTGAATTCTGGAAAGTGATACCGATGCAGTAAGATGGGACATAAGGCTCTTGATTGCACTGAAAAAGAGCAGGGTGATGGTAAAACCAAATTTGATTTACAGGTAGTGAAATGTTTTAAGTGCAATGAGATGGGTCACTATTCAAATGAGTGTCCGACAAAGAGATCGAGTGATTTGAAGCAGTTAGACTACATGCAGAAATGGGTGGTGAAATCCTTTGCAACTACTTCAGCAGATGTTGGGCCATCAAATAAAGTTGTATCAGGTACTTTGTTTGTTTTTTCAGATTATGCCAGTGTGTTGTTTGATTCGGGGTCTACACATTCCTTCATCTTTGAAAAATTTTCTAGAAAAATGGGAATACCATCTCAAGAAATGACTCCTGAACTTGTGGTAAAAACACCGGGGAGAAATGTTGAGGCAAAAATAATTTATAATAACCTTCCTATCCTTATCCGTGGAAAGAACGTACTTGCGAACCTTATTGTTCTACCTCTAGTAGAGTTTGATGTTATCCTGTGTATGGATTGGCTCTCTATTTACCATGCTAAGATTGACTGTAGAGCTAAAGAAGTTTCTTTTCAGAAAGACTTTCAGTTTGTGTACAGGAATGAACCCATATTGTTGATAACATATCAAGAGGCCAAGAAACTTGTAAAAGATGGAAATGAATGTTACCTTGCACACATCGTTGAAAATAAAGGAACTATTCATATTAATTATGTGCCAGTGGTAAATAAGTATGCTAATGTTTTTACTGATGAGTTGCCTGGAATAATACCAGATCGGGAAGTTGAGTTTACTATTGACTTAGTTCCTGATGCTAAGCCAATTTCAAAACCCCCTTATCGAATGGCTCAAATTGAACTTTTAGAGTTGAAGGAGAAATTGCAAGATTTATTAGAGAAAGGTTTCATTCGACCTAGCACATCACCAGGGGTGCTCCTGTTTTATTTTTTAAAAAGAAATATGGTTCTATGAGACTTTGAATTTATTATAGATCCTTCAATAACATCACTGTTAAGAACAAATATCCTTTGCCTCATATCGATGATTTGTTTGATCAGCTCCAGGGAGATCAGTTTTTTTCAAATATTGACCTGAGATCGGGGTACCATCAGCTGAAGGTAAAGGAAGTAGATGTTCCGAAGACTGCATTTCATACATGATTTGGCCATTATGAATTTTTAGTAATTCCTTTTGGGCTAACCAATACACCTGCTGTATTCATGGACTTAATGAATAGAATTTTCCATGAGTTATTGGATAAGTTTTTGGTGGTTTTCATTGATGATATTTTGGTGTTTTCTAAAATTAAAGAGGAGAATGAAATACATTTAAGGGTTATTTTTCAAACCTTAAAAGAAAATAAATTGTATGGGAAATTCAGCAAGTGTGAGTTTTGGTTTCAAAAAATTTCTTTCCTTGGTCACATTGTTTCTAAAGATGGGATAACCGTTGATCCTAAAAAAAAGGTTGTTGAAGAATGGCCAAGACTCACAAATGTAACAGAGATTCATAGTTTCCTTGGTTTGGAAGGCAATTACCGAAGGTTCGTTAGAAATTTTTCACGGTTATCTAGTCCAATGACTAAGCTAACTCTGAAGGGTGTTAAGTTTTTCTGGACAAAAGAATGTGATGATTGTTTTCAGGAATTGAAAAGAAGATTGGTGAATGCTCCAGTTTTGGCACTAACTTCAAGGAATGGTGAGTTTGTTATATACATTGATGCTTCATTGAAAGGACTTGGTTTCCTCTTAATGCATAATGATCAGGTAATTGCTTATGTTTCACGACAGTTGAAAACTCATGAGGTAAATTACCCTACACATGATTTGGAATCAGCTGCTGTTGTTTTCGCTTTAAAAATTAAGAGGCATCATTTGTATGGAGTAAAGTTTGAAATATATACTGATCACAAAAGTTTAAAGTATATATTCACTCAGAAAGAGTTAAACATGAGACATAGGAGATGGATGAAATTAATCAAGGATTATGATTGTACAATTCATTACCATCCAGAAAAAGCAAATAAAGTGGCTGATGCTTTGATTCGAAAAAGTAATGCTTCATTAGGAATGTTGAGTTTGGAACGTGATCCTTTGGTTATAGATTTGATGAACTTTGGAATAGAAGTTGTTGGTGTAGGATTTTCTTCTATTTTGCTTCAGGTATCAGTGATATCATCTCTATCAGACAGAATCAGGAAAGCACAGAAGCATGATAGTGAGTTGCAGAAAAAGGTAGAGCTGGTTCAGAAGGGTAAGTTGCCCGAATTCAACATTGATAATGATTGTGTTTTGAGATTTGGGAAGATATTGTGTGTGACTTGTGATTCACAGTTGAAGAGAGAGTTGTTATGTGAAGTTCATAGTTCTCCGTTTTCAGTTCATCCTGGCAGTACTGAGATGTTCAGTGATCTACGAGAGTATTACTGGTGGGATGGAATGAAAAGAGATATTGTTGATTTTACTGTGAAGTGTTTGACATGTCAACAGGTTAAACTAGAGTGGCAGTTACCGAAAGGGATGCTTCAGCCTTTACCAGTTCCAGAGTGTAAATGGGAGAATATATCCATGGACTTCATTGTGGGATTGCCGAAGACCCCTCGATGTAATAATGCAATCTGGGTTATTGTTGATCGCTTGAATAAATCTGCTCATTTCCTTGCTGTGTAAGATACTTTTTTCCTAGATCAACTTTCCCGTTTGTATCTTAAAGAGATAGTCAGGTTACATTGAGTTCCTCTCTCCATTGTATCTAACCGTGATCCCAGGTTCACTTATAACTTTTGGAAAGGCCTTCAGAAGTCGTTGGGTACTGAATTAAATTTTAGTACATATTTTCATCCTCAATAAGATGGGCAGTCAGAAAAAACAATTCAGACCTTGGAGGATATGCTATGAGCTTGTTCGATGGATTATTAGGGAATTTAGGACCAACATATTTCTTTGGTTTAATTTTCATATAATAACAGTTTTCATTCCAGTATACAGATGGAACCATTTGAGGTGTTATATGTGAAGCGGTGTCGAACTCCAGCTTTCTGGGATGAAGTGGGTGAAAGGAAGTTGATGGGACTAGAATTGGTAGAAGATTTGGCAGAAAAAGTTCAGCTGATACAGAAACACATGAGAACAGCTCAGAGGAGGCGGAAGAGTTATGCAGACAATAGGAGGAAGGATCTATCTTTTGAGGTAGGTGATCATGTTTTTCTCAAAGTCTCACCATGGAAAAGTGTGATGTGATTTGGTAAGAAAGGAAAGATGAGTACAAGGTTCATTGGACCATATGAAATTCTAGAGAGAGTTGGATCAGATGCTTACCGAGTGGCTTTACCTCCGAGTTTATCTCAGGTACACAATGTTTTTCATGTTTCGATGCTGAGAAAGTACATGCCAGATCCATCTCATGTTTTGAGTCAAGAGGTAGTTCAGTTGGAAGAGAACCTATCTTATGAGGAACAACCGGTCCAGATTCTTGACCACGAGGAGAAAGTGTTATAGAATAAGGTGATTCATCAGGTAAAGGTTTTGTGTAAAAACCACATTATTGAAGAGGCAACATGGGAATCTGAAAATGCGATGAGGGATAAATACCCCCAATTATTCGATAAGTAAATAAATTGCGGGGACACAATTTTCTAAAGGGGGAAGGATGTAAAATCGCAAGTAAGTATTGAATAATATATTTTTTTAAATATGTCTATTAATGAATTAGATAGTGTTTTAGAGGCTTAAAATGATAATAAATCCAATCTTAAGCATGAAATACACTAATATTTTTAAAAGATTGTTTTACTGCCTTTCGATGGAAAACCATTTTTTAAATCTAGATTTTGACAATTTTATAAGCTATGTTTGTCAAAATAAACTTATTATGTTTGATTGGGACATCAAAATTTACTTTATGTTAATTTTTGGTATTTTTCCGATAAAGTTCATTTTTTAATGAATAGTGAAAAATGTTGTATTTTAATTCAAAACCTCTTTTTAATCTAATTTATTTATATGATTAGATTATCTTTTGAATTGTTTTTGAAGTAAAATTAGAATATATTTTTACCATTTAATCCAATGGTTGTCATTGGAATCAATTTCACTTTGAAATTGGACTTAAACTGGTGTCAATCTTTTGATACTTATTGTTTCACAAAAACACGCTATTTATCATGACAGCAGGAATTAATTATTAAATTAAATAATGTAACTTATATGATTTGAATTTTTCAAAATAGACATCATTTTTGAATTCGGAATATCAAATATATCTTAGGGTGATGTTTTGGTATTTTTCTGGAAAACATCAATTTTTGATGAATAGTGAAACCACTAAGTGGTAGTTAAAGAAACTGATTTTTCGTTTAAATGAAACTTTGCCACTTCTATGATTTTATTTTCAAAAATCCAACATACATGGTTTTCATTAAGAAGTAAAATGTGGTTCAATGATATTAAAATATTTTTTTTGGTGAATAGTAACTTTTAAGTTCTTAATCGCGATTAGAGGTAATTAGTGTACTTTAAGGTAAAAATAATGGTTTAATAATATGAGATGAGCATGACACATGTCCTAACCTCATTGGATGTGTCATGGCCGACCAAGACAATCCATGGGTCAACTTGGGGACCCCATGGAGCCACTTTGGTTGGGAAATGACATAAATAACTTTTTATTTAATTTTAAAGTAAAAATGACACAAACATGAGATGTTTTACTAAAACAATTTTTACATGGGGTTATAAAAGTCAGATTTTTGACTATAAATATTCATTAGAAAGATAAGACGATTTCATAAAACATGGTATTTTTTATATAATTTTTAGACTTTAAATATATTAAATTATTTATGACATCATGATGACGCAGCGATTACCTCATTAATAAAGGATTTAAATAAAATGAAATGATAATGTAAAATATATGACCTACACATGTCTAAAACATATTGGATGGGTATATTTAGAACTCGTATCACCTTATCCTTGAATTATATCAATGTGGGACCTTTTGAATCCGAAAATCATTTTAAAATAAAGTAACATTTCTTTACTTTCCAAGAGTGCCCCTCCTCTCCTCTTATAAAAGGCCCCCACCTATACCTCCTTACCCACACTTCCAAAATCTTTGGCTCAGCCAAAACCTACCAATTTTGTCTCTCCACTTCCCTCTCTTACTCCTTGAATCCTCACATTGGGCAGAAGTCTTCCCAAGGAATCCTTTGAGCTCAAACCAAAGGGAGTTACCCGATTTTAAGGTAATGTCTTCACTTGGGTCCTTTTGTTTTATTTTGCTTCTCCAACCCCCTAAAATATTTTTATTATTTATCTTGTAACAACTCCAGTATCTTCAATATACTAGGATGTTGTTATAAGAATTATTCGAGCTACACTTACACACACCTATATCTAATGGTTAAAGAACAGATTGTTTCCGTGGATGGCGAATTTCTGCCTCCCGAAACGATGATTGTTCAACATTATTTTAACAACTTCAAAGGTGGCCATTAAGATGAAAATATATTTATATATGATATATAATATGTTTATGTTTTCCTTAAGCTTCTGTATTTTTGATTTTGGTCATACCTTTATGGTTTCCATTATGGGTAAACGCGATATCTTCATTTAAGGAAGTGCGGACTACCGCCCCCTCAAAGTGATTTGATTCGTTAATACCATATGCGGGACATATAAAGGATGGAGCTATGATATTATATATGATATTACACTGGAATTATAATATACCTTTATATCATTATGATTCCATTCTATAAAATATGAAATAGAAAAGAAAGTAGCGTTCATGCATACATACGACTTACCATCTCCATGAACAGTGCATTTCATTTCTTACCTCTAAATGATTATGTAATATTATAAATGCATGCATGTACTGGATATATATGGAATATATGATATCTACATCATAAATACCATTATGGATATAATGGATACATGAACAACTTGTAATTATATAGGGTTTATTTTTGACTCAAGTAACAATGATCGTTAAAACGACCGTTATTAACATAAATAATTACATAGTGATCATGACATGGCAGTAAGTGATATAAAAGGAATAATGAACTTGAAAAAGGTTCTTAAAAAAGTATAAATTAACTCAAGTTTATTATTCAGGAGAATAAAGAACGACTGTGTCATGTCGGACCCGAGGTATGGGACTTCGTCTTAATCTCCTTTCATTGAGGCTTATTTTGTTTTATACAAAACCTTCTTTTATACGGTGTATAAACCCCTTTGACTTTTACGTTTATCCAAAAGTAATATTTTTTATACGAAGCATTTTACTAAACGAAAAAAGGGAATGTATTTGTCGTACGTATGCGGCGACAACGACTTCTCCGCTGCCGTGACCATTATTTGAGTTTCGGCTTCCTCAACAAGCCATACATTTTTTTAAATGAAAAATAAATACCAGGTTTTACTTTTCTTTTAATTTGGTATTGAAAATGGTTTTCATAATGTTTTTATATCAATGTGTTGTATTGATATCTTGTGATTGAAAGGTGGAAATGTTATGTTTCCTTTATGCATGTTTTATGTGATACGATTATGTTGTGGTTCTTGGGCATTATCATGAAGACGGGTAGTTTCGTGATAAACTAAGGGCGGGTAAGCCCGATATAGTTGTCCAATGCATTGGGTAATGCGAAGGAGTGAAACGTTAAGGTTTCTCTAAAGAGATTTAGGGAATATACTGTGATGGGTATTCCAAACGTAACCAAGAGGGTTACTCCCTACGTAAGAATGTTATGAATGCCTCAAGTTACCTTTATGTCTTATGATTTCTATGATTTATTCCTGATTTGATGAGGTATGTTAAAGTTCTTATGTTTTATGGGTAAAGTATGATTTCATTCTTATGTATATATGAACTTATGGTTCCTTTCCATATTTTTATAACCCATACTGTTCTTTTTATGCTCATCCCAAGTTTTTTTTGAAATGTTTTCACAGGTCAAGGGAAAGGTACATGATATGATGATAGTGTCAAGGAAGAGTCAAGAATGAATCCATGTTTTATTTTAAATACGTTTCCATTGATGGGAAAAAAGAATACTATCTTTATGTAACCACTTTGTTTATATGTGGAATGTAATGCAAGTTTTATGTTCTAATTCTCTAAAACTCTAAACATGAAAATATCCTTAATGTGTAATCATGTAATAACTCAAGATTAAGTAAGGTTTAAGGATGGGGCCTTATACATTAATTGTTAATAATAGAGAAAAATACTAAATTTATCTTGGAAGTCTATGTGATAAAATACTTAAGATGCTTGGTTTTAAATATTAGTGTAGAATTTTTTAAGGAATTTTTTGAATAAATAAATAAATATATATACTCATTTTAGTTTTCCTTTCTAATTACTGAAATTTTTTCAAAATAATGTAGTATTTCTTCGTATAAAATTATCGTCATTTTGGTAATTAATTTATCATGTCCAAACCATTTTAATTTTTAATATGTAATTATTGGAGGAATAATTTTTTATCCTTCTTTGGATCTTTATGATTTATAGATATTTATTGTCATGCTTCATTCATGAGAAAAATCATATTGAATACTCATCGTTCAGAGAAACATATCAAATTGCGATTGAAATTGATTAATGGATGAAAATCGCCATTTCCTGTTTGTATATATCATTTTTATTTCAATATAGAGGTAAAATAATTCCTCAAAAAATGATAAATTATGTTGAAATATAAATTTTATATTTTTATTTTTGTTATCATGAAATAAATTGCCTTTTAAGGAATCACATAATAATTATTTTGTGATGGTTAAAAATCAGTTGAACAAGTTATTTATCACTCTCTATCATTCCTTTGGATTTATGATATTTTCCATATCATTGTCTTCCCTTCAAAATTATTTTATCCTACTTCTAACAATTATACCTATTATTCTAGATCGCCTTCGTACTTCCATTTCGTTAATTTCAAGAATATGTTATATGAACCCTATTTAATATATTGGATTTCAACTAAGGTATTATAAATAGTTAAACCCTAATTACCCACCCTGAGTTAAAATTTTAAGGATGAAATTTTTTTATGGGTGGGGGTTAGAATGTAATTTCCTATGATATTAATGTTAAATAATATTTTCTATGGCATAGAAACTATGAAACACCGATATTTAATAAAAAATGAATTTATATAATTTAAAAGTTGATATTATAACTAAGACATTAAATTAGAATTAATGACTATTGACAACTAAGTAATGAAATATATAATCATAATAAACATTTATAATATATTAAATAATTATTTATAAATAATAAATTGATTTCTTGTAATGTATAATCTTATTCTTAAGAAATAAATTTTCTCCAAACATTTGCTTCATTGCATTTTAGGAGTTAGTATTAAAATAAATATTATGAAAATTTTCAAATTTTATTTTATAAGAATAAATTTCGTTTTTTAATTAAATAAATAAATGTTATCATATGACGAATTTTTCAGAATTATGATAAATGATTTATTTCTCAATCAATAGTGATATTTTTTAAACTTGTGTTTTCTTTTAATGTATTAATAATGGAAAATTAATGTTTATATTATTGTTATATTTTCATCTTTTTCATTTTTAATCATAATGATATGATTGTGGTTTTTGAGAAGTATTTCATACTTTAATGTTTCATAATTAATTTTATATTTAAAAAGGAATTTTTTCTAAAATGCAATTTTGTTTCAATTTTCATATTAAAAATTTATTTAAAAATTTCCACTTATTTTGGTTAAATTTTGAAATTTGAATTACTTATTTGAAATTTGATGGTCCAATTTGATAAATAATACTCATTTAATTTTTATAAATATGAATAATTACCTTATTAATTTTTGTTAAAATGGTATATGGTAAAATGAGTAATTATTGTTAAAACTAAAATTATATAGGCTATAAAATGACCAAAACACTTGAGTTAACTTTATTTTATATTTCTATTACATCTATAATCATAATAAAAACTATTTTATAAGTAATTTTATGTCCATTCTATGGCATTATGACTATTATGATATTTTATTTAAATAAAAGTAAAAAATTAAACAAACTTGTTTTAAATGAATATAATATTTTTAATATAGATATTTTAGTGTTTTTTTAAATATTATTTTGAGTTATATTAGAATTAGAATCATTATGGTTATTTATTTAAAAATTCTAGTGAATAAATACATATCATAAATCCGTACAAAACACTGATGTAGTAAATAATCAAATAATGAAAAAATTTAATAAATGATATTAAAAAATTAAAATTAATATATTTTTAAAATAAATAATATTTTTATTAAAAACAGATATATAATTTTATATGGCAGTTTTACAGCCTTTTAATGGATTTCATATTGTAAATGTAGTTTTCGAAACTATTACAATTTTTAACAAGAAAAATAAATTTTTATTTCAAAATTGGAATACCAAATTTTATAGTTTTTGAATTTTTGGTCTTTTTTAGGAACTTTTATTTGTTTGTAAATAGTAAATGACATGTAATATTAATTGATTTTTTTGTTTGAAAAAGTTTTAGTGAAATATTTTATTTTAAATTTGTTTTAAATTATAATTTGATCAGTTTTATATCATTAAAAACAATTGAGGTAATTTGAAGAAATTTCCAATTGATTTTACAAATAAAATCATAGAAAACCTTTGACCTTTTTACTTTAAAACCCCAAAATGTAATCCCCTATGTGGGAATAATTTTAAATTAATTTTATCCAATTTTGTGATTTTAATTTGGAAAAATGGATTCCATAAATTGAATCGTTAAAATTTAAATTTCTAAAAATGTCAAATAATTAATATACCAAATTTTTTAGTGAATGAAATTATAATTAATTATAGATATTAAGGAAAACATTCTTAATTAAGGACTAAACATGGAAAATAAGCTATAAAAATGACCATGTACTTATCAATGAATTATATTCTAATCATATTTATAACATTTAACCTATAATGATCTATAATTGTATATTTTTACCCCTTGCGGGAAAATTAAGACGTTGGGAGCACCAAAATATTTTAAGAATATCCAATGTGTCCTCTTTATATACATATAAATAACCTCCTTACTATGTACTCTCATCACACCTATCAATCCATTCTTCTTAACAAAACTAACACAAATAATATCCCAACATCCATCCCCTCATACTAAATCCATAAAATTGGGATGAAATCCAAACAATGATGCCCTTTCGTGTAAACAAAACAAAAGACACCTGAAAATGTCGTAACATTATTCCAAGTGTATTTATGTTTTATTTCATTCTCAAAGAATTAAATTCCTCATATTACATTTTTTTATAATAACATTAGAATAATCAATATAAATATATGTTTTCTATGTTATGGTTTTTACCTACATCTATATACACTTCCATCAAATGGGTACTGAAATTACCCATTACCTAGGGAGAACTACTTCCTCCTAAATGATTTAATTTGTTTTCCCTTTACCACATATCATTGTTGGGAATTATGATGGAAACCTAGTTTTTATATGGTATATATGCTATTTAAATTTTATTAATACTTCTAGAAAATTTATATAACACATAACCTTATTCTTTCTTTTTGTGTGTGCATATGATAACATTATTTGGTGATGTGTGGATAACCACCTCCTCAATGTGATGTGATACATTCATGAAATATAATATATAATTTTTTTTGTTATTCTTCCACACACTTAAAAAGTGATAAAGTCTTTTGTGGATGTGTGGACTACCGCCTCCTCGATGTAATGTGATTCCTTTAAATCTAAATAATTATATATATAAGTATATATGATTAAATAATATGGTATATATGATATAAGTATCCTTAAGGAATGATAAATTTTAATTAAATTAATTCTATAAGGAATTTTGAAATATGGGAATGTTACTCATGCATACGTATAACCTACCGTCTTTATGATTGTAACGTTGGTACATTTTTCATATCCATGTCTAATGATTGGTTTTAAAATGTTTTATTGTTTTATAAATATTACAATTATTTCATGCATATTTTTTATATATTTATATAATGACTTCATTGACCATAATTAACCCATAAATTTTAGTATGAAGATATAAGCCAAATATGGTCAACACATACTAATTAAACATTATTGACTAATTAGTTTTATAAAACATTATTATAAGTGAAATAAAAGAAATAAAAACATTGAAATTGTTATGAATCATGTATATAATTATAAAATATTTATTATTTAAGATTACAGAGAAAAGTAATTATAAATTAGACTCAAGGTAAGGGGTTTCCTCTCAATATAAATTCCATTGAGACTTAAATATTTTTATCAACCTAGTTACTTTAATATGGTGTATCAAAAAATATATAAATTTTTGTATCTGGAATTTAATTTAAATATTAATATTAAAAGTTTCAATTGGTGTTATTCTTTCATGGATCTCTAGATTCAAATGTTAAGGAAGTAGTAAGTGATTCGTGTTTCACTTTTACAATCATGAGGCATACATCATAATCACCACTTATTTGACTTGTGTGATATATATACTACACATTTTGATATATTATATCATTAATTATTTATATTTATGTTATTTAAATGTTTCATTTGATGATTATTACTTTTATGGTTTCGAATTCAGATGCTACCATAGTTGTAAGAGGATTTCTAGTCTCACTTTAATTTTTAAAAGACAAATTCCATATTCAGCACTTTTTTTTGTGTGGTGTATATTCATCCATTTAATTTTATTATCCTTACATTTATGGCTTTTTATATATACATTTGAGTATATTTATTTTATGGGGTTTTTTCTTCGAAGTTACCATACTTTTAATGGATTGTTTTCAGGATTTTCTTTCTTTGTGATGTTTGTCACATTATAAAATTATCGTATTTTTAATGTTTTATCTACAATGTCATTGAAATGTTTTATAATGAATCTTATTATTATAAAGATATTATTTGTTTCATGTAACTTTATTCCATTTATGGGTTTAATGATTCAAATGTCTCATTGTGGAATGCGACTCTTTAGATTGTTAAAATATTATTTCCCTTCAAGATTGTGCTTATGATAATTTAATGTAATTTACATTAATAAACTTAAAAAGAAACTTTTGATAATTATTTTCCACTAGGATATTTTGTATTAATACCATACTTATTAATTATATGGGTTGATTATGTTGGATTCAAAAAATTTTATTTGAAACATGTTTCTTTTCCACATGTTGTTATATCCTAATGTGATTTTTAAGAAAACCATTTCTTTCCCATTGATTGATTATTAAATAAATATATTTTTAATTGAATAATTTATTTTCCTTTGGTTATTCATTATTAAAATAGATTTTTATTTTAACAATTTTTTTTCTTGGGTCACTCATGTGTTAAATATATTTTTATTTATCACATTTTATTTCCTAGTGTAAAACATGATTAAATGAGATTTTACTGAACTCATTTGTTTTTTATGGATTAATATTTTTTAAAATATATTATATTGGAAATCATTAATTTCCATGGTTTATTCATGTTTTAAATAGTTTTTTATAGAACCCGTTTTCTTTCCAAGGGTTATTCATGTTTAAATGAGATTCATATAGAACACATTTAATTTCCATGGGTTATTAATGTTTCAAAGGGATTCTTGTAAAAACTGTTTCCTTTCCCTAAGTAATTCATGTTTCAATGGGATTATTATAGAACCTCTTTTTTAATCTGTAAATCATAGTGTTATTGGTTTTTATAATGATTTTATGTAATATTTAATGTATGATGATTTTGTAATGGTACATGGAACTTTGAATGGTGTTTATGGGATAAAACAATAATGGGTGGATCCCTGATAGAATAAGGATGGGTGGGTTACTGATATCCCACCAAATAATTGGGTATGGAAGATGATAGAATGGATATTCCATTTATTATAGTGACATATTAGTAATTCGACCACATTATTATTCCATTTTTAAAAAATAAAAAATATAAAAATATCCCAAAATACCTTAATGTGATATTTATTATTTTAATTGGTTTGTAATGTTTCAAATGATTTTTATTGATATCAAATGGATCATGATTATTGATTCTGATAACTCTTGACATTCCCAGGATTTCATTTTTTATTTTCCACAGATTGATGTGTATATGTTATTTTATGATTTGATCATTTAATTTTATTATGTCATCATATATTTATGCACTCTTATTCCCATCTATAACAAGTCTACCCTAACATCTAATTGTATCTCATCCATATTATGTTTCTTTTACCCATTTTATAAATAATTATATTGAATTTTTTTGTATATAATGAAATTAATGAGGATAATGTTGATGGATTATTGTGAAATAATAAATGAGTGGTTAAATTAGAGAAATGTACTTTTGATGACATATAAGTCTATGTTGATATATGTTTTTATGTAAGAGTATTTTCTAATTCTCTAAAATAATAAACCAAAATGGTCCTCAAGGTTATACATGGTCCAATTTTTGTTTTTGATGTGGTATATTTTAGATGTAAAATTTGGGTCACAATTATCAGCATAAATTCTATAAATGAAATGTTATGGACTTGAAAAAATGATCCAAGAGTATGGTTCAATGGATATTATTTTTAGTTTCAAAGGATAGTTTAGTTAAATTTGTAAATTAGGATGTTCTTATATGAGGTTGTAATAAGAGTTATAGATATAGTCATAGAAATATATGATTATAGTTTATTATGACTTAAATGTATTAAAACATCCCATTTTATATTTTTATGTAGAACATGTTTTGAGGTTAAAAATGAATGTTTTTTGTTATTTTTTTAGGTTGATGTGTTTTTGACTACTAGGATTAACATGATTATTCTTTTATGGAATATGTTTTTTAGGATTAAATAATAAAAGGGTAAAACTCTTATGATGGGTGAAAAATAGTTGCATCTGCCTAGGAAATGGGGCTTGAACACATGACAGAAGTACAATAAGGGTTTTACAGAATACAACTGGCCTACACGATTTCATAGTTGGCATGGCATTTTTTAGAAGTAATGACTATGTTTATTAAAGAATCATATATGATTTTATTTTACTAAAATTTGTTGATTTATCTTTGTGGAATATATAATCAAATCCTTATAATATTTGGGTTTCAAACATTTTTCAGGAAAATTTTGAGGTATTTTAAGAATAGTTTTTAATAGAATACTATAGTTTCATCTTTTGGTATTAATTTTGTATATTAATTCATCATTTGAATGATTACACATTTTTTTCTTATCTTAACATGTGATAACCATTTTTTTTAATTTCTAAATACACGTGGAATATATTTAATATACCTTTTTTTGGAAATGTGGTCTTTAAAAGTGTGATTCTACTATTTTCGAGATTTAAAATTCACCTTGATTACTCATCATTTGAATAAAAATATTATATTTTAGTATAAATTGTCTATATGATGAAATTATACACATCAAGTAAGTACATTTTCTTTTTTATTCTAGCCGGTCAAAATAATATGAGAAATCATTAACTCTTATAAAATGATCCAGATACAAAAGTATTATCCTAGTACCATCAATTCTACTGAACCAATGGCCTTTTCAATCATTACAGAAATGTGCCTCTTACCAGACAACAATATACTATTAATGTTATTATGATTGTTATTACGTAGACATATGAATAGTAGGAATTATTGAGATTCACTAAATTATAAAAATATATCTTTAAAATGTTAGTAAAAATAATTCATTGGTTACCTATTAATTAGAAATGAAAAAAAATCAAATGAATTTAAATGATGTGTTTTTAGGAAGACGATTTTTATAACCAAAATGATATTTTCTATCAAGAAGTTAAATTAATCACAATCAGTGAATGTTATTGCTGAAATATATATTTTATATATTTAATAATTTTTTTGAAATTCACCCAATAAATTTGATATTGTTAAGATAAGAAGAAATTAAAATTAATCATAAAATGTTATATAATTTGTAAGGTTAGTTTTATCACCTTTAATGGCACAACTATTTTAAATATAATTTATGGAAATTATATAATTTATAATTATAAAATTATTTTTTTTGTAAATCTAAATATCTAAATTTACTTTTTTTTTGAATTTTTGGTATTTTTCTAAGACATTCATATTATGATGAATAGTGAATAACACAAAATTTTAATTGGAAACTAATTTTTGTATAAATAATTTATGTAGATAAAGTATTTATTTTATTTATTTTCAATTATAATGAGATTAATTTTATTTAATTTTAACCAATTTATTTCAATTGAGTAATTTCACATTTATTATATATATAAAAATAAACCAAACTGTTGAACATTTTTACACTAAAAAACCAATTTTTCATCTCATCTGTCAAAATTAATTTTAAATATATTTCTGCCACTTCTATGATTGGAATTTTAAATAATTTACTCCATATTTTGAGTTATAAAAATTTATAATGTCTAATAAGTTAAACATAGTTTTTAACGAAATTATTAGTTAATGTAATTGAAATTTATCATAAGGATTGAGGAAAAAAGAATCTTAGTTAATGACTAATCATGAATCACAAGGTGTAAAAATAACCCAAAACTTCTGAGAAAATTATTTTATTGACATATTTATAACATTAATACAATTAGGATCTATAATGTTTGATTTGAAACTCTTTGGGGACAAGTAAAACATGGGGAGAACTCAAATATTTTGAAGGATAACCAATGTGTCCTCTCCCACCACTTGTAAAGAGACTAATCTTCTACTCCAATAATTATCCCTATAATACCATTTTTCTCATAAAACCTATTCCCAAATATTCTCTAACATACCTACACTCACCCTAGAGTATTCAATTTGAGAATAAATCCAACCATGGAATCCAATTGGTGGAAACCGAAAGGAGTTACTAGAAAAAAGGTAATATTTTCTATGTGTATTTGTGTTTTATTTATTTAACTCAACATTAAATTATTCTTTTTCAATGATTATATATTAAAAAAATATATCCTAAATTTGATTATATTGTAATGAACCATGTTAAAAAAAAATTTGTGATGGAAAACGCAATACGAAACACCGAACCTGAAAAAATTATTATTTAAATATATCCATTTTGACCTTTATATTATATTTTAATATATGATGGTTGTTATCTTATTTATTAAATATATATGACATAAATATATTAATAAAGGATTGTTGATTAATCAATAAATTTTTCTAATGTCTGTATATTTTCCAAAATATGTTCTTATAAATATATTTTAGTATTATTATTATATTCTATCTATTATATAAAAGTTATTTGATAAATAAAATCATTTGTTTCTCATCATATCATAATTAATATAGGGTAATAATTTGGTATTTTTTAGGAATTTTTTTTGTGAATAGTGAAAATATAGTATTTACGTTAAATTTTCATTTAATTTTATAAATAAAATAATATTATTTTAAGTTATTATAATTATTATTTAATTCGATTAAATATGTGTAAATTATAATTATAATAGATTTTATTATAAGATTAGTTTTCGGATTTAAAATGCATTTTTATGAAAACTGGTTTAAAATGCATAACAGATCATTATTTTTTATTAATTAAAATAACCACTAAAAATAAATGAAATAAATGAATTTTATTTATTATATATCTATATTTATGAATTTAGAATAATAAAATTAATATGAGTAATTATAGAGTTAAATTGAAGTCATATTTTCTATAAAAATGTATTTTTTCAGAAAACTGTTTTCCATAATACATGTGGAATTTATATTAAATTAAATTGATTTTAATTTATTGTATTCCATATTTTGAATCATTATAATTAATATTTTATAATATGTTCAACTTAATATTTTAAGAATATGATTAGTTATTTTAGTAAATTTTAATTATCACGATAAAAGGAAAATTGGATAATCAAAAGTAAAAAAATAATCTGACAAAAAAAATCAAAGTAACCATAATAGTACGAATATTTTTATTTCCTTTTAATTTAAATTATTAATATAATTATTTATTATTGTTTTTTCTTTATAATTTGATAAGTAATCATTTAGAAAAAAAATTATGTTTTGATACGATAAAGAAAAAAATATTATTTTTTGTTAATATTCAGATTCAATTAAGATAAATATTTGTATTAATTAATGTATTTTTTAATTAAATTATATAATAACAAAATATTATTATTAAATTAATTTTAGTAAATATAAATTATTATATAATTTTTCTGAAGTCAATTTTAATTTTTATTAAGGTTTGAAAACTATTTTTGTCAAAACCCATCAATTTTCAATAACCGTCAGTTGTTTATTTCAAAATTTAAAATTCACATATATATAAAATTATTTAGATAAAATGAATATTATACTTGGAATTCGGATTTCAAAATTATTCAACGGAAAATTTTTCATAATTTTTTGAGATAATTGATTTTTTTGTAAAACATAAATTCCGTATAAATATATATTGTGTTTTCGGACATCATAATTACCTAACAGTGTTGTAATAAAATAATATAAAAGGAATATTATTCCAATATATTTTTTAGCATTAAAAAATTGATTTTATATTTTATTGATTAATCTTATAATTCCTTAGTGGACCCTCCAAGACTTAGAAAATATTTTAACCTTTTATAATAATTTCTTTGAGGATGTTACTCACCTCCACATAATAAAGCCTAATATTTTAATATTTTGAGCCTCTAGACATATAAAATATTTTATACCACTCCCCTTTGGAAAAAATATTGTAAGAATCTATGGGATTGTTTGTGGGTTTGAATATTTTAATGTGTTGGTTCCAAAACATAAATAATAAAGAATTCCCTCTCCTTTCCTATATAAACCCACCCAATTTTCCATTAGTCATTAATAAAGCTATTTGGGGATCTACCAAACTATTACCCATACTCCCTAGAGACCCCCAATATTTCCCAAAAACTCCCAATAATCCTCTCCTAAGCCATTTGAGTCACACATCTATGTAAGGGATCCTATCCTTCATCTCTCCCTTTAAATTCAAGAACATTGATTGAAATCACACTATTTAATTTCAATTACTTGTATTTTATTTATTTTTTAATCACATAACTTGTTTAAATTTTAGGATATTTTATGTATGGATCATTTTACTCCCTCACTTTTTCACATACATAAGCCATTACTTTGATGAAATTTCGTAATTGATTTCACTCTTCTCATTTCCATTCATGTTACTCTTTTACATTATGCTTCTTAAGATCCATATTTATATGTTGGGTTATGATGTTTCAAAACCCCCATAATTTTCATTGGTTGTATATATTATGAGATATTCCTTTAAATATCATCAATCCCCCCAAAAATTCCTTTATGCACACCTTGTACTCTGCCAAAATTCCATAAGGGATCTTTCACCCTCATATTTTGTCAAAAATTATTTTCTTGTTATGCCTTTTAATTTTTTTATCCATATACAAGGATATTATATTAAATATATTAATTACTGTCCATTTTATGTATAAAGTATTATATTCTTTTTCACTCTCATTTATCCCTCTTATGAACACTTATGTACACCCATTAAAATGTCGAATTTCGGTAAGAGATTCCTTCCTTTCTCATTTTTATCCAATATTATTTATATTGTTATACCCTTATATTTTCAATTTAAAATGTTTGGTTATGATTTTGGACCTCCCCCATACATCCATACTTATTATTGATTGATGAGATACCACTTTTTCTCTCGTTATTGCCTTCTTTGTACACCCATTACCATGTCGAAATTCCATAAGTAATTTCTCTCTTCTTATTTCCATTCTAGCATTTCATCCATATTATGCATCAACATTCCATTTCACAAGTTGGGATATTATGTTCCATAATCCCATTACTATCTATTTCATGTATAAATGATGAGTGACTAACTTATCTATCATCAACCCAACTTATGAATTTCTATATAACGTCATTATGCTTCCAAAATCAAACCATGATTTTCTAATAAAAAATTATCGAGTAGTGAATACCATATGTATTTCTCTATCATGTGTACTAACCTTTATGCACATATACATATTGAATAGAACACAAATTTATGTATTCCACATTACTTAATCATGTAATAACTAATTATGTTGAATGTTTCCATGTTATAGGATCTACGTGGAACACTTATGAATAAAATGAAGTGTTCACTACCCCAGAATTGGGTTTCCATAGCGCCACACATTAACAATGTAGAAAAAAGCAATGATAAAGTGGGGTCTTTATTATAACTTACAAAATCACTGATAAAGGGTAATTTTAATAGCTCTTAAAATAGAATTGTTAAATTTGACTCCTTTTAGCACTTTTTTTAGCGCTGATAAAGGCACCCCCTTTATCAGCACTTTTTGAAGCAATGTTAAAGGGGGATTTATCAGCGAAATTTTTCCTAGCACTAATAAAGTGTATATTTCAAAAAAAAAAATAATTTCAAAAAAAAAAATATTGACATATAATTATATTTTTAATGATATAAATAATATATATATATATATTTAATATGTTTTTGATCGATTTGATATATGGTAGATGCAAAACAGACACCCAAAGTAGAAGTTATGGCTGTTTGGTTGTATTAAGGTCCTTTTTAGGCCATGAAGATTATTAGAAGGTTTTATAGTGATCAATTGAGTGTAGTTTTATTCGAATTATTTAATTTGATATGTGGTAGAGGCAAAGCGGACACCCGTAGTAGATGTTATGGAAAAACTAACACACGGAGCATAACTTATGTCCATTGGGAGGAATTAGGGGACTTTTTGGCATTAAGGACATAAGATGGGGTTTTAGTGGTCACCAGTGTGTGGATATATTCTCATTATTGTATTTCATATGTGGTGGAGAGAAAACAGACACCCATATCATATGTTATGATTGTTTGAAATTGAGAGACCCACCTAGAACCTAAAAACCTAAAAAAACCCATAACTCACTAAAATAGCCATAACATTCTCTTCGGGTGTCCATGTTAGCGCCACAACCAATCAAATAGAAGCGTATGAGATGAGTGAGGGACACATACAATCTAAACCTTGAGAAGATCAAATAAATGGAAGATATTTTAGTTACACCACTCTAAAAAACATCAACTTCCAACAGCCATTATATTCGCTTTGGGTTTCCTTTGGGCTCTAAGACAGGTCAAATCAAAGGCAGTGAAGAGATCTACACAAAATCCTTACTCGAACATTGTTTCAATCATATCTCAAATAGTAAAACCCCAAAAAACCATCAAAAGTCCTCCAAAACATTGTTCCCGTGTACATCGTCCTGTCAAAATTTTCAAAAAACGATAAATCTCCCAATCCATGTGTCTGTTTGGCCTTCTATGCCGTTTATATCATAGTTTGTTCCATGAGATTCAGTTTGACTGCTCGCAGAGCTGAAATCGGCACCCATATCAGAAGTTATGTTCATTTTAGTGACTCTGTAGTTTGTTAGGTTTTTCAATCACCCATTTCTAGCACTTTTGTCATGTCTCGTGTTTTTTTTCAAACAACCGTAACATATGATATGCCTTTAATTTTGGCCTCCACCACCTATCATATCGAATATAGTTTAATGATCATCGATTTTACTAGTCATGAAGGTAGAACAGACTCTTGAATCATAAGTTTTCGTTAGTACCCCGAGGATAGGGTTTATTGGACTTTCTGAATGTACTTACAGGTTTTGAGGGTTTCTCCATTTTTACCTATTTTTCAAGTTTTCAGGGCTTGCTATCATTTTTCATAATGTACTATTATTTATAATAAAATATATAACAATATATATATATTTTTTATATATTCACACATAAAAATTAAATTTTATAAATAAATAATTAAACATATTTATATATAAAATATATTTCTCAATAGATAAGCCTTATCTAAATAAAAAAATAATATCCATTTTATTTTAAATACAAATATATGAATTCTTATATACCTATATAATGTTTACTAGAATATATATTTGTGTGTGTGCGCCTGTATTGACAAACTAGTATATATTATCTATATATTCTAAACAAATGTATATACTTATTAATATATAATATCTGTAAATATATATAAATATGTATAATTATACTTACAGATACACATAATATATATATATTTGTGTGTATGTTTGTTATATATATATATGTATTTATTTATTTATAAATACACACAAAAAAATAATATTTTATAAATTTATTTAAAACTGATCTTATAAATATATATTAATATAGGAATAAATATATAAATATAAATATATATTAATATTAATATTAATATATATATAATAATATAAATAAATAAATATATTAATATAATAATAAATATATTAATATAAATATATATTAATATAAAAGTAAATATAATAATATATATATATTAATAAATTAAGAGAAATTAAATATATTGTAGTGGTAAAGGCTTTAGTGCACAAGAAATAGGTCTTGAGTTCAAATCAAGGAAAAGGCAGGTCGTGCACGCAGGTTGGATAATGGATAACACTATTTAGTTGTGGGGAAACATTAAAGGATGGGCGATGGGGTGGCTATGGAGTGCAGGATGGGGTGGGGGGTCCAAGCGCTATTGAATACCTCCCCGATTTTCAAAATTTTTTAAACATTATTTTAACTTTTATTAGTACTTTAAAAAAATCTTTGATTATATGGGAATTTTATTTGTAATAAAAATAGTGCTGATAAAGGACCTATTTATCAGTGCTTTTTCCCCTAATAATAGGGGCCTTCTTCATTGCTTTTCCAAGCGCTGATAAAAGATACCCCCCTTTTTCTTTTATGAGATTAACATAACTTTTATAGCCCTGATAAAGGCCAATTTTTTAACTGATAAATGCCTTTTTTGTGGTAGTGGTTTATGAAGGGTGCACCCTGATATCGCTCCAATGCATTGGGTAATGTTTAATATGATGATACGACATGTGAAATGAAGATTTACTGATGATAATTCATGTGCAATGAGGGTTTGATCATTCTAATTCATTTGTAATGAGGGTTTACTCGTTCTAATAATAGATAAATGAGCCTTGGATAATGATAATATAATGTTGTATGTTTTTTCCACATTTCCATGTAATGATAATCAGGATATATAATGCCTTTATATTCGTGTTTTTAATATGCTCCATTGATATTATTATTACTTAACAAATATTCTATTATTCTTGTCATTCCTTGTTTACTAATCTACTAGTCTTTATATGTCATCCCTTTTTTGTGTAAAACTATTGGTTATCCCATACAGTGTTAATTATGAAGGAAGGAGTTTCTCATTTCAATGAAGTTTGAAATAAAGATGTTTTATTTTAGGTTTTATGTTTTTATGTAATGTTCCTAATTTCCAAAGACCCAAGAACTATTGATCCCCAAAGCTGTAATAAGTGTATTTTTATGTAATAAAGAATGTTTAAATATGAAATAAAGTATAGGGTTATTATATATATATTTTTTATGTAATGGTTTTAACCTACACCTACACACACTTCCATCATATGGGTAACTAAATTACAATTCACGTACAAATAAGTAGCACCTTAGGAAATGATTTCATTTATTTTTCCATTAACACCTCTCATAGTTAGGAAATATAATGGAAACCCTATTTTTATATGATATATATTATATTGAAGGAGTCTTCAAACTTATGTATTTTTTTTTATAAAATATACTATTATTCATTACTTTTGTGTAAAAACGATTACACCGTTTGTGGACAAGTGGAATAACACCGCCTCAAAGAAACATGATACATTCCAATATGACATAGAATGTATTAATATGGGTTCAATTAAAAATATATTACATAAATATAATATATATTAAATTCATGAAATATTTACATTTATGGAAATATAATAGATCATTTTCATTATTACCCATTCACACACTGAAAAACTGATATTGTTATTCGTGGATTTGTAGACCAGTAGCTTCTCAACACGATGTGATTCATTTTACCTTATTATCATTATATATATATATATATAAATATATATTTTTCAATAATGTCGTATATATTATATATTGATTATTTATGAATGATAAATTCTACTTACCTTTTTTCTATAATGATCATTGAAAAATGGGAATGTTACTCACCTTTATGTGCGTCCTACCATCTTAATTGTTGTAAAATTGGTTCATTTTTCTTAAACATCATTCATCATTGGTTTTAAAATGTGTTATTAATGTATAAATATTATAATTATTTAATTATTATTAGTATTTATATTTTTATATAATGACCTAATTTACCATATTCATCATATCAATGCTAGTTTGGAGACAGGTGCCAAATATGGTCAAAACGTCCGACTTAAAAATTATTAATTACGTAATTTTACATAACTTGTATACAAGTAAGATATATGTAATAATAATCTTTAATTTTTTTTAATTAATTAAATAGTTAATAAATATTTATTATTTTAGAATATATATAACAAACATACAAACCAGACTCAAGGTAAGGGATTTCGTCTCAATTTAAATTTTATTGAGACATAATTATTATTATACACCTAGTTACTTATATATAGTGTATCTACAAACCCAATAAATTTTTATATAATTAATTTATTTTACTTAATGGTATTATAAGGTTCAATTGAAGTTATTTTTCCATAGATCTCATGATTCAAAATATACTCATGCTGTTAGGGATTCTTCTGTCGCTTTTATCATCATGAGGCATACATCACAATCACCACTTAATTATTTTGTATCGTGCATCTAATTAACCTTGAGATATATTTTACAATTATTAGTTTCATATTAATGGTATTTAAATATTTCATTTAATGAGTATTACTATTGGGGTTTCCAATTCAGATGTTACCACAGTTGTAAGAGCATTTCTAGTATAAAATTAATTTCCTTAAGACTTATTCCATATTCAATAATTAATTTTGTTGTGTTTTGTATATAATGCACTTGAATGAATTTTATGATTCATATCCTTATATTTATGGAGAATTACATATCTATTTGAGAATCTCTCTTTTATGTGGTTTATGGTTTCAATGATACGAAAGTGGTAATGGATTGTTGACACAATTTTCCTTATTTATGATGTTTGTCATGTTATACTCCTATAATATCTTTTAAGTTGAATATATTGACACATAGACATGTTATATTAGGAATATACCTATTATCATGAGATTATAAGTTTCATTTATTGTCATTCCCTTTATGAGATTAATGATTCAAATGTTTCAAAGTGGTATTGGATGATTTTGAATGTTTTATAATTATTTTCATCAAGAAAGATTTTAATTATATTTTAATGTTATTTTAATTAATTAAATTCAACTAACTTTTTTTTACTTTTCATATACTAGTATTTTTATTTATAAAAATTTAATTTATTCTTTGTATGGATTATGTGTTTTCAAATATATTTTGGTGAAACTTATTTTTTTTCATGGTTGATTTTTTCGTAATGATATTGTGTTGAAAACCATTTCATTTAAATTGTATAATTATTTTATAAATAGATTTTTATTTAACACGTTTAGTTTTCCCTATTTAGTCATGCTTCAAAGACATTTTTATTTAAGCCATTTCATTTACATGGATTAATCATGTTTCACAATAATTTTTATTTAACCTATTTCTTTTCGATGAGTTACTCATGGTTTATAATGATTATATTTTTACCATTTCATTTCAATGGGTTAAATATATTTCCATGATATTTTATTGAAATCATTTATTTTTCATGGTTTAATAAGGTTTCAAATAGATTTTTATGGAAACAATTTTTTCAATGGGGTTTTCATGTTTAAATGATATTATTATAAAACCCATATTATTTCCACGATGTATTCATGTTTCAAATTTATTTTTATGTAAAAAGTTTCTTTTCCATGGGTTATTGATGTTTCAAAATGATTACTATAGAACCCATTTCGTTTCTACCGGCTATTTATGTTTCAAATTGATCATTATAAAACCCACTTATTTTCCATGGTTTAATTAATGAGTTATTGGTTTCTATAATGAGTTTATTAAACCTTTTATGTGTGACGGTTCAGAAATAGTACATAGAAATTTTATGGCTAGTAGAATGATAATCCAATGAAGGGTGGTTCCATGATAGACCAGGGATGGGTCGGTCTGTTATATCCCTCCAATTAATCAGGGATGGAATTCATCTATAAAGACCTGACCTTAAACATTCCATAATCTTTTTCTAAATAAATAATTCACATTGAGGATCTTTTTAGGTTTATAATTGTAGATATTTAGGCCATAAATATTACATTTCAACTTGAATATTACAATAATACACTACTACTCAGTATCTATTTTTTTATAAAATATAAACTCTTAAAAAGAAACATGTCCAACTCTACATTTTAGACATCATGAATTTTCCTTGATCACATCCTTATTCCTATTCCACTTCATGTCTTGTGAAAAAAATTTCAAAAACTCAGCATGAGAAAAAATCTTAGTAAGGGTTTCAGAAAGAAGGAAAACCATTACTTTTTCAGAACAAAAAGTATGCCATGAATACTTTATCATAAGTAATACTTTTCACCTTAATGATGTAGTAAATACTCCTCTCTGAATAAAAGATCATTTTTACCCTTTTGTAACCAAAATATTACCATAAAACCCATATAAAGCACACATAACATATATAGAAAACATGGGACATAATCATAAATAAATGTAAAAACCATACGGCCGACTTCCACACATATCACTAAATGTAATATCAATACGGCAGACTTCCATACCCAATGCATTGGAGGTTATAGAGTAACCACCCATCCTGGTTTATCACGACACCACCTGTCATTTTTTTTATCATGTAACAACCCATAAAATGTCCAAGTACCATTATAAAATCATAACACATAAAATATTACAAATATAAGCATTTCACTAATAACATTTCCACATTGCAATTACAAAATATCATTTCATGATAATGAAATAATCAATACTTAATCAAACCATTTTCAAATCCATTTAAAACATTTAATTAAGAGATATTTAAGTCAAAGTGTCCCATAACACTTTGAAGATTTTAAAGTAATTAATTTTTTAAAACATTAATGATCATATAAATAAATACTAAAAATTATTTTGAAAACATGGACATTAATTAGAAATATTTTAAAGAATAAATCATTAAAACAATATTTCAGTTAAAGAGTTCTTTACCAAATGAGATATGCATGAATACAAATAATTGAGGAACAAAATTCAATAAAAACTTTATAATACCATGAGAATAATGGGATTCGTTATAAAATATTCCAAAGGATGGTATATACACCATATAAAAGTGAATAGGTACATAAAAACAATGATGTCTCAATGGAATGTTATTTGAGATGAGATCCCCTATAAAGATGGTATCGTTATATTTAGGATAAATCAATTACATAATTATGTGTGAAAAATATATATACACTAAATAATATTGGATATTTAGTGTAAATGAATTAGAGGTCAATCCCACATATTCATAGCATCCCATAACCAACAAGTAGATATTTAACCCAAAGAATTGAAATTGGGTTAAGAAGTTCCATTATAGAAATTCGGTAGCCTAACAACATCACTTTAAAATTTAGAAAATGAGTTAATGAGAGAAAAAAGGGTATCTATTCACTTGGAAAAAACATTTATAGAAATAAGGATATTTAGGAACATTTCCATTATAAGAAAATGTAAATTAAAAGACATAACAAAAAAAAGTCTTTTAAAGAGAGGTGGGTGAAAGGTTTCATTACTGAATTGGTAACATATGAAACATACACCCCATGAAAGAAGGATCATATAGTGAAGATGTAAATACCCATAAATTAAAGGATATTACAAAAATAATATATACATGGTCAGTACATACACCACATCAAAGTAAATAGTGAAAAATATAGCATGAATCTCACGAGAAAAAAATGTTAGTTGAAAACCTCTTACCACATTGTAATCAAATGAGTAGTATGAAAAAAGTTAATAATAACAAAATGAATCATAAAATACCGTGAATATAATGAGAATAATGATCATATATATCATATGGCAGTACACAATACACCACATGAAATAAATAAGTGGCGAACAATGGAAATATCACGCAATTAAAAGTGAGATATGAAACCCCTTACACCATGTCCGAGTTGACCCGTTCATTCTTTAATCTCCTGAATAATAAGATAAAGCTAATTTAAAATTTTTTAAGAACTATTTTCAAGTTTACTATTCATTATCATGACCCGCATTCACCAAAAAGGAGGAATGGGACGACAGATTGCCAAACCCGTCCTTCTTTAAGATGAAGGAGAGATAATGACTCCCGAACCCCGCCTTCAATAGGTCCCGGAGTGGTGACTAGCACCAAGGGTATACAATCTCACAAAAAAGGAAGGAATTAAACTTTTATTTTAATAGGATCGGGAGATAAGATGATGAAACCCAACAATGCCAAAACTGGAAGTAAGAGTAAAGACAAAGAAAACCACTCCAATATGCATGCTGCAAAAGTAAAATCCAGAATGTACAAGGTGTCTACAAAGGTAAAGTACCAAAATCAAGCAAAAAAGCAACTACAACGGTCCTAACGCCCGAGCTAGTATGTCCCTACATGATCCCTGAAGTCCTCCTAGAAACCTGAAAGAAATTTTATATATGTAGGGTGAGTATACAAGTATACCCAGTAGGGAAATCCAAAGACTCTCGTGCACAAGTGGGGATGCGTTCTAATGCCCTGTGAGGAAGGAGATAAATGAAGCACCTAGAATGAAAAAAAATCCACCCAATCTTCACCAAGGCACACACCCCAAATAACGGAAGTCGAGTAAGGTAGAGTAATAACACATTGATGTTTGGGTACCCCGTGCCACTTTCCCACTGGTTATTGAAGACATCCTACGAATCGAACCAATCCTGCCATTGTCACCGTAGTCCCACTTCGAAACCCCGCCCTCACACACCTGGGACATAACCGCTATCCCGCCCATAAACACCTGGGCCACAACCACCACACATAACCACACCAGCAAACACCTGGGTCAGAACAACTACTGCCATACCCGAAGACACCTGGGCCTCATCCAGAAGACACTTAGGAAACAACCTGCCCGAAAACACCTGGGCCAACCACCAAAACTACCCTACCTAAAGATTCTTGGGATAATAATGGACTTCAAGCCCTCACAAACTACCCGAAGAGTCTTGGTCTATTTGGGAAAGGGAGCAGAAAATGAGATAATAACCATCCACTCATAGGAGTGTTGGAAAAAACACCCTCCCCCATGAAATGGTGGTGTTCGACATGAAATTATCAACTTGGGTGGGGGTCGAATAAGAAAAAAAAGAACTAAAATTATATATATAGGTAACAAGCACTCAACACAACCTAGGTCTCCACACCTAACCTAAGCACGAACAGCCTAGTCACTTCTCATAGAAAGCATCCTACTCACAACTAAGTCACAACTCATCCCTAGAATCAATTTCCCGGTTAACCCATTCCTGTTTTCATGTTCAAGCGATCCGTTTAAGTAAATAATTCACTATTGGGCAACTAACGGGCATGAGCACAAGCCTAGGGGAAAAAGTTACAACTGACGACAATTTATGCATTCACACCTGGTTCTCTTGTAAAGTTACAACAACAAAATGGGATTAGTGAGATCCCTCAAAGTACCAGAACCAAAGGAATCCTCACAAAAAGGAATGAGTGAGATCCCTCGAAGTATTGGGAACAAAAGAAAACCCTGAGACACAGCCTTGCGTCCCCTAATCTAGAAACCAACGATTTCTCAACAATACATGATCCCACCTGAGTTCGTGTCACAGCAGAGCAAACACACAGCTTCATATTCACAACAAAAAACTGTACCACAATGGAGGATCCCATCCTCTTCCATTTCCCCCATAATCATCGAATGGAACAACACCCACTACCAAAATATATTAGGAAAACTTCCAGGTTTAATCACATCATTTATTGTTTTCTTATTTCTATTGGTTAGCCGGGGTGACCACACGAGATTTTATGATCACTGGGAATCTATTTAATCGACCAAGTTTACATTATTAACCAATTTACATGTGACCTCCATTTAATAGTCACAAAATACATGAGTTTACTAGATCATAGAGAAAGGCCACCAACGACCATGATTTTCAGTCGGCATAAACCCACACAATTTACAAAATAATGATCAAGAAAGAGGAGAAAATAGAACATTAGCATATCGATCACACCCCTCCACTTTATTCTTTAAAACTCCATTTGTTATCTTCGTTAAGGTTTGGTTTCATGAATACTCACAGAAACAAAATAACACCCACCCCGCATGATGCACAATAAGAAGAGATGAGGGAAATACCCAACTTGATTGTTCAAAGATCGAAGTTTTTCTCCACACGCCAAGAACCTGGGATGCGCGGCATACAGGGGAGGAAATCCATGGATGACATGAAGAAGGATCTAGTAGAGCCACACCACAAGCAACAAGAAGGACTCCAAGAGCGCCCGGAAGAAGAAAGACATTCAACCAAGAAGAAAAAGAAAACACTAGTGGGATATATAAAGAGGAGATCGTGATATGGAATTTTTAACGCCTGGAAAAACTGATCGCAGTTTCAAACATGGGTTGGCAGTTACACATGATGTTATCAAGGAGTTATTTAATATACCCCATTAGGGATGTTTCTCGGGATTTTTAGGAGTCAATTCTGGGCTTTAAATGACTTTAAAAGGGTATTAAGATTAATTTACGTCAAAAGATACGTTACGGGAGCGGAAAAGTCAGGTACTGGAAAAAAGGAACGAAAGGCTCGGCGAGGGGACATGGTTCAACTGACATGGTGTCACCCTCACAGCTCCACTGTCACGACACCACCATCACGGTGCCTCCGTGACCGGTGTGACTGTCACGGTGCCACCGTGACTGGGGGCACCGTCACGGTGCCGCCGTGACTAGTGCCACTGTCACGGTGGAGATGTTTTTTTGTAAAGTAATGGATAGGGGGTCTGGGCCATTACATTACTTTTATATAACTTATCACCATGTTATAAACATTATGTAATCATTTAAGTTATTAATGGCGGTTTTGTCGATATTTGGTACTTGAGTCAAAAATGAACTTCTTATAATTACAAGTTGTTCATGTGGTCAAAATTTGATTCTCTACAGAAAGATAGTAATGATTTAGATATCATATATACAAATATATCCTGTATATATATGTATTTCTAATAGTACATAATATTTGGAGATAAGAAATGAAATGCACCGTTCATGGAGACGTTAATTAGTACGTAAAAATGAACGCTACTTTCATTTCAATTTCGTATTTTAATGGGTTGAAAACTTAATGACACATAGTTATATTATTAATCTATTGTAATATAAAATATAATTACAGTTACTCAAAATTTTATAAGTTCCATGTATGGTATTAATGAGTCATATCACTTTGAGGGTGCGATAGTCCGCACTTCATTAAAATAAAATTATCGCGTTTAACCATTATGGAAACCATAAAGTTATTATATAAATGAAAAATAAAGAATCATAGAGACAATATTAATATAATATATATCACATATAAATATAGTTCCATCATAATTGCCACCATGATAAGAGGTTGGAGATAATTGAACAATCATCGTTTCATGTGGCATTAGTTCATCGTCCACAGAAACAGTATGTTATTTACCCATTAGATGGAGTTGTGTGTAAGTGCAGTTCAAATCATTGTCATAAAAACACACTAGTATATTTAGGATACTGGTTTTGTTATAAAAAAAATTAATAAGAAGAGTTTAGGGGGTTGGATAAGTAAAATAATAGAAAACAATTAAAAGAAGATGTTACCTTTAAATCAGCATGTCCCTTTGGTTTGAACAAAAATGTTTACTTGAAGTGCCTTATGACTAAGGTAAGACTTCTAGGATGATGAGAGAGAGGTGTGAAGATTATTTAGGCATATTATGGATGAGAAACGGGTCTTGATAGGCGTGAGTAATGGGTTAAAAGGGGTGTCCTTTAATATGTGGGAGCAGTGTCTCTTTAGGAAAGATTGAAAAAAATATTTTATTATAAACTTATATTCAGTATGAAAAGTTCTAAAAATAATTAATGTCGATGATAAGATGACTAATGTTCTAAATAAAATCATTCAATATGAATTGGTTAGGTTTTGGATATTTTTCTAGTATTTATAATCTTATTCATTTAAATCATTCATTAATGAGGTAAAAAATGTATCATTATTGGGACATAAATAATTTTATTTATATGATGTCTAAAAATATTGAAAAAATACAAAGAAGTAGGAAATAGTTTTATCATTTAAATTAGTATTTATAGTCTAAGATATAACTAATATAACACCATTTAACAATTTATTAACTAAAATATACTTGTTTATGCCATTTTTTCCTTTACTTTAAGTTAATTTAAAAAATGTGTCATTATCACTACAAAGTGGCTCCATGGTGTCCCCAAAATGACCCAAGGATACCAGTAGTCATAAATGTATAAAAATATAGTATTATGACACGTTTTAGGGTAATTTTATATTATAATAATAATATTTGTTTACCCTTATTTACCAGATTTACCCTTTAATCATAGTAAATTATATATTTGCTGATGTAAATATTCATAATGTATACAAATAAAAGTTACATATTTACACAATTTGGACCTCCTGATTACAAATATGGAATCCATTTTTTCAAATTCAAAACACATAATTGGAATAAATTAATTCAAAATTAATTCCCACTTTTAAAATAAAAAGCGTGTTTTTATGAAATAATAACTATCAAAATATTGTCACTTGTTTATGTCCAATTTCAAAATGAAATTACTTTCAATGACCATCATTAAATTAAATGTTAAAAATATATTCTAATTACACTTTAAAAAAAATTAAAATGATAATATAAAAATATAAATAAATTAGATTATAAGGTAGTTTTGAATTAAAATACATTATTGTTCACTATTCATTAAAAATGAACTTTAATTGAAAAATAAAAAAAAATTACCAAAAGTAAATTTTGATGTCCTGATTCAAAAGAAGAATTTTATTTTGTCAAATAAAACATATAAAAGTAACCGAAACTAGATTTAAATAGGTTTCACCATTAAATGGTTTTAAATCGACCTTTTAAAAATATAAGAGTATTTGTGCTTAAAATTGTACTCATTCACATTTTAAGCCTCTAAATTTTATTGGACAAATGCAAAAACATTTAACAAACACTTATAATCATATTTTAGTTATTTATTTTCATTCTTTCCAATAAAATTTCTAGGAATTAACTTCCATTTAAAATAATAATATATTATTATTTTTCAGTATGACTCAACATTTTCTGCAACATTGGACTTCTTAAAAACCCATTGTTGCTTGTCAAGTATGCCCTTGAATATAACATTCCATTAAAAATAAAATTAATATTTAATTAAAAAATATTAATAAATATGAAAATATCATATTTTTTATTTTCCTAGGATGTTACATTCTTCCCCCCTTTTGGAATTTGCATCCTCAAAATTCTAAAATTGGGATTGGAAACTTCATTGAAAGTCCAACATTGGAAAATGAGTAAATAAAAATACTACTTTAAAAGAAATAAAAATGTGTACAAAGGTCACCCTAGATTTCCCACACTAGGATTCTATGAAAACATAGGTATGGTAGAGAAACTAAGTTTGAAGTTCTGATGCAGAATGATAGAAAATAAGATCAGAAGAAAGTTAACAACAAGAAAACCACAAATTTTTGATGGGTTAAACAGTCATTGGTTTCCCACTAGGAAAAGTAAATAGACTAATTTTTAAGTTACTTTTCATAAAGTTGAAGAATTTATTTATATGCCTCACAAATAACATAAGGAAACATACTTACTTATCATGTAGACTTTCATACTTCACTATATTTCTACCAAAAACTCTTCTTTTCACAGAACTATGAGTATACATGTTGACTCGGACACATCAAAAGCACTAAAATAAATTTATAGAGAATAACATGAACTATAAAATATGAACCATATATTTCCCCTATCTTTATACATTAACCAAAAGCATAATTGGTTAGTATGAGATTAGATAATCCCTAAAAGGATAGTCCTTTACAAACATAAATACTACCCATAATCTCTGAAATCCAACAAAAGTACCCGAAGTTCAAAAAAGACTATTCAATATACACTTTTCTTTAAAATTATTCAAAATAATAAAAACTAATATTGAAACCCAAAACCCAGACGGATTCAGATCACATAGTCTTTCACAGTAAATCTTAATATTTATCTCCAAACACATTGACTACTTTTAAAGTCTCATACTGAAGTGTAATTTACCTAATCACATATTCTCTATGATTGGTTAATCATTTACATAAATAACCCAAATCACCTTATGTGCACAATAAAATCATAGATTCTTCCAAAATAATATTTCAACCATTACTGTACAAATTAAATCCTATATTATCTTATTTTCCTAAAGATATAGTGTTCCCAAAAGAGAGAAAGTCTTCCAAAATAACATTTATCACTTAATCACCAAATCATATTCCTATACTAAGCATGTCCATTAGATAAAATATATGAACCCAAATAAACTTATTCTTGACCAATAAAATCATTTAACTAAAAAAAATGTGTCATACTAACTAGGGACTTCATGTAGTCTAGCGGTAGACAATAAATCCCAATCGCACTTTGGTTGGGGGTTTGATTCCTAGAGCTTTATCTGACGCAATGGGTTCTCACATGGTCTAAATGTTGTCCTTTTTCAAAAACTATACAATTTCATAATTTTTGAAAAAAAATGTGACAAATTCATCAAAAATAACCACAACATAATTTATCTTAAAAGGTTGTCTAATAAATTTAATTTTTCACCCCAATATGTAATAACCATTTACCACCTATAAAACAACTATGACATTTTCTAATATGATAACCATTATGGTTATGTCACTTATGCTTAAATAACACCCTAACCTCTAAAGTAATCTATCCCAACCTCTGATATAGACTATAAGGAACCGACCTTAAACATTTCATAATCATGAGTTAAATCAAGAATTCACATTGAGGATCATTTCAGGTTTAGAGTTTTAGAGACATAAGCCGTAACTATTACATATCATCTTGAATATTACAAGTAGACACTACTACTCAGTATCCATTTTTTTATAAAATATAAACTCTTAAAAAGAAACATGTACGGCTCCATGTTTTAGACATCATGATTTTTCATTGATCACATCGTTGTCACTATTCCACTTCATGTCCTGAGAAAAAAATTTAAAAACCTAGGATGAGAAAAAATCTCAGTAAGGGATACACAAAGAAGTAAAACTATTAGGTTTTCAAAAAAAAAATTAATCCATGAAAATTTTATCATAATTAATACTTTTCATCTTTATGAATTAGTAAATACGATTCTCTATATAAAAGAGCATTTCTTACCTATTTGTAACCAAAATATTACCAAAAAACCCATAGAAAGAACACATAAAACAAATATATAACTAGGGACATAAACATACTTAAATGGAATAACAATACAGTCAAATTCCACACATATCACTAAATGTAATAGCCATACAGACAACTTCCATACCCAATGAATTGGAGGTTATAATGTAACCACCCAACCTGGTTTATCACAACACCACCCATCATTTGGTTTATCATGCAACCACCCGTCAAATGTCTATGTACCTTTATAAAAAAATAACACCTAAAATATTGAAAATATAAACATTTAACTAATAACATTTCCACATTGCAATTATAATATATCATTTCAATATATTGACATAATCAATACTTAATGAAACTTTTTAAAACATTTGATAATGATATTTTTAAATCAAAATGTCCCATACCACATTGAAGATTTTTAATGAATTAATGTTTTAAAGCACTAATGTATATATAAATAAATACTAAAAACCATTTTTAAGAAGTGGACATTAATGAGAATGATTTTAGAAGAATAAATCATTAAAACAATATTTTAGTTACAGAGTTCTTATCCAAATGAGATATGATTGGATAAAAATAATTGAGTAAAAAAATTAAATAAAAAAATTATAATATTATTAGAATAAAGGGATTCATGATATAATATTCCAAATTAAAGTATATAAAACATATAAAAGTGAATTGGTGCATAAAAACAATGATATCTCAATGGAATGTAATTTGATATGAAATCCCTTATAAAGATATTATCCTTAGATTAAGGATAAATAAATTAAATAATTTTGTGTGAAAAATATAAATAAACTCAATAGGATTAGATATTTAGTGTAAATCAATCATAGGTCATTCACACATATTCATCGCACGACATAATCAACAAGTAGATGTTTAACCCAACGAATTGAAATTGGGTTAAGAAGTTCCCTTATAGAAATTTGACAGCCTTACGACGTCTCTTTAAAATTTAGGAAATGGGTTGATGAGAGAAAAAGGGTATCTCATCACTTGGACATACAATTTACAGAAATAAGGATATTTAAGAACATTTCTATCAAAATAAGATGTAAATTAAAAGACATAACAAAAAAAGTCTTTTAAAAAGAGGAGGTTGAAAGGTTCCCTTACCGATTTGGTAACATAAAAAACATACACCCATGAAATAAGGATCATACAATGAGATGTAAATACACATAAATTAAAGTATATTACAAAAAGAATATATAATGGTCAGTACATACACCACACCAAAGGAAATAGTGGGAAATACCGCATGAATGTCACGGGAATAAAAAGTGAGACGAAAACCTCTTACACTATTGTAATAAAACAAGTCATATGAAAAAAGTTAATAACCAAAAATGAATAAAAAATACCATGAATATAAAGATAACCATAATAATAAATATCAAATTTTATTACACAATAGACCGCAAGAAATAAATAAGTGGCAAACAATGGAAATCTCATTCAATTAAAAGTGAGATAAGATACCCCTTACCTTGTGTCCGATTTGACCCATTCATTATTTAATCAGATGAATAATAATAGAAAGTTAATTTATAATTTCTTAAGAACCTTTTTCAAGTTTATTATTCCTTTTACATCACTTATTACAATTTTTATAAACAATATGTAATCATTTATGTTAATAATGATCGTTTTTATTGATATTTGGTACTTGAGTTAAAAATGAACTTTTAATAACTACAAGTTGTTCATGTTGTCAAAATTACATTTTATTCAAAGTGATATTCATTATTTAAATATCATATATATCATATATATCATATATATCCAGTATATATATTTATTTATAATAGTACATAAAATTTGGAGATTAGAAATGAAATGCATCGTTTATGGAGACGCTATGCCGTATGTACGGCTGAACACTACTTTCATTTCTATTTCGTATTTTAATGAGATGAAAACTTATTTATAAATAGTTGTATTATAAATCTAGTTTAATATAATATATAATTTCAGTAACTCCATCCTTTAAACATTTCATGTATGGTATGAACAAGTCATAACACATTGAGGGGGTGGTAGTCCGCACTTCCTCAAATGCAATTATCGCATTTACCCATAATGGAAACAATAAAGTTATGATATTAATGAACAATACAGAAGAATAGAGACATGATAAATATAATATATATCACATATAAATACATTTATATCTTAATGACCACCATGAGAGGCGGTTGGAGATAATTGAACTATCATCGTTTCGTGAGGCAGTAGTTTACAGTCCACCGAAACAATATGTTATTTACCCATTAGATGGAGGTGTGTGTGAGTGTTATTCAACTCATTCTAATAAAAAAAGACTAGTATATTGAGGATAATGGTATGGTTAGAAAATAAATGAATAAAAATATTTTAGGGGGTTGGATAAGTACAATAAAAGAAAAGAACTTAAAAGAAGAGATTACCTTTAAATCAGTATCTCCCTTTGGTATGAACCAAAATGTTTACTTAAAGTGCCTTCTGTTTAATGTATGGACTCTATGTGGAGGACAGGTATTTGGGGAGATTATTTACACCGAGTTTTGATGATCCAAGGGGCTTGATAGGTTTGAGTAATGGGTTACAATTTGGTTTCCTTTTATAAGGGGGTGGATTGGCCCTTTAGGAAAGTTGGAAAAAATTATTTTATTATAAACATATCTTCGGTTTCAAAAGGTCATAAAATAATTAATGCTGAAGATAAGACGACTCATGTTGAAAGTAAAATCCTCCAATAATAATTTAATAGGTTTTTGTTGTTGTTTTATTATTTATAATATTATTTATTTAAATCATTCTTTAATGAGGTAAACATCGCATCATTATTGTGTCATAAATAATTTGATTTATATGATGTCTAAAAATAATAAAAAAAAATACCATGATGTATTAAATATTTTTATATTTAAAATTCATATTTATAGTCGAATATATAGCTTATATAACCCCATGTAAAAATTTATTTACTAAATGATATTTGTCTATGTCTTTTTTGGATTTACATTATGTTAATTAATATAAAGTGTCATTATCACTCCCATGTGGCTCCATGGGGTCCCAAAAATGACCCAAGTATGAAAATGGTCGGCCATTTATCGACCAATAGGATTAGGACACATGTTAGCATAATTATATATTGTTATAATAATATTGTTTTACCCTTATTTACCAGATTTACCCTTTAACCATGGTAAATAAAATATTTAATTAAATAAATATTCATAATGTCTAAAAATAAAGGATATCTATTTACACAATTTGGACTTTCAGATTACAAATATTGAATCCATTTTTTCAAATTCAAAACAAAAAATTGGATGAAATTAATTTAAAATTAATTTCCGTTATCAAAACAAAAAACGTGTTTTTAAGAAATAATAACAATCCAAAGATTGGCACTTGTTTATGTAAAATTTCAATTTGAAATTACATACAATAACCTAAATTGAATTAAATGGTAAGAATATATTATAATTACACTTTATAACTAATTTACAAGATAATATATCCATATAAATAAATTATATAACAAGGCTGTTTTGAATTAATATACAGTATTTTAATCATTCATTAAAAAAATTAACATTTTAAAAATAATTAAAAAATTTACCCAATGTAAATTTTGATGTACCAATTATAAAGAAGAATTTTATTTTTTCAAATAGAACATATAAAAGTGACCAAAACTATATTTAAAGAGGGTTCATGATTAAAAGGTGATAAATCTATCTTTTAAGGAATATTAGAATATTTTTGCATAAAATTGGATTCAAGCACATTTTAAGCCTATAAAATTTATTGGATAAATGTAAAAAAATTTAACAAAAATTTATAATCATATCTTAGTTAGTTCTATTCATTCCCAACTATAAAACTTATAGGCGTTTACTATAATTTAAAATAATAATGTATTTGTATTTTTGAGTATGACTCAGCATTGTGTGCAACATAAGATTACAGAGAAACCCATTATTGAATTCCAAGTATGCCAATTATTATAAAATACCCTTTAGAATAAAATTAATATTTAATTCAAAAATATTTATAAATATGAAAATGTCATATTCTTTATTTTCCTAGGATGTTACATCATCTGTATAGATATTCCATTTGTAATAGTGATATATATATGGAAGTTTACATCATGGTTATTCCATTTATAATAATTAAATGTGTAAATATGTCCCAAGATACCTTTTTGTGTTTTATATTTTTTCTATTAGTTTAAAATGTTCATAATGATTGAGGTTGATATCACATTTCTCATTATTATTTATATTGGTGACACTTGAGTTTTTCAGGTTTTAATCATTGATGGTATATGTAATGATGGATATGATTTATATTATGATTCAGTCATGTACATTGATTATGTCATCATACCCTTATATGTATTCTTCTTCTAATTTATGAAATTTAATTATTAATGCTTTTGTTTAATATTACTTAAAATCTAAGCTCACCCTTTTTATGTTTCCTTCCCCCCATGCTTTTGACGATTGATGTTGAATGATTTAATTCTATAATGGATTTCTCGAGGATGATGTTTATAACCTATTTTTATATAATAAATATTGGGTTAAATGGGAGAAATGTACTTTTTATGACTTACAATTCCAAGTTGTTATGAGTTTTTTAGGAAAGAGTTTTTCCAAATTCTTTAAAACTCTAAACCAAAAAGGTCACCGAGGTTGTACATGATCCAATTATTACTAATTACGTTGTAATGTTTTGATGAAAATTTTGGGTCAAAATTATTGGCATCAAAGGAATAAATGTAATGTTATGGATTTCATAATAGGATCATAGAGTGTGGGTCCTAGGCAATTATTTTTGCAGCTTTATTTTTATTTTGAAAATTATCATCATCAGATTGATAAATTTTTATCTTTCCCAATAACTATGTTTCATCAATAATATAAAAAATAGAGTTAGGTTTCCCCATCCCTAGCAATTCTAATACATATACTAATTAAATACATGATCATTTTATCCCTATTGATCCTAATTTTGTGAGAATACTATGATCTTTCCTACCTAATCCATCTTCTACCTTAATTTTCTTCTATGGGTGGTAGGGAATCCTGAGATCAAAACACAAGAGTAACTCAATCCATTATTGATTTCTCATGTATACCTATTTCTATAATAATATATCTTTTTACCTATTATGGTTAGTGAATATCTCAATCATTCAACATAGAGTTATTGTGTCCCTATATTCGAAGAAAATACTAAAACATATATCCCAAGATCTATAGTGGGTTAGTTAAGTTAAGGAGTATTTAACTCTCTTTATATATACAAAACAATTTAGTCAATATTTATAAGGAAACAAAAAAATGCCTTTTTTGGTTCATCACAATGTATCATAAATCAACATTTTCCTGATAGTAGAGTCTATAAAAAAGAATTAACTAATGTACTCTTCAATTATTCAAAAAATTCTTCACCTTAATTTATCAATATAATCTTAACCCATTAATGATTAGTATTGGGTAATAAGTATGCCAATCAGGAAATATTCTGAATGAATTGTCAATAGTAACCTACCAAACCAATGATACTAGATACATTATGTATACTTTTTGGTGTAGGTTATTAATGGAAAACCCTTTTAATCATGGGATCAATTAATATTCCATACATAGTGATAATTGTTCCATGAAAAGAATGTTTTTGAAGCCAACATTCAAACATTTCATGATTACCAATTCACCCTTTTCTCTAGTAGTCTCAATAGTGATCCTAATGTAATTCATTTTGTCCTCATAATTCTTAGATTACACCATGATATCATAAATTACTACCACAAAAAATTCATCATGATTTTACTTGGTTACTATATTGAATGGATCCATGAAACCATGGGATGAAATTGTTTTCCAAAATTTAATTAATATAATACTAAAATGTCTACAGGTAATTCATTATCACGTATTTGGAATATCTTCCTTATTTTCTATAAACTGATGATAAGAAGATTAATAGTTAAATTTTAAAAAATATTAAGCTCCATAATTTTAGTTGAATAATTCATAGATACGAGTTAGAGGATACATGGTCATTTTCATAAGAAAATTGATTTACCTTTTATAAATGTACAATCTCATAGATCCATCATTCTTTGAATGAAAAAGAATAGGGCCCCCACAATGTGAAACAATATGTGTTATAAATCCCACATTACCCAAATAATCTAGTTGTTTATGAAATTAAACCAATTTAATAGTGTCTATTATATAATGAGTCTTTTATATAGGTATTTAATTAGGGATTAAATCAATTGAAAACTAAATCTCATGCTCTGGTGAGTGTCTAGGTCATTCTTTTGAGAATAAATCATTGTATTCCTACAAGATGGGATCATCCTAAATTTTATGATTTCATTTTTCATCCATATATTGTGTGTTCACTTATTCCAGTAGAACCTCATTCATAATAAATTCTATGGTTGGATCATGACATGAATTCAATGTTGTCTACATTCTAAAGATATGTAATTACATATCTTACTCAAGAATTATAATTTATTTCTCTTTTCGATAATTGTTTTCAATATATATTGAAATAAAATAGATTCCAAAAATTATATTAAAATAAGAATAATAATAATGTTAGGAAATTGGGAATGTTTATGTCATAATGGTAATTCACTAACACATCCATGGAGAATTTATATTTCCACTCTGAGTTTTGACTAATAACTCTCTTGTTAAGGTTCTAAGGAAATAACAAATTTTAATTGAAATCATGGAAGATATAAAATAATGTGATGACACATAATAAATTAATGAAGTGGATAATTTTTTTTATATGATTTAATTTCCATCCACCACATCACTAGGAACTTCAACCTCATCTTTTGTGAATATATATTCTTATTCGTTCTCACTTATAATTTTCTAGGAAATGTTCATCGGAAATAAAGTACAATCATTTTCATTTTTTCAAATCCATTTACACATGAAGATATAAACATTTCTATCATCGTTATTTACCTTGCAATCACGAGTCTGGGAGAATTTCTCCAAATAGTTGTTTCAAACTCCTAATCCAAGTAATAATGGTCCATGATGTTTCTTTCCAAATTTATAAAAAATTGGTGATTCAACCCTTCCATTTATCTAGTTTTATTTTTATCTAGAGTTTATTATTACCATACTCATATATTGATTCAATTATAATCTATAATACCTGAATACATCATTTTCTATATTGATTGAACTTGATACTATATCCCCACATAATAAAATATTAGGCATAATAGTTCCCATTTCAGGATTGGAATAGGACCATCAAATAAAGGGTCAGCCTTTTTATATGGATTAAATATGTATTCCGGGTCATTCATAACTAATATTGTAAAGCTATCTAAAAACAGACAAACATTTTATTATGTCTTTTTCCTCAGAATATATTTTTATCTATCTATATCTACACATTTTTTGTGAGTAAAATAACTTTTCATGAAAATTATCTTGGAATCCATCCATTCTATGTCCTGTATTTACACCTCAAACATAGTGTTTTGAATCGATGACCACCATTAATCTGAAAACCCTAAGAGATTATATACACCCATAAGAACCTTCTCCATTTCATTACATCTCAAATTGAGTACTATATTATCTATGTAAGTTACTCATTTTTCTATTACAAATTGGTTTTTTGTTCCATTTGATGTGGGATGTTATTGCGGCATGAAATAGTGTAACGGTGTTACACAACATTGTGGACCGGTATGATACTCTATACATTAAATTTTATAGGAAATAACTCATATCATCTACCCCAATGTAGTTATAATTTTTTGGATCCATTTGAAGCTCCATCCACATCTATATTTCTATTTCTAAGAGGGTAACCTTTCATGGATTACATTAATTGATATTGTTTCCATTCTATCTGATAGGAACTATTTAAAAATAGAAATGTACACTAGATTTGTGTATGGGTAACATTTTATAATTTCAAAACTATTAAATCACATAACAAAAATTTTGAAAAATATTTATATCTAATATCATAATTATAATATTTTTTATTGGTGATATTTCCAATGTGTGTTATCTGGTTATATTAGAAAATCTATGTTTTCCTAAATCTTATTCACATGGTTTCTTATAAACATTATATGATTCTACTTGCAAAGAACCCATCCCTTGTTGTCCAATGTTATTTATTACATTTTTACATTAGAATAAATAATAGATATATAAAAAAATAGGACTTATTAGTTTAAATTTTTTTCTAAACTATAAATTTACATGATTCCCAAGTAAAATTTGAATTATAAAATATAAAATTTTCCAAAGTAAAATTTAGGTATCATTCAATCTCATTAAATGAATTATTCTTCATAGACTAGGGAAATTAAAAAAATTATTGGTGAGATCAAAATATCAATTAGGGTTATACAAAAAGGATTCTAACAAGAATATATAAATAACCAAATTATGTAAAGTTGAATATCATAATAAACATGTAATTTTATCAATAAAAAATGTATGAAGAATAATAAAACATAATTGATTGATGATAACATAATTCTATTATATAATCACAGGATTTTGAATAATATCCAGGGAATTCATAACCAGTTTTATAGTCTAATAGATATAAATCAAATAATACAGTGATTTGGAAATTTATAGGTCATGACCAATTGATCACACTAATAAGCCCTCATGCTAAGAAATATGAAATAAATGGGTAAATCCTCAGTAAATACCCAAAATAATTTGGCATATAAGACCTACTGATGTGTTGATGGATATAGTAGGCCCCCATAACTTAATAAGTCTAATGAATCCCTCATATAAAATGATGAAACATAGTAATCAAAAAATTCATATTCAAAGTATTTCAAAAAATGAAAATAATTTCCCAAATCAGCAAATATAATTTAAACAATCTAATGTAATATTAAAAATAGTATTAAAATATTATATCTTTAAAAAAACATATCATTAAAAATACAATAAAATATGATAAATGGAATCATAAGTCAATATCGTATTAAATAATAATATTTATGAACTCTTCTGGTTGTAGATGAATATTTATTAAAATTATCATTGGTCTATTTTAGAGATAATACCATTTTCACATTAAGATCACTTGTTATCAAAAAATTGTAGAAATGAAAAGGAAAATTTTCTATTTGAAAAAACCCTATAAAAATATGAAGAATTATTCAAGGGAAATATTATTCATCATGATGGTACATTTCATTAATACAGTATAAGTTTAAAACACTTTCTTTATAATTTGTTTTAAAATGATAAAAAGTACCTCGTTAAGAAATTTACCATAAGATTCATTTAAAACAATTTTTTAAAAAGGAAAATAGGGGTAAAATTGAAATTTAACAATATTTGGAGAATATAAAAAATATTTTAATTTTTCTTATAAAACATGAATGTGGATGTAAAATATTCTCCCCAAGAGACTTAAACATAAACAATACTGAATAATAATGAGATTGTAAAAAAAGGAATTACCTCAGATCATAATTCCTTTATAAATGTTAAAATTTATATTATATTAATTATTGGTTTATAATAAATATATTATATAACCATAATGATATATATCATATCATTTTGGAGTTATAAAAAACTTTATCACCTGTTTATTAAGAATTCACTGTTAAAAATTGTCATTTCAAGTTAATACCCCATCATTTTTAATGTATGTTTTGTTTTTGTAGTTAATATATTTATACAATAATCATGGTAAATAATATAAATAAATTTAATAATGATATAAATAACATATTTTATCATTATATAAATATTTAATTTGATCCATAAATGTTAGAGATAAAAAAGATTTACATCGTTCATGGTAGGTCGTATGTTTGCGTGAACACCGTTTTCTTTTTTCAATGGATGGAATGAAAGAAAGGTATATTATTTTTATAGATTAAAGAATATTTAATATATAATTTAAATCATTTATATATTTTTAAAAATTATTTCATCATTATCATCCATGTAAAATAGAAATGAAAAACGAATCATAGTGCCTCATGGATGTAGTAGTCCACACACATGCACAAGGGATGTAATAATTTCCCAATGGATTGGAAGGTAAGAAGGTAAATTTTATGTTTTCATTAAAAGAGTATAATTATATTATAAACAAAATATAAGTATATTAATTTCATTATAATATCTATTCATAAAATATGGTAATGGAAAAATAATTGTATTTCTATGTGGAGATAGTAAGCCGTACATATGAAAAAGAGATAGTATGAAATCCTATTTAATGGGAAAGAGCATGGACGATGGTTGTTTCATAATAATGATCAAATTTAGTTATATTTAGGAAAATTATTCTACCATTTAATTATAAATACCACATATATAGAGGAGTTAAAATAGTAAGTTAAAAGATTTTATTGGTATAGGGGTTATATCTTATTTGGATGAAATCCAATGGATATAATATCAATGATGCTATAGTCGGTTTTTTAGGATATAAATACCCTAGAATGTGGTCACGGGTGTTGAAAAGGTAAATGGGTAAGGTATTATACATTTATATTTGTTAATGTGGCCTGAGGAAATGAGTGAGGAGGTTCCCTTTCATAATTGAGGTGAGGGGAACTTTGGAATCACATTAAATATAAAAATATAATAATATTATCCTACATCACAAAGCTTCAATATGATAATTAATTTTAATAAAATATCTATAGGTTTTATATAACATCATCCAATGAAATTTAGATATGTTATAATATAATTATTATCATTATAATTTTTATTATCACCTTCGAAAATTATTTTTTACCCTAATTATAGTAAAAACATTTATGATTTTTTAATAATGTTTTAAAAATTTCTATAGTATTGAAAACATTTTATGGTAATTATATAATTTATAAAAACTAAAAAAAATTATATTTTCTGATTAATTTCATAATTCTGAAAATATTCTTTTAATTTCAATGAAATTATTATTTTTTCCCTATATTGAAACATACGATATATTAGAAATACAAATTGTGAAATTTTGTAACTTTCTCTGATTTAAATATTAAATATGTCATATCAAAAGTTATGTATAAATTCAAAAACAATTTTTAGAATAAGTTATTGTGAATTGATTTATTTTCATCAAATAATAATTATTGTAACACCCCAAGCTTCTACAGTACGCTTCTCTTTGAATAATGTGATAGCGTGTGTTGTACGCAAAATCGAGTTCTAACACACCACAACCAATCAAACTAGCTGTTATGAATATTAATACCTACCTTTTGAAATTATATATAATTTATATTTCAAAATTGACTTCATTTTTGGATTCAGAATATTGAAATTATCCTAAGTTGAATTTTTTGTATTTTTCTGAGAACATCAAATTTTTATGAATAGTGAAAAATACTTAAAAACAACATTTTTAATGAAAATAATTTATAGTGATAAATTATATTATTTAGTGGGTTTAAAGTATAATTAGAATATATTTTTACAATTTTATCCAATGGTGTTCATTAGAATTAATTTCACTTTGAAATTGGACATAAACAATTGTCAATCTTTTGATATATATTGTTTCTTAAAAACACGCCATTTGTTATAACAGTGGGAATTAATTATAAAATTAATTAATGAAACTTATATGTTTGGAATTTTGTAAAATAGACATCATTTTTTAATTCGGAATATCAATTATAGATTAGGGTGAAATTTTGACATTGTTCTAAAAAACATCAATATTTGATGAATAGTGAAACTACTATGTGGTAGTTAAAAAACTGAATTTTTTCATAAAACATAATTTTACCGCTTCTGTGATTGGAATTTCGAAAATCCGAGAGACACGGTTAATATCATGGAGTAAAATGTGGTTCAATGAGATGAAAATAATTTTTGCCGAATAGTAACTTTTTACTTTTATTTACTACGGTTAAAAACAATAGGGTAACTAAGGGTAAAAATGATATCAATATTACCCTAACACATGTCCTAATTCTATTTGAAAAGTGTTTCTCGACCAAAAACAACCTTAGGAATAAAATATTATCATTTAGGTCCACTTGTATTAGATTAGGACATTTATTATTATTTAATTCAAAGAAGAGATAAAAGAGTTAAAATAAAAGTTTATTTACTAAAACATTTTTAATATATGGTTATACATAAGATAAATTCGATTTTAAAAATTAATTAGAAAGATAAAAAGAGTTCCTACATAATGATTTTTTATTTATAATTTTTAGACATTAAATAATTTAATTTATTTTTGACACAATGATGATGCAATAATTACCATAATAGTGAAAAACTAAAATAATTGATATTATAAATACCCAAATAAATATAATTTGAGACTTTTAATGAATTACACTAATTTTATAGGATAATATGACATATTATATTTTATGTAATTGAATTTTTTCGAAATAATATTTTTGTTATGATTTTCAAAAAAATCAATTGTTGAATAGTTTCAAAATTGACATAAAAGAGTTTTTAAAACAAATATTATATTATTAATTGATATTAAATTCTTAAAAATATAAGGTTCGTCCAAGAGACTTATATCATTAATTTGTATCATTAATGGAACACTTGGGGGTCTATTTGAGGTATATAGTATGTTTATTAACTATATAATATAAAAATACAAAGTGACATGGTAAGTGTCAAACTAATTAACTAAGAGTTAAAACTAAAAGATAAGGTTAATATAATGACCCAAACCTGTCTAAATCCTATTGGATGAGTGGTTTTCGACCCATACCCACCTTAAAAGTTAAATAATACACTTTGGAGCCATTAAAACCGAATATGAATTTATTATAAAATAATATTTCTAGCTTTTCCAAAGGTGCCCCTCACCCCTCTTATAAAAGGGAACTCTCCCTTCTCATTAACTCACACCTTAAAAGCCTTTTTTTTCGTCCAAAATCTGCCCATATACTCTCTCAACTTCCCTAAATTTATCCTAGAGGCCTTACTTTAGTCAGAAAGCCATCTTAATGACCCCTTTTTATCAAATCAAATGGAAGAACATGAAGAAGAGGTAATGATTTCACCACCCTTTTTCAATTTCCTTTCTTCTTCCACTTCTTATTTATTTGTTATTACCATTCTAAAATAATGAATCCAGTATATTCTATATACAGTAATATTATTATAAATATGGTACAAACATATTCAGTATTATATCTATCCTTTGAATGACATGTCACCATACGTGCATACATACGGCTTATCGTCTCTACGTCGTGGTGTAATTGTTATTCAATAAATTATTATTTGTATGGGTATAATAATGATGTGTAATTCATGTAAATAATAAATATAACATGATAATGATTCTGTATATAAGACATACCATCCAATTATATATTATTTTAATATCAAAATAATGATATTGTCACTCGTGCGTACGTACGGACTACCGTCTCCACGAACGCGATGAGATTCATTCTCCATCGTATCCATTCAAGTATAATTATCATTTGATGATTAATAATAGTATTTAAGGACTTGATATAATTCTGTATATGAATATGATACAACTTATCCATAACAAATAGGGCTTACGTAACAAAACATATAAAAGAAAACGAGCAAGTTAACACCCGAAACAACGATAATTCTAAGATATTATTAACAAAGAAATGTTAAAGGATAAAATATGTTATCATATGAATGTATATTATTCTTGTATAATTTAATAACAATTATTTTACCATTATACTAGATGTCAACTTACCCCCAACCATGTAAAAGTACAAGGTAAGGGTTTATTTCAGAATATCTTCATTATCCGAGTTTGTTTATACGTAATAATCTACTGGGATCTCTTTATCATCCTCATCCATGTTTCTTAAAAATATATTTCAAAACATTTTTACTATTTAATAGATTATGGGTTAAAGTCATTTATACCCTTGTTTAACTTTTTATAAGAGGGTTATAAAGGTATCTTTCTGTCGTTTTCCAAAGAAGGTGCCTTTAACCCTTTCGGTAGAATTAAGGTAAAAATGTTTTTTTTAACTTATACGGCGGGTGCGGCTATTTTCTTCGGTTATAAAATCTTTGAAGCTTCCCTTACAATATTATAAGAATATTTTCAAAGAAAATGTTTTATTTTATAAATATATGACTCTTAAGTGATTTCAAAATATAAAGATATATTTCTCTAAAAAGAGTTTTGATTTCATCTATGTCAACATCCTTTGATGGATTTTACGCTTATTTGAAGTTGATTTGTTATGATACAAAAATTCTGTATTATATTGAAGGTTTTGTGATATGTTTGACTGTGGATGTGTTATTTTTATACCATTTATAGTTTATGGATGAAGTATTTACATTTCTTATGCAAGTTTTAATACGAATGTTTAGGTTATGTTTAAACCTTTTCATATGGGAAAGCATTGGACTTAATATGTGATGGGTGGAGCCCGCTATAGATCCTCGATGCATCGGTAGGTCTCATGAGGAAAACTAGTGTCTTGGGACAAGGCCTTGAAAAAATCTTATTTTTAGTCTTGGCACGAGGCCTTGGCTATGTGGTTATGATAGTATGGCATTATGCATTCTATCATTATGAAAGTTGTTATTGATATTGCATGTGATTATTCGATTAGTAGAATATCCATGTGAATAATTAAATGTCATTATTTCATTTTATTTTTTCCATACTATGTTGGAGTTCAATTTTAAAAGGCTTTTATTTTAGTTATATATTGCCTTAAATGTTTATTCTTATTTATGAATGTTTCTGCTATATTGTTATCCTTACCGGGCATTTGAGCTCACCCCTTTTCTATGTTTTATTTTTCCCAGGATGTGAAGAAGTAATTTATGAATGACCTACAAGGATATTATGAGGGGATAATAGTGTGCAATATGGAGACAATATGTTGTTGTAGTATTTTTTCACTTTATGATGTAATGTAAAACTTTATGAATATATCTAGTGTTTTCAAGGCTACTAAACCAATCCGTCTTTTGAGATTTGATCTTTCTTGTGATCATGCCAATGTTATGTAATAATTCACCAACTCTGGGTAACTGGGGTCGAGGCGTTACAGTTGGTATCAGAGGAAGTTTAGTACAAACCATGGAAGCTAGATTTAGATAAACTCTAATTAGAGCACGTAGACCTAAGATGAAGTTTGATGACTAGTATAGAATAACTTCCTAGAATTTTGGTATTATAGATATTTTTTGAGTTTTCCGAGCAATACATCCGTGTCTGGATACGAGTAGGTAGAGGCGGCTCTGGCACAGATGTACCTAGGGGTAAAACCCGAAAATACCGATTTGAGCTAGACTCGAACGGGAACTGGTGCACGACAACAAGCCTTGCTACACTCTTGGTTACACACTCCTGGGGGATATGCTTAAGATAACTCTCATTTTCTTTACAAATCATTATGAAGGGTTTATGAGTATATACTTCCTCAAAGAAAACATTTTTTTATGATTATGGATTATATCCATAAATAGTTCAATTTATGTTAAGTGTTTTATAAGTATGGGATTATGTATTTTGATTCATAAACTAATCTAGTTTATTCCATTGTTTAGAAATGGTGCCTAGTGGAAGAAATGGAAACCGTATAAATGCATGCACTCCATATAGGGATTTCCCTCCTGCTCAAGATAATTATAGTGGTGCTGGTGATGCAACTGGTGCCGATCCACTAATCACCATACTGGGACAACTCACTCAGGTTATGAATAATAACCTTACCCGTATAGAGCACCCGGATCCGCAGCATGGAGGATAAATGTTAGATAGCTTCATGAGGAAACATCCACCAATGTTTAATGGGAGTAAAAATTCCTTAGTAGCTGAGAAATGGATAAATTTCCTAGAGAAAATATTTCAGGCTTTGGGGAGTAGTGATAGGAAAAACGTTATCATGGCAGTTTACCGCCTCACTAGATATGCTGATCAATGGAGGTCATTGATTCAAAACATGAAGGAAGATGATGAAGTATCAAATATGGAATTGAGGGAGTTCAATGATCTGTTTTTAGAAAAATACTTTCCTCATGACCATCGAGCAGGTATGGAAAGGCAATTTCTGAGTCTGAGACAAAAGGAGGATGAGAATATCAAAAAGTATGAGGGTAACTTTACAAGGTTAGCAAGGTATGCTGGAGATTATATACGTAACCCAAGAAGTAAGATTGATCGTTTATTTGATGGGTTAAAACCATTTCTCCATCGAGCATTAGTCTCACAATCCTTCTCGTCGTACGAAGACATTGTCTCATGTGATTTCAAGACAGAAAAGGAATTCTCTAAGTCTTATGAAATTAAAGAAAAGAAAGAGAAGAAGAGATCTACTGATCAATCTGGGAATGGAAATAAGGGGAATAAGGGAAAGGTTGAATTTCCATCCTGTGGTAAATGTGGGAAGAAACACCCCGATACTTGCTTTAAGGGAATGGGTGTCAGTTACAAGTGTGGTGAAAAAGGCCACCAATCTCGTGAATGAAAAGGGAATAAGGAAGCTACCAATGTTTAATGCTACAATTTCAGGGAGATGGGACATTATGAAAATAAATGTACTAAGCGTCAGGGGAACTTACCTCAGAAAAGGCCAAGGGATCTAGTCCAAGATTTAGCTATCACTACTGCTGAGGTAGAAGCTTCGAAAGATGTGGTGGCAGGTAATTTAATGGTTTCATCAAGTTTAGAAAATCCATTATTTGATTCTGGATCATCACATTGTTTCATATCTTCCCAGTTTGCTAAGAAAATTAGATATTTCCAATTTGATTTAACAAGGGAGTTGTCAGTTAAAACTCATAAGGTACGTATCATTGCAACAAAGTTTAGTGAATCAGTCCCCATTAGAACACCCAAATGTTTTTATATGCTGATATCAACGTCATACCTATGATTGAGTTTGATATAATCCTTGGTATGGATTGGCTTTCAGACTATGATGCGAAGATTTATTGTAAGAAGAATGAGGTTACGATTTTTGATGATGATGATAAGGAACACCTTATCTTTAGAGCAGAATCATCACCACCTAATTCTTATCTAGATCTACCCCCAGTAGCTCAACTAAATTCAATTATTTTGGAGGAAGAGGATGAAATTATTGTGGGTGAGGAAAGGAATGTTCAAATAGAGGATGTACCTGTTGTTAATGAATATGCAGATGTGTTTCCAGACAATTTACCTGGACATCCTCCACAATGAGAAGTTGAGTTTTCCATTGATTTAATTCCTGGATCAAGGCCTATATCGAAGACCCCTTATAGAATGGACAGTGTAGAATTAGTTGAACTAAAGAATCAAATAGAGGAATTGAGTAATAAGGGATTTATTCTCCCTAGCGTTTCTCCATGGGGAGCCCCTGTTATTTTTGTTAAAAAGAAAGATGGATCTATGGGGTTATGTATCGACTATAGGGAGATCAATGATATAACAATAAAGAACAAGTATCCCCTACCTTGCATTGATAATTTATTTGACGAACTACATAGAGCTCAACACTTTTCAAAAATTGACCTTCGATTTGGATACCATCAGGTGCGTGTAAAGAAGGAAGACATTCCGAAGACAGCATTTTGAACCAGGTACGGGCATTACAAGTTTACTGTAATGCCTTTTGGATTGAATAATGCACCCTCTATATTCATGGATATGATGAATAGAGTTTTCCAGGAATATCTTGATGAATTTGTGGTGGTATTTATTGATGATATCTTGGTATACTCAAAAAGCTACGAAGATAATGAAAATCACTTGTGCATTATCCTGAAGACTCTGAGAAGACATGAATTATATGGCAAGTTTAGCAAGTGTGAATTCTGGCTTCAGGAGATTTCTTTTCTTGGCCATATTGTCTCTAAAGATGGAATCTCAGTTGATCCTTCTAAGACCAAGGAAATCCAAGAATGGCCAGCACCTATGAGTATAACTAAGGCACACAGTTTTATTGGTTTGGCAGGTTATTATCAACGTTTCGTCTAGAAATTTTCCTGATTTGAAAATCCATTAACGAAGCTTACACGTAAAGGGGTTAAATTTGTTTGGACAAAAGAGTGTGAAGAATGTTTCGATGAACTGAAGAGAAGATTAGTCAATGCTCCTATATTAACTCTACCAACAGGGAATGATGGGTTCGTTATTTATAGTGATGCATCGAAGAAAGGACTTGGTTGTGACCTCATGTAGAATGATAGGGTTATTGCCTATGCATCACGACAGTTGAAAATTATTGAGAAAAACTATCCTACTCATGATCTCGAGTTAGCAGCTGTGATATTTTCTTTGAAGATATAGAGGCACTACCTCTATGGTGAAAAATGTGAGATTTATACTGATCACAAGAGTTTGAAGTATATTTTCTCACAAAAAGAACTCAACATGAGGCAATGGAGATGGCTTGAATTACTCAATGATTATGATTGCACGATACACTACCACCCGGGGAAGGAAAACACGGTGGAAGATGCTTTGAGCAGAAAAGATCATGGAATTTTGAACAATATGAGAATTGAAAGGGATCCAATTTTCATGGATCTAGTGAATATGGACATGGGAATAACCAGGGAAGGTGAAACATCAATTCTTTTTCAAATGGATTCCAAACCATCTTTACTAGGAAGAATTAAGAGTTCTCAGACCGATGATGAAGAATTTCAAAATAAGATTAAAGTTGTGAATGATGGGAGATTGAGAGACTTTGTGTATGAAGATGGAAAATTGAAATTTTGGGAAAAGACATTGTGTTCTCGATATAGTTGATCTAAAAAGGGAATTGCTGGATGATGCTCATAGTTCCAATTTCTCTATACACCCTGGGAGCACCAAAATGTATAGAGATTTGAAGGAACATTTTTGGTGGGACAACATGAAGATGGAGATTTCTGATTTTGTGTCAAGATGTATGGTTTTTCAATAAGTGAAAGCTGGAAGGCAATAACCTGGAAGAGTCATGCAACCTCTTCCCATACCAGAGTGGAAATGGGACAATATTACGATGGACTTTGTCATGGGGCTACCAAAGAATCCTAGAAGGAATGATGCAATATGGGTCATTGTTGATCGTCTTACCAAGTCATCACATTTTCTTTCTATAAGATAAGATCTACCACTAGAACGTCTAGAAAGACTATATATTAATGATGTTGTGAGACTTCATAGAGTACCCCTGTCGATTATTTCTGACCATGATCCTCGTTTTACTTCAAGATTCTGAAAAAGTCTTTAGAAAGCCTTGGATACTGAACTTCATTAGAGCACTGCCTACCACCCTCAAACATATGGACAATCAGAACGAACTATTCAAACCTTAGAAGACATGTTGAGATCCTGCTCACATGGCTTTCATGGTATTTGGGATCAATATTTACCTCTAGTAGAATTTTCCTATAACAATAGCTTCCATTCGAGTATTCACATGGCACCATATGAAGCATTATACAGAAAGAGATGTCGCACACCAACCTGTTGGGATGACGTTGGTGAAAGAAAACTTGTAGGGCCAGAATTGGTGGAGGAAAGTATGGAAAAGGTGAAGGTAATTCAATACCATATTAAAGCAGATCAAAGTAGGCAGAAGAGCTATGCTGATAATCGAAGGAAGGATTTGGAATTTCAAGTCAGTGATCATGTTTTTTTGAAGGTATATCCATGGAAGGGAGTCATATGTTTTGGTAAGAGAGGTAAATTGAGTCCCAGGTACATTGGACCTTTCGAAATTCTAGAACGAATTGGGGTTGTAGCTTATCGATTGGCAATGTCGCCAAGTCTCTCCAAAGTTCAAGATGTGTTCCACATATCTCTGTTGAGGAAATACATGCCTGACCCAATGCATGTACTCACCTATGAGGAATTAGAACTGGAACCCGATCTGTCTTATTGCGAAGAGCCCATCAAGATTCTTGATACGAGAGAACAAGTACTGAGAAACAGGACGACGCATCTGGTAAAAGTCTTGTGGAGAAACCATAAGACGGAAGAGGCAACATGGGAACCCGAGGAACATATGATGAAGAACCACTTGATTCTTTTCATGCGGTAGTATTCTAGAAATTTCAAGGATGAAATTATTTGAAGTAGGGGAGAATGTAACACCCCAAGCTTCTTACGGTACGCTTCTCTTTGAATAATGTGATAGCGTGTGTTATACGCAACATCGAGTTCTAACACACCACAACCAATCAAACTAGCCGTTATGAATAGTAATACCTACCTATTGAAATTATATATATTTTATATTTCAAAATGGACTTCATTTTTGGATTTATAATATCGAAATTATCCTAAGTTGAATTTTTGGTATTTTTCTTAGAACATCAAATTTTTATGAATAGTGAAAAATACTAAAAACAACTTCTTTAATAAAAATAATTTATAGTGATAAATTATATTATTTAGTGGTTTTAAAGTATAATTAGAATATATTTTTTCCATTTTATCCAATGGTGTTCATTATAATTAATTTCACTTTGAAATTGGATATAAACAATGGTCAATCTTTTGATATATATTGTTTCTTAAAAACACCCTATTTGTTTTAACTGTGGGAATTAATTATAAAATTAATTAATGAAACTTATATGTTTGGAATTTAGTAAAATACTCATCATTTTTTAATTCGGAAGATCAATTATAGCTTAGGGTGAAATTTTGGCATTGTTATGAAAAACTTCAATTTTTGATGAATAGTGAAACTACTAAGTGGTAGTTAAAAAACTGAATTTTTTCATAAAACTTAATTTTACCGTTTCTGTGATTGGAATTTCTAAAATCCGAGAGACATGGTTAATATAGAGGAGTAAAATGTGGTTCAATGAGATGGGAATAATTTTTGGTGAATAGTAACTTTTTACTTTTATTTACCACGGTTAAAAGTAAATAGGGTAATTAAGTGTAAAAATGATATTAATATTACCCTAAAACATGTTCTAATTCTATTGGACAAGTGTATGTCGACCAAAAATAACCTTAGGAATAAAATATTATCATTTAGGTCCAGTTGGATTAGATTAGGACATTTATTATTATTTAATTCAAAGAAGAGTTAAAAGAGTTAAAATAAAAGTATATTTACTAAAACATTTTTAATATAGGGTTATACATAAGATAAATTCGATTGTAAATATTTATTAGAAATATAAAAAAATTTCCTACATAATGATATTTTATTTATAATTTTTAGACAATAAATAACTTAATTTATTTATGACAGAATGATGATGCAATAATTACCATAATAGTGAAAAATTAAAATAATTCATATTATAAATACCCAAATAAATATAATTTGAGACTTTTAATGAATTACACTAATTTTATAGGATAATATGACATATTGGGATTGATTTAATTGACTTTTTTCGAACTAATAATTATTTTATGATTTTCACAAAAATCAATTATTGAATAGTGTCAAAATTGACATAAAAGAGTTTTTAAAACAAATATTATATTATTAATTGATATTAAATCCCTGAAAATATAACGATCGGACAAGAGACATATATCATGATATGTTTATCATTAATGGAACAATTGGGGGTCTCTATGAGGCATATAGTAAGTTTATTAACCATATAATATAAAAATACAAAGTGACAAGGTAAGTGTCAAACTAATTAACTAAGAGTTAAAACTAAAAGATATGGTTAATATAATGACTCAAACATGTTTAAATCCTATTTGTTGAGTGGTTTTAGACCCATACCCACCTTAAACTTTAAATAATACACTTTGGGGCCATTATAAACCGAATATGAATTTATTATAAAATAATATTTCTAGCTTTTCCAAAGGTGCCCCTCACCCCTCTTAAAAAAGGGCACTCTCCCTTTTCATTAACTGAAACCTTAAAAGCCATTTCGTTCTGCAAAAATCTGCCCAAATACTCTCTCAACTTCCCTTAATTGCTCCTAGAGGCCTTCCTTTAGTCATAAAGCTAACTTAAGGAACCCTTTTGATCAAATCAAAAGGAAGAACCCGAAGAAGAGGTAATGATTTCACCACCCTTTTTCAATTTCCTTTCTTCTTCCACTTCTTCTTTATTTTTTATTCCCATTATAAAATAATGAATCCTGTATCTTATATATACATTAATATTATTATAAATATGGTACAACCATATTCAGTATTATATCCATCCTTTGAATGACATGTCACCATACGTGCGTACGTACGGCTTACCGTCTCCACGTCGTGGTGTAATTGTTATTCAATAAATTATTATTTGTATGGGTATAATAATGATGTGTAATTCATGTAAATAATAAATATAACATGATAATGATTCTGCATATAAGATATAACATCCAATTATGTATTATTTTAATATCAAAATTATGATATTGTCACTCGTGCGTACGTACGGACTACCGTCTCCACGAACGCGATGAGATTCATTATCCATCGTATCCATTCAAGTATAATTATCATTTGATGATTAAAAATTGTATTTAATGACTTGATATAATTATGTATATGAATAATATACAACCTATCTATAACAAACAGGGCTTACGTAACAAAACAGATAATAGAAAACGAGCAAGTTAACACCCGAAACAACGATAATTCTAAGATATTATTAACAAAGCAGTGTTAAAGGATAAAATATGATATCATACGAATGTATATGATTCTTGTATAATTTAATAACAATTATTTCACCATTATACTGGAGGTTAACCTACCCCCAACCAAGTAAAATTACAAGGTATGGGTTTATTTCGCAATCTCTTCATTATCCGAGGTTGTTTATATGTAATAATCTACTCGGATCTCTTTATCATCCACATCCATGTTTCTTCAAAATGTATTTCAAAACATTTTTACTATTTACAAGAATATGGTTTAAATTAATTTATACCCTTGTTTGAAATTTTATAAGAGGGTTATAAAGGAATCTTTCTGTCGTTTTCCAAAAAAGGTGCTTTTAACCTTTTCGGCAGAATTAAGGTAAGAGTGTTTTTTAACTTATACGGCGGGTGCAGCTATTTTCCGCCGTTATAAAATCATCAAAACTTCCCTTGAAATCTTGTAAGAATATTTTCAAAGAAAATGTTTTATTTTATAAATATATGACTCTTAAATTATTTCAAAATAGAAATAGATATTTCTCAAAAAATAGTTTTGATTTCATCTATGTCAACATCCTTTGATCGATTTTACGCTTATTTGAAGTTGATTTATTATGATACAAAACTCTTGCATTGTATTGAAGGTTTTGTGATATGTTTGACTGTGGATGTGTTATTTTTATACCATTCATAGTTTATGGATGAATTATTTACATTTCGTATTCTAGTTTTAATACGAATGTTTAAGTTATGTTTAAACCTCTTCATATGGGAATGCATTGGACTTAATATCTGACGGGTGGAGCCCACTATAGCTCCTCAATGCATCGGTGGGTCTCATGAGACAAACTAGTGTCTTGGCACAAGGCCTTGACAAAATCTTATTTGTAGTCTTGGCACGAGGCCTTGGCTATGTGGTTATGATAGTTTGGTATTATGCGTTCCATCATTATGAAAGTGGTTATTGATATTGCATGTGATTATTCGATTAGTATAATATCCATGTGAATAAGTAAATGGAATTATTTCATTTTATTTTTTCCATACTATGTTGAAGTTCAAGTTTAAAAGGCTTTTATTTTAGTTATACATTGCCTTAAGTATTTATTCTTATTTATGAATGATTCCGCTATATTGTTATCCTTAATGGGCATTTCAGCTCACCCCTTTTCTATGTTTTATTTTTCCCAGGATGTGAAGTAGTAAATTATGAATGACCTGCAGGGATATTATGAGGGGATAATAGTTTGGACTATGGAGACAATATGTTTTTGTAGTATTTTTTCACTTTATGATGTAATGTAAAACTTTATGAATATATCTAGTGTTTCCAAGGCTACTAAACCAATCTGTGTTTCGAGATTTGATCTTTCTTGTGATCATGCCAATGTTATGTAATAATACAATGACTCGGGGTAACTGGGGTCGGGGCGTTACAATTATGATAACACATTATTACTTTATCACTTAGTTTCTATCTATATTTTCTTTATTTACTCTTTACTGAAGTGATAAAATAGATCACGATTCCTAATCATAATGCCTGAAAATAAAAGGTAACTATTTACATATTTTAATCCTCCTAATTCCAAATATGTACTCCATTTAATTATATTCAATACATGCATATGGAATTAATTAATTTTAGTCAATTTATATAAAATTTGAAAAACCCCTTTTTTAGAAAATGTATTATTGTTGAATAAAATTAGATTTATTTTTATCCCATTCATTGTAAAAATATTATAATAATGTTAAAAAAATTAAATGAAAATAATATCAATCCAATTCATTAAAAAATTCTTCAATAATGATGAATTCAATTTATTATGACATGAATATATTTCAAAGACAAAAATAATTTTTCATAAAAACATTTAATTTAATTTCAAATGTATTTTATATTTATTTATATTTTTTTTTAGTTGATAAATATAAAATTTTTTATATACATATTTAAATAGGTATTTTTATAAATTATTTATCCCTGTTTATTCCCTTTATTTTCAATGTCTTGGTTATGATGGTCAGATAATAAACGATAATTGATTGTCTGAACATGTGGTCTCATGAAATGGATTCTTTAAAACAGATTAAATTAATTTTAAGAATGAAAAACTAGAAAACCATTGGGTGTTACATTTAGTTTTGGGTTCACTATATTACTCAAAAATGAATCCTATTCATTATTATAAAATTTAATGTTTCTAAAATAATAAATTTCTGGTGAATCCTTTAATTATCTCCATCACTCTTATAGAAGGCCCAACAAGACTCTCGCGAAATAATTACCTCTTGATATCCCTTTAACTTTTTTAATAATCATATAAATCTATAAAAACTCTATATTTCACAGATATATGAATCCTCTTTATTTTCATTCCCTTTTTTATTTACTATTTTCATGTTCTCATTAAATATTATATATTTAGTAGTGGAGGGTTGTATGTTTGTTTATATTCATATTTTTATTTTCAATGTTTGGTAACCTTATAACATAAAGGGGTTATTTCACAATTACATTAGTTAAATGAAATACCCTATAATAAATTTCAATTATTACTTTTCCCTGGCTAATGTAATGATCCAACATTTTATCTGTGGAAATTTTATTCTTATAATTAGGTCATATAATCACATGAAATCACAACACAATTAATTATTATGTATTATGTGACCTTTAAACATAATATTGTCACTTTTGTTATTTGAATTTAGAAAATCTGACATACATGATTCTAATCAGTAAAATGTTTGGATTTCGATAATAAAATTATATTTTTTGGTGAATAATAACGTACCCATATGAATATTAATGTTATAATTATAAATAGTAATATGAACCTTATTAATATTAAATTGTCATGAAGAGTACTAGCCTTATCCATGAATGTATAAATAAAATTTATGTATCTTATAAGTGATAATATGACTATAGTAAATGTATTGGTATTTTTAAATCATAAATAAATAATTATAATTAATTAATTTAATAGAATTTTTTTTCCAAAAATGTGTTCATAAATTAACAATTTTATGCCTTCTAGTTTTAAGATAATTTTGTAAGTCCTTATGCAATTTTTGAATGTATTATAAAATAAGATGTAGTTTTAAAATCATTATTTTTCAAGTAAATTTTGATTTTAATTAATTATTAAACTATTCATATCTTGAATTTTATTTTTAAAAAACGGATTTCATTATCAAATTATACACATCACAAAATGGTTATGGTTTAATTTTTGATGATTAGTAAAATAGGAAAATTCAGGATAAATTCAAAGACCTAAATTTCTATATCATGCTTGATTCATGGATAATATAAATGGACATTAGTTCAAACTCGCATGCACATATAATTGTTTTTTGTCACAATAATCATTAATATTTCTTGTCTTATTGAGAAATAATAAACTAATGATTAAAATATTATGAAAACCCTCCTCCCCTCCTCAATAAAAACCTCCTACACTATCCTCTTCTCTTCACTCATCTCAAGACTTTTTCCTTCCTTAAATTCTGTAAAAATCTATCCCCAAGCTCATTACCTAAGTCCATCAGCCCTTTGTCTCCTCAAAAGGCCAAATCCACCCCCCTTAAGAGGCTTTCTGGGAATATTAAATCAAGAGGCAAATTTCGCTTTTCTTTTCTTTCTTTTTCTTTTCAAGTTCATTTTTTTCCTTTGTATCCTTACCTCTTCACATAAAAATGTTATAAAACCTTTAGTACCTTAAATTTAATATAATATTTTTATGATAATGGAATAATTTATTATCATCTATCCTTTAATACTCTTTTATACTAGTAGTAAAGACACCTGCCGAGATGTGTTAATTTAGTACATTCATGGATGGTGGGTTTTTAATTTATATTACTATATTAATTTATAGTCATGAAACCATTTTAATGGTTGAAACAGACCATAACATATGTATTATATCTCCTCTGTGGTTCTAGAATCATTTTGTACACATGTATTTGTTTTATAAAACAACACATGATCATTGTGGTAAAAAACACTAAATAACCCTAATGGTTGTCACTGATGTTTTATATAATGATTCAACTTCAATAAAAGTAACCAAATTAAATTTACAACCATATAACCTTATGGATGCTAAATAATAAAATATAACTCCAATTCTGGAAAACCATCCCCATTTTAAATGGTTCTCTGTTAATGAAAATAAGTAAACCGATCGTAAAAACCAAGAAAACAAAAAGACTTGAACAATGAAATTGAACCAATTAACCCATAAAAAAGGTCATGAATGAACAAAAAATGATATAAAAAATATTTTACATATATAATATTTTCTGATGTTTTTATTTAATGAAACTTATTTTATTATTAATTTCATTAATATCTTGTGGAGAACACCATCAGACTTAAGGTAGGGGATCCACTCTATTTTACTTTTAATCAAGTATATCCTCTATGTCATGCCATTTTATGTGTAATCCCTAATGAAGGGGTATGATTTTTCACCTCCTATATATTATCCTAATTATTTATATGTTATTAGAACCCATTTTATCTCTCATTAATCCCTCATAACTACACTTGATACCATGATGATAATCTGCAAGGGATTCTACCCGAACCTCCTATGTTCGTGCCAGTTGCCTTATCTTCCTCTTACCAAAATGATGTTATATTATCTTTTTTTCATATTCTAAATTATGTTTACATGTTACCAATTCATTTATCAATACCCTTTCATCATTCTCTTTCGGTGATATACATGTTTTTAAGTGATTCCATTCCCTAAACATGTCGATAAGCAAACATATTTTAATGTAAATTTATGAATTACTACCCATCATCTTGTACACAATATTATCTAATTTTAATCCATCATTGTTTTTAAAAAATATATTTTTTGTTATTAAATCATTCTTGGTTCACTTTCGGTTTTATGGGAATGATTATTCCCTTTTCTATTTTAAAAGATCTTAAGTATTTTCCTTAAAACCCTACTAAAACATTTAAATGCAAAAATTTGTAAATAATCTTCTTACATGTTATCAATTCTATTTGAAATAACATTCCATGATTTCTTACTATTTTGCCTTATTGATTTTCATGTATTTTCAAATTCCTTTTGTTCATGTACACATTTACGATAAGACCATTCGTTATGCTTTATGACATGATTATGGTACCCAATTCTGTCAATGGGTAACCCTTATATTTATATAAGAATTATTATGTATGATTTTTATGTGGAAAAAATACTCATGAAAGGTTAATAAGGGTGAAACTATAGAGAGACCCAATGCATTCGGTATTGTTGAGTCTCAGGAGACATTATGTGTGACGGTCTTGGCGATTAGCCTAGGCTTGTGCTACCACGTGTGACAGTATTGGATGTTAGATTTGGCTTGTGCTACCATGTGAAATGGTCAAGGTATTTAGACTTGGGTCGTTAAAAAGTCTTGTTTTATATTTGTACCACATTATTAAGACTCTATGTTTATATTTTTCCATGTTTATATGTTATGATTCCATATGTTAGATTCCTTTTCAAACCTTCAAGTCATGCCTTCTATCCCAGGTGATAAAACTTTGTTCCTATGGTTATTTTCTTACTAAGATATTTAGCTGATCCCTTTTATCACATGTTCCCTAGGGTATACTACATATATGTATGAGCATAATAGAAGTTAGAATCTCAATTTGAATATTATGTAATGAAATTTTTTATTTAGTTCCATGTTTTTAGTTTTATGTAAATAGTCTTCTAAGACACTAAAATTCATGATCCTTGGTTTGTAATTTGATGTATAATTTTGCATAAAATAATGTAATGTTATGTGAAAAAGGATAGGGTCTATATAGTTGGTATCAAAGGTTGGTCAAGTTATTTTTGGATAATAGTATTATATAACATTAGTAAGAATCTTAATAATGAGGCTGCATATAAGAAAACAACCACAAATTTTGGTATGTTCAGAGTAAGTGGTTTATCATGAAAATACAACCATGAATTGATAAAAAAAAGTATATGTGGCTCTATAAAAAATGTATCGAGGGGTAAAACTCAAAAACAACGCTTTGAGCTAGACTTTAATGGGAACTGGTGCACGAAAATGGGTCTTGCAGCACTCTTGGTTTTACACTCAATTGGGATATGCTTTGGTAAATTCATGAGCATAGTACACAACATTATTAAGGGTAAAACCCCATAAGAATATAATTTATGAAATGTATCAAGGATAACATATATTAAAACCTAGGGAATCACAATTTTGGATATACTTCTCATTTACAAGTTTATCCTCTCATGTTCAAAATTACCTTTTTTATGCTCAATAGTTAAGTATTAAATCCCTCTACTTGTATGTCCTTTTTCAAAGATAATGATGGGAAATCTAAGAATACATGCTGACAATCAATGTGATAGAGAATGTGAATATAACCCAAATTAAATGAATGATATGATAGGAAAAGGTTCTCACAACTTCATGATAGTACTTGCTCAGCTGGATGAAGTTATGAATAGTAACATGAATCATGTAGAACACACTCCTGCTCTATGAAAAGAGAAATTTTCCATTAAATCCTTCATAAAAATATGGCCTCCCATTTTTATGGATCTTATGATCCCCTCCTTAGGTAATATTGGATTTACTCTATTGAAAAGTTATTCTCAGTACTCTAGTGCTTAGAAGAAGTGAAATCACACTGACAGTCTATTGTTTTGATGGGAAATCTAATTAGTAGTGGACACTAATCAAGAATATGAATCCCCATGAGGAAATTTATTCCATTTATTGGGAGGAATTAATTAAGATATTTTTCAATAAATATTTTCCCATAACCCTCCATCTCATGATGGAAAAAGAGTTCCTCAGACTCAAGTAGAAGGAAGATGAGTCCATCAGGGCGTATGACTAAAACAACACAATGATTGTAAGGTACGCCTCTAGAATTTTCTTGAACACTAAAAGTAAGGTGGATCGCTTCTTTAGAAAACTAAAGCCAAGTCTAGTAAAATCATTGGTAACACAAGACATTGATATTTATGAGGAGATTCTATGTTGTGACCTCAAGGTTGAAATGGAGATCAGAGACTCTCAGTGGTGTCATGGTCCGAGTGAAAGGAAGAGGAAAATAGAATCTAATGTGGGATTCCCCACAAATTAATTCCGTGATAGAAAGAATCTTGATCATCCCATGTGTATGAATTGTGGGAAGAAACATCTTGGGAACTGTCTAAAGGGAAACGTGAATTTATTCAAATGTGGAATGTTAGGACAACTGGCTAAAAACTACTGATAGGATATGATGAGTCTTGAAAATGTTGAAGAATAAAGGATGGTTTAGATTAACACTCAACCTATAGTGAAGTGTTACAACTATAAAACACATGTTAATTATGTGATCAACTTCCCTAAGTTGAGGGATATCAGAAGCAATCAACAACAATATCCAAGGAAACAATGAAGGGATTATGAAATCACTACTCCCAACGGGGATTTAGATAATGATGTGCTGATATGAAAAATTTTTATTCATTCAAGAATAAGGAATGTACTAATTGATTCTAGTTTTAAACATTATTTCATATCTTGCACGTTTAGTAGATCTATTGAAACACCACCTCAAAATTTTGAGGATATGATATTAGTGATAATAGAGAATGGGAAAAATATTTTATCCATGGTTTATAACTCCTTCGTAGTAAATGCTTGTCGGATGAACCTCCCAGAAAATCATGTCATAATTCCTTTAGTGGAGTTCGATGTTATCTTGTCCATGTATTGGATATATTTATACAAACCCAATATCAAATTGAGGAAAAGGGAGATCACTCTTTACATCCTAAAGCATCCTCCAATTATTTTCATGTGTAAGGATGAAGATAAAACTCAATTATAGTCATTGTATTTAGTGTGGATGTTAATTCATTATGAGAAAGCCTGTCAACCTCAAATTATTGAGCCAAAAGATAGAAAAATTCTTGATGACATGCACATCGTGATGGATTACACTGATGTATTCCCTGAAGATTTTCCTGGACTTCCTCCCAATCGAGAGGTTGAGTTCTCAATTGAACATATTCCTCTATCTCTACATATATCAAAGAAACCTTATAGAATTTCCACCGTACTGCTAGAAGAGTTGAAGAATTAGTTATAGGAGAATCTAAAGATGGGTTTTATACTCCTGAGAGCTTCACCATGTGGTGCACATATCCTCTTTGTCAAGAATAATGATGGATAAATGAACCCCTTCATTGATTATCATGATTTCAATGAAATTACAATAAAGAACAAGTAACCATTTCCATGGATATATGACCTGTTCGATCAACTTCGTGGGGCCATTAATTTCTATAAGGTGGACCTTTAGTCAGGATATCACTAATTAAAGGTGAGGAAGAAAGATATTACCAAGACTACCTTTACAATAAGGTATGGACTCCATGAGTTCATAGTTATTCCCTTTGGACTCACTAATGCTCCATCAATTTTAATGGATTTAATTAAAATCTACATTAAAGATTACCATTACAAATTTATAGTTGTCTTTATCGACGATATTTATATATACTCTAAGAGCAAGGATGAACATGAGGAGAATTTGAATACTATGTTAAAGACATTGTGAAAGGATAATTTGTTTACAAAGTACAATAAATGTGAGTTTTAGATATGGTACGTATCATTATTGGAGAATTTTATCCCCTTTAAAGGGATATCTATGGACCCTTCTAAGAAAATTGAAATTCCAGAGTAGCCCAGGATAGCATCTATAATAGATATCCTCAAATTTCTGGGTCTAGTAGGGTATTATAAATGATTTTTGATATACTTTTTGTTAGTTTCAAACCCAAAAACCTAGATGACATATATGGGAGTAATGTTTTTCTGGACTCAGGAAAGTGAAGACTGTTTTAAGGAGTTGAAAAAGAGGCAAATCACTCAACCAATATTCACTCTCCCTAGAAGTGGAGAAATATTTGTGGTGTACAGTGATGCTTAAAAGAATGTATTAGGTTGTGTGCTATTGTAAAATTATAAAGTGATAGCCTAGCCCTCATGGAATCTAAAAATCCATGACAACATCTATCCTACGCATGATATAGATTTGATGGCTGTGATCTTTGACATAAAAATATGGAGGCATTATCTCAATCGGGAGAAATGTGAGATATGTTCTGATAACAATAGTATCAAATATATATTCACACAAAAATATCACAATATGAACCAACGAAGATGGATAGAGCTCATAAAGTATTATCACTTCTCAATCCAATACCATCCTGTTAAGGAAAACAAGGTGGCATATGCTCTAAGTAGAAAGGATCCTGCATCATTATCAATGATGAGAATTGAAAAGGATCCAGTCATCTTAGTTTTTTATAGGATGGGAATAGGAATAATTAAGGGATGAACATCATTTATCCTTTCTCAACTGATTTCTCTACCATCCATCTGGATGAAAATAATGGATGCTCAAAGAAAAGATGTGGAAATTTTGAAAAGGTTGGAAGCCGTTAGAAATGGAAAATCCTCAAAATTAAAGATTGATGAGAAAAGAGTTATAATATTTCGGTCGGGATTTTGTGTTAATTCTGCTACAGAGATAAATAAGGATATTCTGGATGATGCACATAGCTTAACCATGTCTATCCACATAGGGGGCACAAAGATGTATCAAGATCTCTGAGAGAACTTTAATGGGACAGTATGGAGAAACAAAATTTTGAATATACATAGAAGTGACTACTATGTCAATAAGTAAAGGATGAAAGACCGATGTCTAAAGGGATGAAGAAACCACTACCCATACCAGCATGGAAGTTGGAGAACCTCACCATAGTCTTTGTCACTGGACTTCCAAGGACATCCAGAGGAAACAATGCTATATCGGGCATTGTGGATCATCTTACATAGAAATCTCACATTATATCAATTCTAGAGGTCTTCTTATTGGAACAAAATTCATAGATATATATCAATGAAGTGGTAAGGTGATATGGAGTACCACTATCTATTATATCTTATCGATATTTGGGATTTACCTCGACGTTCTAGAAAAGACTCCAACATGCTCTAAGAACTGAGGAAAACTTTAGTATGGCCTATCATCCTCAAACTGATGGCCAATCTATGCGAACTATTTTGACATTACAATATACGTTTAGAGAATTTTATATGAACATAAAAAAAGGTTGGTATCAACAACTTCCACTGGTTGAATTCTCCTAAAACAATAATTTATAGTCAAGCTTCTGAATAGCACCATACAAAGTCCTTTATGGGAAAAGGTTAAGAACACTGAAGTGTTGGGATGAATTCTATGAGCGTAAGACTCTAAGACCTGAAATGGTTGATGACATGGTGGAGAAGGTGAAAACCATTCAACATCACATCACAGTTTCTGAAAGTCGACAGAAGAGCTGCGCAAAAAATTGTTGACGAGACATTAAGTTCAAAGTTGGAGATATGATATTTCTATGCATATCTGAATGGAATAGGGTCATGAGGTTAGGGAAGAAATGAACGATAAGTAATATGTACATTAACCCCTTCCATATTATTGATAGTGGCAGGGTTGTGGCTTATTGACTAGAACTTGTACCAACCCTGTCTAAAGTACATGATTCTTTCCATGTATCCCTCTTAAGGATGTACATACTAGACCCTTCACATGTACTCTTTTCATAGGTGGTACAGTTGGAGAATGATCTTTCTTATGAGGAGTATATAGTAAATATCATGGGTCGTAGAGATAAATTTATACATAAAAAGACTACTCACATGGTCAAAGATCTATGGGGGAACCATAAGTACAAATACAAAACATGGGAACTGAAGGAGTCAATGAATGAAAAGTACCCACCACTCACTACGGGAAAAAGGGGTATTTGCGACGGGTTATTTGCGACATGGATAAATCCCATCGCAAATAGTCCCGTTAGAAACTTATTTGCGACGGGGGGCATTTTCCCGTCCCAAATAACTACTTATTTGAAATGGGGAAAGCTATACCGTCGCAAAAGGTTTGGCGCATAATGCGTGCCAAATCACGAGAAAGTTATTTGCGACGGGGGGGTTACCACCCGTCGCAAATAACCGGCGGCGGTAAAAAAAATTTGCGACAGGAAAATATCACCCGTCGCACAAGGTTATTCGCGGGAAAGTTATTTGTGACGGGTGGTAACCCCCTGTCGCAAATAACCGGCAGTGGTAGAAAATATTTGCGATGGGAATATACCCCCGTCCCAAATAGTATGTCTGCAGGTTATTATTTGCAACGACACCCATCAGAAATAACTATTTAATTATTGACCATGTTAAATGCGGGCTAAAGTATTTGCGATGGTATACCATCGCAAATAATACTATTTGCGACGGGTATCCCTTCGCAAATAGTCCTGTCGCAAATAAGCTAACCTATAAATACCCCCATCTGTTTTTTTCCATTCATTCTCAATCTCTATCTTCTACTTCTCTCAAAACTCTATTTTTAGAGTTCACAGTTTTTTAAGGTTAATTTTTATTTCCGGAGTTGATATTGAAGTCTTCAACAATGATCAAAGATCAACCACAGATCAAATTTAAAGGTATTTATGTTCATTTTAATTTAATATTTATTTTAAAATTTTTATTATTTTTAATTATTCATAATTAGTTGTAATTTAATTATGTTTAGATTGTTTTGTTACTTAAAAAATTTAAATTATTAGTATTCATTGTTCATAGATAATGGTAATTAGGAATAATTATTAATAATTAGTCATAATTAAGAATAAATACTAATAATTAGTAATAAATATTAATAATTAGGAATAAATAGTATTAAATAGTAATAATTAGTAATAATTTAGAATAATTAAGAATAATTAGGAAATAATTAGGAACAATTATGAAAAATAAGAAAATATACAAATAATTACTAATAATTACTAATAATTACTAATTATTATTAATCAACCTCCCCCATTCGCGCATTAACCTTTACAACTAAGCCTTTTCATTTTTTTATAAATTAATGATCTATATATATATAGTTAAATTTATTTATATATTAATATAGATTTATATTAATATAAATATATTTGGTTATATGAATAAATATATATATATATTCATATATTAATATATATTTATATCTATTTATATATATATGTAGTTATAAATTTTTATTCGTTTATTTATTTGTATATTAATATATATTTATAAACATAGTTTTAAAGTAAATTATAAAATATGTTTTCTATGTGTATTTATAAATAAATAAATAAATACATACATATATTCAACACACCCACACACACACACAGATATATATATATTTGTATAGTTGTGAATTAATACATAGAAATGAGGGGGTAAAATCCATCGAGAATGTTAAAACAACTATAATTTCTAATCCGTAAGTCCGTTTCAACTCCACAACCAGTCAAATCAATGAACATGAAATGATCTTCGATATGATATGTGGTAGAGGCCAAATTGACATCCGGATTGGAAGTTATAGCCATTTGAATGTTAAAACGACCACAACTTCTAATACTGGAGTCAGTTTCAGCTTTTCAATTAGTCAAATCGAAGATTATGAAATGATCTTTGATATGATATAAGGTATAGGTTTATCAGATATCGGGATCAGAAGTTATATCTATTTTAATGGTAAGAAACCGGGGTACCCTGACTAAAAACACAGTTTTGGAGGCCTTCTAGGCCTTTTTTAGCCTCGAAAAAACCTTGGATGGGTTTTACCCATCCATAGGGCTGTAGAGCTCGTCGCAAGATTCTATTTGATATGCTATAGAGCTCAAACAAAGTCCCGGATCAAAAGTTATGGACGTTTGAAGTTTGGGTTTCATTTGCAACTTATTTTTGATCTTTCATTAATTTTTTTATTTTTTTTATATTAAAAAAGTTATTAAATGACAATTAATTGATAAAAATTACATAATTACTAACTAAAAATATTTTTTAATTTATTTTATAATCCTATTTTATTAAATATCTTATAAATTAATATTATATTTCCATAGATCCTTTCAAAAAAATATTTATAAAATAAATATTATATTTATATAAATATAAATAGATTAATATATTTAAATATTAATAAATAAATTTTTAATTTTATTTAATTTTATTATTATTATTTGCAACGGGTCCCATCGCAAAAAACTCTTCGAAGAGAGTATTTGCGACGGGAAAAGGGCCCGTCGCAAATACTTTGTTGTGACGGTCTCGTCACAAATGTTTTTTTTTAAACCAGAAATGTATTTGCGACGGGCCAATTTTCCGTCGTAAGTAATTTTTTTCCCGACAGGCCCATCGCAAAAAAAATTAGTTGCGACACCATTTTCCTCAACGGGTCATTTGAGACGGGGTCTCGTCGCAAAAGGCCATTTGCGACGGGATCCCGTCGCAAATGACCCGTCACAAATACCTGTATTTCTAGTAGTGACTATATATGGATTAGAATGTAAAGATAAATTTCAAGGGAAAAATTTCATAAGGGGGGAATAATGTAACAACACAATGTTTTATCAATTGAAATTTAATTCTTATAATTATGTCATATAATCACATGATATCAAAACATAATGAACTAATATGTATTATGTCACCTTTAAAAATAATATTGTCAGTAATTTGATTTAAATTTCAAAAATCTGACATAGAGGGTAGTGATCAGTAAGATGTTTGGAGTCTGATAAGGAAAATGAAATTCTTGATGAATAGTAACTTTCCCATATGAATAGTAATGTTACCCTTATGAATAGTAATATTAATTTTATGAATAGTAAATCATCCCAAGGAATTGTTACCTTACCAATGAATGTATAAATAAAATTTATGTATCTTATTAGTGATAATTTGACCATTGTAAAAGTATGGTTATTTTTTAAGTCACAAATAATTAATTACAATTTAATTAATTAATTTAAAAGAAAATTTTATTTATTAATTTATTTTTCATAAATTATCAATATTATTTCCTCTAGTTTTAAGATAATTTTATAAGACCATATATAATTTTTGAAAGAATAATAATATTTATTGTTGTTTTAAAATCTATATTTTTCATGTAAATGATGATTCAATTTAAAAATTGAATTATTCATATTTAAAAAATTATTTTTGAAAAATGGAGTTCCTTTTTGTATTATTCATGTATAAAATTTATAGGGTTAATTATTTATATTTTTCAAAAATACTTGAATTTTTTATTAATAGTAAAATACAATAATTCATGATAACTGCTAAAACCAGAATTTCTACATCATTCTTGAGTCATAGATGATTTAAATGGCCATTGATTCAAAATAACATGAACATATTACTATTTGTTTCATAGTAATAATTAATATTTCTTATCATATGGAAGAATAATAAACTAATCGTTACAATATTAAGAAAACCCTCCTCCCCTCCACTATAAAAACCACACACACTCCCCTATTCTCCCCAATCCTCTCGAGCCTTGTTACTTCGATAAATTCTGAACAAATCCCTCCACAAACTCCTACCCCATGTCCATAAGACCATGGTATCCTAAAAATAACAAATCATCTCCCTTTAAGAGGACCCCAAGGAAGATTAAATCTAGAGGTAAATTCCACCTTTTCTTTTCATTCATTTTATTTTCCAGTTCATTTGTTTTATTTTCTATCCTTACCTCTCCACACCCAAATGTTTTGAAAATTAAATTACATTAAATTTAGTAAAATGTTTCTATGTTATTGAAATATGTTATTATCACCGCTCTTTTACTCTTATTCTATACTAGTAGTAAAGACACCAACTGGGATGTGTTGATTTACCACATTCAAGGACGACGGGTTTTCAATTTCGATTACCACATTCCATTATCATCATGAAACCATTTTCTTAGTTCAAAAAGAACATAAAAAATATATTATTTTTCATATATGGTTCTAGAATCTTTTTTTTCACATGGTTTTGATTTATAAAAAAAAACGTTATCATTGTGGTAAAAACAACCAATCAACCCAAAAGAATGTCACTAATGTTTTATATAATGATTTAACATCAAGACAAGTAAGAAAATTAAACATAAAACCACATAATCTTAATATTTTAAATAATAAATTATGACTCCAATTGTAGACAACCATCTCCATTTTACATGATTATCTATTTTTGAAAATATATAAACTGATTGTAAAATCCATGAAAACAAACAGACCCAAACACTGAAATTGAACAACTAACTCGTCAAAAAGGACATGAATGAACTCAAAAAGGTTATAATAAAACATTAAAATGTAGAATTGGTTATTTAATTATTAATTAATGAAGCTAATTTTATTATTCAAGTTATTAATATCATGTAGAGGACACTATCAGACTTAGGGTAAGGGTTCCTCTTTACTTCACTTTTATTCAAGAATGTACCCTATGTTATGGAATTTTAGGTAAAATCCCTATGGATTAATTACGATTTCTCACCTCTCCCATACATTACTCATGATTTATAAGTGATTATAATCCATTTCTATCTCACTAAACCTACTTATGTACACCTGATACCATGCCGATAATCCATAAGGGATTATATCCGAAACTCTTTTGTTTCATTGGGTTTCCTTATCCATGATTTACAAAAATGAAGTTATATTATCTTTTTATGTAAATATTATAAATTCTATGTACATTTACCCTATTTATTTATGATGACATTTCATCATGCTCTTTCGGTGATATACCTTTTTATGTGATTCCATCCTCAATACTTCCTGATTAGCAAACCAGTTTTTAGGGAACGATCCAAATTCCTACCCATCATAGTTTACACTATATTATATAATTTTAAGACACAATTGTTTTTATAAAATCTGTCTTTATATTATTAAATCCTCCATGTTTCAATTTGGGTTCAATGTAAAAGATTATTCCCTTTTCTTTTTTAAAAAATCTTTATTTTTTTAAACCCTACTAAAATGTGTTAATGGTAAAATTTCATAAATACTCTTATTTCATGTTGCCACATCTATTTGAAATCACATACCATAATTTATTACTATTTTACCTTATTAAATTCTATGCTTGTTCTAATTACTCTCTTTCATTGACAATTTTATGATACACCCATTCATTATGCTTTGTGACATGATTATGGTACCCAATTCTTTCCATGGGTAACCCTTATGTTTATGTATGATTGATTATGTATGATTAATTATATAGAAAATATATTCATTAAACGTTAATATGGATACAAACATATATAAAACCAATTAGTTGTGTATTTTTGAGTCTCATTAGACGTTATGTGCGACGATCTTGGGGGTTAGCCTTGCCTTGTGCTACCATGTGCAACAGTCTTAGTGGTTAGCCTTGACTTGCGCTACCATCTGAAACGGTCATGGAATTTATCCACGACTTCTGATAAATTAAATTTTTAAGCTTCTTCAACATAATTATGAATCTATTTTTATATGTTATGAGTCCATATGTTGTATGCCTTTTTATACCTTCATGTCATGCTTTATATCCCATGTGCTAAGGTTTTGTTCTTATTGTAAATCCCTTACTCCACAATTTATCTCATCCCCTTTTTCATGTTTTCCAAATGTAACCTATGTAGACATATGATAAAAATATAATTGATAATCTAAATTTGAAGATTAAATAAGAAATGTTTTATTTAGTTCCATGTTTTTAGTTTTATGTGCCTAGTCTTCCATGACACTAAAATTCACAATACTTGGATTGAAATCTAGTGTATAATTATTCTTAAAATAATGTAATTTTATGTGTAAAATGTTATGGTCACTATAGGATATATTTTAATAACATTATATGAAGAAAGATGAATTATAGATGTATTTAAAAGGTGTTTTGAATAACTTGAAAACATTATTTATGGTTTTTTGTTGGAGTTTGTTTACTAGAGGTAACTAGATCATAAATTAAGCTACTTGTATATTAAATGTGATGATAATTAATAAATAATTTTCACTGGATGAATTTTATTATAGATTAAATTTAATTTTATAATTTTATTAGATTATTTGTCCCAATGAATGCCATATAATTTACTTACAATGTACATAACCTTGATACACATTATATATATTGTAGAAAATGTAATATTGTCTAATGAATTCATATAAAATGGAATCATATGAAATAAGTTGTCAGAGATAGGGGTATCATAATACATCTGGACATTTAATAATGATATATTCCAAAATAATATCCAATAGATAAGGTTATGACAACTTGACTTCCTATAGGAATTGTAAATGTACTATGTGTCATTTGATATTTTTATCTATATACATGTGTTTTGTTCCTTATATATATATATGATATTTTAATTAATTAATATCATGATTCCAATAGTTTGATGTGTTATTTAAAACTATTATTATATATACTCATTACATGATAGGTTACACTGGGTGACAATGAGTGATATAATACTAATGAATATATGTGAATTTTAATTTCCACTTATGAGTTATGGTATGTATATACCACTTGAATGTTGATTGGAAAAAATTTCTAATAAATCCCTGACCATGGTAGTATATCAATGAGTTATTTTTATAAATTTCAATGAAAAATAAATCAATCATATAGGTTGGTGAAACATGTATGTAACATATTTGATGGGATTTTTAGTTTAAGGGATTGCACTAAATAATAGGAATTCAAAAGAGGATTCCACATCTATTACATGGCCTAATCTCTTTTAGGTCCATGATGTGCTTCTAAATACCACCCTTTGTCAATAATTTGGATATACTATTATCAACATTAGGGCTTAGAGTGTCAGAAGGATTTATATAATGTCAATATTGAAAGGTGTAATATTTGAGACACGTGTGACACATTTTATTAGTTATTTATTCAAATTTGGAATATTTAAGTAATTTTACTTATCCAAGGCCTTAATAGATTTTTTGAAAGTTAAAAAAACATATTTATTATTATTGTTGAGAATTTAATCAGAGGAAAATCATTCTAGACGAATTTTACTTCCTTTCAATACTTTATCTAGTTCTAGAAAGTTAAACTGATGGGATGTCCAAGAACAGAACCATTCTAATTTGGGGATCAATATTGTGATTTTCCAAAAATTGTATGAGCCCCATAAATATTTGAATATTATATTATATCATTTGATATATGAATAAATACATTTAATGCAATTTGGTACATTTGTGGATGATATAGATGGAGTCATTTTTTATTTATTCATAATAAAATGCTCAAGAGAAAAGTGGATAACACCATGATCATTCCATTCTATAAAGGTAGTAGTTCAAATCAATTATTAATCAAAAAATTAACTAAAAAATATATTTTATATAAATTAGGTGCATACATTAAAAATTAATAATTATTTAATATGTATATTGTTGAAAAATAAAAATTCAATTATTTACATGTCTCCATTCTTGAGCTCGGTTCCTTCAATAATATTAATGAAATGACGAAATTATATAATATTAATTATATAATAACTATTTACAAATTTGATGAAGGTGAGGAATGTGGTCCCAAAACCACTAAGGATCATCAATCTATAATTGAATTTTTTTTGAAATAAATATTTTCTGAAAGATTAATTTTAATGAAATAAAAAATAATACACAAGCACACAAATACACTTATATGAAACCATTGGTGTACATTACCTAAAATGTCAACATGATCAGAGGGATTCCATATTTTTCATTTGGATAGATAATCAATAAAAAATAGAAGACAATATAATATGTCATATGAATAATGATTCCACCATATTGATTGGATGAGAGGGTTGATAATCATAGAATTTCCACAACATTCAAGATGTTCATAATTGTTTTTTTATTTATATAAATAATGGTGTAACATTGGGTGTTTCATACCACCTGAACATGCCCTATATTGGGGACACAACCCACCACTTCCCATCTAGTTTCATGGGAAACCCACAAAATAAACCCAACAATGCCCATTAATTGTATGGTTACCCTCAAAGGAAAAATTCAAGGTCCAAATTTACCTACAAAGATCTAAAAATATATAAATATATAAATTCATTTTCTGGATCTAATTTAAGAAATTTCATATTATAATGGATGTATCATTAAATGTATATTATTTTTAGTGTAATATTAATTCATTAATAGGGTCATCAAGTTTATTTTTTATCATCACTAATAGTAAATAATTTTTTTAACCTAGGTTGACTATTAAAAAGGTAATACACACACACAAACACACATATTTATATATTTATATTTATAATTGAATTATTTTACTTGATTTTTTAAACATTAATATTTTTTATTTAAAATATTTTTTTGGTTTCTTAATCATTCCCCCACAATAATTTTTATAAGTTCATTTGTTTCCACAATTGTGAGATAAATTGTAATTTTTGTATCTTGATTTTTCCTCTCCTATTTGTGAGTATACATTTTAATGAAAATAGGACTATTCAATTATGTATTTGGATTATGTGAGTGAGTGTTGAACCAATAAATAATAATTCATTTTAGTTACATAGAAACTAATACTAAACTAATTCACATTATTCCTTTGGTGACACATTATCAACTATTTATATCAAAAAAATTTAAAAAATTAATGAAAATTCAATAATAATTTTTCATATTTTTTCCATGAATGGTTAATTATGTAATAATGTAATTGTTATATGATCAAATAAGATAGTTAAAAATAATTTGAGGAATAAATTAATAAAAACATTATAAATGATTATATTCATTTATGAGGAATGATGTAATTGATATTACATAGTAACAAACAAGATAAATATAATTATATCTTTTTTTAAAGATAATTAAGATAATATGATTATTTGAAAATTATTTTATCAAGATGTGGTTTATTAATAATATATATTCCACATTATAAAAATTTAATGTCATAGGTAAATATAAATAACATTTTTTAAAAATATAAAAAAAATTAATCAAAGAACTATTATGTAGTCATAAGCTTACATTATGTGATTTCATAAGAAACCAATATTCCATGTGTGGGTAAGGTCCAATTCAGGGTTTTTTGAATGATCATATAGTTTTATTATAACCTTTTTGTTGACTTAATATAGTTCACAAGATGGTTTTCAATCCAAATAAGGCAGTTCTGTAACTATGTGGGATGTGTTTAGGATATTTTATTCTAGGATATAATGATTTCGAAATCCACTCAATGTTACCTAGAACTTATATTTAATTCCTTTAAAATATCCTATCAACATAAATATCATGTAATATTTTATCATACCCAAGAATGAATTATGAGAAGGTAAATATATATTCTATTAAATATAATTTACATGTGAATGGATATTTTGAATCCAACTGTGGGTGATATTGGATTTTTGAAAAATATTTGTAGAATAATAAAATAGTACTTATTGAAATATATTTTTCAATTAATATAATGTATCGAAAAAAATTAATTCATTTTTATATAAAATAGAAATTAATATGATATTGATATAATAATAATATGAAATATCGGATAAAGATAATATCCCAACTAGACCAATTATTCAGGAGTGGAATTGGTTTTTAATCCTAATTATCTTAGAGTAGAAATTATAAAAATAAAATTCCCAATTTTTTGTGAAATACCCATATAAGGAATCTATTGAGGAGGACCAAACTATCATAAAAACATGAAAATGATATGTTAGGTATCCAATGGATTTTGTTATCATCCATGGAAGATGTTATCCTTAAGACACAAAATAATTTGGATGTTTATAGAATTTCATAAAATTACCATGTTCTTTTTCTTTAATAATTAATAAAAGACCATTTGTTGTTATCGAAAGAACTTTTTAACTGAAATCATAGAGAAGGTTTAACATCTGGGCCTCAGGTAGTTTGCAATGATTAGATATATATTTAAAATAAAATATCAATTCATATTTTCTAATAATATATATTAATAAAATTATAATAAATTGAACATATTAATACTTCATGACAAAAAAATTCTAATTATATAGGATGAATATTGACTTTGAACATAATTTTTCAATAGAAGCCTATAATGAGCTTTCTGAATATTACCTTTAATGTAAGTCTCTATGAATAATTGAGAATGTAGTATTTAAATATTAATCCAATAATTTAGAATATATTTATAATATTTATAATTAATAATTTATTGACTATAATTTTAATTAAAATAATGAACAGATCTGTTGGAGGTAAAAATGGATATTATTCAGAATACTATTTTATCTAATTGGAAAATGTCATTCCTCTTTAATTAATTAAATTAATATGGACTTATTAACTATTAAAATTCAATTTATATATAAAAAATCTAAATATAATAACTTATTTCTAAATAATTATTATCAAAAGTCATATAATTAATGTAAGATCGTATTTTTTATAAAAAAATGGATTTGTTTTAAAAAATAAATTTTCAAAATGATTTGCTGATTAATTTTTAAATAAAATACTATAAATTATATGAATATAATTTGATTAAATGGATTAATTATTTATAATCATCATAATTTATATTAGGTAGTAATGTAATCTAAATTTTTTACCATAATAAATTGTAAAAAACAAAAACAAATATTTACCATGGTTAATGGTAAAAGGTGATTAAGGTGGGTTAACCAGAATGGATAATGAATTAAATATCCAAAAAAATATTAAAATATTATTTTATTGTTGTATTTATATCCCACCCTTATAATATTCAAATATGATCCATTTTGGAGAATGTATTCCATGAAGGGGACTTTATTGTTGTTAATCATTGAAAATATACATGTGTTCCACTCACATCCAGTATATAATAGCACCCACCCCAAAAAAATTAAATCCTAATGAGATATTTAACTCAATAAGATAGAAACCAAATATATCCCATAAATATGTAGATACATTATAGAGAAACTTATATACCCAAAAGACCAATCATAAATCATTAATTTGAGATTAAATGGTATTTTTTCTATACGAAGGTAACTGTCAACACCAAACTCTTGATTTTAACTTATTATTTTCAAAAATCAATTATTATTTAAAAATTTAAGTATAATAAAAATAATATATAGAATATAATGAGTTGATATTATTCTTAATGAATAATGTATATATATCTGCTCTTCAATCAAATAGGAATGGAATATGTTTATCGTTTTTGTGACAGATGGTCACCTTGCGAATCATTTTATTTCATATTCCATCCATAAAGACATAGAAATTTTGTGGCATTTTTTTTCCAAATTTAAAGAATTTTTACGTGTTTGCAGATTTTGACGGTGTTTGATTCCGAGGCCCGGTGTGCCCAGAATCAATTTCTGATGTTTTGTTCGGGTACGTTTAGTAAACATACAAGCATGATTTTATATCTCTTGAACCAGTTCTTGGAACTTAAATCCGAGGGCATCGATGAACTTGTAGCATCGGTGATTTCTTAGTGAGACCTTCACCACTGTTGCATATTAACGAGAATGGGAGTTAGTTTTTGGGGTTTTTAATTAAATTAAATAAAAATAAAGTGTTAAAATTTTTATTTTTTGGGTGGTTAAAACCTCCAAGAGGAGGTTAGTGGTGGGGGACACCACACCATAACCTCCCATTAGAGGTTATGGTGGTGGGGCCAACCCACACATAACCTCCCTTGAGAGTATTTTTTGTAGTGGGTCCCACCCGAGCCTCTTAACCCCTTAACTCCTCATAAAGGAGGGTGAAACTCTTCACCTTCCTCCATTGTTTTGATGTGCCAACTCCCACACAACTAATTAATTAAACCCTTGAAATAAATTAATTTAATTATTTTAAATTCATGCCAACCATTAAAATAAGGGTTAAGCTGTTATTATATTTTGGTTGGCATAATCTTTTGTTGGGAGAATTAAGGAGAGGAAGAGTTCTTCGAGAATGATATCATACAATGAAGAACTCTCCCTTCCACCGAAGAATGATGAACACCGTCTTTGATCTTTGGCTGAGCCAAAAGAGAAGGAGCCGACCGCGAAGAACAGCGATGACTCTTCTTCCCCAGACGCTTCCCGATGTCAACGAATTGACATCTACCTTTACTCTCCTTCCATCATCATCGAACAAAAAATAAGAGGTAGGGGATTTGTGTTGTTTTTGTACCTATTACTTGTTGTTCTAATTTTGGAATGTGAATAACCATTTATTAAAGTCATAACTAGGGATCCGACCACACAAAATCTGCCCGACCCTTCCACTTTGTTGATCGCTTATGTTGATGATGTTGGCGGTGCAACACCACCGCCGGAGGAGCGGACCGTGGCAGACGAGCCACGATGGTACATGCGGTGACTGAAAATGAGCCGGCCGCCGGGCCGCCGAAGGGGCATGGCCCTATCGAACCACGTATTGAATTGAGTCATGGCCAGGCGGGCTACAGCTATACCAGAGGGGCACGATGTTGTCACATCGTGCTAGAAGAAGGAGCTGGGGCCATGCGGCCACAGTGGTCGGGCGAGCTGGGTGTGGCGCCGGTGCGCCCCGCCGAAGAGAAGAGTCATGACCATAGGTCGCGGCAGTTAGAGGAGTGTGGTCGGCTGAGCCGACCGCCAAGGCACGCTACAGGCAGGACCCTTTGGGTCCCGTGGTTACCAGGCCGACACCATGCGCTGGTCATTTCAGAAGTCAGGGGGGTGTAACCACCCCATGTGTGGCCCACCGGCCACATGGGCCAACAGACCAGGACACCCTCTGCCAGGCCTCCTTCGGTGGGGCCGACCTCAGGCCGGGACACCCATGACCGGGCCTCCCTCGGGCCGGGCCACCCACAGTCCGGGCCGACCTCAGGCGGGCCGCCCTCGGCCGGGCCGCCCTCGGTTGGGCCGCTCCAGGTCGGGCTGCCCTCTGGCTGGGCCACATCCTTGGGTATGGCCACTTCTTCAGACCTGGTCGGACCCATAGAACGGGTCAGACCCTGGTCCAAACCCAAATCGGGTTGAGTTAGTCCAACTGGGTTAGACCAGACCCGGACCCGCTAACCCCAGTTTACACCTTTTCGCCCCTATCATGGGGTACGTGTGTCCAATTGAAGAACTGCCTACGGTGATGGAAGTCTTAGAGATAGATGGTTCAATTTGAATACCCCACTTGATTTTTGGATATAGTTGGGGTACAGTCAGGTTGGATTGAACCTAAAAAACAATCGGGCCCCTAAAACGGAAATGCCAATAACTCACAAACCGGGCATCTGATTGACGCACTGTCTGTCATGTTGGAACCCTTACGATATGGAGGTCCTTTAGGTTACTCTTTTTTGGAGTTTTTGGAAGTCGAGATATGAATGATATCTCGACGACAGACTCTATGGAACTCGAGCGCACCAGGTACAAGGATTCTGGTGGCTAACATTGAGGCATTGGTTGGAGACACATCATACGGAGGTCAGCGATCATCAATACTGTGTGGGTCAGCGCATACCGATCCTGTGTGGGTCAGATCATGTATGGGTCAGCGCTCAGCGATTCTGTGTGGGTTAGCTCATACCGATCCTGTGTGGGTAAGATCCTATGTGGGTCATTGTGGGGGTTAGTACCAATCGATCTTGTGTGGGTAAGACTCCGTATGGTCAGAAGCAGTGCCTCTTGACAGACTAAAAAGATCTAGTTTCACGACTAATCATGTATACTTCTATACTTCTTCATAGCACGTCACGACAAGTAGAGTTCTCCAGTAGTCGTGGTTTCGTTAATGAAAATCCTGGTTTGAGCTGAGTCATGAATTTCGTGTTTTCCTCATGAATGAGATGGGTTACTAAATAACATAGGTATATGTATGGGCATATACCAATGTAAGGGTTATCCATTGATTCCGTACTTTGTGGTTATCCTTGTTTGTTTTTTTGAGACATTTAGGGTATCGGGCTCCCTACTATGTGTCTTTATACTCACTTAATCACGGGCTATGACCGTACCTCGTTCTGTTGGTTGCAAACGACAGATAGTGCTGATCGGTACAGAGAGTAGTAGAACTGAATAATACCTGGAGGAGGACCACTCGGTGAGATATACATGGAGTGGACGGACGGACTTGGGGTGCTGAGGAGGCCATCTGTACTCATCCTTCAGGATGAGATTTCGAAGGATGACACAATAACTTCTTTATATCTTTTCTTCAATTGTACTAGATTTTTAGTTGTTTTGTACTTTACTATTGGGCTTGTATTTCCGACAACATTATTTTCAGCACACTCTTTTTTATATAGTTTTACTTAGTGTTTTACTTCTAGTTGCGTACTCTGTTGTGTTTTTTTCTGTTATAAAGGAATTGCCTCCCCAGTTTAGGGATTTAAGCCTTTGGTGGTAGTCACCAGCCCCTGGCCTATGGAAGGCGGGCTTGGGGTAGTCACGCTATGGACCCCAGGGTATGGGTCATGACACCATCAATGCCTCTCACATATATATATGAAATGGATTTTATTTATATACATGAATATTGAACAGAGCAGGTAGAAGTCATATGATGATAGGAGACGAAGTCCTCTAGAGTTCATGGATGGCGACCACAAGTTTCTACGAGTCTCACCTCGACAAGGTCTATGGAGATTTGGCCAAGGGATCAAGTTATCTTCGTGATTCATCAGACCTTTTTAGGTCCTCAGTAGAGTAGGTGAGGTGGCTTACCAACTGGCTCTTCCTCCACTGTTGCATCGGGTGCACGACGTCTTCCACGCATCTCAACTGAGGAGATACGTCCACAACCCTTCCCACATCATCGACCATGAGGAGATGGACATCGATGATGGGGAGACTTTCACGGAGGTTCCAGTGGAGATTGAGGATCGACAGGAGTGGGTCCTGTGTTGACAGTTGATACCTATGGTGCACGTTTTCTGGCAGGACGAGAACCTCTAGAAGAGAACATGGGAGCGGGAGACTCAGATTCATGCTCAGAACCCCCATTTGTTCCATTAGTGTGAGTTGTAGCTTATGGGGATGTAAATTCCTAAGGTGGGGAGAATGTGAAGACCCAGAAATTCTGTGGAATTTTTTTTCTTAATTCATGGGATTTTTACAAGTCTGCAGTTTCTGACGGCACTTGATTCTGAGGCCCGGTGTGCCCGAAATAAATTTTTGATGTTTTATTCGGTTACATTTAGTAAACGTACGAGTGGGGTTTTATTCTTTTGAACCACTGCTCGGAACTAAAATTTGAGGGCACCATTGATGTCACAATGTTGGTGATTTCTTAGAGACAACTTCACCACATTGGCATTTTAACGAGAATAGTAATTAGTTTTTGGGGTTTTTAATTAAATTGAATAAAAATATAGTGTTAACTTTATTTTTTTTGGGGTGTTTGAAACCTCCAAGAGGAGGTTAGTGGTGAGATCCACCACACCATAACCTCCCATGAGAGGTTATGGTGGTGGGGTCTACCCGCACATAACCTCTCATGGAAGTATTTAATTTAATGTGCCCCTCCCGAACCTCTTAACCCCTTAACTCACCATAAAGGTGGGTAAAACTCTTCACCTTCCCCCATTGTTTTAATGTGCTAACTCCCTCACAATTAATTAATTAAAACCTTGAAATTAATTAATGGAATCCTTTTGAATTCATTCCAACCATTAAAATAATGGTTAAGATATTATTTTATTTTGGTTTTCATAATCGTTTTTTTGGGAGAATTAAGGAGAGGAAGCATTCTTGGAAAACGACATCTTTCAAAGAAGAACACCCCCTTTCCACTGAAGAACGAAAAACACCATCTTCGGTATTCAACTAAGCCAAAAGAGAAGGAGCCAATCCTGAAGAACACCGAAGACGCTTCTTCCCCGGATGCTTCCCGACATCAACGAATTGACATCCGCCTTTCCTCTACTTCCATCATCATCGACTGAAAAATACGATGTAGGGGATTTGTGTTCTTTTTTTACCCATTCTTCATCATTCTAATTTTGGAATGTGAATTTTAATTTGTTAATGTCACAACGAGGAGGCCTCAGACCGCACCAACATGGCCCGACCCTCCCCCTTTGTTGATCCCTTTTGTTGATGACGGTGGCGGTGCAACACCGCTACCAGAGGAGCAGACCGCAGCCGACGGGCCGTAGTGGTACATGCGGCGACCGACAATGAGACGACCGCAGAATAAGCCAACCACGCAAGGGCTGCCAAAGGGGTGTGATGCCGTCACGCCGCGCAGTGAATCGAGTCGCGACCATGCGGGCAGCGGCGGTACCGAAGGGGCGCGGTGCCGTCGCACCTCGCCGGAAGAAGGAGATTCTTCCACGCCGCTGTGGTGGTTGAACATGTTGGGTGCGGTGCCGCCGTGCCATTCTGGGGAGAAGAGCAATGATCATAGGACACGACAGTCAGAGGAGGGCGGCCGGCTGAGGCGGCCGCTGGTGCGCGCTACAGGCGGGACCCTTTAGGTCCTGCAGTTACCAGGTCGGCGCCATGCGCCAGCCATTTCAGAAGTCAGGGGTGTGTAACCCCCTACCCCCCCATGAGTGGCCAACTAGCCATGTGGGCCAGCCCGATGTCCACGTGGGCATGCCAGCCGACCACACGGGTCGCCTTCTGCCGAGCCACCCTTAGCCTGGCCACCATCGGCTGGGCCGCCTTCAGCCGGGCCACCATCGGTCGGGCCACCCCCTTGGGCCTGGCCACTTCCTTAGACTAGGTCAGAGCCGTAGACCAGGTCAGACCCCAGTCCAGACCCGAAATTGGGTGGGTCAGTCCAACTTGGTTGGACCATACCCGGACCCGCTAAGCCCAATTTACTCCTTTTCACCCCGATCTTGGGCTACATGTGTCCGATTGAGGAACCGCTTGCAGAGATGGATGGCTTGGAGAGAGAAAGTTCTATTGGAAAACCCCAGATGATGTTTGGTCACCTTTCTAGTATGGTCAGGTTAGTTTTAACATAAAACCAACTGGGGCCCTAGAACAGAAATACCAATAACTCACAGACCATGCGTTCGATTGACGCACCGTCTATCATGTTGGAACTCTTACGACATGGCAGTTCTTTGGTTTACTACTTTGTGGAGTTCAATGGTGGTCGAGGTACGATGGATATCTTGAGGACAGATTCTATGGAACTCGAGCACACCGGGTGCGAGGAATCCAGTGGCTGATAGTGAGGCAGAGGTTGGAGACAAATCATACGGAGGTCAGCGCTCAACGATCCTGTGTGGGTCAGCGCATAGCAACCCCGTGTGGGTCAGATCTTATGTGGGTCACCACTCAGCGATCCTATGTGGGTCAGTGCATACCGACCCTGTGTGGTTAGATCCTATGTGGGTCATTGCGGGGGTTAGTACCTATCGATACTGTGTGGATCAGAATCTGTATGGTTAGAAATAATGCCTCTTGACAGAAAAAGATAACCTAGCTTCACAAATAATCACATATACTTCTATTATTCTTCGTAGAACTTCATGACAGGAGTAGTTATCCAGTAGCCATGGTTTCGTTAATGAAAATCATGGTTTGAGATGAGTCATTACTTTCATGTTTTCCTTATGAATGAGATGGGTTACTAAATAACTTAGGAGTATGTATGGGCATATACCTGAGTAAGGGTTATCCATTGATTCTGTAATTTTTGGTAATCCTTGTTTGTTTTTGTGAGACCTTGAGGGTATCACGGTCTCTACTGAGTATCGTTATAGTCACCCCTACACGGGTTAGGCCTTCACCTCATTGTGTTGGTTGCAGACGATGGACAACGCTGATCGGGATATAGAGTAACAGAACTGAATGGTACCCGGAGGTGGACCAATCGGTGAGATGTACACAAAGTGGACGGACGGGCTTGGGGTGCTGAGGTGGCCATCTGTACTCACCCTTCAGGTGGAGATTTCGGAGGATGACCCAATAGCTGCTTTACTTCTTTTCTTTAGTATTACTAGAGTTTCATTTGTTTTGTACTTTACTGTTGGGCTTGTATTTTTGTCCCCTTTACTTTCATCACACTCTTTTGTATATAGTTTTACTTAGTGTTGAACTTACAGTTGCGTACTATATTGTGTTTGTTTTCTGTTATAATGGAAATTCCTCCCCAGTTTAGGTATTTACGCCTTTGGTGCTAGTCGCCAGCCCCTGGCCTATGGAAGGCGAGCTTGGGGTAGTCACTATATGGGCCCCGGGGGATGGGTCATGACACCATCAATGCCTCTCACATATAAATATGAAGATGGATTTAATTTATATATATGATACTTATTTTATAATTAACCTTATTAAATTATAATATCACATCATTCTTCTTACTTTCTAATATTTTCGAAAATGAAAACTTTGTTTGTGTGTACATTTAGACTAGCACCTCCCAAAACCAATGTGATTCATTTATAATTCATTTATAGAAATGGATTTTAATAAAGAAAAACAAAATAAAAATATTTGATATGTATGATATAATAATTTTTCTAAGTTTTAATTACTCCTTACATTTCCTTCGTTCTATCCATTTAAATGTAATGAAAACATGCATTCTTATTTACAACCTAGAGTCTCTTTGAATGGTGTAATTTATTTTCCTACAACTTTCATTCAGATATATCTATAAATATATATATATATATATATGATATTAATATTTAATAAATTTATATCATTATAATAATTTTTTAGGTTTTGGGACAATGATCAATCAACATGCATTGAAATGACCGAACTAAAACGTACATGAAAAACATAACAGTGAATACTCTAAAATAATGAATTTCTTAAATATTTTTCTGATAAATTGGTACTAAAATGTTATAATTGAATCATATATGATATTATAAGAATTTATATGATTTTTAACATATATTTAATATATTTAAAGTATTACATAGTAGACTAAAATAACACATAACTCATGTTGTTCCTGAGTTAAGTGTTAATTTCAAAAAATCCTTATCCTTCTAGAGTTTTTATTTTCAAGTATCCCATGAGACAACCATTTAATATTTTTATATTAAACAATTATATTTTCCTCACATATATATTAATTAAAATTTCATGTTTGATTTTAATTATCCTCTCTTTATGTACTAATATTTTGAAATAATGTTTTTGTAGAAAAAAATAATTGTTTTTCCACTGGACTGAGAATACTTTAGTTGAATGAAAATATTTCCATTAAAATGAATAAAATATTATTTTTAATATTCTACAATGGTTTTTAAATAATTTTTTACACACATCTGTCGTTTTTGAAAATATTCTAAATGGAATCTCATTGCCATTTTTTGAACGTGGTACCTTTAACCATTATACATAAGATTCCAAGTGATATTTTCTTAAAACACATAATATAAATAAAATTTTACACCTTCAGGAATGAAAATTTCAATTAAGATTCATTTATATATTTAAAAAATTATATTCAAATAAAATATTTCTATTAATATTTTTATGTTTTATAGATTTGGAATAGGTTATTTCAAAATGAAAAGAGTATTTCTCTTAGTAAATATTTTAGTGATATTTTTAAAGTATATTCATCAATTTTATCACTATTTGGGGAATATTTTACATTACTAAGAATGTAATATTATCATAACATTATCTATATTACCCATTATTGGTTATTATTCTGTTTATTGATTTTTTAATTTATTTCATTTCATTTTTACTTTTCAAATACAAATTATTAAATTTATTATATTTCAACCATTTCACATGATGAATTAATTAGACATAGTATGTGACAATTGGGGCCCACCATAGCATATTGATGTGTTGATAGGTCTAATAGGACTAACTAGTGTGGATATTTGGAATACACTCTATCTGTTAATGTATGTTATCTTGATATAAGACTATGACATTAAGATTATGATGTTTGACATTATGAATTCTATTATTATGAAACTAATCATTCTTATTTTTATTATTATGTTATCCTTTTATATAGTCCCTTTTATGGTATTAGTTATATATAATATTTGACTAATTTTCATCTCAATCATATTATTCATGTTTTACATAAATTGTAATAGCTTTAATTTTATGCATTCCCTTACTAAGCATCTGAACTGAAACTTTATTAGTATTTCTTTTCACTATGACATGAATTTTGTATTTTTGAATTAAATATGAGATTTACTAGAATGAATAATAAAGTTAACAAATTTATTATTATATTTTATTATATTATTTATTTTTTAATATGAGAATATTTTATGTATCAAGTCTTTAAATACTAGTAAACTATTAATCAGTTTTTCATATGGTCCCTTGTTCATTATCCAATGTTTTTAAAAATACAATTGGCTCTAGGTAACAAGAATATATCAATTAGAGTTAATATAAAAGGACTCTTATTAGAATCCTTAGAAGTAGATTTAGGAAAACATAGATTAATGAACATGAACCCGTGAAAAAATATACAGATATGACTTATTGAAGAAAAATATTATATTTTTTTGTAAGTTAGTGATCATGTGGTTTTCCTTGAAATAAATCCCTTTAAATATACTATCTATTGATGTAGTTCTGAAATAGATCCATATATAGGTAACTTCCCGGAATATAGTTGGTTAAATATATGTTTCACATCATTCTAGTGAATGGTGACTATGATATTACTACAACCTACCTTGATACTCCCTGAAGACATGATTTGGGTATTTCAAATTTTTATTTTAAAATTTTTTTAATGATAGTAATATATTAAGAATAATCTCACATATACTATGATTATGATTTTATAATTAGCTAGGAATAAAATTTCATGTTATGTATTTTTTTCACATGTTCCAAAATTATTCATTGTAATTCACAATGTCATGATCTACTCAATTAAAGTCCATAATTTAGAATTTTATTAATGAAGAAGGAATGAGAACTTTATCAATGCATGTAATAAATTTAGGGATTCCCCTTCTAATAAATACAATGAATTAAAATATGAACAAATTAAAACTATTTCAGGGTAACATACACTGGTTCTGACCAATGCGATTGCTCATACGAAGTAGCCTTCTGTTCCCAAATATTGTGAATATATGTTAAGAAATTTCATGTTTCAAAAACATCCACAAAAAAATGGGACTAAAAATACATTTTTATTGTGAAATAGACAAGTTCATTATATGTGATATTTCTTAAATTGAGGTATAAAGAAATAGTTAATGTTTTCATGGTAGTTAATCATGTTAAGGTGGATGATGATCATTAGAGGTATGTAATTCGAAACACTAAATATGGTGAAGAAATAAAAATCATTGAGTGGAAGGATTGTAGGGATATTTTGTTGGGAAATATTTTCCCTCTTAAGTAATGAGTTGGTATCGTGAGACCTTACCAAAGTTTAATAAAAAAAGGGACGAAGGATATATTGATAAGAAGAGGATGGAATAGATGTGACACACCATGATTTTATATTATATTTAATACAAATAAATTTTATATATTTGATATAATAATTTTCATAAAACCATATTATTTTAATAGAATAGAATTATAATTGATATCATATACGAAACACAATATGAAGCATAAACGACACACAAAAGATATTATTTAAATATGGATGTTATAATGTATTCTTTTAATTAGATTGTATGATTATTTTCCAATAAATATAATTTTTATAAAAATATATAAAATTATTGATAAATTATAAATAAATAAGAACTCCACTTTTAATAAAAATATTATATTTTATATACCATAAGACACCTTCAAGAATTATTTTTAAAAGTTTTTATGAGAAAGTTTTATAAATATTTTTAGATAAAATTAAAATATTATTTCATAAAATTATCCTATTTTTTAAGCCATCTTATAAATATTAACTTTGGGAGAATTTTTTTGATTTATTAAAAATATTGATTTTTTACTAAATTGTGAAGAAAAATCATTTTTTGGTAAAACTATCACTTATTTTTTATAATTTATGTAATTAAAATTTCTAATAATTATTTTAATAATATTTACATGTAAAATCAGTATTTTTTAGTTTTAATTCATTCATGTAACTATTAATAAGTCACTGTTACACTAGAATTTAATATAAATTAACTGTTATGATTTGAAACACAATTTTTCTGAAAATTGTGTTAAAGTGGATTATGTTTTTCCATTTTATCTAATTATAATACACCTCAATTAATAATTATTTATATGAAATTTATAGAATATAGATATAAACATTAATTTGATTTTTTATTACGTTCGATATAGTTATTTTAGGATTATTTTATGCTTTAAAAATTAAATTCTTGAAAACCTATTTTTTATGAAATGTCTGTCAGTTTAATTTAAAATTTAAATATCCCATATATATGATTTGAAATTATTAAAATGGATTTAATATTTAAAATTTCAATAATTAAAATTATCAATTTATGTGATAATAATTCTTTACCAAAATGAATAGTGAAGACTATAGAAATTAATTAGAAAGGTTAAGGTGAAAATGGGTTTACTAGGGGTTAAACTAAGATGTTAGGTGGTAAAAACAGGCTAAAACATGTAAATTTATTTTTTATGGTAATATTTTGAGAATATTTCTCATATGTCTCTATAATGGTATATATTAGATCCTTATGCTTCTAATAAATTTGGATGTAATTGTTTCCTTTAAAAAATTCATTTTGTGAACTCTCACACAAATATTAAAGTCCACCCCCCATACCCACCTCTAAATTCTAGATCTATTTGGTTCGGACAATAACTACTAAAATAAATTCTATATAACCTTACAATTTTACTATATAACTTTTTTGATTAAAAATTCATATTATTAAAACTTTTTGTGTAACCCTATAAAGGTATCCTGAAGGAGAGGTAATATACTTCAACATGAGTTTTTATATTATTTCTTATTCTACACCCTTAAAACCATATTAAATAATGTTGATATAATAAATATTGTATTTAACAAATAACTATAATTTATTGTGTTAATTTAATATCCTATATGCATGTCCTCTTCCATCAAATGTGAAACAAAGTGGCTTTTTTTGCGGACAACATACTACCTCTTCACAACCTACGTGACATTTTTTCTATAATCACCAAAACATGTTGGATATAATTTAATATTTTAAGGTATATAAATAATATTTAAGATATAATCATACTTAATTAATATTAATATCACATATAACATCTTACATTCAATTCTGTTTAAAATATGATAACATCGCTTATGTCTACATTGTACTACTTCCGTGTAAAGCGATGTGATTAATTTTTTACTTACTATATATGTTTTAATTAATAAGGATAAATACAATGAATATATGTAATATATATTAAAGTATAATGATTCAAAAATAATAATATATATTTAAATTCATTAAAAATTCACCTGTTATTGAAATGATAATGTCAATTATGCATATGTGGGACCTAGAAATTCATTGAAGTGATGTGACACACTCACCACAGTCAATATTAAATAATAATTTTAATATATATATATATAAAATAATATTATATTTTTAACAATAATATAATTTCATTGAATATGTAACTACACAATATGATCATGAATTAGAACTGTAATGTTAAAATATGAATTATAAAACACGGTAGATAACAACCAATCCAAAAGTAAAAATGAATGAATATTTACAAAAAAGTTCTCATATGTTATAGATAGATTATATATGATATTATAAATAGTAAAAAGATTATTTTATTATTTAATAACGTATTTAAAACCACTATAATATTTTTTGACATGTATTAAACCAGAAGGAAGTGAGAGGTAGGGAATTTTGTCTAAATTCCATTTCACTGAGGAATATGATAATGTTAAGTACCTAATTTATGTTGTATGGTCTATTTAATACCCTTTTTAAATGAAATATAATTATTTATTCATATATCATTGTATTATATGTTTTATTTTTAGTCTTTTCATCCAAATGGATTTGACATAAAAAATACCAAGTGGTAATGAATTTCATAACATAATTTCATTTCATCGGTTTATATTATTTCATCATTGTCATTGATATTTTAATATTATTAGTGTAATTGGTTTTTATTAAATTATCTTTAATTTAAACTCGTTTTAAATTTATTAACATTTAATATAAATAATCAAATCTTTGATTAATTATTACTTTAGCATTATGATCATTATAAAGGACATCATTTCAATTTCCATTAATTAAGGAAAATTATAATGTTATAAACCTAATTTATTATTTATATATCATACTCAAACCATTTTACATGTAATATCATGAAATAAAAATATTTAAATCTATTTCATGTTTCAATTTTAATTTTTTTTCTAGGGATTTTATAAGAAATTGACCATGTTTTAAAAAATTTCATAACTCAACTTATTTTATTTAGGTTCTATTACATATTCAGTGACTATGATATTCTATTATTATGTTTGTAGTGAAATGTTATTATCCTGTGTTTAATTTCCAATTTTTTTATTTTTATTTTTATTTTATACACATTATTGACTCATTGATTTACCATAAATTCAATATTATCATCATTGTATGAGTCTTTATCTCAATTTCCCTTTATTAAAGAAAATGTTTAATTATTTTCATATAACTTATATTAAATTTTAAATATACACCCATTTTTTAAATTTATTAATAAATAAAAATTCATATATAAGGGTATTTTAGGTTTTAATTTGAATTATTTTATCCAATAATATTAGACTTGAAAATTAATAAGTGGTAATGAATTACAAAACTTTATTTCTTTTTATTGGGTTATATTACATTATCACTGTATATGATATTATAATATTATGTGTCAAATGATTTGTATTCTTATAGATTATTTCAAATTTTAATTTCTGGATTTAAATTCAATATACAAAAATTATTCATTGAGTAACTCTCAAATCAATGTTATGATCATTGTAATGTTTTCTCATCTCCAATTAATTTATTGTTTATTTATGTTATGTTATAAACCTATAATAATTTATGAGTTGTATGTACTACCCATCTAGTATTTTATATGATTAATCTCTTAATATACATGTTATTTAATTTTTCATTGGTTGTTGTTTATTTCATGGGCATTATCATTGAAATTTTACAAAATTTATAATATATCTATAATTCAATATCATTATAATAGAGATTGATTATGATTGATTTTTCATTGAAGGAAATGATTTGATAACTATGTAATAAAATAAATTCATTTTATAATTTAATATTTATTTATGTACTTTTCAAGTAATATAACCAGGATATTTACTTTGGTACAAAAAATGATTGGGAAAATGTTTTTTAGAAAATCACCCTTATTTCATTATTTTATCAAATAACCTTTTTCGAAATTAGTTTTTTATTGAAAAATTCAATATATATTTTACAATGATTTGGTAAAGTAATTGTATCAATTAATATTTTTTATAATTTTTTTAAAAAAGAAATATTCCCATTATTTTATAACAAAATATTTTTTATTTTCATGCAATAATTTGAAAGGAATATTTTTTTTCTGATATTTGAAATGAAAAAACCCTTCACATATTCGTCAACAGTCATTATTTTATTGAATCAATTACATGATTACCTAGTTTTCCGAATTATTTTTCCCCAATACTCATAAAATTTCTAGTTTGTAAAAGTAATTTTCATATTTATTTTTTATCCAAAAAAATTATGATCACTTTATTTTTCTTATATTAATCAATGACAAACAATCATTATTTTACCTATACTCTACTGGGGATATGTTGTCATGATAATGTCCATAATCAATCTCAAGATGGTTTAAAGTTAGTTTTTTTGAAGGAGAGTATTCTTATTATCATTCTAGATTTATTTTTGTAAAAATCATCATTCCCTTGAAATATTAGATATGTTTATTTCATTATGATTTATATTTCCACTAAAAATTTGTTTTAATTATCATTGATATGCTTATTGTTAAAACTAAATATTATTTCTACCTATTTGGTTTTAAATTTAATATTATCTTATTGAGTGGAAACAATATTATTAATCATGTTAGGTCCTAGTTTTTCACTTTGGTATGGATCCATTAAATTTTTCTGTAAATATTTACATCGGACCTAATATCAATTCCTTGATGAACATAATATAATTCACATGAAATCATTTTACTTGAGAGGTTTTGATCTCTTCTCAATGATCAAAAATAGAAGCATCTTCCTCTAACTAAATATAATCACAATTCAAAATATAGGTGTTGTAATGATGATATTTCTTGAGTGAGGGTATGTGGAAAACATTACGAATTCATGTAAAATGAGATGAAAATTCCAATCAACAAACAAAATTAACAAGCCACATAATTCCGTCTAATAATAAAAAATATATCGAAGTAAAATTCCACTTTTTTCCATGCTAAAGGTGATAAAATATAGGATAAACAATAAATAAAACCTAACCACCTTTGAAAAAATCCAAAGGAATACACTATTGATCTGTATAAGTCTTTTATAGGCATTATGTTGTAACTAGAAAAAACCATTATCTTGAATCCTGGAAGGAATCTCCTAAACCAAAATAAGTCACCCCAAATAAGCTTCGTCAACCTCTTCCCAAAAAGGAGGTTATGTTCATGAGAAATTATACCATTTCACCTTTATGATTGATAAATGACAATTGTCTTTTATTAATACTCAAAAATCCACATATGGATATCCCAAGGTCCATGAAAATCCACGACAAATACATACAGAATATCCTATAAAATTTGAATAACCTTCTCAATACAACCACCCATATGTTGATGATAAAATATACTAAATCTGTATTAATTTAAAATAACATACTAGGTACTCCTTTAGATCGTTGAAGTAAACCTTGTATATCTACATGAATTTATGGAAGAAGGTAACCCATGTAACCTCATAATATCCGACATATAAATCTTACCCAGATTGTAATCTTTTTTATTATCCCTAATCATAAATAAATGATATGAGTTTTTCAACCAACCAATCACTACACATATATCATTTACCACTTATAGATTCAGTGTTATTCAAAAAATAATGTCTATGGATACCTCATCAAAATTCCACAGAAGAACCAAAAGAGGCTAGAGAAAACCATCATGTTTCAGATACTCTTACATTATATATAGAAAAGTATAATGGTGAGACTCAAAATCCCCAAATTCATGCTTCATACATTTCTTCCAAAATAACTATATTATGTTATGATATATCTTCACAGTTCCCAGATGAATGAACCACAATGAACATTGAAAACAATAAAAATCTATTATCCTTCTAGTTTATAGGATATAAAATTTATCAACAAAGCTGATAATAACATATAAACTGAGAGACCAACCCAAAATGGTATCCCACTATATAAGGTTTCCAACATTCCATTGAACTCAACATCTTAATACTTACTCTACAAATTATACTAATGGAGAGATGATGATATATGAACACTAGTCAAAAGCATCCCTATAACATCCTCCCAAGAATCCATATGAAACTGAGTTAAAAACAACACAAGGTTTTACTATTACATCAATTACAATACATATTGTTATGAGACATTCATACATTTATATTCTAAGATAACATTCCCCTTATAAGTGTTATAAAATATTTAAAAATAAAATGTATAATGATATTACACCCCAAATTCTATCTAGAAATCATGTCTTATTGAGAAAATATATGCCTCAAATTCTAATGGTAAAAAATGTCATTAAATGTTAGGTATACTAGGTTTAATACTCTGTGGGGTGGGGGGGGGTGAATCAGTGTATGATAGATTAATTTTTTTTTTCAGATTCATATCATATTTAGTTGTTAATCCAAAACTCACTTCTCTCTAATTCTAGTGGAATTAATGAACAAAATATCAATCATTCATGAGTCATGCAAATTTCTAATTGGTTCACCATCACTGGGCAACATCCATGGAGCATAAAATGGTGACGTGCAAATGTACCGAATTCACTATGGTTTACTACCAATAATTAGTACAAGGTTTGAGCTAGATCTTTTATGCCCAGGCTCACTACCTTTAAAAGGTTTAGGGATTCATCACTGCAATTCCAGGGGTTACTGGCGTTTCTTCTTTCTCTGGATCACTTCCAGTGGAAAGGGTCACCGTCTTCCTCTTCCTTTGCTCACTGATCTTGGAAAGGAATACCCTCAATGTATATTGAAATGTATGTCAAACACATTTTATGTATGTGTAGGTCCATTAATTTTCATAAATATTGCATCCTCCACTGCACGTAGATTCTCTATTGAAGTCCCTTTTTCACCCATAGAAGAAATACATATTTCTGTGTTGTTTTAGGAAACAAAAATTACTTTTGAAAACATAATTTATGCTTTGTCAAGGTTCTTTCAATGATCCAAAAACCACATGCTCCTCCCGTATATTGTGCACTAGGTATGGAAAGTCGAACACATCCTCCAAATACTACTACATCTTCCCCGAAAATCCCTTTGTCCATGCACTCCACTTCTTTCGCAGTCATGTAATGCCACCACATAATGACTCCATGAACCTCCTCTACAAACCACCCGCTATCCACAAACTATTCTTTGTTCGCAAACTAACTTCACTTATTCCTACTAGAGACCCCCATCCATGTACTATGTTCTTATTTCACAGAATTTTCTTCCTTTGCGAACTAAAATATCTAGCAAAAACACCTGTGCAAACTGTTCCATGAACTTCTTTAGACATTGTTGAATTACTTCCCACAAAACACTTAGGAACATCATTGAAGTCACGTAGTAATGAGATGGCCTCTAATGATATTCACACTATATCCTAATTGGTGGGATTATTGCACTTTATATAGGAAATGATATCTGAAAAATCCACTTATCCAAGATTTAGAAAATCTTTTATTCATTACAACTTTCACCATATAACAATCCTCTTGTGGTGAACTACACCCATTTCCCAAACCATTTTCTACTTTAGCCTATATACTCACATTGCTCTTATGTGTGAAAATTTTATTCTTATATCCCACGAACCATCATTCCCTCCACATATGGCATGCCCTTCACTGAAAAACATCGATGTGACTAATTTTCGGTTTCGTGAACCACTCTAGCATACCATTCCTTATTCCTAATAGGCGGCCTTGAATCCTTATCGGACATGGGACACAGTCCATGTCTTAGTATCCATGTTTCACTTACATTTCTGATTTATTCCACCATTCATCACACTGTTATATCCAATGAAGAAAACATTACATTTCTATGCATAAATTCCCGATTTGGATGCCCAAACAATTAGAAAACCATGTAAAATTTGGCCACCTTAAAAGCCTATTTTCGACAAACAACAACCATACCCACTCATAGTCATATCTATTAGTCAAAAAATAGAAACACACCTAAAAAATATCTAGAAAACACATTAAATGAATTTTTTCCAATATTAGAATGATCCCCTTAAATTTTTTTTACACATAATAGAATACATAACTGAAGAATCACCAAAATCATCAGTGGGCTAATTAATCTCATTCAATTAAATCTGTCAAGAGACTAAAACCACCACATGATCATCCTATAAGGTAACACCACCAAAACATATTCTCTAAGTATAAAAAATAACAATATAACTTTTAACTTGCGTATAAACGATCATAATTATAGATGATAACAGAAGTCATTTCAAATAATCAAAATAAAAATGACACTGGGCATCCAAGGTGAATTTCAAAGCTTTTTTAGTAGGATAATTCAATGGTTACACAAACATAAAAAATATTTTTTAACCATTGATAGTATATAGAATGTATAAGGAAACTCCAAATCTAAATGGAAGTCGGAGGCTCTCCCCATGAAAAGGCATTCATCACAATATAAGGATAATTAATATGCCAAGCTCTGAAATCACATTCCCTAAGAACATCACTTAATCAATCCAAAAATTTTATTTAGAAGGATTTTCATAAAAATTGACAATCCTTATGATTTCCAAAACCTAACTAAAATGGGGATTGTGATAATACCAGGTTATTAAATAATCCAGACTATCACCCAATAAAATAGAGACAAATGTGTTGATATATAGGTGAAATATTTGATTTATCAAATCTAGGGAAATTATTTGAGAATTAGTAAATAACATTATCAAAAGATATAATTAATTTGTATACCTTCTCCTAAAACCCATCATATGTATATTAGATAACAAATCTATGATATAATTATAACCCAACCAAATATCAATTTTGGAAAACATATATTCCCCTTTTAACATTCTATACAAATTATTTAAATAAGGAAAATTATACTTTTTCTTAAACATTACATGGTTCATCTTCTTCTAATTCACACAAAATAAGTGGGAATCATATACCTTCATGGGAAAAATAAATATTGTTTATGGGGAAACACTAAAGAGAATTCAATCTTTCCCCCACTAGATCATCCAATAGAATCCCGAGAACATTTTGGTCCATAGGCTCCATACGATTAGAAGGAATCAATATCAGATACATACCAATAACCAAGTAAATCATAAAATCTAACTATATTTATAATAATACCATTGTAATATTGAAGTAAAATATCAATAAATTTTAGAAAAAGAGTGAGATGATGATAAATATATGATTCTCCATCAAGAAAAAATCATTAATAGACAACAAAATCCTAAGCTCTGGGTGTGAAAGGTCCTTCGTGACAGGACATCAAATTCCACTCTCCCTAAACACCAGTGATATCCCATCAATTATATGAATCATGAAATAATATTGATAAAAAAAATTTAAACAAGTTGAGAAACATGAAAATGCATCTGGAGGATGAAATAAAATATATCTAGTTCATGAATATGAAAATCTAATACTAAATATACATCATCAATCAATAGAACAATATAAAGACACTGAAACCCCTAGTATTCCCTCTTCCCAATAGGTGTCATTATATAGAAAAAAGAAATGATATGTATTGGTTTTTTAATCTTGTAAAAAATACCTAGATTTAAATAATTTGGAAAAATTGTATGAAAGAAAGAAACTACTATGGAAAATGAAATAATGATTGTACCTATCACTGTCACTGGACTCGTATCTACCTTTACTGGGAACTCATATACTATATGAAGGTGATTCAAACTTGATTCCTATGGATGGGGCCTAGTAATCTTTGATTCCTCTAACTAATCCATAGTATTCATTAGAGTTTGATGATCCCCAGCCATATTAGGGTGAAAATATATCCTAAATGAAATGTTACAGATGGCCATAATGTCCAAAATAATTATACGTATTTCCAGGTGTATGAAAGGAATTCCTTTTATTTCCATTCATTCAATATCGATAACAAGTCAAAGACACACCACTAGATCCAACTATTGGTTTTGAATCATCCTATAACTGATCAGCACCTCCACCAGTCAAGTGATGATCCTTCCACATCATATTTATCCGTAGTATGCCACTGAAGTTCAAACTATGTGAAGTAGTTAGTGAGGAATATCAAACATTTAATTCCAAATTCATTAATTCTATAAAATCCATATCCACTACATCTACATAATTTGAGATGTTATTTATAAATACCTATAATCTGGTATCTGGTTCGAGACCCTATCGGTACTTATGAACATTCATATGGTCATCATTTCACAACATCTGGTGAAAAATAAGCTAGATTAGGAATCCAATTTCGCTATGTTGAGACAAAATATTCTCATTATTTCAATAATAATTATTCTAGAGACTTTACCTTAATAAGTTACACCATAGAAAACAAAAATTATTAGATATTTCTTAAACATTTCTAATCCAACATCATTTGAATATCTTTTTGTACCATGGTATCCTGCCAATTTCATTTAGGACCCTCAAGTGTGAATGTTTTTCATATCACTATGACAAACATAGGTTTATCTTGGAAGTCTATGATAAGATAAATAATTTAATAACACTTATCTGTATCATGAGGATCATTCATCCCATTATGGAATAATGTCTTTTGATACAGCAAATCCCATGATTAATATATTTCTCCTACAAATCATGATTTCACCTTAATAATTAAGAAATTAGCTTCTTTAACATTATGATCCATGGTGTGATCTTCTCTAACATATCCATGACAATGTTTTGATCCATTTAAGGATTTTTTTCTAGAGTAGTAGAACACCCTCGAAAGGAACTCGTAGGACATGTATTGTATGAAAAATAAAATACATCAGAATAAAAGAAATGATTAGAAAATAGAAAAAACTCATTTCAGACTAAATGAACCTAAATAAATAACTGAGATCAACTACAAGAAACCAAAATAGAAGATAAAAATTAGAACATACCATGGAACACCGAGTCTCATCATAGAAAAATATGGTCATACATTTACCACAATATACATAGGAATGCCAAAAATATTATCTCCATTCTACCAAATACCCCAAGACAATGAATCTTGGGGAAAGGCCACATTTGATAAAAAAAAGTAATGAAACCTATGGAGATACATTCTAAAAATAGTTCCTGACCCGATATTCCACATACACAGAGGTTGTTCTCAATCCCCATGGGCAGGAAAATATCAACATACAATCAAACAACAATCCAAGAGAAAAATTTCTCCCAACCTATGAAACAAAATTGAATTTATATTCAAAATAATAAATAATAAAATAGTTAAATATATCCAACCATATAACTAAAATATTGTAATCCAAACAACTCAATATTAGAAACCATATTGACATATAGATCAACCCACAATGGAGTACCAAAACATGAAAAAAATAACCACACCATATGATAGTGTTGGGAGACTCACACCATATCACCACTAGCTACACAACTCAACTGAATGAAATCCTCACAACATCACTATCATTCCTTACCTTTCCCTACACCAAAATACATAAAAATTTCTAATCAATTCCAAATGGGTATGTAGGGTCTGAGATAATAGGATCAGTAGAATCACACCTAGTTTTTTCATATCAACTCTCTAAACAAAAATCAAAGAATTCTCAATATTTCAAAAACATTGAATGATAATATATTAACAGTTTATATATTCGAGTAAGGAAAAAATATTTTAATTTGGACTCTTTCCAAATTTGCAAACATAAAAGGTAAATATGTTTCGATAAATTTCATATTAAAATATAACTATAGATATATCAATTCAAACAAATCATTCATCATATATCATATCAAATCCATGGATGTATAATCAAAATAGTACATACCATAAGTGTCTAAAAGCATCCAAGAATTTGTGGTAACATGACAACATGGATCACACTATGTTAGGATAGATATTACAGCCATAAAACCATTGATTATAGAGTATTCACCAAGCCACTAAAAATATTCAATGACACTAGAGATTTGATAAAAAATCATGAAGGTTAACCCACAGTAGGTCAACCAAGTACCTAGAACAACAATACTTGTAAGAAGAGGAATTCCCGATGATAAAGCCCCTCGACAGTGAATGATACCTATTATTATACCTTCATCATAAGTATCCATGGCATCCCTGGTGCTCTATTTTCAAATATAGTTCAAAAAACCATTTCCATCAAACCTGAATTGAAAACCATTTCAAAATTCCTTGAAAACCAATTAGAAATTATGAAATTAATGGAAAACCCATATTTTATAATCCAATGATTCCAACACAAAAAATCCATTTAATTCCATTTAATATAATAAAAATTTATCAATAATAAAAGCAATGTAGTTCACCAACACATTCTATATATATAACCACCTACCTAAAAAATCAAGCTTTCAAAATCCCACAAAGGGTTCCACCAACAAGGAAGAAAATAAAAAAGTAAATTGAGACCCTATATCCAATCCTCAAATATTAGAATTGATTCAAATAAACAAATGGGATTGTGGAGAAGAATAAATAACACATTCCTCAACAATGTACACCCGAAACACCTCATCATATATAGAATGGAACCCAAAACAGGGTCACATAACATATATGTAAGGAAAAATGTGGAATCATAACCAAAAAAATAAAAAAATACAATATTACACTGTACAAATTCTACCGCTATCAAAGGCAATGTATAAGAAGAAATTATTTTTTACCTGAAGAGATACAACAAAATACCTAAATGATATAATGCTGATTGAATCAATATGAATCAATCAGAGGATCCCAATGTATCCAAAGAAGAGAAATAGCCTAGAAACCTTGTGGGTTCAAAATAATGAATAAAAAAATTGTTCATCCAGTACCCTGAAATCTATCCTCCATACATTTATATGATGTCTAACCTCTTTATTCGGCCTGTCAGGCAAATGGATCAAATAGGCTAAAGAACATGCTACCTTTTTATTAAAATACAACCATTTATCATCAAAAAAAAAATCATACATTACATTGTCTGTATTCCTTCCGTTCTTTGTATGTAATTCATGACTGATGTTTGGAAACCAAGTACATGTCATGTGACCACTTTCAATTCTGTGTAATCTGACAACTTACTGTAGAAAATCTAGATCCATAAAAAAACCTAAAAGCAATGAGGGTGTTCTTTATAGGTTAGAAGAACCCAAAATATACATTAAAAAATTTATACTTGGAATTAATTAATTCAAAAATCATACATCCCTGAACCATAAGTTATTTTTCTTAGTATACACTATCTATCCTCCGGAGTCCCAAGACACACCAAATTTATGGGGAGAACTAGTGAAGGGAAAGGAAAATTACATAAAGAGGGTAACAATATGTTACCAATATGGTTTATAGATGTATATATAACAAATATGTATATAATAAATAATTATAAATTAAAATAAAAACTATTTTAAAATACATGAAATATTTTTCTAAATGATATTAATTTAACATATGTAAGAAAGTGTGTTCTAGATCAATAAATTAATCAAAATAATTTTAGTGAATGATTTAAATGAAATTTATATAGTATATATATTCAATTAATTATTTTAGAATAATTTTATATATTTAATATATAATATATATGAATAAATCCAATTTTACCCTCAAAAACTCAATTTTTCTAAAAAACCAGTTATGTCGCCTTTTTATGATGCCTATATTTTAAAATAATTTATGATACTTTTATAGGATGAATTTTTTAAAAAAATCATTTTTAGTTCATATATTATAAATTAGATTGGGATAAATATTTGGTACTTTTTGAAATTGTCATGACCCGTCCCCTGATGTCCATTACGTGACTACCCCAAGCCCACCTTCTATAGGCCAGGGGCTGGAGACTAGCACCAAAGGAATAAATCCCTATACTGGGAAGGCATTTCCTTTATAATTATAAACACACACAATAGAGAACACAATGGGATACAAAACACTAAGTAAAACTATATAACAATAGAGTGCTGAAAAGTAAAGGGGTTCGGTAATAAAAGCTCAACTGTAATGTACAAGTACCACTGAAAAAGAAAAAATAGCTGATAGGTGAGAAATAGCTCCTTGATCATCCACCAAGAATCCTACTTTAAAGGTAGGTATAGATAACCTCCTCTACACACCACGTCCATCAGTCTCCTTCGGGTACTGACTCGTCATGAGGTCCACCTCTGGGAACTGTCTAGTCCTCGTACACTTAGCCTCAGTCAGTTCTGTATATCATCTGCATCCAACAAAACAAGGTGCGGTCATAGACCGTGTAGGGGTTTTTATAACTAAAATAATTAGGGACCCTGAGATCCTCAAGGTATCATAAAATCAACAAGGATAAACCACAAAGTATGAAATCAACAGGCAACCCCACTTATGTTTATGCCCATGCATATACCTAAGTTATCAAGTAATCCATCTCAATCATGAGGAAACAAAAGTTAATGACTCAGCTCCCACGGGTATGAAACTTATGTAAAGAGATAGAGATTGTTAGATGTATCCACTGAATCATCTATTCTGTCGAAGCCACACAGAATTCCGGAATAGAAATCAGAACTATCGAACCCACATAGGATCTAGGAATAGTCATTAGTGCTATCGAACCCACAAAGGATCCATGAACAGTAGTCAGAGCTGTCGAACCCTCAAAGAATCCAGGATCAGTCATTAGTGCTGTCAAACCCACACAGGATCTAGGAAGAGTCTCCAGTGCTATCGAACCCACACATGATCCGAGAATAGTCATTAGTGCACAACAAGCCACAGGGTTCCTCACAAAGCATTCTTGATTCTGGGAGGGTCTGCTCCTCAATCTATGTGTTGATACATAAACTACCACAATGTCTCAAGTTGATGTATCCAGAAGACTTTTATTTCCATAAGAAACCCAAAGCGACAAACGGTGCATCAATCTGAGGCCTGTTCTGAGAGTTATTGGCATTTTCATTCCGAGGGTCCAGTTGGATTTATGTTCGATCCAACCCGGACATAGCCCAACTGTTTCCAAACTTTTATTTGGGTATACCAAAAAAACCTTCTCCCTCAAAGGATTCCGTCGCCGCAGACAGTTCATCAATCGGACGCCCGTAGCTCATGTTACGGGCAAAAGAGTAGAAACTGGTCAAATGGGTCCGGGTCCGGTCCGACCTATTCGGACCGACCTAGACCATCCAGGGTCCGGACTAGGGTCCGACCCAATCCATGGGTCTGACCCTGATCATTGGTCTGACCCCGTCTGCTGGGGTGGCCCAACCCGCGAGGGTGGCATTGCCTGTGAGGGCGGCCCGACCCGTGCTGGGTTCGGCCCACGTTGGGTCTGGCCCGCGCTGGGTCCGGCCCGCATGGCCAGCGGCCCATGCGGCTGGTGCCCTGGGAGGTCCGACCTAGCCATGTCTAGGGGGAGGATGTTCCCCGTGGAAAACTCGAATGACTTATCCATTCAAGTGGGAGTCAACCGGTGCGACGTGGTGCCGGTCCGCATCACACGAGACCCAACGACGGGTCCCGCTCCTACCGGCTGGACGAGCGGCCATTCACCTCCCACGTGGTGCTGTTGTGCCATGTCAAATCCGGCTACCTAGCTGCTCGGGCCGTCGGTCATCCTCACGGCTGGCCTTGCGCCGACCGCCGCTGCAGCCAGGGGTCGCGCCCCCTTTTTCTCCACCACGCGTCGCAGTTATGCCGCACCTTCTCGGGCGACCTGGCGGCTTGAGCCACCAGTTTTCTTCGCGGCTTGATCGCAATGCCACGACTACACCGGCATGGCCCGCCTGCCGCAGCTTACTCCTCTGGTGGTGCGGTTGCGCCACCGCAGTCACGCGGTGACGTTCGTTGTTCCATCCATCAGAGAACTTTTCACGGGTCACCGGACGCATTTCGGTGGCCCGATTCTCATTCCGGGAGTAGCCACACACTCCTTGGGACGTCGCCTTCAATCCAAAACTATTTTTGACAAGTAACTCTCATCTCAGACTCATGACGTGTTTAGCGTCAAATTCTGCAGACAAGGCAGAGGGGTCAAGCTGTGTTTGTTCGGCCCACGTCCTTCGTGTTATGCTGATATCTAGCGGCTTTGAATTATAATCCTCGACAGAAAATGAAATAACATGCAACAATTAACAAAAGCGTGAACCCATAACATTCTTTTTTGATCATTGAAGAAGTCTCAAAAAGGCAGACATCGATTCGTTGTAGAAGAACGCATTCTACGTCAAGGAGGTTCGGAGGAAAAAAGTCGAAGTCAGAATCGAGGTCTCTGTTCTTCTTTGATTGGAGGGTTCTTTGTCGGCGGAACACGTTCTTCACTGAGAGTCTTCTATAAAGTTCCACACAAAAGACAAATTCCAACCCTGAAAAAATAGATTTTCCTTACTAATTATTTAATCATTGGCACATAATTTGAAATGATTCAAATTAATTAATTGTTCTTCTCAATTAATTAATTGAGAGGATTTGACACTATAAAGTGGGGAGCTCATGAGGTTTTAACCTCGGGTGGTCCCCACCATATTAAATATGAAGAGGAGGTTAGGTTCGGGTGGGCCCCACCAGCATAACCTCTCATGAGAGATTATGGTGTGGTAGTCCCCACCTCCAACTTCCACATGGTGGTTATAAAAAATAAAATAAAATAATACATGAACTTATTTTATTTTATTATTCCACGTAAAACCCAAAAACTATCTTTTATTTCTGACCATATTCCGTCAAGGTGAAAGTCTTCTTAAGAGAATACCAGCGCTGCGAGTTCAGCGGTGCCCTCATATTTCAATTTTGAGCACCGATTTAGATGTTATAAAAATCCACTCGTACGTTTACTAAACATACCCGAAAAAACTTCATAAATTGATTTTGGGCACACCGGGCCTCGGAATCACGCATTTTAAGTTTTCAAAAACTCGTAAAATTCTCATGTAGTTAAGAAAAAAATTTCCACAGAAATTCTGGGTCTTTACATTCCCCCACCTCAAGGCTCTACGTCCCTATAAGACACAACTAATAACTATGGAAACAGGTGGGGGTACTGAGCACACATTTGAGCCTCCCACTCCCATGTTCTCTCCTAGAGGTTCCCGTAATGCCAACAAATGCACTCCAGAGGTATCAACCACCAATGAAGGACCCACTACAGTCGATCCTCAATCTCTAATGGAACCTCCGCAAATGTCTCCCCATCAACAACATCCACCACTCCCTGGTCGATGATGTGAGAAGGGTCATGCACGTATCTCCACGGCTAGGATACATGAAAGACATCATGCACCCAGTGCAACTGATGTAGAAGAGATAAATAGTATTCCACCTCGCAAACATAGCTAAGGACCTAAAATGGTCTAATGAAATGTGGTGATAAATTTCCACCTTGGCCAAATCTCCATAAACCTCATCAGGGTGAGACCCATAGAAAGACGTGGTCACCATCCTCGAACTCTAGAGGTCTCCGTCTCCTATCAGCATATGACTTCTGTCTGCTCTGAGGAGTCTTCATCCGCTCCTGGATGATCTTCACCTTCTCTCTGGTAGCTCGTACTGTCTCTGGTCCCACTAGTTCTGACTCCCCTAGGTCTGTCTAGAACAATGGCGATATGAAATGTTGACAGTAAAAGGCCTAAAAAGGTGCCATCCCAATGGTGGAGTAATAGATGTTGTTGTATGAAAACTCCACCAAAGGTATGTGATCCTCCCCGATAAGACTGAAGTCGATGAAACAAGAATGCAACATGTCCTTGAGGGTCTAAATGGTCCACTCTGTTTGACCATCCGTCTGAGGATGGAAGGTAGTGCTCAGATGAAGCTACAACTCGAAAACCTCTTGCAACCTTTTCTATAGTCTAGAAGTAAATTGTGTGTCACGATCAGAGACAATAGAAGAAGTTACTCCATATAGCCGCACAATATCTTTCACATAGAGGCATCCCGAGCTCTCTACTGAACCATGCTCTCTGATCAGTAGGATGTGGGCCAACTTGGTGAGTTGATTAACGATCACCCAAATTGAGTCGTGACCCCTGAATGTATATGGAAGTCCTGTCACGAAGTTCATGGATATCCCATCCCACTTCCATTATAGGACCTCTAAATGCTGAACCAAGCCTGCTGGTACCTAGTGCTCTGCCTTCACTTACTAAAAATTGAGGCATCGAGAGACAAACTCTACTAATGCCTACTTTATACAAGGCCATCAGTGCTGTCTTCAACGGTGCTGGTACATCTTTACCACTCCCGGATGTACTGCTAAAGGGGATGTGAGGAACTACCTCAACACTTACTCTTGAAGTGAAACTGGTACCCTAGTACAACCTATGAAGAGGATGAAATGCTCCCCACCTTCAGAAAATCAATCAATTGCATGTCCTGTGGATATCTAAGCACGTCGTGTCTCGCAGTCAGCGTCCCCATGCAGTGTCTCCCTGAATCGCTGAAGAAGTGGGAGAAGTGAATGTAAGGGGATGAAGGAAAGCTGCTCTGTCTCTATCAACAAAAGATACCGGTAAAGCAGCCAGTTGCTCTATCGCCACGCCTAGCAGCTGTATACCATATCTCCTACAGAGTGCATCTGCTACAATGTTCCCTTTCCCCGAAGTATAGACTATCTTAAGGTCATATTCCTGGAGGAACTCAAGCCATCCCCGCTCTCTCAAGTTTAGGTCCTTCTCAGAGAAGATATACCAGAGACTCTGGTGGTCAGTGTTGACTTTGAAATGCTCACCCATCATATAGTGCCGCCAAATCTTCACAGAGAAGACCACTGCTACTAACTCCAGATCATGGGTGGTATAGTTCTACTCATGTTATATCATCTGACGAGAATCATAAGTGATCACTACTCACTCCTGCATCAGGACACATCCGATTCTGGTCCCTGATGCATCGCAGTAAACTTTGTACCCTACGCCCGCCTCTAGAAGCCTTAATATGGGGTCACTAGTTAGCCTCAACCTCAGTTCCTGGAATCTCTGCTGGCATCTCTCCGACCACACGAAGGTTTTCCCCTTCTTCTTCAAGGGTGAAATTGGTGCTGCAACTCTAGAGTTGTATAGAATGAATCTACGGTAGTATCCAGCCAAACCCAAGAAACTATGTACCTTCGTCACAATCCTGGGTGCCTCCCAAGAAAGTACCGCCTCAATCTTCAATGGATCCACTACAAATCCAGCCTATGAGATGACATGTCCAAAATATTGAACCTCTCAGATCCAAAACTGGAACTTTGAGAGATTAACATTAAGTCGGTGCTCTCAGAGTGTGTCCATTACTACCTGGAAATGGAAGGAATGCTTCTCCTTAGTAGTCCAGTAGATCAGAATGTTGTCGATGAAGACTACAAAAAAGTGATCAAGGTATGGTTGGAAAATCCTGGTCATGAGTCCCATGAAGACTTCTGGAGCGTTTGTTATTCCAAAAGGGATAACCAAGAACTCTTAGTGGCCATACCGAAATCTAAAGGCCTTCTTTTACAAATCCTCATCTCGAACTCTAAGATGGTGATAGCCTGATCTAAGGTCTATCTTTGAGAACCACCGTGATCCCATTAGCTACTCAAAGAGGTCGTCAATCCTCAAGAGTGGGTACTTTTTCTTCACGGTCACCTAGTTTAGGCGACGGTAGTCAACACAAAGCCTCAATATTTCATCAGCCTTCTTGGCAAATACTGTCGAGGATTCCCTTGAAGAAACTCTGGACCGGATGAATCCCTTCCCCTACAAGTCCCCCAGCTAAACCCACATCACGTGAAGCTCCGTGGGAGCCATCCAATATGCTGGTATAGATATCGTTGTCGTCCTAGGGGTACATGTTAATATAAAAGTACACCTACCTGCGAGGAGGTAATCCTTTGACATCATCAGGGAAATCATCCACGTACTGGTCCACCACTATAGGATAAGTCAGACTCTCTACTTCAACTGATCTTAGGGAAAGGTATGCCATTTGATGAGTGATCGGCTGCACCCCCCTCCGAGTAAGTTCGTCCTATGTTGCAAAGGCTCCCTTCTCACTGGTGATGGTAAACCTGGTCCCATCCATGCAGACACACCACACATTGCGCCTAATATAGTCAATCAGAACATGCACTGCAGATAGACAGTCCATACCCATGATGACGTCGTAAGGCATCGAGGCCACTACGAAGAGATCCTAGCCGATGCTCTCACCTCATAGAGTAATATCACACTGCGGTAAGTAGTGTGTGATCATCAAGTCTACTCTCGTAGGAGTCTTTAGGCATAATGATTGATCCAACAACTCTGTCAGAATCTCCGAGCTCTGAACGAGGGCAGTGGAAATGAAAGAATGACTGGAACCTGTGTCTATAAGAACTACAACTAAGGTGGAGTTGACAGAGATCATACCTCGAATCATATCTAGAGTGCCGTGATCATACGCCTTAGCTACCTAGAGCTAATCTATCTTCTTTCCACATGCTCCCTACGGTCGAGGGTGGTCCTCCTGGTGGTGGGGGTGGTAACATATAAAAACATCATCCGCTGCTAGCTGCATGAACAACTCCTCTGCCACATCCGCCTGTGCATTTCAGATCACTTCGATCAATCCTCCGACTCAACATGGGAGGTCCCTCAACTGTCTGATGATCATCCGAATGACGGGTTGTACAGTCACATGCCATGTGACCCTGCCCTCCACATGTGAAACACTTCTTGTTCCCTGAATGACTGACTTTGTCTCGTGTGCCTCACACAATCGAACCCGTGCCTGAGGTCGTCCACTGGATGGTCTGGTCCGCTTGGACCTCTGCGAAATATTTCTACTTATAGATGTTGAATACTCCGCTACGTGATGTCTGGTGGTGGGTCTCACTGCTGGTGACTGCTCAAAATGGAAACTCTCTACTAAGAGGGCTCATTCTAGCACCCCCGCCTACGTCGGGATGCTGAGTGAGATCATTGAAGCCCTGATCTCTTGCCTGAGCGCCGACTCGAAGGTTCGGGCCCTGAATAAAGGGTCATTCTCTATATCTGTGGAGTAGCACAAAATTTCATTGAACCTCGCTGAGTAATGTTCAATCGTCATGCTACCCTACTGTAGATGTAGTAGCTCTTGTATCTGTACTGCACATAGGGTTGTTGGGACAAAATCCATTCAAAAAATTCATTCGAAGTCAGCCCAGAGTAGTGTCGCAGTGTCATGAACCTATAGCATTAGGCTTCACCATATTTCTGAAGGAGACTTGCGACAAAGATAACTATAAGGTCGGCTGGTGTCCCTACTAGTTTGAATACTCTCACCATAACCTCCAGCCAATCCTCAGCTGCCTGCTGGTCCGTCTCACACCTTTACCTTGGTGGCCTCTTGTGTTGGAACTTGTGAAATGCACTCAGGCAGTGTGCACTCTCTCCTGCTAAGGCTGGTGGCATCGGTGGCCCAACGGGTAGTGGTAACGCTAGTGCCTCCACTATGAGAGGGCCCTATACCGAGGCCTCGTTGCTTAGTGGGATGCCATATCGTAAAAATCATGGAACCCTAGTTGGCTATCTGCATGGGGCCATCATTAAAAGAAATAGGTGTTCCATGGTTAATAAGTTATACCTGGTGAGGTGACTCAAATAGATCACAAAGAAAACTAATGAAACACAAACACAATCAGTGTTTTTGGGCACTGAGTCGGAAATCAAAATTCAGGGACCTGGTGTTTGGATACGTCGGCCGCCACACAAAAACTGGAGTCCCTAAACTGAAATCCACACTCAGTACCCTTAACACTATTGGTTCCTTAAAAAGATCAGAGTCCTTTGTTTTGCAGTAGAACTGAACCCTTTGATACCAATTTGTCACGACCCATCCCCCAGGGACCGTGCCTTGACTAGCATAAGCCCGTCTTCCATAAGCCAGGGGTTGGTGACTACCACCAAAGGCGTAAATCCCTATACTGGTAAGGCATTGAATTTATGACTGTAAAAACACAAAATAGAGAACACAGTTGGATACAAAACACTAAGTAAAACAATATAACAAGAGAGTGCTAAAAAGTAAAGGTGTCCAAAAATACAAGACCAATTGTAAAGTACATGTACAACTGAAAAGTAAAAAATAGATGATAGGTGAAAAACAGCTCCTGGATTTTCCACCACGGATCCTACTTGATGGGTAGGTAAAGATAGCCTCCTCAGAACACCACATACTTCAGTCTCTTCCGGGTACTGACTCGTTGTGAGGTCCACCTCTAGGTACCGTCCCATCCTTGTACAGTCAGCCTCAGTCAATGTTGTCATTTGTCTACATCCAACATAATAAGGTGCACGCATAGCCTGTGTAGGGGTGAGTATAACGATACTCAATAGGGAACCTGATACCCTCAAGGTCTCATGAAATCCAACAAGGATAAACCACGAAGTATGAAATCAACAGATAACCCCACTTATGTATATGCCCATGCATATACATAGGTTATCAAGTAATTCATCTCAATCATGAACATAGGTATACAACTTATGCAGAGAGATAGATATGATCCCATGTAGCCATTGAATCATCTATTCTGTTGAACCCACATAGGATCCAGGAACAGAAATCAGAACTGTTGAACCCCAACAGGATCCAAGAATAGTTGTTAGTGCTGTCGAACCCACACAGGAACCAGGAATAGTAGTTGGATTTGTCTAACCCACACAGGATCTAGGAATAGTCGTCCATGCTGTCGAACCCACACAGGATCCAGGAACAATCGTTTGTGTCGTCGTACCCACACATGATTCAGGAACAGTCGGTTGGAGCGTTCTTCATCGGTGGAACACGTTCTTCGCTGGGAGTCTTCTCCTGAGTTTCACCCAAAAGACAAATTCCAACCCCCAAATAATAGATTATCCTTTCAAATTATTTAATCATTCACACATAAGTCAAAAAGATTCAAATTTCTTAATTGATGTGCTCAATTAATTAATTGAGAGGATTTGACACCATAATGTGGGGAGATCAAGAGGTTTCAACCTCATATGGTCCCCATCATAATAAATATGAAGAGGATGTCAAGTTAGGGTGTGCCACACGACCATAACCTTTCATGGGAGAATAATATGTGGTGTTCCCCACCTACATTATCCACACGATGGTTATAAAAAATAAAATAAAATAAGACGTGCATTTATTTTATTTTATTATTCCACATAAACCCCAAAAACTATCTTTTATTCCTGACCATCTGTCATTGAGGTAAAAGTATTCTTAAGAGAATACTTGCACGACATGTTCAACGGTGCCCTCAGATTTCAATTCCGAGCACTGTTTCCGAAGTTATAAAAATCAGCTCGTACGTTTACTGAACGTACCCGAACAAAACATCAGAAATTGATTCCAGGAAAACTAGGCCTCAGAATCATGCACCGTTTGTTTTCACAGACTCATAAAATTCCCTTGTATTTAAGAAATAATTTTCCAAAAAAATTCCTGGCCTTTACAGAAATGTTTCTTATTTTATCAATAATATAAAATAATGAATTTTAATTGAAAATTTTCCCTTCACAAAAATTATTAGAAAAGTTAAAATATATTTTCAATTATTTTAAAAGTTAAATTAGTTAAATTATACATCTATATATCGAACATAGTTCAGTATAATCTATTTCATTTTAAATTTTGATATTAAAGTTTTATAAAAGTTTTATCACTTTCGTACTAAAAAATCATTTTCTCATCACGTTTATGAGATTCATATTAAATTATCTATTACCACTATCATTGAAATAATTTCAATATTGGTTTAAATATTTTTAATCATCATAGTTTATATAATTTAATAATTCAAAAATTAATATTTTAAAAATTATACAATATACATAAAATTTAATAGTCATTTTTACGGTAAAAATGAGTTTACAGGGGGTTAAAAAGAAAATATAAGGGTATGAATGACATATATTTTTGAATAAAAACAATTTTATTAACATATTTAAACCATGTTTCCAATATGTCTCTATAATAGTCTATTTTATACCCTTATGATATATGAAAAATGAGGGATTACTCAACTCATTTCAGTGATACCTAGTGTCCCCACTCCCGCACTTAAAAAATGCCACCCCTCTCCTCCCTTTATTACACCTTCACACATTATTTGTTTTGAAATGAACAAGAAAAATCACTTGTTTTCATATCCTCAACCTATAATAATTATTTTGGGAAAAAATACATCTTATGTAGGCTTTAGTGAAAACCTGAGGATAATACATGAGGAAGAGGTAATATTCTTCAATGAGTATATTTATTTTTTTCCTTCCCCAAACTATTAAATTATTATAATAATATAAATATATAATATAGTAAGTATATTAAATATAAATATATATTTTTATTCTATTTTAGGGACCTATAAAATCTCCATATCAATCAATAGGGTTAGGAAATCATCATTTGTGTATACATCAGACTACCACCATGCGAACTGATGTTATTCGTGCTTACATTTCCATCTATCATGATTTTAAAAAATAATTGAATTGAAATTTAAATATTATATAAATTGTATATATGGTTTTATTATGATTTTGGAATAATTATATCACACATACCTTTATACTGTTAATTTTGCGGATATACGATAACAATGTTTGTGAGAGAAAAACACTACCACCTTGCAAAACAATGCAATTTGTTCAAGATTGAAATGAAATGAATTAAAGATGAGATTAGTTAAAATATGTGTTATATTTGGAAGAATTATGATTTATTATTGATAATATATTACTTAATTTTCTATCATTCAATCCAATAATAAAATGTAAATAGTGTATTTGTCTATGTACGACCTACCGTCTCTATGAATGGTTTATTTAATTTTCTATAAAAAATTTATGGATTTATATAAATACATATATATTGAATATGTATAATATATATTTAATGGATTAGAATATTGGTATGATGGATCTATGATCTATTAAATTTGACCAATAATATAACCAATGAAAACATATGTGAAAAACAAAGCGGTTATTACACGAAACATAACTTTAACATAGAGTTGTTAATAAACGTGTAATAAATGGTTATAGGAAAATATTATAAAGAATAATATATGTTATTATGGTTTTTAATATACTTATATTTTACATATATTTATTACAATGTATGTTTTAACATGTTTGACGAATGTTAAGAGTTAAGGTAAGAGATTTTCGTCTAAATTTTTTCTTATGTGACACACATTACATTTTAACACATGTTTTATTTATATTGTTTGAATACATCCCATGAATGTATTTTATGATAATTATACTTATATTTATTGTTATTTATATATAAATTTTCATATCCTTATGTCATGGGGTTCATGGAAAAAACATTTCCAGCATGGTATGGGAATTTTTTTGTCTCATTTATAATTTTTTGATATGTACGTTATGTTATACACTAATATTATTTCAGGATGTGTATATACCACCCAAATAAATTATAATATCTATAAATTATTTATTATAATGATATATTATGTTTTAATTTATGTTATTATTTCATGGGGACTATAATTTAATGGTACTAAAGTGGTAATTATTTAATGTTAGAGTCTCATCATATATTCGGATTGTTTATGATTTAGTCTCCAATATTGAAATATAATGAACTACCTATCATAGTTTATATTTAATTTTATTGTCCTATTTTTATTACATGAGAATAAAATTTTCACCTTAACATTGAACTATTCATTTAAATTAGTGTTGAAAATTAATGTTTTTATGAAAAATCATCTTTTCGATCAAAAACCCATTTTCTCATAAAACCATGTTTCTTAAAAGTGTTTCAAAAAATGGTGTAAAAATTTAATGAAATAATTTATTATATAAATTTATACACATTCAAAAAATTTTAAGAAAATTTTAAAAAGGAATCATTATGTTGTTTTTGAAAATGATGAATGATTGTTCTTTATCAATTTTTTTTAAAACATCCTTGTTTTTTGACCTGGATAACAAGAATAGTGTGTCTTGTTATCATGACCGCACTATTATTTCAAGATTATCTTATGTGTTTTTAAAGTTATATCAATGAATTTTTTTTCACATATAAATTTGAAATTATAATATGCTAAATACTTGTTCTAAAATGAAATGATTTTGAATTTTTTTTATGTTCATGGAAATCAATTAAATAATGGAAATGATATTTTCCCTAAGAAATGTTTTATATGACCATTTAGAATAATTTTATATCTATAATTTCATTATTTTTTGTTAACAAGGCCATACTAGATATATTATCAAACAATTAATTTCTTATTATTTATTTAATTGTTTTTTGTTTATGATGAAATGTTATCTATGAAACTTGTTTCTCTTCCACAAGTTATTCTATGAAAAAATGATTATTATACCAACTAATTTTCATGGGTTATTCTAGTAAGAAATTGTTGTGAAACATATCTATTTTCCATAGGTTATGATATGATGAATTTTTTACGACACCCAATTCAATTAATGGGTTATTATTTTGTGAATGTTTTAGGATATTGTTGTACATATATATATCTGGGTGTTTCATTATGTGATTGTGATTACGTTATAACCTAGGAAAATTGAAATGTTTTAACCCAATACATGTGAGACGTATTTATCCATTATATTCATTGGTCAAATAATTATACTTCATCTGATAGATAGTAATGGAATGGAGAGTTATATTGGTCCATTAAGGGACGTTCTCAACAATGATGGTATCGAGAGTAAACCATGAGAACTATAATGTTATCTATAGACCTACCTTTTAATTATACAATGTTTTGTGAAAATATTATTGCATGTTTAGAGTGTTATGTATAAACATGATAACATGTATGTGATGTTATGTTTGGACCTTTATTTCATGCCCATATATTTTGTGTGTAATCTGTTTCATGTTGAAAATTTTTATGATGGATATATTTAATTTTCATAACAAAATCATTGATCTTGTTTCTATTTATATATGATCATAATGTTATAATATGATATGTATGGATCAAATACCTTTTTCTTTACAATGTAATGATCTTATGAATAATATTCTTTTAATATGTTATGATTCATGTGTTATTATAATAACTTTTCTATGACTCATGTTTATGATCTATGATGGGTTTGGTGAAAACATCATAATATTTTCTAATTATCAAACACCCTTGTGATTATTATATTATTTAGTATTATAATAGTTTTATATCTATTATTTTTACCCTTACTGAGAATATGACGTCACCCATTTGTATATTTTTATTCCCCTGGTTATGAAGAATATTTTTATGTATACTATGTATAAAAAGATTCTATGATTGGATTAAAATTTCATGGAAATATTGAAGATATTTTACCAGATTAGATGATTATGTTCTATGATTCCAAAGGAACTGAAGTATTATGGTCTTCATGGGTGTGTTTTTATAACATAATGAATATTGATAAGAAAATATTTAATATCCATATATGAGAATCGTGGGTCTCTATATTTATGATATTTTATCTTATCATAAGAAGAATATGTATGGTGATTTTTTTAGTCCCTCTTTTTTAATGTTCTTCATAGAGGGAAATACCTCTAATATTTCTATTTGATAGACCTTCAGTATTTGATAGAAACTATTTTTCCATTATAGGTGGGTTTTTGGACTAATTATCACATGGATCTTATTTGTTCCATTAAATAAAATCACATATTTTCAGACATAACTATTCAACATCATCCATATCATGGACATTATATATTCACTGTAAGTTATTGCATATTACTTCCTAATACATATTATTATTTATTGTAATAGTAAATATTCGTATATATTATTTGGAATGTTATACCTGTCTATGGATAGGGAAAATATTCAATCATAATCTTCCCCGATGGACAATATAATGCTTAATTCATCATATGAATAACTGATGGTGTTTACCAGGGTGATGGTAGAGTCCCCTGATTCATTTCCTAATGTGGGTTTGGAGTTACCTCTTCTATTATATAATGATAATGGAATATATAAACAACTAGGTGACTATCAATTTTAAAACTTTTAGTATAATAATTCACCTTCGGAGTTACATGATCATCAGGTACAGATCAATAGTCATTTGTAGGGTGGCTTTATTCTGTTGAGAGTTTCAAAATAGAGTGAAATAGTTCTTTTTATATTGAATGATGATGGTATGATTCATATATTAATCTATTATCATCATAATATTATAATTATATTAATGATACTCCATCAAATTCATGGGATTGAGGTTATATTTTATCAGCTAAATGGACAGATATTGTTCTAAAATATTGAATTATGATCATGATATAATCATATATTTCTAAAGGATGTGGATAATGTTAAAAAAATTATGGATCATTTTTTAGGAATTACAATTTCATTGTGATTTCATTCATGGTTAGTATTTCTCAATATATGTTCATGGATTTGAATATCACAGTGTTCCTTGAGTTCATGGATTTGTTCAAGGTCATTTTCTGTGATAAAATCATAATGTACTATGTATCTGGGGAGTAGCACACAAATCATCACAAGAAAATTTTTAGAGTTTTTCATCATTCAAATATACTTATAATTATTTCAATTTTTTTATTTCTAGGCTCATAATGGTGTCTTTTTAGGGAATGTTATGTCCTAGTGTGTTATATTTTTTTATCTTATTATAATAGAGTATGTTGTTTCATAGGAAGCACTCAATAATATATTAGAGGATCATAATTTCCTCATTAATGAAGTTTAATAATGGAATTAGAAACCCATAAAATATTTTATTACAAATCATTTGATAGAAATAATAAAAATTGATATTGTATTGTTGTGATCTAACTAGTTTTAGGAAGATTTTGAGTATATGATTAAGAATATGGTCAATTTTTTTATTTTTTTTATTCTAGAAGAAGTAGTTTAGTTCAAGGTTTTTTGTGAAACTTCATATTAAGGATTGATATGTCTCTTGATATAGTATATTTTAATTACTTCTTACGTGTCTTTTTAGTGACACAATTATGTGTCTTTCTCTCTACAACTCATGAACATGAATTATCTATAATTGTGTTGTCCATGATGTTTTTGAGGCATTACCACATTTTATAATGACTTTTGGACTTAACCAATCCTAAAATTCCGTGATTGGGTTTATCCATGAATTACTTTAACAGGAGAAAAATATGGTGTATAGAATTATTGTAGGATTATGACTTTAAAATTTCATATATACTAGTACAGTTTAATTTTATAACAAATTTATTGAGTAGGAAGTCATAGAATGATTCTATAAATGAATATGTACATTCCAATTGAGTTTTTTCATGATCTATTAACATCTAATCTCAATTTGGGTGGGTTTTTTGGAAAAGGATTTCTTTTTAAGAAGATAGTGATGTTTTATTTTGTGAATTAGGTAGTGAATTACTAAATGGGGGATTTGGATATGGTGACCTAGAAAGCACATGTTACCTATAGTGTTACACATTATATATAATCTTATAATGACTCTGATTGGGTTTTTTAGGGGACGATATTCCTTTATTAGTGATTCATGTGGTGTTACTCCAAATTTCCCACAACTCACCCTTTTTAGTAAATAATTGTTTAAAAAATATGCACCATTCTTATTGATTTTGGTTTTGGTAGCTTGGGTTGAACAATTAAGTTTTAATATCATGTCTATATTTTTAGTTTTTAGGTTGTGAAATCCTAACATCACGTTCCCAGTGTGTTAATACAACCATTATATTTTACAATGAATTAGTGGGAAGAAAATTTTAATGTTTTTTATAGGTTTAAATAATTTTTAGGGGAAATGTATGTTATATGGGTCATATGGACCGTCTAAAAAAATTTACCCACATCATAGTGATATCGGAGTGGATATAATAATATTATTGTTGGGGAAGTATCTATATGAGTTTGGGAGGCTCCACAAAGTATTGAGAAGGATCATATACGATTCTGATCCTTGATTCACCACTAGGGAATAGGGAGGTCTACCATATTATTTTGGCTCCCAATTGTGTTGTTTTACAAAATTTCATATAACAAAGGATTATTAGATAGAGTATACTATAAAAACAATTTTAATCTTTTTCAAAGATGGTGACATATATTTTAGAGGTTTATAGATGAGCCACCTATATTTAGTAATATTTTCGTACAATAATAGTATTTAATCTACTATAAGTATTAAATAATTTAATCCTTAATACTTGAAACCACTCCATTCTGTACTGTGTAATAATAAGTAAAACGGGTCATCAATTATTGGGCCAAAACCAGTGAAATAGACTAATGAGATGAATTTGGTGAAACATGAAAGGTTGAAGGAAGTACATGATCACCAGAAGTGGTATTTTGACTATTGGGCGAGATGTACAATGTTATAATTTATAGATCATGTATTGTTGAATATGACCCCCATCGTATTCTATATTCTTTTTTTATTATGGTATATTTCCCTCTTTTTTCCCCTTTTGTGTTGTTGGGTCATATAGGATCATCATCACATCTAATAACACTCCCTCAAAAAATGATCCAAATACATGAGGACTTTTAGGTGTTGTAGCTTCACCGCTATCATCAAGAAGACTCTCACATCATAAATTCTATTAATATTAGTGAGGATGATGATGTTACCTTCAAGGAGAGACCTTTGGGAATAACAGACCAGAATTAAAAGGTGTTTTATGATCATTATATTACCTTTGTTATTTTCGTGTGGTTTAATGGTGGTTTAGAGGAGTGCACATGGGAAAATGAGTCATAGATATAGGCATAGTGTTCTATATTTTTCATTATTTTACATTGTAATTATTATTTTTTTATTTTTAAATTTTCATTGATAATTAGGTAACTATCTCTTACATGATTCCCTATTTTCATCATTTATATTGTTTTATATGTCTCTCCGCAAGAAAAAGTGTTATGTGTTTTGTATCTTTGTTTCTCTAAGTGGTATGGTTGTGATCTTGTGATGATAGAAGAAATATTACCCCTAATAAATTATGTATTGAATTTATATTTTATCCATCAATTAGATTTTTTATTATTAATGAGTGATACCCCTATGAGGTATATAATGGATGACCATTTAGACCACATTTCTCATTTAATTTAGAGATTTATTTTAAATCATAATTATTGGAGTTGTTTGAGAGGTATCTAATGTAATTACTTGATTCATAAAATTCCTTCCTTTGTGGATTCTATAATACAAGAAGTAATAAGTAGTGTTTTGAGATATATTTTGTAATAAATTATCACATTTTTAATGTTATAACTATATAAGTCTAGCTCAAGGATGCTATAAAAGTAGTTGTTTGTCTCATAGTATTAGTCAGAGAATCATGTTAGCTCCTTGTTGAAATCATGGTTAATGATTTTCTCCGTGTATTATTCATGGTAGTATGTCGAATTAGAGTATTCATTTGGTCTCATAATATCATGATGGTATCATTATAGAAGTTTGACTCATGATTGCTACTTGTTTCACAGTATTAGAAATTTCTAATGATAGGGGTGCTTGGAGAGTTGATCTCTTGGTGATAGTCATTGTAGAAGGTTGATCACATAGTATCTGGTTGGTCTTCTATAGATTTTTTTAAAAAGATCACAAATATGGTGTTAAATACTTAAATAAATGAAATCAATGATCATTTCAAATGTGAAATTTAACTCCATGGAATCATAAAATAAATAATATGATAATATGGTTATTTCAAAATGTATTTTTTAAGAACTATTTAACTAATATTTTATTTTTGATCTTGATACACCAATGATAATGTATATTTATCCCCAAATTCATATAATTCCTACAAATCTATTTTTTTGTTTCTTTCATTGAGTCTAGATGAAGTATAACTTTTTTGTACCATTGAAGTGTCATATATTTTCAATTGGATCAAGCATGTTCATGTAATTTTTGACAAAACTAATAGTTTGTTTTAGACATTTTTCCATAATAGTGATATTTTCTTGATGGATGGTCTTGTTTTACGTTGGTTTTCATTATTTTTACGAAAATTTAATGCTTTAAAATCAATTATCATTTATATGTACAGGTGGTGTCATCATAATATTCACAAGAGTCTCAGGTATATCTTCTCCTAGAAGGACTAGAACATGAGACAATGGTGTTAGCTTGAGTTCTTCCTGGACTATGACTTTGGGATAGTCTATACTCTTGGGAAGGGGAATGTTGTATTAGATTCCCTCAGTAGGAGTTCTATTATACAACTGCTAGGTGAGGTGATAGGGAAGCTAGCTTCTTTGCAGATATCCTTTGTGGAACGTAATGGAGTAGGTTTCCTTTAGTATCTTACAATCACTAACCCACTTCTTCATTGAGTCAGGGAGGCGCAGCATGGGGTCACTGACTGCGAGAAACGAAGTTCTCAGATATCCAAAGGACATGCACCTGATGGATTTTCCAAAGGTGGGGAGAATGTCATCCTCTTCAGAGGACGTACCATGGTACCAGTGCCACTTTAGGAGGAAGTGTTGAGGGATATCCACACATCCCCTCTATCGGTACATCCAAATGTGGCGAAGATGTACCAGGATATCTGACGATAGCACTGGTGCCCTGGAATGAAGAAAGGAGTAATAGAGTTTGTTTCTTGGTTCCTCACTTGTCAGTAAGTGAAGGCAGAGCATCATGTACTATTCAGCTTGGTTCGACCTTTAGAGGTCCAAGAGTGTAAGTAGAATAGTATATCCATGGACTTTGGGATAGGAATTCCAAGTACATCTAGTGGACATGACTCTATCTGGGTGATCGTCGACCAACTCACCAAGACGGCCCACTTCCTACCGATCAGAGAGCAAGGTTCAGTAGAAGTCTAGGGACGCCGCTATGTGAAGTAGATTGTGCGGCTACTTGGATAACCGTTGATAATTATATTCGATCGTGATGAACATTTTAATTCTCGGCTATGGAAGGGGTTGAATGAGGCTTTTGGGACACAGATTCGTTTGAGCACTTCCTTCCATCCTCTAATGGATGGCCAGACTGAGAGAACCATTTAGATCCTCGAGGACATTCTACGTGCTTGTGTCCTCGACTTCATTCACAGCTAGGAGGATCACTTTCCTATGGTGGAGTTTTCATAAAAAAAACTACAACTCCACCATTGGGATGACACCTTTTAAGGAATATAAATGCAAATTTTAGACCACCTTTGTGCTAGAATGACCTAGGGGAGTCAGCACTCATGGGACCAGAGATGGTTTGGGCTACCATAGAGAAGGTGCAGATCACCCAGGAGTGGATGAAGACTGCACAGAGCAGGAATAATTCGAATTATGAAAGGAGACAGAGACCTCTAGAGTTCGAGGATGGTGACCACTCCTTTCTGGAAGTTTCACCTCAACGAGGTTTGTAGAGATTTGGTCGAGGCGAGATGTTATCTTTGTGGTTCATCAGATCTTTTCAGGTCCTCAGTAGAGTTAACGAGGTGGCATACTACTTATCTCTTCCACCTCTGTTGCACCAAGTGCATGACGTCTTCCACATATCCTAGATGAGGTGATACGTGCACGTCCCTTATCACATAATCAACCATGGAGAGATAGATGTTGATGATGGGGTGAATTTTACCAAGGTTCATGTAGAGATTAAGGATCGACATGAGTGGGTCCTTCGTGAATGGTCGATACCTCTGGTGAGCAATCACTAGCAGCATAAGAACCTCTAGGAGAGCACATGGGAGCGGGAGGCTCATATGTGTGCTCAGTACCCCCGATTTTTTACCAAGTTTGAGTTGTGGCTTATGGGGACATGAAGACCTGAGGTGGGGAGAATGTAATGACCTGGAATTTCCATGTAATTTTTTTTTGAATAAATAGAAATTTTACGAGTCTGAAAAAATTGACAGCAGGTGATTCTGAGGACTTGAGGGCCCGGAATGAATTTCTGAACTTTTATTCAGGTACATTCAGCAAAAATGCGAGCATGTTCTTCTATCTTTTGAACTAGTGCTCTGAATTGAAATATGAGGGAACCATTGAACTCGCAGCACCTGAATTCGCTTAAAGAGACATTCACCTCAATGGTAGTTGGGCGAGGGTGGAAGTTTGTTTTTGGGGTTTTCATGAATGAATAAAATAAAAATAATGTTGTGTAGCTTTTATTTTTATCTTATTTGTTAAAGCCTCCACGTGGAAGTTGAGAAGTGGGGACCACCATACATTAACCTCCCATGAAAGGTTATGGTGGTGGGGACCACCCAAGCCTAACCTCCAATGAGATTTTATGGTGGTGGGGACCACCCAAGGCCTAGACCTCTCAGCTCCCTCATTAAATGTGGGGGAGCCTCTTCAACTCCTCCAATATTAATTGTACCAACTGTCCTTCACTATAATTAAGCCAATACACCACTTTAATTTTTCCAACCAATGAGATTAATTAACACAATTTGAATTATATGCCAACTAACATAATATTTTACTTAATATATTATTTTGGGGATACAACATTAATTTTGGTGGAATTGGGAGAGGAGAAAGCTTTGGGATAAATAATGTTCTCCAATGAAAAACTTCACCTCCCAACGAAGAACGCTCTGCCAACGAAGAATGTTGACCTCGACTTCCACCTTCTTCCTTGGGACTTCTTCCAATGTGGGATGTCTTTATCTACAATTTATCTATGTCTGTACTTCCTTCTCGCACCAACATTAACGAACAACCCAAGGTAGGGGTTTATTTGTGTGTGAATATTTTTTCCCATATTATTACCTTGGTTTCTTTTGTAGTTTGGGAATGAAACATTGTGGGAGGTTGTAAATCATGACATTATTCTTTCATGTTCTTGTTGAGACGTATGCTAGCAACCTAACACAGAGGGTACGAGCCAAACCAATATGGACTGACCCTTCCACAAATCATGTGGTGATCTTTGCGATGGAGGAGGAAAAAACCATCCATGGTTGGGGCATAAGAACAGTGGTTGGCACCAACGCTAGCTACGACGATAGCGACAATGCAATAGGGCCACCCATGGCCACCACCGCTGCCCCGCGGCCGGACCGCCGCCCTATGGTCGAGGCGACACCCCACAGACGGATCACCACTCTGCATGGTCAGACTGCCTCCACGTGGCCAGGCTGGCACCCTACGGCCGGACCCCCACCTCACTGCCGAACCACTACCCTGTGACCGGACCGTCGGCCCAAGACGAGCCTCCCTACAGCCTCACGACCTCTCAAAACTCTCCGTGGTCCCTCGCGGTCTTCCGGGACAGACCCCGGGGACTGGGTTCGACCAGAGTCGGGCCCACAACAACCCATTTACTTTCTTTTGGTCATGATCTTGGCACCGAACGTCCGTTTGATGAACCTTCAGTGGCACTGATAATCATGGAGTGAGATAGTCCCTTTGATTATACCCCACTTAAGTTTCGGATTGAGATGGGGTACAATCAGGTTGGATCGAGCACAAATCCAACCAATCCCCTAGGACAAATAGGCTAATAACTCACAGACCAAGCATCCCATTGACGCGCCGTCTGTTATGTTGAGACCCCTATGACATGGAGGACCATTGAGATAATTTTTTGTGGGACTTCACGGTAGTTTGAGTATCAACCAGTAGCTTGTGGAGAAGATCCTCTTAGAGACGAGTAAACATAGTGAAGAAAGCTAGTGGATATCTGAGACTTGATGATTGCTGACCGTTTCGACATGAAGTGACTTGAAAGGCCCAGTGGGGAGCACCTCTATGACACGGTAGACCCATGGTGGTGAGCACTTTGGTGACGCGGCAAACCCACGTTACTCGATAGGAAGAGTACCTCAACAGGCCCTGAGGGGGGGGGGGGTCTAGGTAATGCAGTAGACCCATGGTGCAGAGAACCTTGGTTATGAGACATACCCATGGTACTTGACAAGAGGAGTACTTTAGCAGTCCAAGGTTAGTGGGCAGTGCCTCTGTGTGATGCAGTAGGGCCACTGTACTCGATAGAGGATGAGTTCTTCAGTAGCCAAGGTGTTTGATGATGTGACTGGGAATGTTACTTGATACTACCCCTAGAATAAATACTAGTGTGAACATAGTCAGTACCTTTGTGTTTTCCTCATGATCGAGATGGATTACTTGATAACTTAGGTATATGTATGGTAATATACCTAAGTAACGTTATCTATTGATTTCATAATTTTTGATTTATCCTTGATGGATTTTGTGAGACCTAGAGGGTCTCGAGGTCCCTACCGAGTATCGTTATACTCACCCCTACATGGGAAATTCCCGCACCTTATTGTGTTGGATAAAGACGACAGACAACACTGACTGAGGCTGAGAGTACCATGACTGGACGGTACCTTGAGGTGGACCATACAACATGTCAATACATAGAGGAGACGTGTAGACGTGGAGTGATGAGGAGGCGATATGTTCCTACCCTTCAGGTAGAAACCTCATATGACAATCCATTAGCTGTCTCTTCTCTTTCTTCAGTTGTATTGTATTTCATTTGTACTTGTACCTTTACTGTTGGGCTTGTATTCCAGCCCCCTTTTTACTTTTAGCACTCTTTTAGTTATAAATCTTACTTATGTTCGTATCTTGTTGTGTTCTTGGTAACATGAGTTTGCAGGTGATAAAGGAAATTCCTTCCTAGTTTTAGGGAAAACACCTTTCGGTGCTAGTCGCCAGCTCCTGGCCTATGGAAGATGGGCTTCGGGTAGTCACAACACGAGCCCTAGAGGATGGGTCATGACAGATGAAAATCATTATTAATAATAATATATAATTTCATAAATAAAGTATAAATTTTGTTGTACATGTCACTTCTATCGAGTGGAAACCAAAATATCATTCTAGAAAGATAATGGTTTAATATTTCAATAATAGAATTAAATGTTAAAGGAATAAGTTTTTTGACTTCATAAATAGATATTAAGATTTTAAAATCCAATTTACAAAATGTATTTTCTATATTTTTAATCCATAAGAGTGTAAATGATACCATTAATACATAAATGAATAATATAATTAATTCGTTTAAATATATTTTATTTGGAGAATAATATTTATATCTTGAATATATATCATAATAAATAGTGACAATAATTTCGATATCAATACTAGGATAATTATTAAATCTTTTCTAATTTATTTATTTCCATTTATAAGAATAATAGTTATGAATGTGTTTCTAGGGAATACATTTACCGTTCGTTGATGTTTTCAAGTAATTATGGATAGATTTATCATCCATTCAATTGTGATTGATGAATAATCTATCCATCAAATATTGAATATGTGAAAATATACATGCATGATTCAATTCATTCTCCATAATAACAATATCATTTTCTGTATGTTTATATTATTCTATTTTTTCCTTTATTTAATCTAATATTCCTAGAGTATGAATTTAAAAGATGATGTTTTCATGCATGCAAAAAAAAATCTTCAGATCCTGATGTATCTTCAGATCAATGTAATTCCATTAGAACTGCTTTAAAAAAGAATTTTATATTAAAAATCCTTCATTCAATTTGTATCCAATTATAGAAAAACAAAATGGTTAGCTAATTTAAATTTAATACCCAATGAAATATGAATAAAAAATCATTTGAAAAATATATAAATTATTGTTAAAAAATGAATTATAATGAAAACATCCAATATTCAATATAAAATCATTCCCAAAAAAAGTCTACCAAAAAACTCTTCATCACATTCCTATGTAAATTTGAAGAAAAAATATTTATATTTTTTTCACATATTCTTCCAAAATGAAATTAGCATTTTCCCAAAAAAAAACAAAATTTCACTCACAATTAATGATTCTGAAAACCTAAATATTGTAGTCAAATGTTATCCAAAAATTAAGTAGTGTACTCGAAAATGAAATTATCCCATTAACCTAATTAACAGTTATTATCTAAAAATAAAAATCAAATACCAACCTAAATGTTTTTATAAAACATAATCATGTGTTCTGCAAAAGAAAAAATAAAAACATTCCAAAATATTTTTAATCAACTCACAATAAAACATCATAGTGCGTAAAAATTACATTAAAGTTGTGATCATATATAAAAATTTCTACCTATCATGGTATCTAAAACTCTCAAATTATCCTCATCTCATTACACCATTACCTTTGAACATACTAATACGAAATTTTGATTCCATGTGAAGAACTCTTGTCTAGATCACACATATTCGATTAAAAAACAATATTTTTATACTCGATTTTATACCAATCAAATAGACCGAAATATAATCATCCATAGTTATAATAAAAATATCTAATATTTTATTTCCTACATTTAAAATACCATTTGGGTTTAAACTTTAGTGAAATAATAAACATATTTATCTAAAAAATCATTATCATTCTCCCCAAGTGCTATTTTTTCACCCTATAAAATGAAATTCTAATATAAATATATGACCCCAAACTAACAATTATGTTTCATTACACTTGAGATCATCTAAGAATAACCTTAAATATTACTCCTCTTTATTACTATTAGAAATTGAAACATTAGATGGTTGAACTCAAACTAATATAATGTGTAAAAATATTCACTAATTATCAAATATAATTAGTGAACATAAGAAGAATATTTTTGGATGTAAATTAAATAAGGTATATGAAAAAAATAAATTAATATCTATTAAATCATGGATCATAAACGATAATTCATAGAATAAAAATTGTTGTATGACATGATTAAAAGGAAGGTGAATGAATCTATAAGTAATCATGACCCAAAAAATCATAAAATATATATGTTTAAACTCAACACATAATGAATTTTGTAAATATAAATTATAATAGTGAATAATGTAATAATTTTTAACATTATGATTATATGGAAATAATATTTTTTCCACATATACACTGAATCCCATAATAACATTTACAATAGAATAACCAACCCTATAAATTTTTTCATATTTATACCATATAATAAATCACTATCCAATTAATTATGATATTTTGGTCCTTCCTATATTCATATATAAATTTAAGGGAAAAGGGATTAAAACACATAGGTAATTGAATTTTATTTTAATGAAACTCAAAAAACCCATCCTCATTCCATCAAAAGGTAATTAACCCAGGGAAAATATACTGGTTTCTGGATAATTTACTTTTAAAAAATCATAAAAATCATGTGAAATATGGTGGATTGTATCATTAAATAATTTACATAGTTAATCAAATCATATATTAATGTATATGGGTACAAATGAATCATTATCGTATAAAACATAAATAAATGATTTGAAAAATAAAATCATATACAATTTTCTCATAGTAACATTAAAAAACAAAAAAATATATTCTAAAAAAGGAAAATGGATATTCATTCATTAAATATAAAAATTTGGAATTGATAGTTATTTAAAAATAATAGACATTATTATGGGATGATTAAATATATTAGTAATTATTTTGAAACATTCTTTTCAAATCATTATAATGAATGTAAAAAATGACCCATATAAAAAACAATGAAAATATTTATTTTCAACTATTTAAAAAGTTAAATAAACCAAAAAATAAACATATGAAATAATTAAAATATATATAAGAACACTATTTCATAAATATAAAATAATACTATCAAATATGAAATATAATTGGGTAAAAAACCATATAACCATTACAAAAATGTTTTTAAAGAAAACAATTTTCTTTTTTTCATTAAAAATTCCTTGAAGTAGAATACCTGGAAATGAATAAAAAAATTCAACAATAAAATAATGGGATAATATAATATGTAAATTTTAATTACACACATTATATAAAATAATACATTCATATATTAAAAATTATTTATCAATGAGAGAAAATTGAGGTGAAAAACTATTACATATTTCAGTGACTATTGAATAAAAATCCCTCAAAGGATAAACATTAAATAAAAAATTAAATACCCTGAATTATTATAAAATAAAAACAAATAATTTCAAATAGGTTACTTATAAAACTAATAAATTTAATATATATATATATATAAACGTGTCCCATTAATTGAAACTTGGGACAATAAGCCCATATTGAATGTATGACACTTGAATAAAAATTCTTTTAATGAAATTATGTGATTTCAAATTAAAAAATAATAATTCCATGAATAAAAAAAATTCATGGGTATGTTAATCAATAGAACACCATATTAAAGTAAAAATGGTTACCAATATAAAAACTAATCAATAAATTGAAATTGATTCCATGAAGAAATTGTTTATATGATAATAATTGAATCCCAAATAATTGAATGGAAAAATAAATGGACATTAAAATAAATTCAAATATATTGAAATAATGTATAAAATGATCGGAAATATTAAAAATACAGTAAAAAATATATATATGGTGAATATGATGCTATTATAAATGAAGTGAAAATATTAAATGAAACTCATAAAAAGGTCATAAAATTTGATGTAAGAGTCAATAAATGATGTTATTATTGTAAAAAACTAATATCACATAATGTACTCAGTAAAAATATAATATAACTATAACATTCATACGTTTTTAACAATGAACTACTATGTTCGATAGCATACATGATAAAATACATTGAGTATAACAGAACAACTAAATATTATTTTTTAAATGTTACCATTATAACCTGGACATTAGAATGGAGAATATAAACTATACTACATGAAATATAAAAATATTGGTTAAAAATTTATATATACACTTTTATGACCCATTAATTATAAATGAATGTAAAACCCTTTTAAAAATAAAATGAAATTATTTTATAATAAATTATTAAAATATGAATAAGTATTTTTTATACCAATAAATTAAATAAATAATCTTGATGGATTATATTAATAATATATATAAATATATATAATAATCAATCTATTATTTAAAATTCATTATTATATGTTTTCTAGGAATGATAAAAAAATTAATCTAATTTTACTACTAAAAGAAATATATTTCTACAAAGGCAGTTTTTCTATAATTTTATGGCATACTTCCTTTAATATCAATTTTAAAACGTCTATATATTATATTTGAAAAAATAATCATTTTCATTGATCGAAAAATATAAAAAATTACATTGGTTGAATATGTTTTTATTTTGCTGATAAGTTTCAGGTTTTCACGAATAGTTAAAATACTAGATTTTAATTAATAAATTATTTTTTATTTGAATATTTTAGTGTAAATTTATGATTATGAATTACTTTAATGTAAAAATAAAATAATTTAATTTAATTTAATTTAATTTATGTCATTTTAATCAAGATCACATTAAATTTTTCTGTAAAAACATTCCAATATTTTGAATGTTTTCACTTAAAACATTTTTTTGTCCTGTAAATAATATTAATTTTATATTATTATTATTAAATTATGTGTTTTAATTTTGAAAAGGATTCCATTTTGTTCTTAAAATGATAATAATTTACAAAATAGGTCACATTTATTTTTGTACAATATGAATAGTATCATGGGCAATTTTTGTTACAACAGTTAATGGTAAATCTAGTAATTAAGGGTAAAAATGACATTATATATATTAGAGAATAACCCTAAATGTATAGACCCAGAAATCCCATGTAATTGTTTTTTAATACATGGGATTTTTACGAGTCTTTGAAAACTTATGGTGCTTGATTCGGAGTCCCAGTGTGCCCATAATCAATTTCTAAACTTTTGTTCAGGTACATTCAGTAAACGTACGACCATGTTTTTTATAAATTTTAAACAAGTGCTCAGAATTGAAATCTGAGAGCACCGTTGAACTCACAATGCCGATATTCTCTTAAGAAGACTTTCTCTTCAACAGTAGTGCGTCAAGGATAAAAGTTAGTTTTTGGGTTTTCGTGTGAAGTAATTAAATAAATTATGCTCACTTTATTTTATTTTTAACCGCCATGTGAAGGTTGGGTGGGTAAAAACTCCTCATAAGAGTTAGAGGTGGGACAACCTCACCATAACCTCCATTGGGGGGTTATGGTGGTGGGGCCCACCCAAGCATATCCTCCCGTGAGAGGTTATGACGTGGGGACCACATGAGGCTTAACCCCTTACTAATAGAGGAGGGTAAAACCTCCTCAACTCCCCATTATATGGGGAGAATCCCCACGACCTTCTCCACCATAATGGAGACAACTCACTTTTAATTTAATTTTGTGCCACCTCTCAAGCATTAATTAGGTAGAGCCACGTAATTTAAATCTCCAATTTGAAATTGTTATTCCAAATCCACCCCATTAATTAAATGAGTCAACTCATTTAATTAAACCACTCAATTTGAATTTACACCAATGAACATAATAGATTCTAATCTATTATATGTCTAGGATTTCATTTTCGGTGGAGTGGAGAGAATGGAATAACTTGGGAGATATATTGGGAGAAGGCTCCAAATGGAGAATGCTTCCATCAAAGAACACCTTCGAAAATGAAGAACGATCATCCCCGACTTTCTTCCTTAGAACCCCTTTGACGCATGACGTATTCTACTGATCTTCCCTCCTCATCATCATCAACAAACCAATGCACGAACTTGGATCAGAAATTCATGGCAGACATGAAAAACTATGACAACATCATCATCTTCCCATGACTTCATCGTTGAGAAAAAATCAAAGGTATGGGGTTTACCTTGATTATTATTCCTTTCCTTATTATCATCTTCATTTAAAATGAATCGATGTGATGTATTTTAAAAAATTGTTGTTCAACATTCTTCCTCTTTGTTGAACCAATTGTTATCATCCCTAAATGCGGAGGGTGTCTGCAAAACTAACATGGCCTGACTCCCTCCGCAGATCTCTATATGAATTTGTTTCATCATGGCGATGAAGTGGAAACGATGTGACGAAGGCGCCAAAGCCAAAGGCCACGCTACCCACAGCCTAAATGAACCACACCGCCCCCGCGGTGCACCGTTGTGTCCTGCCGAACACCGCCAGCCGACGCCTTCCCGAGCCGCACCGAACCATGGCCTGCCCCGCACACCTTGTTGACCTGCCCGTGCGCTGCCTATCACTTCACCGTCCTCCCCGCGCAATGCCCGTGCACCCCACGGCCGACCCGCATGCTCTCTGTGTGCCCTGCGGCATTCCCGCGTGCTACCTATGTGCTACCCGTGCTCCTCTGGCCTCACCGCACCCTGCCCGGGCACCCCACGGCCTGCCCGCCCACTGCCTGCGCACCCTGCCGGCCTGCCCGTGCACTGCCCATACCCCACACTTCCTTCATGCACCTAGCCTGACACCCCACGCGGCCTGCCCGAGCCTAGCCCCACACGCCGCGCGGCCTGCCCGCGCCCTGCCCGACGCCCCGCATGGCCGGCCTGTGCCCCGACTCCCATCCAAACCGGCCGAGCCACGCCGACCCCCCGATCCGGCCCACGACATCCTTCGTGACATCTCTAGCCAAACATGCTCGTCTTTTTGGGTCGATCCGCCCGAGACGCTCCCCACATGGTGCTGGCTGAACCGGTCCCGACCTCCGGGCTGTGGCACATATGCGGTGACCTTTAGGCCGAACCGCCCCTGCAGTCCCCTAGGATAGGCCCAGCGGACATGCCTGAACCTAGCAGGCGGATCAGGTCGACCTAGACCGGGTCGGCCCAGTTTAGGTGGGATCGAGTCGGTCTGACCAGACCCAGGCCCATTACCGACACAGTTACTTCCATTGGTCGTATCATTGGCACCAGATGACCATTTTAAGAACCATCAGCGGTGCTGGTTTTCATGGAGAACAATGGTCCCTTTTACTATACCCCACTGGAGTTTGGGGTAATGTAGAGATACGGTCTGGTAGGATCATACATGAATCCAACCGGGACCCCATGAATAAAAAAGCTAATTAATCACACGCCGGGCGTCCGATTGACGTGTCGTTTGTTGCGTTGAGACCCCTATGACAAGACGAACCTTTGAGATAATTATTCATGGGTCTTTGTGGCTATTATCGTGTTGAAACTTGGATTGAGGATCATAACCTCCCGAAATCAAGCGTTCATTGTGAAAACCCTCTGGCTGGATGTGTACTGACAACTGTTCTTGGATCATATGTTGGTCTGAGAGTTCTAACTTCACTTCCTGGATCATGTGTTGGTCCGAAAGAATATATGGTCCTAGATCATGTGTTGTTCTGATAGATCTTACTACTGTTCTTAGATCATGTGTTTGTCCGACAGTTCTGAATTCTGTTTCTGGATCATGTGTTGGTCAGACAGAATAGCTGGTCCTGAATCATGTGTTTGTCTGATAGCTCTGAGGATTGTTCCTGGATCATGTGTTGGTCTGACAGTTCTGACTTCTGTCCCTAAATCTTGTGTTGGTATGATAGAATAGATGGTCCTGGATCATGTGTTGGTCCGACAGCTCTGACGAGTATTCCTGGATCATGTGATTCTCCAACAGTTCTAACTTCTGTTACTGGATCATGTGTTAGTCCGACAGAATAGCTAGTCCTGGATCATGTGTTGGTCTGACATCTCTGACGACTATTCTTGGATCATGTGTTGGTCCGAATGTTCAGACTTCTGTTCCTGGTTCATGCGTTGATCCAATAGCTCTGATGACTGTTCCTGGATCATGTGTTGGTCCGACTGTTCTATCTTCCGTTCCTGGATCACATGTTGGTTCGATAGAATATCTAGTCCTGGATCATGTATTGGTCTGACATCTCTGATGATTCAATGGTTATATCGATTCAGCTCTATCTCTCTACATGAGTGGTATACCTGTGTGAGCTGAGTCAGTAACTCTTGTGTTTCCTTGTGATGGAGATGGATTACTTGATAACTTAGGTATATGTATGGGCATATACCTAAGTGGGGTTATCTGTTGATTTCAAACTTTGTGGTTTATCCTTTTTGTATTTTGTGAGTCCTTGAGGGTCTCGAAGTCCTTACTGAGTATTGTTATACTCACCCCTACATGGGCTAGGCCCGCACCATGTTGTGTTAGATGCAGACGACAGACATCACTGACTGAGGTTGAGTAGGAGGACTGGACTGTACCTGGAGGTGGACCTTATGACATGTCGGTTCATGGAGGATACTGACAGACATAGAGTGTTGAGGAGGCCATCTATACCTACCGTTTAGGTAGGATCCCTGAAGGACAACCCCATCGCTGCTTTTCTATTCTTCTCTTGTACTTGCTTTTCAGTTGTACTTGTAATTTCCTTTTGGGCTTGTATTTCCAGCCCCCTTTACATTTCATAACTCTTTGGTATAAAACATTATTTAGTTTATTTATTTCATATCGTACACTATTATGAGAGGTTAATTCACGTAATAGAAATTCCTTCCCAGTTTTGTAGATTTACGCCTTTAGTGCTAGTCACCAGCCCCGGGCCTATGGAAGGTGGGCTTGGGGTAGTCACGACATGAGCCCCAGGGGATGGGTCGTTAAAAATTGGTAACAGAGGGGTCAATTAAACCACAGAACACAAGAATATGATCTTTTATTTCTGTGAAGAAATAGTGTTATGGGTACTGAGTGTGGTTTCCAGTTTAGGGAGTCCAATGTTGGTGCGACATGAGACGTATCCATACACCAGGACACATACTTCTAATTTCAGACATAGTCCATGAAAACACTGATTTCATGTGTGATTTTAAGAGTTTTCTTTGTGATATCTTGATTCATCTCACCAAGTATTACTTATTGACCATGAAACACCTGTTTCTTTTCAGGATGCCTCTACACAGACAGCCAGCCAGGGTTCTGAGAGTTGTGCCTTCGGATAGCCCACCGAGCAACGAGGCCTCGGTGCAGGGCCCTATCACAGCGGAGGCACCAGCAGTACCACTACCCATTGGGCCATCGATGTCACCAACCCCAATAGCAGAGAGTTCACGCCGCCTAAGAACATTTCACGAGTTCTAGTACCAGAGGCCACTCAGGTTCAGGGGTGAGATGGACCCGCATGCAGTTGAGGATTGGCTGGAGGCTGTGGTGAGAGTCTTGAGACTGGTAGGAACACCAGCCGACCATATAGTGAGCCTTTCCGTGAGTATTCTTCAGATATCAGTAGGTAGATGGTGGAGTCTGATGCTCCAGGTGCATGACAAGGCGGCACTACTTTTTGCAGACTTCGAGATCCTGTTTCGGGCGGAGTTTGTCCCAACCAACCTACGTGCGGTGCGGATACTGGAGCTACTGCATCTATAACATGGTAGCATGACAGTGGCACAGTACTCAGCGAGGTTCACCGATCTCTCACATTACTCCAAAAATATGGTTCAGGTATCATTGTTAAGGTCTCGGACCGTCAAGAAAGGGATCAGGCGAGAGATCAGAGTTACGATGATCTCCCTCACCATGTCAACATAGGTGGGGGTGTTAGAAAGATCCCTCATAGTGGAGAGTTTCCTTGCTAATTAGTCACCTCCAGCAAGACCCATCACTAGTCAACATGCATCAAAGTCTTTTTTAGATGCCATTAGACAGATCTCGCAGAGGTCCAAGCGGACCAGACCATCTGGTGGATTACCTTGGCACACAGGTTTAGTTGTGCAGGGCATACAAGATAGAGCGATTCATGCTTGGATAGGGCAATGCTACTCTTGCGGCGGGCATAGCTACATGGCTCATGACTGTCCGACCTTCTATACTGATGATCGGAAGACCATTGAGGGAACTCCCACATAGAGGCAGAGGTTTGATTGAGGCAGACCGCAGAGAGAAGGCATACGTGGAAGAGGAGATGGCTGTGTAGCTTGTGGTGGACGACGATTGGAGGTGTTATTGTCACCACCAGTAGGTGGTCCAACCTGACCTTATGGAGTAGGTGTACACAGGATAGGTTAGATCTAGGAAGATGAGGCATACAACCCTGGAACTCCAGAGATCATTTTAGGTACGATTTGTGTCTACTCCACCTTAGCTGTTGTTCTTATAGACATAGGTGCCAGTCACTCTTTCATTTCCACTACCCTCATTCGTAGATCAGAGATTCTGATAGAGCCGTTGCCTGGATCCTTATGGCTAGAGACTCCTACGGGAGTAGAATTGATGATTACACACTAGTGCCTGCCGTGTGAGCTTACTCTAAGAGGCGAGAGCTTCGGCTGGGATCTCCTCATAGCAGCATCGAGGCCTTACGATGTCATCTTGGGTTTGGACTAGATATCTACAGTCCATACCTAGATTGACTATATTAGTCGCAATGTGTAGTTTTTCTGCACAGATGGGATCAGTTTCACCTTCACTGTTGAGAAGGGAGCCTTTGCAGCACATGACCGACTTACTCAGAGGAGGGTGTATCCGATCACTCATTATTTGTCCTGCCTTACCCTAGGAGTAATTGATGTGGAGCGTCCGAGATATCCTACAGTCGTGGATCAGTACATAGATGTTTTCCCTATTGATGTTCCAGGACTACCTTCTCATAGAGAGGAGGGCTTCTACATTGACTTGTACCCTGGGACGACATCGATATCTACACTAGCTTATCAGATGGCTCCCGCTGAGCTTCGCGAGATGAGGGTACAGCTAGAGGACTAGCAGGGGAAGGGATTCATCCAGCCCAGTGTTTCTCCCTAGGCAGCCCTGATTCTGTTTTCCAAGAAGGCGGACGAGAGCTTGAGGCTTTGTGCTGAATACTGTCACCCGAATTAGGTGACTTTGAAGAACAATTACCCACTACTGAGGATCTACGATCTCTTTGATCAGCTGAAGTGAGCACAATGGTTCTCGAAGATAGACCTCCGATCAGGATATCACGAGCTCAGAGTTCGAGATGAGGATGTGCAGAAGACGACCTTCAGGTGTCGGGACATCCACTACAAGGTTTGGTTATGCTCTTCAGCGTAACCAATGCTCCAAAAGTGTTCATGGGACTCATTAATAGTATATTCCAGCCATACCTCGATCACTTTGTTGTAGTATTCATCGATGACATTCTGATATACTCGACTACTAAGGAGGAGCATTCCTACCATTTGCGGGTAGTACTTGACACACTCCAAATGTACCAGCTTTATGGAAAGATCTCAAAGTGCCAATTTCGGATCTGAGAGGTTCACTTTTTGGGACATTTCATCTCATTGGCTGGAGTTGTAGTGGATCCAGTGAAGATTGAGGTGGTACTTGATTGGGATCCACCCAAGAGTGTGACAGAGGTACATAGTTTCCTAGTTTTTGCTGGTTACTACCGTAGGTTCGTAACATACATCTCCAGGGTTGCATCACCACTACCATCCTTGACGAAGAATGTTAAGCCCTTAGTGTGGTTATAAAGATGCCAACAAAGGTTTTCAGAGCTAAGGTAGAGGATTAATAGTTCCTCCATCTTGAGGATTTTAGAAGAAGGTGTAGGATACATAGTCTACTGCGACACATCAGGGATCAGACTCAGGTGTGTCTTGATGCAATAGAGTGTATGGATCTCTTATGGTTCTCATCAGCTAAGACAACATGAGCAGAACTATGCTACCCAAGACCTAGATTTACCAGTAGTGGTCTTCACCTTGAAGATGTGGTGACACTATCTTATGGGTAAACATTTTACCGTGTACTCTGATCACAAGAGACTATGGTATATCTTTTATCAGAAGGACATGTAACTGAAAAAGCGATGTTGGCTTGAGTTCTCCAGGACAATGACATTGGGATAGTCTATACTCCTTGGAAGGGGAACGTTTTTTCGGATGCTCTTAGCAGGAGATCTGGTATATAGCTGCTAGGAGAGGCGACATAGAAGATAGATACCATATAGATATCCTTTGTGGATAGGGATGGATAATCCTTTCTATAGTCTCTTACAGTCACTCCCACACTTTTTCAGCGAGTCAGGGAAGAAAAATGTGGAGAAGCTCACTATGATACATGATGTGCTCAGATATCCACATGGCATGCACCTGATTGATTTTCTGAAGGAGGGGAGCACGTAATCCTCTTAAGAGGACGTACTATGGTACCTGTTTCTCATCGGTAGGATGTTTTTAGGGAGTTACCCTCTAGTGATACATCCATGTGCAGAGAATATGTATTAGAACCCTAGAAGACAACACTGGTGGCCATGTATGAAGAAGGCGGTAGCAGAGTTTGTTTCACAATGCCTCACTTGTCAGCAAATGAAGGTGGAGAACTAAGTACTAGTAGGCTTGGTTTAACCTTTAGAGGTCCCATAGTATGAGTGGGATGGGATATCCATGGACTTCATGATGGGCCTTCCACATACATCGAGGGTTCATGACATGATTTGGGTGTTCATCGACTGAATCACCAAGTCAGCACACTTCCTACTGATCATAGAGTACGGTTCAATAGAGAGCATGGGATGCCTCTATGTGATAGATATTGTGTGTTTTCAGGGTATACCTTTAAAGATTGTCTCTGATCATAATGCACGGTTTACTTCCCAGCTATGTAAGGGGTTGTGGGTGGCTTTCAGGACACAACTTCGTCTGAGCACTACCTTCCATCCTCAGACAGATGGTCAGACTGAGTGGAACATTCAGACCCTCAAGGACATGCTATGTGCTTGTCTCTTAAACTTTATTTGCAGCTGGGAGGACCACTTACCTTTGGTGGAGTTTGTATACAACAACAGCTATCACTCCACCATAGGGATGTCACCTTTTGAGGCATTGTATGAGCGACCTTTCAGATCACCCTTGTGCTGGGCAGACCCCGGGGAGTCAGCACTGGTGGGACCAAAGATGGTACGACCTACCACAGAGAAGGTTAAATCATCCAGGAGAGGATGAAGACTGCACAGAGAAGGCATAAGTTGTATGTTGATAGGAGACAGAGACCTCTGGATTTTGAGGATGGAGACCATGTCTTTCTACAGGTCTCACCTCGATGAGGTCTCTGGAGGTATGGCCAAGGTGGAAAGTTATCTTCGAGATTCATTAGACCTTTCTTGATCCTCAGCAGAGTAGGCGAGGTGGCTTACCACTTGGCTCTTCCACCTCAGTTGCACCGGGTGAATGAAGTCTTCCACATATCCCAGCTGCGGGGATACGTGCACGACTTTTCTCACATCATCGACCATGGAGAGCTGAACATCAACTATGGGGCGTCATTCAAGGAGGTTCAAGTAGAGATTGAGGATCGACATGAGCTGGTCCTATGTGGACGGTTTATACCTCTGGTGTGAGTTCTCTAGTAGCATGGGAACCTCTAGGAGATCACATGGGAGAGGGAGGCTCTTAAGCATGCTCAATACCCCCATTTGTTCCCTTAGTTCGAGTTGTATCTTACGAGGTCGTAAATCCCTAAGGTGGGGAGAATGTAAAGACTTGGAAATCCAGAAGATTTTTTTAATACATGGGATTTTTACAAGTCTTCGAAAACTGACAGTGCTTGATTCCGAGACCCGGTGTGCCCAGAATCAATTTCTGAAGTTTTGTTTTGGTACGTTCAGTAAACGTATGAGTGGGTTTTTAAAACGTTTAAACCGGTGCTCGGAATTGAAATCCGAGAGTACCATTGAACTCATAGTGCCGGTATTCTCATAAGAAGACATTCACTTCGACGACAGTGAGTTGAGGACAAAAGTTAGTTTTTTGGGTTTTCATGTGAAGTAATAAATTAACGTAAGCTCACTTTAATTTATTTTTAACCGCCATGTGGAGGTTGGTGGGTTTAAACCTCCTCATTGGAGTTGGAGGTGGGACCACCACACCTTAACCTCCCTTGAAATGTTATGGTGGTGGGGCCCACCCGAGCATAACCTCCCGTGAGAGGTTATGACACGGGGACTACACGAGGCTTAACCCCATATTAATAGATGAGGGTAAGACCTCCTCAACTCCCCATTGAATTGGGAGAAACCCCCTGACCTTCTCCAAATTAATGGAGCCAACTACCCTTTAATTTAATTTTTTTCCACCAATAAAGCATTAATTAGGTGGAGCAACTTAATTTAAATCTCCAATTTGTAATTGTTATGCCAACTCCACCCCATTCATTAAATGATTCAACTCATTTAATTAAACCACTAAATTTTAATTTACGAAAATGAACATAATAGATCCTAATATATTATTTTTCTAGGATTTCATTTTCGATGGAGTGGGGAGAAAAGAGGAACTTGGTAGATATATTGGGAGATTGCTCCCAACGAAGAACGCTTCCAACGAAGAACACCTTCGAAAATAAAGAACGATCTTCCTCGACTTTCTTCCTCGAAACCCCTTCGACGCGGGACATCTTAGACTAATCTTCCCTCCTCTTAATCTTCAACGAACTGATGCACAAGCTTTGATTAGCAGGGCATGGGAGACGCGATGAACGACGACAACATCATCTTCTTACCGCAACTTCATCATCGAGCAACAATCAAAGGTATAGGGTTTTCCTTGAGTATTATTCCTTTCCTTCTTCTCATATTTGTTTAAAAAAATCAATGTGATGTATTATAAACAGATGTTGTTCAATTTTTTATTAAAAATTGGGTACAACCGTGAAAGTTGCACACACGCAAGGAAGAAAATTACATTTAACCGCAAGCCGGAGGACTTGACCCCGCGACCTTCCACTCACCACCCCAAACCCTTAGCACCCGACCACCAACGGTGGGGATAAAATTGTTGTTCAACTTTATTCCCCATTTTTGAACCAATTTTTATCATCCATAAATGCGGATGGAGAGGGCCAAACTAACATGGCCCGACTCCCTCCACTGATTTCATTGTGAGGTTTCTTTTGGCATGGCGACGAAGCGGCAAGGAGGCGATGAAGGCACCATTGAAAATGGCCGCTATACCCACAAACTCCGTGAACTGTGCCACCCCCATGGAGCACCGGTGTTTTCGACTGAACACCGCCGGCCCGCGCTGGCTCGAGCCGCGGTGAACCAGCCTGCGTGGCCGCCCCCAGCTGCCTGCCCTCCTGCCAGCGTCCTACCCGTATACCCGCCAACCTGCATGCACCCTGCCCGACACCCCAGAGGCCTTCCAGCGCACTGCCCGTGCCCCCCACGGCCTGCCCGCGCGCTCCGCAGCCTACCTGAGTGCTGCCCGCCCGCCTTGTCGGCCTTCCTGTGCGATGACTGCGCCCCAACTGCCTAATAGAACCCTGCCATCATGCCCGAAGGCCAGCTAGCACTCCGCATCCTGCCCGCACCCTGGCTCCCGACCGAACCGGCCGAGCTATGCCGACCACTCGGGCCGACCCATGACGTCCTTCGCGACATAAATTGGCAAACCGGCTCGGATATAGTGGTAGAGTCGCCCGAGATGTGCCCTACATGGTGCTGACTGAACCAGTCCTGGCCTCTAGGCCGAGCTGCCTATGCGGCGACCATCTGGCTGAACCGCCCCCACAGTCTGCTAGGCCGGGGCCAGGGGACCGGGCCGAACCTAGCAGGCTGACCCACCGAGCGATCCGGGTCAGACCCATTGGGTCTTACTAGGTCGACCCAGACCAGGTCCGCCCGGTCTTGGTTCGGCCGAGTCGGTCCAACCAGGTTGGACTGGGCCTTGTCCCATTACCCACCCTGTTTCTTCCTTTGGCCGTAAATTTGGCACCAAACGACCATTTGACGAACCGTCAGCGGTGCTAGTTTTCTTGGGGAACAAAGGTCAGTTTGAGTATACCCCACTGGAGTTTAGGGTAATGTTGAGATACAGTCAGGTTGGATCGTACAAAAATCCAACCAGGCCCCTAGGACTAAAAAAGCACATAACTCACAGACTAGGCTTCTGATTGACGTGCCGTCTATTGCGTTGAGACCCCTATGATGAGACGGAACATTGAGATAAAAATTCGCGAGACTTAGTGGAAGTTGAAGTGTCAATACATGGAATGAGGAGCAGAACCTCCCAGAATCAAGCGTTCTTTTTGAAAACCATATGGCTGGCTGTGCACTGAAGACTGTTCCTAGATCATGTGTTGGTCCAATAGTTCTGACTTCTATTCCTGGATCATGTGTCAGTCCGACAGAATAGCTGTTCCTAGATCATGTGTTAGTCCGACAGCTCAAACAACTATTCTTGGATCATGTGTTGGTTAGACAGTTCTGAATTCTATTCCTAGATCATGTGTTGGTCCGACAGAATAGCTGGTCCTGGGTCATGTGTTGGGCTGACAGCTCTGACGACTATTCTTGGATCATGTGTCGGTTCGACAGTTCTGACTTCTATTCTTGGATCATGTGTTGGTCCGACAGAACAGTTGGTCCTGGATCATGTGTTGGTCTAATAGCTCTGATGATTTAGTAGCTATATCTGATCATCTCTATCACTCTACATAAGATGTATACATGTGTGAGACGAGTTGGTAACTCTTGGGTTTCCTAATTATTGAGTTAGATTACTTGATAACTTAGGTATATGTATGCACATATATCTAAGTGGGGTTATCTACTGATTTCATACGTTTGATTTATTCCTTGTTGGATTTTGTGAGACCATGATGGTCTTGGGGTCCCTACTGAGTATTGTTATATTCACCCCTACACGGTCCATACCTGACCCACGTTGTGTTGGATGCAGAAAACAGACGTGGAGTGATGATGAGGCCATCTATACCTACCCTTCAGGTAGGAACCCCAGAGGAAGACCCGGTGACTTCTTTACTTTTCTTATTTTGTACTTTCTTTTCAGTTGTACTTGTACTCTGCTGTTGGGCTTGTATTTCTGACCCCCTGTACTTTTTAGAACTTTTTTTATACAGCTTTACATAGTGTGTTGCTTTTAGCTCATACTCTATTGTGAGAGGTTACTCTACATAAAGGCAATGCCTTCCTAGTTTTAGAGATTTACGCCTTTGGTGCTAGTCGCCAGTCCCTGGCCTATGGAAGGTAGGCTTGGGGTAGTAATGGAACAGGCCCCGGGGGACGGGGTTAGACACTAAAAGTTGTTATAATTTTATTAGTTCAGTAATTTTTTTCCAAAATAATCATCTTGGAGATTTTATGATATATTAGAGGGACCTAGATAAATTTAATCCATTTAATGTTTTTTATTCACAAAAGTCAAATTTGGGATACTTTTGTTCTTAATAAGTTAAATATTTTTAATATGTGTTCATATAGGGTATATGTTCAACTATAAATAGTATTATAAAATATAAATTTATTACCTTCACCATTATATGTTATTTTTATTGTTTATGGAAGAAATAATTAAATTAATGGCTTCCATAACGCCGAAACAAAAAGTGTATAATTAATTGAAACATTAAATAAATTATATTAAAAATATTAAATTAGATATACTTTTAGTTGATTAATAAAATACACAAATTAGGTAGATGAATTTGACATGATAGTTATTTATAGAAGTATTTTTCTTTAATTATAATTTTATTTATATTTTTATAGAAGAAAAAATAAGGAATAGTGTCCACCTACACATTAATGATTCATTATAACAAATAATACTTTATTAATTAATATAAAATTTCTATAAACATGGAATTCTAATAACTAATTCGGATATGTTTTAAAATATAATTAATTTCACATGTATTGGACTTTAATAATTTTATTTTAATTATAGTAACCCCCAAATTATGAATTACATGATATCACAACAAGTGTTAATGAGATTAAATAAGCATTAAAATAAAAAAGATTATATTTAAAAATATAAAAAATTATAGAATTTTAATTTGATTAATGTATTTAATCAAAGCCTAAACAGATATTGTAATTAAATTACTTTGACCAATTTTTAATAGATAATTAATTTATATTAATTTAATAGTTTGATGGTTTTCAATAATTCCCCTATACTCTCTTATACATTGGATCATATTCTTCTCATTTATTTAGATTTTAAAAAAAACATTTTCTACCAATATCTAAAAAATAGCCTTAATAGAACCCATAACTACTATATAAAGGCCTTATTTTATGCATAAAATCTAGGTTAAAGGTTTTAATGTGTTAATTAAAGGCCATCATTCGAATAAGAGGTATCGATATTAACTAATTATTTATATTTTAATTATTCTTCCACATACATAAGAAATTATTCAACATTTATAAAATAATAAATTCAGTATAATCAAAATAATAATAATTTTTACGTTAATATCATCATATTAACCCATCTTCATATTCATCAAATGGGAAATTATTTATACATTATTGTCTATGGAGGAATACCACCTTACGAACCAATATAATTCAATTTCAACCAAAATAATTCATGAATGGTTATAATTATAGAATTGATTATTATATATAAAATTTAAGAAAACATATATTATTATTAAATAACAATATATATTTTCAATTCTTACCTTTCCATCCACATTAAAATGGAAACATCTTTTTTGCGTACGTGTGAACTATCACCGCCACAAAGCGATGTGATTCATCTTCATCACAATATAACATGAATGATATATATAAATATTTTAATATTATTGATACCAAATTAATTATATTATGATAATTATGGAAAGATAAATTGATACTTATGTTATTTCAATAATGGTCATTGAAAAATGATAATTTCACTCATATTTATGTATGGCGTACCATCTCCATGATTATAACATATTTCATTTTCAAAACAAACATAATGGTTCAATTTAAATGTAAAAAATATGTATATAAATGATAATCATGTCATTAATATTATTCTTAATATGATTGAATTATGACCACTTTTACTAATGACATCATAGTAAATTCATTTTGGGATCAAGTATCTAATGTTGAGAAAAAGTAAAACATGAACTTAAATAAAATTTTAATTATTATAACATGAATGTAATTAATATAAAATGATTTATAAAATTAAAAAAGTTATCACAATATTAAATAATTTAACTACATTTATTATCCTAGAATATAATGATTGTATGTGAATAGCCATACATAAGGTAAAAGACATTCTTTTAAAAACCTATTTTATTTAACTCTTTAAAATATTTTTAAAAATTTCAAAATAAATATTTTTTCCATATACAACATTAAATAAATTCCAAACATTCACGTCCCATTAATTATTACAATCTTCATTTACATTTTTACATTTTTATTTACAAATATTTTGATTTCATTTCAGATTGTGAGGGTTTTATAAAATGAATCTTTATTTCAAAGTGTAAATGTAATTTTTATTTTACGCAAGATTTCAATGTTATTCATATGTATTGGTTTTTGTGAATTTTTTATGAGTCATGTGGTTAAAAGAAAAACCAAGGGTATGTAATCACATTATATCTCTCCAATTCATTGGGTAAAGAGACATATTTAATCATTAGGGTTCCTCCTAATAGATTAAGGGAATATACTTCCTTAAGTATTCTAAATTAACCATGAATGTTACTTCATATGTTTCTATGACAACTATAGTAAATGGAATAGTGATATGAAATTAATGACTCAAGATATAATTATTATTTATGTTTTCTATTGAGTTTTATAGTATCCATATGTTTTTCTTGAGGTAAGATGAAGGTCGTGTGTTTTATAGTTGAAAAGTAAGACATTGTGAAAATGTTTTCCGGTTTTTAAAGTATTAATGGACTAATTGTTTCATTATTTCTTATTTATGACCCTTGTTGATCTATTTGTTTTCATCATATATTTTAATTTATTTAGAGTGTAACATGATGGATTAATGATATGAGGATGTAAATTTTAATGTTAGGGTTAGTTTTAATGAATCTGAAATAATGTTATATTTTACATGTTTTATATTTTGAATAAAATTGACTCTGATTTAGTGGAATCCACTTTGTATGAATATTTGATTGATGTATCAATGATGGTATAATTCTATAAAACTGTTAACCTAAAAAAATAATCAATGCTAGGAATATTAAATTCTAGCCTTTCACTAAATATTCAGTAATGTTTATGATTATGGCCGTAATGTTGGTATTAGTGGATGGTTTATATAACTTTAGTGGTTTTTATGTTATATAATCAGAATTTAAAATGTATAAAAACAATGGTTATCATTTTAGGAAGATTAATAGTAATTATAGATAAATTAAATGAGTTTTAGATAGCATGAAAATTGATATTTCAGTGTTTATCCTCAGCCTAAGACAATAAACTATAATATTTTTTATTACACTAACCTTCTTGGTTTTAGTAAATAGTTGGATCCAGTATACACCAAAGTAACAGTTGATGTGAAGGAAAATCTGGTGGTTCTCAAAATAAGAAACTAAATGAAATAATAGATTAAATGAGATCTCTTATGGTTATTCGAATCCAAATATTAAGAGTAATGATTAACCACTTGATCAATGGTGAGTTCTATAATGCATCATAATTATATAAAATGAATCCATTTTGACGTCTAGGTAATGATGATCAAAATGGTGAATAAATTAAATTTCATTTGTGACAAATATGTGGAAATAAACACCTAGTAAAATATAATAACAGTTGTTAATAATATTTAAATTTGGTAATGTAGGTCATAAAAAATAGTTTCCCAATATAAAGGGATGTGTTCAGGTGACTACATAAAATAAAATTATGTTCTTACCACGTCTTCAATTGAATGTTTTAAATATGGACTGTATGATCATTATGAAAATCATTTTCTTATGAGTAAGGATCATGTATAGGATCAACAAAACCATGCATTGATCTTTTTTAGAATACCAAATTCCATTAAAACTCCACTGGAGGAAATAATAAATCCCATAGGAAATGAATGTATTATTCTGTGGTTCACATTTTATCATTATTGAATATTAGGATATGATCCATATTTTTTCTGGACATCCATATTAGGGTAAAAGTTACAAATTTATGGTTAAAAAACTATTAATATTTATGAATGATTAATAAGATGACATATAATGGATTCAGAAGTTATGTTAGATAATCGGATAATTAAATAATTAAATTTATTAATACTATTTTGATGTTGTGTGTACATTATAATACAATTTCAGTTTGTTTTATATTTTAACCTTATGATTTATTGAGAAAATATTATTTGAGGAATAATTATCTTTTATTTTTTGGAGATAATTATAATGGCATGGATATCCTTTAGGGTTTATATGATCTTTGTTTTATAGAAAATAATGTAATCATTAATTTTTGGTTGAAAAATGATATGGTAAAGATAAGTTTTTTAGTTAAAAGTTTTTATGGTTATTTTGAGGATTTTATCATACTTTAGTAATTTTATATGAATTATATATTTTTTTGAAAAAAGACATCTAGTAGGATGGGATACATCCAATCTTGTTAAAAAAGGGAGTGGGAAACTAATCCACATCTAAATAGTGACAAAGGGTGCATCATCTACCACTGGCCATTGTGATGTCCCAATTAGTATGAATTGTTAATTTTAGTTAATGTATTTGATGGATGTTGAATATGATTATTTTTGGAATATATGGTTATCAAATATTTTGCCTTGGGATTGGAAAATGATTTGGTGATTAAGGGATTAATGTATTTTCATAATACCTTAACTGTTTTGGGAATCTTATATGATAAATGTATGTATAATATTAGGAGGAAAAAGTGTTGAATTTTCTTTTGGTGTCATATATTTTTTTAATATGGATTTATGGTTATTCAGGTTATTTATATAAATATTTATTTCATCTTGATGATTATTAAGAAAATTACTATTTTTTGTATTGTAGTTAATGAGTAATTGATGTTATTTAGATATAATTCATAAAATTTATCTTGGAATACATTTTTTTCTAATCCTTTTAATTTTTTGGTTCCAAACATATTTTGGATTATTTTTCAGAAAATTTTAGGAATTTTTTTCTTCAAATGGTCTTTGTTGAATATTGGGTATTAATGTTGATATTTGGTGAATATTTTAGTTTTACATAAAATAATGGTTTACATTTTTTGCGAAATTATTATATTTAATACTAAATCGTTTTTTATGATATGGGGAATATATATTTTCTTTTTAGTTGATTATTTGATTTTCCAGATGATGATTCTTGTGTTTCAGGTATAATAAATTCATCTTGAATAGTAAGAATTATTAGAAAAAACATTACGGTGGAAATGAATTAAATAATAAATATAAACTTCTCAAGTAATTTTATTTATTTATGTTCCTATTATATGATGAAAAATTTCTCTTCAAACCTATGAAGAGAATCTTAAAACAAAAACATTATTTATTTTCTTATCTTTATATGAAATTAATTATCATTTAACCCATCACAAGTTTATTGTTTTGTGATTGTTAAATTTCTCATGACCACATCCACGATCACTCTCCATTAGAAAATGTTATTTATTTTTCACTCCCATGTCCATGTATTCCATCATGGAACCATAACATGCGATATTATAGGTGACCATTGTAATTCACTTTATTTCAAAGTGTTAATTTTAATTATCTTTTTTCTAATGTGGGATTTCAAAAAAAAATTAAATATGTCAACATTTATTTACCAATCCATAATTAAATATTATGAGGATGAAATTTCCATAATGGTGGAGAATGTACCATTCCATTTTTTATAAAAATGAAATACTGTTATGATAACATACATGAATCAACACACCGAGCAAAAACAATCAACTAAAAATTATTAATTAAATGTTGAAATTATAACCAATAAATAATAATTACATGAATCAAAATAATTAAATGAATTAATTTTTTTACACATGTATATAAATAAATGTTGGACCCCTTAATTGTAAATTTTGGTAAAGAAGTTTTAAAAACAAAAACAAAATGTTCTTATTAAAAACAAATTAAAATTTCCCATATTGTTTTATAACAAAAAATAAATTTTTTTTGATTATATTTATAATATATATATATATATATGTGTAAATGTATGTGTGTTATAGTCAATATTATCATTAACATTAATATTATTTTTTCTCTTGACATGATATATGAACAAATCCAATTTTACCGATAAAAGATGTATTTTGATGGAGTACATGTTTTTAATATTTTTTTGAAACATTTATAAATCACATTTAACAAAATATACATATTCATTGAATTAGTAATATCAAAATTTACTTTGGATAAATATTTTGATAAGTTTCATGTTTTGATGAATAGTGAAAAATATTTGATTTTAATTGCAAACAGATTTTATGTGAAAATAATATATAGTGTTAAATTATATATTTATTGATATTTAGGTATAAATATATCAATTTATATATTATTATTCTCATTTAGGTAATTTTAACCAATTTAAAAATGAATTTTAATATGAGAACATTTCAGTCTTTTGAATTTTTTCACTTTAAAAACGAATTTTTTAATTCCATCAAATTCATTAACATTACATCAATTTTATCCATTTATGTATTTTTATATTTTGAAAAATGGATTTAATTTTTGGAAATAGATAGTAAAAATTTATTAAATAGTCAAGTCTCATTTTTTGGACAATATTAATAGAAACTGCAAATTTTTATTACTACAACTACGGGTAAATCTGTTAATTAAGGGTCAAAATAATATTTTAAATATTTTATTATTACCCTAGCACAAATTTAAATTTTATTTAATGAGTTATTATGGACCAAAATTATTATTAGTCTGATTTTTTGAGTTTATAGGCCCACATGATTTACTTTAATACATTTATTATATTTTATTCAATGAAAAGTCAATTTTTTCATACTTTTGTTTTTAAATAATGAACTATTTTTAATATGTGTTTATTTAGAAGAAAATCTTTACTATGAATATTATTTTTAAAGATAATATATTTATATTATTCATTATAATTTTGTTTGAAAAAAAATTATGAAACAAATAAATAAATTAAAGCTTTTACAATGATGATGTTATAATTGTTTAATTAATGGAAATAAAAAATGATAATAAATATATTTAAATAAATATAATTTGGGATTATTAATATCAAGGAAGAAATTTATAGGATTATATTACATGTTATTCATGTTTAATAATAGTTTTTTCTAATTTATGATGTTTTTTTGTAATAAAAATAATGAATATTGTCAAAATTGCCATTAATGATGGATTAAAATTAGTAATATTTCATAAAATTATATAATGTTTCTGAAAAAAATATTCCAAATAATTTAAATAAGTACAAAAATTATATAATTGAATATTTTTTAGTATTTTTTAATTTCATAGTATTTTTATTAACCCATAAAGTGTAAATTAAATTATATCATTATAAGAGTTAAAGTGTTTATATTAGGTTTGAAACAAAAAGATAATGATTAAAAAATATTAATAACATGTCTATTTTTTATTGGACTTATGTTTTTAGACCAATACTCATTATATATTAAAAAACTGATTGGACATATTTTGAATAGATATTTAATTTATATTAATTTGATATCTTGTAAAATTAAAAGATCTTATCCTATCATACAAAAGGGAACTTTTTTTTTATTTTTAGAAAACATAAAAACCATTTTCCACCATTTTTAACCCCAATTCATTTCTATAATCCCCTACCACATTCTAGAGGGGTTATTATCATGAAACCACTATTCTAACAGGTGTTAAGGTGTTAATCAAATCAGAGCGTCCTAAGAAGTGGTGTTGTTTTTCATTATTTATTTATTTTTTAATTCTTCTTCAACATCCTTAAAATTTAATTAAACCATGATTAAATAATCCCAAAATTATATTATATATAATTCAAATTTATTATGAAAATATAATTATCTAAATTTATTTCCACATTTATCAAATGACTAAAAAATTATTTTTCATTTGCAAGGAGGACAACCACCTCGTGAATCGATATAATTAATTTTCCACCACTGTCTCTCAAGACTAGTTATAAAGAAATAATTAATATTGATATATGATACTGACTAAATATTATCAATTATTAGTGAATAAAATATCATTTAGTATTTTACCATTCCATACAAAAAATGATAAAGTCATTTTTGTGTTGGTCTGAAATATCACCACCACAAATTGATGTGATTCTTCTTCATTACAGTATCACATGGATGATATATATATATATATATATTTAAATTATTTCTTTATTATTAATTATATTATGGTCATTACATAAATATAAATTTATACTCGCCTTATTTCAAAAATGAATACTGAAAAATACAAATGTTAGTAATGCATACACACGAACTGATGTCTCTATGATTATAAAGTATTTAATTTTCCAGAACCATTCTTAATGGTTTATTAAATAGTTTTATTAATTTATAAAAATGAAACAAATTTAATTAATATTAATCTAGAGATAATTTACTTGTGACCACTTTGACTATTGTTGTCATACCATATTCATTTCAGACTAAAGTACCGAAGGTCGACAAAACATCTAAAAAGAAAATAAAAAATTAATTAATTGTTTGAAAATGATAATAAGTTATATTAAAGGAATAATACACGTAAAATATGATCTCAAGTATTTAATTAATTAAATTATGTTTATTATTTAAGAATATATATATTGTACGTGATGAGTTAGACTCAAGGTAATGAGTTATCCTTCAAAAACATTTTTTAAGTTTATATTTCATCTATTTTTACAAAATATTAAATAATGGTTATTTAAAAATATATTGATTTGAAAAAATTTCTCTCAATCATGTAGAATTAAATTATTTATTATTTATTTATAAATTTAATATTTTATTTTAAAATAATTTATTTTCATTTATGAGTATTTGAATTTGAAAAAATATAAAGAGATTTTAAACAAGTAACGTTTTTTGACTTATATGAATGATTTATTTGTTATTATATTTCTTCTTTATGGGAATGTTTTATGTGTATGGGGCGTTATATTATAAACCAAGGGATAGTGAGCCCATATATATCTTTAATACATTTTTTAATGAGGCAAAGTTAACTGGTAGCATTTCTCCTCAGATAATACGAGAATGTATTATTGTGGATATTCCAAATTTTTTCATGGTGGTAACTCCCTACGTAGAATTGATATTAATAATAAATGTAACATTGATAAGAAATTTATTCCATAAGTTATCATTATGATTTATGTTTTCTATTATTTTTTATAATAATCAAATTATATCATGAGGTAATCATTAGAGTTTATGTTTTGTGGGTGAAAAAGATGACTTTTTAATAATGTTTTCATGGGTTTAATGTATTTTTGCACTAAAAGATTCATTCATTGTTTGGATTAACCTTAATGATACTTTTTTTCTCATCAAATGTCATATATAATTTAATAATTTTTATAAGGATGATTAATACAAAGGTGGTGGCCATGTTGAATGTTTCATAGATTTTCATGAAAAATAAATAAAATTTCATTTTAAAAGTATAATATTTTGGTGAAAAGGTTAAAATTATAGTAGTATATATTATATACAAATATTGTATTTTATGTATGATTGATGGACTATTTATCTAAAACTATTAACATTAAAATATCCTCTATATGAATGAAATAAATTTATTGAATAAAATTGATGTTTTTTAATATTTATTGACATACACTTACAAAAAACACTGTTCATGAAATAATGAGTCTTGACATAAAATTATGATTAGAAAAGTGATATGACCAAAAGAATGTAAATTGATTTTATAATTCAATTACCAAGGACATTAGTTTGGTGGTTTGGGCTCTAACATCCATGTATAAAAATATTAATATTATTATTCTTATAAATTAAAACCTTATTCGTATTTACTATTATTTATACTATCCACTTATCACTCATTATTTAAAATGGATTAATTGTTTATTATAAAAATTATCAGGTGGGTATAAACTATTTCATTTCACATACTTGTTATGGTTTCATATCTTCAGTCCATTAATTTGTATCAGTCGTTAATCTACTAAAGAATATTAATTCAAAAAAATTAGTTTATTGCCCCTAGAATTATCGTGGAGCTTATGGTGATGGTTCACATGAAATGAATACAATTAAATATTCAGTGATTATAGAATTAACAAAATATTTAAATTCATATATAAATAAATTTATTGAATAATCAAACTATTAAATTTTATTTTTTAAAAAATAGTCCTTATAATATAATATATCTTGAATTTATGTTCCCCATTCATTTATCAGATAAGATTTTTATCAATGACCACATCTGTGGAAAAAACCCTATATAAGATTATTTTATAATGGTAGATTGAGTAAGAACATGTTATTTATAATCATAATATAATTTTTTAAGAATATTTGGATGTTAAAAATGTTTTTAAATTGATAAAAATTTCAATAAGAGTTATATAAAAAATAATAATGAAATAAAACAGTATGAATATATTAAATGGAAACTGTATCAGTATTCTTAGTTGATGTTATTATATTTTTATGAAAATTTATTTTTAATAATTTTATTAAATTAAAAAAATTATATTTCTATTTTATTATTAATATTATATATATATATATTTTAAATTAATGAAATTATTATACCATATTATGTAAGATAGTGATAAAAATGAAATACATCATTAATGGGGGTGGTATTCCACATATAACATGAGATAAATTTACATTTCCAATTATATGGGTGGATAGTAGAAAATAGTTATTCCTCCAACATAATAAAATTTCAGAAAACTATGGTACATATTTCATTATGGTCACATGATTAAATAATATTCGGATGATGCAGAAGAAGAAATAATATTTTAAACTTGGATAAAAATAATTACCTTTTCATTTGATATCCCCATTTACATCACATATTAAGACTTCCAAGATTTGTCTATAATAGATAAATAAAACTAAAGGACAAGGTAATACACGTTTTTTGACTGATACAATGATTTTATAAGTTTTTCAAACAATTATTTCATCACTATGGTGTTATTACTAATATAGTATTTTGTAAAACAATATTGTTCACTATTAATTTAAAAGAATAATTTAAAGGAAATTTGAAAAAGTTCAATGAAAGATAAATTTTTCATGATGAATCTAAATTTTTTTATTACATAAAATTCAAATTTCAAAATTAAAAAAATTAAAATCTAAATAAAATTATATAAAAGATGAAAAAAATTTATTTTATAATTAGACCTATTTGTTTATAATAAAAACCCATTAAAGAGTTTCATTCATCAGTAAAAAATTTATATTCCATATAAATATTAATTTATTGAATTAACATAATATCCTTTTATAAGAAATCAACTAATTATTTAATTTGTTTAACACTTTGAAATAATAAAATATTTCAATGAAATTTACTAGACATTTCAATAAAACATTTTTGATGAATAAGTATTCATAATAATAAATGCGTGTTATGAGTGTCTAATTTGTTATATAATGTATTTTGTTACATTTTATAAAAATATATATGTTTGACAGTAAAAAATAAAGACATAATTCTGAATATTAACAACCCATTGACGTGATATAAAATAAATAATAGAGTTATTATGGAATAAAGAATCATATTCTTAGGGAAACCCCGATAATTGGGTAAATTATTTCTACATGATGATGTGTACAATATAATTTTATTATTTATCAATGATTTATGTGAGAAGGAAATATTTTTCAAAGAGAAATCTAATATTTTGTGGGAAACACATTTCCCCAGGTCTCAAGAGTTTAAAATATCTGGGGTGCCTTTCTAATTAGGGTATCTCAACTCAATGAATTTTTCTTTGTGCTAATATATATCCTTTTATGTGAGTTTATGTTAGAAATAAATTATTATTTTCTATGCAATTTACATGATTCATACATTCAAAAAATTGATTTTAAATGAATTTAGTTGTACATTTCTTATAGAAAACTTGGTAAATTATTATTTAAAATGATGATCAACTGATTTAAAAGGTGGAATGATTAGTTATCTCTTGGATATTATCTCTTAGGTTGATATAGATGGACCAAATTAAAATCATGCTTCGAATCAACTTAAGCTAGGTTATTATTTTTTATTGAAGTTTAATATATTTTTCATTATATAAATGTGAAATTAGATGGGAATATCATAACCATATTGGGATATCATGATCCATCACTAAGAACAATGTTTTTTTATTTGGGTAATAGATGAAAATGATATTATTTACTCTTGATAATTTTCTATTTGATGTGATTTTTGGGTCAATATCATTGAATTATTTTTAAAAATAATTAAATAAGGTTAGTACATTCCAATAAAAGGAGATGAGAGACTCAATGTTATTCAAACTAATAAAAAAATTTAATGAAAATAAGAAATTATACATGTCATGTTTGATCACCTTATGATCAAATAATGATTCTTATTATATGATATTAAAATTATTTTATATTTGGTCATAGATAATATTTAATTCTTCTCGAGATTCATTGAACATGTGAAAATAAAATCACTTTCTCTAGAAGAAAATGTGCGTTCTATAGGAATAGTTTCTCTTTCTCTAAAAGTGAATCTTTTTTCCTGATTTATAATAGGATTTTATTAGTGATAAGTGGTTTTAATTATCTAGATGGTTTTCGGGGAGGTGTTAAATTTATATATTTCATGATATTTCATATATATTTTTTATGAGATAATTTTGACATATTTTTTTATCCTATGTTTATGTTTGCATAGAATAGATAAGCTTAGTTATTGAACTTTTAAAACATAAAGCTCAATTAAAATATATTACACTGTCAATAATTTTTAAAACTTATAATGAGTTATAAAACTATCTATAATAATATATTATGACACTAAATTTCGAATAATTAGGTCACAAATCCGAAAATTAATAATTTTTCTCATTGTTATTGAAGATTTAATCAAACGATAAAGTTAATTTCAAATTGCATAAAATGGAAAATGATCCTCAACATAAATGTATGTAACATGTGGGGATTAAAAATCAATGCATAATGTAATATGTTTCATATATGGACATTTAATTAGTTAAATATATACTGGATGTTTTTGAATCAGATATAATGATGAAACTGTACACATAAGGACAACCCCTTACCAAATTAAAATTGTAGCTTTATTAACATACTACTACAGAATAATATCAAGGAAGACTATATAATATATTGGAATATTGTTTTCACTTAAATGTATCCAAATTCATATGTAAATAGAGGACCACATATTCATGATTCTTACATAATGTTGCATGTATACTATCATTCCATATTGTGGGTGCTTGGTATCTAAAATGAATATCTATACATAATTCAGGATATACCCTATATCATTGTAAAAATTTCATTAATTAACAATAAATGAATATATAATATTGTGATGTCGGAAAATGGGATGGATCATCTAAATATAGGTATCAATTGTAATTAACTAGATAGATTGATCTCAAAAATAGAAAGTGTTAGGAATCTATGTTTGACATCATAAATTATGGACAAATAATTACAAATGAATATTATTAAAATGATATTCTATGTACTTTATAGAATTTTTGGATATCATAATTGAAAAATATTTATGGACTATTTAGATTTACCATATATTGTGATGTTTATTAAGTTACTACAATAAAAATTCCATGTAGTTTAAATTCCATGAATAATTTTTTTCATTATATGTTTTATTGTTATGAAATGGGATATAAATATTTTATTTTTTAGGGACAGTTGAGGCATAATTATTATAACTTGATATGGGTGATAAGGAATAACTCTATTAGGTTTTGAATCCATTTATCTAGATTTTTTAGGGAGCAGCAGAACCTACCTTATTTATGGTTGAACTAATATATTTTAGTAGCAGAACTATCCCCCATTTTCAGAGGATAGAGGTTCAAAAGTTGTTGACCTATTTCATGGGAATATTTTTTCTATCATCATGAATCTAGAGATACATATTTTGAAGAGGGATAAGGTCACACCCTATATTATATGGGGAGGTGTTACGTATAGGTAGAATGTTTTGAACAAGGATGAGACCCACCAAAATATTGTTAAGAGGGATTTCCAATCTAGGTTCTACGAGTAATTGTTTCTTGATACCCTAAAATATAAAGTTACCAGTGTGTTTATTCATATGGATAAGGGAATGATGAATGTTATGGAGTATTCAGGATATTTTACATAACATTAATGTTTTCAATGATTTACCATTATAATGATCCATTGGTGGTTATATACTTCAAGGATGGTCTGAAGCATGACATTTGATCACATGTCATCATGTTTTTATTGTGTAATATTACTAAAATATTGAATCATTCAATAATTACTTCTCATGAATATAATAAATATGGGGGTGCACATAAGGGATGTTTGACCTCTATAACTATTTTTTACCAACAACTAGTACGAAGCCCCATTTTGAGGCTTTTCTTGTGGGGAGTACCATCTAAGGTGTTAATAATGATAGTGATGTCTTCCATCACCAATATGAAATATGGGGAAATTTGAAAAATGAATGCGATCAATACCCATTAGATTTATGATCGTGTGGTACGATACGTTGTGTCCATTTTTTATATATGACCATCCCACCGGAAGTTAGTGTAATGTGTTGTCTATTACTCCAAGATCTAGACTGGGATTCACTGCTCTATATTGGGATAAGTGATAAATAATTACTTTTCTCTCATAGTGTGGTGGTGGTCGTCACTAGGGTTTGTAGGCACTAAAAATAATTATAAAATAGATTGGTTCTACGTACGATAGATAAGATTTTTCATAAGTTGTAATTTAGGACAATTGGTTTTTATACATCCAACACCAAATGTGTTGATCATCAGTCCATCTACTATGAGAGGTTAAATATTTTTATCCTCTAATATTTTATATACTATTTTTATATTTCTAATTAACATAACTAAATATTTTTTTTTATCTATTTTGGAAATCCATTGGATTATGTTTTAGTTTTATAATGTTGTTATGACATTGGATACATTGTTTTGATAAAAAAGGAGGGAGTACACCAGTACTGTTAGTTCACCCTTGTAGAAGTTAGGTATTAATTATTATAGAATATTATTTTCCTCAAGATGATAAGGAATGAAGTCATACTTTGGATGAATTGGCTAGTTTCATATCGATCCAATGTCAAAATCGCTGATGGATGACCATAAAATCACTAAAGGGATCACTTTTTTTTTCACAGGATGTAATGGGATTTCTTGGAGAGTTGATATAGGACCCATCATCAAGGGTTGGGTAGGATGAAAACTCATATTTATATCTTGTTTCTATATGACTATGGTATTAATAATGAAGAAAATATTCAATTGGTTGGTTGTTTTAACAATGATTTCCTTGATTATTTTTTATTTTTACCTCCCTAGAGAGAGTTTGTGTTCTAAATATATTATATGTTAAGTGACACATAAAAATCCATTTATCAATATTTGATGACCACTATAGAGTTGTAGGAGCTCAAGAGATAGCTTGAGGAAATTGAGTAAAATTTTCTTATATGATCCGTCACTTTATATTTCAGATCCTTGGTCCATTATAGGAAAAAGACTCATTAGATCCTTAGTATATTTTTGGATTAATAAATATTGAAGTAGTTTAGGTCTGATAACTAGTATAATTTATTGGAGATTGATGAACACTTCGACCATCATAGAAGAACTTATTTTTTCTAGAATATTTATTTGAGGTCAGGTTATCTCTATGTATGTGTTTGACAAGTAGGAATACCACACATATATTTTTAAAGAAGTTATGGTCAATTTGAGTTTCATGTCACGAATTCACCAACAGATTCCATGAATCTGATGAATTGATATTTATACCCTTATATTGATCTTTTTTGTGGTCTAATTCATGGAAGAAATCACAGTGTATTCTCACAATCTAAATGAAAATTCCAAACTTATTCAGATAATATAGAATAAAATGACTAATAATAAATTATAGGAAAATACACAAAGTGAGACTTATGGATGGATATAGTTCACATAGAAGATTTTATTATCTCATTGATATGAGTATTTGTTTACCTAGATATTGTGAGGTATGTATTTTCCTAAGAGAAACACAAAAACACATTTTAAAAATAGTTTTTCATTGGGATTACAGTATATTAGAATAATTTTATGCATGAATTATCACACATAGAATCACCTATTACAGTCTTGACTATGAATTCATTGTTTTCTTTTTGTTAGTATAACTATGATGAATGGTTTTAGTAGAAGGATGGTAGACAAAAATGAATGGCGTTCCTAATTCTTCTACATTTGGGAAGGAGCTATAAATTATATATTGATGAATCTTGTATCAGGGTTGGTGATGTTCTGAAGGAATAAATATTCATTTTGTACATGTTAGATCATTTGAGGCCATTCAAGAGGAATTATCTTTGACATTATCTCAAGGTGGATGATGTTATTCATTCCTTTAACTATAGGAGGAATTATTTAATATGACTATGATTTGTGGTACAGATGGACCTAAAATACCCAAGTATATATATACATATAATTAAATGAATTTTTAGAAATGAAGATTGGTTGACTAACTACATTATTTTGACATTGAGCTTGTCTATTTGCCTATAAAGGAAAATGATGTTGTCGATGAAATGATCAGGAGTACTCAGATACTGGTAGTGAAAGAGGATAATATCGACTTAACATTTATAGAATTGTTATGATAGATGAACATGGAAGTGAAGGATAGAAAATGGATGATTTTTCTCTTATACATTGTTGTGACATCCACTATTATGGATATTGCGATGATGTGATAGTTTTCTAAGGGTTTAGTATTATTCCTACGAAAGAGTGTGGTGGTTCTGGACCCACCTCCAAGATTGACGATGGGAAAGGATGACTTTTAGAATATTTATGGTATTTTTTCAATACCCAAAGACATATGCATGAAGATGATCTGAGAGTTTTAAGAAAAAGTTTGGGATGTAGATCCTGATGCAACCAAGATTTACAAATGTCTCTAGTATTGGTTAATGGGGATTAAACATGACCTAGATAATTTTTTCAATTGTTGTCTTGCCTATTATATTGTGAAGGAGTAATGTTATTGGGAATATCATTTTTATAGTAGTTTCCCATTCCAATGAAAAAATGGGATAATTTTTTGATGTATTTATTGACCATGTTACTGAGGTCTCCTTAAGGTAGTGATGCTGGTTGGGTTGTGGGGGATAGGCTGGTGAAGGTCCCCCATTTCCTTCATATTTGGGAGACCTTCTTTGAAAATGAGCATGGGGGATTATAAATCAGTGAAATAGTGTTAATTAATAGGATTCCTCGACAGTGGTATCTAAAAGTGATTCATGGTCCACATCTCGATTCTAGAAGAGGATGAAGATGTCGGTGTTTACAAAAGTTATTTTGAGTACAACATTCCACCATTATATTGATGGCATGTCTGGACAAATTATTCATACAATGACCGATGCATAACAAAAATGGATTTTACAAAATTTAAGAAGAATATTCATCACATTACAATAGTAAATTCTCATGGACTATAATAGTTCTACATCATTGTCAACTTAAAACACAATATTATAATTTGTTGAATGATTTATTAAATTTATCTCACATATCCTACCATTTAGAAATCAAATTTATATGTTTTTTCATAACATGTAGAAAGGGAACAGAAGAATGAGCGTGATTATATTCTTAGTAATTGTAAAAATAAATTCTATATATAAGCATAACATGGACATAAGTGGATGAAAATTGTTAGTACCATTTCAAAATAATACAGGACATAACAATGATCATAATAATGAGTCTTTTCAGAATCATTGGAAGCACATAAGTCATGATTATTAATGAAATTAAAGAGAAGGATTCATGAAATACTATCATTAGAAAAAAGACATAAACTTATGGAATACACATCAGCCTATAACATTTTGAAAATGTGTTAAACGACAAAGGATTACTCAGTATGTTATAGACATGTAACCATGCCCACATAGAAAATTATGAATATGAAACTTTGTCAATGCATATCATTTGAAACACGTAACGTGGATCACTAATAAGATTTTGTACATGTAAGAAGATTCATGATATGGATCACTCATAAGATTTTGTACATGTATGAAGATTCATGAATAAATATATGGAAATGAAATTAGGTCCTCACAAAAAATTTTGAACATATAATAAATTTAACTCAGAATATTGAAAACATGCAATAAGGTCCACACATGAATAGATTGACATGTGACTAGGTCCATACCTGAAATTATGAACATGTACTCAGGTTCATGAATAACATTGTGATCTTGTAATAAGGTTCACTCATACCATTGAGAACGTGTAATCACGTTCATGCATAAACTCATGGGAATGAAACCGTGTAGGCACATAACTTTGTGAAAAAATAATATGGTTCACTCATATCATTGTGAACATGTAATCAAGTTCATGAATCAGGGGTTATACCTCATGGGATGGACACATCACAAACCCCAATTGACAAACTTTCATCATAGTGGATCATGTTAAACCCTCTTCCCAAATTGAATCATGGTCACAAAAATCATCCCCTAATTATCTCAAGAGATATAAATATCTACCCAATACATTTGAGGGAGATATAGGTCTCACTAGTCACATGATGAAATCATAAATACATGTTCTAAAAAATAAAAAATCATTTATTAAATCATGATAAATAAAAATAGACTGGTTTTATAAACATCATATCAGTAACCAAGGAAGGAAATGGGTACTATTGTAATTCCATACTATTATAACATTGGAAAATATATAGTTTTCATAATCAATTGATCATACAATAGCCCTTAAATTCAACAAGTATCATAATCAGTTTATCATGGTGTAACCCATTGTAGTGAAATAGGTTTCATTAACAACATGTCAATTTAAACATAAATCATACAAATAAATTATTTGAATGCTTTAAATGGATCATATCCACAAAAAATCAAAACTTATATCGAAATATGTCTTCTTATATAGATAAGGATTTTGAAATATCATTTTGAACATTTCTTAAGGAAAATATCATTTCTTATAAATTTTCTATAACAAATCATTTTCAAAAAATAGTTTTCTTATATAAATATAGTTTAAATATATTAAATTTATTTAACAAAATATCATTTCCACTTTGAAAAACACATATTAAATTAATAAATAGTTTAAATTTTTTTATTCTGAAAATATCCTAGAAAAGTTATAAAATAATATTTGAAAATTATTTTACACATATCTTGAACATAAAACATCTTTGAAAAAAAATATTTCGAATACCTCATTAAAAATGATCATATATGATAATATAGAAAAAAATCCATAAAAATTAACACTGTAAAATTGAATGTGGAGCTTCCATTAAATGATGGTAGTATCAGAGGATAAATCTGTACATAATGCACATTTTTCAAATCTTACAGGATTAAAAACGCGACACTATTAGAAAAGAAAAATGAATATTCCTTTTTTTAGATAATGGAAATCCTGGTTAGAAATGTATTGAAAATATAATAGGGTAATATTATAAATTTTTTTAATATTTTTTTGTAAACCATTGTTTGGAAATTACATAAATTTACCAAAAAATATAGTGATAATGTAATATTTTCTTTTAATAGAATTATTAATCATACTATGTACCAAAGAGTATACATATCGTACCATTACATGAATACATCATGAATAAATAGTAGACATGAAAATTCATGATATTAATTGAGATATTGATTAGAATAATTCATTAATTTAACAATAATGGTAAACAATCCTAATAAATGATCAGAGTATAACAATAAAATAATACCACTTTCGTAAAATTGAATTGTAATCCCCATAAAATAATAAAATCACATGAATATTAAAATTCCATGAAAAATTTTATATTCATTTTATAAAATTTAAAAGGGATGTAAATACACCTTGTAGGGGAATATAGGTGTGTAACAAGTTATATGTCACAAAGAAGAAAAATTGAAAAAAAAATTATTTTACAAATTTGGTGTCTTTTTTGAACCACAAATCCCATGAATGAGGGATAATAAAATTTATTTTTAAATAGAAATAAACATGAGTATATTAAACATTGAATAAATTCATAGGATGTAAATACCCCACCCAAAATAAAAACCGGTTAATATACACTAGTATAAAAATGGTCTTTTACACTAGAATTTTAAAATCTGTTTATTAAGATGATTTTAAATGTATTATAGAAGGAATTTTAACATCAGATGTTTAAAAAAAGATTCCCAAAATATACTTTTAAAGTATTTTATAGAAAAAATGATGTTAAATGTCTTTATCGATGGCTTTAAACTTCATGTTTTTACTGAATCGACATTAAAAGTATTTTTTGGCATTGAATTTTCAAATAAATAATGTGAAAAATCAATACCAATTTGTTGCTTATTTAGGATGATTAAATTTGACTCATCTTGGAGAAACAAAAAACATACATATCAATATTTATAGACATAATATGGTGAAAATTATATGACTTGACTTTTAACATCAGATTATTTCAAGAACTGGGTTTAAAATTCACTTTTTTGTGTTTATTTCTCAAGAACCAGACATTAAAAATCATAAAATGTTGTATATCATTCTCTATGATTTTATTTTAATTTTCTTGGAGTGAAGATAGACTAACAAGTCAAAATTTATGGATGTCTAAATATGAACATATCTATGAAATGCAAGAGATAAGTCTAACTTTCGATGTCCATTACTTTCCATCAGTAACTCCATCTATGATCCACAACTAGTCAAATATAAGATTTTTAAATGAGATAGAACTTGGAAATAATTTTTAACATCAGTTATTTGATAAATTAATTTCATTAAGTGTCCTTTCTGGTTGGTTATTGAAAAAAAAATCTACCATAAAAGTTTTCTATAGGGAGATTTAACATTGATTTTTCTGGAACTGATGTTAAATATTAAAATTTAAAATATTGGTTTTTTTAATTTCAATTTTTCACATTGAAAATTTAAATTTCAAAAATTATGGTTAAATTTTAATACATCACTACATAAAAAAAATTTCATTTTCAATATATAAATCTGCATACTAGATCATTTTTCATTTTTGACATCTTCAATCGAGTAAAAATTTCACCACTTATTCAATCAAGGATTTATAAATAGTAATATTATCATCATTTAATATCATTACTAATTTTTTACATATAACTAAAAATTTTGATAATTTTTCATTGGATTATGAATAATTTTTATGATTGAGATATAAATAGAAATCTTCTACATGGGATACACCAACTGAGGTGAAAAAATATTTTCATATCATTATTTTTTTGATCAATATTTTAATTATCGCTTGAGTTCATCGATAAATGGATGATAATTAATAAAAAGAAATATTTCATTTTGAAGGAAATAACTAAAAAATTGAAATTAGATTTATATTTTATGTTTATTATTTGTTTTTTTCATTTGGTGGGTAAATATTAGTTCATGTATATATTTTTTTAAGTGGGGTACATCTCACAAAACATAATGTTGTATAACTTATGACAACCATAACATTTAATATAAAATTCTGTTTTAGAATAATGACCAATCAAATCAAATTTTGGGAAATTTACTAAATTCTATTATTAAGATTTTATATGTTTTAATGTAATTTTTTACTGAACCCAATGCAAAAAAAATATTTTATCTATGTGACATTGGGGTTTTTTGCTAAAAATGATGTCGAAGACAACAAAGGCCAGATTTTTAGAATTGTATTTATGAGAACTAATTACAATAACCCCTGTGGCCCAACATTTGTCATATATTTCTTTGAAATAGACATTGAAGATCCCTGGGGGCTGAGTTTAGACATTGGTTTCTTTAAAAACAATGCTGAAAATGCCTTTAACAAGATTTATAATTGATTTGTATATGTTCGGTTTATAATTAAAGAAATCACACCTTCCATTTATAAAACTTCATTTATAGATATTGTTTTAAAACCAAAATCAAAATGTTAAAATAATTGACAAGGAAATACATTTTTTCTACTAGTGATATCATATATCTCATTGAAATATAAGTGAGACAAGAAAACCCATACCTTATGTCATGAATTTTTTCACACACCTTAAAACCTCATTTCTAATGAATATAAGTTTAATATAAATCTAATTACATTCTTTTTTATTATTCATCATATAAAAAATTATTTTATTTTGAATTTACATTACGTTTTTATTAACAATTTCATGATAATGTTTTTTGGGTAATAATCACTTTTTACGTTTATAGTTTCAAATATAATTCCTGTTACTATTACATAGACCATGATTTAATAATTTTCATAATTTAAATCATGATATAAATATATTATATATTCATTTTATAATTATTTATAATAACATATAAAATATAGAATAAAAAAATGGAATACACTGTTCATGGAGATGGCATTCCATACGTACACATTTCATTGTTTCCGTTTTCATATTATATTAAAATAAAACAATTAAATTGCATAAATATATATATATATATTATAATTAATTTATAATTATTATTTCATAAATATCATGTATGTTTCATAAATACTTTCTTAACACATTCCATATAAATTCGTAATGAATCACATCGCATTAGTGTGGCGGTCATCCACACATACCGATATGAAGTTATCATGTTCCCACATAATGGGAATGATGAATGTATGTGTTAGATAATAATTACAGAAGAAAAAGTATATAATAAATAAAAAATATATAATATAAAAAAATTAATTCGATCATTATTTAAAACCATGATAGTTGGTAATGGAAGAAAAAATAACATTGGTTCATGATGTGGTAGTCCTCTACACACAAGAATGATGATTAGGTAGCCCATTTGATTTAAGTATGTGTATTTGTAGGTCGAACCCTTAAAAGAAAAATATATCAGTATATTAAGGATAATTATTCAATTATATAATCACATAATACTCATAATTAAGACCTGGATAAATAAATTAATTAAAAGATCGCATTAATGGATATCACTTATTCCTTGGGAAATTCTGTTTAGTTACCACCAAAGAACTAGCTAGGAATAATTTTTACCCAATGTAACGATTATATGATGAGAAAAGTTAAAATGGTATCTTATTTGGTCATGGTTTGGAATATACAAATTGATTTACAAGTGTCAAGAAGTAATGGGTGATATCCATTTTTATATTTGGGAAGGGGTGTCATTCTGGTAAATATAAAAATATATAAACTATTGAGAGGTCTCACTTAGATAATGTGCTTCAAAAAATGAATACATTATATAAAAAAGATTATATGGCCTTTATATGGCCATAAAATGTCTTTAAAACATGTTTCTAGGTTATTAATCCTTTTATGTTAAAGCTTAACCACTATGTAAAATTGTTTTAACCATAATAACTAAAATTAATTTTTAATTAAATGCAGTAATATTAATGGACAAAATATTAGTTGAAATTATTAAAAATAATAAATTATTAAGAAAAATAAATTATATTTTTCCAAATTTGGAATCCATTTATCTAAATTCAAATCACATTATTTAATGAAATTTATTTAACGTTATTCCTATAGATGGGTTTAAACATCGAGTTTCAAATGTCAAATTGCTCAAATATTTGAGATGTATTTACATCCATATTCGATGTGAAATTGATTAAAATGACATATATTGTATATATATATAATTTATATAAATATAAAATAATATTAAATAAATTTATAAAATAAATTTATAAATAAATGAGATGAAATGTCAATTTTCAATTAATAATCGGTATTTCCACTATTCAACAATAAATGACTATTCTCCAAAAAATATAAAAATTTTATCCATTGAAAATTTTTACATTATGATTCCCAAAATAAGGTTTTTTTGTCATTTAATTTTAAAAGTGGAAAAAATTTTCATTAAAATATGTACTCCATTAAATGGATGATAAAACTATATATTGAAAAAATATAACTTTTTTATGCCTATAATTGGATTTATTATTGTTTATTGTCACATAAGATAAAAGTTAAACAATTTATTCCATATATACTATATACCTTTAAAAAAAAAATTCATCGAAACTTGGTTTTCTAATTCATTAAGCGAAAAAATGTTTTTACCTAGAAAATTGTTTTTTATTAATAAAATTTCATTATATTCGAACAATTTTTACTCCCATATCAAATTAATCTATAACCAAAATATTAATTTAATATAAATTTTAAACCATATTTTAATAATGTAGTTAATATTATTCCTAAATTATATTCCAATGGATAGGTAATAAATATTATTATATTCTAATAATATGTTTAATATTTTTTTTAAATTTCATAAAACCCTATCCACGTGGAACACAATTAATCGAAGTAACTCTTCATTGTATGTAAGACATCCAAAACATTGTTTATAATGTAATAAAAGAAAATACAACTTTTTTATTGAGATATATTTTGTTTATAATGAATATAATGTAATCCAAACATAATTATTTCTTAAAAAAATATTCACTATTGTGTGAAATGAAAAATATAAAAATATTAAATAAATTAAAAAATTTCAAAAATTCTTGGGTTGTGACATTCTAAAAACATTAAAATATATTTGTTCCTCAATAAATTTTTAGGCCATCACTAGTTTAATACTTTAAATTACCTTTCATAGAAACCCACATAATCCAAATGAATACTAATACTTCAATTAAAAATATAATTTTTACACCATAACGGTTTCCCTAAGTAACACAAAACATGGTTCCCACATTAACAAACATAATTGTAATATCAAAAAATGGACATGTATGAGAAATATAACCATCTGGTTCTGATACAGAGTGATAGAGAATAAGGTAATAACAATTTTATTAAACATAAGTCCATGACCTAAGAGACTTCAAAGAGGTCATTGATATCATAAAGATGATGACAATGGGCCCAACTTATATTTCAATACCCATTTTCTAAAATTGAGATTTTTAAGGGAACATATGCATACTTGATTTTAGAATAATTTCTATCTTTTTAGCCCATTGATCAATTTCAATGTAATCTCTTATATTAAGAAATAATTGTTAAATCTTCCTTCCATAAGAATTATTCGATCATGATATCTTCAAATAGAATGATATGTCATTACATATATACTTATCAAATAAAAATGGATAACATAAGTTATCAATGTTCATAAACTCTTATATTGAGATATAATAAGTTAATATCTAAAATATCTTATGATTTTTAAAATAATCAATCCCTTAAATAGTTAAACTTATAACCCTTCCGAATGATGAAAGCATAAAACATTATAAATAAGATCCATAAATTTCTCAAAATCCTCATCACATTATCGATCATATTTCATAATTCAGTCGAATTTGTCACATTATAAACATATGAATGCCATAATTTTTTATACTCTTGAAACAAGGTAATAAACTAAATTACCATAAATAGTTATATAAAAACTATATGGTTCCTTATTCCATTTTTATATATTAATTAAATACAAAAAATATGTAATCATTAAAAATGATAGTATAAACCAGGTTTTCAATAAATCCTTAATCAATTAAATGATTAATAGTATCATCCAATTTACATTTTCCAAACATCATTATCATAACATAAAGATCATATTTAGGGTTATATTTCCCTTAATCATATATGAAAACCAACTTTCTATTAAATAACTTATATATTTAATTATCATCATTCACTCTATCCATTTATATCCATATTGAAAATCATATAATTCAAGATTCATATAACACAATTCTTGAACTCTAATTCATACAGACATATATCATCCAACATTATTCATATCCTATTAAATATACATCATTATATTATTCCTTAATGCCAATTTCCAAGAATATGAAATATGAATCATGTATTTAGGATTTTAAATCTCAATTTAATCATTTTTCAAATGATTAAAATAAAAAGTGCTGTTATAACATCTCATACTGTTTATATTTCATTCATAGTTTATTTATATTCAATAGTATAACCAATATTCGTATATCCTTCCTGATTCTCTCCATGATATTTCAACTAAAGAAATATATTTTAACAATTTCAATAATTTATACATATAAATAATTCTATATTAATCAGGTTCCTTATTGTATCCAATGTGGACATAATGCAAAAAAATAGTGTGATAAACACTTATCATCACAGAAAAATAAATAATCAAGAAAAATCACATATAAGATGTAAAAACCCTGACCCTTCCTTTTAAATATATTTTATCTTAGGCTTATCCATAGATATATACCTAGTAATATCATTAGAAATATCCATTGTTATATTGTAAATGTTTTCTCACCATTATTTCTAAAGGATGACAAATAATTTCCTTTAACACCAACTATAACGACCCAAGGTTAATATACATGGATAATACATTATTTTAGTGTATTTTTTCACACATTTAGAAAATAAATTCATGGGGACTATAATATATTGTTGTCTTTAGAATTTTGGTAATTCCAAAAACATTAGGAAATATATACCTCATCTCCTAAAAAGATCAACCCCTTTATTTATCCTTATTAAAACATTTCTTCACAACATTGAGAAGGGAAACATTATAATGGGTGACCCTATATTCTCAATAAAGGAAAAAATAGACATATGTAAGCATGATATGTATAAAAATGTATGAGAACATTAGCATAAAATATTTTCATCCTACCATGAATATAAAAGATCAAATCAACAGTTATAGAATAATTATTTGAATTTCATAAGACATGAATCATAAAAAAAATAGAATGAGTTTTAAAATCATATCATAGTCAAAATACACAGGATTGTGGAATACACATTATCTAATAACATTTAGAACATGTGTAAAACAAAATGAGTTTACTAATTATGTTAAGGAGATGAAATCAAGCCCTTACATACATTTATGGACATGAAACTAGGTCCATGCATGACATTGTGAACATGTAATATAGCCCACTCATAAGATTTTTAACATGTATCTAGGTCTATTAATAAACATATGGACATGAAAATAGGTGCACACATAACATTGTTAACACATAATAGGGTTAAATCACAACATTGCATACATGTTATAATGTTTATGTATAATCATGTAGACATGCAACTAGGTCCATGCATAACAGTATGAACATGTAATGAGGTTCACACAAAACATTGTATTGACATGTTACGGTTCCGTGATAACCTTATAAACATGTTATCAGTAACAAACATAATCATATGGACATTGTAGAAAGTCCTTATATAATATTATTAACATTTAAAAAGATTCAATCAACATATTATGAACACGTAGTTTCTGGAATAAGTGGCTACTTATCTTAATTGGGACAGACCACTATATTCTTTTCCAGACCATTCATAATAGTGTATCTTGTTACAACTATTTCCCATCATTTATTAAGCCCATTGATTTTTCCCAAAAATACTTAATTATATTTAAATCATTACTCGATGCATTGGAAAGAGATATAGGTCCCACCATTCAGATGATGAAATCCTACATATTTATTTTGAAATATATAAAATCATTCCCAATACCATGACCCATAAAATGAGATAGTTTCATAAACATCATACCAAAACACATTAAATGAAATGGGTATTATAAAAAATTAAAACAATAATAATATGTAAAAAAGATAATGGATTCTAAATCAATTGATCATTGAATATCCCATGAAAGGAATCAGGTTTCATTAGAATATTATCATGGTATAACTCGTGGTTATAAAACGAGTTTCATAAAGAACATTTTAATTAAAAAAATCATTCTACGAAATATTAATTATTATTTCTTTAGATAATATCTATAGTAAATAATAAACTATTTTAATATATGTCATATTTTATGGAGAATTATTTTTAATTATTACTCGGAACATTTCTTATAAAAAATTTAAATACTTTGGAAATAATATTCATTAAAAATTATCATTATATAATTTTAATATAAATAAACACTGGAAATTTAATCTTTTTTGGAAGATATCATTTACTCTTTCAAAAAAACTTTTTAAATCATAAATCATTATAAACCCCTTATTTTTAATATATCCTTCAAAAAATATAATGGTTTCATTGAAAATAATATAAAAACCTTCTTGAACAGAAATAAATGTTTTTAAATGAAAATTTGATTGAAAATCACTTTAAAAACAACGATCTTATAAAATATTAAGAAAATATTTCTTTTTTAAAGAATAACTTTTTTTATCATTCAAAAACACTTTGAAGAATTGGAAATCATAATGGATAATAAGTTTTTACATGCCAAAAATTCCTTTTACACCATAACATGTTTGAAAAGTTCCTCGTACGAAAAATAACTAGAATATTAATTTTAGAAAAACTTTTTACTAAAAGCGTAAAACATGTTTAGAATTTAATTTAAATATCATCATAAAATCGAATAACACTTTTGATAAAATTTTTCAAAATCATTGGTCTGAAGGAAGACATATTTCTATTTGATGAAAGAGATAATGTAATAATTTCTTCCAAAAAATTAATTCATATATATATTAAAATTCAGTGATAAAATGTTAAAATAAGTGAATATATAATTAATAACCATAGAATTATAAAATAAAAATAGTAATATATATATGGATCATAATATTTCATCAATGGAACCATAATAAAAAAACACTAATATACGATGAGATTGTAGCAATAAACTCCTACCACTTTGTTAACAATAAATCATAATACACATGAGATAAACTAATTAAATGAATATTAAAATTTCATAACAATATTTAAACTCATGACATAACATTTCAAATAAAATTATCTACACCTCATCCTTGAATATAGGTACATAACCTTCTTTGTGTCTCAAAGAATGAAAAATGAGACAAAATTACATTATTTATTTTGTATATTTTTGAATAATAAATCTTATTAATGATATATCATAAAATGGATATGTATTTTCATTTAAATTTATTTAAATTAATCAAATAAAACATTCATGATAATTATATACACAACATAATTAAATAGGTGTAGAATATGGAATATATATCGTAGAAATAAAACTAAGATAAGAAAACCCTTACCATAATAATTGAATTTATTCGTTCAAATTCAAACCACATATATATTAAATATAATTTTATTATAAATATAAAATAGAACCATATTATTATATGTCATTCCATATGTGATTTTATTATGACATTATATTACGCTTTTGACATATTTCATGATCATGTTACATTTCAGTTAATAATCTCTTCCATTTTCACATATGTTTGGACATGTTATTCTTGATCCTTTTATGTAGATCCTGATTTACATATTTAATTATTGTAAAAAATGATTTAAATACATTATATTTTTACTCTATATGAATTTATAATAATTTATTAATTATAGAAATGTGAAATGTTATACAAATTAAATGGTTATGTTAGGCCATACATATATATGAACATCGTTTTTAGTTTATAATATTGTTGGGGGAAGGATGTAGATGAGTTATATGTATATATATTTCTATATATTTTCATTATATTTTTATTATTAATCCATATATATAATGTAAATTTTCTAAACCCATCAATAATATATTTCATGTCAAGCATGATCAAACCACGTTGCTTTGCGGATGTGGTAGACTACACGTATACAAATTAAGTTATCATATTACAAAAAATGGAAATCATGAATTTTTGCATGATATAATAATTTTAGAAGAATAAAAAAATATCATATATATCATATAAGAAACTATTTCCATCATTATTTTCAATAATGAGTGGCGGTAATGGATGAATGGATTATATTAGTTCAGGATGCAGTAGTCCACCAGACACTTGAATAATGATTATGTATCTCATTTTATGGATGTATGTACTGGTTTCTGTCCAGAAATTTAAAAAATATAAATATATTTCAGATACTGTGGTTTATATATAGCCATGGGATGAGAATAATTGATGGGTTGGAGAATGAAAATAAGTTCTTATTGAATCGTGTTACCTCATCTTTGGGTAAGTCCTTTTGGTTTTCACCAATGGAATAACAAAGTTTTATTTGTTCCCAATGTGAAGATTTTAATAAAATATTACGAAATTTTGGAGTATATTGGATAAGGTTTTTGAATATCCAATGGTGTTTACAGTTTTGATTAATTGAGGGGGTATGAGTAGTCTTTTTATTGTGGTTGAGGAGTGGAATTCATGTAAATAAAAAATGTAATTGCAAGTGATAGTTATCCCCTATATAATGTGCTTAAAATAATAGAAAAAATACTAAAAAAGTAATAATATTTTATAAATATTTCTTGAAAATATATTTTTAACAATTTTAAAGGTTTTTTGGTCCCTTAAGTTAATGTTTAGAAACTAATAATAAAATTATTAACTTAATCAGTGTAATTAATTTTAATTACATTAACTATTCATTTTATAAAAATAAGTTTGATATATTATACATTATATATAAATATAATTATAAACATGGAATCAATTTCTCCAAATTATAATCAAATATTGTTTGAAAATTGATTTAAAATGTATCCCCCACACATGATGAAATGATGGCCTTTTAATGTGAAAATTTTCAAATGATTGAGATGCTTTTATATCCAATTTTAATATGAAATTGATTAAAATTTCCTAATTGGTTAAATATATGTATAATTTATCTAAATAATATATAAAACCGAATGAAAATATAATTTATCAATATATATAAATTAGAAGAAAAGTGTGTTCTCAATTTTCATTCTGTATTTTTTAGTCTTTAAAAGAAAATGAATCTTCTCAATAAAATCAAAACTTCACCATATGATATTTTTAATTTTTGAATTTCAAATTTTTTTATCAAAAATATTTTTCTAAAAGTTTCGGGATATAGTTTTAAAATATGTGTTCAATTAAAATTTCGTAAAACTATCATTTAGAAAAATATAAATTTTTATGCAAAAAATTGATTTATTCATATATATATATATATTGTAATATAAGGTGAATGTTAAAGAGGTGATTGAATGTGAAATATATAATATTCAATTAAATAAATAGAAAAATTATTTTGTTTAATTTAATGTGATAAAAAAGTTTGTTCATAGAAAAATATTTTTCAAAAATGGAATTTTTTTATAATCAATGAATTATAACTCCAATTTATAATTAATTAGTTACCAATAAATGAATTTTATATACATTTGTAAACCTGAATTTATTAATACAGATAATGATACTCATTAGTTCTATTCCATGGGATAGGTGATAAATATAATAATATTTTAAAAATAATAGTAATAATATATTATAGTGTATTAAAAAATAGTTTTTCATGAAATGAAAGCTATTAAAGGAACTCGAAATTGTGTATTGCACATGCCAAACATAGTGTTTAGTGTAACGGATGATCATCCAAATGATTTTTATATTATGAGAAATTTTTATTTTCTATATAATAAGATCCAAACAAAAATCATTCATACATAAAAATAGTATCAAGTGTTTTCTGAAATGAAAATATCAAAAAGATTAATTTAGTATGAAAAAGATATATTCCACAAAATATAAGAGAGTTACAATTCATATTCGTGAGGTAATGTTTGTAACACCCAATGAATCCATGGTATGCTACTCTATTCATAATACAATAGATTGTGTTATATGCAACTTCGAGTTCGAGCATACCCTGACCAATCAAACAAGTCATCTAAAAAGTAGTTATGAATAGTAATATCCACATTTTGAAAATTTATAAAAATTATTTTACAAATCTAACATCATTTTTGAAATAAGAATATCAAAATTATCTTAGGGTGACTTTTTTTCTAAATACATTCAATATTTAATGAATATTGAAAAACACATCGTTATTTTTTAAAACCGACTTCGAATTTAAAAAATTATTATTATTATTTAAATTTATTTTAAAGTAAAAAAAGATACATAATACTTTTATTAATTCAATGTAATTCATTGGAGTAATTTTATAATATTATTAGATTTATAATTATTTTATTGAAATTTTTAATAACTTTTACCCACCTTCTAGGCACATTTAAAAATTTTCATAAAATGTAATTTTAGTTCTTCTGTGAATTGAATTTAAAAAAATGACATACATGGTAGTAGTCAATAAGTAAAATTTGGTTCAATTATATGAAAATAATTTTGGGTGAATACTAAATTTTTTATTTTATTTACCACTATTAAAAGTAAATATGGTAACTAAATATTAAAATGATATTATGATTCCCCAAATAGTTTTACTAATTCTATTGAATAAGTGTTTTTTGGCCAAAATCAATATTTTTACAAAAATATGATCCTTTTTTATCCACTTGGATTATATTTGAGAATTTGTTATAATTTATTTAAAAAAGTGTTAAAGGTGTTATATTCAAAATGTATTAAATAAAACTTTTTCAATATAGAATTAGACATAAGATAAATTGGACTATAAATATTCATTAAAAAGGTAACAATATTTCTTATATCATTGGATTTTATTTATTTATTTTAGACATTAAATAATTATATTTTTTTAATGAAACAATGACGTCGCCGTAATTACCTTATCAATGGATGATTAAAATAAATGATGTTATAAATATTTAAATAAATGTAAAATAAACCTTTTGATGCCATCCACAAATTTTATAGGTTAATATGACATTTTAGGGTTGATTAAATGTAATTTTTTTTCTATGTAATCAGGTATTTTTGACTTTCATAAAAATCAAATACTAAATAGCTTTAAATTAGACATAAATGAGTTTTGTAAACAAATATTATATTATTTAATGATATAATATTTAAAAGAATATAATATTCAATAATAAGACATAGATAATTTTATATATTTAATTAAATAACTACTTGAGGATCTTTTGACATTTTATAGTAACTATATTAACCATGTAGTATAAAAAAACAAGAAGACATGGTAAAACATAAACTGTTTAACTAAGTGTCAAATCTAAAAGAAAAGGTTAATATGGTGACTTAAACTAGTCTAAAAAATATTGGTTTAGAGGATTTAGACCCACACACTTTTTATCCACAAAATAAATCCCTTTTAAGCTATTAGAATATAAATATAATTTTATGATAAAATAATATTTCAAGCTTTCCCTAATGTGACAGTCACTTATCTTATAAAAGTTTACTTACCCTTCTCTTAAATTCACATCTTCAATGACATTTTTCTCATCCAAACCCTTCTCAAATATCCTCCCAACTACCAACAAATTATTATATAGTATTAACTTTGAAATGAAAGCGAACCTAAGGATCCCTTAGGTTCAAGGAAAAGGGAAGCACCTGAAGAAGATGTATTTATTTCATTACCTCTTTCAATGTTCTTTTATTCTTCCCCTTCCTCTATCATTGTTGTCTCAACTCCAATATAATAACTATATTAACTTATTAAAACTTTATTGATGTTATAAATATGGTACCTACATATTAATTATTATATCCATCCTATTAATGAAAAAGTCACCATACATGCGTATGTATGACTTATCGTCTCCACGTCCTGGTGTAGTTTGTTATTCAACACTTAATTATTTTTATGGGTATAATAATGAATATAATGGATGTAAATAATTAATTTAACATTTTAATGATTCGGTATATATAATATACCATCCAATAACATACAATTTATCTATCAAAATAATGATATTGTCTCTCATGTGTACGTACTACTTACCGTCTCCATGACGCGATGATATTTCATTCTCTATCGTAACTATTCATGAAAAATTTTCTTTTGATGATTAAAAAAATAATTTTTATGAAGTTAATATAATTTTGGATATGAATAAAATACAACCTATCCATAAGAAACATGACTTACATAATAAAACATATAATGAAAAATGAATTAACTAGCACCCTTAAAAATGGTACCACTAAAATATTATTAACAAATAAATATTTGAGAATCATATATTATATCATATTTATGTATGTGGTTCTTGTATAATTTATTAAGAACTATTTAGAAATCATAGAGGAGGTGAAGATACCCTCTACTAAGTAATATTACAAGGTAATGGTTACTTTTACAACAACATTATTATCTAAGGTTCTTTATATGTAAGTATCAACTGGGTCTTCTTCATCATCCACATTTGTGTTTCATAAAAACGTATTTCAAAACATTTTTAATAATTTCTAGACTATGATTTAAATTCATTGATACCATTTTTTGAATTTTTATAAAATGTTTTGAATGGAATCATTCCATCGTTTTCCAAACAAGGTACTTTAGGAACTTTTCGACAAATTAATGAAATAATATTTTCTTTAAACATATACGGAGGGTATGGTTATTTTCATCAGTTATAAAAAATTCAAATCTTCCCTTACAATAATATATGAATATATTAAAAAATAAATTAATTATTTTATAATTATGTAAATTTGAATGATTTCAATGTAGAAATAGATATTTCTTTCAAATAGTTTTTGGATTGATTTCATCTTTATCAAAATCTATTATTAGATTTTTTTTATATGAAGATAATTAATTATGATAAAATATTCTATATTGTATTGAATGTTTTATGATATGTTTGATTGTGGATGTTTTATTTTTACAACATTTATTTTTTATATTTAATGTAAACACAATTTTTGTTCTAGTTTTAATACAGATGTTTATGTTATGTTTGAACTTTTTTGTAAGAGAAATGGATTGGACTTATTAGGTGACGAGTGGGGCCTGCTATAGCCCCTTGATGCATCGTTAGGTCTCCTGAGACAATATATTGTCTTGGAATAAGGCCTCAAAAAAATTTATATTTTCGTTCTTTGGCATGAGGCCTTGACTTCATGTTTAATATGTTCAGCATTATACATTCCATCACTATGATATTAACTATTGATATTACATGTGCTTATTTGACAAGTATAATCTCTATGATAATAAGTAAATGGAATTATTTTATTTACCATTACCATATTATGATACAAACTTATGTTTAAAAGGCTCGTGTTTTAGTCTTTTACATTTCCTTAAAGGTTCATATTTATTCATTATAGTTTCCATTATACTGTTATCCATACTGAATATCTGATCTCACCCCTTTATTATGTTTTATTATTCCTAAGATGTGAAGATGTATATTATGATTAACCTAAAGGGATATTCTAAGGTATATGAGTGTGTAAAAATGAGACACAATTTAAAGTTAATTTTATTTCATAATTTAATTTAAATTTTATGTATGCGCCTAGTACTTCTAAGGATACAAAACTGATGAATATTTCAAGAATTGATCTCTTGTGACTAGACCAATGTTTTTTTAATAATACACAGACTCAGAGAGATTGGTATTGGGGGATTACAGTTTGTATCAAAGGAATTTTAGATCAAACATTTTAAACAAGATTTTTAATAACTCTGACTAGAGAACATTACCATAAGGGAGACTTTGAGGATTAATATAGAAAACCATCGAAATATTTTGGTAAAACAGATATTATGTGGGTTTCTTAAGAAATAAACTCTTATTTATATACTGCAAGTGGAAGTGGATCTGTAACAGATGTACATATGAATGAAAACACCAACAAGGAGTTTCGTGCAGGACCCAAGGTATCCTGGTACACGACAATGGGCCTTATGTTACACCAGGTTTGACAATAATGGGGGTTATGTTTTAGATAATTCACATTTTATTTACAAACCATTCTAAATTATTTATGAGTAAATACTTCCCCAATGAAAACATATTATTATTATGGATTATATATATAAAATATTTAATTCATGTAAATTATTTTACAAGTTTGGAATTATGCATGGTGATTCATAAACTAATCAAGTGTATTATATTGTTTAAAAATAGTTCTTAGTGGAAGGAATGAAAACAAAATCAACACACATAATCTGTGTATTGATTTCCATTCAATTAAAGATAATTAAAGTGTATCTAGTGATGCATCTAGTACTGACTAGATAATAAACATTCTGGGACAACTTTCTCATGTTAGGAATAATAACCACACTCGTATGGATCACCCTAATCCACAACACAAAGGATCAATGTTTGACCACATCACAAGGAAAATGTAATGGCCTGGACCTCTCCTGTCAATTCCTTTGTTAAAATATGGTGTTTGAGGTGTTTCGGGATGTCAATGTGACTTATCCCCAACACTTTTCCAAGTTTCCAATTCTGTGAATAGTTCCATTGGTGAATAGTTCTATCAGTAACCTCTAACGGTAACCTCTCTTTCCTTTTCCAAATTTTCAATTCTGTGAACAGTTCCATCGGTGAACAGTTCTATCGGTAACCTCTAACGGTAACCTCTCTTTCTGTTGCTAAATTTCCAATTTTGTGAACATTTATATCGGTGAAAAGTTCTGGTGGTAACCTCTAATGGTAACCTATCTTTGGTTTTCAAAATTTCCATTTCTTTGAACAATTTCATCGGTGAATAGTTCTATCATTGAGGTGTAACAGTAACCTCTAACAGTAATCTCTTTTGGTAACCTATATCGGTAACCTATATCGGTAACCTCTAAGGGTAAAATATATTTCCTTTGCCAAATTTTGATTTCGGTGAACAATGTTTCCATAGCAGTGACCTTCTAACGATGACCTTTTATTTCTATTGCCAAATTTTTAGTTTGTAAACAGTGTTTCCTAAATGGTGACCTTCTGACGGTGATGTTCATGAACATTATCTAACAGTGAGGTTCATGAATAGTGTCTAATGGTGAGGTTCCTAAATATTGTATAACGTTTAGGTTAATGAACATTGTCTAATGTTGAGTTTCATGAACAATGTTTTTCCTTTACCAAATTTTGAGTTCGTGAACAGTGTTTCCAGCTTCCTATAGTTTCACCCCTTTAGCATTTTACTTTGATGTAAAATGCATTTAAGGCCACGTTTTAAGGACTCTAAGGCCAAATCAAATGCCATAACTCTTATATTAATTTTTCCTAAGGCTTGGGATGTTTTTACTTGGTCTATCCACGTGGTTTAATGCGATCCAAATTTAATGGAAAACTAAGTGTATCTTAAACTTTCACTCCATTAAATATTATAAAGGGATGAGATATCTTCCACCCTAATTCTTCCTCTTTCTTCTCAGCTATGAGATGCTAAAACATTTCATTATATTCTGTATGAGTTTCATAATCAAACATTCCACCTCGAATTGGTTCTACTCTGTTTTGATGCTACCAAGTTGTGTCGATCAATCTTCTATATAAGGTATGTTTTATTGTCGTACTTTTGGGGTTTATCTTTTCCTGTTTCTCAATTCAATATTATATCATGTAGTCCACATGCTCATAAAGGAGTTTTCTTGGGTTTCAGTTGGTGTGGTCGTACCATGGCATCCTTGGGTGGATGCATTTGATGTGAGAGGAGAATCTTGACCCGTTGGGTGGATAAAGAATGTCAAGAACTGTTTAAGGTAGGGGATTCATTTCATCTCATTTCGTTTACGCGCAACTATATTTTTAGTATGTTTTATCCCACTTGACCACAATAGAATTAACATAATAAATATTTGAACCAGACAAATAAATTGATATCGATCGTATGTTATTTCCCCTTGATTTCTAGATAGTGTGATATTAATGTTTTCTTCGTTTAGTTGTACCTTGTTGATGAAAATTGGAAAAGAACGTAAACTGGAATTAATTGATAATTGTTGGATATGGATAAAGAGGAATGTAAATGAATTTGGTTCTTCTTGTTTTAATTTTATGTTAATCAAATTGGTGCAGTAAGCATGTTTAATTATTTTTGATAGCATACAAATTAGGCTTCCTAAATTTTGGAACCTATGAATAATAGATCTGTTAATTCAAGATGGATTAAAGAAAAAATTATTTGAAAATTCCTTGAAGGGTTCTGAGTTAACCTATATACTGTTGTTAGGGATTAGAGCCCAATTGATGTGATGTTTGTTTTCCTGCTGCTTGTGTTGTTATGTGAGCCTAGATGGCTGTTCTGATATGTGGGGGCATGGATACTTTTTGTTGTGGCATCAGATGATTCCCAGAGTGGTGAGATGCAGTGGTTTATGAATGTGGGTGTCGGGGAGGACACTAGGGATGATGGAATGAGATGGATGTGATTGTTGGATGCTTGTTGATTCTTATTGGTTGATTGTCTTATTTACTTTTCTCCACTTCTCAACGAATCTGGTGTCTATTACTATTCTTCCAAAAGAGGCAAAGACGCACAGAGTATGCTACGTGCTTTGTGTGATTAGCTTCTCAAGGGAGGATGGATCTACGCTCTAACTATAGGCGGAAAAGACTCGACAGGTAGTACTTATACTCATAGTGTTGATCCCCCTTGTGTTTAGTAGAAAAGAATGCTTTTCTAGAATGCCTGGGAATATGGGAACGTAATTATGTAATGAATATTTGAATAAATGGTGTTAACCCATAGGGTTGGATTTTGGTGGAACATAATAATGAGGTACTAATGAAATTTAATGTGGAATTATTCATTGTTAATTAATTTTTAAAGAATTAATTAATTTAAAGTGAAACTGGTAAAAATGGAATGCTATAATGTATTAAAGTTATTTAAATGGTTGTGTTCTTATAGGATACCTAGTCCTAGACGTGGCAACCCAGAGTCCGAGAGATGTTCTCTATAGTTTAGTCTAAGACTAGGTTATGACCATAGTGTGGTTGTGAGATATAATTTATTCTGTACTTTTTGTGTTTCTATACGCTAGTCCACCCTGTGAGTAAGGGAAACTGACACCCCAGGGATTCTGAGTCCTGGGGGTGTTTTCCCTAACATTCTACTGGGAGGATAAATGGCTGACTACCCCCTTTGGCCCTACTCTCATCTCGTGGTAGATGCTTGTGCTAGTAGGCACAACAGTTATTTTTCCCCATATATGTGTGTAAAGGGCTGAAATGGCTTGTGGTTATTCAGAAACATATATTCTGGATATAGTATACTATGGACTACTACAGGTGTAATGTGTATAGGCTAGGATGGATTGATGGTCCTTAATCGGTGTATGGACTGTAATGGCTTGAGGTATGATACCCTATGTATGATACACATTATGCGAGCTGTGGTGGTTCCCAAAAACTACCTATATACTTTCATGCGTGGAAATGGTGGTTTTCTTGCATGATGTGCATATTGTGGTTCTTTTCCTAGGTGTCTGTGGGCAAGCCTTTTTGGAGAGAGATGCTTAGGACGTGCGACGTTGGGGAAAAGTGGAAAACCAGTGGGGAAGTAGTAGCTGGGTACCCTTGATATTATTTATTATAATATATACTCTTGTATGTGTTACTTTGTGAGAGTAGCCATGATGAGGTTGGGAACTTAGTAGACATGTTTAGGAGATGAATTAGTTTCAATTGTTCTTCACTTTACCTTAACATGATTTATTTACTTTTGCAAGAGGGACATCAGGGAGGATCATAATGAGTATACTTTTATACTCACCATATGTATATATAAATTGTTTTTTTGTTCACTTCTAGAAGGTTGGAGATCAATATGGTTTCTACTATATTGGGGTTGTAGGAGATGTTTGGGATTTTTGTTGCTATTGTTTTTACTTTCTTTTGGGTACTTGTAGTTTTTCCCATTTCAGTTATAGTAGTTTTCCATGAAATTACATAGGGGTACATTGTATTTCAGTTGTATTTCTGTCTGAGTTGGATTTGGTTGGTGTCTATCTTATCCCTCTCTTCTACATGTATTCTCTTAGAGGGTAATGTCTCCCATTTGTGTGTTTACTATACACTCGGTGTTAGTCGCCAACTCGAGGCCTACTGAAGGCGGGATTCAGGGGTCATTATCCCCCTTCTCACATTTCCAGCCCTGGAGGGGTACACTTTTTGGGGAGGGGGTCATGATAGAGTGGTATCAGAGGTCTGGTTGAGGGATAGGATGGAGTTTAGAGTTAGGCACAAGTGAGGTTTCATGGGTTGGCAGAGCAATAGTGTCATTCATGTTTATCAAGTGAGGTAAACACTGGAGACCAGCTAAGACATAGGCCTTTAGGCCCCCCTATGATCTGATGTACGAACCTTTATGTTTATAATGGATACTAACCAAGGTGATACATGTTGCAGGGTCGAGATCTAAGAAAGGATCACACATCATTCTTCTTTGTGCTTTTATTTGAGTGGGTAGACCATAGGATATGATAACCTAAAATTAATAAAAAAACAATAAATTAATTAATTTTGAGTCTTCCATATTCCAGTTTTAGGATCTCTAATGGTTTGTTATTTTATAGGTATGGATCCAAGTCGATGTCCTTGTCAGGTTTGCGCAAGAAATGTCTAGCATGCTGTTCTAGCAGATCGTCGCATGGTAGAGGTTGACGAAGACAACACTTGGTAGAAGATACTCCAAGAGTTTCAGCGCCAGAGTCTACGAAAGTATGAGGTCTCTGTTTTAGATTCACTCATGGAAGACTAGTTGGAGGAGGTTGAGATAGAATTCAGTTTGATCCCTATTAGAAATGAGAACTAGGTGTCCTTGGTTGTGACGATGCTGCATGGAGCACCAAGGTAGTGGTGGTTCTTGTTCCTTAGGGATCGTGAGGAGTCATCGATATCATGGGAGGAGTTCCAAGAAAAGATTAGAGTTGAGTTTATTTCTTCGACTGTGAAGGTGTCCAGTTTCTAGGAGATTCTTACCCTTCGACAGTAGAGCTCTAGTGTCCAAGAGATTGGAATCTGTTTCAGGATCATTTTATGATATGATTCAGACTAGTTACCAGATGAGGAGGACAGGGTGAGGCATTTCGAGGAGGATTTTCGTACAGAGATCTAGTGCTAGGTCACCCCATTTATGCTGAATACATATCTTGAGGTGCTAGTGAGGGAAGAGGTTATCGATAGGACTTTGTCTAGGAACGTAGAATCACGACAGGGTAATCGTCATGATTCCTCGTGAAGCAAAGCTGTGGTCTGGGGATCCCGGTTTTTAGGCAGAAGAGTTTACATTCCGCCATGGTTAGGTCCCCGCCCTTCACATCTCGTTTCTATGGAGGTATCAAATCTCTAGCCTATTCCGAGGTATTAGGCACTTGTTTTTCTTATGGTGGTTGTGGTCACTAGTAGTGAGTGTGCTTGACCATTCAGAGCAATCTTTGTGCACCATGATTTATGCTCAACGTTCCCCTGTTGAGGCAGTTCCAACTGAGGAAACAATAGCAGGTTGCACCATATTTAGATTAGAAAAGGGTAGATAGGGAATTCAGAGGACAACCCCATGACCCTCCCCATCCCCATGGAGAAGAGCGCGACCATGGTGGTTGTCTTAATCAGGGTCAGAGAGGCCATGGAGGAGGTCATGGTCAGCTTCATGCTCTAGCATTTCTAGCTCCTGGAAAGCCCGACATTGTTCGAGCTTCCCATTTCATGTTTTCTACCTTGGTGTATGCCTTGATTTATTCATAAGCAACACACTCCATTACATAACATAACCTTTTCCATGCTTTGAGACATGAGGTAGAGAGGCTTCCAGTGACCTTGGAATTCACAATTCCAGTTAGAGGTCGAGTTGAACTGTTTGAAGTTTATAGTGACTATGAGAAAGAGATGGGGAAACACCAATCCTGGGGAGATTTATTATGATTACGAATACAACCATATGATGTCATCCTCAGCATGGATTGGTTGTATTTGGTGTAGGATATAATGGATTTCTTTAAGAAGAAGTTCATTTTCAGTGGTGCAGATGGAGAACCAGTGGTGTTTATTGGAGAGTGAGATCCTTAGATAGTTCATATGCATGCTATTTCCTTATCATTCATGATGGCTAAGATGATGTTGAGTTCTTAATAGGTTTAGAAGTTGGTGTTTCCTAGGTTCGTAGAAGAGTACTCTGATGTCTTTCCAGAAGAGGTTGTAGCATTACCCCCTCAAAGAGAGATCAAGTTTGGGATTGATCTACAACCAGGAGCATCTCTTATCACTATGTCTCCATATAGGATGTCCCCTTATAATTTACAAGAGCTACATATATAGCTTGATGGTCTGTTACAATGTGGTTTTGTTCGTCCAAGTGTGTCGTCACGGGGTGCACCGGTTTTGTTCCTGAAGAAGGCTGATAGTAGTTGGTAGTTTTGTGTCGATTATCGTCACTTAAACAAAGTGAAAATAAAGAATCACTATCCTCTTCAATAGTTTGATGATTTTTTCGATCAACTTAAAGGTGAAAATTGGTTCTCAAAGATCGACTTGTGGTCCGGATATCATCAGATGCATGTGAAGGATGAGAATTTTCTGAAGACTGCTTTCTGTTGTCATCATGGGCATTATGAGTTCATTGTAATGCCATTTGGCATGAAAGATTCTCTATTTGTATTAATGAGAATGATTAATGTTGTGTTCAGTGAGTTCTTAGACATGTTTTTGGTAGTTTTCATCAATGACATCCTTGTGTACTCCACATCTGAGGAGGAGCATGCAGAGCATCTACAAGCCGTTTTGGGAGTTCTTCGTCAACATCAGCTGTTTGGGAAGTTGTTGTAGTGTGAGTTTTGGGCATGAGAAGATTATTTCATGGGGAATGTTGTGTCGAAATAGGGAGTAGCTTTGGATCCATAGAAGATATAATCATTTGTGTCTTGGGTAGCCCCTAAGACAGTGTTAGAGTTGTGAAGTTTCCTTGGTCTCACAAGCTACTAATGGAGGTTCATTACCAATTTCTCATGTGTTGCGACTCTTCTAACATCTTTGACAAGGAAGGATCATGCATTCATATGGACTGATCAATGTCATGTAGCTTTCGATTATCTAATGTAAAAGTTAGTAAGTGCTCCAGTTCATTGTCTTCCAACTGAGGGAGTTCAGTTTGTGGTTTCCTGCGACGCTTCACATCTGGGGTTAGGAGGTTTTATGATTTGAAAAGATCAGTTGTTTTTTATGGATCTTAGCAGTTAAGTCCCCATGAACATAACTATTCCACTCATGATCTTTAGTTGGAATCCGTGGTGTTTTTATGATGTTGTAAAGACATTACCTAATTGCTGAGCGCTTTTTGGTTTTCACCGATCGTTAGAGTTTGAGGTATGTTTTCTCCCAGCATGACTTAAACTTAGGATAAAATCGGTGGATTGAGTTCTTATAGTAATATTACTGTGAGATATCATTTACACCTAGAAGGGGGAATTTTTTAGCTAATGCGCTGAGATGAAAGTCATGTAGTTATGGTGTGCGTGAATCCGGTGATTCTTAGAGAGTAATGAAAGAGCTACCAGTATTACATATTGATATGGGAGAATTTTGGGGTAGATGTTGTCTTTTTTAGATGATAGTACAGTCATCCCTGATGTAGAAGGTGGAAGAGTCCTTGTTGGGGGATCTTGAGGTGGAGGTCTAAAGAGACCGAGTTGTTTGTGGCAAGGCCCCTGATGGTTGGAATAAGGATGAACAACACCGAGTGTTGTATCATGGAAGATTTTTATTCCTCTGACGATGAACGAGACAGTTCTTAGAGAGTTCCATAGTTCTCTTTTAGTGGTGCCCGCTAGTGTGACAATGATGTACCGAGCATTGAGGAGCCAGTTTTGGTGGTCGGGGCTGAAGCGTGCAGTTGCGGATTTTGTGTCTCGATGTTTAGTATGCCAGAAGGTGAATGCTGAACACCATGTTCCTGGTGGTCTTCTCCAGCCATTAGAGATTCCCCAGTAGAAGTGGGAGTACATATTAATGGACTTCGTTACTGGTTTACCTTGAGCTCCGAGAGGACATGATTCTATTTGGGTGGTAGTGGATCAACTAACAAAATTGTCCCACTACATAGTGATCAAGGAGTCGATGTTAGTGGAAGTTTTGTCAAGGAAGTACCTAGAAGTGGTGCTGAGAATTCATGGATTCCCAAGGACGATAATTTATGATCGAGACCCACGTTTTAACTCCAGGGCGTGGAGAGGTCTCCAAAATTATTTTGGTTCTCAACATTTCCTTAGAACTACTTTTCATCCTCAAAATAGACGGTCAAACAGAGTGATCCATCCAAACTCATGAAGATATGTTACGCTCTTGTGTTCTTGATTTTGGAGGTTCATGGATGAAGAACTTACCCTGGATGGAGTTCGCTTAAAATAATAGTTTTCACTCCACCATCGGTATGGAACCGTTTGAAGCCTAGTTTGGCTGACCATTCCGTTCTTCGTTGTGCTGGACTGGGGTCGGAGAGTCAGCAATTCTTGAACCGAAACTAGTGCAGAATACAATAGATATGGTTCAGGTGATTCATGAGAGGATGAAGATAGCGCAAGATCGTCAAAAATTGTATGCTGGTCAAAAGAGGATACCCTTAGAGTTTAATTTTGGGGATCAAGTGTTTCTGAATGTGACTCCCCATCATGGGAAGAGAAGGTTTGGTCATGGGAGTAAGATTTCTCACCAGTTTTTTGGGCCTTACGAGGTGTTAGCTCGTGTTGGAGCAGTGGAATATCGAGTAGGACTTCGCCCGTAGATGAGTTGGATACAAGATGTTTTCCATGTATCAAAACTCCGTCGTTATCTTTAGGATGACTTTAACATCATCGATTGGGTAGAGATTGATGTTGATGATGATGAAACCTTTGAGGAGCAACCTATGGAGATCCAAGACTAAAAGGAGAAGGTTTTCCGCTGATGTTATATCCCCTTGGTTCATTTCTTATGGTGACACAGTGGCATGGAGGTGAGTACCTGGGAACGTGAGTCACATATACGTGCTCAGTACCAAGATTTGTTTGATGTTTAACTATTTTCATTAATCGAGGTAGCTTACGTGGTTATAAACCTTTCATATTTATTATATGACTTTCTTTTGATGCTTTTGTGGCTTACTCTTTTTTGAGAGGTATCTCGATGGGTGGTAGTTCGGACCTTGTTTTGGTTTCGCTTTATGTGGGTTTTGAATTCATAGGGATGAGGATGTTTTGAGAGGTATCTGATTTAATGGCCCGGACCTCTCCGGTCTATAACTTTGTGAAAATATGGGGTTTGTTGTGTTCTAGGATATCAGGAAAACTTATCCCCAACAGTTTTCCAATTTTCCAACTCTGTTAACAGTTCCATTGTTGAATAGTTCTATCGGTAACCTCTAACAACAACCTCTCTTTCCTTTTCCAAATTTCCAATTCTGTGAACAGTTCAATCAGTGAACAGTTCTATCGGTAACCTCTAACTGGAACCCTATTTCGTTTTCTAAAATTACAATTTTTTGAACAATTCCATTGGTGCACAGTTCTATAGGAAACCTCTAATGGTAACCTCTCTTTCCTTTTCCAAATTTAGATTTCTTTGAATAGTTCCATTGGTGAACAGTTCTATCAGTGAGGTCTAACAGTAACCTCTAATGGTATCCTCTATCGATAACCTCTAATGGTAACCTCTATTTCTTTTGCCAAATTTTGAGTTCTGTGAACAGTGTTTCCATAACGGTGACCTTCTAACAGTGAACTTTTCATTCCATTGCCCAATTCTTAGTTCTATGTACAGTGTTTCTAGAACGGTGACCTTCTAACGATGACCTTTTCTTTCTTTTTCCAAATTATGTGTTTTTGAACAGTGTTTCTAGAATGGTTACATTCGTAATGGTGAGGTTTATGAATAGTTTCTAATGGTGAGGATCATAAACAGTGTTTTTCCTTTCCCAAATTCTGAGTTCAGGAACAGTGTTTCTATCTTCCTATAGTTTCACCCCTTTTGCGTTTTCCTTTGACGTAAAATGCATTTTAAGGCCTCATTTTAAGGACTCTAAGTCCGATTAAAAGGCTATAACTCCTATATTAATTATTCCTAAGGCATGGGATGTTTTTACTTAGTCAAAACGAGTGGTTTATTGTGATCTTATTTTAATGGAAAATTAAGAATATCTTAAACTGTCGCTCCATTACGTCTTCTAAAGGGACGAGATATCTTCCTCTCTAATTCTTCCTCTTTATTCTCGGATATGAGATGCTAAATACTTTCATTATACTCCATAAGAGTTTCATAATCAAACATTCCTCCTCAGATTGGTTCTTCACTGTTTTTATGAAACCAAGGTGTGTCGATCAATCTTCTATATAAGGTATGTTTTATCATCGTTCTTTTGGGCTTAATCTTCTCATGTTCCTCCTTTCCATATTATAACATGTTGTCTCCTTGATTCTAATGGGGGTTTCTTGGGTTTGAATTAGTGCGGTCGTACCATGGGATCCTTGGGTGGATGCTGTTGATGTGACAGGAGAATCATGACCCGTTGTGTGGATAAAGAACGTCAAGAACTGCTTGAGGTAGGGGATTCATTGCTTCTATTTTATTTTATGAGAAACTGTATTGTTAGCATGATTTATCCCACTAGACCACAATGTAATTGTCAAAATAAATATTTGAACTAGATAAATATATTGATATCGGTCGTATGTTATGGCCCCTTGTTTTCTAGATAGTGTGATATTCATGCTTTCTTTGTTTAGCTATTCGTTCTTGATGAAAATGGGCAAAGAACATAAACCGAAATTAATTGATAACTTTTGGCTATGGATAAAGTGAAATGTAAATGAATCTGGGTTTTCAAGTTTTAATTTGATGTTAATCAAATTGCTGCAGAAATCATGTTTATGTATTTGTGATAGCTTACTGATTTGGCTTCCCAAATTTTGAAACCTTTGAATATAAATCTATTAATCCAAGATGGATAAAAGAACTGATTGTTTGATAATTACTTTAAGGGTTATGAGTTAACCTCCTGATTGTTTTTATGGCCAAGATTCCAATTGATGTGATGTTTTATTTCTTTCTGCTTGTACTGTGATGTGAGCCTGGATAGATTTAGTGATATGTGGGGGCATGGAGTATTTTGGTTGTGGTAGAAGATGAGGCCAACAGTGGCGTGATGCATCGGTTTATGCATGTGGGTGTCAGGGAGGACACCAAGGATGATAGAATGAGATGGATGTGATTGTTTTATGTTTGCAGATTATTATTGGTTGATTATCTTCTTTACTTATCCCCACTACTCAAGGCATCTGGTCTTGCTTACCCTTCTTCCGAAAGAGGCGACGACACATAGGGTATGCCACATTCTTTCTTGGTTTAGCTTTTCAATGGGGAATGGGTCTATGCACTTACTATAGGCGGAAAAGACTCGACGAGTAATACATTTACTCACTATGTTGAGACCCCTTATGTTTAGTAGCATAGAATTATTTTCTATAATGCTTGGTAATATGGGAAATAATTCTATAATGAATTTTGAATAAATGGTGTTAACCCATGGGATAAGAGTTTGCTAGAACATATTAATGAGGCTGTAATATTAAAGGGACATTGGACTTTGGGTGTGATGATAATGAAATTTAATGTGGAATTGTTCATGGTTAATTAATGTTTAAATAATTAATTAACGTAAAGTTAAACTGGTAAAAAGGGAATGATATAATGTATTAAAGCTCTTTAAATGGTTTTATGCAAATAGGATACATAGTCTTAGAAGTGTATCCCGGATTCCAAGAGATGTTAGTTATAGTTGAGTCTAAGACTAAGTTATGCCTATAGTGTGGTTGTGAGATATAGTATATTCTGTAAGTTTTGTGTTTCTATATGCTATTCCACCCTGTCATAAAGGGAAATTGACACATCAGGGATTCCGAGCCTTGTGGGGGGGAGGGTGTTTTCCCCAACATTCCTGTGGGAGGAGGAAAGGATGACTACCCCCTTTGGAACCTCTCTCTTCTCTTGGTAGATACTTGTGCCAGTAGGCACAGTGGTTAGTTTTCCCCATATATGTGTGTAGATGGATGTAATGGATTTTTGTTATACACACACATATATTCTGGATTAGTATCCTATGGAATACTATAGGTGTAACATGTATAGGTTGTGATGGCTTGAGGATCCTTACACAGTGTATGGGCTGTAATGGCTTAAGGTATGATACTCGACATGTGATACACGTTATGCGAGCTGTGGTGGCACCCAGAAACTACCTGGTTACTTTCATTCGTGGACATGGTGGTTCTATTTCATAAGGTTCATATTGTGGTGATTCTTCCAGGTGTCTGTGGGCAAGCCATTTTGGAGAGAGATTATTAGGACGTGCGATGTTGGGGAAAAGCGGCAAACCAGTGGGGAAGTAGTAGTGGTGTACCATTGATATTTTTTATTATATTTCATACTCTTGTATGCATTACTTGGTGATAATATCCCTGGTGAGGTTGGGAACTTAGTAAACATGTTTAGGTCATGAGTTAGTTTCACTTTTTGTTCACTGTACTTTGGCATGATTTCTTAACTTTTTCATGAGAGACTTTGGGGAGGATCTTACTTAGTATAATATTATACTCACTCTATGTTTATATAAAATATCTTTCAGGTCACTTGGAGTAGGTTGGAGATCAAGCTAGTTTCTACTAGCTTGGGATTGCAGGAGATTTTTGGGCTTGTGGCTGCTGCTGTTTTTTTACTTTCTTTTGGGTACTTGTAGTTCATCCCCTTTGAGATATATTATTTTTGAATGAAATTGCATATGGGTAATTTGGAATTCATTTTTATTTCTATCTATGTTTGAGTTGGTTGGTGTCTATCCTATCTCTCTCTTCCGCATGTGTTCTCTTAGAGGGTAATTCCTCCCATATGTGTGTTTACTATACCCTCAGTGCTCGTCACCAACCTGGGGCCTATTAGATGTGGGACTGGGGGATCATTATTCCCCTTCACACATTGCTGGCCTAGGAGGGGTACACTTTTTGGGGAGGGGTCTTGACAGAAAAAACCACCAACATTCAATGGGACTAAAAATACATTTGTATCTAAGAAATAGATAAGTTCCTTTTAGAAAATATGTCATGATTTGGGGAGTAGTGAAACAGAAAAGGGTTTCATGGAAGTTTATCACCTCTCAGGAGATTAAGATAAATAATGGTCATTAATTCAAAACACAAAGGAGAATAAATAAGTAAAAAATATAGAATGAATGGTGTTTAAAGAACTTCTCTTTAAGAAATACTTTCCTCATGAACGTTGAGAAGATATAGAAAAGGCAGTTTCTGTGTCAGAGGAAAAAGGAGGATACAAATGTTGCAATGTATGAGACGAACATTACATGGTTATTAAGTTATACTGTAGATTATATATGTATCCTAATAAGTATTATTGGTCGATTAATTGATGGGTTAAAACAATTTCCTTGTTGATAATTAGAATCAAAATCCATCTCATCATATGAAGATATAGTCTCATATTCTATCAAGACAGAAAAGGAATTTTATAAGACTTCTGACTTTAATGTGAGGAAATAGAAGAAGCAATCTACTGAAACCTTTCGAAAATGAAATAATGAGAAGAAGGGAAATGTTGACATTACATCATATAGTAATTTTGAGAAGAAACACCCTCGTAAATTCCTAAAGAGTATGGGAGTTTTTTACAAGTGTGGAGAAAAAGGCCACCAAGATCCTGATTACATTGGGAAGAAAGAGGCTGTCAATGTTCAAAACTGTAATTGTAAAAAAATGGGTATTATTCAAATAATTGTCTTAAGCTTCAGGGAAACGTACCTCAATAAAGGACAAGGGAGAAAGTCCAAGAATATGTTATCCCTACTGCTAATGTTGAATTTCCTAATGATGTGGTGACATGTACTTTAATCATTTCTTCAAAATTATCCAATAATTTATTAAATTCTGCATCATCGAATTTTGTCATGTATTCTGAGATTTCCATGAAAACTATATAATCTCAATTTGATTTATTCATAGGGTTGTTAGTAAAAACTATTAATGGGATGTATCATAGTAATAATGACCTATTAATAAGTTATGATTATGGAATATAGATTTGATTTATCAACTAATATTATTGTCATTCCCATTATTTAATTTGATATAATCCTAAGTATGGATTGGATTTTAGACCATGATGAAAACAATTACTATAAGAAGAAGGAGGTTAAATTTTTTATGACGATAATAAATACCTTATCCTAAAGTAGAAACATCACCATCTGATTATCATCTAGATACACCGCTAGAAGCTCTACTAAATTCAATTATTGGGGAGGAAGGGAGTGAAATAACTATGGGTGAGGAATGAAATGTTCAATTAAAGGATGTTTCTATTGACCAAGAATTTTTTGATCTGTTTCTAGAGGATTTAATTTGACAACCTCCAGAATGAGATATAGAGTTTTCCAATGACATAATTTCTGGTTCAAAGACCATATCAAAGAACCCTTATTGAATGACCAATTTTGAATTAGTGGAACTAAATAAAAAATAGGGGAATTGTGTAATAAAGGATTTATTCACCCTTTTTTTTCTCCTTGGGGAGCCCCTATTCTTTTTTCTAAGAAGATAAATGGTTCTATGACGTTTCCTATTGACTATAAGAAGATGAATGCTTTAACCATAAAAAAGTATCCCTACCTCTCAATGATGATTTATTTGATCAACATAATGGAGATCAATATTTTTTAAATATAGAAAATTAATATGGATATCATCAGTTGTGTGTGAAGAAGGAATACATTCCAAAGACAACATTTCGAACCAGGTATGGGCAATATGAGATTACAGTAATGCCGTTTGGACTGACTAATGAACCCTCTGTTTTCATGGATCTAATGAATAGTGTTTTGAAGGAATATTTTGATGAGTTTGTAGTGGTATTTATTGATGATATCATGGTATACTCTAAAATAAATAAAGATCATGAATATCACATTAACACTATTCTAAAAAAACTTTGATGAAATTAATTATATGTGGAGATTAGCATATGTGAATTTGGTATGTAAGAGAATTTTTTTCTTGGAAATATTTTCTCTAAGGATGGAAATTTTTTTGATCATTCAAAGACAAGGGAAATACAAGAATTTCCAGCACCGATGAGTATAACTGAGGTACATAGTTTTATTGGTTTAGTAGGTTATTATCAGTATTTCGTCTAGAATATTTCCACGTTGGATAACCCATTAACCAAGTTCAGGCGTAAAGGGGTTAAATTTGATTGGAAAAAACTATGTGAAGAATATTTCCAAGAATTGAAGAAAATGTTAGACAATGCTCCAATCTTGAATCATCCATCAGGGAGTGATGGTTTTTTTATTTATAGTGATGGTTCAATGAAAGGAAATGGGTTTTCCCTTATGCATAACTATGGAGTTATTTCCTATGAATCACAATAACTAAAAAATGATGAACAAACCTATCCTACTTATGATCTTGTGTTAGAAGCTGTAATATTTTTTCAAAAGATATAGAGACAATATCTATATGGTTAAAAAATGTGAGATATATACTGATCACAAGAGTTTGTAGTATATTTTTTCACAGGAAAAAACAAAAAATGATGTAGAGGAGATGAATCTAACTACTCATGGATTATGATTGCAAAATACACTACCACCTAGGGAAGGAAAATAAGGTGGCAGATGCTTTAAGAAGAAAGTATCATGTTGTTTTGAAGAATATGAGAGTTTAAAGGGATCCTATGTTCAGGGATCATGTAATGATGGACATGGGAATAATCATGGAAGGTGAAACATCAATAATTTTTCAAATAGTTTACAAATCATCTTTAATAAAAAGGATAAAAAGTTCTCAGACTGATGATGAGGAGTTTCAAAAGAAAAATTAATATTGTGAATTATGGGAGATTGATTAACTTCATATATGAATATGGAATTTAGAAATTTGGAAAGAGGCTTTGTGTTCCAGATATACCTGATCTAAAAATAAAATTTGTGGATGATTCTTATAGCTCAAATTTTTCTATACACCCTACTAGCACTCTAATGTATAAGGATTTGAAGGATCATTTTTGGTGGTAAATCATGAAGTTGGAGATTGATGATTATGTGTCCATATGTATGGTTTGTAAACATGTGAAGGCCAGAAGACAACAACCTTGAGGATTAATGAAACCTCTTCTCATACCTGAGTTGAAATTGGATGATATTATGATGGACTTTATCATATGGCTACCAAATATTCCTAGAAGGAATTATGAAATATGGGTCATTGTTGATTGTCTTACCATTTATCAAATTTTCATTCTATAAGAAATGATTTACCACTTGAACATTTATTTGGACTATATATTAATGATGTTTTTAGACTTCATGGTGTACCCCAATCAATTATTTCTAATCATGATCGTCGTATTACATCATGATTCTAGAAATGTCTTAAAAAATCTCTAGATATTGAACGTTATTTGAGGACTATCTACCACCCTCAAACAGATTGACAATCAGAACAAAATATTCAAGAATTAGAAGACATGTTAAGATCTTTCTCACATGACCTTCAAGTTATGTGGGACCTGTATTTACCACTGGTAGAATTTTCATATAACAATAGCTTCCATTAAAGTATTAAGATGGTTCCATATGATGTGTTATATTGAACGAGATGTCACACACCATCTTGTTGTTATGATGTTGGTGAAAGAAAAATCATTGAACCAATAATTGTTGAGGAAACAATGTAAATGGTTATTATTATCCAAATGCACATTAAAAAAGCTCAATGTAGGAAAAAGAGAAATGACGATAACTAAAGGAAGGATATGAAATTTTAAGTTGGAGATGATATTTTCATGAAGGTATCTTTATGCAAGGGTGTTATACAATTCAGTAAGAAGGGTATATTAAGTCCCAAGTACATCAGAACTTTCAAAATTACAGAATGAAATGGAGTTGTAGTTTACTATTTGGAAATTCCACCACGTCTCTCCAATGTTAATGATGTGTTACTCGTATTACGGTTGAGAAAATACATGCCTGACCCAACTCATTTACTCACCTATGATGAAATAACACTGGAACCCGGTCAGTCTTATGGTGAAGAGCCTATCAGTATTCTTGATAGCAGATAACAAGTGTTGAGAAACTGCATGACTTGTCTGGTAAAATTTCTTTGGAGAACCCATAAAATTGAAGAGGCAACGTGGGAACCAGAGGAGCTTATGATGAAGAACCACCTGAATATTTTTATGCATTAATATTCAAGAAATTTCTAGGATGAACTTATTTTAAGGAGGGAAGAATGTAACATCCCATTCGTCCATAGTACGCTTCTATATGAATAATACAATAGTTTGCACTGTATGCAATTTTGAGTTGTAGTATAACATGACCAATCAAACCGGACATTTAGAAAGTATTTATGAATATTAATACCCACATTTTGAAATTTTATAAATATAATTTTTCAAAATGGACTTCGTTTTTTGATTGGAAATATCATAATTATCTTAGGGTGAATTTTTTGTATTTTTCTGAAAACGTTCAACTTTTTATGAATAGTAAAAAACACTTTGTTATTGTTTAAAATGGAATTAATATTTAAATAATTTTATTTTTATTTAAATTTATTTTATAGAAAAAATAGATACATAATACCCATATTATTCCAATGTAATTCATTAGAGTCATTTTATAATATGATTAGATATATAAAATTATATTGAACTTTTTAAACGTCTTTTAAACACCTACTAAGAAAATTTGAAAATTTGTATCAAACCCATTTTTTCTGCTTCTGGGAATGGACTTTCAAAAATCTGATAGACATGGTTTTCATTAGTAGTTAAAATGTGGTCAAATAGGATGTAAATAATTTTTGGTGAATAGTAAATTTTGAAATTTTATTTAAAACAATTAAAGGTAAAAATTGAAATTAAAGTTAAAAATGATATTATAATTACCCTAACACATGTCCTAATTCTATTTGATAAGTGAATTTTGACAAAAATATACCTTAGTACCAAAATATGATCCTTTTTATTGCCATGTATTAGATTTAGACATTTATTTTATTTTATTTAAAGAAGTGTTAAAAGTGTTAAATTAAAATTTTATTAACTAATACATTTTATATATATATTTATATATAATAAAAACTCTACTGTAAATATTAATTAGTAATATAAAAATATTTCCTACATCAAGATATTTTATTTATAATTTTGAGGAAATAAAAAATGAAATTTATTTATGACGCAATAATGATGTAGTAATTACCTTATTAATGAAATAATAAAATAATAGATATTATAAATATTGAAATAAATGAAAATTAATACTTTTGCTTCCATCCCTGAATTTTATAGGGGAATATTACATTTTATGGTAGACTGAATTTATTTTTTACAAAGTAATCATGTTGTTATGTCATTCACAAAAATCAACTACTAAATAGTGTCAAAATTGACAAAAATGATATTTTAAAATAAATATTATATTATTAAATGATATAATATTCATAAAAATATAGGATTCAATTAATGGACTTTTATATTGTTATATATGTCATTAATGAAGCTGTTGAGGTTCTCTTGTCATTTTATAGTAACTATATTAACCATGTAGTATAAAAATACAAGAAAATATGGTAAAAGATGACCTATTAAATGAAGAGTAAATGTAAATACCCGTAAAATTCAAGGAAAATTTTTTCTTAATTTTTTTTGGAATTTTACAAGAGCGCGGTTTCTGACGGCACCTGATTCCGAGGCCCGGAGTGCCCAGAATCAATTTCTGAAGTTTGGCTCGGGTACGTTCAGTGAACGAACGAGCGGGAATTCCTAACTTTTGATCCGGTGCTCGGAATTGAAATCCGAGGGCACTGATGAACTCGCAGCGCCGATATTCGCTTAAGGAGACCTTTTTGGAAGTTGCGTTTGTCGTGAGACGAAAGTTAGTTTTTGGGAGATTTATAAAAAGTTGAATAAAAAAACGTGGATTTTTTTTATTTTTACTTTTGTAGGTTAACTCCTCTCAAAGGGAGTTAGGGGTGGGACCCACACCCACTTAACCTCCCTTGAGAGGATTAAGTGTTGTGGGACCCACACGAACCCAAACCTCTCATCTCCCCCCTTAAACTCCCCTCTCTCCCTCTTAAATGTTTGTAAACTTAACATCTAATTAATTACACATGACATGTTTAATTAATTAAGAGTTATGTTTTTGAATTTTGAAGTTTTGATTTCTTTGGCTTGGTAAATAAAATAAGGAGGAACCTTATTTTATTTGGTTAGTCTTGTTTAGCCAACTTAAGAGGATTTTTGAGAGCTCCTCCTCCTTCTTCTTCAACTTGACGAAGAACGCTCAACTTGACGAAGAACGCTCAAGTTCCGACGAAGAACGCCACTCCTCTCTTCTTCGTCTTCCGTGTCAACGAGAGGGAACGCCGCTTCCTCCTCGGACTCCCATCGTTAGCATACGAAGATTCTCCAACGACGTATCACATCGGACGCACCTCTTCGTCATCGGATTTGACGAACGACTACCGCGACGCCCGACCTCCGCGACGTTGTCTTCCGCGGGACGTTGACAAATCTTCGAACCTATACCCAAGGTAGGGGTTGTTGATTTATTGTTTAATTATTCCATTCTTGATCGTGGATATAGCATGTCTAACGTGAGGCAATTGTATATTTTAAGTTGTGTTGGTTGCAGACGACGGACAGCGTTGACATTAGCTGAGGCTTGCAGAGCAGGACGGTACCCGGAGGTGGACCACTGAGCGGGACGTGCTCAGAGCGGACGGCGGGACCCGTGGAGCAGAGGAGCTATCTGTACCCACCCTTCAGGTGGGATTTCTAGTGGACAGCTCGGTGTAGCGGCTTTTACCTTTCAGTTGCTGTTTTCCCTTTCGAGTTGTACTTTACTTTCAGTTTGGGTTTGTATACTGGCCCATTTACTTTTCCGCACTTTCAGTTGTACTCTGCTTTTTTCTTAGTGTTTACATTCTGCTTGCTTTCTCTGTGGTGTTTGTTTTCTTTACAAAGGCAATGCCTTCCCTTTTTACCAGGATTTACGCCTTGGTGCTAGTCGCCAGCCCCTGGCCTATGGATGGCGGGCTTGGGGTAGTCACGGCACGGACCCCGAGGGCGGGTCGTGACAGTAAAATCTAAATCACAAGGTTAATATGTTGATCTAAAATTGTATAAAACCTATTGGATGAGAGTATTTTGACCAATCCCCACCTTTTCTTCAAAATTAATCCATTTTGAGCTATTTGAAACCAAAAATATTTTTATAATAAAATAATATTTCAATCTTTTCCTAAAGTTTCCCTCACATCTCTTATAAAAGGTTACTTCCCGTTCTATTAAATTTACACCTCCACTACTATTTGGATCAGCCAAAACCTGCCCAAATATCCTCCCAACAACCCTTAATTATTTCTATAGGCCTTACATTGATCATAAATCCATGCTATGGAGCCTTTTTTTTAAATTAAAAGGATGCACGTGATGAAGTGGAAATTATTTCATCACCTCTTTAAAAGTTTTTTTCTTCATCCACTTCGACTTTCTTTGTTGTTTCCTCACAAAAAAATATCTCTAGTAAATTATTCATTCGGTTAGTTTATGATAAATATGGTAAAACTATATTGATTATTCTATCTATCCTATGAATGACAAAGTCACCATACATGCGTACATACGGTTTACTGTCTCCACCTCGTGGTGTAGTTTTTTATTCAAGACATAAATATTTGTATGGCAACAATAATGAGTATAATTGATGTAAATAAAAAATATAAAATGTTAATTAGTTTGTAAATATAGTATACCATCCATCTACATATTATCTAACCATCAAAATAAGGATATTGTCACTGGTACATAGGTACGACTTACCATCTCAATGATGCAATGAGATTTCATGACCCATTGTAATGATTTAAGAATAATTTTAATTTTATGACTAAAAATATAATTTTTATAAACATAATATAATTTTTGATATTAATAAAATACATTCTATCCATAAAAAACATTTCTTACAAAAAGAAACATATAAAGGAAAAATAATTATTAAACACCCGAAACAATGATACTACTAAAATATTATAAACAAAGTAATATTTGTGTGTCATATATGATATCATATTTATGTATGTAGTTCATTTATAATTTAATAATAATGATTTAAATATTATACATGAAGTTAATGTACCCTCGACTAATGAAAATTACAAGGTAAGTGTTAATTTTATGACCACATTATTGTCCGAGGTCCTATATATGTAAGTATCTATGGGGACTTCTTTATCATCTACATATGTGTTTCTTAATATAGTATTTCAAAAAAAAAATTAACATTTCTTAGAGTATGGATTAAATTTATTTATACTCTTGTTTGAATTTTTATAAAATCTTTTGAAAGGATTGAATCCACCATTTTCCAAAAAGGTCACTTTATGATGTTTCGGAAAATTAAAGAAAGAATGTTTTCTTTTAACATATCTGCTGGGTGCGGCTATCTTCTTCTATTATAGAACCTTTGAACAATCCTATACAATTATATATGAATATTTTTAAATTAAATGTATTCTTTTTTAATTATGTGACTTTTAGATGATTTCAATGTTGAACGATATATTTCTCTCATATATTTTTTCGATTGATTTCATTGGCATCAACATCCATTGTTGGATTATATGTTTAATTGATGATGATTAATTATGATACAAAATTCCTTATTGTATTTATATTTTTGGGTTATTTATGACTGTGGTTGTTCTATTTTTATACCATTCATGGTTTAATATAAATGTATTGACATTTCGTATGGTAGTTTTAATACAAATGTTTATGTCATATTTCACAATTTTCATATGAGGAATGCATTCGACATAGAAAGTGATGGGAGGGGCCCTCTATAACCCCTTGATGCATCAATAGGTCTCATGAGACAAAATAGTGTCTTCGAACAAGGCCTTAAAAAAATTTATATTTAGGGTCTTAGAACAGGGCATTGTCATTGTGGTTAAGTTGTCCATCATTATGCATTCCATCATTATGAGATTAGCTATGGATATTACATTTGATTATTCTACTTGAAGAATAACCATGTGAATAATTAAATAGTTTTTTATTTATCATTGCTATATTATGCAGAAGCTAATGTCTAAAATGATTGTGTTTTAGTCATATAAATTTCTTTATATGTTTACTCTCATTCATGAAAGTTTTCATAATATTTTTATCCTTACTCAGCATCTGATCTCACCTCTTTCTGATTTTTATTTTTCCTAAGATGTGAAGAATTATATTGTGATTAACCTCTTGGGATAGGCAAAGGGATATGAGTGTGTACAAAGGAGACATAATGATGAATTTATTTCATTTCATAATGTAATGTAAAACTTATGTATGTGTCTAGTACTTATAAGGCTATTAAACTGTTCGGTCATTCTGGACATGATATCTTGTGATCATGCCAATGTAATATAATAATGTACCGACTCTTGGTAACTGAGGATGGGGTGTTACATGATTATAGAATATATCATTTAAATTGGGGGATGTTGGGAGAGAAAAATACCCTATAAGAGTTCACATACAACAATAGCTATCAAGAGACTTTAAAAATGAAACCATATGAGGCTTTGTATGGTAGATCATACCGATCACCCATGTGCTAGATATAGTTAAGAGAAAAAACATTAGTTAGACCTCTACTAATTAAAGAGACATAAAACAACTTACAATTCATTAAAAATTGGTTGGATAGTAAAAATTATATGAATAATTCTTATGTTGTTCAATGTTAATGGTATATAGAGTTTGGGGATTGGTATAATATCTTTTTATATATTCAACCTAGGCTAGGACATAGATGTATTAGGGGAAAAGGTAAAATTTCACCATGATATGTTAGTCTGCTATAGATTCTAAAGAGTTTCGGGCCTGTAGCCTCTCAGGCATAGTTACCATAGAGGTACAAAGACATTAACAACGTATTCTATGTGTCTTAGCTACACAATTATCACTGATAATGACATCAAAATCTACCACCGAATCATGTGGATTAATAGGAAGATGTGTCCTTTGAGACAAATTATGTTATTATAGTTGAAAGTAGAAATAATTGTCTTCGAGGGTGGTTAGTTCCTCTAGTATGAGTGTTATGGAAGCACATCCATTTATAGAATGATATTTGTGATTGTGAGGTCAACGTATGTGCTATATTATCAGATTTATTCTCATTCAATTCTAGAACACTCCATGAGGAGAAAAAAAGGGATGAACTGCTATAATGGGGGAATATTATATGATCCTGAGTTTTTCTATGAGGTAAATATATTTTTGATTTCTATTTAACTCCTTTGTACTGACATTATGTGAGTTCCCAATGAAGTCACAATTATTTTGGGGTGATCTGAGGCATATTAGAAACTTGAATGATAAGTTCTTTTTAAACCGAAATATAGCCACATTGTTTGTATAAATAATATTCCCAAGAAATATAGTTTGAGGATACCATGTGGGGATATAAATAGTTATACATGATGATGCATGGTTTTGGGAAACCTTTCCAAATGAGGCACACTCATGTGTAGGAGAAATATATTTTTTGAAAGAGGCATAACACATAGTTAGTAAAAGGTTTATCTAATTGTGAACCATCACCATGAGAGGCCCCCCTTAGGTAGAGGTGGTTGCAAGGTTAGCACATGATTTGTACAAACATGTAGAAAAACCATGTGACCTAGTTAAAATGTGGGAAATTATTTTTTTTAGTAAAAATATTTTAAAATGGGCAGTGATTCTTTTTTCCAGTGAACACACCCATGAAATTAGGTGCTCCCATTAGAGATCAATTACTGGAATGTGGTCTTGATTCACCATACAGACATAGATTCTAGTGAATATCTGTTAGCTGTATCTATAATGGTGTGTTCATCAATCCGATGCATATATATTGATTTTTCTTTGTTTTATATAAGTTTAATTGCATGATAATATTCAATATTTTCTTTATTTTCATCAGTTATTTAATTTCTATTAAGCTGGACTAAATCATAAAAATATTCTAGATGAGTGATCTATTACAGTACTATAGTAGGTGGTATATACTATTTACATTATTATTAAGTGTTTTATATGTTTTATTATCATTTTTACACATGTAGGACCTTCTGATGATGAAATTAAAAGTAAATATATATTTTATTTGATTATATTTGAACATGTTAGGTTTCCCCATGACTGAAATTTTAAGGCTTCAGGTTTTTGAGACTCATCCTATGCCATCGATGGGGTGGTCCCATTATTTTATCTTATTTTATATGACCTTAATGGGTACATGTGACCTCCCAACTAATTTGGTGAGCCTTAATAAATTGAAATGGAATTTAATTGTATTTTTAAGATATGTTAATGCCTCTATTACATGTTATTACATAATTTTAATTGATTCAGTTTTTGAAATGAAAATTTTTAAATAAGTTGGGTGAACTCCTTGAATGTGATTGTATATGATTTGTTGAATGAATGAGATGATGAACTGATTATGGTAGGTGTTTTCCTTTATAAAATCTTTATATAATGATACCATTGGAAGCCATGGAATTTTTTTCTCCATGGGTATTGATTATTGTAGTAGATTCTTTGGACTTCTTTAATCCTTTGATCATAATTCCATAGGATACCTTGGGCCTTAATACCCCTTGGATCCATATTGTATGGAATCTTATTGGAAATTTTATGACGACATTCTCCTTAGACTCCACCCAAATTTATACTGAGTTTCTATCAAGATACTCTTGGGACTCGATGAGGATTCCTTGGTTATATAAACCTTGGACCTAGCACCTCATGGTATGACAAATGATTACATATCAAGTCCTTTTTGGGTGTATTCACTTGATTAAATGGTGATACCATTATACTTATTGAATATTGGTTATTATCTTTATTATTGGTTGATATTGTTTTATGATTATTGATATCCATGGTGCTATTATCAGATATAGGGTGTTATAGTAGACAATATAAAATTTTTATTTATACTTTATAGATTACCTTTTTTATAAGAGTATGAATTTTTTCTTTAGGGACCATGTTTTTCTTTATAGGTTCACAAATAAAATATATTACTATTAAACTGGTTATAAACTTCACACTTATTTTTTTATTACAGAAACTGGATTTTATGAGGATTAAAATTGTGGTGGTTCATTGATTGTTATCTAATACCCTGTTAAGGATGTTTTTGATACTCATAAATAATTAATTGAGGAAGGTAGTTAATGGGGAAATCACCAACTATATGATACATGATTTTATTATTCCTTAGGTGCATGGTAGAACATGACTGACATGGGATCATGATTCTATTAAGAGACATTAATTTTTTGTATTTTTTACTTTTTGAAAAATTTATTGAACTAGGTCCATGATATCATTTATTTCTGTGTTGTAGATACATGACATGATAATCATATTATATACGTCTACTTTTGGATGTTTATTATTTTAGTCATAATGATGTATATATTATGATCATTGTTTAGTTATTTTTTTCTCTATATATTTTTTAAATTATACCGTTGTGTTACACATTGATCATGAGGGTATAGTCTCCCTAATGTTCCTTCACAGGAAATCACTCTAAGTTGGAAGCCACTAGCATTTGGGGAGGGGTGCCTGAGGACACATAGACCACTCACTTAGGAGATTGTTTTTTGAATCCTATGTCCGGACAATATAGATATCCTTCTACATTTAAAAATATGAAATTAATATACTTTTAAACCCTCACAAATTTATGGTTTTCTGAGGGTCAAATTTCTCATTAACATGTTATATATAACTACATACTATTCCATGTGAGTTAGTTTACTCTTCCATGTCTATGTTTTCTTATATGGAATCATATTATGTGTTATCTCATGTGAATTTCATTCTTTATTTCCGATATTATAAATATGATGTTTTTATTAATTTTTTTACAACCCTAGATTTAAATAAATTTATTTTGAAATCTCAAATCATATTATCGAGCTTGAGTTCCAAAATGAAATGAATAAATTTCCAACTAATGAGATATTTTGATTTGATAGAGTACAAGAAATACCACATGGAGCGTAAAATGAAAAAACAAGAAATATTTTGTTACCGTTATATCATGTCTTTTATATTGAGTATTATGAATATTAATAAATGAATAACTAAAATAAAATAATTGTCCAATTAAAAAAAATTATTGGTATTTTCCTAGAATATAATCACATAATTCTTAGTAAAGTCATTTTATTCCCTATTTTTTTAAATTTTTTTCATCAATTTTATGAGTCAATATTATAATTAAATTCTATAAGTTTTAGAAAATTTATATGAAAAAATTATTTTCATTTTTTAAATTATCATGAAAATATTATCTTAAAATTATTATTTTTAAAATATTTTAACAATAATGAATTTTGAAGTAATACTGAGAAAAATTGAATTTTATTGAAAATATATATTTTATATTAATGTATTTACAATGTAAAATTAGTTTTTTATTTTTTTTAAAAAATTAATTTTATGATTTTAATTTAAAATAAACAATTATAGTTGTTTAAATATATTTTATACTATATTTTAGAATAAAAAATTTTATATTTCAAAATGGGAATTTTTTGTCAAAAAAATTCGGTCGGAAGTTAACTTTTTTTAAATATTTTACTTTTAGTTTAGGTTCAATATGAATTGTATGTTTAGTAATTTTAATATCCATGCTAATTGGTAATCCATATAAATAAGAATAAAATTAAAAGTATAATGAATTCAAAATGAAAATATCACATAATAAAACAAATTGATGAATTGCTTTAGTCTATATTAAATAAATGATTGGTTAGATGACTATTTTATTCATTCTGGATTGGATTATAACCTTTTACAAATTTTATTTAATGATAATTCATAGATGTAACACTATTAAATTTAATAAGTGTTATATTATTAATGTGGTGTTATCTAGAGGATATGATAGACTATAAATAGTAATTTCTTCAGAAAATATTATCCCGCGTTATTGTAATTTATGTTAATTTTTAGAAAAAAAAATAATTTAATTTTTTTATAATGTTGATCCAATAATTATTAAATTTTTTTAAAAATAAAATATATTCTAGTAAAAATATTAAAATAAATATAAATTTGAATTAAATAATACGATCAATATATATTATATGCGACCATGAAATTTTATATAAATAATTAAATAATTTATTCAAATTATAATTTATACCTTCATACTATTTATATATATCTAATGAATAGTTATCAAATTTGAAAATTAAATATTTTAGATTAAATAATATATTATTAAATGATATATAATCCCTAAAAATTTAATATTTGACATAATATTAAATATAAAGCTTAATTATAAATAATTATATATCTATTGTTTTTTTAATTTTTTAGTTACCATATTTACCCACAATGTGTAAAAACCATTTATTGTCACGGTAGCGGTTATAAGGTAAAATATGGGGTTTAACCAAAAGATAATGTTATAAATATAGTCATAACAGACATGATTTTAATTGGATGAGGGGATGTTGACTGACAATCATCTACTTTTATAAATAACTTACTTTGAATCCATGTGTACTGGTAAATTAATGTATATTAATATAATATTTTTTTAAATTCCATCAATTCCCCTCCCCTCTTATAAATGATACATCTTCTTCTAAATTATTATCAAGGTAAAACCTTTTTAAATCAACAAATAACAATGAAAATATACTCTAATAATCCTTAAAATCATTATATTGTACTTATATAATCTATATAATCAACCTTCTGGGTCTTAAGCTGTTAATAAAAGAAGATTGTCTGGAGAATATATATTTTTTAAATTGAGTATTTTTAATTTTTTTATTGTTCCAATTCCCTAAAATCATATTAAATAATTATTAAATAATATATCCAGTATCGTTAATATATATATATATATATATGTATATTTCTTTCCGTCTAATTTTATATATCCATTTATATGTTCATCAAATGGGAAAATAATTCATCATTTTTGTGTACATCGGGCAACCACCTTCCGAACCTTGGTAATTTTTTTTACTTAAAACCCTCTCAAAAAGAGCTATAATGATGTAATTAATGTTCGTATTTTATATTCAGGACCTATTTTTCAATATTAATTTATAATATATTATTTACAATCTTATAATCCCATGCATAGAAAAATGATAACTTTATTCTTGTGTATGTGTGGACTACCACCGCCAAAAAGCGATATTATATCCTTTGTATCACCACAAAAAACATTGATGATATATAAAAGTATATATAAGGAATTAATATTATATATATTATATTATGATCACTTTTTAAGGATAGAATTACATTTACCTTCAATTTGTATTAATCATTGATAAATTCAATCATTACTTATGTGTACGTACGTCCTATCATTTTCATGGTTGTAAAATTGTACATTAATCAGAGCAATATTTGATGGTTTTATTTGAAAGTATTATTAATATATTTATAAGATAATTATATCATTAATACAATTCAACATATGATAAAATAATGATCTATTTGACCACAATCCATATACCAAATTCAATGAATACTTGTGAATACAATATCGTGTAAGCATCTAAGGTGAACTTCAATAGTAATTTAATTTTTAGGAAATTGTAATAATTGAAATAAAATTAACAAAAAATGTAAAAGATTATTTAAAATTTATAATATTAACATATTTCCAATTAATCCCGCAGATAAAAAATGTGTAATATGAGTCATTCTCATAATTATAAAACTATTCTTTTTAAGAAGTGTTATATTTTTAATATGGTGTTATTCAAATGATATGATTGAATATAAATATTATTAATAATTATAATATATAATGTAATAATTATTATATTTTTGGAAATATCTAATAAATTCCATTAAACATATAAACCTAAATTCAATTTGTGAAAAAATATGATATTTGAAATTTTTATGTGAACATCAAATTATAATTACATGATAATATGAATTTTCTATTTATAATTTTTATTTGATATAATTAATTTCAATGTAATGAATAATATTCACAAGAGACATTGGGGATATTTTATATTAAATAATATATTTTTAAAAGAATAAATCCCCTAAAAATATAATCTTAATCTAATTATTTATTAAATTAGTTAAATATAAACCTTGGATTATTTATGGGCCATTAGTAATTTAATGGTTACTATATTTATACGAAATGTGAAAAAATCATGGCACTCATGGTAAGACTTAAAAGGTTAAATAAATGTTAAAACCAAAAGATAATACAAGAAATATAGTAAAAAAATTTGTGATTTTAGTTAGATGGAAATATTTAGACCAATCATAATAATATATTATAAATGATAACTTTGTATCGAGGTGTAATATGATAATAATTTAATTTAATTTAATATTTCGAATATTTTTATGAGTTTATTCCTCTCTCTTATAAAAGAAAACAAATTCTTCTCAATTATTCACACAGAAAACCATTTTTGTTCTAGCATTACCTTCACAAATATCTTCTTATAATATTTATAATCATTTCATATATCTTATTTTACGTTGAACTCCATCCTTACTAGTATTATGGTGTTTAGAAGAAAGAGATTATCTAGAGAAGATATATCATTTTTAATTGAGTGTTTCTTGTTTGTTTATTCTTCCACATCACCTAAGTCATCATAAAACATGATAAAAAATTTACTCTATTATCTTAAATATACATAGTCTTTATTTTGTAATTGGAATGACCAGTATCCACCTTTACATCCAAAAAATGAGAGAAGAATAGATTATTTTTCTGTACGATGGACTATAGCCTCACAAACCAATGTAATTCATTTTCCATCACTATCTCTCATGACTTGTTATAATGATGTCATTAATTTTTATATTTTATATTCATGAAATATTTATCATTATTATTTTATAATATTTCATTTAAATTATTACCTTTACATATATTGAGAAATGATAACATCCTTAGTGCGTACGTGTGGACTAGCACCTCCAAAAAGCGATGTTATAAAATTTTAATCACCAAATCACATGGATGATATACTAATGTATATTTAATGAACTAATTTTAATTAATATGGTATTACCATAACTATTGAATCTTAGTGTTATTCATAACTTCATTCCATAACGATCATTAAAAAATGGAAAAGTTACTCATTGTATGTATGCCCTATAGTCTCCTTGCTCGAAACGTGGTTATGTTTTCATAAACAAATTTCATGGTTGGATTTAAATGTATAATTATATTATTTAATTTATTATTATGTGTTAATTATTACTCTACATTTTATTTACTTCTGCTATCATGGACCATAATCAATATAATGAAGTCATTCCAAACATATAAAATTAAAAACATTTATTCATACTATGTTAACTTGAATAATTTTTAAATTTATATAACATTATCGATAGGGACAAAAGGAATAAGATAAATGAAATTGGTTCTCAATAAATTAAATTGTTAAAATATGTCTATTATATATGGAGAAAACAAATTTATTAGATCCTTTGGACTCAAGGCATGATAAATTATTTTTAAAATCCACTTCTACTATTCCTCTTTACAAAATTCATAGCGGAATGTTTTTTATCTTATAAAGAATTAAAATATTTTCCCTCCATTAGTACATGTCAATTCATCTATTATTCCTTATCATGGTTGAAATATTAGTTTTGACGAAACTTAATACATTTATATGGCATTATCATTAATTTTTTTACAAATAGAAATAATATATTCCATAAGAATATTTTAAATGATAATTTATTTATAGAAAAAACACTTGTAAATTTTCTATGTATTTTGGAATTGTAATTTTTTAAATATAAAATAGATTTTTAATAATAAAATCTATTTCTCATATGATTTATAATGACTATTTCAATGGTTTTATGGTGAAAAGTGAAAGAAAGTTTTTTGTTGATATAGAACATGAACATTATACATGATAAATTGGTGGATCGAGATAACATCGGGTAAGAATTTTACTACATATATGTTAGGTGAACCTAGATATTCTTGGGTGATCCCATTACATATTATATGATGGGTTCTCGTAGATAGAATTGGGTGATACCTTTATATCTTTCATTTCCCCAAGATAACACACCAATGGATTGGGTAATGTAGATTGAATTTTAATATAAAAAAGAGTGAGTCACCTAAGGGTTTATCCTATGGATTTTATTGGTATCAATTTATTTCTAATATTGGTTTAAAATTGTGTATGAACTTGATGCTTTAAATTCCATAAATGATTTTAATTTTAATGTTATAATTTTTAATGACTTATTTGATTGAATAGTGTTTTGTGATTTTCATATGAAAAATATTTATTTAATTATCTCAAAAAACATTGTGATAAAGGTGAAAATTTCATTGGTTATCATTTTTCCACTGAAAAAACATATGCATTATTTTTTATGTAATGAAATGATGTTTTTATGCTCATACAATGTTTATAAAATATTTTTAATAAGGTTTTATGATTATTAAGGAAAATGATTATATTAGAATGAAATTTCTGAATAAATATCATGAAAAGAAACAATTTATTATTTTCATATGTTTGGGGGGGAGTGAATAGATATCGAGTATAGGGGTCCACTAATTACTTTGTAAAAGTTTTTCCTCATTTACTTTAACTCTAATCAAAGAAAATCCTAATAATTTTATGAAATTATATTATATAATAAAATCACTTGAATATGTAATGATCAAGGAATATTCCTTACAATAATAATTTATTTATAAAATAAAATAATGTAAAGTCTTTCTTCAGATATTGTAAAATACAATGTATTTGACAACCTCTATAAATACAAAATTTGACATGAGATCCCTAAAACCGAGTTTCAATCATATATTCCATAATGATTATGATTTCATTTAATAAAAAAAGTAAATTATTGACTTTTAATGGGGGAATTTAGTATCCTAATATTTGAAATTGTATATTATATATATATGGAAATTTTTTATCATTGAAACATTTTCGACTATAGAATGATGTATATTGATATCATTGAACAAAAAAAAATATCTGAGGGTCTTCTGTTCACCTTTATAGTTACTCAATGAAATAATGACCTAATGAATATGATTTTATTTAAACTAATGAATCTTGTTATAATATGATATTTTTCAGAATAATCCAACTATATTTCAAATTCATTAGGATTTCAGAAATTATTAATAATATATTCTATAAGTTCCTTGGAATTATACATACATTTTATAGTTGAATTAATTTTCCAAATAATTTCAAGTTGTTTTATCATCTAATACATTTTATCCAAGGGTCCAAATATTATCACTTATAATTGTAGTTATTTTACAAAAAAAAATAATGATGTGAAATATAAAATGATTTCCTAATTGTTTAGTCTAGAAACATGTGGTAATTTTATTGTCTTCTCGAACAAGGTCATATCTCATTCTGGGATTGACATAAAAAATTTTCTTAGTTAAATGATCCACCATTTAGATTTGATTTGGGTTAGTAATGGTGTTCCCATTATTAAATACTTTCTCATATCATGATCATTTTGTTTTCTTACACCCTGTTTATTAATAATATATGAAAAAAATTGGAGTTATTAATAGAATATTGGTTACCTATAAGTTATGTCTTTCTATATAATAGATACATCATTAGGAATTGTTGGGAGGTCCTCAAATACAAAAAAAAATATTGTAACACATTCCGTTATTTAGATGACATTGATAGTAGAAAAAAAATTATACTCAATGGAATATGGTTATTTTTAATATTATGGTATATGTATTTCGCACAATTGTGGCATAAATTTCATGAGATAATAGAATAATTTGGGAACCCTTAGGTCTCATGGTCATTTTCATTATTATTTCCCCATTTATTGGGATTTTATTTGTGATTATTGAAAGATAATGTTCATTATGTGGTGAATGTTGAGGGAATTGATATATTTACACATTTAATCATTCATGACACTATGATATCATGTTTTTATTTCATTTACCTCCTAGTTATCCAATTATTGAATTTATTGGAATTTTTTTAGAGACATAATCCCATTATTTATTTTCATATGGTTTGTTGCTGACATTTATGTATAGTGAGTCTTGGTATCATACAATAGTACTTAGAATTTATGAAATATTTTTTGGGAAAAATATTTGATGGTAATATAATAATGGATTATGTTATACATTTTTAATGGTATTTTCATTAAATTGGGGATCACTCCACATTTTTTATAAGGATTCATAATCTAATGAATTGTGATCATGTTATTTTAATTGAAATAATTAAAATAATCTAGAAATGGATTCTAATGAAATTATTAGTACTTATTCATTCTAATATAAAGGATATTAATAACTAATTCCCTATTGTATACTTATATTTGTGTATTTACATCATATCAATTAGAATCACGAATAAATATATTATTCCCATATTAATGTCTTAAAAATCAGTATTTAAATTGTTCCTATTAGGATATTGAAAAATGGGTAATTTTTTTTATTTTAATCCTAATTTATTATGACAATTTTTATTGTCAAGACATTTTTCTGGTTTAATAAATGTTGCCAAATATTTTATTTGGAATTTCAGATGATTCATGAATTTTTTTTAATATTTCTATTATATTATCATAGTATCTAACTCATCAATTTTATGTTTCAAATAAATATATAGAAATTAATAATATGTGAGTTCTATATCACTGGAACATGAAAACTCATCCAACTAGTGAAGAAATTAGAAATAAAATCATTCTATCATTGATTAACATTTGACAGGTGGAAAACATATTTTATTCTCATCATATAAATAAAATTTCAAAGTAATTATGTGAATAAATCCTTATAATGAGTAATTAATAATAACCCTAGTTATTTTACTAGGTAAATATATATACCTCATATGATTTATAAAAAACAATTCATAACACCATTCTGTTATTTAATGGATTAAAACATCAAGACAGTAGGAGAGTAAAAAATTATATGTTTTTGATTATGGTATTACATGCCATTGATGGATGAGAATTTTGAAGATAAATATTAATGAGGTTGAGAGGTCAAATTCAAACAGTCAAAGTGTGGAATCATCCTTTCATATACTAATATGTGTCAAATTCAATTTTTTGAACGAAATTTGTAATGGAATTTAAAATCATTGTATTTGATATCATTAAATATGTTGAAATCAATCCTTGATGAAACAAAAATTCATAATAATGAAAAAAATATAAAATCAATTCTAATGGAATTCTATTAGTTCCTCTATCATCTGAAATGGAATAAAAGATATTGGTTTAGTTGAGTAAATTGATTTAGAATTATTGAATCTATATTTTATTTTTTTATAAATTTTTATTGGTCGATTGAGGTATAAAAACATCTAGAATCATTTTTCATTGGTATATTTCATTTGATAAAGTCAAAACTAATTTTCTCATGGACCTTCATTATTTATCAGATCTATATAGTTTCTTTATCATAATAAATGGTTTCAATATATTTTAATGGTTAATGTGGATAAAAATAATCAATCTAATTTAATTTATAAAATCCATTCTACAAAATATTAAATATAAGTATAGGTGGGGATCATAATTATTAGGTTATACATTGATTTTAAATTCAAACCTCTATAATAATGTATCATATTATGGGTAGAATTATCTATAGATTACCCCTATGAACAACTCATTTATATATCATATTCAAAAGAATAACTATGGAAAAAATACTTCTTCCTCTAAGATAAATATCTAGAGGAACAATATCATAATATGAATCATTATCGTATAGGGTTATATATAATAAATGGTATCCATTATTGATATCATATCAATAATCAATAAATATATTGTATTAAAGGTGATAATTTTTTTAATACCATGTCACACTCTTCATTAAAATTCAATCATTGTTATCCTCAAAATAAGAGACTAATTATGAAATGTATTTTTATGGAATTCCAACTAACAATCTCATAACAAAATCCCTGTGAATAGTTAAATCACCATATAAATTATAATATTACCCTAAACACATGAATATTAAGACACTTGAAGGAATAATATTGGTGATTGAAATTCCATTTTAGTTCACAAAAAATATAGGATTTCATGGAGGGGTTAAAAACCACCTTATTTATGGGTCGGATTGGTTTTCAGATGTAAAAATGGTGATTTATTATTCTCAAGCCTCTTGTATCTATATATTTGTTATAATATTATTATGTATATGCTTTTTTTATACTAGAAAATGAATTCACCTAAAAAGGAATAATATTGCCTTTAATAAAAATTCCATTATATGTTTGATGATTGATTTTCCATTATAGCAACCCCAAAATAGACTTTTCCAATTTATTGATCATGATGGACGCATTTCCTATGAGATCATATTTAGGTTTTTTATTATTCCAAGAATAAGTTGGTATTACCATATATATGATTCAATGTATCGTTTTTTTTGATTATTTTTCCTATGAGGGAGTATACTACTACTGATAGTATGTGAGTTAGTGGTTAACATAAAACTACAACTCATAAACATTTCTCCATCACTATCAAGTAGTTATATTTTTCAAATACAATTATAGTATTACAATATACAGTGAGATATAATACCTACAACACCATGTTAAATGCATAGTTCACATTATCATATTACCAATAGGATATTTCTTTGTGTGAAATGGTTTCTATCCTTCAATCCATGATTTAATAGTACTATTATTATGAATAAAAAATCAGTATGGATATGGAAATATATATTAATAAAAAAAAACTAGAAACTATCAACCACTTATACAATTAGTACATTCCATTTTTTTAAGTACCTATGAAACTACGATCTTATGTGAATCATCTTTTTCAGTTAATCATATCCAAATCATCCAAGTAACACATAATGGAATAAATTATATATTTAAGCCTATTTTAACCAGAACTATTCACTAATTTTATTTGTCACAACGTATTTCAATTTATAGACCATATTAGCTTTATTGGGGGATTCACCTCAACATAGAATAGCGACTAGGTCCTATAGATAAAGATATAGAATCCCAATTATCCTTACAAGCCATATTAGAGTTGAACGAATACTCACTGAATGATTCATATATCCCCATATTCATTTTCTCTACAGAATGCATCTTTTATAATTATCATAGTTCTTTGGGAATGATAAAGATGCTGCATCATTCATGTGGCATATGAAATTATCTTTCAATAATTTTTGTCATAATTAAATTACTTATTCCTCACATAAACACTCATTATGGTATTATGGTACCCAATTCAAAGTGAAACAAAATAATTTAATTTTATATATCATATGTTTACTATTATTTGGGATAATTATTTCATTTTTTTTCACTCTATGGACAATATATCCATCATGATCACATGATTTACACATAAAACAATATGGTTTATTATTTCACAATAATTTTTGAAATTTAATATATTTTGTAGATTTATTATTTACACTATATAGGACTAGGATTGGTGTTACATACCCCATTTCCATTGGGATTCACTAAAACTAAGTTAAACTATTTTCCTTTTCCATATTCAATCAAATTAAAAAAACATCTAATTAATCTATCATTATGTTGTAAATAAATACAACATGAAAACACATTAGTATCTCATGGGTTAATTTCCTAAAAAATCTTGTCATTTCATGACTATATTGTGAGGGATTTATATTGACTAAAAATTTGAATATAATGTTTTAGTGGTATTTTTTAAAATAATTTTGTAAGATTATTTTTAATATTATCATTCCTCAACTGAGCCCAACTCACTGCTCTAGTTTATATATTTACTTTAAGAGTGACATATATTAAATCCACCACTAATTAACTACACCAATTCATCAATGAAAATGTAATAATATATGGGAAATTCAATGTCCCACTTTTTATTTTTTAAAAATATGATAATTGAAGTAATGTAATATCTATCCATGACTATTTTAAATCTATAAATAGTTGAATACATATTGATTACTATTTATACAGATAAACAAGGAAATCTCCCCCCATTAAAAGATGGTATCATTAAATATTCTAATAAATGAAATGTAGTGATTGATAGAAATTAACTGTGAAAACATATAAGGATTTTGGGGAATAATACATTCTCAACAACTCTCTCATGTGTTTAATTGAATAATATGACCTAATATTCATGAATATATTAATTATGTAATCATTGTATGAATCATACTCAAATTAATGAACACTATCCTTCACATTTTTCTTTGTGATGTTATTATTTATGTGAACAAGATTCAAACTTCATTGTTTCACCGTATTATGTGAAACATTGTTAGAAATTATTCATAATAACAAACCATTATTGGGTATGAGATATATATCCTCTTTTATCTACAAAAAAATTTATCGATTTTTTTATATTTTAGGTTTAAATAATATATTAATTTTTAATTACAATCAATGTTATAGTTGTTTACTTCATAGATATATATGTAACACATATTTCTCTAACAATAAAATCTCCCTTAGACTCAATCATCAAATCCACATACATCCTATCCAAAAATCTGTAGAATAAATATAATGGAGAATTCATGTGTTTTTATCAAACCTAAAAATTAAATGAAGAGTTACATTAATATACAGTATGATTCATTTCACAATTATAATATTTAAAATATTTGTATTTATTTAGTATTCTACTGAATTTTTTAAAGAGAATATGATTTGATGTCTAGAAAAAATAATATAAGTTAGTCAAAAAATATTGTACCCAAACTATATTGTATCCATACTACATACTTCTTAATCTGTTGATGGATTATCCACACTCAAAATGATTTTGGATAAATACATTGCGTTATTCATTCAATTTTTTTTGATTAACTAGTGATCAATATTTTCAACAAAATGATAGATATAATCTTATATTATTTTGAATTTAATAATAAATAAATACCATATTCTCGATCAATACAAATATTAGTGTATCATCATTTTGGTAGAAACGTAATCAATTTTTTTTTTGTTTTTTCCCAATAACAATTATTTCATTAACATATACAATCACTATAAAGGAATTTGATTTATCTCTATTGACACGGAGATTCAAATAAACCATCATATTGTTGAATTTCATGTCTTCTATTATATTGTATAGTTATTAATACTATCCTCATGGAGTTTGTTTTAGCCAATATATGAATCCCATAATTGGTAAAAGTTCCTTAAATGTGGTCTTTAGGGAAGGGTGGATAATTTTTTTTTGAAATCACTAACTCACTCATACAACGTGATTCTCATCTCCTATAATTGTCAATATATCATGATAGTGTTGATATGATGATGTGATATTGGTCAATAAATTATACACATAGATTAAATGTTTTTTTACAATACTCAAATCCATTATTTTATGGTGGTTAACATTTTATATATAGTGGTTACAATCATGAAACATTCATTTTAGTATACAATCAAATGATTAAATAAATAAGAATAAGAATTTCAATAAAATCCAATTAACTAAAGAATGTGTTCAAAAAAATTGGGTGATATTTGTATCCAAAACCAAATATTACTAAATAATTTATATCATGTTTACCATTCTTATCTTAATAAAATTTAATGTAAATAAAAAATTGAAATCTCTTTAAAATGGGATTCCTTATATCACAAAAACACTAAACTATTAATTTTACTAGAAATGTATAGTTCAGTCACTACTAATTTAAATTAAAAATATATATTTTCGAATTATTCCTCCAAATATGGAATGGAAGTCATATTTTAAGTATATTATTGTATAAACATATATATTTTTAATATTTTTTACTTTCATTATGGTAAAATTGGTTGATTTAAATGTTATATTCTTGATATTCCTTGATCTTAAAACCTAGAAGACATAACTAGTATAAATATCTATAGAGTGGAATGATAATTATGATTTTATTGAATTGAATATGTGGAATACAAAAATCTACGACCCTATGTCTCGAAGATCATATAGAAGTGAAAGTTTTCTTTGTGGTGTGAAAATTCATTCATCTTTGGCATTATCATATTATTGTCATCTCAATGAAATAATATATATCCAATTATTTATATAACATTCATGATATGACCAACACTATAATACCTATTTATTATTTTATAAGATAAAATTCACCATATAATAAGTGCACCCCACCATCATAGTCCTCAAATATAAGGGTGACTCATTATTCTAATATAATCACAAACAACATTATCGAATGTCTGTGATATGATCCTTCTCATGTTAAAAAAATTATTTGGAATATGAAACTAATTTCTGATAAAATATGATCATAATCATTCATGAGATGCTTCAAACTATTCCAAAATATATCATTCCTTAACAAATATACTCAATTCCATATAGATTTTGATGCAAACTAGAGTATACATTTAGTGCAAACCACCCAAAATATTCAAATCAAAAGAATGAATTATTCCAAAAGAAATTAATATCATGAAATGAATATAATTGATATATAATAACAAATTTTTAGTACATATAATTATGTTTTATATAGTACTCCAATAATTTGACTTATATAAATTCCATAATGACTAGGTCAAAATTTTGATCAACTCAATGGTCCCACATAAAATTCAGATCATGAATATTACATTATCAACCAAAGGGATATTAATTGTTAGCTGTAATGTTTTTTTGGAAACATGGGAATACAAAAAATATTCTCTAAAATGTTTCTTCCAAAAAAAATATCCCCCTAAATTTGGAAAAATATTATTCTCTTACCCTATTGATTAGAATCTATATAATTAAAAAAGTTACTGTCCCTTTTATCAAGACGTTGGCATTTTATATTATATAAAATTTTCAAAAGAGGTTAACAAAATAATTAATGACATTTTCAATGAAATAAAATAGTTTATTCATTTACTATTTACTAATATTCTCTTAATAATAATATCATCTTCCCAAATAAATTCATTAACTGGGGATTCATCATGTTATTTGTGAATTTCAATTTGGTTAAAACATGTTTAAATAAGAGATTACCATTATCCAGTATGATCATGATGTTGTGAAACATGATGTCAACATATTTCAACCTATAATTATATAATAAATTCATTGAATAATTGACTAAACATTTATTACAAAATCCTAATCGCAAATGGGTAAAAAAAATCAATCCTAATTTATTTATGTTGTTGCTCCATGCTCTTCAACGATTTTTGGATTGTAATGTTACAACATAATTAGATTATTTTCCTCCAAAATTATATGAATATTTTTTAATGTATTTACATGAAAAAATTAACATTTTTAAATAAATAACCTCTAAAAATATAATTTTAATAAATAATTTCTCATGATAATTTACTATATATATATCTGTTGTTGCAAATCGAATAACCTTGGGAGAAGAGAGATAAAAAGGGTGTGATATTTGTCTCTCCTTATATGTATATTATAACCATATTTCTAATAATTTTATTTAATCCTTTTATATAATTTATCAATATTACAACAACAAAATTATTCAATAAAAATAAGGCCCAATGATTTTACATGGTTTTCACCTATGTTCTAGGACATGGAGAATAAACATGTTAGTATGATGATGTATTAAAATCCATTAATATTCATTAGGTAACTGGATTCCATATTTTTGGATTGGTAACTCTATATCAGGAACAAAAAATTGAGAATAATGTTATAGGAATTTTGTGTTACTTAACCCGGATAACTTCCATAGACTCCTCTTAAGAATAATTATTCCAATAGTTGTGAAGTATGATTATTAATGTATATGTACCATCCTTATCATTAAATATATTTTATATATATTGAATAATTATTATAGAATATTACGATCAAACTAAAACAATATCAACTGAATAAATACTTGAAATCATTATTAAAATACTACATTTCTTAGTTCTCCATTTCTGTTATTGATTTTGTATATTCTCTCAAGTCTCTGAACTAAGGTACATTATCTTTGTTATGGTTCAATAAATTAAATTATAGAAAAATTTATTCTACTCTAATGTATTGGTTCTATGATGAATGATTTTGTTAATTATCTTCCTTGAACATTATTCTCTTTAGTGTGTTCTCTCACATACATTTTACAAATCTTCCTTCACTCATGTGAGTTCACTAATGTATAACTCACACAACTATTTGTAAACAAATTGCTTTACTAAAACTGGTTGGTTTTGTTATATTTATTATATTTCATTAACTATTTTCCAATACATAAAATTATTTTCAAGAATCTACATTCATAAATTCCAATTATTAGGATTCCTCTTCACCAATGTAAGAATTTTCGCTATTGAAAAAATACATGTTCATACACTATGTATTTCCCCTTCACTGATTTTTCTATTCAAATAATACTAAGGAAATTTTTCAATATTTATTATAGAACATAATAAATATATTATTACCTTTAAAAAAATTAATTTTGTGGGTTTTCATTAAAATAGATAATACATAATGGCCTCGAACAAGCACATACCTACATAATAGTGGGATTCCTAACTAGCATAACACATAAGAAGCATGAAAATCATTTTTCAATGAACATAAAACCAACATCAATCCTGGATGGTGGGATGATCAACTAGCTAAAGAATTATCTACACTAAAACATTAGAGAAAACCATGAAGAAATATTGCAAGTAAAAATTATTATTAACTACTATAAAATAAACTCCTTTCACCCAGAATTGAATATGATCTTTAACTAATTGATCTGTGACTTCCAAAAATTTTCCAATATGATCCTATTTAACTTAAATAAAAAATCATGTATGAACAATTTCTTTCTTATTAAATCATTTTCAACACCATATTTACATATAGGTCTCAATAATTTCATCCTTCTTCACCAGAACCATATTAAAAAAATATAGCACATCTATCTAAATATCAAATCACCAGAGATCTAGCTTTATCCATTTTTTATTATTTGAGACCCATTGTGGAATTGAACTCAAATAACTGATTACAAATTTTCTGAATGAGAACATAATATATTATTCATCACTATATGTGTACATTTGACATTTTTCTATAGAAAACCATAATTCAGTAGATCGATTCATGACTAATGTCATTCATTAATCCTCAACTCATATATCTATAAATTCATTCATTTTGAATTATCTTTATATTATATATCCTATTGAAATTCATATCATTAAATTCCACTTTATGGTTTATTATTAAATTTAAAAAATATTTTAGGTCACATAATGATTCTACAATATTTTATATTGAGTTTTGTGGTTATTTTCCCACTTTCATAAAAAAAATGATGTTAAAGAACTATCCAAATACCAAAAACGACTCTATAATTACATCAATGAAAATGTTTAGTGTAGATTTATTACATCTTCATCAAGATGATAGATGTGGTCAAAAAACATGGTTAAAAGGTATTCCTCTAATATTAGAGTCTATAGTGGTTTAGTCATTATGTAATAAACATTCTAAATATTTCTATTAATATATACATTGATCATCTTTTACAACAACATTCCATTGATTATGTGATACCAAATATTAATATTCCTAGTATGAGATAGATTTATAACTTTTTTTATTTGTTCAATTTCACTTTTTCAATAAGTAGTTATCACCATAAGAAACTCCATTTCTTATATAATGTTATAAATTTTTTACATCAAGCATAGTTTTTTTAATTCCAAGGTTACCATGAAATATTATGATTGTTCAATGATCAAAAAAATTATTTTATACATCATAATCATTAAATATACATAACTTCTTTCAATAAGGGATATTAGAAAACATTTGGAATTTTAATCCACAACATTTGTATCCTTGAATTCATTGTAAAATGATAATAGTTAATTATCATTATCTCCATAAATAATGAATCCATAATGAAGAGTAAGAAATATATTTAAAATAATTAATGTAACATGTATGATTTGTTTTTCAATAAAATAAATTTTTAAATAAGAAAAAAAACATATTTTTAAAAATATATGTGGTTGAGTAAAAGTCAGATATATAACATATTCACTTTTTATAATATACAAGTTTGGATCCAATGATTTCATGTATTCATTCTTCACATTATTTGTTCAAACCATTATCAGTGTAAAAATTGATTAAAATAATGAATATTAATATTAATTATCTTTTATCATTCATTCATATCTTGAGAGATAATATTTTTCTCTCTTTCTATTCCACCAAAAACACCAAATAATAATATGTTTAATTTATCATAGTTATTTTAACTCAAATTTAATTAGACAAAAAAACTCAAGTATTTATTTTTTTGTGGTTCAATTAAAAATGATGTAGTACCCATTGAAAATCACCCTCAATTTTTATTCCATGGTTTTTATAAAAATAATAACATTATAATCAATACATCCCCTTTTAATGTAGAGTTTCAATATGTATGACTATATCAAAGATTAACATGATTGATTCACATGTATTAAGATGTATAATGATTTCATTGTCATTGAAAAATAATATTCCGATAAAACCATCTACAATAACATGAGTTTTCAATAAAAAACTCCCCAAAAAATACAATATTCACAGATTTCATTTTATCATAAATATGAAATATCTCAAATATTCATTGAATTTTCATCCTTATAACTTCCCTCATCGACTCAAGTACATCTAAATGTAAAAATTATTATTCAACATCAACAACATAAATATTAAAATTCAATTGAAATCCAGGAATTCCATATTTCATATAAAATTTCTATGTTTTTCAAATTTAATCTTGGAGATTTTTTTTAATATCACATTTTCATGATCCATGTTTCCCAAGTTCTAAACTGTTGTTTTTGATAATTTGGTTAAAATATGTTTTCATGGATCAGTTCCATGATACATAGTTCATCGATTAATTAATTAATTTCATTCCAACAATTTATAGTAGCTCAACATGCACTAAATACCATATCAATTTTTCTTCCATTATATATATCAAACTCCAACTATAATGGATGGATCAATATCTGATATACGATTTTCCCTCGAAGGAATAAGGTAATTTTTTAAAGATTATTTTAATTTATAATTTATTCATAGATTCATCATTATAAAGAGATCATTATATTTCCAAATAATATTTATCAAATTCATCCTCTTAATTATATAATGAATCAATGTTGGATATTTATGGGTTCCTTCTATCATTCAAATCAATATATATTAACTCATTACTCATGATTTTTATTTCAAATTTTTTATAATGATATTTTAGATTTTACTCTTCTTGAGTATAAAAAACTCTCTATCATCTATTTTATCTTCAAATATTAATTTATTTATCTATTTTTAAAACTATAGAATCTACTTATATATAATTAAAAATGATTAAATTAGTATTTTGATCCATTCCACATTTTTTTAGGTTTCTTCTTATACTATGGGATTAAATCCACTTAGTTTTGAGTATACACAACAACATTAACATCCAACATCTAGTAGTGATGCAACTCTCAAATCTCAATAAAAAATATCGATACCATATTCATTAAATAAATAATTTCTTTGATTATCAATTTTATTTATTTAGGTAATTTATAAAAAGGGAACCCAATTCCTGATTTAGTAAAACATGAGTTAGATTTTTAGTATAATTATTGTGTACTATATTATATTATAATCTCACAATATTTTGATTTTGAATATTGTATCCTTTGAAACACAACATTCATATATATTCGTGCACTCCATGGCCACATTTCTAATATTCTTAGTAATTACATACTTCATTATTTCATAAAAAAAAATGTGGATAGAATACCTTTAAAAATGGGTACATACTGGATTCATTAGACATGATACATCTATGTCAACCTACTAAATGAGATTGGACACCATGTCCATCTATTTTCAATACAGACATTGGAACATTATTTTGTATATAAAATGAACAAAATTTTTGTATAGACTCATGTTATTGAACTACGTTTAAATTATCAAGGTTATCAAAACTTTTTTTCCATTTATCGACTGGTAATTTTTCAAACCAAGCCTTGGAAAATTATTCAGAGTATTGTAAAACTTAATGTATTTTTTGGACTTGGTTGAATACCCAATAATTTTCAGGGGTGTCTCGATAAGTCTCAGGATCAACAAATGTGGAAAAGTCCTCATTAATGGTTTGCATGGGCTACGCATGGTCATGGTCCAACTCATGTAGCTTACCCAACATAATATTTTATTTATTTTAATTAAATAATATTAAATAGGATATTTATGTTTAAATCGAATAATGTTTTACTAATAATATTGCTATTTTATTAATATGGTTTCATCAATTATTTGGATGTTAAAATATTTTAATTTCACTATTAACGTGGAGTAACATTTATGTTAAAATATTTAATTTGCATGATTATTGGGGTGTAACATTTATGCGAAATTGTTGTTCCCTTTGTGTATCTCAAATAAAAGTTTTTAATGAGTTATAGATTTAATATAGATGCATTATGTTAAATAATGAGTTTCAAAATTAATAAAGGAACATTTTTATTTAATAGAGGTGTTGGGTTTTATGTAAAGTTGAATAATGATAATAATTTTATTATTATTTATATAGTTTTATGAGTATAATAATAATTATTAATTGTTGTTTATATTATTATTATGAAGAATAATAATAAATAAATTGTGGGATTTTATTAATTATTGTTAAATTGTGGTTTCATTTAATTATATTGAGTTAAAAAGAATTTAAATAAATGATGTGTAGTGGGTTTGTTTTGGGTTATATCAATGAAGTGTTTTATTAATAATAATGCCAATTATTATAATGGCGGTTTAATTTATTTAATTTGATGTTGAAATGAATTTAATTAAATGATTTTTTGGGGTTCCCTTTTAATTAAATTAATGTAGTGATAATTTAATTAAATGACATGTAAATGAGGATTTGGGTGTTATCAAAGAATGGTAATATTAAAAGATAATATTAAAGGAAGTGTAAATGAGAATTTGGAGGTTGTCAAGGAATATAAATATTAAATGGTAATGTTAAATTATGAATAAAATTGGAGTTTCGTTAAATTTAATTAAATTCAATGTAATAAAGAAATTTAGTTAATAAAGTCAAAATTGAGTTTTTTTAATTTGTAGTTAAAACGAATTTAATTAATCATTATGCAGTGGAGGTTTTATTTAATTAAATCTTGATTAAATAATTAACTAAATAAAAGAGTTTGAGAGTTTATTTAATTAAATTATGTTGGAGAGAATTTAACTATTTTGATGTGTCATTGAAGTATTTTGTTTTACTTAATAGTGGTGTAGAATAATTAATGAAGTAAAGTTATATTAAATGATAATGGTAATAATGGTAAAATTTATTTGTATTATTTCTAAATTAATTCATTTTATTAAATTGGTTTTTATTTCTTAAGAGGGAAAATGAGAGGAGAGGCACAAAACTCCATCACACGAACCCCCTGGTTTTCTACATTTATGCACAATGTGCACTAGTGGCATCCCCCATGAGCTCTTCCTCTCTTATGGCATGGATGCCTCTTCCTATAGTGACTCTATGGATGCAACCTCCCTCAGTCGAACCCCTTGCTATAGCGCATGACACCACTAGGAAGAACCCTTGTAGTTGCACAACCCCCTTAATTGGTGTGACACCCCCTCTCTCGGACTAATTTTTTTCACGTGAAAATTCCTCTTAAATACATCATGAGTCCTTTCCACCACCTCCAGGTGATTCCGTCTACATATATTTGTTATTCACATCATCCATTTGACTCCTCTATCACCTTGTTTGCTCAGCTAAAAACAGAAGATTCATGTTTAATCTGATTGTTGCAATGCATTGCTTTTAGGGAATGCGAATTTAGACTCTGGACCCATTGGACCACAATTTGGCATCTACTACTAGGGGAAAGATGAATGGTATCGATTAGTAGATGTTTCTGGTAAGTTTTACACACCGCTTTTTTGTTTTTCATTATATAATTTACGGTCATTTCGTTTATATGAGTCCCTAGTACAATATTTGAGCTGTGTAGAGTCTTGTCATTGCATTTTTTATGATAATATGTTATGTTGTATTGGTTTTTGATTAATTTATAGGGAACACACGTGTATATATATACATAAAAGAATGTGTGTGTGGTTGCGAACCAATTGCAGATTGGTTGTCGCTGCTTGTCTAGACGATGAATAATGAATTGGTCCAACCCCAAGGTAGGGTCCCTATTCAGGTACTCAACTTTAATAAATGAAATAATAAAATGATCGTGGAACTTTTTTGGTATTTTAATTATGCAGTAAAATTTTTATATTGAATGCTTTTCAAATGTGAATTTAGTATGTTTTATTAAATTGTTAAATACGATATGTGGTGTGTTGATGCACGAATTTTGATGTTATTAAATGATGATTCCCATATGAGATAAATGAGTGCATAAAATTTGTTTGGTTTCAAGTACGTATTGCTGAATTGGTAAAAGTGATACGATTAAATAATTAAATGATGTATTGTTTTGGCTAAGATAAGATAATTAATTTTGTATATTAATTATGTGAATTGAGATTTGTTATAAGTAATTAATTAAATGATTAATTATATTATATTTATTTTACTGAATAAGATAATTTATGCAGGGATTAACTGTGATATGTTTTTTTGACTAAATAAATATAATTAATGATGGATTAAATAATACCTGTTAATGATGTGAAATTTCATCCCATTATTGAATTTATTAAAAGGTAAGATTATATTAATTAATTGTTGAATTAATTAATTGGAATGCATTAATTTAATTGATGAGTAGTTAATGCACAAGGTTATGTACCATGATGTTGATTTAATATTTTAATGGTTGGTTTTATTAAGAAATGATGTAATTAGAATGAGATAATTAATATTAGAAAATTAATTATGGGATGTGATTTGTTTTGTATATTGATTGATTAAAGGATTGATTAATGGTGATGTGTACCTAGTTAATTTATTCATTAAAAAATATATTTGGTATTTTTAACTAATTGATTGGATTAGTGGGGGAATAAGGATAATTGGTTGTCTGGCAGCGCGGGATGATGAATTGGCCAACCTCCCAAAAACCCGTTCGAACTCATCCATTTAGGGTTAGTTTGTGCTTCTATGTTTGATCTACCAGCAATGGCAAGCTTTGATCCTTCTTGGGAGACTGGATCTGTGGGACACGAGATGGTCTACAAAACCTCTACTACATCCAATCCTTCGCATCAGAAACTGGCGCTTGAGGGGACTTCAATGGGAATCTCCTTTTAGGAAGTGATTAAAGAACCAGAGTATGATCCTCGCATGCATGAATCTGTTGAGGTTGGTCAGAATAACCCTTCGTTTTCTCATTTCAAGGATTCTCATGTAGGGACAACGAAGAAGGGTTCAGTTGCACATGTCAAATCCGATGCTGATGCAGTGGATGAGAGATTGAAGTTAGGGGACCATTCTATCATCGCTAGACTGATCTTGCCAAAGGGCTCACAACCCTGGAAGTTAGACTATATAAAGTCATGAATAGCTGATATCTGGGGCTTCGATGACTGGAACTGCATCTCACTCGGTAAGGGTTTCTACCATTTTCTTTTTTCCTTCAGAGGATCTTAAATTGAGAGCCATGGGTTTTTATTTATCTCATTCAAGCCTGGGGCTTTACATAATCACGGGTGGGACAGATCATTAAATCTTTTGGAGATGGGTAACACTATTGCACAAGTATGGATCAAAATTTTTGGTATAAACTGGATCCTATGGCATCCAAGGATCCTATATGACATTTTGCTACCTATAGGAGTGCCCATTACAATGGATAAAGAAACTGAATTGGCCAGATATAGGCATCATTTCAGATGTTTAGTTGAGGTGGATCTTTCATCTACTTTAATTGATAAAATTTGTTTATTTACTAATGATGAAGAAATAAGTTTGAGAATTGAGTATGAAAGATTACCTAGATATTGTCTTGATTGTAAAGTTCTTGGGCATGACTCCTCTAACTATAGAAAGAGTCTCATTTGCTCAAATTTTTCTATGAAGGGGAATGATGTTAAATCATGCCCCAAACTGAAAACCATGATACATGAAAAGAAAAGGGCTCCTTCACCCAAGAAATCTTATGAATTGATTGTTCAAAACTGCTCCACAATGTCACCTCCCAAAAAATATTGGGCTGCCATTGTAGAAGAAGGAAAATCTGGGCTCCCAGCCTTGCAACCTTACGGTACTGGCAATGTGGTCACTATGGAACAACCTCAAAATGCCAACTCTGATAAAGTGCATACACATGTTTCTGAACCAGCTTCTGTAATCGGAGTTGACTCTGATTCAAGAATTTTAGAACAGCCTACTTTGGCTGACCTAGTATAAGTTTCTTCTCTGCATGGTCCCTCTCTTAATGAAGCTGTTGATAAAACATATTTTGATTCTACAAATGTTCTATATGCTGTTAATCATGCCCCTATTGAAAGAACAGACCAGTCTCCTACTTTGACTGTTCTGGACAAGAATACAGTCCAGAATAGTGCTACATTGGTGGCTTCTCCTGTTTTGAATGTCCTCACAAAAATATGCTCTGATTCTCCTGACTCTCACTATGGGGAGGCTGGAAGGACTATTAATACTATTATGACTGCTCAGCTGGAATCACCTGTCATGGCTAGAACCACAGAAATGTTGAAAAAATCATAATGAGAAGGTGAGTAAGGAATCAGGAGATCCTTTTTTACAAGAAACTGTTTGTGTGGAAGAAACTTCAGGAAAAGAAGATCAGACGAAGAAGGTCATTGATGATGAATGGAAACATGCTAGAACCCAAATCCCAAAGAAAAAAGAAAGGAAAGAAAAAATGAAGAGGGAGGAAGAGGATCAAGAGGACAGCTCTGATGAGGATGTAGAATCGCTTCTACAACATGCCAACGAGATTCAAGAAGCCTATAGTGGAGGAAGAGGAAGAAGATGTATTAGTGCCATGCTTTGGAATGTGATGCGGGATAATGAACGTATCATAGAGGACAAGCTGAGGAAAAATCATGGCCTCCAAAATAAAGGGATCTATGTAATTATTTTCTATTTTAATTCCATACTTTGTACTTCTTTTGACTTTCTTTTTCTCAATAATAATCTAGGGATTTTCATTTAAAAAAATGTTATCAGTTATAAAAGTGGGAGAATTAAATGTTGAGTTAATTAACTAGTTGACTAGATTTTTGTAATGAATTATTAATTATTAAAAAATTATTAACTATTAATATGTTCAATGTTTAATTAATTATATAATTATTTGACAGTATATTTATATAGTTAATTTGTTGGTTAATAAAATAACTAGTTTGATTAATAAATAAATTAATGTATGGATGGTTTTGGGTGTTTATACATGGCGTTCTAATCAAATAATAAATACATATGTTTGATTGATAAAAGGGTTGGGAGATAGGGACTAATGCTCCAAATACTCATGGGGGTCTAGACATGGCATTCTACACCCAGATTCCATGTAGACATTCATTTATAGGACAAAGACTGATGCTCCAAATACAAATGGGTTGTGAGATAAGGACTGAGGATCCAAATACTCATGAGGGTTCTTGATATGATGCTCTATATGAATTAATTAACATTGGAACATGGGTCTAATCAGTCATACATAAAATGAATTAAATGGTCAATTTAATCAATTGTGATATAATGATTTGTTAATTGAAAATGGGAAATGGTTCTGACCCCAGCATGGATGAGGTATGTTTTTAGATACGAGTGTCCAGTGGAACCTAGTAATTTATGTGGTTAAATAATAATCTCAATAAATTTGTTAAGAAGTTTATTTAAGAAAGTTATTATTCTTACACATAAATTTTATTTTCTATCTATGAGTTGAAGTGGGTGTCTCTGTTAGGTTCCCCTTAATAACATGTATAGGTTGCCATTTATTTATTCAATTCAGTTATTTCTTCATTATACCTGCATCATATTATTTACATTTCACTATATGAATAGGGCTAGACACCAGTGGTTCCAACCTACTGGGATATATATCTCACACCCTACTCAGGCCGCCATTACACTGGGGTACTCGAGTAGACCATTCTTGTTTCTAGGACTACATACCTTGGACCATTCTTATTAATATATGCAAATACCTGGTGATAGGTGAAAAGGAGTGAGCCCGATCTCAGGATGTTTGGCGATTTTTCCTTGGGGCCTTGAGTATTTTCATAGTTTCTATATCAGAATGTAAAGCATTTTGTTTTTTTACATCTTTCTATTTTATATCATTAGCTTTTCATGCATGAATCTCCTGCATAAAATGGAAGATTTTCTTTTTTTTTCATGTATTTAACAATCCTCCTTATGATGCTTTATCATTTATTAGACTAAATTCTCTATTTATTTAAAATCTCTATTATTGATCTCTAATATGAGGGAATAGTCTCCCCACCTACTATCCATAGAACTCCTTTCTAGTTGGCAGCCTTTGGCGTTTGTGGAGACATGCTTGGGGTCATTCGGCGATTGGTCCGTTCACCGATTCAGGGGTAAGCTGGGTCGAGACATTAAAATGTGGTATCACAGAATTCTTTTCCTTTATATTACTATTTTGGTGTTGGTAGACATGAGAATAGATATGTGTCAGTACTTAGGTTAATAGTGGTGCTTGGGACTGATCACCCCACATATAAGAAAAGACCATGTGTCTAGGGATTGGATTTCTTTCCAGGTTGTTCACTGTTATAGTTGATATGATTTCACCTTGAGTGACTGGTGTGTTTTATGCTTCTAATTGATTATGAAAATTTTGAAAAAAATAAACATAGAATGATATTCCATGGATGTTGCATACATGAATCATCCTAGGCACTTACAGATTCACATTCCATGTATATATCATGCCATGAAGTTTCATTAGTAGGATTCCATCTAATTTATATTATGTTCCTTGGGTGTAATGCCATGGTTTGATCTTATTTACTATGACTCTATAGATAGCATGATTCATTTATACATTTATCTTTATTGAGTAAATATATGCCATACTTCCTCAATTATTATCATGATTTGTCACTGTGATGTGCTTCTGTGTTATAGAATTTTGTTATATTACTTATTATGACAACATGATAGAGATGTTTTGATGTTTCAAAGGGATGCTAAATGTAAAATATTAAATGATTTTTGATTGTGATAAATGGGTGCCAAATGCGAGTGTTAAGGTGTATGGGAAACTTATCGATTGGTAGATGACCACTCATGTGATTGAATCTTATATAACTATACTATTTTTGAAAATGGATATAAATGTAACACTGATGTGTTTTAATTGAAATGAAATGTTTTTGGGTTTCTTTTTGAAGTACCCATATCGAATAAATGGGACTCTTGGAGGTCACCTTTTTGGTAAAAGGAATTTAGATTCAAAATTTCCTATTTATATTGGGATAACACTATATGTGAAATTGTTAAAGAGGATTTTTGTAATAGCATGTATGTTTTTCATGTGGGGTGTTGATTAAAAACCAAATGACTTGTTATGAAAAGGTACTTGTCTGTTTATTGAAATTTTTTCAAATGTAAAAAGGTTGAAATGAATTAAATAAAATGGATAAAATGAAAAAGTTTAATTTAAACCTCAGGATTTCAGTTTTTCATGAGTATGATAGAGGGTTAAAATTTATGTTATGTATGGGGATAACACATGGCATGAAGTACTATAAAGAATGTACTAGGAAATTAATGAATGTTCTTCCCACTCCTTGGGAGGACTTCGTGGGACTCAGGTGTTATGAAATACTTATAGGCTTTTGTTACTTCATTTATGATCAATGTTTTTGGTGGGGATCATGGTTGGAGGAACGTCACATAAATACGTTATGTATTCTGAAATAGCACACTGGTGAGACGCTTATCTTTCTGTGCGACATCATGGAAAATCATAATTTGGGTACTGTCACTTCAATTTCTGCAAACACGATGGTATGTGAAGTTGAGTTTTTTTAATAGGGTCATCAGATAGTAGATTGGATGACCTTTTTAGTGACCTGGTTTTTTATTAGTGCACTTTGATGAATCCGACAAGCATGTACCATATCATGACCTCGTCATAGACACCCTATGATTGTATCGGAATTACACCGCACTAAATTTTAAATGTTGTTGGGAATGATGAATAGTTATTATCTAGGTTGTACGTGGGATGCACGGTTTCTTTGGGATACACCTTCATTCATGCTAGGGAAGAATTTTTTTAAAGTATCCTTGCGATGTCTTGATAAAGGTAATGTGACCATAGGTCGGTTAAGGTATTCCATGTACATGCGGTTGGTGATTAAATAATTTTAAAAGGCATGTCTCTAGTTTAAGGGTGAGTGTGTGTTTTGGGACCGTATAATCGTTCTATGAAATCAAGGAAAAAAAGTTTCTGTTGGTTGATCGAGATTCAAACTTTTTCAATAATGAGGTCCCTGTTATCGGCTTGGTTGTAATCTCCATTTCAGTGAGCCTTGGATCGGGATTTAAAGAATTAACCGGTAGGACTTTTGTTTTTGTGGGTAGTGAGTTTTTTATTAGGAAACCCAAATTATTTATTCAAAAAAAAAACATTTCGATCTTGGTAGGTTAAATGCTATTTTAATATTACCCGATGATATATCAGGGAGAAGATGTTCTTAAGGTGGGTAGATTGTAAAGTCCTATGTTTTTTAAATGGGTTTATATTATGATGTATTTCAAACCTTTTTATTTATTTATCGACTTTTTTGGTTTTAAACCAAGCCTCAGAACACTATTATTAGTGTTGGAACACTTAAAGTTGTTGTTTTTGGATTCGTTTGAATACCAGATAATTTTTTTGGGTGTCCCGATAACTCTCGAGTGCACCAAATCTGGAAAAGTAAACTTTAATGGCTCTGCAAGTACTGTGCATGGTTGCGGTCCATACCATGCAGCTTACATAGTATAACATTTAATTTATACTATTTATATAATATTAACAGGGTTATTTTTTGTTTAAATAAAATAATGTGTTAACAATAATAACCATATTTTTATTATTAATGTATTCTAAATTATTTGGGTGTTAAAAGATATTAATTGAATGATTAATGGGGTGTAACATCAATGTTAAAATATTTAAATTTCATGATCAATGGGGTGTAACGTTTATGTTATATTAATGTTTCCTTTGGTTATCTCTAAGAAAAGTGTTTTTAAATCTGTATTTTTAGATTTATTGATGACGAGTTTAATTAAATAAAGAGTTTTTTCATTAATAATGAATCATTTTTATTTAAATTAGGTGTTGGGTTTCATTTAATGTGGATTAATTATAATAATGAGTTTGATATTATTATGGTTATGAGAGTATAATAATTATTATTAATTGATGTTGTTGTTATCATGAAGAATAAAAATAATGGAATAATGGTATTTAATTAATTATTGTGAAATGGATGTTTCATTTAATTAAATTTAGATAATCAAAATTAAATTGAATGATTTTTTGTAGGGAATTTTGATGGTTTTATCAAAAAACTTTTTATTAAAAATAATTTTTGAAATTTTTATTGTGGTATCATTTATTTTATTTCTGGATGAAATTAATTAAATTAAGTGAGTTGTTGGGGGATTCTTTTAATTAAATGAAAATTTTGACAATTTAGTAAAATGACATGTAAATGATTAGTTGGGTGTTACAAAAGAATGGTAATATACAATGGTAATATAAAATGGTAATATTATATGATGTGTAAATGAGGAGTTGGAGGTTGTCATTGAATTGTAATATTAAAAGGTAATATTAAATGAGGAATAAATGTGGATATGGGTTTAATTTAATTTAATTTAATGTAGTAAGGCATTTAAATAATAAAGGAGAAATGGAGAATTTTTAAATTAAAGGTTATAAAGAATTTAATTAATCGCTAGGTAGTGGGTGTTATATATAATTAATTCTTGTCGAATTAATTAATTAATTATATGAGTAATAGTTTTTAATTTTTTAAGTTCTTTTGGAGAGAATTTATTTATTTTGATGCATTATTGAATTATTAAGTTTTACCTAATATAGGTGTAAAATAATTAATGAAGAAATATTTTATTAAATGAGTATAACAATAATACATTTTATTATTATTATTATTAAATTTATTCATTTTAGTAACTATGTTTTTATTTGTTTAAGAGGGAAAATGAGAGAATAGGTACATAAAGCCAGCTCTTGAACCCCCTAGTTTTCTTCTTCCATGCGAAACATGCCCAAAAAGCCTTCTCTAAAAGCTCTTCCTCTCCCATGGTGTGGCTCCCTCTTCATGCAGCGACCCCATGGCCACATCCACCCTCAGCTGAACCCTATGTTGTAGCACATTACACCCTAGTGCAGAACCCTGTTGCAGCGCAGCCCCCCTAATTAGCGCGCCGCCCCTCTCTCGCACATCTTTTTTCATAAAAAGATTCCCCTTGGACTCTTCGATAATCATTTCCACCTCATCAAAGTGAGTCTATCTACGTATATTTCATGATTCACATCGGCCATTTAACTCCTCTCCCAAATTGGTTGCTCTGCCAAAACCCTAATGTTTGGGTATAATCCGATTATTGTAGTCCTATATTTTTAGGGTATGTGAATATTGACTCAGGACCCATTGGTCTATAATCCAACACCCGCTGCAAAGGGAGAGGTGGATTTTCTCTATTCTCTCTTCCACTGATGTTTGAGGTATGGTTTACAAAATTTTATTTGTTTTGCATCATCTAATTTAGGGTCTTTTGGTTTATAGGACTCCATGGTACTTTATTTGAGGTTTGTTGAGTCTTATCATTACATTATTTATTATTCTATGTTTTGTTGAATGGGGATTTGATTAGTTTAGAGGGATCAAACATGTATATATATATAATGGAATGTTCATGTGGTTGTGGACCCATTATAAATTGGTTTCCACTAGATATCAGGCCGTTGAGTAATGAATTGGTTCTACCCTGTGGTAGGCTCCCCTTTCAGGTCCTCAAATTTATTAAATGCAACAATAAAAAGCTTGTGGCAATTTTTTGGTATTTAAATTATGTAGTGAGATATTTGTATTGAATTCTTTTCAAATGTGAAGTTAGTAAGTTTGATTAAATTGCTAAATGTGATATGTGGTGTGTTTATGCATGACTTTGGATGTTATTAAATGATTCTTTCCACGTGAGATAAATGAGGACATAGCATTTTTTTGGTTTTATGAATGTATTGTTGAATTTTTTTAATGTGATATGATTAAATAATTAAATGATGTTTCGTTTTGGCTAAGATAAGATAATTAATTTTGTATATTAATTTTGAGTTTTGATACTAGATATAAATAATTAATAAAAGTATTAATTATAATATATTGATTTAGTTTAATGAGATAATTTATTAGGGGAATAAATTTGATATGTTGTTTTCACTAAATCAAGATAATAAATGATGGATTAATTACTACGTGTTCATGAAATAAAATTTTATCCAATTATGGAATTGATTAATGTGTATGATTAAATTAATTAATTATTGAATTAATTAATTGAAATGATTTATTTAAATTGATGTATTGTTAATGATCAAAGATATGTACCATTCTGTTGATTTATGATCTTTAATGGTGCATTTGATTATGAAATGTTGGAATTAGAAAGAAATAATTAATTATGGAAAATTAATTATGGGATGTGATTTGTTTTATAGATTAATTAATTTATTGATTCATTAATGTTAATCTACAATTAGTTAATTTATTCATTATGTAATAGATTTGGTATATTTAACTAATTGATGGGATTTTTAAGGGAATAAGGATAATTTATTTTTGAATTAATTATTATGTTATTAGTTAATGACTTAGGATAATTAAATGTTGAGTTAATAATTTGGTCGACTTGTTTTTGGTTAAGATTAAATAATTTTTTATTTATTATTAACTATTGAGACGTTGAATGGTTAATTAATTTTAGAATTATATGATAGGAGAATTATTTTGTTAACTAGTTGTTGAATTAATTAACAGGTTTTATTAATTAATTTATGAATTAATTAATGGATGGTTTTTTGGTGTTACACGTGGAATTCTCCACCAATGATAAATTTATATGTATTATTGGTAAATGGGTTGTGAGACAAGGACTAGTGATCCAAATACTCACGGGGTGCTAGAACTGGAGTTCTACACCCATATTACATGTAAAAATTATTTTATGGGATAGGGAATGATGTTCCAAAAACCCATGGGCTTTGAGACAAGGACTGATGCTCCAAATACTCATGAGGGTGAGAGAATTGATGTTTTACATCCATTAATTAACATTGGAACATGGGTCCAATTAGTCGTACATGAAATTAATTAATTGTGAATTAATGCAGTTGTGACATACTGATTTGTGAATTGTATATGGGAAATGGTTATGACCCTAACACGGTCAAGGTATGCTTTAAGAGACGGGTGTCCAGGGGAACCCATGAGTTTATACAGTTAAATAATAATATTAATTAATTTATTAAATAGTATATTTCAGATATTTATAGTTCCTATTAAGAACTCTTATTTTCTTGCCTACGACCCAAAACTGATATCTCCATCATGTGTCCCTTAGAAACCTGGATGGGTTGTAATTTAATTATTCAATTCAGTTGTTATATCGTTATACCTTCATCCTATTACTTACATTTCACGTTCTAGATAGGGCTAGACACCAGTGGTGTTAGCCTACTAAGATGTATATCTCACACCATAATTGGGACACCATTGCACTAGGGTGCAAGAGTATACCTTTCTTGTTCATTGGAATATGAACCTTGGACCTTTCTTGTTTCTATTTTCATGTACTAGGAGTTAGGAGAAAATGACTAATCTAGAGCTCATGATGCTTGTGGAGTTTTTCTTTGGGCTTTGAGTATTTTCTTTTTTTATTTATTGGAATGCGAAGCGTGTATTTTTTTACTTCATTAAATTTTGTATCGTTAGAAGGTCATGCATTCGTCTACTTTATAAAATGAAATTTCCACTTTTGTCCATGTTTTTTAAAAATACACCTTCCACTGCTTTATCAGTTACTAGAATACTTCTGCTATTTATTGAAATTTTATATTTTTGAACTATGATATTAGGATATAGTCTCCCCAAAGAATATCCATAGACCCTCATAGCTAATCGGATGCATCTAGCGTATGGGGAGACGGGCTTAAGTCCACGTGGTGATTGGTCCAACAACCAGTTCAGGGGTGAGCCATGTTGGGACATTACAGTTCTATTCTTGAGATATCACCAAATTTAAAATGTCCACTTATAATTTTTTTCATGTATGTGATATCTATTCCTTTATATGGAACACATGACATCCTACGATGTCACCTGTTGTTATCCACTTTTACTAACAAAAAAATGTTTTTTTGTAAACTGGGATCAAATTATAATTTTTCCTCCAACCATCCCTGAGTGTTCTAGAAATTCACATTCACTTCATTTCCAATTTTGTTTTTTAAATTTAACCTCAATAATTTCTTAATACAGTATAATCACCCATAAATATTTATGAAGCAAGCCATAAGAATATGGTGATTCTATATTTCTCCGATCATCACCATCTAACAACATTTTTTCTCATCTTTTAATACAAAAATCATATCATTATCAAACATTATTATTCAATCAACTCCTCAATTTGTCTTCTTCACGAGGTTTCTATTTTTAGTCAAGTGTTATGAGAATGTACTCTTATTTATAATTTTGTTAATATTATTTGACTCTTTAATAGACATTTCAACTATAATATCGTTCACACAACAATTATTTCTTCTCCCCGAGATGATTGAATGATCTGAGAAACATAATAGCCTCTCTTTTTCACATATTTTTTGAGTAGTGTAATCAAACTCATATATTTCTTCCAATAGAAATTATCCATTTCTTGAAAATTAATTTTGGTTTCCCCATACACATCTTCCAATAACATTCCGTATGGGTTTTTTCCCAATGTTAATTGTTTTCAATCAATAATTATATTCCAAAAATAAGGAAAATGAATGAAAAATTCATGGATGTATTTTATAATCATGATTAACTATATAGATCTATTCTTCCATATAGCCACATGGATGTATCTTTAATAAAATATAACATTGGATATACCTAGAATGTAATTGTATATATTGATTTCTACATTATTTTAACATTATATGTGTAAATATATCCCTTATTTAGTCATAAAAACATATCCATCCCTTTAATAACATCATAATTGTTCATTTTATATCCAATATGGGTGATTATTTCCATCCAACAAATTCTATGTTTGTATATACCTTTATTTCTATTTATTGTAACTATGTTTTTATTCTAGAATCACTAAGATTCTACTTCCCCTTATTAAAGGTTATTAATGTTCCTTCTTTTTGATGTTTCGACATCCCAACTGATTCCAATTTTACCAATGAACAAAGGATATTATACATTAATATTTTTTCAAAACCATCTTGTCCTACCTTATCTCATTAGATGAATTTTATACCCCATAACAATGTAAATTGAAATTTATAATTTGAATCCCATGATTTAATTACTAAATAAAATTTATGTATAAATGTTTTTTATTTATTTCTAATAGGTTAAATATTAATTTTCAAATACATAAAAAATTATTTAAAAAACTTTTTAATAATAATAGTCATTAATTTTTAGATGGATGATTTATATATTGTATAAGATTACCTAAATGTATTATTGAAAACATTGTTAATTTTCTTTTTAGTTAATATCATATTCAAATCCATTCAATTATTAAAGGTAATATTTTGAAAACCGCTCCAATGTTATTTTTTTAAATATTCTAGCTTCAATATCATTAATGATCCCCCGTATTTACCCCCTTGATATATTTGACCCCTCTAATTTCCTTGATTTCTTCCCATAAAAATTCATTATTTAAAATAATAACCATCACAACCTCTATAATATCTTAATTAAATTCACCTTCCAATACCTTTATACAGTTAAAATTGTAATCAAATTCACATATTAAAAATATCTTATTCTAAAATTTACCACTTAATAAATATACATTCATAAAAACTCTGTGATGAGTGAATATTCTATATGGATTGTAGGAAATTTTATTTTATCCCCTATCATTATTAAATGTCATTTTATATCTTAATATAACATGAAAACCCGGACTAAAAAAGAAACAATAATGGGAAATATTAACATTACATATCTACTTTACTCTTCTAAAAATAATTTTGTTAATAAATAGGAATTCATCTTGTAATAATTTATCCCTTCACAAATTTATCAACAGCATGTGTGGTACCCCTGATTGAAGTATATAACACTTTATTTATTCTTTATATATATAAATATAATGTTAAAGGGCGATGGTTTGGAGTTTTTGGAAAACTTTTTAAGAGTTTTTGGGGAATTTCTATATACTCATGGGTGGGGCATAGTTTATGGAAACCATGCATCTGTTGCAAGAAACCATGCATAGTGAGACAAACGAAATAGGGACAACGCACGACCACCACATTGTTTGAATAGAAAGGGATTACAATAAATAGAATATATGCTCTTTGTAAAATTTATTTAGTTATATTGAGATTGTGTATTAAACATGTTTGGAGAAATATTTGAAGACTGTGTGAGATTATCATGCGAGGGTCATCCTTATGGGAGTGGCTAACACACGGTTATCACAAGATTTTTTTAACCATGTGACTAAACCATGTGGGGGTCATGGATATACCCTTAAAATGTGGATATATCACATTTTTACATATATGTGCCTGTTTCTTCCCCAAAATTTCCCTAACTCATGATTTTTGTCTCTTAATTATTGAAAAAACTCTCCTAGGTGAATTGGAATTTATATATAGCATTTACATGGTTTTTTGATTCCCAATTCTCTTGGTAAGTCATCTCACTTATTTTATCATGTTAATTTTCTTAGATCTTCTTCACCCTTCCTTTAAAATTATAGATATACCCACTATGTGGGTATATCTAAGTGTATGGATGAAAAATATATTCATATTTTGAATTGATAATGAAATGGGAGGATATATAATGTGGTTTTGCAAAGATTCAACCCAGTTTTGTGTTGTTTTTTGTGTTGTTTATCTTTTTTCAAAAACTCTTGAGGTAGGTGGATTTACTCTCAACAACTCAATATTATAACATGATCGATTAGTTTCAAATTATTTTCCATGATTCTTATTGATCATTTTTTCTCTATTAATTGATTGATAAAATCCTCTTGAGTGATGGTTTGTATAAATTGGGTACTTTGGTGTGTTATTGGATAGTGTTTTTGGTAACATGGTTTTAAAATGATGATTTTAAAGTAATGTTACCAAGAAACCTATCCAATAACACAGCAAAGTACCCCATTTCCACAAAACCTCACTCAATATGGGGTTAATAATTATTTTCCTAAAGGATGAATAATGTATTTCAAAAAAGAAAAACAATTCAAAAATAAGATTACATATTCTAATATAGGAGAGTCAAGAGTGAAGCCACCTACCTCAAGAGTTTTGTAGAAATTGATAAATGGAATAAAAACAAACCAAACCAGAATGAATTGTTACAAAACAAGATTATATATCCTCTAATATCATTAAAAATTACAAATATAAAAATATTTGTCATAAAAACCTTCATATTTACCAACATAGGTCATATATATAATAAAATTAGAGCAGGTGAATAGAAGATCTAAAAACACTGGACTGAACAATGATGAATAATGACTTACCATGATAATCGAGCATCAACACAGTAAGGAAATGCTTTGGATCAATTCCAATAATATTGTGAGAGTTTCTCACAACATCAAGAGACCATAATACTTAGATATGATGGTTTTGGGAATGGATAAGGTACATAGAGTTACAAATGAGTTAGATCTACTATTTAAGGATCTAACATTGACCAGATCATAGATTAGTGGTATGGTTAGGAAAATTAGGTTCTAACTATGCATTATCCACTACCATAAGTATGAAAATTTTGTGGAAATCTCGTAAAATAATCAATCTATGATCCAACCATGTTGAATCCACTACATCATAATAACTAGATCCATTTTTCAATGCTCATGGTTTCTCCTTAGTGAATGCACAGTTTAGAAGAACTGTGATTTCTGGGAGATTCTGGAGAAAATTTGATAGAGGATTTGGGTATTTTCTATAGGTGTACTATTGGTTCATTTTTTTGGAAAAAATTTCATGGTTACCAAAAAACCAAGCACACTGAGACAATATAAACTTGAACTGTTCATGGGTGGCGCACAGTTTTCCAAATTTATGTGTCCACTATGGAGAAACCCCGAAAATTTAAAAATGGATTTGGTAATTTTGTGGAATATGATTTAGTATGGTTAAATCATGTTTTGAAGATAATGTGAGATGAATGTGTGTGGGTCATCCTTAAAAAAGTGGCTAATGCACAGTTAGTTAACCATTTTCCAAAATGTATGACAAAACCATTTAAGGATTTATGATATATTCATAAATTTCGGATCTAACATGGTTTTACCTCTATTTTTAATGGATGGAGGACCTTTCCAAAGCAATGTGGAATAGATTTAGAGCCTTTAACAGGTGCATTTAAGCCATATTATCATGATAACTCATTGTTTTTCTTAGTTATTATTAGTTTTATTTGATATTCATTTACCTTCCTATAGTTTTCATATATATATTCTTTTTTTGGGAATATATAACTGTGTTGATTACATAGAAGTTTCTATTTTACCATTTTTAGTGATAGTAGAGGATATCCATGATGATTTTGGGGAGATTCTTCTTGATTTTGTGATGTTTTTTGTGCAGTTTATCTTTTTCTCCAAAACTCTCGAGGTAGGTTTTTTCACTCTTGACTCCACAATTTTATAACAAGTAGGAATAGTTTAAATTTTTTTTTCCATTATTGATAATGATGTTTTTTTTCTATTAAATGATGGATAAAACTAATTGAGTGATAGTTTTTGGAAGTTGGGATCTTTTGAGTATTAATGGGTAGTGTTTTCAGTAATTTTTTTTTAAAGTATGATTTTAAAATAATTTTCATTTTTGAGGAATTGAAAATTGGGTTTCAATTAAAATAATGTTTATTTAATTAAAGGGTTTCAACACACTTCCTGTTGTCATGGGTTTGTCTTTGTTGTGTAGCGTGTGTTCAAATGCATTGGGATGGATAAGGGCAGAGAGTACCCCAAATCAATAGGTTATGACTGATAAGGGCATGATGTGTCCCAATTAAATTGTTATAATAAGTGGTGGATTAGTGGAATGATCCCCCACCACTCACGAGCATTGGGAGGTCTGTGGATTTCTTGAATGGTTGTATGTATGGTTGTGTGGAAAAGAAGGGGTTATGATAATGTTGAATGTGAGATGATTTAAAGAATTTTTTATGTGGTTTACCTGGAAAACTTATTACAATGTAATTTCTTTATATTTTGATATAAAATATTTTAAAAACTTTATTATATAAACTTATTTACATAAATTATTCTTACATGTTCTATCTGGGAATCATAAATAGTGAATTCATTGGGGAAAACCTACTGAATTTTAGTACTTACCCCTACATTGGATCTTTGGTGCTTGTGCAGATGTCATCTACCATGACATGGGGAATGGTAACATGTCACATGTCTATAGAATTACATTGTGATACTTGGGATTTTTTGGTATATTTGAAGCATGGATCTTGTGAATTTTCAAGATGTGTGGTTATCTTGGATTGTTATTAGTTTTTATCCTTCTGTTTATATTAATGTTGTAGTCATCTATTTTGGTACGTGATTTTAGAATTATTTTTCTAAGTGAAATTTTTAGTTTTCCTTAATTGTTATCTTGCATTATATAGTGGTTATTTGGCTATGAATTTTTGGGTTAGTGGTTTTATTTTTAAAGTATAATTCATCCCCCACTTGTATTGATGCTCTTAGGAATTTATTTATAGCCTTTAGTGTCTTTGGTATGTCCCTAAAATCCTTGTAACGCCCTTCTACCCTCCCAAACCAATGATATGTTTCAGGATGTTATAAGTTGTATCTATTTTTTTGATCCAAAATCTATTTAGGACAAGTATTCATCTGTAATGTCGATCTTCGATTTGAGATTATTCATTCATATTTCTTATGTTAGGTAGTTAGAAACAAATAGGATTTTAGTGACATGAAATGTTGATCCTAAAAAGTTGTTTGTATCATTTTTATGATGAACATAAACATACATGGAATATGGGTAAATGGGTTTCTTGGATACGTGTAAAGGATTTTTAAATCTCCTTGTAATAGGTTTTTCCAATGAGATGAGCAATTTATGCATTAGAGGAATGAATTCCCAATAGAAGTGTATACATCATTTTATGTAATGAGTTATATTTTGTTAAAATGTGTTTTTTGTAAACAAATTTTAATGTTTTTTCAAATGGAATATTCTGAAAAATATAATGATGGATTTATTTTTAAAATGCTTTAATTTTCAAAAAGGATGTTAAATTTTTTGAAAAATGGTTGAATGTGTAAAAGGAAGATTTTGTGAAGAAATTTTTTGATAGATTTGTTTATTTGTATTTTTTTCCATTAGTTAGTTGAGAATGAGATTTACAATGATTGTTGTTGTTTAGATAACTGAACATCTTAGGAATCATGGAAACTAACCGAAAGAAGCTATTGAGAATGGGGTAGTGCCTAATCCATAGTTAAACCATTTACAGGTTTAGAGTATCATCAATGAATTTCATGTTATGGACATAAGGAATTATAGGTATGAGATAAGGAAATTTTATAATTATATATTGTAGGTGAAGAATAATCCACCCATATTCCGAGGTGATTTTGAACAAGAAAATGTAGAGGGGTGGATGAGAATAATGAATTGTATCCTATATTTCATTATCACCCAGTGGAGCTGAATATCAAACATATGTTGTATATTCATGAGGATCATTCATGCCAATGGTGGGATCTAGTAGTGCCAGATAAAGTAGATCAATACCTCAGTTGGGAGGATTTAGAGGAATTATTCAATAAAAAATTATATCCTCAAGCATTCAAGATTTATAAAATGATATTATTTTTCTCACTAAAGAAGAAAAACCTCTCTATCATCGATTATATGGCTAAATTAATGAATCTAGAGTAAGTTCAAACAATCTTATGAGTAGTAAATCCTTAATGAAATGCATCTTTGATTCATGGGTAAAGTGGGAGTATATCTCAGAGATATTTGTTATTTATTTTACAAACTATAAATCGATGGGGGAATAATGTGACATTGGATAAAAGATACATCTAGGATCAATAAGAGGATGAAGTAGGTAGATACCCATGATATATGGTGCGAACACTAATTTTGGTAGAATGATAAAGAGGGATACCTTATTCAAATATAGGAGTGTGAATCAAAAACTAGTGGCTGGATTAGAGATCCATACACCATGATCCAAGTGAAATGAAGGATGTTCCCAATGTGGTTTCCAAGAAAAAATAATGTTACAACGTATGAAACAACCTAGAGAATTCCACAAATATTACTAGATGCAGTATCTTCAGCACTACTATCACAATGCTCTAAGGTTATGTTCTTGTGAGGCATCTAAGGTGTTAGATACATCGTATTATTCGATTGGATGAGGATAAAAGAAAAAATATAGTATGAAAAAAAGATAGCTAGGGATATTCTAGGAATACCATGATTAATGAGGAATGGTAATCTCAAAAGGGAAACAAAGAACAATCTTCCAAAACTGTGTAATTAATTGGAGCTGAGCAGGTGATTGTGTATTCTCTTGTAGGAATATCTAAATTGAGATGTATGAATCATTCTAATTATACAATAATTCATGAGTTGTTTGATACTGGTGCATCACATTCCTTTATCACTTTTCATTCTATTGATTTTCTAATTTTAAAACTAGATATGAATCCTTATCTGATGAAAATTCAAACCCCTCCTTGAAAAAGATAATAAAGATCATTCCTATATAATGATTTATGCATGAGAAAACAGGACGATAGTGTCGTGAATCTTCGAAGAACATATTTTTATTTTAGATTATCATTGTGTGTAATTTGGAAACAATAGATATGCTTTCTTGGCTTTGTAATTTATAAAAGAGGGGTATCGGTGGATGAAAAAAAGATAGAAGCCGTTATGATTTGGAAACATCCCTAGAAAGTCTTTGAGATATGGAGTGTTCTTGGGCTAGATGGTTATTACCATCACTTTGTACATGAATTTTAATTGATAGACTCACCAATGAAAACATTGTTAATGAATAATTTTCTATTCTAATATAGTGAAGAATTCTATAATTATTTTTACGAGAAATAGGTTCACATCATATTCACATTGATCTTGATTTTTTCAGAATCTTGACAAGGGGATGTTGTGTATATAGATGATTCAAGATATGGGTTGGGGTATGTAATGATGCAAGGAGACTATGATGCTGCTTATGGCTCAAAACAGCTAAGAGTGAATGGGATGAACTACCTATCACGTTATTTGTAGTTATATGTAGTTATATATTCCTTAAAAACATTTTATCATTATATATTTCGTGTTATATTTATTATGTTCATGGATCATAAGAGAATGAAGAATATTTTATCTCAATTGGATTTGAATCTTAGGCAATGTAGATGGATTGATTATTTCTAAATGTTAAAATTTTACTTGATTTATACATTAGGTAATGTAAATTTTGTGGCTGATGCATTATGTAGAAATTTTTATACTCAGTTGGAAAACAAATATTAGATGAGTGGTAGCTTATGTCGGTCCTAGACAACATTCAAGTGGAATGTGAAGACTGAGGTGATGTTATGGAGGTTCCTTATTTGGTAATGATGGTAAAGGATTCAAAAACATCCAATGTTTAATGTGTTTCTATGTGGTAAAAACCCAATAGTGGGGTGACTTTTGAGGGCTAGAGGCTGGATGAGATTTCAATTTCCTGGTTTTGAGTTCAGATGGATGTACCTTTGAATTATCAAGAGAAAATTATTCATGCTTACCACCAATTTAGATGTGTTTTCCATCCTGAAATACATAAGATGTATAAGTATATGAAGGCTCAATTTTTTAGGGTCATCATTAAAAGGAAGGTGACTCAGTTTGTTTTTAGATGATTAAATTGTTAACAAGTTAAGGAAGAACATCAGGGACCAGTAGGTATGTTACAAACTTTACCAATATGAGAGTGTAAATTAGAGTAGATAGCCTTGGATTTTGTTACATGCCTCCCAAAAATGGATTAGAAGAATGATTCCATATGTTTGATCATGTATTGACTTACCAATTTGTCCCATTTCGTCCCAATTCATGAAACTCATATGGTGGAGGATTCTTCCAAAATCCATATCCTAGAAGTGATAAAGGGGCATGGAATAATAGTTTTGATCGTGTATAATAGAGATCTAAGGTTTACCTCCCATTTATTAAAATCCTTATAGAATTACCTTGGGTCACATTTAACTATGATTATGGCGTATAAATCCTTAGATTGATGGGAAATTTGGAACGATGATACAAACATTAGATGACATGTTGCATGATTCAATAATGGATTTTGGTGGATCTTGGGATGATCATGCCCAATTTATGGAGTTATCATATAAAAAATCTACTTTGATTTGATACATATTGATCTGTTTGGGGAATTGTGTGGGAGTCCTTATCATTCTACATTTCGATGGGTGGAAACTGGTCATAGATCACTAATATGGATGAGCCTTATCCAAGACCCAATGTAAAAGGTTCATTTGATCAAGAAATGGAAGTAGATGGATCATAGATGTTAGAAATATTATTTGGGCCATCATATATGGTAGTTTTCATTTGCAATGAGTTTTCATGTGTTCCTATAGATTTATCTGAGACTTGTACAAAGATGTTTTTTCTAGAAGGGAATGTTACCTCCTAGATACATATTCTCATTTGGGATATTGTAATGGGTGTGAGAGGTGGAATATCATTAAGAATTACCACTACATTTTAGTGCATTGCACATTGTGTTCCACGTATCTCATTTGAAAAAGTATAAGACTGATCCTGACCGTGAGAACCAATGGGATCATAATGTCCTAGAGCCAGATGCCTCATTGGCACATATCTTGATGCAAATTGTAGATAGTTAAGAGAAATAATTTCATCAAAAAGCATCGGTGTAGTTTGGTTTTTGTGGAAACATGATCATATTTAGGAAGAAACTTGAAAGAATGAGAGGGAAATTAATGATAAATTGATAGAATTATTTCATGACTCAAATTATTTCGTACTTTCTGAATATGGAAAGACCAAATGTGGGGAGAATTTCGCATCCCTGATTTATAGTATGTAACCATTTGTTTATGATTTTTTTATATAATGTATAAGGGAGAAGGTTGGGAGAGTTTGGAAAACATTTTAGGGGTTTTGAAGAATAGATATAGGTGCATGGGTGGTGTGAGGTTTGTGGAAATCATGTAAAAGTTATAGGAACCCGTCAATAGTGGGATATGGGAATAGATATTGTGTCTGGGCAGCACATGGTTTTCCTAAAATGTGCATCCACTATGGGGAAACTGTGTGCCTAATAAATGGATTGGGTAATTTTGAGGATGTGGAATTAGAATGATGTGAGCATGGATTGAATGCCAAGTGAGATTACTATGAATGTTTCATTTTTATGTTATTGGATAATGCTAGGTTAGCACACATTTTTCCTAACCATTTGATAGAACCATGCATGAGTAAAAGTGTGATATTTAAAATGAGAATCAAACATGATTTTACCTTTCATATCCTTGTTTCTACCACAAAATAGTCATATCTTGGGATTTAAATATCTCAATGGTTTGATAACCTCTCCCAAGAGAATTGGAATTTCTCTAGAGGTGTTACTTGGTTCATTGAATCCCAATTCCCATTATAAGTCTGAAGTCTTCGTCATCCTTATTAGTTTTCTTATATCATCTTCACTGATTCTTTTTTTCTTACATACATGACTCATTTGGGTAGATATATGTTTTTGGATTAAAAATATGCTAATATATGTCTTTTGTAATGATAATGGAGGACCTCTAAAGAGGTTTTTTGGAGATTCATCCTGGTATGTGATGTTTTCTATGATGTTTATCGTTTTCTCCATAACTATTGAGGTTGGTGGATTTACTATTGACTAGTATATTTTAGAAAATGGGGGATTTGTTTATTGTTTTTTCCATTATTGAAATTGATATTTATCCAATGTGAAATGATGGATAACTCTCTCTTTAGTGATGGTTTTCAGATATTGGGAACTTTGGTGTGTAATTTTATAGTGTTTTCAATAACATAATTTTTAAATGATGATTTTAATATAATTTGTGGTTTTTTCTACATGAAAGATTGTTTTCAATTGAAATAATGATGTTAAATTGAAATGGTGTTAATACATATGGATTTTTCATGAGTTTTATAAGTCATCGGCCTTAAAAATTACATATTATAGATATTTTAACTAGATTTAACATCATTATATTCCGAAATAACATTTATGATTAGTGTTTTTGAATGCTATGAAATTACTGACACATATCATCCAACAAGAATACAAAGTGGGAACTATAAAAAATATATCCATTTCATCCAAAACATAAAATTTTAAACAGAAATCCATAACATGATTTCCTTGAAAAATCATCATAACATTTATCCTAACTTCTTATTTTTTCTTATACACCCTTATAACATGTGGAATGAATTTAAAAACGTGGTATGAGTTTAAAAAACTCATTATGGGATATAATAAGAATGAATGAAACCATCAGTCCATTAATACTTAAAATCAAATTAAGTCATTTTCACAAAGACATACTTCTCACCCAAAATGAATCATATACTTACATTGTGAAACATGATATTTTTATAAATCATAGAAAATATAAATAGGGAATAAGGGTATATCAGGGAATTTATTACTTAATTTTGAGACCCTCATGGATAAATTATGATTTTTAACCCTCACGACTAACTTACAATGTATCCCACATGGCTACCTTATGGTATACCCCTCGATGTTACACTTGGAGTAACCAAATAGTGGACCTTCGACTTACACATACCCAATGCATTATTGGAAGATATATGTGCCTCCCTTAATCATAAATTTTCCCAATAACTAGAACCTAGTCAGGAAAAATGTATAATTCCATAAAAACATTCACTTTTAATTTTGTAATACTAGAAGTTTAAAGAGAATTTTTAAAGAAATGTGCCTTAAAAATATGATATAATTGATGTGAGAATTAATAGAATGAAATAATTGAGTGTATATAGTGTAAATAAACATAATTAAACATATTATAAAAAAAATATTTACAAAAATATTCCTTGTACCATATAGTCAATGATGTAGAAGGATAACCCGATGAATGGAAATAGGGTTATGAATTCCCTAACCTCTGGTTTTTATTACATGAAACTTGTTTAAAATCTTGTATAATGGTAAAAATAATTTTATTAATAATTTAAAAAAACATATTTGATGTTTTTAACACCACATATGATCATTTTATTACCTTATTCTACGCCTTAAATAATAGTATTTTCTTCTTTCCATTGTTTTGGGTGCAATTTTTCCGTGATTTCCAAGGTCAGTTCGTAAAGGATTTCATTGTAGAATAGAGAAAAATCTATATAAGTATAATGAAATGGTATTAATTGGTTTCAATAATATTAAATGATTCAATAAATCACTTTGCTATTATGTTATGAGGATGAATCATTAGATAAATCATTAGTGATATTCTTTTAGATTGTTTTGTGGTTCCTTGATAATCACGAACTAGATTCATTTTATAACATAATATAATGTATATATGTTAACTGTATAACATGAAAGAGGATATATAACAAACATTATAATCTATTTCAACCATTAAAATGGTTTTATAACCCCTTTCTATTGAAATAATCGAAATTGAAAACACATCATCCATTATGTTTGTAAATTATCACATCGAGGATGATGTTTTTCATTTTTAGAATAAGCGAAAGAGGATAAGAAGAATGATGATTAGTTATTTCCATCAACATGATAAAATAGAGGAAATATATGATTCTTGCTCTTACATGACTCTTGGATAAGGAAATGGGAGGGGGAATTTTAGAAGAAAAGGAATTGAAAGGAAACCACAAGAAAATGAAAGAGGATTATTACCTGTTGATATGTTCTCTTTATGATCCTCTCTAAGGCCTTTGGTTTTGGACATTTCATGATAACAATAGGTCTTGGACATGAGTAAGGGATATGGTAAGGGGATTGAAAGAATTTAGGAAATTGCAAATCCTGAGAGGTGTGATAGGAAGAGGGGTGAGGGTTGTATTTATAGTGGAGGAGAAGAGGGGTTCTCTATTATTTTAGTCATTAGTTTATTATTTTTTTCTCAAGACTATATATATTCTTCAGTCATGTGACCCAAAAATGTGAAAAGATCATGTGAGGTAAATTAAGGGATTCTTAAACCATCCATGATCCTATAAATAGTGTATTTAAATGATAATTTATATATACGGTATATTACCGTATTTTACATTCCACAAAAAATCCAAATTTATGAAAAATCCCAAAAAATATCCACAACAATTTTTCAACATGTCGAATTAAAAAATGAACTCCGTTTTTTTAAAATAATTTTATAAATATGATTAATTTTATTTTTAAATAAAATCCAATTTTATTCCAAAAATAACAATTTCAATACTTAAAATCCTTTTATATCACATTGAAAAATTAATCAGTATCTCATTATCTTTTAACCTTATGAAAATTAAATAATAATATTATTTACTACAAATTTTGGTCATATTACTATTCCTATTACTATTCAAAATTGTATGCTACAAATCACCAAAAAACAATGTTTGTTATATGAGACTCTAAATAAATTATGAATCACAATCGTAGATGTAGATTTTTTAAATTTATAATCATAGAAGCTAGAAATTTATGTTTAATGGCTAGTTAATAATTATCTTCTTAAAACAACAGTTCATTATGTAGAGATTCAGTTTTTCATGAATTTCATTTTATTTTTATTACCATGTGGTGTTACAAGTTATCGTTTTTGTGTGGAGTGAAGTTCCCCCTATAATAGATTTAACAAAAATGAATGATTATATCAACTATACAAAATTTGTACAAATAAGGGTGTGAAGTACCCCCATCAAAGTGTTTCAATATTTGATGAATTAGCTAATGTATGAATCACTACTCAAGAATATGGGGAGGTACATGGATTTTATACATGGTTTTATGATTGTTTTTTTTTGGAATGGAAGGGGTTATACCAAAGTTAAATGTGGGATCATTTAATGAATTGTGTGTGTTTTTTTCGTGGAAAACTATTTACAAAGTAATTTATTTTTATATTTTGATTTAAACTATTTTAGAATTTTTTTAATATAAATTGATTTATATAAATGTTTATACCATATTCTATCCGAGTGGTGTGGGTATTAAAATCATTAGGGAAAACATAGATAGTTTTTGTACTCACCCATGCTTTGGAACTTTTGTGATTCTACAGATATAATCTACCAGAACATGGGGAAAGGTAATGTATCACACAACCATATCACCACTTTGTCGTAATTGGTCCGTTTGATGATGATGTAACATGGATCTTGTGTAGCATGGAGTCTTGTGGATATCTTGGAGTGCAATTAGTTTTTCTTATGTGTTTTACTTTGATATTGTAATCTTCTGTTGTGGCCCATGATTTTAGTATGATTTTGATATGTGAGATTTTTAGTTATTCTTTATTCTTACCATGCATCATATAGTGGTTATTTGGTTGTGGATTGTTTTTTAGTGGTTTTATGTTTAATTTATAAATATTCTCTCATATGTATTTAATCCCTTTGGAATTTATTTCTACCCCTTCTAATCCTGTGGTGTCTCTTTGTGGCCTGGTAATGCCCATATACCCACATAATCTAATGAAAAGAGGCAGGATGTTACATCATTGAAATCTATACAAATGAAATATATATAACTATTTTAGTGACATGATGATCAATGACATGTAAGAAAAATTTCAATCAAAAATAAACTAATTATTATACCATAAATTTAATGGTATATGGTGTTCATTTATTCAGGTGAAAATGTATAATACATTTTATGTACTCATAAATTTCTAATATAACTTCACCCAGAAAAATTATTTATTTATAATTTATTTTGTAGAATTTCTATATATGAACATCTTAATGTAATATAACCTTTTGTGAAGTACTTAATTCTTTTACTAAATTACTATATTCTCGAAATGAATAAATGTACAATGATATAGTTAGTTCCTAATTTTTTTTATTTAATACCACTTATTAGAACATGGGGAACCAAAGGATGGTTGAGAGGTTCATATGGTAATATTTTTCATTCTTTATAGGGGTATTATTCTAATGTTGGAATCAATTAAATAAACCTATCAAAATTGGTTTCATATTCAACATATTAACAAATGTAAAAATTGAAATACCATAAAATAATTTTACAAAGATTACCATAAAGGGATATTTCAAGGAGAATACAAATATAAGTGTACATATAAAATAAAATCCTTTAATATTAAATATTATAGTGGGTGTAATCATTATTTTTTGTTCACATTATTTCAGGGGTAGATACTTTGTTATAATGATCTAATAATAAAGAACATCAACCCTCATATTTATTCTATCGACTATTCCTTTGGTCACTACATTAGGTGGATGTATTCATAGTTTTTCAATGTCATGATATCTTTTATATGATTAATTTATTTTTATTACATATTTAATTCCACAAATGATAATATAATGAAATAATTCATCACTATAATAGCTAGAAGGTATCTTAAATAAGATATTATTGTTCACATAATTCCTTCATGGTGTTGCCTCTAGTATAATGGTTTACATATTATCACACATGTACCATCACTTATATATGGTTTTATTAGATATTTTTCCCAGGTGGACATTTTAAGTCAATTTCTGTTTCACCAATGTATGATTTTATTGAGTATCTTCACCTATTAATCTTCACTATATTATGTTATCTTATATTATGTATAATAAAAACCCTTCATTAGATATGTTCAATAATGTATCACACAAAAAAAAATATATATATTTTATCTGTTTCATACCATAGTGTGTATAACTATCACTATACCAATATTCTCTCTCCAACTTAATTAATTAATAAACCTTATCTCTTGTCTAATTTCAGTTCCACATTCACGTGATTACACTTCACACAACGTCCTTATGTAAACCATGTTCACTCATTTATTTACCAAATAAAAATAATTTTTAATTTATCTATCTTGTCTTCAACCCATAATGCGGTTATTAGTTTGTATATATTTATAAAACATAGATCATAACGAAATCATTCACACCTTTTATTTTCACGGTACTTCATTTTGCATGTCATATTTTATATAACTCAACTAGTATAAAACAATTAGCTAGTTTTATGGTTTACAAGAGAGAATCCAAACATGTGAGGATTTACCAACTATAATGACATCAATCTCATGTTACACCTTATAAGAATGAATCTTATCATTCTGAAATCCAATCATATGCGCAATGTTATGTACTAACAACAACAACCATGACTAGCCCCTAATCGATTTAACTTTCAATAATAAGCTTCAATTACTATAGAACTAACATTATTCATTCTATGAAAAGATCCCAATGTTCTACAAATTACACAAGATGAATTTTTTTTATGAACCACATCAACCTATATAATCATTCAATTTTACAATAATTACATTAAAATTCTATGTTTTTTTAAAATAATCAATCACTATAAACATTTGAAATAAAAAGTATTATTAATATATTAAATTTAATATTATTCATGGATAATCATGGATAAATCATATATAAATCTAATAAGTTATATCTTTTCAATTTTAAATAAATAGTCATGACTTCCATCGATATATAAAAAGTTCCAATTATCTACAAATAATTTGACTTTTCAGTTTTTTTTAAAATCAGTCACAAATAATATCTATAGGAAAATTATTCATTATTAATACTATTAAATAATATAGTAAATAAATGATCATTGAAAACAACATTTTATATACACATCATTATTCTTTCTCCGAGTACTTTTTTCTCATATGATATATATGAGTGAAAAATAATAACTTAATTCATCCATTCCAAACATCATTAGAAACTATTGAGATAATTTTTTATGTTACACAAACATAGAACCTACTGAATTAATGAAACTATTACCCTAGAAAAATTTAATCCCACAGATCATAGAAATATAGGTTTTTTTCTCATTTCTGAAGCTATGGTTTTAATTATTTCTTTTTATCTTCAAGGTTAAATTATGTCCCCATAATATAGAATCATAATGAGTGAACTTATTTTTTCTCTTGTTATAATTATATTTGAAAGTTCACTAAATTTCATGGATTACACATTCTTTATATTGTTGTTCAATTTTTCAATCCTCATAGGGGGTTCTCTGATCCAATAGAGAATGTTTTTTATATTGAACACTCATGAAACAATCTGTTAAAAACCATTACTGTGAGGAATAATCCCATATAATGATTTAATTTATACTTTTTAGTCATGTTCACCATTATAAAATTATGATATTAAGAAAATTTGGAAAATAATAAAATTCCATTAGGAATAAATATAAAGAATGATTTAGATAATACCTCCCCTTATGACTGGTGAGAAATTTTTATTATCAATACCCATAATATTATATTATACATTATAAGAATGTATCATTGTTTTATGAAACATAACCATTCTAATTGATAAGATTTTTTTAAAAACCAATTTTTTATTTATCACAATTTATTATTTTTGAAAATAAACAAACTATCTTGTCACATGCTTCTCAATGTTGTTAATATATTCTTATATTCGAATTAGAAAATCACTATTTTGTGATTAATAATCCACACTCATGTGTCAATCCACAATATAAAAGCTGGTGTGATTGGAAATTTATCAGGTTTTGAAGGGTTTATTGATACATTAATCTATTTCCAAGAATTGTTTATGTTTAAAATGATTTCTAAATATTTTTATAAGTTAACATAATCCCTTTTTATCTTAATAAACATTCTATATTTCATAATAATCTATAATTTTATAAAAGTTTTCACAATAATTTAGAATGATATAATGTTTTCTAACTTATATGAATATTTTTTGTGTGAATATTAGTGTTCAATGGTTGATTTTTAAGAATATTATTTAACAGAAAAAATATAGTAGTTTTATAAATATTCATCCTCATATTTTATTGATTCACTCATAATTTATTCTACTATGTACATACACAATAAATATTCCATAATTAGATATGACATTAATCTCTTAAAAAATAATTTCACTTAATATTCACATATGAAGGGTTTCTACAACAATTTTTTCTTCTTGGGAATTAGTTATTATCAAACCATAAATCATATTATTTATTATCAAAATTTATTCACACTATAAATATGTTTAGAATATTTAACCCCTTTTTGTGGACTGGCTCTAAAATAATTTTTATGTTCTATTCTCTAATAAAGTTTTTCACACCAAATCCAAATATAATTATTCTTACAAATTTGAATCTATTTTTTGGTATTGAATATAGATCTAAAGAAATGTCATTCCCAATTCTTCAAAAAACTTTCTTCAAATATTCATTCTTATATTTTAATCCAATTGTGAATAATATTATTTTAATGATATAACAAGTCTGATTACAGGAAATCATATAAATGTATTTATACCTATAAAGGGATTCAGATTTACAGGATATAAATTATACAAATACCAGATGAGTAAAATTATTTAAAAATTCATAAAATAATAAAAAAAAGTTCTCAAATTCATTATCATTGGTCCATACCCATTTTAGCATAATAACGTCATAGGTTTATTGGTTATTATTTATACAAACTCAAAACCCATTCTAATCATATTTATCTTGTGACAAGTAAAATATATTCATAGTCTATAGTTTTTATACTTTAGTATATTTATAATAAAATTATTAATTGATTGATTATCCATATTTTTATTCATAATGTGGCTTTGTATTATATTCCAAACATTTTTATACTTAATTATGATCACGCAACATAAAAAATAATCATAAAATATTTGAATGAGATTAAATTCAATTACTTTGACTTTATTATATTGGTTTCTTCCAATGTACTATTTAATACCCATCCATCAAATTGAAGGATCGCATAATTTTAATTATCATAAAATTTAAAATAAGTGTTTATATTTTGTATAAAACTATCGATAAATGGAATGTTGTGGGATTAATTTCTATTAATCATTGTATCTTAATCACCTTTCATAATATATGATCCATCTTACTAAACATGTGAGTACATCCTTCAATATTATTGATATAATTACTAATATATTTTCTTAGTCCATTGTGATGAAAAAATACTATTATATATCCAGGGTTTACCTTGTTTTTATAGAATGTGTGGCACCAAAAGAAGTTGTTTGTTACATTGATATTTTTACCTATGATTTATTTAGACATTATCATTTTCCAACAGTTATCTATGTTGCATGGTTTTCTACTAATATGATTTTTTATCTGATCAAGCATTAAAAAATTATTCTTATGTGACTCTTAAGAATATTTAATATCTTATTCACTATTGTAGGTAATATCGTTTGGTGTCTATGAGTATTAGATTTAGTCCCCCATAAAAATTTCATTTTTCTAAATTAGGAAACGAAAAAGCACTTCCGAATATATTGGATTCATTCATGTACAGTTTATAATCTAATAATATTATTTCAATATTAGTATAATTTGATAGAAACTTTGTTTTTAAAAACCATATAACCAGTCATCCCATGGATTTGATATCCATTTCTTGTTATCATAATCAATATATATAAGATAACTATATAATACCATTTACATTAACTTGGTATTATCCTATACATTATTCTATTTTATTAACATCTTTTCCTTTCGAATTTCGATCACAATCATTAATCATAGTAATTGGTGTATGGTCTTTTTTATATGATATAATAAACATAACATTTTAACTTATTTAGATCATTCCACTAGAATTTGATGAATTAATATCCAAAAATAGATTTTTATTATCTGAGAGGAAAATTATGGAGTAGTTTTATATCATAGGAAATATACTCCTTTATTTTATAGCTTCATCCATCTTCATTTACTGAATATTTTAACTCAAAATATTGAAATTTTCTCATGAAAATTTTAGAAACCACTACATTTTCGTGAAGAGACAACACATCTTATTCAAGATAAGTTATACTATTATTGGTAATTTTAATCATTTTCCTTTCTTATATTAATTCTATTGAAATGTCACATTATTAATTTAAAATCAATGTACATCACTATATTAATGTTTAATAACTCATCATGGAATACCAATTATAAATATTTCCCTATATTCAAGGATTCATATTCAATGTTGAGTTTACAATTTAATTTCAATGAAACCATAATATCCACAACATGTTATATATTTTTTTATGTTTCTTAATATCTTTTTTCTTTATAACTCATTTATTATTAATATTTTGAACTAAAGGAATCATTATGTTATTTCCATCGTAGAGTATTCGTAAAGCCATTAAATTTCTCCAAACCCATTTATGGAATCACACATTTAAAAATGATTTATATTCATTATTTAGTTAAAGTTTCCATTATATTTTATGGATATTTCTATACTGGTAAAACTATCTATATTTCCATTCTATGAATTTCCTTTATATTTTTCAAAACTCTCCACTTATTATATTATTTATTGTCAAAATATGGAATATTGATACATTTTTACAAAATGGATGCATTTAAATCAATTTTTCCTATGTATTTAATTTTTCATCACTGAACGCCACTCTAGAATAAGTAGATGACTTCTTAAAACTCAAAAGATAAGTTATTATCTTTTGATTTTTCTTCATAATACGTCTTGGTTCATGTTTTTTATAACAATTTTTTCTCTTAAATATATATAATTCTTATATATTATTATACCCATTAAGGAATAATCTCTTCACATTCCACAACATATCAAAACATTATTGAGTTGAATTATTTTTATCTCATTGATGACTTTTTATATAAGGGTAGAAGTCATTGAATTATATTTATCAAGGAGGATACACACTACATTTTTCATGATGATAAAAAAATTCATAATTTAACAATAATATGAAATCATATTTATAATCATATTTAATGAAATATATAAACTCACAACAGATTCATATTATCCAATTTTTATGTCTTAAAACATGTTTTGTTAATATTTTAATTGAGTATAATTCACATTTTATATACATCATTAATATCATAAATTTTCATATAGTTTTTTTCATGTTAGTATTCCCAAACCACGTGACAAATGTATCTCCAAGAATGTTGATCATAACCCATTTTGTTTTTTGTAATTTCCCACTAAAATATTTCAAAATGGTAAGGTATAGCTTATATCATATTTGGGAAGATTAAATCCATTTTAAATGATATAAATAATATCCAAAGTAGGTGATAAAAGTCATAAAATCATCCTCTCTATATTTAATTGCAAATTTTAACCATAAAACATGGGGAGTAATTTTTGTTTGATGATATTTATAAACTCCATGAATTTAATTATAAGATTATATATGAAATTGAATGCATAATTAAATAATTAAGAATACATCATGAATTAATCTTTTGACTGAAATGATACCACATATGTATCCCCATAATGTCTATAAATCCTTATTCAAGTGGTTGGATCATCAATTTCAAAAAACACTAAGTACCAAAAAATGTGATTCCTATTATCAGTTACTATGATTGTATAATAAAGATGATGTTGTAATGGTGTGAGACAGATTGAGAATGAACTCATATAGAAACATAGGTTTTTTTGGTGTTCTCCTACCCATATTATTAAGTGGGAAATACTTGTTGTGTTTTGGTTTTTATCCCACTAAAAAAATTAAATTTATTAAAAAAATTTACAAGTAGTTAATTTATTTGATTTTATTGAACACAATATCAAATTAGAATGACAAAAACTAAAATGGGTATGAATTCTCACTTACTGATCCAAAATTGAATCTAGATTTGAATTTCATGTGGGCCATTTTTCTTTTCCATTATTTCATAGTATATTCATCTAAGAATTATCCATAGAATTGGTTGCCCCATCTCTTAGATTCTATAATCCTTTATAGACATTGAAACACTGAATGTGAGCATCTTCTTATTTAAAGATAAAACCAGCATTGTAGAATGAATCATCTATCTAAGGAATGAATCTCATATAGTAATGATATAATGGGAAAATTTATAGGGATACTAGAGCATATTTTACACGATTTATATAATATATAAGGGATACCTTCGTTATATTTCATATAATAAAATAACATGAAACCCATAACTCTTTTATATACAAACTCATTGAAACGGGAATTGAGGACTGCAATGTAGGAATCCTAAAATAATAAAAGTAAAAAAATCCAAAACAATATGTTTCCTTACTAATATTTGTCCAATCATTTCATTAATTCAATATATTGATGGGACATTTGACCAATGAAAAAGAAATTTCACCAAGATTGGTCTACATTGGGTTGTTGATTCCACATAATTCCTCAAATGAAATTTCATTCTATATATAATACAGTTAAAATGTGCCACTTTCTATGATATTTTAATAATTTTCAATATATGTGTATGAATATTCCACACTACACAAATACTAGAGTAGATTATTCATTTAATATCATCATCATATAAATAATAAAATTCCAAAGGAGGATCATTACCAAGTGATATATACTCATTCATAGCTATGAGTAACTCAATAATGTAGTGGTGTGATTATCTCTGTTAACATCACAATTTCCTCCTACGTAGAATAACTACATTCTTTTGTATATCCAAAAAATATAAATAGATTCAATATTATCCATGAAAATTTTTCAATTAAAAAATGAAAACATTACAAAATCAAGAAAGGAATTATTTATTAATTATGTTAAACAATAACATGAAACCAATTTTTTTTCTAAAAACCACAACATAGTATAGAATAATTATTGTGAGTGTACTCTCTCTCTCTCTCTCATTGTTTTAAAAATTCAATATAAATCACATCTTAATTGAGATAAAATATGTTCCCCCATTTAAATCTCACATCATGAGCATTATTTAAAATGATAATTGAATTTTTTATATTTAATTCATTCTTATACATGTAATATAAATATTACTCAGCATTGTAAATTATTCATTAAGTATTTCACGGTATACTTCTTCTAAATGTTTTCCATTTTTAAACACCATCATAATATCTATTTGGGAAATTTTTAAATTTTACATATAACATATCTCAACACATAACTAATATTTTTCAATCCTTGTTATTAGATAATATGTAACAACACTCTTAATAACATGAATTTTAGAATATCCATGGTACAAAAGAATATAATTTTTCTATATTAATCATGTATTCTTATGGATTTTATTTCTAAAAAACACATTTAGTTCACACCACATTCTCTCATTTGGTATTTGAAAAAAATAACTCAGTTTCATTATTCTAAAAATTAATTATGATCCACATCGATTACAACTTTCTAACCATCCTGGTAGAAATATTCTAAAACACACTTTTCTTCATCCTATGTATGTATTCTGGAAATATTGAAATTTTGTGAACACTTATAGGATTTGTCAACATTATTACATGGTTCTATAATGATTTCAATTTTTCATGATTTAATCATCTTGAAAACATTGATTGTTTGTTCATAGAGACATTCTCAGTTATAGATATCTCATAATCATCATTTTTGTTTTAAAATTATGGTTTTTATTCAAAAATACTCTCATGATATAAAATATTTCCACCACAAGATCCATTAGTATCACCATCAATTGGAAACTATGTTTTTGAAATTTATTAAATTTATAAAATTATTATATTAAATCAAACTATAACTTTTCTTAATTTCTTATTATGTCACAAATATATCCAACCACTAAATGTATATCCATGAAATACAAAATCATTTGTTTTCTCATTGATTTTTTTTAATTATATTATTTTAATATTAATAATAAATTTCTAATGAACGTTATCGAACTTCTCAATCATAGAATCATTCCAAAAGATAACTCATAATGCATGCTAAAAAAAATTATATAAATTTAGGAATAGACAAAGAATATTAGAAGATTCATTTTTTGAATTTTTACCAAAATTAATTTTACATGAAATAATATTATTGGTTGGTCAATAACAATTCCCAAAATATCTTTTGTTTATTCTTAGCCACTCAATTTTGTTGGTTTGTTTATAATGTGAATTATTTAGAAATTATTCAATAAATCCAATTATATCCCTAAAAATAGAAATTTTTATTTTCAGATCCATTATGTGAATAAAATATTGACAAATCACATCACTCTTAATTAGCAATATTTCTCAAAACAATTATGAATTTGTCCTGAAAAAAGATCACAATCCTTTAATGATATGTTAATGATTACATGATTCAACTCTAAGATGGAATATAATTCTTGTGAAGAAATCCATATATGAACTGATAATCATGTGAAGGACACCAAACGAGATCCTCTAATCATGAAACTCTCCCAAAGGAAACTGATGGTAAAAGACCAAAATCCATGCAAAAGAATAAATAAATTATGGAAATTGAGGAATCCTCTTCTGATAGTAGAATACAGTAATTATCATGACACTACAGGAAAAAGGGCTTTTTGCGACGAGAATAAATCTCATCGCAAAAGGTCTGTCCAACAGGTTATTTGCGATGGGTGTAACGACCCGTTGCAAATAACCAAATATTTGTGACGAGATTTCGCCTCCCGTCGCAAATAGTTTGGCGCGGATAGCACGCCAAACCGCACGAATGTTATTTGCGACAGTGGGATCCCACCATCGCAAATAGTTAGGAATTTGTGACTGGCCCCGTCGCAAATAACCGGCGGCGTTTTACAACTTTTTGCAATGGGATGTCGTCCCCGTCGCAAATAAATTTTTAACCACCGATAATAATTAATGCGGGCGTAGGTATTTGCAACGGGTCACGTCACAAATACTCCCGTCGCACAAAATCTCACCTAGAGATACCCCCAACCGTTTTTCATCTCATTCCTCTCAAATTTTAGATTTTGTTTCTATCTAAACTCAGATTTTAGAGAGAGAATTTTTCTAAGTTAATTTTTTTATTCACGAAGATGATGTGAAGCCGTGTGCATCAATAGAAAATCAGTCATAATGGTATTTATGTTTTTTTAATTTATTATTTATTTCATTTTATGTTAATTTTTTTTATTATTGATTAGTTGTAATTAAATTAAATTTAAATTGTTTTGTCATTAGAATTTATTTGTACTAATAAATTGATATTTTTAGTAATAATTTTTAATAATTAGTAGTAACTAGAAATTATTAACGATAATTAGTGATGTATATAATTAATTTTTACTAATTAATAATAATTGGTAATAAATATCAATAAATATAAATAAATATGAATAATTAGTAATAATTAGGAGTAATTAGTAATCATTAGGAATAATTAGGAATAAATATAAATAATTAGTACTAATTAGGAAAAATTAGGAAAAATTAGCAATAATTAGGATTAATTAGAAATAGTTAGTAATAATCAGCAATAATTAGTAATAACTAGCAACAAATAACAATAATTAATAATAATTAGTAATAAATTGTAATAATTAGTAATAAATTGTAATAATTAGTAATAAATTGTAATAATTAGTAATAAATACTAATAATTACTAATAATTACTAATATATAATAATAATTAGCAATAAATACTAATAAATAAGAATAATTAGCACTAATTTGAAATAATCAGCAATAATTAGAAATAATTATCAATTAATAGAAATAAATAGAAATAATTCGAAATAAATAGCAAAAATTTGCAATAATTAGCAATAATTATTAATAATTATCAATAATTAGTAATAATTAGCAATAATTAGTAATAATTAAAAATAATTAGGAATAATTAGAAATAATTTGCAATAATTAGAAATAAATAGAAATAATTAGTAATAAATAGTTAAAAATAGGAATAAATAGTAATAAATTTTAATAATTTGTAATAATTAGGAATAATTAATAATAATTTGGAATAATTAATAATAAATAGTAATAAATTGTAATAGTTAGTAATAAAATGTAATAATTAGTTAAAAATTGTAATAATTACTAATAAATACTAATAAATACTAATAATTAATAATAAATACTAATAATTAGCAATAATTAGCAATAATTAGGAATAATTAGAAATAATTAGCAATAAATAGAAATAAATAACAATAATTTACAATAATTAAAAATAATTAGGAATAATTAGTAATAATTAACAATAATTAGAAATAATTAGTAATAAATGGCAATAATTAATAATAAATAGAAATAAATATTAATAAATAGGAATAATTAGTAATAACTAGGAATAATTAGTAATAATTAGGAATAATTACGAATAAATAGAAATAAATACTTATAATTAGTAATACTTATTAATAATTAGTAATAATTAGAAATAATTAGGAATTATTATTACTAATTATGAATAATTAGCAATAATTAGGAATAATTAGCAATAATTAGTAATAATTAGCAATAATTAGTAATAATTAGCAATAATTAGCAATAATTAATAATAATTAATAATAAATTGTAATAATTTGTAATAAATTGTAATAATTAGTAAATAATACTAATAATTAGTAATAACTACTAATAAATACTAATAATTTGCAATAAATACTAATAATTAGCAATAAATAGAAATAATGAAGAATAATTAGATATAAATAGCAATAATTAGAAATAAATAGTAATAATTAACAATAATTAGCACTAATTAGCAACAATTAGCAACAATTAGTAATAATTAGCAATAATTAGCAATAATTAGAAATGAATAGCAATAATTAGCAATAATTTGGAATAATTAGGAATAATTTGCAATAATTAGCAACAATTAGAAATAATTAGTAATAAGTAGCAATAATTAGTAATAAATAGAAATAAATATTATTAAATAGGAATAATTAGTAATAATTAGGAATAAGTAGTAATAATTAGGAATAATTGGTAATAATTATTAAAAAATACTAATAATTAGTAATATTTTCTAATAATTAGGAATCAATACTAACATTTGGCACTAATTAGTAATAATTAGAAATAATTAGGGATAATTAGAAATAATTAAGGATAATTAATAATAATTAGATATAATTATCTATAATTAGAAATAATTACTAATAAATAATAATAATTAGTTATAATTACCAAAAAATAATAATAATTAGTAATAATTAGGGATAATTCGCAATAATTAGCAATAATTAGTAATAAATAGAAATAAATTGTAATAATTAGCATTAATTAGAAATAAATAGCAATAAATAGCAATTATTAAGAATAATTAGTAATAATTAAGAGTAATTAGAAATAATTAGGAATAATTAGCAATAATTAGTAATAATTAGTAATAAATAGGAATACATTGCAATAATTAGTAATAAATTGTAAAAATTAACAATAATTTGTAATAAATAATAACAAATAGTAATAAATAGTAATAAATAGTAATAAATAGTAATACTTAGTAATAAATAGTTATAATTAGTAATAAATAGTAATAGTTAGTAATAAATAGGAACAATTGGTTATAAATAAAAAAAATTAGAAATAAATTATAATAGTTAGTAATAAATAGGAACAATTAGCAATAAATAGTAATAAATAGTAATTATTAGTAATAAACAGTAATAATTAGTTAGGGATAGCCAAAAATAAATTTTAATAAATTTAATAAATTCTAAGAACCTGGCACAATTTCCAGTGGATTGATGACACTCCTTTTGCTCGATGAATTTTCTGCTTTCAACTCTCACTGACTCAAAAAAAATATGAAAAATGTGATGCTACATTGGAATATACAATCTTGTCTACATGAGATTGGATATGAATTATTAAGATCATATTTTTTATAATGTTTTCAGGTGGGGACAGTTGGAAGAAGAAGATTCTTCGATGAAAAGGGGCTGAGTAGTTGGTATCGACTCTCATGTGACTCATGGTACTTATTATGGTACTGCTGCAATGTCGGCATCCAGATCAAGAGGAGATCGTGGAGAGGATTCATCTTCTGGCTCACTGCATCAGGAGAAGTTCCGAGATCAGAATGACCTTATAGAGAGTTTGAAGAAGCAGCAAGAAGAGATGCATCAACAGAAGCAGTAGTAGCAGCAGCATGAGGAGAAGATGCGTCGAAGGTAGTAGTAGTAGAAACACGAGGAGGAGATGCATCGATGGCAGCAGCAGCATCACGAGCAGATGGAGTACATGCATCGTCTAACTCGTAGATTGGGGATGGAGTTTCCTCCACCAGCTCATTCACCTCCTCCAACTCCTTCATATGATGACCCCTAGTGATTTTTTATGTTAAAAAATTTGTATTTAAATTTGTTGTAATATGAACTATTTACAGTTTCTATCTTTTATATCCGTGCGATTATTAGATAATTTAATTTTTAATATTTTCTGATTTTTTTTGTGAATATTGAGAATTTTAATATTTTTTTTATTTTTTTTTATTATTTTAATATTATTTTTTCATTAATCATAATTTATATAAATATATATTTTTAGTATTATATTTTTTAATATTTTTTTATTTTACTAATAATAATATTAATAGTAATATTATTTTCTGATTTTTTTATATTTTTTTGTAAATATTGAGAATTTTAATATTTTTATTATATTTATTATTTTAATTATATGAAAATCAATTTTTCTATAATTATAATAATATTTAATTATTTTTTTATGTCTTTTTGTGAATATTGAGAATTTTAATTTTTTTAATTTTTTATTATTTTAATAATATTAAAATTAATTATTCAATAATCATAATAATATTTTCTGATTTTTTATATATTTTTTGTGAATATTGAGAATTTTAATATTTTTTTAATTTTTTTTATCTTAATAATATTAAAATTAATTTTTCAATAATAATAATTTTATTAAATTTTTTTTTAAAAAAAATTATTTATTATTTGCATCGGGATTTGTTGCGATGGGATCCCATCACAAATAGTCAAAATAAATTTTTTCTTAAAAAAGGTATTTCTGAAGGGATTACACGCCGGTCAAAAATACTATTTGCGACGGGCCCGTCGAAAATAGTTTAAAAAAAATATTTTAATAAAGCATTTGTGGCGGGATTACGGGCCCATCAAAAAAAGTTATTTGCGATGGGCCCATCGTAAAAGAGCTTATATGTATATAAAGTATATAATTGGAGACTTATTTGTGACGGGCCCATCGCAAATAATATTTTTTTCGATGATATTTTCTGCAATGGTCTATTTGCAGTGGGGCCCTGTGGCAAAAGTGTATTTGCGATGGGATCCCGTCGCAAATAACCCGTCTCAAATACCTTGAATTCTAGTAGTGTCAGAAGGATCAATGAACCTAATGCGATAAACGTTTTTCATAAATGGCCCACTATAAATATGGAATGATCTCACAAATTTCCCTAGAAATTTGTTGAAGATTATGTGATAGATTTCCGATGATATCCTCTGATAATTCGACATATCAGGTGACTGAATCTTGAGAATAACTCAAATCTCCATGAAAAAATAAAGAAATTGTGTTAATTTTTTCTATCTAATGGTGGATTACATGATGATATTATTTGTGTGATGGGGGTTTTCACCTCTTATGATTATTATTGACCACATTATGTCTCTTTGACCAGTTAAGTTTATCTCATAAAGGTCCCATACAAGTATACATTGATCATCAAGAAGCCTCTTTTCACATGGGTGTAGGTGTCATGAATACTCTAGGGTATGCCATCTAGAAATTTTGGAGTCTTTTTCTAATTTAGATTATAATGTGATGTCCCTTTGGAATGTAAATGGTTTAGAAATTATGACAATGAAGGAGTATTCTTGTGTTCGGTGTTTATAAGTTGATTCCATAGACCACCAATGATTGTATCTTTCGTAGAAAATGATATAGTACATTCTACAGTAACCCAGTCCCATGTTTTCAATATATATTTAGTGCATGGTGTTGTAGAACCAATTGGATAATGCATATAAATTATCACCCATATGTAGAATATAATAAAACACTACATATTAATATAATGCACACCCACATTATCATAAAAGATAGAGGAATGAGTTGTTGGAGTAGAAATGTCTGATTTTTCATGAGTATTTTATAAGGTAAAATATATAAAATAATATAATCAAATATGTATAATGTATAAAACATTCACATGATCATCATATTTTTTCAAGCAGTGGACTTTCAGTGTGCTAGATCTATTATTTGAAGGAACTTATGTATGTTGACTTGGTAACATGAAACATCAAGAAGTTATTATTAAAAATATTGATGCATATATTAAATAAATAATTAAATAGATAGAAAAATTAGGTGACGTAGGATATAATTATTTTCATGTGAAGTAACCATGTTCTTTTCATGACCCATCAAAATTCTGAGATTGCGCATGAACATGTCAACCAAGACATTCGAAATCCTATAGACATTTAGGCCACGTCTTGTGTAGTCCTTGAGACTTTTCATCCATGTATTTCAGATTCTTATAGCCATATTGGATACGTCATGTGATTTCCTTCAATCTATCTAGAAAGATCATTCTAAAACCTTCCTACATGTTATCCATAACCACACAAAAACAAATTAAATTTATTTGTTGATCATGGAAAGACCCTTGGACAAGTCCACTATTCCAGTAGTTAGTCCTATATAAATTCCATCCCAATCATGTGGTAGAACTCTGAAATTTATTCTTCTATCGCATGATGAACCCTATGAAATTTCTTCCCTTTTATGATCGATACTCAGGACACGTCTTACATATAATCAAGACATGTCATTTTAACAAAAAGGACATGTCATACAAATAATTGTGAAACGTTATTCAGAGAATCTATTATGTGTCAAGAATTTTTAGAATACAACCTAATACATGTAAAAAGTTTCTAATAGACACATTCAAAAAAAAATTAACTCAGAGATATCAGATTCATTCCCAAATATTCTACACAGGAAGCCATCCTATGTCATGAGCTTTAAATGTGTGTCCACCTCAATGTAAGTCCCTCCATTTCTTAAAGACTCTAACCCATGGTACTGAAACTCACATATTGGATTCTAAATCATTATCATCCATTAGTATACTGATAATTAAATTGAACTATGAAAATTGGGATTCCACCCCAACCAATATTTTTAAGACACCTTCTTATGTCTCGAGCACCAAATGAGCATCCACCATAATGTATGTCCATCCAAATCCTAGACACTCTAACATATGAGACCCAAACACTCATATTTTTTTTAGTTATTTCTATTTTTTTAATTGAAGAAATTATTTGAACTGGTAAAAATCGCATTATATCCTAATATATATATGTTGGAAGCCTTCCTAAAGTATGATATCCATATTAAACCCCTCATAAGGTTCATCTGAGTTGATATGTCCCATATTAAAATATTGAAAGTCCAGTGGAATTTATTCTATAATTTATCACACCATGAATGGCCCGTATAGAAATAAGAATTTAAAAAATATATATAATTTCAATCACAAATTTCCCCAAGCTGGGGAATTCTGTGTTTGTAATCCATGTTTAGTGGCATTGTCTGAATACCTCAATACATGGTCATCAACTTTGTTTTATGTCCAAATAGAGTTCAAATATTGATAAGCCTAAGAAAATATATCTCTTTCAAATTAGTTATCTTCCACCACACATCAGTGTGTTGAGTTGAAATTAGACTATGATGAATCTAATTCTTATTATAATCATGATACATAAAATTCTTTCCTAAGGACCGACTACATTCATGGTTCCTATGTTCCCTCATATATGTAATTTTATTATAACATTTATCTAAACTTATTGTACCAAAAAAATACAATGGTTTTGATTACTTTTTTAAATAATACTTTTATGATTGCTGATTCTGGATTAATATCATTCTTGAAGTACACAATTCCTTTCAGGAGAGATATAATCTACAAAGTGAATTGGTATATGATTTAAAAATTTAAGAATCCAAATATTTTCATAAGTAACTATAAATAGATAGATAACATAATATATATACTAATGGTTTGATTAATAGACCCTCACCCCCTCAAAGGATAGAATTATTCAACACATAATCATTTTATTAGGGAATAAGTCATGTATCAAGATATGAAAGTGATTCAAAACATATCATTAATTTAGAAGAGTGCCCTGAAATAGGAAAAACTTTGCCCCAAAATGGTTTGATGATCACTGCCACCCATAATCATTACCAATGCATTTCTTAAAGTTCCATTTTGTTTTAAACTCGAAACAATCACCTACATTTACAAATAATTTATGTATGAATATATGGATTTTAATGATGTTGGGAGATTATTGAGTTATGAAAATGGTTGAGTATATGCGAATGGATATGAAATTTCTCTTGAACCCTCCCCCCACCCAAACAAATCACCCCTTAGATTGGAGACAATGTTTTTATACTCACCAGGAAAGCATTAATTATAGAATAAAAGAATCATTATAGGCATCATCTATCATCCATCATGACTTAATGTATAACCACACAATATATAAAATCCATCGTCATTTTATTAAAACAAACACAATCAATTATTACCATTTTTATATTTTATATATAACCACATAAATATTAAAATTGTCTTATTGGGTATGTTTGTGATTCCCTATAGTAATAGAAAAATATTTTCCTGTCTATATGAATATTCCCTCATTATTATAAGAGGATAAAATAATTCCTATAATGTTCATATGATAAAATGTAATTTATATCCCCATTAATATTTCTATATGGAAATATATCACCTTTACACATTGGGATTTTTTTCCAAGGATATATCAATGTGTTTATATACATATGTTATCTAAATTTATATAAGAAATTAATTTATATAAGAATATAATGGTCAATAATATATCAAATTAATGAAAATATACCTATAAATTGAATTCAAATTTTAATCACTCATATCTCAATAGAATTAAATCCATTTAATAAAAATTTTATGTTAATCCTTGATATTGAACCATTGATAATAAATATAATATAGTGTGAACAAAGAAAATAAAAAAAATAAAATCCCCAAATCCCCATCATTGAACAATTATTTAATAATTATGTAATAAAATTTAATTATGAAGAAAAAACCATTAAGATCAACCAAGATAGATCCTCGACATTACCTTTCACATTATGATTAATCTAAACCAATAGTAATGATTGAAACACTTAGTCTCAAACAGCTATAAAATATTCCCCCTAATGAAGGGACAATAGATAATTAATGGTTAAAATTAATATTCATATGGATCTCACCTTATATTTAAGTATCATGATCTAATATATGAAACAATAAAAATTTTATTGATGCATAACCCTAGTACTCACTAAAAATACCTCAATGATCTTACGCTGTAGTTTAAAATTTAACAATATGTTATAATTTAAAAAGGTTCCAAAATTTATAATTAATCCACTAATAATATGAATCATGATGTGATCATATAAATCGTGTCGTAATACTCTCTAATTATATAATTAATGGTTGACACAACTCTCTAACCCATAGTGTTAATTTCATTAAATTACATATAATGAATGAAATTATTTGAATAACCCAAGTGAACATTCCATAAAACAGGGAATATTGAGGGTCTTTGTGTGATCATTGAACTTCTCTCATAAACATGACGTTCCCAAAAAAATCCCAATCTTTTGAAAGTAACCATTTTAGAATACCCCTTTTAATTTGAAGAGAAAAAGAAGCCACAAATTACACAAAGGTATACCAAGAAAGGTCTTTCTATTATAAATCACATATATTTTTGTTCTCATGATATTTCTTATGATTTCCATTATAAAATAGAAAATACTTAATTACATGAGCTTCCCATGATGTGATAATAACAAACATGAAAAAACCAATATCTCATAAGACTAAAAGTAGTGGAATAAAATTAGTTTAACTGAGAAAACAATAAAATATAAGTGTAATGTTACCAAAATATTTTCATCATGTAATACCATCATGCCACAACCAACATCTTAGCTGAAATAGTATAACACTATACTCTCATGTATAATTTTCCATTCTATAACATTAAATCACACTATAACTCATATAATCATGTGATAAGAAATATTACTAGTTCCCACACTCATTATTTAAGAAATATCATCATGAACGAAAATAATAAAACTTACCATAATGCATATTTCATACTAAAATTTATGTTCCATCATTCCTATTATTTCATATAAATTTCTCCCAACACAACTAGATCTCAATATATTAATATAATATTCATAGAATGTAGGACCCATTATATTATATAAAACTCTAATTACTCTCATATTCTATAATCAAACCCCAAAGAAAAATCAATCATAAAACATAAAAACCTCCTAGAAATACACATAAAAAGAATGAACATATCATAATGGCCATTACCTCACATACTGATAAATAATTTCAATCAAGAAGACCTTATATAAAGAACATCAAAATAACAAATAATTATGTTTATAGATAGATTGGGATATTGGGTGGGCTTCTATTACTAATTTTCTTTCATAAAAATCATCAACACATGATTACACTAGATGAAACAAATCAAGGAAATGATTCTCCTAAGAATAACCTAATATAAAAATCATGAATCTTGACTGACCATCGAACAAACATCATGTTATTATACACACTAAAAACACCCCCAATCAATAAAATTTGATTCATCGAAGAGATATAAATATGATAAAACAAATGAAATCCATGAATTATCTGATATTTTTACAGAGGAATAATTTTTTGATATGATGACATTATCATATTCCCAAGAACCAAAAAATTCATTATAAACTAAGGGGGAAAAGAAATACGTGATTGATCATATACTACCCATGATGGGGATAAAAAAGAAGGAATAAATGTTTGATAACATGATACTATATATTTATCCTTAATTAATATATATATTAATTTTTATGATCATGCTTCACCGTCATGAACTATCTTATCATCTTGACCATCTAGGATATAATCTAAACTGAAACCTCTCTAAGAACGACAACATAATTTTAGTGAATAAATAGATATTAATATCCAATATTAAATAAAACTTTCAATAAAGACATTCTAATTGATGAGTGATATATCCTATTATAATAAAATTTATCATAGGGTTTCTTATTCACCAATGATTCACTAAAATCATGAAAATGTTGTCAGAACATTCTATCTAGTGTCTATATCATCCCCTTTTTTGGAATTTAAATATAATTATATGAAATATTCATAAGACATATATTCTATATAGAATAATGAATTATACCTCCTTAGACATGTGAGGTAAAAATGTGATCCTGATTAGAGATGAATAGACTTGAAATTCGAATATGTTTCATTGTATCATCCTTAAACTACCTCATCAATGAATCCATTATGGTTGGCTCCTTTATCATCTTGATATAAGAAAATATAATTAACGGATACATCCTTAATATAATAGAATCATGACATATCTTTGATTAAGGAAAAATAGTGGTGACCAACATTGTGATATACTTACTCATACACTCTATAACATCAAATGGTTGATACAAAACTACATGAACATTACTCATAACCATATCATACTAATAATCTATAAACCATGAAAGTACTATTCGATAAGGGTATTTATCCCTATAAACCAAAACTATAATTTCATGAAATGACACATCATTGATATATTTTTATGAATAAAAACCAAGGATATTATTATAAAAAATCACCTCTATCTTATATAGCAGGATGAAAAAAATTCCATTATAGAACCACTAAATGTTGATCATTATCTACTTATCCACAAATATTATCACATTTAAAGACAAAATATAGTAACTCATATGCCACTGTGTATCCCTAGTGAGAGTGTAAAACACACAAAAATAATGATTACAATACTATAATATGGAACATGAATACTTTCTTATCAAATAACTCTACAATAACATATATTGTTTTGGTATCCTCTTTTAATCTCCTTGGATCTCCAGGCTATTGAAATGCATCACCCATGTACCTCCTAAACAGTGAACCAAACTAATAATTGGATTACCTATGATGTAAGAGATAATGATTTTATTTTATTGTATGAACCCCTTCCCCCATCCCAAATAATGAAACTTCAAATCTATTTGAAAAAATATATACCATATAATACTGTTATTTTTTAAAACAATTTACAATTCAATGATGAAGAAATGTACCAATAACATCTAAGACAACACCACACATATCAACTTAAGATCTTTATAGGAAAAGTTACACTCATCTAAGTTTTAACAATAAGTATAAATATGATATCTCTTTCTTATAATGAATTATAACTCACCAAAATGAAATAAAATATATTTCAAAAGAAAAACAAAAACATGACACCTTCATCTGGTAATATAAAAATACGATTGATAATTAGCCTCTCATCCAGTTAGTTGAACATTTCCTAACACTAAACATTGTATATTTCTTTTCCAAAATGTTATATTATATGAAAGGTTCCACAATAATTTACCAAAAAAATGAAAACCATTGATAATAGCAATAATACCACAACTTACATGATCTATTGTGAAAATTAATTGGAACTTACAATGAATCAACTACTTTTATATTTAATTTATCACATGCCACTCACAATTGGGAAAAAAGTATCTTATAAAATAAACCTCTCATGTCCAGAGTTTCTGTTTAAATATATTTTTGTAATGTGGATTATTTTAAAGGATCCCCAAGAATGGTACTCAGATATTTATCATGGTCCTCTAATATCATTTAATGCACTTGGATTTCATAGATAAACACATTCATTAACTGATTTAAGAACTCATTAAACTTTGAATTTAGGTCTTCTAGGAAAATATTTTGGGTGTCCATAACACCAGAAAATAAAACCAAAAAAATAATGTTCCAATAGTGATTATTGGAATTAGTCATTGGGATATCTACCTCTTTCAGCCTCATCTAAAAATATTTAAATAAATAGTTGATATTGAAAAAATAAACTTGATCTTTTTTAAAATAATAAACAATATATCATTTTAAGTAGTAGTGATTATTTATCAATTATAGGTTCAAGATCATGTATTCTATATAGAACAACAAACTACCATAAAACAACATAAAAAACACATGTACACCACAATATGATGAATTGGGACTATTGACACACTTCTACAAAAAAGCATTTTTTAGATTCACCAGTATCCAAAACATTAATGTTTCAATCCAATAAGGTTCTTTTTAAATTTTAGTGACACTAGGAGAGATACTTAACCTGAAAATGATAAATTTTAAAGGTGTATCCTTACTACATATTTATCGAAAATATCAATATAAACTCCATGAATCTTAGAAATAAAATAAATATACAAAGACACTGACCCCTATAAACCATAACTAGTGAATAATTTATTACTCTGGTTATAGTAACATGTGATCAAAAACCAACTGACTGAAATTATTTGTTGAATTGCGGAAGAAATATATATTTAAATATAACATTAAATTTAAAAATAAAAATACAGCATAGAATTTTTTTTATGAACATAATTATTCCCTCTAACATATTAATACATATAAATAATAATATACTTCATGTAATCCTAGGGAAAGGTAATATAATATATGAGTGTGCTCATATGCACTGTAAGGATATGAATACTTTGGAATCTATTGTTGAATAAATATGACATGAATAAATTGGAAAGAATAAATTATTATACAGAAAATTCCATACAAATAATAACATGATATTGAATATTATCCGTATATAAAATATCTATTGAAATAATCACATGTACCGTGATGACTTGTTTAATAATGATGAAATATATAAATATTAGACATATTAAACACATTTTAAAGGAATTATTACAATATATCTACACAAATATGTATAGCCTAGACCAAATACCCAACATGATTTGTCTCAAAATCCCCCGTGAATCATTATGAGGTCTATCGAAAAATAATTGCAAATAATTTATCAATTGAATTAAAAATACTGCACAATCAACATGATTTAAAATTTAATGACTTTTTGTATTAGGAGAACAATATTAAAAAATATCTATACATCCCCTAGACAAACAAAGCATAATACATTAAATGAAATATGATGTATTTTATAATTGAAGTATATCCTCATAAGAACATAAGATTCGTTATATTATTTTGACATATATGGGAATATGTTATACAAATTACTAGAAACATTCTTATGGAAGATAACCATTTCAAATTGAAATAAATTTATTATAAAGAAATATATTAAAATTTTATAAAATCCATTTTATTTGAAATGATAAAATTAGACTATTAATAAAATCATTGAATCTCTTGGTGGTTATTACAATGGGATATTTATTTCTTTTCGTAATGATTATAAAATTTTTCCATTAAATTTTTTAGTAAAATTTAAATATACTTATTCATAAAAATTAAATGATTAATAATTCTTAAATATTTTATTTGAAAAATTGATATATGGGTATACATTTCATGATTAAATAATTTGGTAATAGTAAAATTACTCTTTGAAATATTGAAGTAAAATATTTACAAGGAATAATAATATATATAACTGTGTAGAAAAGAAATGATAGTTTTAGTTAAAAAATTTTATTAGTGTCATAATTAGTTAAATATTGAAAAATAAATGTAAAAAATTTAATTTAGGAAAATAATTAAGGGATAATAAAATAAACATGTTTTATAATTGAAATTTAGAATAATTCTACTTGTGGATACTTTAAAATAAACAATCCATAATAAATAAGAGATTGCTAAATAATTCCATAGAACATTTTTAACATTTCAATCATAAACCACATGAAATATATAATGTAAAATGAATATTTGAATACCATGAATATAAATGGAATCACTATATATTATATCAAAATATTACTATATAAACAACAGGAATAAATTATGTGGTGGCATGAAATATATATATTGATATGAAAAGTAATATAGAAACCCATACCATGGGTCGGAAATACATCATACATGTTAGAATATATCTTCTAATAAATAAATAGTTATTATAAATACATTCCAAATATATTATCATATATATAATACATTATGTTTTTCCATTATAAGAATTTTTCACCTGGTTATCAAAAATTCATTATTAGTATCACTACACCAGGTGGTAACATCTTAATTTTTCATATATTTGTTGGTCCGTAAATTTATATTAGTGTTCCATAATTTATATAATTATAATCATTATTTAAATATCTTATAATCATTATATAAATCCTCAAAATCATTTTGGAATGGTAGATACCAAAAATTGGTTTACACTATTCTGGTTAACGGTGGGGCATACGTACACATGAGCATTGTTTCCATTTTTAAACGGATAGATCAAAATAAATTAATAAATTAATTCTTAATTAAAAAATAATTTCTATATAATAAATATAACATAAATTTATATAATATTAAATTATTACAATAAATTTATATAGTAATCGATGAATTAATGACAATCATCAAGGAGGTGGAAGTCCACCTATATGTACGAGAGACATTATTTTTTTAAAGGACGAGAATGTATGGAGTTACCTATGAAAATAAAATTATGGATGAATATTATTTAAAAAATATTATATATAAAAATTGAAACAATCAATATAACAATACATTAAATATAGTTATGGAAAATGATTTATATTGATAGATGAAGGTGGTAATACACACATGTACACGTGATACACATTCACTTTCCATTTGATGAAATACAGTGTTTCGAAATGTGGTTTCATAATCATAATAACATTTATTTATTTATAGGTTATATAATTTATCATTCAATATAAATATTGTTGACTTATAGGTGGAAAAATAATATTAAAAAAAATGATCAGTTATGGTAGTTTACAATTTTTTGAAATAACTCCTATAGATATACTCTTAAGGGAGATAATTATAACCTTCTAGAAAGTCCCAATCCTCTAAATTTTTTATACATATGTTTTAGAGTTATTTTTTAAGGACATGGTTGAGAAATTTGGATCAGAAAGTGCGATGACATTAGGGGAGGAGGTGACCTTTTAAAATTGAGGTGAGTTAAACACAGGTAATTAGTCATTGCATTAAAATATTATTAAACACATTCATGATATAATTGCTCCAAAATGACTCATATTCAATGGTAATAAGTTAAATCATGAAATTAAACAAAATAATGGTGTTTAAAAAAAATTGGGCAGATTAACATGTATAATTATCGAGTAAACCCCAGTAAACTAGTCCATAACTATTGTAACCAAATTATGATATTATAATGGTTATAATTTTAATTAAAATACAAAAATACCAAATGAATTATTTTTGAAAAGAAATTTAGGAAAATTATAATTCTATGTGTCATCTTTCATGATTTATGTTACATTATTAATTTTCTCTAAAATAGTTTATATAATGAATTATTATTAAGGTCATTTTTACACTATTAATTTTTTGTGATGTTAATGACATCCAAATAAAATATGGGATTCCAATATTTACCATTTATAAAAAAATAAAAAATTATATAAATATATTCAATATTTGGAATAAAATATTTTAAATAATATTTTAATAAATATAAATTCATTTAATTTATTTTTCAAATAATTTATTTAATACTACATTGAGATTTTATAAGGACTTATTCATATTATTAAATCACTAAAATTTATAATGTTTCACCAATATAAAATAACATAATTAAAATATAAAATTTAAATTTAAATTTAAATCATACCACTTTTTATCCTCAATGATAAAATATTGTAAATGATCAGGCCATGAGTGTTAAATTATTATACATTTCATTAAATAATATAAATGTCAATAAAAATGAAAAATGGAAAAAAATTCTCATTTTTTTGAAAAATTTATTTGGATGGAAAAAATCCATTAATAAAAAAGGATTATGGATATATTTATAGAATTTTATAATTGTTTGGAAAATGTTTGAAACCCATTTTACTAATGTCACCCTAATTGAGGTGATAACTAAGAATAAAAGTTAATATTAATAAGGATTAAAATTGAAAGGGATATATTAGTAAAATATATTCATACTGAATCAAAAATTATAATCCAAATATCAAGATAAAATTAATAGATGTTTCAGAATAAAATTTAAAATTAAACACATAGTTGGAGATAACATAATTTTTTCCAGAACATAATTGATTTCCAAATTGTAAATTATTTTCTAGCCAAATCCAAGAAAAACGTAATCCTAATCACCATTTTGGATTGATCAAAATATAGAATAAAATATGATTTATAAGAAATTTACAAAAAAAATTACTACTATAAATTTTTTAAATGAAAAAATAATATTCCATATATATCAATATTTCTTAATTATTCACTAATAAATAATTCAAATTAGAAAATTATCAAAGTTAATCTCTATGCAAATTATAAAATGTATTTTATTTTTTCAAATACTTACTTCAATGTTTTTGATACTAATTATATTATTTTCTATCTACAATAAAACTATAATAGTTTTTTCATGGAATTTATTAATTAGAAAAAATGAATTTACTAAAAATTTAGTATTTATTATATAATATATTTTTTTATCAAAAAAATTTATAATTACTTATTAAAAATATAGATATTCTTACTCATTCCTTAAATTTAATGGTTGAGTTATAATTATTTAATATGTTGCTTTTCATTTAGATTTGAGGTCATCTACATCACAAGCTATCATTGAATTTAAGCTTATTTGAAGTCAAATAAATCATAAAATCATGTTGTTTCACTTTCCAACTTTTTAAATAAATGGATACATAATTTTATTTTTGAATTCATAAAATATTTATCCTTTTTTAAAACACACTCTATATACTGGGATAACAATACATAATATAAAAACTGAATTTGGAACACATAAATGGAAAAAAATAACCCAAATTCAGATTCCCAAATAAAGAGGGAATATTTGGGAGGATTAAATATTAATAAATAGAATAAATAAAATTCTATATACTAGAATAGAGATATAGAATATACTCATGAAAAATTTAATGACCAAAATACAAAAAATTTGTGATTGGTGAAATGACAACCGATTCATTAGAAATTAATGTGAAAGCATAAAATTTTTATTTTAAGATACATTTGATAATGTTGAGGGATTATTTTATAATAAATAAATAGATCTTGATAAAATACCTTTTCTTGGTTTCCTTAGATTTCCCCATCATAATTTTATCATTTTATTGTTCTCTGATAAGTTTTCACTTCATTTGTTTCTATAGGAAATTAATATTCAAGATTATTTTTTGGTTATTGAAAAACTAAAATTGGCCTTTAGTAGATCATAAAATCTATAATATTATGACTTGTATTACATTATATATATATATATTAAAAAAGATTATAATGAATATTTCAATATGTACATATTACAAACATTATTTTATAAAACAAAAAACAAAAATCCCCATTTTTCAACTTAATACATTTCAAAATTATAAACCATAAATATCCTCTAACAATGTTTACAATGAATAATAAACAAAAAATAAGAAATATTTGATAAAAGAATTTTTTAACATGAACATTTACATATATCATTGGACCACACAAATAAACAAATGGTTTCCCATACAAAACATTTTAATACATGGATCATATATTCTCTTAAAACATTATAATAACCTAAATGACCATAAAAACTCAATGAAAACAATTGGTGGTAATTTTTTTTTAAAACAACCCGATTCCTGAAATAAAATAAAAAAATTTGAATAAATCTCTTATGTCCAAAAAATATAGTAAACTTAAACAAAGATAACCAAAATCAATGTGTCCTAAAATTATGATCAAATTTTGATTTCACTAATATATCAATATTTATTTTTCAATGTCATCCATCTATTTATAAAAAAATAGACATTATTAAATAAACAATACGAATATATTATGTGTTATCATTCCATTAATAACTTTTTCACTAAAAATATCACCTTCAAACTAAATCCTTATTTTCATTTATATGTACCATTCATCATATACATTAAAATACTTAATATAAAACTACTATAGAATAATAAATTGAAGTTTCAATACTCTTATAAACAAAATTCCATTTATGTAACACTTCAAGTACATAATTAATCAATAATAATACATACAATATTCATTCTTTCAACATAAATGATTTTAAAAAATATATCTCTTTACTAGTCAATTATTTTACCTTTTGAATATGGGATTGATTCAGATAATTCACACGTTCCACACAAATAAAACATTTAATTCTTCGTCAAAACATTTCCTTATGACATTAATTTTTTATAGAAAATTATATTCCCTCTTATTTTGATTCATTCGACAAGGTTCTCATTCAGACATTATTTACATGATGATAGTGGAACATTAATTTACTTATTTTCATCACCACATGCACATTCCTGATATTCCATCATCTCTAATTTAAAATTTTACGAAGATCACAAAAGCATTAGTTTTTAATCATAAATCATGATAACTAATTAGGAATATTCAAATTTTTTTTCCTTCTAATTTTTATTCAATTTAATTTCTCATGGGTTAACTATTCCATTGACTATAATAGTATTCCTAAACATGATTCTACATGGTTCTAGGTATTATATAAAACCAAAAAAACATAGTTTGAGATATAATAATCATAACAGAATAACACATAATCTTGAAAAATATTTTATATGATACATAAATCATCACACATTAATTTCAATATATGAAATAATAGGTTTATCCCCAGTCATTCATGATAATAAACTATTAAAATCCTTCTAAATTTCTTATTATTAAATTGTTAGTTAACCCAAACATTTCCTCAATGAGGGTCAAACCAGGTGCGTAATAAAGACACACTCAATTTTCACTATATTGATGATCGAGATATATTCATCAATCATTTTTGGGCTTATTAACACTAGATTTATCCATGAAATAACCACATCCAATTGTATTATCCATACACATATTTATTTCAAGGATAATCCCATAATCAATAACTTTCAAAAAATAGGATGTTGCACTATAATTAGACTTTTCCTGAAAATATGATATTTTGTTATGGTCTATATTCTAAATATTCAAGAAAATATAGTTTTTAAGGTTTTTACTAAGATTCCATTGAATCCAAATGTAATGTCTATAGACATTTTATCCTAGAGATAGTGGTTAATTTATTATATTGGTTCTATATTCAGGTAATCAGATCCCAATTGACCAAATAGATTAGTAATAATTGGAAACTATATACAAATTCATATATGAAAGTAAATTTTAAAAATAAAACATAAAATAGTATTTTAACAGTATATATCATTATTCTCTCTATAATATTATTTAATAACAATCACAATACACTACTTGGAATCATAGGTAATTGAATCTTAAGAACGAATTGGGATCATATGTTCTGTATGAGTATAATTACAGTATAATCTATTATGAAATAAATACGGAATAAATACTATGGATTGTTTAATTGATCATCATGTAATTACATATAAATATTCACTTGATAATGAAACTCATCCATGGATATAATAACTATTCAAATAATGATATAATAATTAATTAATGATTTCATATTATTGGAATGAATAATGGTGGACATCTTAAACTCCCTACTGATTCCTCATCCAAAGAAATATATATAAATATGTATATACTCTTCAACGTACCCAAATTGTATTTTATCATGAAACCATATTTTTCATCACTGATCTATGTAATTACATGACCGAAAAATCACTTATAAATGTAAAATAGAATAATAAATAGAACATAATCATCATTCCATCAAAATCAATGAATGTACATTTTGGAAGAACTACCATAAAAAATTCTAACACATTCACAAGTAAAAACCCTGAAGTAAACGTTAATGGAATGTATTATGGGTGAATATTTTTATTTAGACAATATAGTCTTCAAAATATGTTGACATATTTAGAATAATGTATAGAGATCACAAAAAGTATCATGGAGAAAATACCCAGATCACATTGAAATTACTTGTTTAAAATCGAAAAATTTACTAAATATTATAGAAAATTAATTCATTGAAATAAAAATTACAATTTTTTAATAATCGATTTATTGAATTGACAGGTCATAGATTCAGAAACTTCCATTCATTTCATGTATGTATTAACAATTTTTTCATTCACATTATTAAAAAATTGAAGAAATATTCATTCAAAAAATAACACGAAGATTCAAATTTTTTTCAAAAGATAAATATCTCTAAAAATATATTTAAAAATCCTTGTATTATAAAACATTTTATAGAAAATATGGACATGTATAAAAATTATTCATGATGAAGTATAAAAAATTTTCCTTTTTCCATAGAAAATTGATTACAGTACCCTGATTATGTAATGAATGGAAAATTAAAAGAAAACATTAAATTTTCAGAAATAACCATAAGATAATTATATAATTTTATTTTATAATAAAACGTCCATATTATTCACCCAGTGGTTACATAAATTTAAAAAGTCTTGTGTAGTGAGATGATTGTGAAATAAACCCTTTCATGTTTAGTAATGTTTTTATCATAACCACCATGAAAGGGATTGCATAAACTAAATCATTAATTAAAAAGATTAAAAATTGAATTCTTATATTACATATCGAATGGATTTATAAAAAATCCAGAGTGAAACAGATACTAAATATGTAATATATCTCATAGAAACAAAAGTGAGATTGAAAACTCTTACTTTGGTCATGTTTCGGTTCTTACATGTATAAAAATCCAACATAATTAATATATATTTATTCTACAAATATTATTGAAATATACTCAAATATATCAAAAAATATTAATTTTTTCTGTAATATTTTATTAAACATTTCTCAGTTGTTTATTATAAAAATCATTATTCCATTTGATCAATGGTTTGTTTTTCACATATGTTTTTTTGGAAGTTCATTCCTAGAACATTTATCTGGGATTCATAATATCCACAACTATAGTCAACATATAAATAATATATGTTTTCTATACCATAAAATAACTTATTTATTATTTGTTTACTTGACAAATATTTTCTAAATTGATTGTTTTGTAATTTAATAAAATAAACAATGATATGTTTGAATATTATCTTTTTGGAAACAAAATAACTCCCAATAATATTACAATGTTTTCAATAAATTAAATTTTATATTTAAAATTTAGTGTACATTTTTATTATCATTCATGGGATAGTATTTTTAAAAAATATATTTTACCATAAATTTATTAATATTTTAACATATTTATGTTCTGAATAAATTTAGTAATTTAAATAGGAAAATATATATTTTAACATCATTTTTAGAAATTATTGGAATTATTATGTTAGTTTTTAAATAAAAATCCTCATCAATATATTTCATATAGATTAATAAATTTAATGAAACAATAAAATCTTTCAAATGTTCTTTTATTTTGATTTAAAAAAATAATAATTTTCAAAATATTATGTTTATAATACCAATCACTTCGAATAATATATTATTTAAAATTGAAAAAAATTATAATCTTGTAAGGATATTATTTTATATCAATAAATTGTAAATTAAAAAATTTATTATGAGTTTTGTTTAATAATTTATTATGTATTATAATTAAAATAATTTGTAATAATATGTTAATAAATAATATATATGATTTTTAAATAACCTATTATAAGGCTAAAAATATAAAAATAATGAAATAATATTCAATTTTACATTAGAATTATTTTATGTAAATAACCATACATACGTATATTAAAAAATGTTCATATCTTGACCAACCAAATTTAACCACTACCATAAGTGGTACACGAAGGATAAACTGCATTAGAGAAAATATTCCTGATCAGTCTCATAGTAGTTGGGGGTTGTGAGAACCAGTAGAAGGCCAATCATGTGTACTGGAATATTGACAACATGGTGTGTTATTTGGAGAACATGGGTGTGTGAACCATGGGTCGACACGACGTATGAGAGCTAGTGTCTGTATTCATGACCTCCTACCAATCCCAGAGTTGAACAATATATAAATGTTCTTTGAACGGTTGTCATATATTATAGTTCTCAATATAATGATCATTCGATGTTGGATCATGGGAGTGGAACACAATTCACCAATTTAAATAGTTTATTTTTTATCACCAATGTTTAATAAAATTGATGATGGATGTCATTATCCTATATTCATAATCTACGACCTGTCACAAAACGTAACCAACCCTATGAAGATACTTCATTCTCTCTTCTGATATTGGTTTCATCCTAAATCATTCATGCATGGACTAACCTATTTTGAAACTTCCATTGTCACCCACTTTTGATGAAAATCCCAAAGTTATCAACTTATAAATGATGAAACATTGTTTAGGATCCCCAAGCCTATAAGATGTCACTGAAATTGAGTTTCCTCAGTTTGCATCTATAATATCTTTACACATCATGGAATTTAACAAATAAACCTTCAATAAAACCAAATCTATTACAAGGTCATAATATCAATGGGAATCTTTCTTATTTTAGGATATTTTCTTGAGAAAGATAAATTAATTTGATCGGAATGAGTTTAATTAATATATAAATACGCTATGTCACAATAATATATAATACCATGGAATCCACCACAATTCATTATATATTTTTTAGTTAATCTTGTTCTTCCATTTTCATCATTATAAGTACATATATATACACTATATATAATAACACCCATCCTTGGGTCTCACCACAATGAACTTTGGCCAAAACATTATGATATTTTAATTTTTTATTTCTATATCAAATAGATAATTCATATATAAATCTCTACAAATCACTTTAAAAATAAATATCTATAATCAATATATATATATATATTTATTAAATATTATGAATTATTATTTATGGTCATTATACAAGGATCATAACCCTTTCTGATTACCATTTTGAAATGGGTGTGGGAAATGATATATACAAGGAGAGTGTAATTTGTTTATCCCTTGAAAAATATTATCTTATATAAGAATTTAGGTAATATAAATGTTATTTTAAAATTTACTATTCAATGTTTTTTTAAAAACACATTTTTAAGTTAATTTCATACCCCAACTCTTTGTATTTCATTTTAAAAACATATCTTCAAATAAAAAATGATTTAATTTCTAATTCATTTAATGAAAATTTTAATCTATGAATTTTGTAAATTGTTTTCATGTTTTATTCACTATTATCTATTTATGAATGAATTATTCATTTAAAATTATATATTTTGATCAATTATATATATATATAAATTAACATGATATATAATTATTAATAACATTATGTAATTTTTGTTAGAGTCATTTTACTTTGTATAATTAAGTATTACCATGATTTATTAAAATTAATTTTCTGTACATTTTAATTTTTCAAACATGTATGGTTTTCTAATTAAATTTGATTCCTCCAATGATTATGTGATATAAAAATATTTTCCAATAAAAAAATATTAGTTCATGAAAGGGTTTTTAGGGGATATTCATTGAAAAATAAAACCTATAAAAATTTCCAAAACAATTTATTTTGGTACCGACTGTGATGATGGGGAATTGAGATTAAACCAACGGCCTCAATGTGATTCTTTTACTAAAAGAGATAATTATATTGTCCTCATGAAATTATTATGTTCTCCCAATTATCATTTCAAAAAATAAAAAATTATTATATTCTTGTTATTTTTTAAAACATATACCTTAAATTAATGTATGTATTTGAAATTATATTATACTATAAAAAAAATGTATTTCAAAAGCAATTAGAATTTTAATAGAAATTGAATAAAATTTTATATGGTTGTATTTTTTAAAATAAAGAGTTATGTATTGAAATATTATTTATTATATCTAATGTTTAATATGGTAAATTTTTTTCCAATTTTTTTGAAAATATTTATAAAAATTATTTTAAGATATTTTTAAAACCCCTTACTATGAATTTTTTTTATCACCCTACTTATTAAACTGAATTATAGAGCATAATTAGAAGTTCCAATATTGATTGGTTTTGATAAATTATCTATCTCAAGTGATGAATGATATTTTTTTTTCTAAATTATAGTTATAATTTTTTATATTGTATGGTTTTTTCTCAATAAATTAATTCCTAAACTAAAAAATCCTCAATTATATAATAGAATAATTTTTTATTTTTGATAAAAAAATAAATATTTTTTAGCACTCGATATGGGGGTACTTTTCTTTGGTGTAACATCCTGAGATTTTAAAATGACACATTATTTTCTTAAATAAACTATTAAATACTATGTGACCATTATAAAATACAATTAAACGTAATTTTTCTTCTTCTGTGTTTTGAATTTAGAAAAACAGACATACACAGTTGTCATTAATATGTTTATTTTGAGTCTGATAAAACCATATTGTTTTTTTTCGAAATAGTAACATAGCCTTATGAATAGTAATATACCCTTATGAATAGTAATATACCCTTATTAATAGAATCATGACCCAACTGAATAGTAATGTAACCTTATGAATAGTAACATGATCATTATGAATAGTAATGTACCCTTATGAATAGAAACTTGAACGTTATGAATTGTAAACCCCTATAGGAAATTATAAAATATATTTATAAATCATAAATGTGTCAATATGATATGATTATTTCATAATAAAAGTAAATGTTTCTTTTAAAATATATTTATTAAGTGTTGGTAATTTTTTATGTCATAAATATTTAATTAACATTTTATGAATATGGTAGTAATTTAAATGAAAAATTATTTTCATAAAATTTATTAATAAGTTATTATTTCTTATAACTTGGATTGTAAATTAATTTTAAGGGATCTTATGTAATTTTACAATGTGTCAGGAAAGCAGTTTTAATTTCAAAAATTTATTTTTCATGTAAATTATTATTTTACATAAAAATTAATTTAATCAGGTTCTGAAAATTATTTTCCAAAAAATGGAGTTATTTTTTGATTTCTATGCGTTAAAAAATGTTTCGGGTGTTATTTTTGTATTTTTCTGAAATTATGGAATTTTTGATGAATAAAAAATACAATAAATTTTGATAAATACTAAATATATGTTTTACGGCATCATAGGTGATGTAAGGCTGATGTAAGACCAGCTGTTTTGATCAAACATTCAATTATTAGAATTTTTTTTCACATGAATCAAGAATATTAATAGTCATGAGGAAAGATATTATATGAATGATTAAAATAATGTAAAATCCCTCCTCCCATCTACTATAGATACCACCCAAATTTCCCTCTTCCTCACACTCCTATCATGCCTTGAGAACTATTTATGTTCTTCAAAATAACCACCTCAAGACACTTCCCCATGTCCATGACCTTATGGTCTTACCAGAAGGCCAAAACCAAAGGCCTTTGGAAGGATCTCAAGGAGAAGTGATCAAGAGGTAAGAATCCTCTTCTTTTTTTAAGTATTTTCTTTTAAATTCCTTTCTTTTTATATACACTATTTCCCTCCATTTATCCTGGATGTATGAAATTTTAATAATTTTATATTTATTTTTTTATGTTGTTCAAGTAAAATATTAATCATTTTTCTTCCTCTTCTCTCCCTCTGGTTCTAAAAATAATTACACCATCCATGATGAGCCGATTTACCCAAATCATGGATGATGTCTCTGCAATATTGATTACAACCATCAAATATGATCAAAAAACCATTTAATGGTTTAAACATAATATAATGGTTATTTTGTAATATATTTTTTGTTATGGAATGAACTTATATGTATGAAATTAAATTATACATGAACCGGGTTCCTAATTATCAATGAACCACAAAAATGATATATACGTTTATCACTAAATATTTATCTAATATATTCATCCCCATACCATATAAACTAAATGATTTATGGAATAATTTATAGATTTAAAAAATATAATTACCATTTCATTCCACTTCTAGAATTTCCATTTCATACGACAATTAAATCTAATACAAACTGACCATGTAAATCATGTAAAGAATACACTTGAAACAATAGAATGAACAAAATAATAATAACTATTTTTTCAAATGAGGATATAAAATGATCATATAGGGTGTTATAAAAATTAAAATTTTTATTTCTGATATTAATAACACTCATTTAACAATTATACATAAGTATTAAACATGTTTTATGTAAGAAAAACCCAATATAAGGGAATCCAAAACCCGATTTCCATAATTTGGGTCAACCTTCTCCATCAATATTTATGTGGTATTATAAATGTTTATGTGATTTATTTTTCTTTTATTATATTATATTATGTATATTTATAGTGTATACACATATTAATTTCATTATATTAGTTTATCATAGTAATTATATATCATTTGTACGGGGATTTTATTTTAAAACCCTCTTCTAAAATTCAGTTTTACAAAATTTTGAAGAAATATTTTTATGAAATTATTAATGTTGTATAATTATGTTATGATAATTAAGGATTGTTTATGATGATGTTTGGAACATATATATCCCTTCCAATTCATTGGGTATGATTATTTTAGAGGTTGACCATATGGTTACTGCAGGGATTCAAAGTAAGGTATTCATGTCAGTTACATTGTAAGGTTGTCATGAGAGTTAAAAATACTATGTTAGAAATGATGGTTAAAATTTTATGTAATTAAAACCCCAAGTTACCAACATGTTTTATTTATGTTCTCTATGTTTTGACGAAGTATATATGTGATACTTTATAGGTAATAAGTATGTCTTATGAAAATGATTTCACATGATTAAAAGTATTTATGAACTAATGGTTCCATAAATTATTTTTACATACCTTATTGAGATATTATTTTCATCCCATGTTCGTAAAAAATATTTCACAGGAATCCTTAGTAGTTAAAAGGACAGTTAAGGTGCTAATGTAGATGCAACCAATTATTTATCTTAGATATTATTTTTTGTAAACTCTGATTCAATATATGTAAGTTGATGTATAATTCTACGAAACCTAGGGAAATATTGGTCCTCATGTATATAATGTACTATATATATTTTAGTTATCTATTATACAAAAATATTACAAAGTATGTTTTAGTACTAAATCTGGAAGTGTGGGTTCTGGGATTTACCCTCAGGCTATTACTTTTGTTATTTGAGGAAACATATTATAAAATTATTGAATTTAATAAATTTTCATTTAATGATAATTTAATAGATATAGGATTTCACATGTAGATCCTTCAAATTTTATATCTGATGACTCATAAGAATATTTTATTTTTGAGATCCATGTTTTTATAAATTTTGGTAAATACTATTTATAATATCTATATATACGATAAAATAAATATGGGGGCACAAATCCATTATTGGGGGAAAAATTTAATGAAAATAATTTTATCTCAATTTACATTTTTTGAAATAATTAAATTTGTTGTATATTTTATAATTTAAAATAATATATATATATATATTTAATATGATATTTTTTGGAAAAATTATATTCATTAATCCAAATATGTTTTGGTTATCTATGAACTACTATAGTAATATAGATTTTTTATATATTATTATTCAAGTGATTGTATTTTTTATAAATTCTATTTTAATGGAAATAAATTAATCCAGAAACATATTAATCATTTCGAAAATTTTAATATTTTTATAAAATATAAAATTTTCATTTATATTTCATTAAAATGATGTAATTTATTAATTTATTTTTTTAAAATAATTTTTTTAAATAATTTCCTAATACTTATTTTAGTAAAAAATACAAGTGATTTGATATTACATTTATATTGATAATGGAATTTATAATTTTCAAACTATTATGTTTATAATATTACTAATTTTAAATATCATATTAGATAAATTTCTAAATAATTATAATTTTTAGGTGATAATATTTTACATTCATTATATTACAATTTAACATACATGACATTTTTTAAAGATATTTTTCCTTTAATTTCCATTCGTTCGTTGTTTTAGGGGATTCTCATGAATTTTAGTGGAAATTATGGGTTTTCAAAATTCGGGCCAAACAATTAGCCCATTTCAAGATGTAAAAATAAATTTTTTCTTTTATAACCACATCATTTCTTACTCTTTTCCCTCCATTTCAGTAATAATATGACTTAATATCCCTTATTCAATCCTCACATTTTTTTGGTAGTTTTAAAAATCATCTACTGGTTTATTTGAGGCATTTTATTCAAAATATCTCAATTTAGTGTGTTTCGTCACATGTTACACCCATTTTCTTAGGGTTTATTAAAATTTTATTGAGTATCTATAATGTTCATAAGCTAGGGTTTATATCTAGGGTTGTATTTTTTGTCATGTTCTTGATTTCTTGTGGATTAGGTCTTGATTTAAATTCCTTGTGATGTGGTAGTGGTGTGATTGATGATTCACACAATGGTTTGGAGTTTTGGAAAAAATGGTAAGTGGTTCCATGTGTAATCATCCTTAGATGAGTTTTATTTTCTTAATTTAAATTTTTCTCATGTTCTTCTAACATTATGTTGGGTTTGGGAAGCATTTTTGGTATTATTGATTAATCATTTTTTATCAATGTTGCATATTTGTTGGAAAATGATTGTTTTTCATGCTTATCTTTTGTGGTATTATTTGAGATAATTTTATAACGTTTGATATTGGTTTAATATATGTTTCTAGTGATGAAAAAAAATTTATTGTTATTGGGAAGTTTTTTTAAATTTTAGAGGCTTTTAAAATGTATTTTGTGTGAAAAACATGGAATACCCTTTTGGATTGTTATATGATAATTGTTAATGATTTATTGAGGTAAAAAATTTGGGAAAATGATGTACATGTAATGTTTTGGTGAGTGTGTTCACATAAGAGGGTTTCTGTGAAAGGTAAATTTGTTATCTATGTTGTAAAACATATTTAGAATGATTTATAAATTTCTAAAATATTTTATCAAACTGCACAAAAGGGATGAAACACGTTTGTTTCATGTTTTGTGTGAGTATGAAGTGAAAATTGAATTTGGTTTTGTAAAGGAGTATTATGTGACAAGATTGTAGGATGTTGGAAAGTGTGTGTGACTTGGAAGTGGTATTTTCATTTGAAAATTATATTTTATGTCATGTGTAAATTGGTTGATCACAAGAGGGAAACCTAAGGTATCTGGGTGGGTGGAAGTGTACTAGTATGCTAGTGATCCCGTGGGGTTTGGCCTCTATTTCATGTAACATGTTTGACAATGACAACACTTAATAGATTATGACGAAGATGATGAAGATGATGGGTAACCACTAGGTTATGGGTATGATCCCAACTAGTGGCTCATGTGCACGTGACTAGAAATTTGAATGGTTACTTTCACCGAGACACTCAGTACCTGGGACCCACATCGAGCAAGTTACTAGGCATTATTTTCCCACATCTTGTGCTCATTAGACACATTATTCATACCATCATCATAAGTTATGTATGACTGGAAAATTCAATAGCTTTTCAATTCTATTTAAAGGTGTTTATTCTTTAATGTAGCCCACTTGAAAATTGTTTTTATTTAATGATTAATATCCTAAAAATTATAATTGGAATTTAATGATTATAAAAACTTTCAAGATTTTAATCTCTAAATCTTTATCACATGGAATATTTTAGTGGTGGAAACCTATAGAGAATTATATGAAACCATAATTTCACCATTGTGTGTAAGTAGACTTGGTTATATTTTTCTATGTTTGGGTAAAGCTTTTAGTTCCAATGGATCAGGCTTCTATTGGTCCTTCTTTGTGAATTTTCATGGAGATGGCTTGAGGGTTGTGCCTCTTTCCATGAGGAGGTTATTGGTTTGTCCATTTTGGGTTTAATCATTTGTTATAGTCATTGAGAATTGTTTTAAATTATGTAATTCAATTCTTAATTTTTAAAAAAGACCATTTGTTTTAAAAAATCCATATTTTTAATGTTGGATTTGATTGTTGTTTTATGTTTATAATCTCTGGTAAATTGTTCCCAAATTCTATTTTTTGATACCAAGGAACTTTTTCCATCCTATGGAGACTAGAAATACCCTTCAGGCCTTACCCTAGGCTAGGATATGTGCTATTTCTGATGGAGACTACCTTCGGTTTGTGACAGTGTGGTATACGAGGACATTTTCTCTCTTGGGTCATATTATATGAGGATGAGTCAGGATAGTCTGGAGTTAGGAATGTTGAGGCTTGTAATTTTGATTACGAGTAGTGTGCCTGGCCAGCACACCCCATGACATGATTCAAGTTGGAAAGGGAATTCAGGATTTATATGAGTCCTTTGGTTTTCTTTGTATGATGATGATTCTGTGGAATGAAAAAAAGTTTGGCTAATGGTCTTAGTGATATCATAGGGCCCTAAAATCCATGTGGAGTACAATATATATCTCTAGAACACTATTCATGATAGATAATTGATTGACATATGACCGCCAACCATATGGTCAAGCTACCCACTGAAACTTGTTTCCTCTTACATTGTTATGTGTCTCTTAGTGTTCGAATCTAGGGACATTATTTAAAAGAAAAAATGAATTGATTTAAGAAATGTGAACTCCTATGAAACGATTATTTATTAAAACTGAGTGGATTGATTTCTGAATTAGTAGAACTAAATTTTTAGAAATTTTTAGAAATTGAAAATGGTGTGTTTACACATCTATTGAAAGTATGAACTATGTTAATGTTTTTTTAAATGTGTTTCCAATAGAGTTTTCTAAACTATTGAAAGATGTTTTAATACTATATAATGTTTTGGAGGTCATGTGTGGTGTTTAGAAAGGGATTTTTATTTGGTAATTATAGATCATTTGAAATGTTTTATAAAATTTTGGAATCTTTTTTTAAAATGGGAAGAGTTGAGTTCCCAATTTTATAGGGATTTATGAGATAGATTTTTTCATCAAATTGTAACTATTTTGAAACAGGCTGAAAGGATTTGAAATTCATGTTCATGAATGGAAATTTGGATTTTATCTACTGATCAGTGATCATTTGAAATGTATTTTTAGACGTAAATCAGGTTTTGATTTCGTGCATAGTGGTCTTGAGAAAAAAGAAGTATCATTTAAATGTTATGGTTTTGAAAAGTGGAAGGCATTATTGTTTTAACCTTTGGTATTTCCATGAGAGACCACCTAAATGGGGTTATATGGGATGTTGGATGGTTAATGGAAGGAATGAATGAGTTTTGGGATAGATATGATGAGGTATCTTGGTGCGTCATGAAAACATGCATGTGTGAGGCCCGTGAGGTACCATTGGTGGATGTGCTAACCGCTGAACCATTTTTTTCAATGAGATTATTTTAATGACAAAGATGATGTATTGATGAATAGTTTGGGATGGTGTGCCTTATGAGATTTTGGAAATGTTGTTGTTGTGGGATGATAGGATTCCAAGAACCCATCTTGTTTGAACGATGTTTTAGGTTTGTGTTTGGTCGGTAAGCATGGATGAAGGGGTTGTTGGTGGTATTATTATGATAAATGTTTAGGAATTATTTTATTGTAGTTTACCTCATGTGTTTGGTTATATTTTGTGGTATTCCAAGGCCAATGGACTAGCTTGGCTGGTTCCTTGGGTTCTCTCATGGGATAAAGCATGCCCTCATTATTTGTTAGTGCTCAGCAGAAGTGCATCCCATATTTTTTTTTCAATTGTAATATCCTCTAATTGATCAATATAAGGAATTTTTTTCTCGATCTTAAGAGATTGATTCTACACCACTTCCTCTCTTGGTTTTGTGGATCCACTTGTAGCGAAAGAGTGTCGTGAGATGATGAAATAGACCTCAGTTTCATAAGTTACCTGAGTCATCAAAGGTCACAGTAGTCTAGTGTTGTTAGTGTGGATGGAATATACGAGGGTCTCTAGGTCCTTCATAGTCTCTTCGAAGTATGGGTTCACGTTAAGCCACCAGTGTGAGAATTCTGGTCATGAGAGGTTGTTATGGCCACTTTCTGTAATCGTGTGCCATTTGGGACTCGGGATAAGGTCCCTCAACTAGTGTTTTTTTATTTGTCTGAAAAATCATGTTCGATGACGCCTTGTGATGTTGTGTGCTAATTTGGATGTAAGGGTGAAGTTTGTGAAATCTTATGAGAGTCCTTATTTTTTCAGATGTGGGTCACACTTTATGGAGTTCAGAAATGATTTGTTTTGAGGATGGTGTTTACATATATCCTTTCATCTTTCCATTTCAGATATAATGAAACAAGGGGTGATGTCTGTGTATCTTCTAAAAAAATACATTCAAATTTCGTGTTAGGGTAAAGTGGTTTTTGAATATGTTATGTCTTGGGAAACCCATCTTGGATCAAGGTATAGTTTTTATGGAATTGAATGGAGATGTTCCGTTCATAGGGCTTACAAATCCTAACTAAGAGGCCAAAGATGCTTCAATCAGTAGAACCCTAGCCATAGGTATTAGAGTGAAGATGGCGGGTATTCAGGGGAAATAATGGGGTCGTTCAAACCATTATCAATGTTTTATCCCCAGTATGATTGATGAGAATATTTTAAACCATTGATGTTTTCATCTTGTTCTAGTTGTTCCCATTCAGTGGTAGAGGTGGGAGGACCTTGTTTCAATGTTATATCCTAATTTGATGTTACTCCCTTGGGTTTCTTTTTAATATTTATAGAAATGAATGAAATTTGGGTTAGGAAGATTGAAGATCATGGTTTGCGCACGGTTAGTAGTACTCGTATGCCAATATATGAATCAATGCGATAAGAAAGAGTAAATACAGCATAGTCTCTACTTGACCATGAACCTCTTCCCATGTAACAATGCATTGATTAACCATTGGATAAAATTCTTCGTGTTGTTATCAAACTGTATCCCAAATAGGGCAGACTAACCACACAATCATGCTAAATCTTTAAATATTGGGGAATTCTCGTGTTGGCATGTGTTGGTCACTTAAGATGGCCAGTTCTTATGGTCGAGGGATCCAAAATGAGTATCATTTATGTTATTTTGGAAAAGTCTAATGAAATTATACCCCTTATTCTGAGAGTCCGTTCAGGGTTCCCCCTACTAGCATCCCAATTCTATATCAAAAAACATTGATTTTCCCCTTATGGTGGTGAGTGTGTTTGTATCTCCTCATAGTAGTAACTTGGGTTTGTCCCTATTATTGGTCTGGAAATATGTAGTCACGTTCATGGTTATTTAACCTCTAACTTCCTCTTTGAGTAAACATCAGGATTTGATTGTGCCCAATAGTTTTGTTGATGTAAGATCGTGGTGACCTCGTTCGGTTTTTTGTTTGTTCTATGTAAGGTGCTTGAGTCATTTTCAGACAGCGATTGAGGTGTTTTTTTGGGATGTAGTTCGAATATGCATGATTTTTTTATGAAGTGGTGTATGTTTTGGTTTTTGAGAGTATTCCATACATGATGGATCATTTTGAGGTGTTACATCATTTTTTGGGGTGGGTGAAACTTGGAAAGGTAGTTAATTTCAGCCATTCAGTTGGGTTTGGTATTTTCTTTTGGCCTTACTATGCCTTTCTGAGGGAATAATTTTTTATGGTGGGGATTATTTTAACATCCATGACATAATTTAACGTTATTTATCATTTAATTTCCTTTATTTATTTGTTTTTGTGGTTTCCCATGCATCTTGGTGGCAATGGTGGGAATTTAAAATATGGGCCAAACCATGAGCCCACTTCCAGATTTTAAAAAAAAATTCCTTTGTAACTCATTCATTTTTTTAAACATTTCCCTCAATTTTAGTTCTCACCTCACCTAATCATCCTTATTCTAAGCTCAAATTCATTTTTTGGCGAATTTTAAATTCATATGCTGGTGTATTGGGGGCATTTTATTCCAGATCTCTCAATTAAGTGAGTTTCTTCTTAGGTTCTAACCATTTTCTTAGGATTACATACACTTTTATTGAGGATCTAAAATGAATAGTAGCTAGGGTTCATAATTAGGGCTTGGTTTGGTGTAATTATTTTGAAATATTGTGGATTAGTGCTTTATATCACTTCTTTGTGGGGTTTTGGTTGTATTATTGAAGTTTTGAAAAATTGTGTGCTGTTTTAGAACAAATAGTATGTCGTTCCATGTCTATTCATTCTATGATGGGTTTGATTTTCATAACATATATTTTTAGCATTTTCCTATTACATAATTTTTTGTGTGGGAACTTGTTTTGGTAATGTTGATTAACATTTAGTTTTAAAGTTTGATATTTTTTTAAAAAATATGTGTTTTTCATGTGTTTCTTTTCTGGTATGATTTGAGGAAATTTTATACCATTTTAGAGTGGTATAATAATGGTTTTTAGGTCATCATACTCTGTTTTGGATTGGTATTGGTGTGATTTGGACTTGAAATTGGGTTTTAAAATGGATTTTTTTGCGAAACATTGTCATACCCATTGGGATTGTTTTATGAAAATTGTAAATAATTTATTGAGATAAATGTGGGAAAAGGATGTACATGTACTATTTTGGTGAGTTCGTTCACATAATATTGGGTTTTGAAAGGTATAGAGGTGATTTAATGTTTAAAAAATAGTAAGAATGTTTTTTGAATTGTTGAAATGATTTATCAAACTACAAGAAAGGCATGAAACAAGTTTGTGGGCTATTTTGTGCGAGTATGGTGTGAAAAATGAATTTTGATTGTGAAAAGAGTATTATGTGACATGTGTGATGGATTTTTTCTTGTGTGTGTGACATAGAAGTGGTATTTTTTCATGAAAAATGTATTTTATGTCTTTGGATCTTTTTTTTGAACAAGAGAGAAATTCAAGGCATCTTGGTGGGTGGATGTGTACTAGTATGCTATTGATCCCATGGGGTTTGGCCCCTATTTCACGTAGAAAGTTTGATGAAGACAAAACTAACTAAAATATGATTATTATGTTGATGGTGATGGAAACCCAATAGGTTATGGGTATTCTCCCTACTATTGGCTCATGTGCACGAGAATAGTTATTTTTATGGTAACTTTCACCAAGATACAAGGTACTTGGGATCCACAATGAGCTTGTTCCTAGGGTTTATTCTCTCTTTCCATGTGCTCATTAAGTACTTTATGCTTACCATCAGTATATAGTATGTTTGGATGGAAAAGTCAGTATCATTGGAATTCTATTTAATAGTGTTTATTTTTAAATGTATCCAACTTGAAAATTGATTTATATAAAGATTCATATCTTTAAAATTCTTATTAGCATTTAATGTTTTTGGAAATTGGAAATATTTTTTCTTTTGAATGTTTATCACATGTAATCTTTTATTAGAGGAATAATACAATTATTTGGATCACACCTTACTTAAACCTTTTAGTTAAAGTATTGTTGGTTATTTTGTTACAAGTTTGGGTAAATATTTTAGCACTAATGGTTTTTGTTTATATATGTCTTTCTTTGAACATTGTCTTAGAGATGGTTTGAGGGAGTTGCATGTTACCATTAAAAGGTTCTTAGAATGTCAATTTTTTGTTTCATTATTTTTTATTGTCTTTGAGAATAGTTTTAAATTTTGTAATTCAATTCCGAATTTTTTTAAAAGACTGTTTGTTTCGAAAAATCCAGATTTGTTATGATGGATTTTATTGTTGTTTAATATTTATAAAAATGGGTAAATAATTCCCAAATTATATTTTGTGATACCCACGAACTTGTTCTAGCCTATGGGGATTGGTAATACCCTTCGGGCCTTGCCACATGCCGAGTTAGTTGCCCGTGTTGATGGGGACTAGATTTTGTTTGTGACATACAATTATATATCAATTTTACACTTTTAATAAATGAAGGAATATTATTTACAATAAATATATGGATATAATAGATTTTTTAATAAAAATATATAATAAGCATAACGAATCAATTAAAAAATTAAAAAAAATACCGATTTTAAAATATAATACTATAGTATTTTATAATTCTTTTTAGTAAATAATTGAACATACAAATATTTTAAAAATTAGCATAAGTCACGGTCCAAAAATTGTCCCCTATAAAACATGTGGAACATGTAGGGATAACCATGTGGGAGATAATATGCCTCATAATTCACTTAGTGGTAGATGATTTGAGCATTTACTTCTCGGAGGGCATGTAACAGCCCGAGATTTTATGAAAACTATTCTTTTTAATTTTATTAATGTCTTGTGTTATACGCTACACCAAAAGGAGCTTGCACAACACGCATCCTTGACTTGCCTTGTATTACACGCAATCGCGACCTTCCTCGATAGCGTGTGTAGTACGCAATAACGAGTTTCACTAAACAGCGATATGCTATTAAAATGTTATTAAAACTAGCCATTATGAATAGTAATAACCACTTTTTAAATTTTAGAAATTTTAAAATGGACTTCCATTTTGGATTCGGAGTATCGAATTTAGCCTAAGGTGAAATTTTGGTACTTTTCGGATAACTTTCATATTCTGATGAATAGTGAAAATTACTAAATTATAATTAAAAACAACTTTTTTAATCGAAATAATTAATAGTGATAAATCATTAATTTGAGTGGTTTTAAAGTATATTTAGAATATATTTTTACAATTTAATACAATGTTGGTCATTGGATGTAATTTCACATTTAAACTAGACATAAACAAGTGTCAATCTTTTGATAGATATTGTTTCTTAAAAACACGCTATTTGTTTTAACAGCGGGATCTAATTATAAAATTAATTAATGCAACTTTTATGTAATGAATTTGGTAAAATAGAATTCATTTTTGAATTCGGAATATGAAATATAGCTTGGGATGAAATTTTGGCACTGTTCTGAAAAACATCAATTTTTGATGAATAGTGAAACTACTAAGTGGTAGTTAAAAAACGGAATTTTTCATAAAACTTAATTTTACCGCTTCTGTGAATGGAATTTCAAAAATCCGAGAGACACGGTTGATGTCAGTAAGTAAAATGTGGATCAATGAGTTGAAAATAATTTTTGGTGAATAGTAACTTTTTACTTTTTTTTACCGCGGTTAATAGTAAATAGGGTAACTAAGGGTAAATATGATATTAATATTACCCTAACACATGTCCTAATTCTATTGGACAAGTGTAATTCGACCAAAAACAATCTTAGGAATAAAATATGACCATTTAGGCCCACTTGGATTAGATTAGGACATTTATTATTAATTTATTTAAAGAAGGGTTAAAATAGTTAAAATCAAAGTTTAATAAGTAAATCATTTTTAATATGGGGTTATTCATACGATAAATTAGATTGTAAATATTCATTAGAAAGATAAAAAGATTTAATACATGATGGTATTTTATTTTTAATTTTTAGACATCAAATAATGTAATTTATTTATGACACAATGATGATGCAGTAATTATCTTATTAATGAAATATTGACATAATTGATGTTATAAACACCAAAATAAATATAATTTGAGACTTTTAATGAATACCACTAATTTTCTAGGTTACTATGATATATTAGTGTTTATTTAATCAACTTGGTTCGAACATATAATTCATTTATGACTTTCAAAAAAATCATATATCAAATAGTGTCAAAATTGACACAAAATAGTTTTTAAATAAAATATTATATTATTAATTGTTATTTTATTCCTAAAAATCTAAGGTTCGGCCAAATGACTTAGATAAGGATATATATTTTAATAATAGACAATTTGGGGTTGGTTTGGCATGTTATAGTAAGTGTATTAACCATATAGTGAAAGAAAACAAAAAGACACGGTAAAAGTTAAATTATTTATCTTAGAGTTAAATCTAATTGATAAGGTTAAAATAAAAACCTAAACTTTTCTAAATCCTATTGGTTGATATGATTTTTACCCTTCACCACTTTATCTTCGAAATAAGACCCTTTGGAACCATTATACACCGATATTGACTTTAATATAAAATAATATTTTGAGATATTCCTAAGGTGCCCCTCTCCTCCCTTATAAAAGGACACCTCCTCCCCCTCCTCCTCACACCAATTTGAGCACTCAAGCTCGGCCAACCCCTGCCATTTTCTCCTCTCCACTTCTCTAGAATAATCCTAGAGGTCCTGGTCTTCTCCAAAGACCAATCTTAGTTCCTTAAGTGGAGGATTCAAAGAGGCGTTCCAAAGAAGAGGTAATATCCATTACCGATCTTTTCAATTTCTTTCTTCTTCAACTTCTACTTCTTTAGTTGTTTCATAACAAAGTAATAACACCAGTATTACTTACATACTGATATGTTATTATAAATATGAAACAACACTATTTCACTATCTATCCATCCTACGGAAAAAGAAATCACCGCGCGTGCGTACGTACGGAATACCGTCTCCACGCCGTGGTGTAATCTATTTTCCACCACCACCTTACATGGATGGGTATAATGGTGTAAAGAATAACTATACATAGTTATTACAACATCATATTGATTCTGATATATTGTATGATCCACTCCAATTCAATTCAATATTTATAGAAATGATATCATCGCTCGTGCGTACGTACGGACTACCGTCTCCACGACGCGATGAGATTCATTCTCCATGTTAACCATTTAAGAATGATTATAATGTATATATAAGAAATAATAATGAAATATATGACATTATAAAGCTACTGGATTTATGTATATATATACATATGTAAGTCATCTACTTTCTTCCAGTTCAAGACAATAAGTAAAGGAAAACAGCATTCATGCGTACGTACGGACTACCGTCTCCATGAACGGTGTTTTTCATTTTATTTATCTACCTATTATATACTGAATATATATGATATATAAATCATATTTTATATTCTGTAAGTGAGTAAATCATGATATAAGTAATAATGATGTCAAGAACAACAAGTCAAAACACCTACGATAAATGAAACGATTTTACCCAAAACGCTTCTTTAACATGGAATTTACAAAAGAACGGGTAATATAATGTCATAAGTGAACCATATATGATATCATAACAATGAATATGATTCTTTAATAAGTCAATAACATGATTTAAATCATTATACAGGAGGTTCGGACACTTACAAAGCAAGTCGGACCTAAGGTAAGGGAAATATCACAATCTCATTTTTATCCGAGATTGTTTATTCGTAAGTATTTACTGGGGTGTATTTTATCATCCACATCCATGTTTCATAAATATGTAATATTATTTCCATCCACATACATTTGTTTAAATCCATTTTTACCCTTCAGTGAGTTTTTAGTAAAAGAAATGAAAGGAATCTTTTGTCGTTTTTCGTACGAGGTACTTTTTGACTTTTCCGACAAAAGTACGAACAATGTTTTTTTAACTTATACGACACGAATGGATTTTTACGGTTTTATAAAGCCTTATTTTCATGAACCTTCATCCAAAATATTTCATGACTATTTTCAATAAAATCTCTTTCTTTTAAAATTGCATGATGTTTTGTGAAAAGAAATTGATTTTGAATAAGAAAGGATATTTTCCTCAAGAATTCAATTCATGTGTTTTATCAAAATTATTTTCCATCTAAGATAATAAAGGATTCTGTTTCTATCCATATTTTTACATTTATTTGACTATGTTGTGATGGAATTATGTTTATGAATTCCTTTATCTTATGTGAATGGTTTTATGATGTCATGTTGTTTAAGAATCCCATTTTTATTACATGGGTTATGCAATGATGTATGGTTTATGATTTTGTGGCACACATAAGAATGGTATCATTATGAGATGGGTGGGACCTATATCTCCCTCCAATGCATTGGGTAAAGATTTTATAACTCATGAGATAGACAGGGCTGGAACGGTAGGTTATACCGGTTCAGTGAAACAGGACTGAAACGAGGGTTACTCGATTTAGAAAGGGACTTTGTCCACTAAGATAGTCTTGGCAATGAGTCTTGACTAACAAGAAATGATTTTCCATGATTATGTGTGCATGCCACAAAGTTTCAAGTTTTATGTTATGATTATGGGGATCTCATTTTCACTTCTATGAATTATCCCATGTTATGATATTATGAGCTCTTTTGCAGGTTAAGATTTCCAAAGGCTATGTTCTTATGTATATGATGTGATTGATATTTCTTTTGTTTACCCTTACTGAGCATTTGAGCTCACCCTTTTATGTTTTCTTTTCCCCAGGATATAAAGAAAGGTTTTAGGTAAAAAAAAAGGGAAGATCTTTTTGGGAGATATTGATGATCTTTCACCACGATTAGAAGATTACGTTCCGAGTTTCCAAAGACACTAAACTATTACGATCCTTGTGTGTGTTTTTGTTATGTACTAAGTATTCCGCAAAAGTAATGTAATGTCTATGTACGTTAAGCTTCGGGTCTCTACAGTTGGTATCAGAGGAAAGGTTTAGTCAACCTTTGGAAACTAGGATGCGAAAACGTTAGTGAGATCCCTAGAGATATTTCTACGGTATGTCTAGGGATGTCCCTAGGGATAAGTATACGTATAGGTTATAGTAATAGAATTACGCTAACAATCATAGAATTAAACCTAAGATGTTGGATATTGAAGGTACTCCCCCTTTATTATGTTGTTTTCCCTAGCATGATTTTTGCCTCTCACACTATTCTTTTTTGGTTTTAGACGATGGATAGAACCCAAAGGAACCGTGTTGATCAATGCAATGGACAATGCAATGATTTCCCTCCTGAACAAACAAATGTTATGGGAAATGGAGTGCAAAATCTTATTGCTATACTTACACAAGCTATGAATCATTCTGGACTTCCAAATGAGCAGAGAAGGGAACAATATTCTATTGAGTCCTTCATGAGGAAACGTCCACCTTCTTTCAGTGGGTCTTCTGATCCACTTGTGGCTGAACAATGGATCAGTACTACTGAAAAGATATTTTCAGTTCTTCAATGTTCTGAACATGATAAAGTCATCTTAGCAGTATATCGTTTGGAAGGTGAAGCTGATCAATGGTGGAATCTTATCAAGAATACGAGTCCAAGAGATGAAATTGAGTCCATGGAATGGGAAGAGTTCAAGAACTTGTTTTTCAGTAAGTACTTCCCTCGTATTCTTCGAACAAAGATGGAGAAAGAGTTTCTTGAACTGAAGCAAAGGGACGATGAATCTGTTGGTACCTATGAAGCAAATTTTACAAGACTTGCATGGTATTCTTCTGGTATTATCATCCAACCTGATAGTAAAGTTGATCGATTTTTCAGTGGCTTAAAACCAAGTCTTCGAAGGGAATTAGCTATAAGAGACTTCAGTAGCTATGAAGAAATTGTGCGTTGTGCTATCAAGGTAGAAATGGAAGTTGGTGTTACATATCCATCTCATGGTTTTGACAAGAAACGAAAGATGGAGTTCAAGGAGAAATCTCAGAATAATGGTGAAAAGAATATGAATGTTTCCTTATGCACAAAGTGTGGAAAGAAGCATGGTGGAGATTGTCTTAAAGGGACTAGAAAATGTTTTAAGTGTGGAAAAGAAGGTCATCGAGCAGCTGAGTGTCGAAGTAATGGAAAAAGGGTTTCTAATTATGTGAATAAAGCAAACACTGCAGAGAACGCACCGCCAACACTTCAATGCTTCAAGTGCAAGGAAATGGGGCATTATGCTAATAATTGCCCTAATCCAAGGGTTAGTGATGATCAATATGAGCAACCACTGAAGGCAAAGGACAAAGGGAAATCACATGCGATCACTATTGGCAATGTTGAATATGACAATGATGTGGTGGAATGATTAAGTGTTTATGTAATGGGATTCCAAAATAATGTTGTATCATTGAGTATTGCAATATTTATTGATGTGGTATTCAAAGTGATTGAGATATTTTTTGGAAATAAGATGATATGCGCATAATGAAAACGAGAAAATGAAATGTTTAATAGTATTCATGAGCTCATGATTGATATAAGGACTAAGTGATATCATGGTTTGAGTATATATAATTTTGATGATTTTGGTATGTAGAAAGTGTTAACTTTTAACTGCACTCATGTTTTCACTAAGGTATTCAAGAGAATACACGATTAAGGACTTTGAATGTTTGGAATGTGACCAACAAGACATATCTTATGATATGTGGGGATCAACGACAGTATTAAATCTCTGGTAATCGTTGTCACTATATTATGAGAGTGGACTGCAGTATTATGTATAAGCCTAAAGATTAGACTGGATTATGTTGGACATAAGTTAGTATTGTTTAAGGATAGAAGATTTTCGATATTATTGATGGGATGTTATAGTAACGTAGTTTTAGAAAAAGGACAACCTGCAGGACGGGCGACAGCCCATCGCTTCGGACAGGGCTGTAGGAATCGAACCCACAACCGAAGTGCGACTGGCCTTTATCGCCTACCACTGGCCTACAGGAAGTCCCTGTTTAGTAGAAACTAGGTTTATTATATTAAGCCGTATGATATATGAAGTATAAGTCCATTTTAGGAACAATATATGATTAATCTCACTATAGATCGACTTATGTATATAATTTTTGCTAACCTTTTGTTTGAGACAGATGGAATGACCCGTCATTCTATCACATGATCTGCTAACACTTCACAAATAACAAATTAAACTTCATTTATTTAAGAGATGAAGTTGAAATTGTTAAAGTAACGAACAACAATGAGATTGTACCAAAATAAAGTAAGTATTTATTCTAATTCAAATTCTTTAACTTTAGGGAAATGATCTTGAAAACCAAAAAATGTTGTCCTAGTTCTCTTATACCTGATGAATCAGATGGTACCTTAGATCGTCACAAATTTATGGATTTTTGATTACTGGCTTTTCCATAGACATGTTCTCTACCACTCTCCATCAGAACATGATGGTTAGATTTCTCTTCCATATCCATATTTTCACCTATGTGGAAACCCAGTGATTAGTTTATTTGGGTAATCGTTACATTTCATAATTTAGTTTTTAAAGCCAAGTTTTGGTATTCCTTTTTACGATGTGGGTTTCTATTAAAGAAACTTTCGAATAGAAAACCATTTATAACCCCGATGAATTTCGAGGGCGAAATTCATTTTAAGGGGGGTAGAATGTAACAGCCCGAGATTTTATGAAAACTATTCTTTTTAATTTTATTAATGTCTTGTGTTATACGCTACACCAAAAGGAGCTTGAACAACACGCATCCTTGACTTTCCTTGCATTACACGCAATCGCGACCTTCCTCGATAGCGTTTGTAGTACGCAATAACGAGTTTCACTAAACAGCGATATGCTATTAAAATGTTATTAAAACTAGCCGTTATGAATAGTAATAACCACTTTTTAAATTTTAGAAATTTTAAAATGGACTTCAATTTTGGATTCGGAGTATCGAATTTAGCCTAAGGTGAAATTTTGGTACTTTTCGGATAACTTTCATATTCTGATGAATAGTGAAAATTACTAAATTATAATTAAAAACAACTTTTTTAATCGAAATAATTAATAGTGATAAATCATTAATTTGAGTGGTTTTAAAGTATATTTAGAATATATTTTTACAATTTAATACAATGTTGGTCATTGGATGTAATTTCACATTTAAACTAGACATAAACAAGTGTCAATCTTTTGATAGATATTGTTTCTTAAAAACACGCTATTTGTTTTAACAGCGGGATTTAATTATAAAATTAATTAATGCAACTTTTATGTAATGAATTTGGTAAAATAGACTTCATTTTTGAAATCGGAATATGAAATATAGCTTGGGATGAAATTTTGGCACTGTTCTGAAAAACATCAATTTTTGATGAATAGTGAAACTACTAAGTGGTAGTTAAAAAACTGATTTTTTCATAAAACTTAATTTTACCGCTTCTGTGAATGGAATTTAAAAAATCCGAGAGACACAGTTGATGTCAGTAAGTAAAATGTGGTTCAATGAGATGAAAATAATTTTTGGTGAATAGTAACTTTTAACTTTTTTTTACCGCGGTTAATAGTAAATAGGGTAACTAAGGGTAAATATGATATTAATATTACCCTAACACATGTCCTAATTCTATTGGACAAGTTTAATTCGACCAAAAACAAACTTAGGAATTAAATATGACCATTTAGGCCCACATGGATTAGATTAGGACATTTATTATTAATTTATTTAAAGAAGGGTTAAAATAGTTAAAATCAAAGTTTAATAAGTAAATCATTTTTAATATGGGGTTATACATAAGATAAATTCGATTGTAAATATACATTAGAAAGATAAAAAGATTTACTACATGATGGAATTTTATTTGTAATTTTTAGACATCAAATAATTTAATTTATTTATGACACAATGATGATGCAGTAATTATCTTATTAATGAAATATTGACATAATTGATGTTATAAACACCAAAATAAATATAATTTGAGACTTTTTATGAATTCAACTAATTTTCTAGGTTACTATTATATATTAGTGTTGATTTAATCAACTTGGTTCGAACATATAATTCTGTTATGACTTTCACAAAAATCATATATCAAATAGTATCAAAATTGAAACAAAATAGTTTTTAAATCAAATATTATATTATTAATTGTTATTTTATTCCTAAAAATCTAAGGTTCGGCCAAATGACTTAGATAAGGATATATATGTTAATAATAAACAACTTGGGGTTGGTTTGGCATGTTATAGTAAGTGTATTAACCACATAGTAAAAGAAAACAAAAAGACACGGTAAAAGTTAAATTATTTAACTTAGAGTTAAATCTAATTGATAAGGTTAAAATAAAAACCTAAACTTGTCTAAATCCTATTGGTTGATATGATTTTTACCCTTCCCCACTTTATCTTCGAAATAATACCCTTTAGAACCATTATAAACCGATTTTTACTTTAATATAAAATAATATTTTGAGATATTCCTAAGGTGCCCCTCTCCTCCCTTATAAAAGGACACCTCCTCCCCCTCCTCCTCACACCAATTTGAGCACTCAAGCTCGGCCAACCCCTGCCATTTTCTCCTCTCCACTTCCCTAGAATAATCCTAGAGGTCCTGGTCTTCTCCAAAGACCAATCTTAGTTCCTTAAGTGGAGGATTCAAAGAGGCGTTCCAAAGAAGAGGTAATATCCATTACCGATCTTTTCAATTTCTTTCTTCTTCAACTTCTTCTTCTTTAGTTGTTTCATAACAAAGTAATAACATCAGTATTACTTACATACTGATATGTTATTATAAATCTGAAACAACACTATTTCACCATCTATCCATCCTATGGAAAAAGAAATCGCCGCGCGTGCGTACGTACGGAATACCGTCTCCACGCCGTGGTGTAATCTATTTCCCACCACCACCTTACATGGATGGGTATAATGGTGTAAAGAATAACTATACATAGTTATTACAACATCATATTGATTCTGACATATTGTATGATCCACTCCAATTCAATTCAATATTTATAGAAATGATATCATTGCTCGTGCGTACGTACGGACTACCGTCTCCACGACGCGATGAGATTCATTCTCCATGTTAACCATTTAAGAATGATTATAATGTATATATAAGAAATAATAATGAAATATATGACATTATAAAGCTACTGGATTTATGTATATATATACATATGTAAGTCATCTACTTACTTCCAGTTCAAGACAATAAGTAAAGGAAAACAGCGTTCATGCGTACGTACAGACTACCGTCTCCATGAACGGTGTTTTTCATTTTATTTATCTACCTATTATATACTGAATATATATGATATATAAATCATATTTTATATTCTTGAAGTGAGTAAATCATGATATAAGTAATAATGATGTCAAGAACAACAAGTCCAAACACCTACGATAAATGAAACGATTTTACCCAAAACGCTTCTTTAACATGGAATTTACAAAAGAACGGGTAATATAATGTCATAAGTGAACCATATATGATATCATAACAATGAATATGATTCTGTAATAAGTCAATAACATGATTTAAATCATTATACAGGAGGTTCGGACACTTACAAAGCAAGTCGGACCTAAGGTAAGGGAAATATCACAATCTCATTTTTATCCGAGATTGTTTATTCGTAAGTATTTACTGGGGTGTATTTTATCATCCACATCCATGTTTCATAAATATGTAATATTATTTCCATCCACATACATTTGTTTAAATCCATTTTTACCCTTCAGTGAGTTTTTACTAAAAGAAATGAAAGGAATCTTTTATCGTTTTTCGTACGAGGTACTTTTTGACTTTTCCGACAAAAGTACGAACAATGTTTTTTTAACTTATACGGCACGAACGGATTTTTACAGTTTTTTAAAGCCTTATTTTCACGAACCTTCCTCCAAAATATTTCATGACTATTTTCAATAAAATCTATTTCTTTTAAAATTGCATGATGTTTTGTGAAAAGAAATTGATTTTGAATAAGAAAGGATATTTTCCTCAAGAATTCAATTCATGTGTTTTATCAAAATTATTTTCCATCTAAGATAATAAAGGATTCTATTTCTATCCATATTTTTACATTGAGTTGACTATGTTGTGATGGAATTATGTTTATGAATTCCTTTATCTTATATGAATGGTTTTATGATGTCATGTTGTTTAAGAATCCCATTTTTATCACATGGGTTATGCAATGATGTATGGTTTATGATTTTGTGGCACACATAAGAATGGTATCATTATAAGATGGGTGGGACCTATATCTCCCTCCAATGCATTGGGTAAAGATTTTATATCTCATGAGATAGACAGGTCTGGAACGGTAGGTTATACCGGTTCAGTGAAACAGGACTGAAACGAGGGTTACTCGATTCAGAAAGGGACTTTGTCCACTAAGATAGTCTTGGCAATGAGTCTTGACTAACAAGAAATGATTTTCCATGATTATGTGTGCATGCCACAAAGTTTCAAGTTTTATGTTATGATTATGGGGATCTCATTTTCACTTCTATGATTTATCCCATGTTATGATATTATGAGCTCTTTTGCAGGTTAAGATTTCCAAAGGCTATGTTCTTATGTATATGATGTGATTGATATTTCTTTTGTTTACCCTTACTGAGCATTTGAGCTCACCCTTTTATGTTTTCTTTTCCCCAGGATATAAAGAAAGGTTTTAGGTAAAAAAAAGGGAAGATCTTTTTGGGAGATATTGAAGATCTTTCACCACGATTAGAAGATTACGTTCCGAGTTTCCAAAGACACTAAACTATTACGATCCTTGTGTGTGTTTTTGTTATGTACTAAGTATTCCGCAAAAGTAATGTAATGTCTATGTACGTTAAGCTTCGGGTCTCTACAGTTGGTATCAGAGGAAAGGTTTAGTCAACCTTTGGAAACTAGGATGCGAAAACGTTAGTGAGATCCCTAGAGATATTTCTAAGGTATGTCTAGGGATGTCCCTAGGGATAAGTATACGTATAGGTTATAGTAAAACAATTACGCTAACAATCATAGAATTAAACCTAAGATGTTGGATATTGAAGGTACTCCCCCTTTATTATGTTGTTTTCCCTAGCATGATTTTTGCCTCTCACACTATTCTTTTTGGGTTTTAGACGATGGCTGGAACCCGAAGGAACCGTGTTGATCAATGCAATGGACAATGCAATGATTTCCCTCCTGAACAAACAAATGTTATGGGAAATGGAGTGCAAAATCTTATTGCTATACTTACACAAGCTATGAATCATTCTGGACTTCCAAATGAGCAGAGAAGGGAACAATATTCTATTGAGTCCTTCATGAGGCAACGTCCACCTTCTTTCAGTGGGTCTTCTGATCCACTTGTGGCTGAAAAATGGATCAGTACTACTGAAAAGATATTTTCAGTTCTTCAATGTTCTGAACATGATAAAGTCATCTTAGCAGTATATCGTTTGGAAGGTGTAGCTGATCAATGGTGGAATCTTATCAAGAATACGAGTCCAAGAGATGAAATTGAGTCCATGGAATGGGAAGAGTTCAAGAACTTGTTTTTCAGTAAGTACTTCCCTCGTATTCTTCGAACAAAGATGGAGAAAGAGTTTCTTGAACTGAAGCAAAGGGATGATGAATCTGTTGGTACCCATGAAGCAAATTTTACAAGACTTGCATGGTATTCTTCTGGTATTATCATCCAACCTGATAGTAAAGTTGATCGATTTTTCCGTGGCTTAAAACCAAGTCTTCGAAGGGAATTAGCTATAAGAGACTTCAGTAGCTATGAAGAAATTGTGCGTTGTGCTATCAAGGTAGAAATGGAAGTTGGTGTTTCATATCCATCTCATGGTTTTGACAAGAAACGAAAGATGGAGTTCAAGGAGAAATCTCAGAATAATGGTGAAAAGAAGATGAATGTTTCCTTATGCACAAAGTGTGGAAAGAAGCATGGTGGAGATTGTCTTAAAGGGACTAGAAAATGTTTTAAGTGTGGAAAATAAGGTCATCGAGCAGCTGAGTGTCGAAGTAATGGAAAAAGGGTTTCTAATTATGTGAATAAAGCAAACACTGCAGAGAACGCACCGCCAACACTTCAATGCTTCAAGTGCAAGGAAATGGGGCATTATGCTAATAATTTCCCTAATCCAAGGGTTAGTGATGATCAATATGAGCAACCACTGAAGGCAAAGGACAAAGGGAAATCACATGCGATCACTATTGTCAATGTTGAATATGACAATGATGTGGTGGAATGATTATGTGTTTATGTAATGGGATTCCAAAATAATGTTGTATCATTGAGTATTGCAATATTTATTGATGTGGTATTCGAAGTGATTGAGATATTTTTTGGAAATAAGATGATATGCGCATAATGAAAACAAGAAAATGAAATGTTTAATAGTATTCATGAGCTCATGATTGATATAAGGACTAAGTGATATCATGGTTTGAGTATATAGAATTTTGAGGATTTTGGTATGTGGAAAGTGTTAACTTTTAACTGCACTCATGTTTTCACTAAGGTATTCAAGAGAATACACGATTAAGGACTTTGAATGTTTGGAATGTGACCAACAAGACATATCTTATGATATGTGGGGATCAACGACAGTATTAAATCTCTGGTAATCGTTGTCACTATATTATGAGAGTGGACTGCAGTATTATGTATAAGCCTAAAGATTAGACTGGATTATGTTGGACATAAGTTAGTATTGTTTAAGGATAGAAGATTTTCGATATTATTGATGGGATGTTATAGTAACGTAGTTTTAGAAAAAGGACAACCTGCAGGACGGGCGACAGCCCATCGCTTCGGACAAGGCTGTAGGAATCGAACCCACAACCGAAGTGCGACTGGCCTTTATCGCCTACCACTGGCCTACATGAAGTCCCTGTTTAGTAGAAACTAGTTTTATTATATTAAGCCGTATGATATATGAAGTATAAGTCCATTTTAGGAACAATATATGATTAATCTCACTATAGATCGACTTATGTATATAATTTTTGCTAACCTTTTGTTTGAGACAGATGGAATGACCCGTCATTCTATCACATGATCTGCTAACACTTCACAAATAACAAATTAAACTTCATTTATTTAAGAGATGAAGATGAAATTGTTAAAGGAATGAACAACAATGAGATTATACCAAAATAAAGTAAGTATTTATTCTAATTCAAATTCTTTAACTTTAGGGAAATGATCTTGAAAACCAAAAAATGTTGTCCTAGTTCTCTTATACCTGATGAATCAGATGGTACCTTAGATCGTCACAAATTTATGGATTTTTGATTACTGGCTTTTCCATAGCCATGTTCTCTACCACTCTCCATCAGAACATGATGGTTAGATTTCTCTTCCATATCCATATTTTCACCTATGTGGAAACCGAGTGATTAGTTTATTTGGGTAATCGTTACATTTCATAATTTAGTTTTTAAAGCCAAGTTTTGGTATTCCTTTTTACGATGTGGGTTTCTATTAAAGAAACTTTCGAATAGTAAACCATTTATAACCCTGACGAATTTCGAGGGCGAAATTCATTTTAAGGGGGGTAGAATGTAACAGCCCGAGATTTTATGAAAACTATTCTTTTTAATTTTATTAATGTCTTGTGTTATACGCTACACCAAAAGGAGCTTGCAAAACACACATCCTTGACTTGCCTTGCATTACACGCAATCGCGACCTTCCTCGATAGCGTGTGTAGTACGCAATAACGAGTTTCACTAAACAGCGATATGCTATTAAAATGTTATTAAAACTAGCCGTTATGAAAAGTAATAACCACTTTTTAAATTTTAGAAATTTTAAAATGGACTTCAATTTTGGATTCGGAGTATCGAATTTAGCCTAAGGTGAAATTTTGGTACTTTTCGGATAACTTTCATATTCTGATGAATAGTGAAAATTACTAAATTATAATTAAAAACAACTTTTTTAATAGAAATAATTAACAGTGATAAATCATTAATTTGAGTGGTTTTAAAGTATATTTAGAATATATTTTTACAATTTAATACAATGTTGGTCATTGGATGTAATTTCACATTTAAACTAGACATAAACAAGTGTCAATCTTTTGATAGATTTTGTTTCTTAAAAACAAGCTATTTGTTTTAACAGCGGGATTTAATTATAAAATTAATTAATGCAAATTTTATGTAATGAATTTGGTAAAATAGACTTCATTTTTGAATTCGGAATATGAAATATAGCTTGGGATGAAATTTTGGCACTGTTCTGAAAAACATCAATTTTTGATGAATAGTGAAACTACTAAATGGTAGTTAAAAAACTGAATTTTTCATAAAACTTAATTTTACCGCTTCTGTGAATGGAATTTAAAAAATCCGAGAGACACGGTTGATGTCAGTAAGTAAAATGTGGTTCAATGAGATGAAAATAATTTTTGGTGAATAGTAACTTTTTTCTTTTTTTTACAGCGGTTAATAGTAAATAGGGTAACTAAGGGTAAATATGATATTAATATTACCCTAACACATGTCCTATATCTATTGGACAAGTGTAATTCGACCAAAAACAAACTTAGGAATAAAATATGACCATTTAGGCCAACTTGGATTAGATTAGGAGATTTATTATTAATTTATTTAAAGATGGGTTAAAATAGTTAAAATCCAAGTTTAATAAGTAAATAATTTTTAATATGGGGTTATACATAAGATAAATTAGATTGTAAATATTCATTAGAAAGCTAAAAAGATTTACTACATGATGGTATTTTATTTTTAATTTTAGACATCAAACAATTTAATTTATTTATGACACAATGATGATGCAGTAATTATGTTATTAATTAAATATTGACATAATTGATGTTATAAACACAAAAATAAATATAATTTGAGACTTTTTATGAATTCCACTAATTTTCTAGGTTACTATGATATATTAGTGTTGATTTAATCAACTTGGTTAGAACATATAATTCTGTTATGACTTTCACAAAAATCATATATCAAATAGTGTCAAAATTGACACAAAATAGTTTTTAAATAAAATAAAATATTATTAATTGTTATTTTATTCCTAAAAATATAAGGTTCGGCCAAATGACTTAGATAAGGATATATATTTTAATAATAAACAATTTGGGGTTGTTTTGGCATGTTATAGTAAGTGTATTAACCATATAGTGAAAGAAAACAAAAAGACATGGTAAAAGTTAAATTATTTAACTTAGAGTTAAATCTAATTGATAAGGTTAAAATAATAACCTAAACTTGTCTAAATCCTATTGGATGATAGGATTTCTACCCTTCCCCACTTTATCTTCAAAATAAGACCCTTTGGAACCATTATAAACCGATTTTGACTTTAATATAAAATAATATTTTGAGATATTCCAAAGGTGCCCCTCTCCTCCCTTATAAAAGGACACCTCCTCCCCCTCCTCCTCACACCAATTTGAGCACTAAAGCTCGGCCAACCCCTGCAATTTTCTCCTCTCCACTTCCCTAGAATAATCCTAGAGGTCCTGGTATTCTCCAAAGACCAATCTTAGTTCCTTAAGTGGAGGATTCAAAGAGGCGTTCCAAAGAAGAGGTAATATCCATTACCGATCTTTTCAATTTCTTTCTTCTTCAACTTCTTCTTCTTTAGTTGTTTCATAACAAAGTAATAACATAAGTATTACTTACATACTGATATGTTATTATAAATATGAAACAATACTATTTCACCATCTATCCATCCTACGGAAAAAGAAATCACCGCGCGTGCGTACGTACGGAATACCGTCTCCACGCCGTGGTGTAATCTATTTTCCACCACCACCTTAAATGGATGGGTATAATGGTGTAAAGAATAACTATACATAGTTATTACAACATCATATTGATTCTGATATATTGTATGATCCACTCCAATTCAATTCAATATTTATAGAAATGATATCATCGCTCGTGCGTACGTACGGACTACCGTCTCCACGACGCGATGAGATTCATTCTCCATGTTAACCATTTAAGAATGACTATAATGTATATATAAGAAATAATAATGAAATATATGACATTATAAAGCTACTGAATTTATGTATATATATACATATGTATGTCATCTACTTACTGCCATTTCAAGACAATAAGGAAAGGAAAACATCGTTCATGCGTACGTACGGACTACCGTCTCCATGAACGGTGTTTTTCATTTTATTTATCTACCTATTATATACTGAATATATATGATATATAAATCATATTTTATATTCTGGAAGTGAGTAAATCATGATATAAGTAATAATGATGTCAATAACAACAAGTCAAAACACCTACGATAAATGAAACGATTTTACCCAAAACGCTTCTTTAACATGGAATTTACAAAAGAACGGGTAATATAATGTCATAAGTGAACCATATATGATATCATAACAATGAATATGATTCTGTAATAAGTCAATAACATGATTTAAATCATTATACAGGAGGTTCGGACACTTACAAAGCAAGTCGGACCTAAGGTAAGGGAAATATCACAATCTCATTTTTATCCGAGATTGTTTATTCGTAAGTATTTACTGGGGTGTATTTTATCATCCACATCCATGTTTCATAAATATGTAATATTATTTCCATCCACATACATTTGTTTAAATCCATTTTTACCCTTCAGTGAGTTTTTAGTAAAAGAAATGAAAGGAATCTTTTGTCGTTTTTCGTACGAGGTACTTTTTGACTTTTCCGACTAAAGTACGAACAATGTTTTTTTAACTTATATGGCACGAACGGATTTTTACGGTTTTATAAAGCCTTATTTTCATGAACCTTCCTCCAAAATATTTCATGACTATTTTCAATAAAATCTCTTTCTTTTAAAATTGCATGATGTTTTGTGAAAAGAAATTGATTTTGAATAAGAAAGGATATTTTCCTCAATAATTCAATTCATGTGTTTTATCAAAATTATTTTCCATCTAAGATAATAAAGGATTCTGTTTCTATCCATATTTTTACATTGATTTGACTATATTGTGATGGAATTATATTTATGAATTCCTTTATCTTATATGAATGGTTTTATGATGTCATGTTGTTTAAGAATCCCATTTTTATTACATGGGTTATGCAATGATGTATGGTTTATGATTTTGTGGCACACATAAGAATGGTATCATTATGATATGGGTGGGACCTATATCTCCCTCCAATGCATTGGGTAAAGATTTTATATCTCATGAGATAGACAGGGCTGGAACGGTAGGTTATACCGGTTCAGTGAAACAGGACTGAAACGAGGGTTACTCGATTCAGAAAGGGACTTTGTCCACTAAGATAGTCTTGGCAATGAGTCTTGACTAACAAGAAATGATTTTCCATGATTATGTGTGCATGCCACAAAGTTTCAAGTTTTATGTTATGATTATGGGGATCTCATTTTCACTTCTATGATTTATTCCATGTTATGATATTATGAGCTCTTTTGCAGGTTAAGATTTCCAAAGGCTATGTTCTTATGTATATGATGTGATTGATATTTCTTTTGTTTACCCTTACTGAGCATTTGAGCTCACCCTTTTATGTTTTCTTTTGCCCAGGATATAAAGAAAGGTTTTAGGTAAAAAAAAAGGGAAGATCTTTATGGGAGATATTGAAGATCTTTCACCACGATTAGAAGATTACGTTCCGAGTTTCCAAAGACACTAAACTATTACGATCCTTGTGTGTGTTTTTGTTATGTACTAAGTATTCCGCAAACGTAATGTAATGTCTATGTACGATAAGCTTTGGGTCTCTACAGGGCATGTGGTTTAGCATAGCTCTCACAAGGTGTGTTCAAAGATGATCAAGGGTGTTTGCAGTGTGGGTCATCACAACCCATGAGAACTAATGTGTGTGTGTGTTTGTTATATGGTTTTGATCCCTTATTCCTTATAACATCTAGATTATTTTATTTAGTATTATATATTTTAATATTTAGAAAAAATTTATAAAATGTGAGATTGGTGTGTGGGTAATTAATCACACTAGTAAGGAGTTCCATTTTTATCATTACATTTTTATCAAATCAATAATGGTGGTTTTTCCTCCTAAGGACCCTTTCATCAACCAAATTTCTAACTAAGTAGAACCTTGATGATGACATATTCCTCACCTATATCACTAGTTTCATTCTCAGCCATGAATTCATGACATAACTCAATGTTGAATAGAAATTTGATTAAAAAAATGATGTTATAATTTTATTAAACATCTAACATATTGTATAAGTATCTATTAGAACATATGATGTCACTCCCACTGGTTTTATAGCAAATTTAGTAATCATATTTAATTCCAAGGGACCTAGAATAGTTCATTTTATATTTTTCATTTCATCGAGTTTTCCTATTTCATCAAAATATTTTTATACTTATACTCTCTACAAATACTAAAATAATCATCTAATATCCCTTAAGGAAATAAAATTTATGCCACATATTTGTTTGTATTTTATTAGTGAACAAATAAATGTTATTTCAATCATAAAAAACCCTTTTAATCAGAAAAATTTTGAATGAGTATATATATTTGTATTATTAATTTAGAATATATTTCAAAGATTACTATTAAAGGATAATACCAATATGTGAATAAAATTTAGAAATATGGTTGGGAAAAAGAGATAGGGAGTGTTAGTGGTAAATACCTTGAAAAATAATATCACATATATTATTTGAGGTATGGTAAATTCATTTTTTAAAATTATTACTCCTTTTTTTAAAAAAAATTATGGGAAATTTATTTCACAATGTTTTGTAACTTATTCTTCAAACCATACTTCTACGGAAACAAGATTTATTTTTTAATCATTTAAAGAAATTATATATTTCTTAAAATATATTTAATATTTTCAAGTAGCTTTCTAGGTTATGATGTTATAAATGAAATGTTATTTTATGCATATCGATGATAGACATATTTCTATATACCAAAATACACTATAATTATCATTGACATAATATATTTATTATAGAATTCATTTTAATATGTATAATTTCATTATATTAATTATTTGAAGTGATTTTTGTGAAATATGAATATCTCATAACAATTCTAATTTGTTTAGAAAATACATTTTTTTAAATTATTATGTGATATAAAATTATATTATCTTGATTTAACATATTTTTTTTTCAGAAGGGCCATTTAGTGGAAATTTAATGAGAAAATAAAACATTGAAAAATATTCTAAAAAAAATCGAAACACATGGGTATTGACATAGATAATAATTTATGGGGAGTGATCCCATAAAATTAAATACCTTATTGTCCAAATTGTGATACTACTACTATACACATTAATTACTTTATGGTTTCCATGTATCATTAATTGTTAGAGAATGTTATTATTTTAATTGAAATTTTAACCAGAATTAAGTTAAAATTCATGTATATAGCTAAAAAATTATTATATCATGAAATAAATTTGGATTAAATGGTAATATATATTAGTAATGGGTTTTAATCATATTTAATATCGTTATATTTTTAAATAACCATAGCTATATTTTGGAAAATTATTCATTATACAAAATGTGTTATTTGATAAAATCATTTTATAGAGTTATTATAATATTTATTAATAGAATTTAACAATGGATTAATACCCTTTATTGGAAATTTTTTCTCACCCTATAATTTAAAATTATATTCACATGATGAATTGAACATCTAGACATGGTGGTCCAAATGTATGAATGAGAAATATTAGCATTATTTAATGAAAAACAAGGTATGAAGATAGAAAATATATTAAAATTACTGAATTTTTTTTAAATTAATATAATTAAAATACATTAAACCTATCACAATAATGACAAAAAAATTGATGATGGAAATTTAATTGTATTACATCGTAGATGTAGTATTTTACTTGTATAAATGATACACACACTCTGTTTCCATTTTATATAAAAGTAGGTTGATAAATATTGTTTAATAATAATAATATCATCATAGTATATTTATGACACAACCGTAATAATTCTTTGATAAATACCCCATATATAGAGGTGGTAAAATAATACGGTATGAGAACACGATCAGTTATGGTGATTACCACTTCCTTGAAAAAACATATCCAGATATCCTCTTATGGACGCTCTAGAAGGTGTTGTGGAAATAAAGGCACCTCTATATGTGTATATGTAACTTTGTGGATTGTTTTAGATAAATGGATCCAATTTTTTAATTAAATTAATATAGGAGTATAAATTTAATACATGAGATGAATGATTGAAATGTAATTTTTCAATGTTTTTTATATTTATATAGAAGGAAATAAAACCAAAATGACTCAAATTTGAAGGTGAAAAGGTTAAGGTCTTCATAAAACAATAAAACGGGGTTTAAGTGTTTTATTAGGAAATTTTAAACCTTAACTTGTAAGATTGACACACGATAAACCTATTTTAACATCAACTATAATATTGAATTCTTCAATCATAACTAGTCATAAATTAACATAAATATTCAAAAAAAAGGAATGAATGGAAAAAAGATGATATATTCATCCAATTATGTTTATACATCTCAAATTTATTTTTTTAATTATTTTTAATTAATTTATAAAAATATATTTTTTCATATAATATCATTAATTTAATTTTTGGCACAATTAATTTTTTTAACAATAATGACATCATGAAAAGCATTTCACAAAAATAAAATAATTAAAATATCAATAATATATATTATTCATTTTTAATTTTAAGGAACATAATAATTAACACTATTTGAATTACATTAAATATTTTAAATATATTTTATTTTATTTTTATATTAATATAATTAATATAATAATTCTATTGTAGTATCAATTAATATAGTTAATTTTTGAAATATTCTTAAATAAATTAATATGATAAAATAAATTAATTAATATTTCAAGTGTACATTTAAAAAATTACCACATTTTATTCTTATGGATGAATATTTGAGTAGTTAAATTCAAGAGTGTGACATTTTATTTTTATTATTTTCATGAAATAATATAAAGATCTATATAAATGATAAATTAAAATTAGTGGAAATGTTTTAATGATTTGGATGTAAATAAAAAAACTCTATTCATCTAATTGGATAATGAAAATTTTAGAAAAAATCCATTGCCTTAATGAATGTTTTTAACACTATTTTTCACATTCAAACAATACTGTGTTAACTAATATTCACCAATGATACAATTTATAAAAGAAAAATAAAGAAATTAGACAAATTAAATAAAATTTATCTTTAAAATTGAAAATATAGAATCTATTTTTCAATATTCAATTCACATACGTTAATGAATTGTATTTTGAATTAATCTTTAAAAAACCTCATGAAATGTAGTTTTCATGAAGAATATGGTTTTTGAACTATTAATGTTGTTAAAAAAATAAAGTGAATAAAATTATTTATAATTAAATTAATTTAAAAAAATTCATAAAAATTAACTTATTTTACCTTTTAAACCATTAAAAAATGAAAATTTGAAATTTTATTTAATGATAATGTACTTTTCAAAAAAATTGGAATTTTCAACTATTCATCAAAAATATCATGGTTTTAAAAAAGTATTACTAAATTCAATATTAAGTATTTGTGATACATTAATTTCAAAAAAGAAGTATATTTTTTTAAATAAAAATTTTAATAGTGGAAACAATTAATTATATTATTTTCACACAAATGAAAAAAACTCATTTTGAGGAAAAAGATTATTCTAAACCTTTGAAGACTTTAAAATAATCAAATTATGTATGTATAAATATAATTTATTTATCTAAAAAAATTATATATGGATATAGTTAAAAACTAATATATTCGAATTTATTCCTGAAAATTATCAGCCAGGGTATAACCTAAGCAATGTAATTCTTCATTTATATATAGGGAATAATTTATCACATGATATCGAAGGAATTAATTTTTTTTGAAGATATACATATTAAAAAATATCTAGGTTTTAAAACCTAAAATAATACATAGAAAATGTCAGAATCTATATTATAATAATAAAATGGTTACATATTCTTATATCCTATCAGGTAATATGACTCTTTAGCAAACAATTCACTATGTACATCAATGTATAAGAAATTATTTTTCCTCTAAAACAAATTTATAAAAAAACACACAATGAATACCACATTCATTAAATGAATGAAATTATATTGTTATATATATAATTAATAATACACACCCAACATATGGTGTTATCCCATCTATTGGTTACAACCCTAATGCATGCCCAAAGAAATCAATCTTTCTTATGACCATTGTAGTTAACAACAAGAGCCCTCAAACACTATCTAACTAGAGACCAAAGTATGGAAAATTTAATGTTTTGTAATAGAATATGAGTCTCTATAATAAAACAACTCAAGATAGATTATTTTAATATATTACTGTAGTTTATCTTCAGCTAACATGATATAGGAATCTCCGTTGAATATATCAAACCCTATACAACAATTTTTATTTATTATACTTCTTGGTGACCCTCTCAATAATAATGTTTAACCCCATGTACCAAAGGGTGTGTTCATCATGAGTATTTCCTATTATAGATTCATATCCTCCTAACTCACATTAATGAAGATAAACAAACTATTCATAAATCCCCAAAGGTTTCTATTACTATTAAGAATTCATAACTAAACACATACAATGTGATATCCCATAAAAATGTTAATTAACTATATTTGATTAATTATATTAGCTACATAATAAAAGAAACATTTATAGTATATAATGGTGGAGTAATTATAACTGCCAAATCCATCGATTCATAACGAAGTCTATTTGGGATGACTACACATCAATTAAGATATCGACTAACAAAAACATCAAGGACCACACATCTATATCTCTTATAATAGACAGAGTATAATGCATCCATTATTTTAATGACCAAATATTTTAGGGGTAATTTCAATGAAATCTCCCACAACTATAACCTCTAGATATGTAGAAAAAATAATAAAGGTAACCTGGTATTGAATAAATAGATGAAAAAACATTTAAAATTGATATTGTCTGGTATACACATATAAGAACTGATTTTTGGAAAAGTGTTCTATTTCCAAGGATCAAATATCATGATCCCATAAACTCAATCTCTATTTTTATGAGAATGTAATTATTTCCACATTTTAACTGCATCATTAATGAGGAAACATTCCACCTAACTACCTCTCAAAATATTTCAATGAAATATCGATCTCCCTTCACTCTCAATTAAATAAAATTCAACACTAATTTTCAACAAATATCCTCTATATGAGAACCATTTTCATTTATTACATAATACAAACATGTATTACTATAAAAATTTATTGAATTAATAGATAATTATATTTCCCAAAATCATATAAACTCCTCTCCAACATCAGTAATTTTTAACACTAATATTCACCCGAAATCTTCTACTATGTATTACCATCCTAAAACATGTCAACATTTAACAGTTATAATAGTAAGACATATAAAATCACATGTGGATGAGGACCAACAACTACATATATAAGAAAATAACTATGTTTTAATCATGATATCATGTAATTTCATTATGATACTTTAATTAAATTCATTTTTAATATCCCACATATCATCCCAATTATAAAAATAAAAAAATAAGATAATATATACCTATCAGGGGTATTTTACTAGAATCTAGCATCATCATAGATATTTTATATTTTATGTTTATGTACCATTATTTGAATAATAAGTGTATTCGATCACCTATGTCCAAGCTAATTCCCCATGAAACATCAAAAAAAGGAGTTCGATTGATAAATTTTTTCATTAAAACCCATAAAGCCTCTATTTTTTTATAACTCTAATATCCATCACCACACTAGAACATATATCCAATAATAATATTTCTCAAACATCCCCCCAAGAACCCGTCATGGTCCCATAGTAAAGGAATGAGTGACCCGCCAAATACCCCTTTCAAAAAGGTAGTTGATTAGTTACAAGAGTTGAGGCTATAATAAATATTAATTTAAGGGAATTGTCCACAAAATTAACAAAATATAACATAATATATTAAATTACCTAATATATCAAATAATTACAACCATTAACACTACATTTATATGTCACAAATAAATATGGATTCTAAATAAGTTCTAAAAATATTCTTATATTTCTAAATAGGATCTCAGATCATGAATTCCATTAGCTAGTACAGTCTAGCTCAACCATTGTACCACTCATGAATCCATAATATATATATATATAGTGATGAGAATATAAGAAATATTAGTATTATCATCCCTAACTCTTATTTTAAAAATGTGGAAGAAGCATATTAGTGCCTCCATGATCAATAAACAAAAACCAATCACAGTAATGAATTATTAACTATCACCTAGCCTCATTAAAGATTTATACCCCATTTTTATATCAATTTATAATAACATTATATGAAAATTTGATATGTTTAAAAATTTATTTGTTATGTATACATCCCTTTTGTTTTAGTCATTGTCAAGTCCCAAGGAAATATGCATTCTAATGCAATCTTACTTATATCCTTGTGTACATATAACTATGTACGACCACACACTCATAACCCAATTTACACAACCATATAGTGATTCTAGACATCACATTATCACATCATGAAAATATCATAGTTTGTGTTATTATTATGAAGGATATCAACTATATAGAATCATACCTTGTTTGAACCCCACCATGTAACCATATCACAAATGCAACCCATTTTTTCCAGAATATATATAGTATATCCCATTTTCATCACAATATATATATATATATATTTAATATTCCAAAATCACACATCATATTTTTTATTTTTTGGACATGTTCTCGAGTTCATGTAGTTAGTTATTTATTCCTTCAATAATAGTGATACTGAGAATGTAGACCCAATAGAAATCTATAAATAAAATTTTTATGTTTTCATAATCTATATGTTCTTTTTAATATATATAAATAAAATATATTTTTTTATAGTTTTCATCAACAATAACATCCACAATGTATACACAAATATAAGACTAATTCCTCCCACAATAGTTGATACATCATTATGTTCAATCACAAACAATCTCCTCATTTAGTATTCCAAATCTATCCTGAAAAATTCAAAAATGAAAATAAAAAACAAATTACCAAATTCATATTTCATTTATTATTTAATTTTGAAAATTTAATGTTTCGTCATATTATATTTGATAAATTCTACAAATAGAATTACGAAACTCAAAACATTCATCCAACGAAATTTTATGTTAAATGACTCTTTACACTTCCTACCACTTTAAGTATTCGTTTCTATTTATTTACATATTTTATATAATTCGCCATATATTTTAAAAAACTATTGAGTTATTTATAATTATTCGCTTAGAAATACTTCATTTATTAATTCCATTCCATTAATAATGACATATTTTATGTTTTTCATCCATAATCCAAATTGATAACCCCCTACACCCATGAAAATTACCGTTAAAAGTATTAAAAATACCAAGTCCAATAGCTATCATAACCAAAACAATATCTCTACCACTAATCCAAAACAACCACCACATCATCAACTTACTCTCTTCCATTATAGACAAAAAACCCATTAGTAACCAATTAAACCCACCAATAATGACATGATATAATTTAAAGGAAAATTTAGACTCAACTGATTGAATAACCTCTAATTTATCATTGTTTTGTTTTATGTAAAAATGTCATGTCAAATTATATAAATAAAAATTCAAAAATTAAAAAACACAATTTTATTACTACATTTAATTGATTGTTTTTAATATAAGGGTGTTAAAATATATCAACAATAGAAAAACTATTCCATAAAAAAATTATTGAGCTATGTAATTATAGAAACATTAAACAAATGAGTAATGAATACTGATAACATGAGGAATTAAAATAACCTAATATTAAACTCCTATATTAGTAAAATCTCTACTCCATTTAATTATATTAAATAAGTTAATCATTGTAATCAGCTCAAGAAAATAAATTGTGTACTAAAAAATCCACATATAACAAATAATAAAGTCTATCATTCTATCCCTCAACTATTGAATCAATAATTACATGACAGAAATATAAGAAGATTAACACTCTATATTAAACACTCAATTAATGATCTTGAGTAGTACAGAAGTTCTCTAGATCAATAATCACAATGATAAAAAATAATAAAATCAGTTTCATACTATGGTTATAGATTTTAAAAATTAAATGGGAAATAATTGATCATGCTGATTGCATGGAAATAAAGAAAATTATAAATTTTAAGGATTGATCTTGATCTCATAGAACCAATAATAATTTAGGTTTAAAAGTATGAACTATGGTATCTTCAAACACTCCTAAAAGTGCATTGGGGTTGAATGATTCCTAAATTGTGAAGAAAAATTATAGAATGACCACAAATTTATAATTACTCATGTAAAAACATAAATCAATGGATTATAGGATAAATCAAGGAATATTTCATCAATGATTCAAAATTCATTTTGAAATACATTCCAAAATATAAAGGTAATATGGAATTAAATTATATACAACTAATGAAGGCCATGAAATGAATTAAGTGATAACCCTATGATACTCAAACTCTTTAGGATAAGGGTGTTATCCCCATCCATTTTCCCATCACATTTTCCCCCAAAAAATATTTTGAAATTAAGAAAAAAAATTAAACAAGAATCCATATATATAAATTTTAATGATACTAGTATCTTAATAATCTAACATCTATCTATAGATTTTATACTGAAATATCCCTTCAATAAGATTAATCATAAAATAATTCCCAGGATTTCTAAAACATATAATTCTAATACCAAAAAAACATCATGATCAAATCATTATTATACTAATTAAAATAAAAAAAACTAACCATTCATAATATTTAATCAAGAATATTCACATTATATTAACCAAGGGTATCATTTATGTAAATGGAACCCAATGAAATTTACACCCTGACCATATTTTGAGGTGGCTTGGTCATAACATAAATAACATTTAATATTTTTTTTATTAATATTCAATACATATAAAAATTATAAATGAATGAGGATTTTAAAGGTTCCTTGAATTTTGATGCTAGATACATAATTATATTATTTCATAAATTTTCATAAATATATCTATAAAGTTTAATTTTTTAAATAAGGCGGTGCTTTGGTCAAAATACCAAAGAAAAATTTATAAATAAGAAAATCTTATAATAGTATAAGAGGCGGGATCATATATTTTTTTCTCACATGAATAGGAAGTAGGTTTTCTTGGAGATCCTTTATCCAGGTTATATCTTGCGCAACCCCTTTATTGGTGAGACCATCAGCAACCATATTCACCTCAGGGAAGGTATGGGTTGCAATAAAATTGGTGTCATAAAGGGTATAATAAAAATTCATCCAATGCGTAGTAGGAAACCAAGATAGATGAATCACTCTTTTCCAAATGTCCTGCACCACAGTCATAAAATCACTTTCAATACACAAGTTATTCCAACCACAGTGTATGGAAAAGGAAATGGCTTGAACCACAATCAGAGTTTTGGCTTCCATAAATATTGCAATATTACAGCCTCCATAAAAGTACCCAATGATCTGTCCAAGATGATTTCTGTAGATAGCGCCACACCCAGTGGGACTAGGATTTCTTTTGGAGGCTCCGTCCACATTGATTTTAATCCACCCTTGGAGCGGTGGTCTCCAGAAAATGTCAAAAGTGGGTTCGGATAGAAGAAAGTGGAAACAACATGAAGATGTCACAAAACCATAAAATCTCTCACCAAGATGTCACAACACCCTTTCAGAATTGGCACAGCTTCACGAATATTGATGAGAATCCTAATTTTACCTAAATTGAAGTTCATAAATAAATTGTTGTGATAAAAGAACATTTCAATAATATAGTATTACTTGAAGAATCTCTGCACCCCTGTAAAGAAATTTGTTTTTTATTTTTGGGAGTTTTAATTTTCCACAAAACATTTTTATTATGCATTTATAGAATCACGAATTGCCCATCTGCAATCAAATATGTCAAAAATTTAGTTCTAAATAGTAGGGGAAGTAGTTCAAGAAAAAAATAATTGGTTAGTATACTCTCTAGGTTGATTACAGAGACAACATTTACAATAATGTTTAATCCCAAATATTTTCAAACAAGAATCAGTGGGAACTCTCTTATAGTCAATATGAAAAATAATATTGAGTCTGGAAGGATTAATCCAATAATTATCAAAGAATATAATCAACTTAATGTTATTTTTAGAGCTATGAATGGTGTGGTTGTAGAATGTTTTTTAATTTAGCAAACCATTTTGAGTAGGTTCACATATTAGAAAATCCATTGAGATAAAAAATGATAATTATCAATAATTTAAACCACATTGTTAAGAAGTGTGTCAAAATGATAATTGAGAACATTGTTGATAGTGTATTTAACATTTTCTGGGAGATGATCAGGAGGAATTAATGTAATTATTGGAGTACCAGTCCATTTATTCTACTAGATTTTCATGAAAGAGTTTCTATAGACCATCCATCTAGAATTGGTCATAATGTTGGCATACATATATCAAACAGAGGGAAAAATAGAAGTGTTCAGGTAGTTCTTAATACCTCCCCTCAATCTATCTAGGAACCTATTTTTGAGGAAATAAATTGATGGTGTATCATTGTGAATTAGGTTCAAAGTTAGTCTACATTCAATGGCCTCATATAAGAGATTTATGTTTTTAATACCAAGACCACCCTAATCTGAAGGCTTACAGCAAGTAGCCAAGGGGATTTTTACAAGATTCATATCCAAGGTTCTTGCAGTCCAACCAATGTTTTTGATATAAAAATTTAAAATATTACTTTTTATATAAATCATAATTCAAAACTTTCATCAAAACATGGGGAAATAAAACACAAGAAATAGTAGCCCTATATTTATAATAAGGGTGGACGTTGTAGATAACATCAATAATGGAACTAATAGACATAAAAGGTGTATGAAAACATAAGACGGTACATGTTTTTTACTTATATTATTCAATAATAAAAATTTATGTATCACAATCTCAAAAAGAGATTCATTACAATATTTATGATTAATATTTTTTTTTTCAAAGAATAAATAATTATTCAAGAGTCATAAGATTGGAATGGTGAATAATCATCATAGAAAATCATAAAATTATAAACAAATCTAATAAAATTCATGTTCACACATAATATCACGGTAATATAAATAATCTTTCATAGTCACACATCAAATTAAGAATATATCCTTTTTAAATCATGTCCATTCATTCTAGAGATCTTCACAAGTTACAATCACAGGCATGCATCCAAATGTGATCATATATATTTTAAATCATGTCAAAAAATTTCAAAATAATCTTACAAGATAAATATATATTAATAAAAAAATATTTGGTATGATATAACAGATGCACCCCTCGTATAATCAAAATATTTTAAAAACATTTCCACTAGATCCTGAAATCATGTAATATTATGTTTTTTCTTAACACATTATAAAGAAAAATGGATTTCATTAAAGTATATGCAACCTAATAAATAACCTAATAAAGATTTATTATAGATTTTATAATTGGATTATAACACTAATTATGTGTATGTAATAAAAATGGTTATTTTTATAGATGCAAATACCACAAAAATACCATAAAATAATTTCATGAATAAAACAAATATTTATTTTGTAAATCATATATTTAAAATAATTTTTTACAGAATAATCGATAGTGATGAAAATTTTATATATCATTGGAAACATATAAATGAATATTAATTGAAAATATTAATCATGATGTCAAGGAAACAGATCATGTGATATTTGTTAAAAAAAGATTCTGGTCATGCACTTGGTTAATGATCATATTTTGGAAAATAGGATGAATATTATTTTGAAATATTAATATAATCCAAAATATAGGTAAATAATATATTAATAAATAATTTTTGATTAATATAAAAATATTTGACGCCATTTTACATAAAATATGTAGATTTGGAAAATTATTCTCAAATAATGAATAAATGAATTCATCTTATCTTAAAAACATTTTCCAAATAGTTTGATATACGAAAGAGAGGGTAATTTGTGAAAAAATGAAAACAAGCGAAATAAATTTTGAATAAAAATATATATTTGGTTTCAAGGATGAGTAAAACGTAATATATCTATATTGAAATTTAATATAAACATTCCCAAAATGAAATGTGATTGTAACTTAAATATTTTACCAATAGTCTCATCCTTTATTTTTTACATTAAATCCTCCAAAATAATAAATTTAAATTTATTTAAAATATATATGAGAAATTTATTAATATATATACTCCATATATAACTCCATTATGAATTACAATTATACTTTTATTGATAAATCTTAATTAGTATATTTATTCTGGGGAAAACTCATTTTTTTACATGCATGTTTTGATTCATCTATTCACTTTCTTATAGCATAGTCATGGTTTAATAATATCAGAAACATTATTAATGTAATTAATATAATATGTGTGAGTTTTATATAATTTTATAAGAATTAATTTCTTTTAATAATTATTTACAACTCTTCATAGAGATAGTTGTTCAAACATGCAAATGAGTGATGATTTGATATTTTGGTTGATGAGAATATATTTAGTTAAATAATATTTCAAAAGAATGGAAAAATTATTATATCATAAAAATAATATATATTTAATAAATATATATTTATTTAAATCTTTGAAAATTCGAAATGAAAAATTATTCATATCATTTTTTGGATGTGGTAGTCAACAAGTACACACAAGTGACTTTATCATCTTCAAACTAAATGTTTGGAAAGAAGAATAATAAGTTATGATAATTAACTTGGCATAATTATTTCATAAATATAAAATATTGTCCCTATGTTCATCCAAGTATAAATCTATCACATATATTGGTGGGTAATGAATCATTTCACTACATGTAGATGATAGTCCACATGTACACGTTTGTGATTTATTCATTTATGGTTTCACAGAAAGGATATGGAAAATTGTTTTACCATTATAATAATAACATCATAATATATTTCTGATATTGGAGTAATTATTTTCTATGGATTCAATACATTTAAAAGAATCTAAAGAATAAATAATATTTTAACGAGTATTTCAAGATGATTTACTATTCATTGAGTGACCAAAATTGGCATACACATTATTCCTTGAAATGATTTTACATGATGAAGACAATGAGATCAAGAATGAAGGGAAATGAAGTAGGATTTTTTTATATAGGTACATGTATAAATTAAAGACACAATTTTTTATAATAATGTGAGTAAATAGGATCCCAATTGTATGTTGGGTTATGGACAAAAATGAATTTTGTTAAAAAAATTAAATAATATAAGATCACATTTTTCAGAATGTGGATCCAAATGGCTCAAACATTGAATGTATTTTATGATAATTTAAAAATATTCTGAAATAATAATATTACTAAACGTTTAAGATTCAATTGTAATAAAATATATTTGTTAACCCCCCAAGAAACCATTTATAAACAAGGTAAATTTCTTAACTATTTTTATAATTGATTATGAGAGAATATTAACTATTCTCTATTTAGATATATATATTTTTATGATTCCAAATTTGGATTAAATTTTTTAAAATTCAATTTCTAAAATTTGAAAAAATACTTTTGAGATAATGATGTAAAACCCAAAAAATCCATTTTTATAAAAAATTCATTCTTAAAAATATAAAAATATTACGTTCATTTCATTAAATGTCTAGAATATTATATTAATGTTAAACTACTCAATTAATTATATTATCTATGAATTTAATTAAAATTAATTATCAATAAATATTAAATTTGTAACACCCCAAGCTTCCATGGTATGTTTCCCTTTGAATAATACAACAACTTGTGTTGTATCCAACTTCGAGTTCTAACAAACCACAACCAATAAAACTAGCCATTATGAATAGTAATTCACACTTATTGAAATTTTGTAAATTTAATATGCCAAAATGGACTTCATTTTGGGATTCAAAATATCAAAATAAGCTTATGGAGAATTTTTGGTATTTTTCGGAAAACATTCAATTTTCGATGAATAGTGAAAAACATTAAGGTATTCTTTAAAACCGAATATTTATTTAAATAATTAGTTATTTTTTTTAAATTTACATTAGGTAAAAATATATAATTGATACCTATAAATGTTCAATGTAATTCATTTGATTCATTTTATAATAATATTATATATATATATATAATTTTATTGAACTTTTTACAGTCTTTTACACACCTACTATGCACACTACCAAATTTCCAAAAAACACAATTTTATCACTTCTATAAATTTAATATAAAATATATGAGAGACACAGTTGATATCATTAAGTAAAATGTGGTACAATAAGATGAAAATAATTTTTGGTAAATAGTAACTTTTGACTTTTATTTACCACGATTAAAAGTAAATAGAGTTATTAAAGGAAAAAATGATATTGTAATTACCCTAAACCATGTTATAAATCTATAGGATACGTTTATTTAGACAAAAATCAACATTAGGGATAAAATATGATCATTTTGTTCCACTTGGATTAGATTAGGAAATTTATTATTATTTTATTCAAACAAGAGTTAATAGTGATAATTTCAAAGTTTAATAACTTCAACATTTATAATATAGAGTTATACATAAGATAAAATCAAATATAAATTTTAATTATAATGATAAAAAGAATTTATATATAATGGTATTTTATTTATAATTTTTAGACATTAAAGAATTAAATTTATTTATGACACAATGATGTTCCAGTAATTAAATTAATAATGAATGATTAAAATATTTGATATTATAAATATTCGAATAAATGTCAATTGAAAATTTTGATGAATTAAACTAATTTTATATGTTAATATTACATATTAGGGTTTATTAAATGAATTTTTGTCGAATTAATCAAGTTTTTATGACTTCGACATAAATAAAATACTAAAGATTGTCAAAATTGACATAAATTAGTATTTGAAACAAATACTATATTATTAATTTATATAATTTTCCTAAAAATATAAGGATCTAAAAAAGTACTTTGATACAGTTATATATATCAATAATTAACAACATGGGTTTCACTTGGCTATTTATAGTATGTTTATTAACCATATAATATAAAAATACAAGGAGACATGGTAAATATCAACCTATATAACTAATAGTTAAATATAAAAGATAAAGATAATATGGTGACCTAAACTAGTCTAAAACCTATTGGTTGAGAGATTTTATACCCATACCCACCTTAACCTCTAAATAAACACTTTTGGGGCCATTATAAATCGAAAATGATTTGATAATAAAATAATATTTCAAAATTTTCTTAAAGTGACCTTCTGCTCTCTTATAAAAGGGAACATCCCCTTCTCTCAAAACCACACCTCCAAATCCACTTGGCTCGGCCAACCCCTACCCATATATCCTCCCAAATACCAACACATAATCTTATAGTCATTAAATTTACTGAAAACCAAACCTATGGATCCCTTTCAATCAAATCAATAGGAATCACCTGAAGAAGTGGTAATTATTTATCCACCTCTATCAAGTTATTTTCTTCATCCACTTCCTCCTTCATTCTTATTCTTAGACCAAAATAATAACTCTAGTACCATTTTTCATACATTGATGTTATTATAAATGTGGTACAACCATATTTATTATTCTATCCATTCAATGAATGACAAAGTCACCATGCGTGCGTACGTACGGCTTACCGTCTTCATGTCATGGTATAGTTTATTATTCAAACCCTTCATTATTTGGAATGGTATAATAATGAGTATAAAAGTTGTATATAATAAATATAACAGGTTTTTGATTCAATATATATTATATACAATCCAATTATATACGATTTCACCATCCATATTATGGTATTGTCGCTCGTGCGTATGTGCAGATTACCGTCTCCATGAACGTGATGAGACTAATTCCCCATCATAACCAGTCATGAATAAATTCTATTTTATGATTAAAAATAATTTTGAATAACATAATATAATACTTGACATGAATCAAATACATATTATCCATAACCAACCTAAAATACCTAAAAAACATATAACAGAAAATGAATTAGTTAACACCTGAAAGGATGATACAACTGAAATTTTATTAAGAAAAATTATAAGATCATATAAGATATTATATTTATGTATGTGGTTCTTTTATAATTTAAAAATAATGATTTAAATATTAATATGATTTTAACGTACCATCGATCAAGGAAAAGTATAAGGTAAGGGTTAATTCTATCATTTCTTCATTATCAGAGGTTGTATATAGGTGAGTATCTAATGGGACCACTTTATCATCCATATCCATGTTTCGTAAAAATGTATTAATTTTTTTTACTATTTTCTATAATATGGTTTAAAGACATTTATACACTTGTTTGAGTTTTTATAGATTTTTTATAACGTAATCCTTCCATTGTTTTCCAGACAAGGTCCTTTACAACATTTTCGACAAGATTAAAGATGGCGAATGCAGCTATTTTCCACAGTTATTTCATCGTTAAAGATTCCCTAACAATATTATAATAATATTTTCAAAATTATTTTTTATTTTATAAGTATGTGACTTTTAAATGATTTCAAAATTTAAATATATATTTCCGTCAAATAGTTTTTATTTCATCTATGTCAACATCCTTGGATGGAATTTACACTTTTTTAAAGTTGATATATTATGATAAAATATTCCATATATTATTAATGTTTTTTAACATGTTTGACTCTGGATGTGTTATATTAATTCCATTCATGGTATAGTTAATGTATTAACATTTTGTATGCTAGTTTTATTATGGATGTTTATGTTATGTTTCAACATTTTCTTATTAGGAAAGCATTGGACCTAGTAAGTGATGGGTGGAGCCAACTATAGTTCCTCGATGCATCCGTAGGTATAATGAGACAAACTAGTGTCATGGAACAAGGCCTTGACAGAATCTTATTTTTAGTCATGGCACGAGGCCTTGACTATGTAGTAATGATGTCTGAAATTATGCATTCCATCATTACTAAATTGGTTATTGAAATTGCACGTGATTATTCGACTAGTAGAATATCCATTTGAATAAGTAAATGGAATTATTTGATTTATATTTTCTATATTATGCTGATTTTTAAGTTTAAAAGGCTTATGTTTTAGTCTTATAAATTTCCATAAATGTTTATGCTTATTTATGAATGTTTCCTCTATATTTTTATCCTTAATGAGCATCTGGTCTCACTTCTTTATATGTTTTATTTCTTTCAGTATGTGAAGATGTATTTCATGGTTGACATATAGGGAAAGGATAAAGGATATAATTGTGTTCAAAGTAGACAAAATGTTGATTTTGTTTTTATCACATGATTTAATAAAAAACTTGTGTTTGTATCTAGTAATTCCAAGGCTACTAAATTGCTCAGTCTTTCAGGACTTGATACCATGTGATAATTCCAATGTTATGTAATAATGCACTGACTCTAGGTAACTCAGGTCAATACATTACAGTTAGTATCATAGGATGTTTAGTACAATCCTTAGAATCTTGATTTAGAAAAACTCTGATTAGAGAACATTATCTTAAGATAAACCTTGAGGATTGATATAGAATAAAGTATTATAATTTTGGTAATGTATTGATTTTGCGAGTTTTCATAGAAATACACCTTTACCTAGACATGAGAACATAGAGGCGGCTCTGGAACAGATGTAACTAATAGTTAAAACTCTAAAAAGATGTTTCTGGCCTGACCTGGGGTATCCTGGTACACGACAACGGGCTTTGTTGCACTCTTGGTTAAGACACTCTTAAGGGATATGATTATAATAATTCACATATTATTTAAACACCATTCGGAAGTATTTACGAGTATATACCTCCTCAAATAAAACATTTTTATGATTATGGATTATATCCATAAACTATTCAATATTTGTTATGTGTTTTACATGATTGTAATTATGTATTGCAATTTATAAACTAATCTAGTGTATACAATTTTTTAGAAATGGAACATAATTGATGTAATGGAAACCATTTCAATGTAATAATCAATGTAGGAATTCCCTCCAACTCAAGATAATTATTGTGGAGTGGTTGATGAAACTGGTGTTGATTATATTATCACCATAATGAGACAAATCTCTCAGGTTATGAATAATAACTTTACTCGTATGGAGCACACTGATCCACAAAATTGAGGATCAATGTTAGACCACTTCATGACGAAAAAAACACAAACATTCAATGGGAATAAAAATCCATTTGTAGCTCATAAATGAATAAATTCCTTAGAGAAACTATTTCATGATTTGGGGAGTATAGAATGTGAAAAGTTGTCAGGGTTGTTTTTCGCCTTGCCGGAGATGCAGATCAATGGTGGTCATTAATTAAAAACCTAAATAGGGATGAATATGTATCAAATATGGAATGTAGGTAGTTTAAATAACTTTTATTAGAAAAATAATTTCCTCATGACCATTTAACGGATTTGGAAAAACAATTTCTATGTTTGAGGAAAAAGAAGGATGAGAATATCATAAAGTATGAGGCTAACATTAAAATGTTATCAAGTAATGAAGTAGATTATATACGTAACCCAAGGAATAATAATTATCTAATCATGGTTGGGTTAAAACAATTTCCCCTTCAAGAAATAGTCTCACAATCCTTATCTTCATACAATGATATTTTCTCTTGTGCTATCAATATATAAAATTAATTCTGTATGACTTATGACATTAATGCAATGCAAGAGAAGAATAGATCTGTTGAACACTCTGGAAATGGAAATAAGGGGAATAAGTGAAAAGTTTATTTTCCATCATGCGATAAATGTGGGATGAAGCACCCAAGTACTCACCTGAAAGGAATTAGAGTATGTTACAAGTGTTGTGAAAAAGGACACCAAGCTCGTGATTGTAAGGCATAGAAAGAGGTTGTCTATGATGAATGCTACAATTGTTGAGAAAAAGGGGAATTATGCAAATGAATTTCCTAATCACCAAAGAAACATATCTCTGAAAATGAAAAGAGAGAAAGGCCATGCTTATGATATAACTACTACTGATGTTGAATCTCCAAAAGACAAGGTGTAAGGTAATTTAATGGTTTCCTCAAGTTTATCCAATGATTTATTTGATTCTAGATCATCACATTGTTTCATATCCTCCCATTTTCCTATGAAAATAAGATATTTTCTATTTGATTTAACACAGGAGTTGTCATCCAAAACTCATAATGGATGTCTCATTGCAATAATGTATTGTAAATCAGTTCCCATTAGGGCATATAAATATTTTTTATATAATTATATCATATTCATACCCATTATTGAATATTATATAATCATTAGTATGTATTGGCTTTCAGACCATGATGCAAATATTTATTTTAAAACGAAAGAGGTTACACATTTCAATTATGATAAAAAGTACCTTATCATTAGATAACAAACACCACCACTAGATTCTTAACTTTATCCACCCCCAATAGCTCTACTAAATTAAATTATTGGGTAGGAGGAGAATTAAATAACTATTGGTGAGGAAAAAAATGTTCCAATTGAGGAAATACCTTTTTTATAATAATATGTTGATCTGTTTCTAGAGGATTTTCTTAGAAATCCTCCAGAACGTGAAATTGAGTTTTTAATTGATTTAATTTCTCGTTCAAGGCCCATATCAAATATCACTTATTGAATGGACACTGTGAATTTAGTGGAACTAAAGAAACTACTATATAATCTGAGTAATAAAATATTTATTCTCACTATTATTTCCCTATGGGGATCCCCTATTCTTTTTGGTTAAGATGAAAGATGGATCTATGAGGATATGCATTGAATACAGGGAGATCAATTCTATAATGATAAAAAAACAAGTATCCCTTACCGCACATTGATGATTTATTCGATCAACTTCATGGAGCTCAGTATTTTTCCATGATTGATCTACGATATTGATATTATCAGTTGTGTCTGAAGAAGGAAGAAATTACGAAGACAGTATTTAATACCAGGTATCGACATTATCAGTTTACAGTAATGCCTTCTAGATGGACTAATGCACCCACTATTTTCATGGATCTAAGGAATATAGTTTTCAAGGAATATCTTGGTGAATTTGTAGTGGTATTTATTGATGATATCATGATATACTAAAAAATATTCAAAGATCGTGAAAATCAGTTGGGCACTATTCTAAAAACCCTAAAAAGAAATGAATTATATGGGATGTTTAGAAAGTGTGAATTCTTGCTTCAAGAAATTTCTTTTCTTTTCCATATTGAATCTAAAGATATTATCACTGTTGATCCTTCAATGAGAAAGGAAATACACAAATGGACACACCGATGAGTATAACTGAACCAAATAGTTTTATTGGGTTAGTTGGTTATTATCCGTGCTTCGTCAATAATTTATCCGGATCGAAAAACCCATTAACTAGGGTCACACGTAGGGGGGTTAAATATGATTGGTCATAAGAGTGTAAAGAATATTTTGAAGAACTGAAGAGAATATTAGTCAATGCTCATTTCTTGACTCTACTATCGGGGAATGATGTGATTTTTATCTATTGTAATGCTTCAAATAAAGGACATGGTTGCGTCCTTATGCAGAATGATAGAGTTATTGCCGATTCATCATGGTAGCTAAAAATTCATGAACAAAACAATCCCACTCATGATCTTGATTTATAAATTGTAATCATTGCTTTGTAGATTTGGAAACACTATATCTATGGTAAAAAATGTGAGATATATACCGATCACAAGAAATTGGTGTATAATTTATTTAAAAAAGAACTCAACATGAAAAAAAGGTGATGGCTTGATCTACTCAATGATTTTTATTGCACTATAAACAGCCACCCGGGGACGGAAAATAAGGTGCCACATGATTTGAGTAGAAAAGATCATGTAGTTTTGAACAAGGTGATAGTTGAAAGGGATCCTAGGTTCATGGATCTAGATAAAATTGATATGGGAATAATCATGGATAGTGAAACATCAATAGTTTTTAAATGGTTTATAAACCATCTTTACTTTAAAGGATAAAAAGTTCTCAGACTGACGATGAGGAGTTTCAAATGAAAATGAATGCTGTGAACTATGGGAGACTGATCGACTTTGTATCTGACGATGGGATTTTAAAATTTTGGAAGAGTCTTTGTGTTACTAATACACCTGATCTATAAAGGGAATTGTTGGATGATGCTCATTATTCTAATTTCTCTTTTCACCATGGTATCACTAAGATGTATAGATATTTGGAGGAACATTTTAGGTGGGATATCATGAAAACAGAGATTTCTGATTTTGTGTCAAGATTTATGGTTTTTCAACTGGTGAAGGTGGGAATACAACATTCTAGAGAATTCGTGCGACCTATTCCTATACCTGAGTAGAAATGAGATGATATTATGATGGAAATTTTCATGGGGCTACCAATGACTCCTTGAAGGAATGATTCAATATCGGTCATTGTTGATCATTTTACCATGTCATACCATTTTCTTTCTATAATATAAGATTTACCACTAGAACATTTAGCAAGAAAATATATTAATGAAATTGTAAGACTTCATTGAGTACCACTATTGTTTGATTCTGATCATGATCCTCATTTTACATCCTGATTCTGGAAAAGTCATCAGAAGGCCTTAGATACTAAAATTCATATGAGAACTGCCTACCACCCTAAAACTAATAGACAATCAAAATATACTATTCGAACAATAGAATACATGTTGAGATCTTTCTCACATAACGTTCAAGGTATGTGAGATCATTATTTACCACCGGTAGAATTTTCTAATAATAATAGCTTTTATTTAAGATTTCATATGGAATTATATGAAGCATTATATGGAACGAGATGTCGCACACCAACTTTTTGGGATAATTTTGTTGAAAGAAAACTCATAGGCCAAGAAATGGTTGAGGGAAAAATAGAAAAGGTGAATGTTGACCAAACTCGCATTAAGGCAGCTCAAAGTATGAAAAAGAGATCTGTCAATAACTGAATGATGGATTCAGAATTTCTAGTATGATTTCATGTTTTCTTAAAGGTATCTCTATGGGAGGGTGTTATACATTTCGGTAATAATGATAAATTGAGTCCTAGGTACATCGATCCTTTGATATTATAGAAAGAATTAGAGTTGTAGCTTATCATTTGGTAATGCTGCCAAGCATCCATAATTTAATGATGTGTTCCACATATCACTATTACGAAAGTTAATGCCAGACCCAACACATGTACTCACTTATGAGGGAATTGAACTAGAACATGGTTTGTCTTATTGTGAAGAGTCTATAATGATTCTTGATACCAGAGAACAAGTGTTTGAGAAACCAGTCGAAATGCCTGGGTAAGGTTCTACGGATAAATCATAAGATGGAAGAGGAAACACAGAAACTTGACGAACTTATAATGAAGAACCACCGAAATCTTTTTATGAAGTAATATTCTAGATTTATTAGAAAAAACTAATTCGAAGTAGGAGAGAATGTAACACACCAATATTCAATGATTGTTTCCCTTTGTATAATGCAATAGATTTCATTGAACACAACATTGAGTTCTAACACACCACAACCAATCAAACAAGCCGTTATGAATATTAATTACCACTTCTTGAAATTTTATAAATTTTATTTTTCACACTGAAAGTCATTTTTGGATTCGAAATATCAATATTAATATAGGGTTAATTATTGGTATTTTTCTGAAAACATTCAATTTTTGATTAATAGTCAAAACAAGGCGTCATTGTATAAAAACAACTTTTTTATTTAAATAATTCGTTATTTTATTTAAATTTATATAATGTAAATATATATACATAATAATTATATTTTTTTTAATGTAATTCATTGGAGTAATTTTATAATAATATTAGATATAAAAATTTTTATTGAACTTTTTATAGTCTTTTACCCACCTACTAGGCACATTTGAAAATTTGAATAAAACATAATTTTACTTCTCTAAATTGAATTTAAAAAATATGAGAGATTTAGTTGTTATTTTTATGTAATATGTGGTTCAATAAGATGAAAATAATTTTTGGTAAATAGTAACTTGTGACATCTATTTACCAGGGTTAAATGTAAATAGGGTAATTAGAGATAATAATGATATTATATTTTTACTAACACATGTTCTAATTCTATTGGATAAGTTTATTTCGACCAAAATCAACCATAGGAATAAAATATCATTCCTTTGGTCCACTTGGATTAGATTAGGACATTTATTATTATTTTATTCAAATAGGAGTTAAAAGTGTTAAATTCAATTTTTAATAACTAAGATATTTTTATAATAGGGTTATACGTAAGATAAATTCGACTATAAATATTCATTATAAATATTAAAATATTTCCTACATAATGGTATTTTATTTATAATTTTTATATATTGAGGAATTAATATTTTAATGACACAATGATAATGCGATAATTACCTTATTAATGAACGATTAAAATAAAAGATATTATTAATATCCAAATAATTGTAAATTATGACTTTTGATAAATTCCATGAAATTTATAGGTTAATATGACATGATAGGTTTGATTAAATCGATTTTTTTTGTAGTAATAAATTTTTTAGGACTTTGACAAAAATCAAATACTAAATTGTGTCAAAAGTGACATAAATGAGTTTTCAAAACAAATACTATATTATTAATTGATATAATATTTCTAAAAATCTAAGGATCAGAAAAATGACTTTTATAATGTTATATATATCAACAATTAACCACTTTGGGTTCTATTTGTAGTTAAATGTTCGTTTATTAACCATATAATATAAAAATACAAGGAGACAAGGTAAATGTCAAACTATTTAACTAATAGTAAAATCTAAAAGATAAGGTTTGTATGGTGACTTACACCTGTCTAAAACCTATTGGATGAAATATTTTCATCTAATCCCAGACTTATCCTATAAAAAAATCTTTTTGGAGACATTATAAAACTAAAATTATTTTATTACAAAATAATTTTTCAAGTTATTCTTAAAGTGATCGCCACCTCTCTTATAAAAGGGAACTTCCCTTTCCCTCTAAATCACACCTCCCTAGCCACTTTTATAATCCATAACCTACCCAAATAACCTCCTAACTACCATAACATAATCATAGAGGCCTTATATTGATCATAAATCCACCAAAGGGATCCCTTTTGGTCAAATCAGTAGAAATCATCTGAAGAAGAGGTAATTATTTCACCACCTCTTTCATGTTCATTTTCTTCTTCAACATCCTCTTTATTTGTTATTCCCATACCAAAAAAATAAATCTGGTACCTTATTTATATAGTGATGTTATTATAAATATTGTAAAACTATATTTATTATTCTATCCATCCTATGAATGACAAAGTCACCATGTGTGCGTACATATGGCTTACCATCTCCAGGTAGTGGTGTAGTTTATTATTCAAACACTTCATTATTTGGATGGGTATAATAATGAATATAACTAATGTAAATTATATATATAACATGTTACAGATTCTTAATATATGATATACGATCCAATTACAATCTATTTCACCATCAATAGAATGGTATTATCACTCGTGCATACTTACGGATTACCGTCTCCACAAACGTGATGAGATTCACTTCCCATCGCAACCATTCCTGATTAAATTTCAATTTATGATTAAAAATAATTGTTAAGAACTTATTATCATTAGATATATTAATCCAATAAATATTATCCATAAGAAACATGACATAGGTAACAAAACATATAAAGGAAATCAATTCAGTTAACACCTGAAACGATGACACTACAAAAATATTAAAAAGTAATATTAGAAGATCCTATATCATATCATGTATATGTATGTGGTTATTTTATAATTTAATAACAATGATTTAAATTTTTTACAGAAGTTTAATGTAGCATCTATCAAAGGAAATTACAAGGTAAGGGTTAATTCTGCAATCTATTCATTATATGAGGTTGTTTAGATGTGAGTATCGACTGGGACCTCTATATCATCCACATCCGTGATTCTTAAAAATGTATTTCAAAACATTTTTACTTTTTCATAGAATATGGATAAAATTAATTTATATCCTTTTATGATGTTTTTATTAAATATTTATAAAGGAATCTTTCAGTCATTTTCCAAACTAGTTCTTTTATGACCTTTTTGACAAAATTAAGGAAAGAATTTTTTTTAACATAAACGGTGAATGTGGCTATTTTCTATCGTTAGAAAATATTTGAAGCTTCCCTTACCAGCTTATAAGAATAGTTTCAAAATAAATTTTTTATTTTATAATTATGTGACATTTAAATGATTTCAAAATAGAAATATATATTTATCTCAAATAGTTTTGATTTCATCAATGTCAACATCCATTGTTGGATTTTACACTTATTTGAAATTTATTTATTATGATACAATATTGTATATTGTATTAATGGTTTTGTGATATGCTTTCCTATAGATGTGTTTTTATACTATTCATGGTTTATGATTAATGTATTAACATTTCATATGCTAGTTTTAATAAGCATGCTTATGTTATATTTCGACCTTTTTGTATGAGGAATGCATTGGACATAATAATTGACCGGTGGAGCCTACTATATCTCCTTGATTTATCGGTAGGACTCATGAAAAAAATGGTGTGTCTTGGAAAAATTCTTTGACAAAATATTATTTGTAGTCTTAGAACGAGACCATGACTATGTGGTTATGAATTCTGGCGTTATGCATTCCATGATTATGAAATTGGCTATTGATATTACATGTGATTATTGGACTAGTATAATATCCATGTGAATAAGTAAATGGAATTATTTGATTTATATTTGCATTATTATGCTCACGATTAAGTTTAAAAGGCTTATGTTTTAGTATTATACATTGTCTTAAATGTTTATCCTTATTTACAAAAGTTTCCGCTATATTATTATCCTTACTGAGCATCTGAGCTCACCCATTTCTGTGTTTTTTTCTAATATGTGAAGAAGGATTTTATGGTTGACCTAAAGGGATAGACTAATGGATATAATTGTGTTCAATGGGGAAATTTTTTGTTGTTTTTATCTCATGATTTAATGTACATATTTGTTTTGTATCTAGTACTTCTAACACTACTAAACCGATCGGTCTTTCGGGACATAATCCCTTATAATCATGCCAACGTTATCTAATAATGCACCGACATTGGGTAACATGGGTTGTGATGTTACAAGATTAATTTATTTTGATAAAAAACATTGTGTACATTAAATAATTCATTTTAGAATATCATAAAATTTAAAATTTAAATGATTTTATTTTAATTTATTACCAATTAAAATCAATGATTTGATTATAAATATATTTTAAAAAAATTTAACTATTTATTTTGTATAATTATTACTCTAAAATCCAACGGTAATTTATTACAATAAGATTAAATAATAATATATCAATAATATAACATATTTTTGAAAAATGATATTTCAATTAAGAAGTCATTCAATGAAATAATAATTATTAAAGGATAAATATATCATAAAATGTTTGGGTGCTTCATTATTAACCCATTAAAAATATATACCTTAAAATTTAAAAATATATATACAAACTACTGATGATACTTCTACCACATCCCATCCAAAATTTCATACATAACTTTTTCAAATTTTTTGGTTCATCCAAAAAAATTTACTTAGGCAGAATACTTATTCCATAGAAATTACATTCTATTATCAATTATCACTATTGGTGATTCCTAATAATATAGATCATGAACCACAATAGTGGACTATAAGTTCTTGAATATAGGAATGATCAATTATATACTTAATTGGGAGATATAGATGGATGGTATTATAATCATCAGAGAATTTATGTGTAATATCAATGTGGAATGAAATCATAGAAACATAATCATTAATTTAATTGGGTAATATATATATATATATATATATATATATTTCACTAATTCACGTCCATTAAAAATATCACAACATTATTACAATGAGATATTCATTTGAATTCCCTTCAACTATTGGAAAACTCTATATTCTAAAGACTATATTCAGCCTAACTATTAAATCATGCTTGAGATTCCCAAGTGAATTTTAGAATTCCACTAACTGTATGTGTCATTCGATCATATATAAATTGTCCCAAAATATCCATCATCATTATATCTTGTCTGATCTCTTTAGATATTAGAATGATATATTCGTAAAGAGAAATAAGAAATCATTGAGGGAAATATATCTTCATATTAAAACTACATTAATGTAAATAATTGATCGAAACTACGATTGAAATATATAGAACATGATTTCAATATATAAACCATAGTTTGAAGTATCCTATCATACTGATCATCAATTATAGTATATTATGGATTTTTATTATTTAATGACGTATTTATTTATAATGGAAAATCTTTTCTGAACATCTGAGTAGTCCATGGATCCCATTAAGATATAATATAATCTTTTACTCAATGATAACTTAACATATAGTAAATTTATATCTAGGTAACCTAATCAGGATGGGAATTGTATTACTTTATGAAACAAATCCAAGATCTTGTGCATTATTTATTATATTAGAATTATCACAAGGAATCAAATCTCATAGTACTAATAAAATTATAAGTATTTAAAAGTATATTGTATACATGATACCAATTTTAAATTGGGAATAAAAAAACAAAAGTAAAAACATTATTATAATCCCTAAAAATTATTACAAGAATTAATCAGCATACCCTAGATAAAAGAAACAAATTGAGGGTGAGCTCAGTTTCATAGTATGTGTATGTGTATGGTGGAAGTAATCAGTAATCTGTAATAATAATAAATATAGAAATTTAAATAATTTAAAACACATTCCATATAACAAAATTGATATTTCATAGTCAATATGAAAATGTAAATAATTTATCATACAATACATTTATTTAATATATTGAGAAAAAAATGAATCATTGAATTTTTTTATATTGAAGATATAGAAGATAATAAAAACACGAATGATGGAAACTTTTCATTGCTGATCGAATTTTTTCCTAGGTACATGAAACCGTTACCATGAATATATTTCAAAAGGAAGCCTAAAACTTACTATTAACAAAAAAAATCCCCAACCTTAAATATAATTTCTTGAAATTGCATATGGCAATTTGAATCATACATTTTACAAACATGTGGGGTGTGATCATAAAATTTCTCCCCATGATACTATGTGTTCATCAGGGTTCTAAAATTGAATGGTCCCCAATTTATGTCATAGATTTCCAAATAATTCCTTATATATATAAAAATTTATTATATTATTAAAAATTGCTACTTATCAAATTTATATACTGAGTAATGAATGAAAAGTTGTGAATATTCTCTGAGTGAATAAAATAATTTTCAATGTAAATACCATTTTTAATTGTGTTATATTATTTCATAAATAATAATATTAATCATACTAGAATATGGATATCATAAGGAAATATAATCTTTATTGAAAATGATTACGAGAAAGTGATTATTTTAATAGAATACTGACAATTAAAAAAGTAATGTGATATTTCTAGATAAACATTACCTATTGTTAATTTACGAAATAAACACCCATGGATGAGATATTTTAAGGAATAAAAATTAAATAACATCAATATAAAATGATTAATGATATAATATATCTAATGGGGAAGTAGGTACAGTACACAAAAGATGAATTTGGTGAGTATGAAATTTATCTCACCAATGTAAATAGTTAGATGAAAAAACCATACCTTGAATCTATGTTTCCATGAGTCTCTTTATATTATAGAATAACTAACTTATGTTAATTAATTAATTTATTTGAGAAATTATTCTATTTTTATTATTTCTTTTATTTAACTTATTAAAATTTTCTATATAACAACATATAAAATTAGGTTTATGTTGGGTGTTTTGACAAAATTTAGTCCACGTGTCCAAACCGATTTTGGTAGGCCGAAAATGGTCAAAGGGGTTATTATATAAACATATAAAGAATATATATAATGAAATAACTATAAAATTTATACATTAATTTAGTTTTTATAACCAATTATCATACATGGTTACGAAAAATGAGAACATTTTACAATTATTATGATGATAAGTTGTGCGTAAGCAAGAGAACTCATCTCATTATTCAATGATCATTTTGGAAGGAAGGTAAATAAATTTTTATCTTTCTAGAATGATAATAATATCATTAATACCATGATACTTAATCACATATAAATACATATAAAATTTTGGAGACGTAAAAAGAATCACATCGCGTCGAGGAGGCAGTGGTCCGCCCGTCCTTGAATGACGTTTTCAATTATTTTAGTGTGTGAATAATGTAATATAAAACATGAAATTTTATATTTAAATAAAGTTAATTATTTCATAAATATTATATATATGTATTTTAAGTAACATATTTTTAATTAAACCCACCCTTAATAGATTTCATGTAATGTGTGATGGTATCACATCACTTTGTGGAGGCCGTACTCCACAAATCCACAAACGATGATATAAAATTTATACAAAATGGAAAGCATGAAGGCAAGTAATAAGTAAGAATTTAAATATTATAAAGACAAAATAATTATTATATATATCATATGAAAAAAAAAATTCAATCATAATTCCCAACACTATGATGTGGTAATGGAAAAGTGAACAACGTTGTTTCGCGAGGAGGTAGTCCTCCATATACATAGATGGTAATTTCATAACTGATTTTCCAAATTGTTCATTAAGTATAGGTAAAACCCATAACCAAAAGATATATTAATTTTCAGGGACTCATATTTTATTATATATGAATTAAATAATAATCATTTATTATTTTGATAATGTAATAATTCAAAAGTTATTATTGATGAATGTTAACTATTTTTTAGGTAACTCCTTTTGGTTTTTACCAAAGGACAACCTTGGATTTCATTCACCTCGAAGTGAGGATACTATAATTAGGTTATGTTTGTTGGGATATTATATGGGTAGGTTTTTTATTATACTTAGGGAATTATAGGTGTGAATAACGTGTGGGAGTGAATTCCATTTTAATAGTGGTAGGGGAGTGTTATTCTTTTAAATATTAAAAGGTAAAACGTATTGGTATGTATCCATTTTGTCATGTGACATGAAAATTAAAAAGTAATGGATTTAAGATTATTTTTGGTAGTGTAAAACCTGTACCACCCATGAATAGGTGTATTTTTATAATTTTTTTATTAACTTTAGTGTTTCCACACATGGACCATTTTATTTTTTATTAAGGTAACTAGTTTTCCAACATATGTAATTTAACCATCAATAATAATTAGTAAAGAGATTTATTATAAAATATATTACCAAATAACTGTAAATATTACATTTAAATTACAAAATATAAATCCCATTTGTCTTCGAAATTAATTTCAAAGGAAGCACATGTAATGTGAAAAAACACTACTTTTACGCAAACCATGCTAATATCGTTTCTACAGAATAAGGGTCAATTTGTTCATTATAAAAGATGAATTTGAACATGAATAGACCATTGTTCTTATTTATTAATATTAAAAAATTAATTTTTATAATATACAATTTATTAAAAATTTAAAATCCATAAATAAAATAATATGCATTATAAAATAAATATAAGGACAAGTTTGAAATTAATTAATTAATTCCAATTTAAAAATATCAATAAAAATATTGAATTAAAATAAATTAAAAATAATTATTAATCTAAATAAATATGGTAAAAAATAATTAATTCAATTTTCCTCAATTCTAATATTTTTAGTATCTACTTTTTATTTCATTACATATAAAAAATCATTGTGTTGGCATTTATTAATAATTTTTATGTAATTATTAATATATAAAAATTAATAATATATTATTATGGTAATAATTACTCATTTAACTTTCAAAATGGTATGTATAATAGAAAATATAGGTCACATTCATAGAGTTGTATCCCACTTAATCATAAAATTATAACCAAGATGTGATATTGTCTTTTTATGCCATTAATTTTATTTGGACAATTTTCTTGGTCATTTCCGACAAATATTATGGTTTAACCTCTAATAAAACTAATTTTTACTCTAGTCGTTGTATTTAATATTAATTATGTTCACTATTATTTTTTGTAAAAAAAATTAATTTGTATTAATTAAATAAAAAATATAATGATCCCGACTATTTATACTATTTCATCCAAATTAAATTAATTTAAATTGAAATATTAACTGCAATGTTAATCCCTCTCAAGTGACAAGAATACAGGGTTTAAAATTTAAAATGATCTACTGATCATTATGTTTTTATATATAAATTAAATATAAAAATGATTCAAAATTGCTAAAATGTATTAATATATTTATATTTGATCTTTTGTGACTTTAGAATCTACTTTAAATATCTATTTACATTAATAATTCTATAAAAAAAGTACATTTTGCAACTAGAATTCATTATTTTTCTCTAGTCAACAAGGAAATGAAACATCACTAAAATATACAAAAAATTCACCCGATGATGTTTTGGAAATTGAAAATTAAAATATGATGTTGATTTAGAGAAATAGAATTTTTAAATTTGTTTTAAAAAAATTGTTGTGCCTTTAAAAGGTGGAAAAAACGTTCTTGAATGTAAAAAAATCATACTCAATGTTGTGTGTAGAGTAAACATAACATGGTATTTCATATAAATAATGATAGAAATAATATTATTGTCATAAAATATATATATTTCAACATCGTCTGCTGTACCATTATCCCCATGATAACTATATTATATCCTCACAATATAAGCATGATCTTGATAACAAAGGTCATGTTATTTGAAAATACCATAGTTTAAAACCACTCAATGTAAGTAGGGTTAACAGAAAAATCTTATTAATTTGAGTTTAGAAAAATGTGATGGTCCCCACAAAACTAGGGTTTCAAATAAGCGAAAATTCATGAAAATGGACGTGGAAGAGAATCCTAACTATCAAGTTATAATGTATATTGATATAGAACATGTTAATGATACAATTGTTGACCAAGAATACATCACTATACATCTAATAAATGATCATTGATATCATAAAAATGGTGATTAAAGGGAACCATTTTTATTTTAATACCATTTTCCTAGAGTTGAGGATTTATTTCAATATAAAATTATATAAGTAAATATAATTACATAACATGTTATTGTTTCACAAGAACAATTTTATACTTTTGTTGTGCATTGAACTATTTATACATATTATATTTAAAAAATTCATTATATGATGAAGTAATACATAAATCTCTAATTTTTTTTGATATTTTGAATATAAACAATTTTAAAAATGGCCACCCTTATGAACCATCTATGAATTATGATCCAAAATATTAGAACCAAATCCATGGCAGTTAATATTATCTAAATCACATTATCTATACTGATCATTTATTTAACAAAGAATCATTTCTTCAACATCAGAAACATATTAGTGGATATATTTGACTCAACCTTGTGTTTTACCAAAAAACTATCTTTCTATTAAATAACATTTCATAGTACCATTCGATATATGATAAAAAATATTTAATGAAGGTTTACTCTAGTAAAATCCATATATATTTCATAATTAAAAAAACTAATACATAATTGATTACACAGCGATCCAAATACATTAGAATATTAATCATTTAATTTCAATTGTATTAATAACATAAGCATGATAATGAGCCATTGTATTCTTCTGAGTTATATTTCTTTGATGATGGGGAATAAAATTTCATAATTCCCAATCTACATATAATGGAAGTATTGTGAATTATTATTCTCTTTATTTTTTATGAAATCATTAACATGGAAGCCTTTTTTCTCCAAATATATATGAAACTGAAATTCACTTTTGGAAATTATAGGGGTCTTTATTTCCACAATTAACACAATAAGGAAAATCATTCATTCTCATCTCTCCCATATTAATTTTTTCATATATAAGACTTTTCTTCTCTACCTTATCTTTGATCCATAATACTTAATAATTACATATCATTATTAATGTAACATAAATTTATTTGATCATATAATGATGAATTTTGAAAAAATAATTTTATTCAAAGACATGGTTTTATCCATTAAACTAAATTTCCAAATTTTCACTCAATGTATCAAATATAGTATATATCAAAAATTTATAACCTTGTAATGGTAAATTAAGACTACACAATAGTTTCTTCATATTTTTTCATATAGTAAAGTAAATTTATCAACATCTTACTTGTTGCTCACAAGGGAAATATTTATCATATTTAGTCTTTATAAAGGAATTTCATTCCACGAGTTCTATTTTATCATCCTCCCTATTACTATGGATCAAAAAAAACTATGGATTAGAGTCAAAATTGAGATAATACAACACATGTGTATTCTTTTCCTTTTACCCACATATCATGGCCATAAATATCTTCTCTAGGTATGTAATAATTAATTTTCTATAATAGGATTAATAACACCATTAATGATGTTGTCTCTTGTACTGTCATAGATTTTGTGTTTATTTTTTATAGATTTTATATGTATTATTTTCAATAATTGGCATTGAGATGGTGTGGGATTCCTAGGCTCGGTGTGCCCAGAATAGATTTTTGAAAAATATTAAAATGTTTATAGCACGTTTGATATATTTTCTCGAAGAATAAGAAAAACTCTTAAATGAGTGACCTATTCTAAAATAAAACGGAAAAATTAAATATAGAGTAGTGAAATTACCTTAGGATCTAACAAACGTTGGAAAAAATTGGTCATTTGTGAAATAGTTTTTAGGAGGAAGAAATTAATAAAATACAACAAACAAAAAAATTATTTTATTTTATTTAGTATAGAGACCCACTCCCTATATAAGTTTATGACTATGTAAATTGTATGAAGGTTGTACACAAAACCCTAGAGACCATGAAGACATTGGAGGGGTGTGTTATTGGTGTTTGAAAACAGATCTGGATGATATTGTGGATCATCATACCATCAAAATAGGTGGACCTCTTCAACGAAGACAACATAATTGTTCCTCATCAAATATCGATCCAAACTTTATGTAGGATGTTTATTTATTTCAATTTTCATCCCAATACTTGTTTCCTAATATGAACAAAGGTCAATCATTAAATATATTGATCCTTTGATCATGAATTTTTGAAAAATTGGAATATTATTGGGTGATTGGGAGAATTTATACGAATATGTTCTATGTATATATTATAATAAAAAATCTAGAATTCCCTGAAAATAGATCATGGTTTGTTGCTCAGATTTTATTTTTTTTCCTTTATCCACCAATTCAACCCTGGTTACATGCCCTCTTCATTTGTCTCATGACTCATATTTTTCTGATCAATCAATCAATATACACTTGTTCCTCAGTGCAACAATTAGATATTGTATATCTGTGATCTTCACGGTATGGTGGAGGAGTGATGATGGAAAAGGGGTAAAATAGGTAATGTATAGTCCATGAAATCATGTTATTAGGAATTCGAGGAGACACAGTAAAAATTATTTGATCTTTTTTATGATTATATCTGATGAGGAGTTACATTGTTCAGTGAAGAAAGGGCATAGACCACCCTTGATCTTCAATTATGTGGAGAATCGTTCAACGAATCGATGAAGGATCACTGGCTGGGATGTAGGGTGGAAGAACAATTGTTCTAGAAAACCAGAAGAACATGACATGTTATTTGGGACTACATAGTTTTTGGGACCCCTAGAATGTTGTTCCAGGGTTTCAGCTTACGTTTAGTACCACAAGGCATGTGAACCCTTTCCCACGACGTGTTATCCACCGATGATGAAAATGTGTGTACATCGGTAGTAAATGGAAATGTTTTGGAGTAAACGTTCATAGAAATTCCATGTAATCCCACAAAAACACACCTTGTCATACAAATACTGGTATAAAAATAAGGCTTTGGTATGCAGACACAACCAGGTTACACATGAAGGGAACCGTGTGTCTCCACATTCTATGTATATCATTCTGCAGACTTCATATATAAAGAATACATGCCACATGATTATATCCACATGGGTAAGAATTGAGATATAGTATCACACCATGTACACCATATGTAACATCCCAAGTAAGTAATGAATAATATATATTCTTATCTATGTTTATTAATGATTAAGATAGTGTTATAGAGGCTTAAAATGAAAATAAATACAATCTTATGCATGGAATACACTAATATTCTTAAAAGATTGTTTTACTGCCTTTTGATGGAAAACCATTTTTGAATCTATATTTTGAAAATTTGATAAACTATGTTTGTCAAAATAAACTTATACTTTATGATTGAGACATCAAAATTTACCTTGTGTGAATTTTTGGTATTTTTCTGACAATGTTCATTTTTTAACGAATAGTGAAAAATACTGCATTTTACATCAAAACTGCTTTTTAATCTAATTTATTTATATGATTAGATTATGTTTTGAATTGGTTTTGAAGTAAAATTATAATATATTTTTACCATTTTATCCAATGGTGGTCATTGGAATCAATTTCACTTTGAAATTAGACTTAAACTGGTGTCAATCTTTTGATACTTATTATTTTGTAAAAACACGCTATTTGCTCTGGCAGCGGGAATTAATTATTAAATTAATTAATGTTACTTATATGATTTGAATTTTGTAAAATAGACTTCATTTTTGTATTCGGAATATCAAATATAGCTTAGGGTGATTTTTTGGTAATTTTCTGAAAAACTTCAATTTTTGATGAATAGTGAAACCACTAAGTGGTAATCAAGCAAACTGATTTTTCAGTTAAATGATAGTTTACCACTAATGTGTATTGAATTTTGAAAATCCGACATACATGGTTTTCATTATGAAGTAAAATGTGGTTCAATGAGATTAAAATAATTTTTTGGTGAATAGTTACTTATTAAGTTTTTAATCGCGATTAGTGGTAATTAGTGTAGTTTAAGGTATAAATAATGCTTTAATAATATGAAATGACCTATACACATGTCCCAACATTATTGGTTGTTTCATGGCCGACCATGACAAGCCATGGGTCAACTTGGGGACCCCATGGAGACATTTTGGTTGGGAAATGACATAAATAACTTTTTATTTAATGTAAAAGTAAAAATGACACAAACATAATATGTTTTACAAAAACAATTTTTACATGGGGTTATAAAGATCAGATTTTTGATTATAAATCTTAATTGGTAATCTAAAAATATTTCCTACATCATAGTATTTTTTTATGATTTTTAGACATTAAATAAATTAAATTATTCATGACATAATAATTATGCAGCGATGACATCATTATTGACGATTTAAATAAAATGGAAAGATAATGTAAAATCTATGAACTACACATGTCCAAAAATTATTGGATGAGTGTATTTAGAAGCCGTATCACCTTATCCACGAATTATATCAATGTGGGACCTTTTGAAACCGAAACACATTTTCAAATAAAGTAATATTTCTTTACTTTCCAAAAGTGCCCCTCCTCTCCTCTTATAAAAGGCCCCCACCTCTACCTCATTTCACACACTCCTCAAGCCTTTGTCTCGGCCAACCCCTTCCCATTTACTCTCTCCACATCCCTCTCCTCATCCTAGAGGATTCCCTTTGGGCAGAATCCTTTCAAAGGAAGCCTTTAGGCTCAAATCAAAAGGGGTACACTTTTAAAGGTAATTCATTCTCTCATGTTCATTTGTTTTATTTTGCTTCTACAACCCCCTAAACTCTTTTTATTTACTTATTTTGTAACAACACCAGTATCTTCAATATAATATGATGTTTTTATAATATATATTTGAGCTACACACTCACAAAACTACATCAAATTGTTAAAGAACATACGGTTTCCGTGGATGGCGAAATTCTGCCTCCCGAAACGATGATTGTTCAATACTCATTTAACACCTTCAAAGGTGGCCATAATGATCTCACTATTTTTATATATGATATATTATATGTTTATGTTTTCCTTAAGCTTCTGTGTTTTTTCATTTTGGGCATACCTTTATGGTTTCCATTATGGGTAAACACGATATCTTCATTTTAGGAAGTGCGGACTACCGCCCCCTCAAAGTGATTTGATTCGTTAAATACCATATGTGGGACATATAAAGGATGGAACTATGATATTATATATGATATTATACTGGAATTATAATATACTTTTATATCATTATGATTCCATTCTATAAAATACGAAATAGAAATGAAAGTAGCGTTCATGCGTACGTACGGCTTACCGTCTCCATGAACGGTGCATTTCATTTCTTACCTCTAAATGATTATGTAATATTATAAATGCATGTATGTACTGGATATATATGACATATATGATATCTACATCATGAATACCATTCTGGATATAATGAACCTTTGACCAAATTAACAACATGTAAGTGTAAGAAGTCTATTTTTGGCTTAAGAACCAAATACCGACAAAATGAACATTATTAACTTAACTGATTACATGATGTTCATAACATGGTATAAAAGGAATAATGAACTTGAAAAAGATTCATAAGAAAGTAGAGATTAACTCATGTTTATTATTCAGGATATTAAAGAACGGTCGGGTCAAGTCGGATACGTGGTATGGGACTTCGTCTCAATCTCCTTTCATTGAGGCATATTTTATTTTATACACAACTATCTTTTATACGGTGTATAAACCCCTTTGACTTTTACGTTTATCCAAAAGGAATCTTTTTTATAAGAAGCGTTTACTAAACGACAAAAGGGAATGTTTTTGTCGTACGTATGCGGCGAAAACGACTTCTCTGCCGTCGTAACCGTTATTTGAGTTTCGGCTTCCTCTACAAGCCATACCTTCTTTTTGAAAAGAAAAATAAATACCATGTTTTACTTTGGTATTGGAAATGGTTTTCATAATGTTTTTATTATATCAATGTGTTGTATTGATATCTCGTGATTGAAATGTGGAAATGTTATGTTTCCTTTATGCATGTTTTATGTGATATGATTATGTAATGGTTCTTGGGCATTATTATGACGACGGGTGGTTCCGTGATAAACTAAGGGCGGGTGATCCCGTTATAGCTCTCCAATGCATTGGGTAACGCAAAGGAGTGAAACGTTAAGGTTTCTCCGAAGAGATTTTAGGGAATATACTGTGATGGGTATTCCAAACTTAACCAATAGGGTTACTCCCTACGTAAGAATGTTATGAATGCCTCAAGTTACCTTTATGTCTTATGATTTTCTATGATTTATTCAAGATTTTATGAGGTATGTTAAAGTGCCTATGTTTTATGGGTAAAGTATGATTTCATTCTTATGTATATATGAACTCATGTTTCCTTTCCATGTTTTTTTTATAACCCATACTGAGTTTTTATGCTCATCCCAGGTTTTTGAAATGTTTTTCACAGGTCAAGGGAAAGGTACATGATAAGATGATAGAGTCAAGGATGTGTCAAGAAATAATCCATGTTTTATTTTAAATGTGTTTCCATTGATGGGAATGAAGAATACTATCTTTATGTAACCACTTTGTTTATATGTGGAATGTAATGCAAGTTTTATGATCTAATTCTCTAAAACTCTAAACCCGAAAAGATCCTCAATGTGTAATCTTGTAATAATTCAAGATTAAGTAATGTTTAAGGCTGGGGCCTTATAGTTGGTATCAAAGGTCGGTTTAGATAACTTTAAGAGTTAGAATTCTATTAAATGATTTCCAAAAATATTTTTTTTTTCGAAATGATATAGCATTTAAAGATTACCATATTGCTTCATCTAAGACATGTTTGTTCAGAATGGTTTTCCGCAGAGGAAACAGGGAAGCAGTGCTAGGAAGGCATATAGAAGGAAATAACCTTCCAAATCAGCATCCAGAAATGGTCGGAATTGGAACTGAACAGTTTGTTGCAGTAATGGCGCAGTTGACTCAAGCGATAAATGGCGGTGGTATCCATGCACGAGATCAGCCAGAACAACCGCAGAGGAACATGTCATTGGTGGAACATTTCATGAGGCAACATCCACCATCATTCAGAGGATCATCTGACCCTGTGCAAGCTGAAGGGTGGATTAAAGCACTGGAGAAGATTTTTGATGTCATGTGGTGTTCAGACAATCAAAAGGTTAGTCTTGCTATTTACCGTTTGGAGGGTGAAGCAGATCCGTGGTGGTCTATGGTTAAAAATATCACGGACGCCGATGAGATTGATGCTCTTGACCGGGATGAATTCAAAGGTATGTTTCTTGAGAAGTATTTTCCTAAGGCTGTTCGACATAGGATGGAAAATCAATTCTTGGAATTGAGGCAAGAGGAAGACTCAGTGGCTGCATATGAAGAAAGGTTCACTCGATTGGCAAGGTATGCTCCAAATTTTATCCGGGACCTTGATAGTAAAATCAATCGTTTCTACTCAGGATTAAAGCCAAAGTATCGAAGGGCATTAGCTTCTCGTGAGTTTAAAAGTTATGAAAATCTTGTTTGATGTGATAAGAAGGTGGAAATGGAGTTTTCTGATGACCAAGTTTTCTATAACAACCAGCAGAAGAAATGACCGAGGTGGCAGGAGAAAGGTAAGAATTCTTCAAAAAAGTCTGATGGTAAGAGAACTAAGTTTCCAGTTTGTGATAAATGTGGCAAAAGGCATGCTGGGGAATGTCTTCTGAATTCTGGGAAGTGCTACCGATGTGGTAAGATGGGACATAAGGCTCGTGATTGCACTGAAAAGGATCAAGGTGAATGTAAGAACAAATTTGATTTTCAGTTACTGAAATGTTATAAGTGCAATGAGATGGGTCACTATGAAAACGAGTGTCCGACAAGGAGCGTGAGTGATGGGAAGGAGTTATACTACAAGCAGAAAGGGGTGGTGAAATCCTTTGCAACTACTTCAGCAGATGTCGGGCCATCAAATGAAGTTGTATCAGGTACTTTGTTTGTTTTTTCAGATTATGCCAGTGTTTTGTTTGATTCGGGGTCTATACATTCTTTCATCTCTGAAACCTTTTCTAGTAAAATGGGAATACCATCTCAAGAAATGACTCCTGAACTTTTGGTAAAAACACATGGGGGAAATGTTGAGGCAAAAAGGATTTATAAGAATCTTCCTATCCTTATCTGTGGAAAGAACCTACTTGCAAACCTTATTGTTCTACCTCTAGTAGAGTTTGATGTTATCCTGGGTATGGATTGGCTCTCTATTTACCATGCTAAGATTCACTGTAGAGCTAAAGAAGTTTCTTTTCAGAAAGACTTTCAGTTTGTTTACTAGAATGAACCCTTACTTTTGATAACATATCAAGAGGCCGAGAAACTTGTAAAAGATGGAAATGAATGTTACCATGAACACGTCGTTGAAAATAAAGGAACTATTCAGATTAATGATGTGACAGTGGTAAATGAGTATCCTGATGTTTTTCCTGATGAGTTGCCTGGAATAATACCAGAACGGGAAGTTGAGTTTACTGTTGACTTAGTTCCTGATGCTAAGCCAATTTCAAAACCCCCTTATCGAATGGCACAAATTGAACATTTAGAGTTGAAGGAGCAATTGCAAGATTTATTAGAGAAAGGTTTCATTAGACCTAGAACATCACCATGGGGTGCTCTTGTTTTATTTGTTAAAAAGAAAGATGGTTCTATGAGACTTTGCATTGATTATAGAGCCTTGAATAATATCACTGTTAAGAACAAATATCCTTTGCCTCATATCGATGATTTGTTTGATCAGCTCCAGGGAGCTCAGTGTTTTTCAAAGATTGACTTGAGATCGGGGTACCATCAGCTGCAGGTAAAGGATGCAGATATTCCGAAGACCGCGTTCCATACGAGATATGGCCATTATGAATTTGTAGTAATGCCTTTTGGGCTAACCAATGCACCTGCTGTATTCATGGAATTAATGAATAGAATTTTCCATGAGTTCTTGGATAAGTTTGTGGTGGTTTTCATTGATGATATTTTGGTGTTTTCTAAAAGTAAAGAGGAGCATGAAAAACATTTAAGGGTTATCTTGCAAACCTTAAAAGAAAAGAAACTGAATGGGAAATTCAGAAAGTGTGAGTTTTGGTTGCAACAAATTTCTTTCCTTGGTCACATTGTTTCTAAAGATGGAATAACTGTTGATCCTGCAAAAATAAAAGTTGTGGAAGAATGGCCAAGACCCACAAATGTAACCGAGATTCGTAGCTTCCTTGGTTTGGCGGGATATTACTAAGGTTTGTAAGAAATTTTTCACAGTTATCTAGTCCAATGACTAAGCTAACTCGGAAGGGTGTTAAGTTTATCTGGACAAAAGAATGTGATGATTGTTTTCAGGAATTGAAAAGAAGATTGGTGAATGCTCCAGTTTTGGCACTACCTTCCAGGAATGGTGAGTTTGTTATATACAGTGATGCTTCATTGAAAGGACTTGGTTTCATCATAATTCAAAATGATCAGGTAATTTCTTATGCTTCACGACAGTTGAAAACTAATGAGGTAAATTACCCTACACATGATTAGGAATTAGCTGCTGTTGTTTTTGCTTTAAAAATTTGGAGGCATCATTTGTATGGAGTAAAGTGTGAAATATATACCGATCACAAAAGTTTAAAGTATATATTCACTCAGAAAGAGTTAAACATGAGACAGAGGAGATGGCTATAATTAATCAAGGATTATGATTGAACAATTCATTACCATCCAGGAAATGCAAATAAAGTGGCTGATGCTTTGAGTCGAAAAAGTAATGCTTCATTAACAATGTTGAGTTTGGAACGTGATCCTTTGGTTAAGGATTTGATGAACTTTGGCATAGAAGTTGTTGGTGCAGGATGTCCTTCTGTTTTGTTTCAGGTATCAGTGAGATCTTCTCTATCAGATAGAATCAAGCAAGCACAGAAGCAAGACAGTGAGTTGCAGAAAAAGGTAGAGCTGGTTCAGAAATGTAAGTTGCCTGAATTCAACATTGATAATGATTGTGTTTTGAGATTTGGGAAGAGATTGTGTGTGCCTTGTGATTCACAGTTGAAGAGAGAGTTGTTATGTGAAGCTCATAGTTCTCCGTTTTCAGTTCATCCGGGCAGTACTAAGATGTATAGAGATCTGCGGGAGTATTACTGGTGGGATGGAATGAAAAGAGATATTGATGATTTTACTATGAAGTGTTTGACATGTCAACAGGTTAAAGCAGAGCGACAGTTACCGAAAGGGATGCTTCAGCCTTTACCAGTGCCAAAGTGGAAAAGGGAGAATATATCCATTGACTTTGTTGTTGGATTACCGAAGACATCTCGAGGTAATAATGCAATCTGGGTTATTGTTGATCTCTTGACCAAATCTTCTCATTTCCTTGCTATACGAGATACTTTCTCTCTTGACCAACTTTCCCGTTTGTATCTTAAAGAGATAGTCAGGTTACATGGAGTTCCTCTCTTTATTGTATCGGATCGTGATCCAAGGTTTACTTCTAACTTTTGGAAAGGCCTTCAGAAGTCGTTGGGTACTGAATTAAATTTTAGTACAGCTTTTCATCCTCAATCAGATGGGCAGTCAGAACGAACTATTCAGAAATTGGAGTATATGCTACGAGCTTGTTCTATGGATTATCAGGGAAGTTGGGACCAACGTCTTTCTTTGGTTGAGTTTTCATATAATAACAGTTTTCATTCCAGTATACAGATGGCACCATTTCAGGCATTATATGGAAAGCGGTGTCGAAATCCAGCTTTCTGGGATGAAGTGGGTGAAAGGATGTTGATGGGACCTGAATTGGTAGAAGAGATGGCAGAAAAAGTTCAGATGATTCAGAAACACATGAGAACAGCTCAGAGCAGGAAGAAGAGTTATGCGGATAACCGGAGGAAGGATCTATCTTTTGAGGTAGGCGATCATGTTTTTCTCAAGGTTTCTCCTTGGAAAAGTGTGACGAGATTTGGTAAGAAAGGAAAGTTGAGTCCAAGGTTCATTGGACCATATGAAATTCTAGAGAGAGTTGGATCAGTTTCATACCGAGTGGCTTTACCTCCGATTTTATCTCAGGTACACAATGTTTTTCACGTTTCGATGTTGAGAAAGTATATGCCAGATCCAACTCATGTTTTGAGTCCAGAGGTAGTTCAGCTGGAAGAGAACCTATCTTATGAGGAAAAGCCGGTCCAGATTCTTGACCACATGGAGCAAGTGTTATGGAATAAGGTGATTCATCAGGTAAAGGTTTTGTGGAAAAACCACATGATTGAAGAGGCAACATGGGAATCTGAAAATGCAATGAGGGATAAGTACCCTCATTTATTCGATAAGTAAATAAATTGTGGGGACACAATTTTCTAAAGGGGGGAAGGATGTAACATCCCAAGTAAGTAATGAATAATATATATTTTTATCTATGTTTATTAATGATTAAGATAGTGTTATAGAGGCTTAAAATGAAAATATATACAATCTTATGCATGGAATACAGTAATATTCTTAAAAGATTGTTTTACTGCCTTTTGATGGAAAACCATTTTTGAATCTATATTTTTACAATTTTATAAACTATGTTTGTCAAAATAAAATTATCCTTTATGATTGGGACATCAAAATTTACCTTGTGTGAATTTTTGGTATTTTTCTGACAATGTTCATTTTTTAATGAATAGTGAAAAATACTGCATTTTACATCAAAACTGCTTTTTAATCTAATTTATTTATATGATTATATTATATTTTGAATTTGTTTTGAAGTGAAATTAGAATATATTTTTACCATTTTATCCAATGGTGGTCATTGGAATCAATTTCACTTTGAAATTAGACTTAAACTGGTGTCAATCTTTTGATACTTATTGTTTTGTAAAAACACGCTATTTGCTCTGGCAGTGGGAATTAATTATTAAATTAATTAATGTGACTTATATGATTTGAATTTTTTTAAAATAGACTTCATTTTTGAATTCAGAATATCAAATATAGCTTTGGGTGAATTTTTGGTAATTTTCTGAAAAACTTCAATTTTTGATGAATAGTGAAACCACTAAGTGGTAATCAAGCAAACTGATTTTTTAGTTAAATGAATGTTTACCACTAATGTGTATTGAATTTTGAAAATCCGACATACATGGTTGTCATTAAGAAGTAAAATGTGGTTCAATGAGATTAAAATAATTTTTTGGTGAATAGTAACTTATTAAGTTTTTAATCGCGATTAGTGGTAATTAGTGTAGTTTAAGGTATAAATAATGCTTTAATAATATTAAATTACCTAGACACATGTCCCTACCTTATTGGTTGTATCATGGCCGACCAAGACAAGCCATGTTTCAACTTGGGGACCCCATGGAGACATTTTGGTTGGGAAATGACATAAATAACGTTTTATTTAATGTAAAAGTAAAAATGACAGAAACATAATATGTTTTACGAAAACAATTTTTACATGGGGTTATAAAGATCATCTTTTTGATTATAAATATTAATTGGAAAGATAAAAAGATTTCCTACATCATATTATTTTTTTATTATTTTTAGACATTATATAAATTAAATTATTTATGACATAATAATGATGCAGCGATGACATCATTATTTGACGATTTAAATAAAATGGAAAGATAAGGTAAAATCGATGAACTACACATGTCCAAAACTTATCGGATGAGTGGATTTCTAAGACTTATCACCTTATCCACGAATTATATCAATGTGGGACCTTTTGAAACCGAAACACATTTTCAAATAAAGTAATATTTCTTTACTTTCCAAAAGTGCCCCTCCTCTCCTCTTATAAAAGGCCCCCACCTCTACCTCATTTCACACACTCCTCAAGCCTTTGGCTCGGCCAACCCCTACCCATTTACTCTCTCCACATCCCTCTCCTCATCCTAGAGGATTACCTTTGGGCAGAATCCTTTCAAAGGAAGAATTTAGGCTCAAATCAAAAGGAGTACACTTTTAAAGGTAATTCATTCTCTCATGTTCATTTGTTTTATTTTGCTTCTCCAACCCCCTAAACTCTTTTTATTTACTTCTTTTGTAGCAACACCAGTATCTTAAATATACTAGGATGTTGTTATAAGATATATTTGAGCTACACACTCAGACAACTACATCAAATGGTTAAAGAACATATGGTTTCCGTGGATGGCGAAATTCAGCCTCCCGAAACGATGATTGTTCAATACTCATTTAACACCTTCATAGGTGGCCATTATGATGTCACTATTTTTATATATGATATATAATATGTTTATGTTTTCCTTAAGCTTCTGTTTTTTTTCATTTTGGGCATACCTTTATGGTTTCCATTATGGGTAAACACGATATTTTCATTTTAGGAAGTGCGGACTACCGCCCCCTCAAAGTGATTTGATTCGTTAAATACCATATGTGAGACATATAAAGGATGGAACTATGATATTATATATGATATTATACTGGAATTATAAAATACCTTTATATCATTATGATTCCATTCTATAAAATACAAAATTGAAATGAAAGTAGCGTTCATGCGTACGTACGGCTTACCGTCTCCATGAACGGTGCATTTCATTTCTTACCTCTAAATGATTATGTAATATTATAAATGCATGTATGTACTGGATATATATGACATATATTATATCTAAATCATGAATACCACTCTGTATATAATGAACCTTTGACCAAATTAACAACATGTAAGTGTAAGAAGTCTATTTTTGACTTAAGAACCAAATACCGACAAAATGAACATTATTAACATAACTGATTACATGATGTTCATAACATGGTATAAAAGGAATAATGAACTTGAAAAAGATTCATAAGCAAGTAGAGATTAACTCAAGTTTATTATTCAGGATATTAAAGAACGGTCGGGTCAAGTCGGATACGAGGTATGGGACTTCGTCTCAATCTCCATTCATTGAGGCATATTTTATTTTATACCCAACTTTCTTTTATACGGTGTATAAACCCCTTTGACTTTTACGTTTATTCAAAAGGAATATTTTTTATACGAAGCGTTTACTAAACGAAAAATGGGAATGTTTTTGTCATACGTATGCGGCGACAACGACTTCTCCGCCGTCGTAACCGTTATTTGAGTTTCGGCTTCCTTTACAAGCCATACCTTCTTTTTTAAAAGAAAAATAAATACCATGTTTTACTTTGGTATTGAAAATGGTTTTCATAATGTTTTTATTATATCAATGTGTTGTATTGATATCTCATGATTGAAATGTGGAAATGTTATGTTTCCTTTATGCATGTTTTATGTGATATGATTATGTTATGGTTCTTGGGAATTATTATGAAGACGGGTGGTTCCGTGATAAACTAAGGGCGGGTGAGCCCGTTATAGCTCTCCAATGCATTGGGTAACGCGAAGGAGTGAAACGTTAAGGTTTCTCCGAAGAGAATTTAGGGAATATACTGTGATGGGTATTCCAAACGTAACCAAGAGGGTTACTCCCTACGTATGAATGTTATGAATGCCTCAAGTTTCCTTTATGTCTTATGATTTTCTATGATTTATTCATGATTTTATGAGGTATGTTAAAGTGCCTATGTTTTATGGGTAAAGTATGATTTCATTCTTATGTATATATGAACTCATGTTTCCCTTCCATGTTTTTTTTATAACCCATACTGAGTTTTTATGCTCATCCCAAGTTTTTGAAATGTTTTTCACAGGTCAAGGGAAAGGTACATGATAAGATGATAGAGTCAAGGATGTGTCAAGAAATAATCCATGTTTTATTTTAAATGTGTTTCCATTGATGGTAATGAAGAATACTATCTTTATGTAACCACTTTGTTTATATGTGGAATGTAATGCAAGTTTTATGGTCTAATTCTCTAAAACTCTAAACCCGAAAAGATCCTCAATGTGTAATCTTATAATAACTCAAGATTAAGTAAGGTTTAAGGCTGGGGCCTTATACCCTAAGACATGTTTTGTAATCCCATTATGAGTGATTGGGGCTCGTTACTTTCATAGTCTGGACCAGTATAGGTTGAGTCTGTTCCCTTGGTCCTTTATTTAAGGGTATAGTGAGTCATTACATACATATCACCAGATTTTATTCTCCTATAGTGGATGAGTCTCAAATATAGTGTTAGGGCCCCTATGTGAGACCGGTGTTCGATCCTAAATCATCTATAAAGGAGTTTGTGGAAACAGTGTGACCTCAGCGTAGGACGTTGATCCTCAATCAAGATGGACAAATCAGTAGGGTTTGTGGAATCATTAGATTACGATTCCATATGAATCGAGTGGATCTGTGTTGGGTTCATTTTTTCCCCTGGAAGTTCTAGGCATAAACCCCTGTATAGGTATCATGGATGATCCAAATAGTGTTTTTGGTGTTGCCATGTGGCCTTGGGTGTGACCCTATTTATTTGCATCATAGTATTCAAATACTAGTACACTCTCAATTAGTGGGAACCAAATGATCTATACCTTTTTTAGAGTCGCTCTACTATTAAAAAGGCATGTGGAGTGAATTACCATCATGAAATCATTGCATCAAGTAGAATATTGTGGCTGGAAGTTGGTTATGAATATCTTATGGTTTGGTTTATTTTTTGAGCATGTGTGTGTTCATTTGGTAATTCCTGTATCTACGATACATTAATAAATATTGAATTACGCAGAATATATTTTTGTATTTTTTATTACTGTTACTGTGGTGTCCTAATGGGTATTGTCATAATGACCCCTACACTGGTTTTTACTACAGGTGTCATGTCCTCTATAGCTGAAGAGCCTTTTTCACGCTATCCTAGGATGAAAGGGAGCGGGTAGGTCATAGTTGGAACTTGAAATATGAAGGTGTTTATATATAGAATAAATTTGACTCATTCCCTTAATTTAGAGCATGTTTGTCTATTTACAGTATTTTTTGGGTTTGTTTTTTATCCCCTTTTCTCATTATAGTACATTCAATGTCGTAATTTTTTGTGGTATCATAGAAATATGCATACATTTTAACAATTTTATTAAATTTTTGCATTGTGTGGTCATAGAGATGTCAGTGTTTGTATTGGTATGTTAGGCCAATGCCTCCAATTTGTGGGAAATTCTTACTCACTACTAGTCACCATCCCCTAGCCTATCAGAGGCATTATTTTGGTAGTCACAATTGAGGAACCTCTGAGATGGTTGGGGACATCATTGAATACACACCAAAATATATCATAATATACTTTCACTGTGAAACCAATTTCTTTATTCGGTCTAGGTTATTTTTCAAAACCTGAATAAGCAACCCCAAAATATCCAGAACGTGACTAGTTCCAAAACCTACTATATTAGATTCATCTGTAGGGATACCTCTATATTGGTATCAAGTGTTGATTCACATCATACTTATAAGATCCAATTTTTAAAAATAACATACGTTTTATTAGATCATATCATTATGTAACATAATTATTAATCTAAAAAAAGGTGAAATAATTATCATAATTTGAAAAAGATAACAATATCTAATCTCATAGTTGTAATCATGTGTTTTTGGGAAGTTATTCCTTACATATTCTACATTTCTCGTATATTGTAATGTGTCATAATCTATGTCTTCTAAAATCTAGTTTTCAAAGATTTTACTAATCTTCCCCTGATAAAAACTATAGCTTCCTCACTCGAGAAGCTCAAATCTGGTGCCTTAATTTATTTCATTAGTATGATTTTATGGAATCACTTATCAAAGGACATATCAGTTTATATGTTTTCAAAACTATATTACATAAATGATTCCCAATTTACATTATGAATAAATAACATAATATATAAAAAATAAAATACATATCATCCTTGAAATTCATTCCAATAATTCATCTTCATACCCCAAGGAATGGGAACATGATATGGGAGATCTCATCTGTTATTTAATGGTATGTTTACAATGGATGTAATTATTCTTCAATAAGAATAATAAACATATAAAGGTAAATAAATAAACAAACATTACATTTAACTTACTAGAAAATTAATTATCAATATGGAAAGTTAAATAAAAAACACACATTCCATTTAATCATCAAAACAGGAACAAAATGAATCCATATTTTTTTCATATTGAATAACGTCATGAGAATAATAATTGCAATGATGAAAATTATTAATTATTTTATGATTTTGTCCTAGTTATATGGAACCTTTACCATTAAGATTTATCAAAATACAGTTTATAACAAATTGGTTACAAAATGATTAAGATTAGCAAACCCTAACTAAAATATTAGTAAATTTTAGAAGATATATTAAAATATACTAGTCACAAATGTGAATTATTTTTCCAACTAAATTTTTCTCATGAGACGGATGATACATTGTGAGGATTACATTGAATTCTATGTAACCCATTTCATACTAGTATATAAAATTCAATAAATATAAACTAATATATTTTATTCATAAAAAATATTCCATGTCAAATATTTGTATTGGGTAAATGATACAGATTTATTAATATTTTACCATTAAGTAAAATAAATGTAAAAGAAAAACTATATGTAAATTTGTTATAAAATTTAGGTAAAAATCATATCCATCATACTAGAATATATATATAAAAAATAAATATAATGTTAAATTAAAAGTTATTATGAGAATGTAATAATATTATGTGAAATTTAACAATTACAAAAGAATGTTAGATTGCAAGATATATTTAACCAGTTAGTAATTTTCATATTAATAATCATTTGGATGAGATAATTCAATATAAAACATTAAATATAATGACCCTGGCTATAAAATAAAATAATATAGTAAATTATAATAGAATTAACTTCCTTTTATTATGAAATATATTTCAAGATTATAGTATTATAAAATTAGAACAAAATTTTTACATATCAAATCCATAAACATAAAAAGTCTATATTACTAAAACAAGATCCTTTTTTTCATATTACAAATTTTTTTAATAAAAAACATGAAATATATTCCTGAAATGTCCTCACAACATTCGTCTTGGATTATCAATTTTTCTTAACCAACCGTAAATCTTATGGAAATCAATTTAATACATTAGATTAGAAAAATATCTTATTAGGGGATATAAAAATAACGATAGAAACCATCAATACATGAATACGAATAATAACATGAAATCATTTTCCAAATGATATACTTCATAGAATAAAAGAATAATATTAGTACTTTTTGAAAACATGAGACTTACATAAAAAATATATAATTTGATAAAGGTATCTTAGGGCCTCACATACATAATATTGAAACCATAATGACTACCATATGATTTGTAACCCTCACATATACTTTTATATATAACCATCATTATAACACTTTGAGTAACTATACGACTGACCAAAAAAATTAACATACCTATTGAATTGGAGTAAGATATAGGTCTGATCCTTCTTTATAAAAAATCCCATGAATGAGAAAATAATCATAATATATAAATTCTTACATTATATAAATCATTCCTTTAAAAATAAAAAAGTAATTAAAAGATTATTTTTAAATAAATTTCTATTAAAAATATCATATATTTGAAGAGAGAATTGATTAAAATAATGAAATAGGTATAGAAAATATAAATAAAAAATTAACAAAATAGTCAAAATTATTTTCAAAAATAATCATAGTACCACATGATCAATAAAGTATATGGTAAACCCATTGAATGGTATTTTGGTTTAGAATTCCCTTACCTCTGGTCCATATTATTTAATACTTGTTAAAACATAATATATAGTGAATTAAAGTGTGTTTTTAACATATTAATTAAAAATATAAAAATTTATAATTAATTATAGGATCTAATAATAACTTATTAAAACCCATTTAATAGTAATATTTTGTTATTTTCATTGTTTTGGGTGACATTATTTCTTGGTTTTCAATGTCGGATTATTATAGATTTCATTAATAAGTGGAAATGATATATAATTGAAATTACATGATATTAATGAACAAATATATTATTAAATGGTCTTATATATCATTTTTAATATGTAGTATGATTATAAATCATTGGAGAAAACATTAGTGATGAACATTAGTTTATTTTGGTGACTTTTGATCGTTACAAACCACTTCTGTTTTTATTAAATAATATTATGAATAAAAACTAGCTCGATAACATAATATGACATATAATATGTATTATAGAACATTATTTAACCATAGTATTGGTTTTATGATGAGACTTTATGGCATAAAAGGAAATTGAAAACACATTACACATGATGTAGTTAGATCGTCCCATCACATATTATGTTTTTATTTTTAGAAAAAAGTAAAGAAGAAGACATGGGATGCTGAATTTATCCATAAACGTGATAAAATTATAGTATATATAATATGATTCATCTTTCATGGATCTTGAACAAGTGGTGTTGTTGATAATATAAGAAAATAAATAGAGATGGGAAGAATTTAAAATAAAATGAATGAATATTTTTACATCCTGTATTATCTTCCTTGAGAACCTCTTTAAGGCCAATTTTTTTGGACTTTTGGTGACCCCAAATTTACTTGAATATGGGTAAGAGTCATGGAATGGAATTTGGGAAGAAATTAAATAATCTATAATGCTCTAAGTAGTGAAGTGAATAGGTTGTAAGGGGATTAATTTTTAGCAGGAAGAGGGGGTGTTTTCCGATTATTATATTCAATAGTTTTTTAATTTGGTTCAAGACTATGAATAGTTCTAGCATAATCGTCAAGTATATGAAACAAATGAAGGATAATTTTATATTAATGGGCTTAAATCAGAAATAAATAATAAATGACTCACTGAATCTTCTATTTATCTTTTATATTAAATTATGGTATTTCACTATTCACAAATATATATATTTTTTCCAGAAAAATACCAAAAATTAACCTTAAAAATTATTGACTTGTAAAACTAAATTATTGAATCCACTTTTTGAAAATAATTTTTTAAATATGAGAAATTTAATTTTTAATTAAAATCATAATTTATTCTAAAAATACCACATTCAAAACTATAACTAAATATATAACACATAAAAAATTAGTTAATTACTCTTAACATGAATTTACAATCATTAGACAACAAAAATAAAAATTTATGAATATTTTATATAAAAATATATATATATTTAAATAATTTTATTAATTATTAAATTCAAACTAAATATTTATGTCTCACAAAAATACTAAAAATTAATTTATCATTTCAAAATAAATTACTCACACTTTGAAATAAATTAATCATTATTACACTTAATAGATTCATAAATTTTATTTCTACTGTCATTTGTCAGGTAACTATTCTATTTTCGATATTACTATTCCTAATGACCATGTTATTATTTCGAATGTCATGTTACTATATCCATCATAATAAATTCATTAATATCTATATATACAAGTTATTTCCATACATATTTATAAGGAATTATACTATTTAATTTTTTAATGAAATGAAATTATATTATATGTGCATGGGTATTTATATTCTCCCCGCCTTCTAGATGTTGCGTCCTCAAATATTTAAATTTACTAATTAAACTAGTGAGGGTAACTTTCCCTCATATAATTTTTATATTCCCTTATTCCCTCTTCAACCATTTGGTTTCTCTACAAAACCATAACTAGTATAAGTATATTATTACTCAATAAATGAGATCTTTGATCAATAATATGAACAAGAATTTCCTCATAAAAATAGTTCTCCTCCAAAAGAACTACTTCTCCACTCAGCACAAGAGATGGATCTTGCACATACAGTCTCAAAATTGAAACATGGGAAACATTTTATACCTAAGATTAACATGTTAGAGAAGCTAAAATGTATACGACTAGTCCGAATTTCTCTAGGATTTCTTATAGCCCAAAGTACCATTTATATATATTTAATTTTATAAAAAATGCATAAAAATGATCCATGGCGAGATTCTGTACAAATAAAATCACCTAAGTTGAAGTAAAAGTCATTCCTTCTATTATCATCACAACATTCATTCATACTCTTATCATTACAGATGTGTTGGTGGGTAATATTCACATTCTCATCCACTTCCTCTACAAATTTGGGTCCTATCAACTTCATTTACCCAACTTTATCCAAAATTGATAGAGTTTTACATCGCTTCCCTTATAATTACACAAAAAGTAACATATGTATTATATAATGTAAAATATTATAATAAGAAAAGTAAAATAATGAATTTTTTTGTTCTGAAACATCCTGGGAATCCATTAAACATGGTCAAATCATTTACTCCATGGTCTGAATTGTTTACTCAGTCTATCCATTAGATTGAGTAAGAAAAGTAGTGATGACAGTTATTTCTATTCCCAACAACTTTTGAAGACCATTATAAATGATATAATTGAATTTGGGATAACATTCAGATAAAATGGAAAGAATAACCCCATGTAACCTTAAAATATCATTTTGTTAAATTTGAGATAGATGAACCAAAGAAACAATATCACAAATAAGAATTCAATGTGATGATTTACTCATCTGATCGAAAATAACTCAAACCACATTGTTACCATGAGAAATAATTAGTACTCTCACCATGATTTTTATATATATTATTAAACATTTCCTTTCTGGAATAGGAAAACATGGAGGTGTCCGCTTTGGTAGTTTTTGGTTTTCCATAACATATTGAGTAATCAAAAATATCACATTAAAATCATCAATATCGATTTTCATTCTATCCCATTAGTAAAACCCAAAATTTCCTATATACATCTTAGTACGTCCTGGATGAACTGAATATAGCGAACAATGAGCAACAAATAAAAATTATTTCTTCAGTTGGGATTCATAAGGCACACATAATCTGAAACCAAATATTAAAACATAGTCATTATAAAGGTGACATTCTTATAAATTAATGATTATAATAAATTTTACCTTTTTTATAAATGATATTATTCCTTATGTGATATATTAATTCTATTTAATGGAGAAGACAATACTGACACATAAATCAAAATATTGAAATTTATTGAACCAAAAAATCCCTAGGAAAATATTTCAAATATCATTAATTAAGTGGTGTTATTTTTAATGTGACAAGTAAATTGATTCAAGATGTTTTGAAATGAAGTAATCATACACTTTATTTTATTTTCTCGAATAGTAATTGATCTTGCAATTATAATCATTTGTTAGTTCATTACATTTTATTTTCCTTATGTTTAATGTCTTCTTAGTGAATATATAATTCATAATTTTATAATAAATATATATTTAAAATTTATCACTGTTTAAATGTTGCCAGCATAATTTCAAATAGGAGACCAGAAATTATAATTCCAAATGATGGGTGTGATAATTTAGCTCATGTTGTTTAAGTTGTCTTAAATAATATGAAATTATGACATCATTCTACATTATAACATGTCCATGTCCTTTCAATTAGGCGTCACTTTTGATTAAAAATTCACCATTTCTAGAAGACAAGGCCAAAACTAGAGGATTCATTAATATCTTCTATAGTTCCTAAAAATTAGAAACAATTATTATTGTCTAAATTAATTTAACCCCTATTCGTTTTAATGTAGTTAGCATGATAGATAATCATGAATGTTTTTTAAAAAACCATTTGTATTAACCTACTAATAAAAGAAAACCATGAATATTTATAGCATTTTTATTTCATTTAAATTCATCAACCACTATTATTTTGGCAGGATTAACTATTATTCCATCTTTAATTACAATGTTCCAAAGAAAACAAAAATGCTTTAAAAAAGCACATGTGCTAAATTTTTTATATATAATATATTTTTGGAGAATTATTTATATATTCCTCAAATTGTTTTCATGATCCTATTAACATATTAAATGGACACAAAAATCATCAATATTAAAAAAAACAACTTAGATAAATATTTGGGAATATTCAATTCATAAAATCTCATAATACAATAGGGTAATGTTTCCAACCAAATGGTATAAAATTAAACTCACAAATCCCATATCTTGTATGAAAATTTATTTTCATGATGTCATCCTCTTTCAAAATAATCTTATTTCAACCATATCTCATGTCAATATTGGAAAAATATTGATCTCTTTAGAGATTACAATGAAAAAATATTTCATTTTTACCAAAAAAAAACAAGAGCACCCCATGGGGATGCGCTAGGAAAAATGAATCCTTTATCAGGAATCTCATGCAACTGATTTTTCAATTAAATAAGCTTCAATTGATCAATTTGATATGGGGGTTTTGAAATAATATTAGTATCAGAATCCATGTCAACAAAAAATTGAACATCCCAATCAGGCATAACACTAAAAAACTCATTAGAAAAAAGAAATTAGGTATTAATTTACCATTGTCACAATTGTAATCTGAATATTTAAATTCTTTCTATAATTTTATAAATATACCATTCATTCATATCTTTTACATTTTCTCAGCTTTTAGATATTTTATCAATTGTATGGGTTTATTATTTTCCATAAATAGAAACACTTTTCCAAATAAAAAACTCTTTATCTATGCTATCAATCCTAGAATGATAAACAGAATGAAAATCCATACCCATGTTGGCATAAAATTATACTAAGGAAAAGAAGATTTGGAGTTAATGTAACTCCATAAAAAACAACATGAATATTATTTTAATGTCTTTTCAATGTAATATTTCACCATGGGGTTTTAAAAATAAGATTTTTTCATCTCTTTATGGAAATTTTATAATTCACCAAAACTTTTATCAGGAATAATATAATGTGTAGATGTAGTATCAAATAAGACATAAGAAAAATTTAGTAAACTAACAATGTACTTGATACCACATCATTTGATGTCCTCAAATATATTTATGTCATCATAATGGATATCACTAAACCTTTCTTCTTATAATATAGATTATTTCCATAATTTGGATATTTACATGGGAAGGTATTTCTAAAATGACCCATACCACAACATTTAAAAAAAAGGAATAGATTAATTATTAGAATTAATCATTTGATGATTTTCATTACAATCTTGGGCCATATGTAAAAACATACCACATTGAAACACTTCCCAATTTTGTTATGGTTTTCCCTAGGGTAATTTTTACAACTATTTTCACAAAATTAAATATAGATATTCATAGAATTATATATCATTGATTGATTTTTTCCCAATATCTAACATCAAAACAGTTTCTTATATTTTTTTTCAATGTAAAAAGGATCAACATAAAACTCCATTTATACACTCTCAGTACATCAAAAATGTTTCTCATAACTTTTGATTTCTATTGTGACCAATTCCCTTTAGTTTCGTGGATTTAGTCCTGAGTAAAAATGATTGATTATACCATCATGATCAAGAGTAATATTTGGATCATACATTAAAAATCAGGTGACGTTTTCTTAATACATTTCCACTAAATCATCATCCTTTTTTCAATTCATGTAATTTATTTTCCATCCTTAGTCGAACCACATTACAAAAATATTGTAGAAGGAAAAGATTCTTAAATTCATCCCATTCATAGGAATTTTCTTCATTACTATACATGATATTCCTCACCATTGACCAATAAAATTCATGTTCATCTTCAAAATTATACAAGGAAATGATTTCGTTTTGAATATTATAAAACCCAATAAAATTAAATATACTTTCATCATAATTAATACCTCATATAGGCACCAGTGGGTGTGTAGCACTGCTGAATGAATGAGGGTGTTTCCTCAAATAATGCTCCACTATCATCATGTTCTATTATGGTATGTCCATATTCTCTCTTACATGGATGCTTTAGACATTTATTTTCTAAGCCATCTAATCCATTACTACCAAAAATCATTTGGTTACAATTCCCTCCGTTCTCGGTAGCAGATTCAAAAAGATATAATCCTCTAGGTTCCAAGCTACATCATTTTCCCGGTTTCATCAATGAAAACCCATTCTAAGGAGACTTATATTAAATGAACCAACATGTTAGTATTTAAATACTATATCATTTTATCTTAAAAAAGTAAAAAAAAGTTTTATCGTATTTACATAATATTACCCTATATGGTTATCAAAACTATTCTCTGATACCAACTACAAGAACCATGCCTTAAACATTACATAGACTAGTAAATCACATTAATATTCACATAATTAAATTCCCAATATTCTTTTTAGATTATTTTTATATAAAATTAGGATATAATTCATGCAAATGAACCAATAATCCTAAAAATACTGTACTACTAAAACAATATCCATTTTTTCATAATAGAAAACTTTTTAATTGAAAACAATAAATATATTCTTAATAAGTCTTTACAAAACTCATCTTTCATTATCTTTTTCACTTAACCATAATTAAACCATAGGAATTTTTTTTAAAACATGGTATGTGAAAAAAATCTTAACAAGGGTTATAAAAACAATGATTGAATCCATTAGTACATGACTACTTACTAACATATGAAATTATTTTCAAAAACACAATATGTATCATATTGTAATTTTGATAGAACATGATATTTCCATAAAACATAGCAAACATAATAAACACTGTAAATGTAAATTGGGGCATTAATAAATTCATATTATAAATATCACAACTACAATATTATTTGTAACCCTCATGGATTCTTTAAAATATAACCATCATAGTTTCACGTGGGGTAAACATACATCTGATCTACAACATAAACATAACTAATTCATTGGTGGGAGATATATGTCCCGAATTTTTTTTAAACAAAATCCCCAATAAATAGTAGAAATTCATATATTAATAATACTTACATAATATAAATCATTCCCTTTAACAAAAGGAAACAAATTAAAAGGGGATTTTTAATGAATAATTCCTTAAAAATATCATATATTTGAAGTGATAATTAATTGGAAGAATTGATTGTTTGTATAAAATATAATTAAAAATTATATAACATAATATAATAAAAATTAATTTCAAAAATAATATTAATACCGCATAATTAATTTTTTATAAGGATAACCAAATGAATAGAAATTGGGTTATGAATTCCCTTCCCCAGGTTAATCTTACATAAAATTTATTCAAACATCATATATAATGGATTAATTATTTTTATTAATATTTAAAAGAAAATTATTCATAAATATAATTATATTGTTGATATTACCATAACCTAATTCCACCATTATATTAATAATCTTTTTTTATTTTCGCTTTTTTAGGTGCATTTATATCATTTCTTTCATGGTTTGTTAATTATAGAATTTTTTATTGGAATGGAGAAAACATAAATATTTTAAAATAAATGATATAACTGAAATTAAATAATATTAAATGGTATTATATAACATTTTGGTTATATTTTTTGAGCATGAATATTTTGATAAAACATTATTGATGAAATTTAGTAAATCTTTGTGAATTTTTATTAGTATGACAAACTTTTGTTTTAGTGTTTAATATTATGAATAACGACTGGTTCTAGAACATAATATAACATATAATATGATTAATAAAATATTATTTAACCATATTATTGGTTTTTTGAACATTATTGATGACGATAATGGAAATTGAAAACACATCATCCATGATGTTGGTAAATCTCCACATTAGGGGCGAAGTTTTTATTTTTATAATAAAAGTTATAGAAGAATGATTCTGTCAATTAATTACTATAAAAACATGATACAATTACAGTGTATATATTATAATAGAGTTTCTATGCCTTCTTGATTAGTGGATTTTAAGAGAGTATAAAAAATAAAAATAATTGAAATGAAAATAAAAGAATATGAAATATGATTTTTTCCTCTAGAATTTTCCACCATGAGAACTTCGTTAAGGCCCATAGTTTTGTCCTTCTAGTGAGACCAGATGGTCTAGGACGTGATGAAGAGGTTTTTACGGGATTTTGGTAGAATTTAAATATTATAAAATGCATTTATGTTTGAGAGGAAGATGTGGTGACGGGGGAATTTATAGTGTACGAGAGGGGCGTTTTTTTTATTATAATCATTATTTAATTAATTTGTCACAAGACTATGAATAGTTTCAGTATCAAAATATAATATATTTAAATAATGAAGGTTATTTTAATATTTTGGGTTTATATCAGCCATAAATCATATATTACTCAACAAATCATGTATTTTTCATATATATTAAATTAACATATTTCAATATTTACCAATAGTTCAAGTATTTCAAAAAAATTACGAATAAATAAACCTAAATATTGTTATGTGTTAAATTTGAAAATTAAATCCATATTTTGAAGATGATTTGATAAATATGAGAAAATTAATTTTTAATTAAACTCGTTATTTATTCGAAAAATACTAATATAAAATATATAACTGATTTTATAAGACATTGAAAAAATAATTTATCATTTCCAAAACTTATCTTGACTTATTCTGTCATAGAAATATATGATGATAAGAGTTATAAGATAAATAAATTTTATTTAATATATTATATGTTAAGATATAATTTTATTGTCCAGATTACAATTTCTAATGATCATTTAACAATTAATTAGGTCATTTCAATATTCCATGAGTATAAATTTCTTAATTTCTATAAATAATAATTATTTCATTATAAAATTATAATGAATTTTAATATTAAATTCAACAATAAATCAAAATTATTTATAAGTACATGGGATGTTAAATTAAATAACATCATGATAAATAGACTAATGACATAATATATCAAAATTAGCAGTAGATACACCATGAAAAAATATTATGTATTGAATATGACATCGATATCATAGATATCAAAAAGTGAGATGAAACTTTACTAACATGAGTCAAACTTATCTCTCGTGTGATATTCATATGGGTGTTATTAATTCACAACAGGTTATAGAATTTAGAAATTTATAATAAGAAACAAAAAACATTAATCTATAGTTTAGTATAGGATATGAATGTTTGAGGTGAAACATGTAGACATAGGGTTGGTGAAAATACTAATAAAATAAAAAATTTAAATTAATTTAAATTTGGTGAAATTAAATCTATACTACATAGAATTTTATTGGTGGGTAATGTAAGATAAAAATACTAATATTGTTTTTGGGTAGCTATGAATCTAGATTCTTTGGTTTAGAAGTGATATTATAATGAATCATCATTTTTGATGTCATAATAATTGTGTCCTAGGGAATACATTGGTCATATAATAATCTACCTATCAAAAGTTATTCTTTTCACATGGTCCGGTACTTTGGATTAATAACAATGGGTAACCCAAAACATAATTTAATCGTAGGGTAGATAAAAACCCAAAGGTAAAGGTGGAATTTTAAACACTATACAACACAATAAAATGTGAATTCAATCAAATCTTATAATGGTCATCCTCAATGATTGAATAAAATTAATCACATTCCTAAATAAGCACAAAATGGTATCGAAGTAAATATTAACAAAAAGGAAATAAATTATTAATGAATTTGAAACCACAACATAAAGTGAAATACAAAATAAAATAAAAAATAGACTCAGACACCATTAAAAATTATTTCAAAAACACAATGGAATAACACTATCGTGTTATACATGAGAACTTTTAGTCAAATAATGAAAAAAATCCTAAATAAAAGAAATATCTAGAGGTATCTATAGTGATTCACATCGATCTAAAAGGCTTTCATAGTCGAAAATAATCCAAAATCTCTAAAAAATGTTAGCAAAGGTCTTCTTTTATAATCCTTTTCATCAATACCTTTCCCACCCATCATTGACTTTTCTTTTCATTGACATTTCAATGACACATAAATATTACATAATGCATCATATTTTTAATTTCTAACCTCATTAATTTCATCAAATCTATTCAAAAAACCTATCTCTAGGAAACTAACTTCTTTTTAATGTAATTCAAGATGTGTAAATTCCCTACTCCATCGTTCTAACTAATATAAACCTACATATTCCCTTTCTTTCACCCAGAAAAATCTAATGCCCCACCACATTTCTTCATTCATTAAATTAATTATCGTTTACCCCATAAATTAATTTTTTTATTCTAGTGTTATATATATATATATATTATTTTACCATAAAAAATAGATCAAATCATTCAAAATCAGAAACATTAATCAATTGAATTCATAAATCATTATATAAAATTACCATACAATATATTCATAAAATGCAGTCATAAATTTGTCTTTATCTTCTTTAATAATTAACATATGATAATTATGTACTTTTTTTAGAACATTTTTCTTTTTTATTATTACTTTTATTTCATTTATTATAATTTTTAATAACTATACATAAAAAAATATGTTTACATCATGTGTTTTGACAAAATTTAGTTCATGTGTCAAAAAATTGTTTTGTAGGTCAAAAATGGTCAAAGAGTTCATTATATAAACATCTCAAAAAAATAATCATCTGATATTTATCATATTTATACATTAATTATGATTCTAAAACAAGTCAATAAATATGGTAATGAAAAATCAACCCACACTACAATCAAAGAGATGGTTTTCCGTACGTATGCATGAGTAAGGTTCCCATTTTTTCAATGATCGTTATAAAAGAATGTAAGTAATATATTATCTTTTTAAAAGTATAATTATTTCATAAATACCATTTTATATAATAATATATAATTATTTATTAAATTTTGGGGATTTATAATGAATCGTATATCATTGAGGAAATGATAGTGCACACACCCATGAATGATGTTATCACATTTTAAGTGCATAAAATGGATAAAAAAGAAAATGATATATTATATTTAAAAAATATAAAATTTTTCATTAATATAATATATAATTATTGTTTGTAATTTGTTATTAATTAAATTCATTATTAAGACATTCTATGTAATGAGTGAACATGTCACAATCCTTTGACGGAGAAGTAGTTCACACATCCAAAAATGATTTTATTATATTTACGGGAAATGGAAATCATTATGCTATGTGTTATATAAAAATTCATAAAGAATAAAAACAATAATATTATCATAAATAAATATATATATATATATAATATAAAAAAAATTCCCATCATAATTACCAGCCATAATACGTGGGAATGGAAAAAATGAATGACATCATTTCATGAGGCGGTAGTCTACTATTGAAACAAATGATAAATGTACTAAACAATTAATGGAAGTCTGTTTAGGTTTTAGTATAAAACTCAACAAAATAAAATCTCATTATATTTATGATAATTACTTTATTATACAATCAGAGAATAATAATATTTTATTTTTTTCAGAATAAAGATAGAAAAAGTGATTGGTGAAGAATGTTACCTCTTTTTCAGGTAAATCCTTTAGATTTTCAAGAAAGGATATCCTTGGAATTTTTTCTTCCCAAATTGATGCTTCATAGATGAAGGTAGTAATGTATGGTGCTTATTTGGGAATGTTTTTATTAGTTAAGAGGCTTGATTTTTGTGGAAAAATGTGGGGAGTGAATGGATTTTAATTATGTAGGGGGTGGAATTCTTGTATGAATAAAAAATTAATCACTATTGGGTGGTCACCCTTACCTTTTATGCCAAAAATTTGAAAAAACTTATTAATGTGAATTTTTGGTTGATTTAAATCTCCAAAAGACACATATAAATTGATTTTTATAATTTATTACTTATTATATATGTTTCTACACTTTGACCATGTTGGTTGTTAATAATGTAACAATTTCTCTAACGAAAGTAATTTAACAAATAAATACTAATTTAATATTAGACATAATATAAAATATATTCACAATAAATTATATAAATTATATTTAACATAGAAATAAAAAAACATTTTTTGTATGAAATTAATTTTAACAGCATAAATGTAACATGTAAAAACAATGCTTTAATATGAACTATGATCACATTGTTTTTACTATTTGTAAGTCAATATGGTCATTACAACTGTTCTAATGGTCATTGAATACAAAAAAGTTTCTATTTATTATAATTGGAATATTTATCATATGAATATATAATTTTTTGTAAATTTTAAATCTATAAATAAAATATCATTTATTATAAAACAACATTAATGTTAATATTAACATTATTTATATAAAATATACTAAAAAACGTCAAAAAATGATGGAATCCAAATATATTATTTTTAATGATATTTAACATGACCTACTAATATAAAAAAATAATGTAACATAATAATTCATTAAATTTTCATTACTGTAAATATTTTTAGAATAAGTTGTTTTATTTAATTTTAAAATAAATAATTAATATTTTTCATGTTTCATTATAATTTTTTAAAAAAAATTCACTTATAAATATTAATGAAAAAATATTATGATACCAATTATTAATTAACTTTAAAAAAGTTGTGTAAAAAAATAAATTTGATGTTTTTTCGTATCTGAAGGTTTATAAATGTCAATATTAAGGAAGGTTCCTATTTTATCTTTTCTATTATATAAAATATTATATTGGTCACCATTATTTAATTGTATCCAAATAACTTAGAATACATAAACAACATGGGATATAGTCGAAATAGGAACAAACAAGGTATTTTGGACATGTTTCTTGGTTATTTTCCCCTTTTGACTGAAATTTGACTACCAAGTAATCTAATATTTAACTTAATCATTATAATTAATTTTAATTAAATTTAAAAAATATTTTTAGTAAAATAAATTATGTTGAACTAATGAGACTATAAATACTATACTTACTAAAACTTTGTATATCCATTTTTACAAATTTAATTTACAGTAGAGGGAAAAATATATTTAAAGGTAATCTGGAAAACATGGAGAGAAAGTATTTTTTAATGTAATTTTTTTCAAAATATCATTGAGATTAATTATCTAAATTAAAAATAAGAATGATTCCAATGAACTTACATAGATAATTATATTTATAATTTATATATTTTCATCTTTAAAACAAAAGTAAAATATAATTGAACATTTAAAATTATTTGAACAAGATGTCTGTTTTCAGTATAATTTTGAATTCATCAAAAAATTTTAAATTATTATAAAAATACCAAAAAAAATCACAATAAAATAATTTTTTCAATCCAAATTCAAAGTTAAATATTTTTTAAAATTAAATTTTTAATTGTGTGAAAATAAAATTTTAAAATATGTGAACCATTAAAAGGTGAAAAAACTCATTCTTGTATACAACAAAAGAAAAATTTGTGTTGTCTGTAGTAGAAGAGCAACCTGGAATTTCTTATAAAGAAATAAATAAAAAATAAAAAATTTATTCAAAATTAAAAATATTTTAAATACATGGGGTCTATTGAAATATCACCCTCTTGAACTGAAATTGGATGATTTTATTGGGATATTCATTGTTAAAATCCAAATTAATGTTCTTCTATCTCTATTTTTGTATGCGTAATAGAATTAATATCCCCTTATACATCATTATCTAAAACAAAACATTCTATCAACCCGTCATTCGGATATATACTCTTCATTATAACTTTTCTTTTTATCCAACTTGAAGTACTAGTCTAAATTTTTAAACACTATCAAAACATTGAGGATGAATAAAGAATGATCGAATATAAGTGTCCACCAATATATTGTTTAGTACTTTTGATATTTATATAAAACATAATATGCAATGTAAAATTATTAATTATTTCAAGATCCTGACCTTTTCTAGAGTTATCTCAGGCGAAAATTCAGTTACATTCTATTTAATTTAGGTATCTTTGGTTGGAGTTATAACTTTGGGTGTTTTTGGGCAGGGTTTTAGGAAAATTTCGGTAAAATGGTACAACGTATGGTTGGAGCATGATAAGTGTAAACTATACACCTATCCATGATAAATGTGTGGACCCAGGTAGTCAGGGGCTACGTAGTTGGCCCACAGATTGTTAAATCGTGTTCCCCTTCCCAAAAAAACCCATGCACATGGTTTTAATTCTCTCGAAAATTTATAATAAAATCCCCTAAACCACCAAACCACCCTCATTTAGAACTAGTATCAATAACTACCGTTTTTGGATAATTATAGAGAATTACAGAGGGGTTCCATGGTCATCTAACCTCCATTCATCAAGATTCTAAGCCAAAATCGAAGAACTGCTCTTCTCCCAATAGGTGGATCTCATCCCAACCCTTTTTTCATATATTATTCCTTATTCTCTTTATATATTGGTGTTGTTTATTCTATATTTCATTAGATCTAAACTAAATAGTTGAAATCCAGATCTAGGATTATATATCTAAATCTATATTGACTAGATCATGATATCATTGATCATGGATTAGGGATTAGATCTAGATCACAGATTTATATCTTTATTCTCCTCATATTTTTGGATTTACATTGAGTGAATTTCCATCAATAAATCTAGGTAGGTGGTCTAAAATCTAAACCCCATAGATTTGTTTTGATTATCTATATGGAAGTTGTATAATTACTACAATTGTATAGAAATTTTAATCCCTGATTATGTAAATTAAAGTTTTATATTAATTAATTCAGATTATTATGAAATTTTCTTATTTGGTGATCATTGAAAGAAATAATTAATCGAAGAAATAATTATAATGGAATTGAGTTAGTATATTTTGGTAATTAATTTTTAAATTAATTAAAGGTTTTGGATATTATATATTGAGTTATTTAATTGATGTAATAATTATGAATATGTGATTAGTTAATGGTTGGGTCAATTAAATAGATTGTGGTACTAAATTAATTGGTGACATAATTAAGTGGTTTTATGTGAAGACTGATTATCAAATTAAAAATGTGGGTGATCTAATTAATTTATTTATTAATTCATGTTATACTGGGGTAGGAGTATTAACATTAATTAATCCATTTGATTTGATATTGTGGATAATTTTTATTAAATTTTATAATTGAGAAACATGTGATATTTGTATTATTATATAGTGAATGGTAACATGGTCATTTATTCAACTATTATCAATGTTAAGATTATCATTAAATTATAAATTAATAAATTATGAATGGTAACATGCTCATTTGGCCAACTATTATGAATGTCAACATTCTCAATCGGATATTTATTTTTATTTGGTGAATTTTAACATGATCATTTGGCCAACTATTATGAATGGTAACATGCTCATTCAATTATGAATTGTTAAATGGTAAATAGTAACATGGTCATTCAACAATCTATTATGAATGGTAACATGCTCATTAAATTATGTATTATTAAATTGTGAACTGTAACATGCTTATTTGGCCAACAAATATTAATGGTAACATGATCATTAAATTATGTATTATTAAATGGTGAATGGTAGCATGTTCATTTCTTCAACACTTACAATTTGTAACATTGACATTCATATTGTATGTTTTAATAGATGGTAAACCATTGGGAAAGATCATATTTCGGTACAGGATGAAGTAGGTATTGATGTACGAGTATCTACAAGAACTCAATGTTTTTATGTTATTAAATTGGGAATATTTAATAATTTGTTAAACTATTACTTTTTATATAATAAATATTATTATAACAATTTCATAAATAGTTATTAACTGTATTTTATTTAGTTAATGTTGGTAGTGGCCTACTGAGTTGCACTCACACCCTATTCAGGACAGTTGATTGGTACCCAAATACACTTCATTTTTGTAGGATATGTTATGGGAATATTCCATTGATTACATTTATAATTGGTTTTGGAGATCGAGTGAGGTAACCAAACATGATTTGTTTCCAAAATGGGATTCATCAGTGTCCTTATTTTTAGTTGGATTTTAGACATTTTGACACTCACATTGTGTGGGAATGTTTCCCTTTTATTTTATTATTTTATTCCTTGTTTTTTGTTATTCTTGTGGCCTTCATAATGTTATGATTATATATTATTCTACATTTGTTTATTTATGTTCACATATATATTACTCCAATAAAGGAAAATATAGTCTCCCCATCCTGACTTACTCGACCCTCACTATTATTAGGAAGACTTTAGAATAATGGGAGGTGTGTGTGAGGTCATGTGACTGACCGGATCGAGGTAGTGTTGCGTTGCACCAGGGTAGGGACATCAAAAAGTTGAATCAAATTGTTTTTTTGTATTTCTATTTTTGGAATGGTGTATAAGAGAATAGTAATATTTGGATCTTGGTAATTAGCTAGTGTATAAGAGTTTCCAAAGCATGTGTTGGGGAGAAAACCTAAGTACTCAGTGCTGGATTAGTGCAATTGTTGTTTTTTGGTATAGTGGAATATTATTTTTCCCTAGGTGATTAACATAGTGTGTGTTCTGATTATTGTTTCTATGAAATAATGATTATTTATTCATGTCATGGAATTAAATAAAATTTGAGTCTACATGCATCATTCTAGGCACATAGGATTATTGTTATATGAATCATTTTAGGAACGAATGAGAAAACGGGTTATTTGTAAGTTAATGAACATAAACTATTTTACATGGCTGTGAAATTGAAATGAAAATGATTCCTAACCTAATGGACATAAATACAGTGAGAAATCCAGATGGGGGGGGGGGGTTCTAAATTAGTAACAAGATTAAAATAATGTGAATACCCATGTTAACAAGACCTTAGTGTTGGAAGGTAATGGGTAGTGATAACGCCTCAGTTTTGACTGCATGGTGTGTTTTGGGAAAAGACATGTTGATAAAGGTTATGATATTCCATACAATTTATAAACATTATAGGATGTGTTATGTATCCTATTTCTAAGCGTGTGTTTGAATTTTAAGTGTATACCTCTAAGAAGGATCCTATTAAGAGGATGACCATAGTACATGATTGTGTATGATCTTATAGTAGTGGAAACTGGGGCACCAGTAGTACCAAGGGATGAAGCATGAGAGAATTTCTAAGAGAACATCACCCATTTTAGGTAAGTGGTGGGAAGAGACTGATGGAGGGTTGTGAAAAGAATTTTTGATCAGACGTAGGAGTTTTAGTTGCAGCACCCACAATTTTTTTTCTGAAGAGGGTGGACATGAGTAAGATGAATTTTTGGTTGAGTCCATCAAGATGATACATTACTAATGTGATAATCAAAGAGAGATGAGGGTTAATTTAGTTGCATATATGATATATAGATCTGCGAAGCATTAGAGGGATAGTCAAGAACATACCAGATAGGGTGACGGCACACTATGGAATGACTTATTAGAGAGATTTTTAAAGAACATTTACCCATAGACATTGAGGTAGGAAGGAGTAGCTGAGTTCATGCTGCTGAATTAGGGGTTCATGTTTGTGATGAAATATGAGGGAAACCTAATAGATTTACAGTTATTTTCTCCAGCATTGGTAGGAAATGAAATAGCAATGATGAGTCATTTCCTAGAAATACATAAGTGCGATATTAAATTACAATCCAATCTCTTTCAATTAAATATGTTTTCTGATGTGTTGGATCAAGCTCTAATAGCTAAAGGTAACATGAGGGAGGATTTAGGTATGGGAAAACTAGTTTATATTGGATGATAAATATGTGTGAATTATTAGTGTAGGAAAAGAAGTTATTATAACATTATTCTATGAAGTGGGAAGAAGAGTACCAAATTAGATAGATTGGTTTTACATGACCTTACCGGAGTGATTTATCATCAATTTGGTTGGTTGGAAAATTATCATAGGAACTATTACTAGACACCTATTGAGTGAAGATCTTCCAACAGGATGGGACATCTATAGAGGTTCATTAGGATCCAAAGACTGTTAGGTGGTAATGGATGAGATAGTCCCATCTAGGGTGCCAGAAGGGGATCTTTATAACCATATCATTCAAGAAGATTGAGTATAAGAACCTGGATCTTAGTTTTAGGTATGTTTTTCCTTTTCTAGTTGTTTTGGAGAAAAAGAGGAAAATTTGGAAATTTTTGAAGTACACACACTGTACTTTATGAGTACACCCCATGTACTATGAAGCCGCTGGAGGCCGTGTGATGGATGTTTCAAGGCCACACACACGGCCGTGTGGGTGTGATTTGGAGGACTCCTAATGTGGAGTACAGAAATATAAAGTACACGCTGTGTACACCCAAAGTACACATTGTGTATTGTTTTCCATTAAACACACTGGGGTCGCATATGATGGATAGAGCTAACTTTTTCTATGCCTTCTTCGTCTGAGAGAACTTGTACGACTGCGGATCTTCGACGAGCCCTCGAGCCTATGTCCGTCCTCCGAGTTGGACTCTGGTTATTGCGTTGGAATCACATCGGCGAGTTCTTCCTTTACACAGATCATCATTTCCCAATTCCTCCTCTCTTCCACGTTATCATGGTTTGATCATTTTATACGTTTTCATAGATATATGACATCATAAGGTGATTCAAGAATTAATTTTATAGTATATCGATCACCTAACGCAAAGGTAGGTGGTTTGTTCCTTTCCGTTAAAATTCATTGAGTATTTTGCGCAATTTCCACCAATACCCTTCAATAGGGTATTATGTGTTTACCATTTTACCCAAGTTGTCTCCCTGCAATTATTTTATGCCTGTGTAGAGGTTGAATGGATATGAATGGGTTTTTTTTTGCATGTACCTAGATGTTTTTCTGATGCATGTTCTTTTTACGACAATTTGGTCATGTTTAGCCAGTTTGGCCACCTTTCCTGTTTTCCAGATCTTTTGTTGTAGGATGGAGAGATTAAATCCTGACACGCTTGATTTATTGTATAATGTTTATCGAAGTAGTTCTATAGGTTTATCTTTTTCATATTGCATTGATATGTCATTATGCTACACAGCACTGTGAGAACCGGGTGTAGTAGACTATAAGAGGAATTGACTGAGTGAGATTCCTCAGAGAGACTTTGAGCATTAGGCTACAGGGGGATAGACTATGTCATCTTCCTCAGAGAGGCTATGATTACATTGGGTTAAAAGGGGATTGTCTGTGTGATATTCCTCAGAGTGTCCATGAATTCCTTATACTATAAGGTGATGGAGCACGTGAGCTTCCTCAAAGAGTCTTGTTTTACTTTGAATTATCATTCTTACCTTATACAACAAGAGGAATTGACTGTGTGAGCTTCACCTAAGAGCATTGGAATGACATGGGCTGTAAGGGGAATTGACAGAGTGAGATTCCTCAGAGAGTCCTTGACCTTGGGGCTATAAGGGGAATTGACTGAGTGAGCTTCCTCAAAGATTCCCTAAATAACTTAGACAATAAGGGGAATTGACCGAGTGAGCTTCCTCATAGAGTCTTAAAATTTTCATATGACCAAACCAGAGAGGTTAGGCTGAGTGTAATCCCTAGTGGGTTTTTGGAATTTGTTAGGTAGGACCATAGGGGATGGTTGTGAGTACTTCTCAGACGGTTAACTATTTGTTCTTAACGGTTGGTTAGTAGTTTCTTGATATTCGAAGTGTGGATTGTTTACTATTTAGAACATTCCTGTTTACTACTTTCTGTACTTTTAACTGCCACATATTCACTGACTATTAGGTATAGATATTCAGGTGGTTTCCTATTAGGATTTAGTCTCACACCCTTTTTGGCCCATGCTTTTGGTCCCAGACATATTATATTGATGCATGTATAGACAAGGGAACGTCCCCTTCCACATTAGGTACTTCACATGTTATGGAGCTGGAGAGAATGGGACCATGCCTAGGCTTGCGATTCTGAGGAGATGTTATTTTTTTCTTTTTTACTAATTTCAGTACTATTTTTATTCATCATTGTGACTTTTTGGCTATTTTCCTTGACATATGTATCATTAATAATTTATTCTGCATTTCTAAGATTGTTTATAATCTTGGTCTTGTATTGTTTACTATTGTTGGATATTCACTATTTCCACTATTGTATGTTTGTTTAAATCCACTGTGCAGTCTTCCAATGATGGAATAGTTTCCCCACTATCACACCCAAGGTCACTACTGCTAGTCCGTAGCCTCTAGTGTTTAGGGAAATGTGCTTGAGGCCATGTGACCAACCGGTTACGGGGCACCTCTGGGTGGCTTCCAGAACCGGGATGTTACAATGTGGTATTAGAGGAATTATTTTCACTTGATTTACTATTTGGAGACTTTAGCCAGGGATAGGAAAGAATACATACATGGTAATAAGCTGTTCCTGGGAGTAGCTAACCCGTGTCCAGGGAAAATACAATCTACCTTGTTAATTAAAGTCTTCTACTTTTTCAATTATTACAGTTGAATTGATTTCTCCTTGAGTAATTCACATGATTTGTACTGTTGTTGTAGATATTATTGAAGTTTTATTTCTGTCGCAACCCGATGAGATGAGGGAACACCATATCATGAATCATATAGGCACATGATAGAAATCACATGTCATGCATTCTTTCCATGCCATCTAAGTTGAATTATAGATTACATGTTATTCTGAAAGATGTTGTGTAGAATATGCATGCTATTGTGATAGATTACTTAATAAAATATATATTTCTTGATAAGGTATTGTTTGTGTAAGGATTTGTCTGGATGAATTCCAAACATCTGTTCTTGGGGTGCTATGGGCCCTCATGAACCAAAATTTGGTGAATCATATCTTTCTTGTCTTGTTATAACATGTGTAAGATTCCAAGCTTCGAGTCGTGGGGAGTAAGGGCCCTCATGGATCATAATTTTTCACTTTTAAAGCATGTTTCAGTGTTTTCTGGGCATCCTGAGTATTTTCTGAGGCTTACTGTCTGAAAAAACACAGAATACACGCTCTGTAATTTTGAATACACGCCATGTGTTCTTCTATTCGGGAAGAAACAATTTTTATTAATTACATGTAATGTACCGTATGTACAGGCCGTGTAATATCTAACCATGTCATAGGTCATGTGGAAGAGACACTGGATGGATAATTCCTTGTAGGATCACACCATGTACCAGCTTAGCATGCCGTGTAGTCTGACCTAGGTACCCGGCCATGCCACAAACAACACACATTGGTGTAATATTTTCACAAACATTCCATTTTAGGATTTTACACGCCGTGTAGTCTAACCTAGGTACCCAACTGTGTCCCGAACACCACGGGTCGGTGTTATCATTTCATATACACGTCGTGTTAATATTTTACACACTGTGTTGTCTAACCTAGGTACCCGGCTGTGTCATGAACAACACGGGTTAGTGTAATCCTTTCACATACACTCTGTGTCCATCAGAAACATGCCGTGTAGTGTTAGTCATGTGTCAGGCCGTGTCACAAACAACACGGGCCAGGTGAAGATTGTTTAGTTACGTCATGTCTAACATGAACACTCCATGTAGTCTTGTCATAGGAGAGCAGTGTGGCTTAACCATGTAGAAGTACCCATGAAGGGAAAGAGGATTCAGGTATATGACGTGTTCTAATACAACACACCTTGTGTTTTGGGGTGTTACATGACCAGTTGTGGTTGGAGTACTCACCCATGCGAATGGCGTTAGGGAACACACTGTGTAGGGAAAATACACAACATGTAGTCATGTTCTTCTTAACTTGAATGCTTTGTTTCTCCGGTTTTCATCCTATGAATTCAGTCTTCAGTCCCTGATAATCTTGAATCTAAGTGTGCATTTGAACTTGCAGAGTCATGCCACCTAGACGTCCCCTGGTTGACCTCCAGTTGCAGGGCAGTGATCAGACGCCTGATATGGCTGATCAGGGACTTCATGTAGGTCTTACTGTTGTGCCATACTTGGCACCAACTATTATACCAGTTACAGGAACTGATGTGCATTTTAAGGATTTTTTTTAAGGTTGATGCAGACCATCCGGGGAGCACTACCTCTTACCCCATCGTTGGCCGATTTGACATAGGTTTTCCAGTAGCAACATCCTCCCACCTTTTTAGGGGAAGGAGGACCATAGGCTATAGAGTCGTGGATCTAAGCCACATTGACAATCTTCGAGCATCTTGTAGTAACACCATAGATGAAGGTGAAGCTTGCAACCTACATGCTCTGAGACTCCTCCAAGAGGTTGTGGGATGTCATATCTTTGGAAGGATGCCACTAGAATATGTATTAGGAGTATTTCTAGATTATCTTGTATGATTACTTCTACCTAGATACCTTGGGGGAAATGTATCCCAGGAGTTCATGATCCTGGAGAAGGGTACTCATTCTGTGATAGAGTATTCCTCTTTCTTCACGGAGCTGCAGCATTTCACGTTTATTCTAGAAGATAATGAGTTGTTCCTAGAATGGAAGTTTGAGGATGGTCTCGGGCAGGAGATTCGTTCCTAGGTGAACATCTTTAGGTTTACTTCGATATCCTCTATCGTTAACTAGGTTCTAATTACTGAGTGAAATATGAGGGGTTATGGAGTTGTGAGGCAGATTGGTTAGGCAACCAGAGTTAGTATTCCTCCAACTGATAGCTGGAAGCACTGAAGGGATACTACATGAGGAGATCAGGGTAGGCGGTATGCACCTTATAGAGCCACGTTGTGTGCTACTAGTGCATGATGAGTGGTCATATGATGCCACGTTTCCCAAGAGACCTGATAGAGTGTCGATTTGTGGCAAGATTGGCCATCTCCAGCATTTCGGCCAATTTTTCTCTCCAGCAGCTGGAGACAAGGGTTCTTCATTGAACCCATGTTCTGGAGCATCACCCACAATTTCTCACCAGTCTATGAACTGGAGTTCTTTCGGCAGTTCAGGCCAAGGTGGAGGTCGTGTCCAGGTTAGTAAGTTGTTGTTCCTTCAGCGACAGTAGGGTGGATAAACTCAGAGCGGTCAAGCAGTGTTATAGGGCCATCGAGCAGGCCATACATTTGCATTGGAGTAGTCCCAGTAGGAGCAGGATCTAGGACCCTCTACAGTTCATGGTACAATCTTAGTAGCCTCAGTTTTATCTTCTACACTTTTCGACACAGGGGCTTCCCATAGATTTATCTATGTTGCTATTCTAAAGAGCCTTGGACTCTACATCTTTTCTTCTGCCGATATTTTGACGCTTGACACACCGTTGGGAATGAGAACATACATTGTATGTTAGTTCAAGGATTTCCCTCTAAGGGTTGGTGGATGTCACTTCATATGGGACCTCTATGTCCTTGATATGACAAGCTATGATGTCATTCATTGAATGGACTGGAAAGTTCCCTTCACGGTATTCGTCGATTTTTATTGCCTAAGGGTGAGTTTTGTATCACCAGAGGGTGGATCTTTTCTTCATATGGGAGAGTTGGATATCCAAGTGAGCAATGTGGGACCATAACATCATGGGTTAGGAGGAGGTATGGCCCAGATTTCTTGTCTATATCTAGATGACTAGGTGACTTCCCTCTAGTGGTGGATCATTTTAGGGACATCTATCCAGAGGACTTATCAGGTTTCCTTCGGAGTCCGAGGTGGAATTTTCTATTGGGCTTGTTCTAGAAGCGGCACTAGTGTCCATTCATCCTTATAGGATGGACACAACTGAGTTGCAAGAGCTCAAGAATCAGTTGGAGGAGTTACAAGAAAAGGGTTTCATCTGACCCAGTACTTCTCCATGGGGTCCGCCAATCTTGTTTTCCAAGAAGGAAGATGGTACCCTTAGACTTTGTGTGATTTATCGGAAGGTGAACTAGTTGACGATCAAGAACTAATATCCTTTGCCTTGGAATAATGATCTCTTTGATCAGCCTCGAGGAGCTCGAGTGTTCACGAAGAATGACTTGAGAAACATTTATCATCAGTTGCGCGTTAGACCATCTGATATACTTCTTATAGCCATCTAGAGTAGGTATGGTCTATACGAGTATATGGTTATGCCATTCGGTCTCACGAACATGCCTATAGTTTTTCATGGCACTGATGAACCGAGTGTTCCATCCTTAGTTGGATTCTTTCGTGTCAGTCTTCATGGATGATATCTTATTGTAATCTCACAGTCGACACCACCATTCCGGACATCTTCAGATCGTTTTGAGCACAATGAGGGAGCATCCGTTATATTCTATGCTCTCAAAGTGCTAATTTTGGATTGACCAGATTCACTTCTTGCATCATATCATCTTAGATATAGGTGTATCAGTAGACCCAGAGAAAGAGAGAGCAGTAGTTTCCTTGGAGCAGCTGAAGAACGTCTTTGTGGTACGAGGATTTCTAGGGCTGGTTGGATACTACAGACGCTTCATAAAAGATTTTTCACGCTTAGCAGTAGCACTGATGGGTATGAATAAGAAAGGTGTGATGTTATTATGGTTAAATTATTCTGAGTTATCCTTTCAAAAGTTGAAGGGGAGGTTGATGTCAGCACCGATACTAGGATTTCCGGAGCCATGCAAGATCTATACTATTTACTACGATGAATAAGGTATCGGGTTGGGAGTTGTGTTCATGCAGGGAGATGGAGTCGTTGTGTACGGGTCTTGGCAGTTGAGGCCACATGAGAGGAAATACCCAATGCATGATCTGGAGTTGGCAGCTGTTGTTCATGCCATACGATGTTGGAGTCATTACCTTATGAGAGAGCATTATGTGGTTTTCACTAACCACAAATGTCTAAAGTACATTTTCACATAGAGTGATTTGAATTTGAGACAACGAAGGTGGGTCAAGTACCTACAATCTTATGATTTGGAGATTTCCTATACGCATGGGAATGACAACACAGTGGCTAATGCGTTGAGTAGAAGGAGTTAGATATAGGCAGTTTAGCAAGACAACAGTGAGTAGTAGCTTACAACTGTATTCTCTGAGATGAATTTGGATGTGCAAGACAGTTAGAGGCTGACTTTTATTTCTTATATAGCTGCTACCTCTACACTTCTTGATTAGGTGAGAATGAGGTACCTATCAGATTTTGAAGACAAATTCTTAAGGGATATTTTGTCATGAGATGACCTTATTCCTAGATATACCATAGGCGAGGATGAGATCTTACACTTCTAAGGAAGCGTGTCGGTGAAAATAGACATACGCGAGGAGATGATGCAGGATTTTCATTCCTCAGTTTGGGAAGTTCATCATGGAGTCACCAAGATGTATCGTTATCTACACCACCAGTATAGGTGGCCAGGTATGAAAATGGACATTTCTGGATTCATCATGAGGTGTTCCATTTGTCATCTGGTGAAGGCGTAGCATCAGGGACCAGTATGGCTTTTACAGCAGTTACCCATTCTTTAGTGGAAGTGGAACAATGTCGCGATGGATTTCCTGACCGGTTTGCCGAGGTCGCCTCAGGGGAATGGCATAGTTTGTGTTGCCATTGATAGGCTTACAAAGTTTTCTTACTTCTTTCCGATCAATAATACCTTCAGTGTTTATGAGCATGGATGTTTGTACATCCGAGAGATTTTATGTCTACATGGAGATCACTCTCCATTGTTTCAGACAGGGATGCATGTTTTACATATCGGGTTTGGAAGTGGCTTCAGAAGGCATTGGTTACACAGTTCGATTTGAGTACAGCTTACCATCCCTAGATAGATGGCCTGAAAGAGTGTATTATTGAGGTGCTTGAGGATATGCTTTGATCATGCATTATGAATTTTGGAGGTTCTCGGGAGAAGCACCAACCGCATATGGTGTTTTCCTACAACAATTGTATTCCAGAAACTATTCAGATGGAACCTTATGAGGCTTTGTACATTAGGCCATGCTGATCACCCTTATGTTGTCTGGAGGCAAGAGAGAAATCTTTGTTGGGACCTCATCTTGTTCAGTAAACAACATAGCAGATAGAGTTGATTCAGAAGAAGAAGGCTACTACACAGTCTCGACAAAAGTATTATGTTGATCAGCGGAGACGACCTCTGGAGTTAGAGGTTGGGGATCAGGTTATCTTATGTGTCACACCGAGCATGGGAAAAAAAGACAATCACGAGACATGGAAAGATTTCATAGAGTTATGTCGGGCCATTTGAGGTGTTGGAGAGAGTTGGGTCAGTTGCCTATCGGTTGTAGTTACCTAAGAGGTAGCAGGCTATGCACGATGTTTTTCACATTTCTCAGCTCCGACGTTACATTTAAGACCAGTATCATGTCTTTCAACTCGAGGAGGTTGAGCTCGACGTGGATGTGTCATTTGAAGAGAATCCTATCCAGATTCATGATCGAAGTACGAAGGTTCTCCGTGGCCGGTCTGTTCTGTTGGTACGAGTACTATGAAAACACGGGATGATGTAAGACGAGACTTGGGAGAGGGAGGTCGATGTAAGAGCATAGTGGCTAGAGTTGTTCAGGGTTTATTCATCTATGCCGCGCTAGGGAAATTCGAGGATAAATACCCTTAACAGGGGATGTTTGAAAGAACCCATATCTTCTTTTCAGGTATGTTTTTCCTTTTCTGGTCGTTTTTTAGAATAAGAGGAAAATCTGAAAATTTTCGAAGTACACACTGTGTACTTTATGAGTACATGCTGTGTACTATGATGCCGCTGGAGGCCAAGTATTGGACATGTCATGGACACACACACGACTACATGGGAGTGACTTGGAGGGCGCCTAATGCAATGTACGGAAATAGTATGTACACACCGTGTACACAAAAAGGACACGCCATGTATTTTGTTTTTTTCATTAAACACACCGGGGTCACTTCAAACAAACAGAACTCACCTTTTCAAGGTTTTACTCATCTGAGAGAACCCATACGGCCACAGATCTTCGACGAGCCCCCGAGAATCCGCCCGTCCTCTGATTCGAACACCGGTTATTGCGTTGGAATCACATCGGTGAGTTCTTCCTTCTCCAAGAGCATCGTTTTCTAATTCCTCTTCTTTTCCAAGTTATCAGGGGTTGATCATTTTATACATTTTCATAGATATACAATGTTCTCAGATGATTCAATCATTGAGGTACAAGTATATTGATCACCTAACGCAAAGGTAGGTGGTTTGTGCCTTTTTGTTAAATGTCGTTGAGTATTATGTGCAATTTCCACCAATACCCTTGAACGGGGTATTGCATGTTTACCATTTTACCCATGTTGTCTTCTTGCCATGATTGTATGCCTGTGTAGAGGTTCAATGGATAATAATAGGCTTTCTTTACTAAGACTTCGTTTTTTTCCCATGCATGTTCTGTTCAGGACCGTTTGGTCATGTTTAGCCAGTTTGGCCACCTTCCCTATTTTCCATAACTATTACTGTAGGATGGATAGTTTGAATCCTGAAATGTGTGATATGTTGTAGCCTTTTTATCCATGTAGTTATATAGGTTTAAATTTTCCATATTTCATTGCTATGCTATTATCCTACACAGGGCCGTGAGAAACGGGTGTAGTAGACTATAAGGGGAATTGACCGAGTGAGCTTCCTCAGAGAGTCTTTGAGCATTTGGCTATAGGGGGATAGACTATGTGAGCTTCCGTAGAGAGCCTAGAATTACATTGGGCTATATGTGGATTGATTGTGTGAGCTTCCTTAGAGAGTCCTTGACTTGTTTAGACTATACGGGGATAGACCGTTTGAGCTTCCTCAAAGAGACTTGTTTTACTTTGAATTACCATGCTTACCTTAGACTATAAGAGGAATTGACTGTGTGATCTTCTTCAGAGTGTCTTGGAATGACATGGGAAATAAGAGGAATTGACTGAGCGAGCTTCCTCAGATATTCCTTGACCTTGGTGATATTAGGGTAATTGACCGAGTGAGCTTCCTTAGAGAGACCCTGTCAACCTCAGAATATAAGGGGAATTGACCGAGTGAGATTTCTCAGAGAGTCTTATAATATTTGTATGAGAAAAATAGAGAGGTTAGGCAGAGTGTACTACCCGTAGGGTTATTTGTAATTGTTAGGTAGGACCAGAGGGGTTGGTTGTGAGTACTTCTCATAGGGTTACCTATTCGTTCTTAGCTTCTTATTACCTATTTCTTTTTATTGGAATTGTGGATTGTTTACTATTTTTCATGTTACTATTTACTGATTTATGTTATTTTACCTATCATATATTCTCTTACTATTAGGCATAGATCTTCGGGTGGATTACTACTTGGATTTAGTCTCACACCCTATTTGGCCCATGCTTTTGGGCCCTAACAGATTATATTATTGCAGTTATAGATAAGGGAAAGCACAATTACACTTCAGGTACTTTACCTGTTAAAGAGCTAGAGAGCATGGGACCAAGCCCAGGATTCCGATGCTGAGGAGATGTTATGTTTTTATTTTGTACTTGGTTCAATACTTTTTTATTCATAATTGTTACTCGTTTGGCTATTTTCCAAGATATTTGTATCATGCATTATTTATTATGCATTTCCCCAGTTGTTTATTATCTTACTCTTCCGTTGTTTACTTTTGTTGGATATTCGCTGCTTCCATTATTGCATGTATGTTTACTTCTGATGTGTACTCTGCCAATGAAGACATAGTTTCCCCACTATCACACCAAAGTCCCTCGCTACTAGTTAGCAACCTTTAGCCTTTAGGGAAATTCTCTTGAGGCCATGTGACCAACTGGGTATGGGGGACCTATGGGTGACTTCTAGAACCAGGATTTTACATGGAGATCTACTGGTAGAGGAAGTAGAGATACAGGACGTGGTCCTTTTATCAAGAGATCCCACACTAGTAGAGTAGTGAAACTAATGGGAGTAAAACACCATCACATGGAAGATGGACATGATAGTTGCATGCGGTGTAGAATACACTTGTGTACAGAGAGGCTGGACTGTCAATAGTGAGAGGTACTTTTCTTATTGCTTCTACATTATCCAGTTCCTTATTTGATACTAGTTCATCTCATTCATTTATATCTACTAAACAAGTTAATGGTTTGTGACTATCGGTGATGTATGTGAGTTGGGTTATGATGATATAGAAAGCTTTGGTTGTACGGTCAAGGGAAATATATGTGTTCAAGGAATTTTATCTTAATATCAGTGAGTATTATTTTCAGTGGGATATCTATATTCAATATATTAAGGAGTTTGACCTAATGTAAAGAATTTTATCCCAGGGATTTTTTCACAACTACCCCAAGCCCGCCTCATAAAGGATATGGGTTAGTGACTAGCTTCGAATGCATTATCATATAAGTGGAAGGCATTTGCCGAGTATTGTAATCCCACACACAATCACAACCCCAAACCACAAAATTGAAAAGGATATCATGTACGCCACTAATACAACCACTGAGAGTATAATGTACATGATGAAATTAAAGGGGCCCGGATACAAGCCCTTCTAATATATGGTGAAAGAGGAAGTACAAAGGCCTCTAGAAATTCTATAAGCAGAAAACACTACCTGAAGGGTAGGTGATGAGTAGCTACCAGAAGCCATAGATGTATGCCTCACCTATCTAACCTCACATGGAGACACCTGGTATTGTGCCACTAGGGACTCCTTTATGACATTGCTCATCTGGAAAAGACATGACAAGTGCAGGCAGAGCCTGTATAGGAGGATTGAAACAATATTCTGTAGGGAACCCAAACCACAAAGAAATACCAAAATGGAAAAGATACACTAGATGAAAAATAAAAATCACACATGTATATTTCATAAAATTATCTAAAAAGAACATCTTGGTATACTAATATTGGATTCCAAGACATAATAACATAACCAATTCCAACCATATGGTTCTGTGCATAGCAAGCTTGATTCCGAGAGGTCCCACTCTTCAAGCTATCTGGTAGTAACAACATAGATAAAGTCTATGAATATGTATCAGAGGGAACATCTGGTCCCGATACTTCATAAAGTTTCCATGATATTTATAGTATAACTAGGATAATAATTCTCAATATCACATCCAATTATTCATCGCGTGATTCTAATCAAGCTACAGTCATCCTTGGAAGACTCGCTCCTTGAGGCATCAAGTCATCAGATACCTATGAAAAGAGGTCCCGCTTCATTGGCCCCCTCCTAAAGAGATCACCCTATTAAATACCCAAAGTACCTGTCATCATTGTTTTCATTAACCGTCTTGTACTATTGATGGAATCATCCATGATGAGTTACTATAGTCTACTCATCTACCGGGCCACTCGGGTCCACTCGGATACTGCTCATCTGCCGAGCCATTGAGGTCCGCTCAGCTACTACTCGTCTCTTAAGACACACAGGTCCACACGACTACTCATAAACGAGGCCTGACATGATTTTATGGATAGTCACCAGCCATGACACACAGATCCGCACAACTACTCATCAGTCGGGCCATATGGGTATTCACGACTACTCATCTACTGTGCCATAAAGGTTTTCATTAATACTCATCTGTCAGGCCACAGAGGTCCACACGACTACTCATCTGTAGGGCCACAAATTTCTACACATCTACTCATCTTTCTAGCCAAATAGGTCAGCAAGACTACTCGTTATTACTATCCACATGACTTTTTCTCATAACGCACTTGATTTTGGGAGAATCTTCCCCACAAGACATCGACAATATGTTAGTCCCCATGGAAACACATTTGGTTTATGTCAGAAGTACTATAAAAAAAGGGTTCCAACTCTGCAAAAAAACTTTTCAATCTGACGTATGGTTTGAATGTTTTGACAATTTTACTAAAAAGGGGCAGGTGGGGTCCTGGTCCAGTCTGACCCAGCTAGATTGAACTGACCCAGCCTAGCCTGGGGTTCACCAACCAAACCTGGTATTCTAGGCCCAACCTATACTAGATGGGTACAACCAGTTAGGGCAGCCCGTCTTTCTAGGCAGGCCGGTTTGGTTCAAGTGGGATGCAGTGAGGTGGATATCCCATCTACATAAGATCCAGTGGGTCAATGTTGCCCGACACAACGTAGTTTCCTTGTCTACATAGACCGTTGTTTTCAGTGACCCACTCCACAATCCACAACTTTCACCATGGCCCCCTTCTTTTCACCATAGTGTGCCACCAGCGAGTTGCCTATGCACCACTCGCGCACGGCTTATGCGCTGCCCACACACCACCCAATCACCGCCCAGATGCTGCCCAAGCCCTGCCCATGTGATTCCTGATCCCCACCCACGCACCACCCGAGTGCTGCCCACATGCCTCCCGAGAACTGCCTTTTCCCCACCATGGCCTGCTGGCCACAAAATGCTTTTCCTAACATGATTCCCTACTAACACAAGGATCTCGTACCTCCACGGCCTGCTGCCCACAAACTCTTCCATTGTGGTGTGACACCATCTATTGAGATGGTTGACCCATGTCACCTTAAGGGACCCATTCCTTCATCGTTGCACCATTTGGATGTCGTCATGAGGTCAAATCATCTGTCCCAATTCATTGTGTTATGGATCAAATGTGAAAAAACCGATCGTTCATAATCCCTGAAGAATCGAAGAAATATTGAGGGAGAGAACTCACAACAAAATCACCAAAGATGGATCATTTCCATTGTTTGTGCTGGAATGGATTTTTTCTTATTAGATGTAATAATGTGGAACAACAAATCACATGAATCCCACTCCAATATATCCCTGAAAGTCAAATCCCATCCCGCACTAACAAACGACCGACAAATCAAACTATTAGTGGTTTGATAAGCATTAGTTGTTTCGAAAGAATGGTTGGGGAATGAAAATCATAAAGAAAAAAACATGTACCTTGAAAAAGGATCGGTAGGCTTCATGGACCGATCATCGTTGGAGATCCTTTAAGAGACATCATGATCCATTGTCTTGTCAACCACCGATCTTTGATCCGTCATTATTGGCAATTCATCCATTCATCGTCATCCATTTCTCACTAATAGAATTCTAAAAGAGACTCAGAGAAATAATCCCCTGAATGATTTCCACTACCTCATATACTTTCTATGTAATTCTGCAGAGAATGTGATTTAATGATTCTATTAAGATGAGTCACCAATGTTACGTTGTTTCATTTATGAAACAAAGTTTTTATTACTTTTCATTGTAGCTTCATTACACATCTTCATTTATGAAACATTGTTTCTATTACAATCAGGTCGAAATGTCGTTGTGTTATATAGAAACTCAAATTTGAATAAAATAAATGGCTCACGTTTATTTTATTTAATTACTGTAATAGTATTATAAATATCCCAAAATATAAATTGATTAAATGACATGCGCCATTCGATATTATGTCCTTCGTGAGGAGAAAATTCTATTAAATAATCAATGGTGGTCATAGATTTTCAATCGAAGTTACAGTTTTTAATTTATGTGGATAGAAAAATAAAACAATTTATTTTATTTATATAATTTTATTTATATAATTTTATTTACAGGTATTTCCCAAAATCAATCATTCACAGTGGGCCCACACCAGCAGATGTTAGGCTCTACTTAATTAAAGAATTCCCTCAAAAACACAATGGTGGTATCAGATTTTGTGCCTGAGTAACCATTCATGAATTATAAGGATTTGAAAAATATATTAATTTTATTTAATTATATTATTTATGGTTATTAAATTTTTTGATTTTTTCACTAGAGACCCACACCGACTAAACTTACATCGCTCCGCGGGTGAACACACTACTCGGAACACAATAGTGCCTTTATATTTCAGATCGTGGCACCCATATAATTGTTATTCCACTTTTTATGGAAAATTACTCATATTTGTTTTTTAAAAACATAAAAAACTTTGAAAAAATTTTCTAGGCACACCAGACCATCGAACCAAGTGACATCTGAGTGCCTAGTCTTGGAATAATCCAATATAAGTTTTTAAAATAATTACATGGAATTCTAGGACAGTACAACTAATTATGGGTATGAATTGGATAGTTACATAATGACCCAACATGGAATGTTACCTTAGGATAGTTATGTTTAAATATCATAACGGTGACCATTAAATTAAAAAGGTTAGTGGGATATCTATTGTAGCTATTAATAGCCAATTAAATAACAATTGGGAGATCTAACAACCCATGTTTCTAACATATTGATGGATGAAGTGTTAGGAATGATATTCTTCCACCAATACTGTAACTATTTCAAGATTTCCTTCTAGAAGACTTTTCAGGGCTTCCACCTAAGAGATATATGGAATTAAATATTGAAATCATCTTAGGGGATGATCTATTATGTATTCAGGCATACATAGTGGATCCAATATAGATTCAAGAGCTCATGTCTTAGCTAGAGGAGTAACGGGATATAGAGTTTTTCTGTCTGAGTGTGTCCCCATGTGGATCACCTATATTGTTCACAATGAAGGCTCAAGAGAGTATACATTGTTGTGTCAATTACTGGGTGTTGAATAAGATGGATGTAAAGAACTAATATCCTATTTCATGTATCGAATATCTATTTTTCTAGTTAAGAGGGGCCTGATTGTTACCAAAGATCAACTCGAGATTGGGGTATAAATAGTTCAGATTTAAAACTTATGATATACCAAGGACTACTATCTAGAGCATGAATGATCATTGTGAGTTTTTCTTAACACCGTTGGGGTTGAGAAATTCACTATAAGTGTTAACTTCCTTGATTAATAGGATTTTTCGTCTATATTTTTGATCAATTTGGTGTGATATTTGTTGATGAAATAATGGTGTACTCCAAGACTCATGACAACCAAGGAAAATAAAATGACATCATCCAGAGTACACTAAGGGAGAATCGACTATACACCAAGCTATATATGTGTGAGTTTTGGATTGAACATGTACACTTATTAGGGAAAATCATCTTGATGTAAGGTGTGTTATTAGTCCCGAAGAAGGTTCATGTAGTTTTTTTGGGAGCATCCAATGAATGTTTTCAATATCGTATGATTTTTTGGATTAACTAGATGTTATAAGAGGTTTATTCATGAATTCTTCTAATTATAAGCACCACATTCAGGAATGACCAAAAATATGATATGGTTTTTTGTGGATGGAAGTATGTTAGATTTCTTTCTACCTTCTGAATATTCTTTTGACTTTAGCACCAATTTTGATCATTTATAAGCCAATTGAAGAGTAAAAGCTGCATTGTGATGCTTCTAGTATAGAACATAGATCAATTTTTATGTATGGAGATCAAGTTGTATAATATGTGTCTCGACAGTTGAGTCCTCATGAGAAAAATTACTCTACTCAAAATATTGATTTGGCATCATTGGAATATGTTTTGATGTGTTTCTGACACTCTCTCTTGTGAAAAATGTTTACTATTTTCCTTGACCATAATAGTTTAATGTATATATTCACGTAGAGGGATTTGAATCTTCGAAAATAGAGATGGATTGAATATATATAGTATTTATAAATTGAACTAGATTATACACCTCAGAAGGGAAACAGTGTGGCTGATTCCTTGACCATGAAAAATCAAACTCAGATGGTTTAGGAGACAAGTGTTGAGAGGAAGAAGATGAATTTTCTGGATGAAATGCATGTGGCGATTCAGAAGATTCAGAAGAATATGACTCTGGTTTTAGATTTAGTGGAGTCCATATATTAGATCCAGATCAAGACATAGATGGTAATAGGATACAATGTGCCTCTAATTGAGGGAATTATTTGAAGGTGGGGATACACCCTCATATTGGATGATCAGTGAGGAAGAGGTCATCTTTTTGAAGGATGGAGTTGTTGTAACTATGACTATGTGGGAGGAACTCATGAGATAATTTCATACCTTGAAGTTGGTGGTATATCCAACTATGAACAAAATGTACATTGACATACGAAGATAGTTTCGGTGGCCATGCATGAGAATGTAGATTGCAGGGTTCATGAAACGATGCTTCACCTGTCTATAGGTGAAGGTAGAGTATCAATGACCTAGAGGTGTGCTACAAATATTACCAATTCCTGAGTGGAAGTGGGATGATGTGACTATGGACATTGTGGTATTCCATCAAAAGAGGCTTAGGAAGAATGACACTTTTACGGTTTTTGGTGATGTATTATCAAAGGCCTCACACTTCTTTGACATATGGGTAACAATTACAGTAAAGGAGTCAAGGGAACATTATGTTCAATGGATAGTTCATCTACATGGGGTTTTATGGACTATTTTTTATATCGTGATTCATTTATTGCATCATGCTTCTATTGGTTCATGAATAAATATTTCGATATATAGGAATTATCATGTATGTAGTTTCACCCACAGTCAGTTGAGCAATCTAAGCATACCATTTAGGTGCTTGAGGATATTTTTTGGGCAAGCGTGGTTGATTTTGGTGGGTCTTGGGGGAAGCATTTAGATCTAGTGGAATTTTCCTATAACAAAAATTATCATAAAATAATGATAATTGAACCATAAGAGGCTCTCCATGGTAGTCTATTTGTATCATCACTATGATGGATAGAGGCTGCTTAGTAAATGTTATTGTGGATGAGTCTCATGGAGGAGACGTTAGAGCAGCCGTAGTAGATTCAGAAATATATGTCTACAGCTCAGAGTAGACACAATTCATATGATGATATAAAAATGTGACCTGTAGAGTCTTCTGAGGGTGATCGTATATCCCTTTGGGTGTCTCTTAGGTTATTTCACCATAGGATATGAATACAGGTCTTGTTAGCACACAGGTTTATTAGACCTATTGATATTGTGGAGATAATTGAGTCACTGGAATAACTACTAGATATTCCATGAAAATATAGTGAAATGGACAATGTCCTCAATGTGCCCCCAAAACAATGATATCAACCCATTACATAACATTTAATCTATGTTGATGAGGTTGACCATGAGATAGATGCATCATTTGGGGTCCATTAGATACATTTGTTGGAGTGTAATGAGGTGTTTCTAGGAAAGAATGTTCTGATATTTTTATTGTTATGGAATCGTGGAAGTTTTCATGGGACAGATGGCATTGTGAAGTAGATATGAGGGCTCTATGGACTGATATTTTTTGCTCAGAATCATTCAGAAGATTCTAACTAATTCTTGAGGATATGATGTTATAAGGTTGAGATATTCTAAGATCCGAACAATTTTGTGGAGTGATCTTGGGAACAATTCTAGTAGTTTTAATTTTATTTAGGTATCTTTCATTGGAGATATAAAATGGGGTAAAATTGGGGATAGTTTTATGAAAATCTTGTGAAAATGGGACTTTACACAATTAGTGCATGGTTCATGTAAACAATGATCCCAACCCAGCTAATAGTGTCAAACTAGGCAGTGACGGGCCGCATGGTTGGCGCAAAATTTGTTTAAAACTACGAGACTGCCGAAAAAACCATGTGTGCTGTCAATTTTCACCCAACACTTTATTGTAAAATCCCACAACCCCAGAAACACAATCATTTCGACCATAAATTATGACTTAATATTTTTCAGTGATTCCAGAGTATTATGGTGGGTTCTTGAGGGAATCTGAGCCACGTTTTTCAAGATTCGAAGCCGAAATAAAAGATCGTCTCTTCTCCTAGTAAGTGGATCTCATCCTGATCATTATTATGTATATTAAATTTTGTTATATTGATATTTTTTGGGGAGAGTACTCTCTATTTCATTAGATATAAACTTAAATTGTGAGATCTAAATCTAGTATTTTAAGTCTAAATCAATATTTGTTAGATCTTGATATTTTTTTTTGATTTAGGGATTATATCCTGATATTATATTTATGACTTTATGCTACTTAGATTTTGGGGATTTTCATTGTGTGGGCATCCATCAATGAATAATGGTATGTGGCCTAAAATATAAATCCTATAGTCATTATTTGATTATGTGTATTCATGATGCTGAATTTAAAAAGTTGTTGTTATTATAATGTATGAATTAATTAATTTATGTTTTAAATTTATTAATTTTCAAAATTATGAAATTCGGAGATTTGGTGTTCCCTGAATGAGATAATTTATTGGATAATTAATAATAATTGAACTGAGATGGTAGATTTTGGTAATTAATTATGGAATTAAATTCAGGTAATGGATGTAATAAATTTAGATAAATAATTTATGAATTAATTATGAGAAAGTGATTAATTAAATATTAGGATAATTAAATATATTTGTGTACTTAATTGATTAGGGAATTAATTTAGTGTTTTATGTGATAGAAAATTTTCAAATTACCAATTAGGGTGCGGTTATTAATAAATTGATAGTTTAATTTGATATTGGTATAAGAGGTTTAATTTTAATTAATAATTATTGATAAGATAATGTGGTTAATATTGATTAACAATGATAAATGAGATACATATTATATGTGTATTATTAAGTGGTGAATAGTAAAATTCTCATTTGTAAAACTATAATGAGTGGTGACATGATCATTCAATTATGCATTGTTAAATATTGAATGGTAACATGCTTATTCTGCCAACTATTATGAATGTTAACATTCACATTCAATTATGTATTATTAATTGTTGAATGGTAAAAATCCCATTCAGTCAAATATTATGAATGGTAGTAAGCTCATTAAATTCTTTATTATTAAATGGTGAATAGTAAGATGATCATTCAAGAAAATATAATGAATTGTAAAATGATCTTTCTATTATATATTATTAAATGTTGAATGGTAACATACTCATCCGTCCAACTATTTGGGATGGTTAAATGCTCATTCAATTCTGTATTATTAAATGGTTAATGGTAACATGCTAATTCAGTCAACTATTATGAAGGTTAATATTCTCATTCGATTATGTATTATTAAACGGTGAATAATAACATGATCATTCAACCAAAAATTAATAATGGAAACATGGTTATTAAAAATGTGTGTCTAAATAGATGGAAATCCTCAGGGAATGATCATATTTCAAAATAGAATGAATGTAGTATTGATGTAAGGGTATGTATAGAAACCCAAGGATTTTATGTGATTATATAGGTAATACATAATAATGTGATAAAATATTAGTTTATAAGTTATAATAATTATTATTATAATTACAAACCCTATCATTGACTGGATTTTTTTTAGACATGGTTGGTGGTGGCCTATTGAGTTGGACTCACACCCTATTCAGGACACTTGATTGTTACTCGAATAGAATTTATTATTGCATGAATAGTTAGGGGAAATTGTCATGGATTATATTGATGATTATGAATTGAGCTTAGTTTAGGGGACTAAATTTGGTTCGGGTCCTTCTTGGTAGTCATTAGTGCCCTTAGTTTCTATTATATTTTTGACACCTTTATTCTTACTTTGGCATGGCATATTTTTCTTTTAGGTGAGTATTGTATCTACTATCATGGTTATTCTTATGATATTTGTAATGTTAGGATTATATATTATTTTTCACTTGATGATTTATTTCTTATGGTTTTTTACTCTGATTAAAAAGGTTATAGTATCCATAATCTATCATACCAGACCCTCATAGCTAGTCGTCACCCACTCGCGTAAGGGGAGGTGTGCATGGGGTAATGCAACTGACCGACTTGGGGAACCATGGTGTGGCAGCCAGGTCAGGATGCCACATTCCATAAAAATATATCTTGATCTCAACAATATTTCTCATCTTCTTTTGAAGATCCATATCCTCCTTCTAGGATTGCATATTATTCATATGGATTCATAATTAAAATTTAATATTATAAAGATATAATTTTATACATTCCTTGTAATTTAATGTATCATATTATTTAAATAATGAAATATATAATATAATTAAATCCCTATTAATGGATACATATTATGGTATATCTAACTCTGAGTTACTTCCTCGTTATTCACCTTTCTTTAGAAGTAGTGTAGTGAGAATGAATTGTCCCTAATGAATTCAAATCATAACATTTGGTGAAAATTAAGAACATTCTATGTTATTATTTACATCATGATTATTATATCAACATATTAGTATATGCATATATATATATCACCATTCATCATAATTTTAATATATTTATATTTTCAATGTAATAATTACCTATAATAGCTCCAAATCATTGGTCGATAATTTTTTCTAAGTAATTTCCATTTGGAAAGAATCTTAACATGTCATATTCTCAATTTAAATGTGGAAACATCCAAATTCAGTCCTTAATGCTTGATTATAAATAAAACACTTCTACACAATAGGAGAGTTTGATAATTGGATCACTTAATAACAATATATTTATTTCGTTGAAATTTTTTAACATTCATTCGTATAAGAGAACAATGATCCCTTCCTTGAAGACTCTATTAGTGGAATAGATATTCATGAAAAATCCCACATAATGAATCACTAGTATTAAAACAACCAAGTAAAACTATGGATCTCATTTATTATGGATTACCAAGGTTGTTTCTTAACAAAATAAATCATTTTAGTGTCCAACCATATACCATTCATGAGAATAAATGATCTAAAAAGTAATCCTCTTATAGCTACAATTGGAACTTCTAAAATATGTAATTAAACTTCTCCATCATCATGGTCATGACCCAAATATTTAAATGATAATCTTGATATTCCTTTATCATTTAATAAATATTGATATCATAAAAAAGAAAAGGTTATCTCAAAAGGAACTATTCCTTGGATTCATTATCACAGTGGGAGAATTTCTATTTCAGGGTAGAGTTTATATATATTTGTAATTACCATCCCTCATTTCGAATGCTATCATAAATATACCATCTTATGTATCCCTTAAGAGAAGCTGTCTTAGATGATTATTAATACATTTACATAATCATGTTCGACACTTTTGGGAAATTAATACATCATAACCAGATAAGTGAAATTTTTTCATTACGGTGATCTTTGTATGTTCACAAAAATCAATGACAAAATTAATTGAGAAATAATTCTATTTATTGTATATAATAGGTTTACTCTATGGTGTTATAATCATGAATATGAATACCTTTTATAGACTCTTAGTGGTGTTGTCTACCAGTTACTAGAACTCAATTTGGGGGATTCCATAGTGATTGCATGAAATAGGCATAGCACTAAGAATGATTTTTATTGAAAAGGAACCAAAATGATTCGGGGAAAGATGAAAAAAATATTTTAGAAATAGTTCATATTATTCATAATTTGAACATGTATCTTTTATATTGAGTTTCTTCCTTACCATTTGAGATAAACAACCCTTGTTAATTAGTAGAAATATAGATATAATGGTATTATTTCCAATAGTAATTCATTATTCATCATCTCACTGATTGAATATAAAATGGAAAATTATAAGATGAAATTAGAATATCATTCATTTTTAATTTGTATGTTCTTGGTATAATTATAGAAAATAATTTAATAATATAACATAAAATTAATGTAGTTGGAGAATTCCACGTATTTTATGAAACATAATCCGAAAATATTCTATCAATGATTGTCTATAAAAATGAGATATGAATGTTTTTTCATTATGTGTTTTCAATTATCACTAAACTTCAAGTAATTTATTTGGGGATATAACATATTTACAGATTAATTAGATGTAAATTTGAGGGTAGATATAGATTCAAATAAGAAATTAGTAATATTAGATTGGATGTAAATTATTCCATTGAAAAAAACATTCTCTGGGCATACATTAGTAGTGATAGAAATGGAATTCCATTTATCCCTTCTCTTACGAGTTTATTTAGAATACAATACACATCAAATATAGAATTAAAGAATTGAATTTCATAATTTACAATCTCCTTCTATATGATATATTACAATTTATTGGATGAATTATTTTTATCCCATTTTTCATTTGCTGATAATTCTATTCCCCATTGACTTTTACTTGATTGATGGATATCCTTTCCAAAATTAAATAATTTCCTAGATCTTTTATAATAATTTTTTATGGGTTTACCCCATAATTTTTATCATGTATATGGTCCAAATTTATTTCCTCCATGTCATTTATAATTTTATTATTTATAATGAATCAAAATTCTCTTAATATTACTACATAAAAAAATAATTAGCACTCCCATTATTTAGTTCTACCGTTAAATAACATTTAATGATTTCTACATAGTCACCAAGGTCTAATAAGGCTTTCTCTATTAAAGAAACATGGGGTTGGGATGTTATAGAATAGATAAATTAATCTTCCATGGTAAATTATAATTCTAAATTATATATTTATTTTCTTTTAATGTTTAATTAATATTTAGAAATAGATTCATCCACTTTATTAATCAATGGATTATCCATTTCCATAATATTTGGATGATTCAGTGGTATTTATTTTCTGAGAAATACCCTCCTAAACTACTTCTATTAATAGGATATTATTTTATCCTCATTCATTGTTTTTATATTAGAGTCTAACATTTATTATCATTTATATCCAAGAGATAATATTTTACGTAAAATATATCATGGTCCAAACACTTCATAATAGAAAATATGTTTTAAATAACAATGATGAATTTATCGATATTATTGGATTAGAAAACACAAAACATGTGGTTGAATTTTTCCACATAAATAAATTAGTAGAATGTAACATCCACTTTTATTAATTCATAAACACAACATAGTTAATGCAATTTCTCATAAATTCGAATAGAAGAGAGTGAATCTCAATATGATATTATATCTGACATCCAAATCCACTAAAATTATATCATGGATGGTAATTTAATTTTATATAGTAATAATATTTCACATAATTTCAATAGTTCTAAATAGTGACTAAAACCTGAAAAAATCCTTCAGTGAGTATAAAATAACAATAATAATTATAATATATAGTATGATTATTAAAATAAATCATATTCTATTTTAAATTTTTAGACTTTTTTATCGCATTACACTATAAGTTCATCTCATATCATAGTAGATTAGCATTAGTTTTCATAGGTCATACCCTATTAATAATTAGTATTTTATATAAAGATATCTCGTAGACAACAAATTCATTTTCATGGCATAATAAATTTAATTACAAATTCACACACATGTGCTCATAATTTGGAGTTACAAAAAAATATTAGAAAAATGATACATAGAAATATAAAGAAACAATATAGTAAATTAAAATTTATATTATCTAGGAATTGAACATGATGGTGGAAGATATATTATAAGGCTACATATTTCCTTGAAGGCACGATCTAATGTATATATAATGGAATTCCTACTAGGTTTTTTGAATGTTCACATGGAGAATGATTTTGAGATTCTTCGTTGTAGACATTGTTTTTCAAATTCATTAAATAATGAAATTAATACATATGATGTAAGATGAAATGCGGTGATATTTGTCATGTTCTTAAAGGGAATAATTAAAAAAAATCTAATGAATAAATTAAAAAAAATTATCTTCCATAAATTATTAAATAACGGTGAAAAATTATTTAATTAGGGTGCATATGATGATGAGGTGGAAACACATGAGAGGAATATTGTACTGTTCTTAAGATCCATCGGCTATTGCAACTATAATGTATAGTTAGATGAAAATTATTTTATGTTTTGTTCTCTATCAAGAGTGTAAGTATTTTAATAACAAGGTATTTATTTTTTATAAATGATACCAGTCTTCAACATCCTGAATATATATGAAAAGATGAGTAGATATGCGTTCTTAAACAATCCAGACATGGGAAATTCAAATCAGTAACTGAATAGAAAACAGACTTGATAACCTCTTAAAACCATGAAACCAAAAGGATCAATTCATGATACAAAAACATTCAATTTCTAGGTAATATTGGATAATTCAATATAGGGATTGCTATGAAATCTTATTTGAATATTATAAATCATTACTTCCCTTATTTATAGGTAGAAATCAATACATGAAATATAATGAAGCAAATGAATAAATAACAGTTGATATAAAATATTGAATAAAAATAAACACATCAATATATGAATTTAATTTTGATAATCCAATTCACTATTCATTTTGATTTGGCACTAATTTCATTGAAGATCAATTTATGATTATCATTAGTTGATCTATCTGTATGGAAGAAAACACAATCATCACCTCCTTTATCAAATAATTCTTAGTAAAATTAATCTTCTAATTTTCCCTAAAAAAATATTATAAGTAACATGTGAGTTAATTTTCAATTACTAAAATGATATATAACTCAAAGTTATGAAAATGAAAATGTATTTTTGTAATATAGAGTCATATAATCTGTTTATAGTTAAAAAATTGGGAGCAATAGAATCTTGATTACAGATTGAGACAAGTAATTTTCTGGAAAAGACAATCAGTTGAGGATTAATAGTATTTTTATGTATAATCATATATGATTAGGTGGAATATGTATCAGGATTGTTTTTCAGAATTGGTTATTGTAATGTCAAGTAGATTTTAGGTTTTTTGTTTCCATAAAATAATTTTCTTTAACTACATTACGTTTAGTTCAATGAATTGGGTTTTATCTTGTGGATCTGAATGTCTGAAGATTCCAAAAAAATTATATATGGAATAGAACCTGGTATATTTTTTCTATTCTTGCAGAATCGTCAGAGTTGGTTGAAATTTGATAGCTACTGAAATTTAAGCTTCTACATTACTTCACAATAAGACAAAAAATGGACATGCCCTGAAGGAGGCTTGTCAAATGGTTTTACCATGTGTCTATTGAGTTTCACATAGAAATTATTTTAGAATGATGATTCTTTTCACTAACTTCAAGATTCCCTCAAAAGGGAAAGTTACCCTCATATAATCCTTTTTCTTATGGGTATTCATTTCATGACCCTCTCAGTTGAACCACTAAGGAGGGAAGGTGGATCATTTTTGGTCGAGTAATTCCATCTTTTCTATGTGGGGGAGTTTTGAGATTAATGGGATATGAGTCCTCTAGAGATACTATTTTCATCTAATCATCCCATCATACATTCCTACATTGATTCTCATAGGGATGGGATGATTATTAGTGTGTTTTTATTGTAATTTAAGGTGATTTATTCTATTAGTCTCCATTTTTATATCACTTCACTAATGAAAGATAACATCAGTGTTATTTAAGTATGGGAATGTGTTCTGATTATATCTTACCATAGTGTAATTCAAAAAATCTGATGGGGACTTTTCCTGTATAGCATTAATATGTCTTAAAAGTTTGATAACATTTCATTGTAGGTTGTTTTGGTGTGACGATAAATCTTAGATAGTTTTGATGAATTATTCTATATTTGATAAAATTATTAAATAATTATTTATGGTGTATGAAATTATAGAGGTTCTCTGGTGTTTCTAAAATAATGTATGAGACATGAAGGGGATTAAACTATGAAGGGTGAGGATTAAAATGGATGGAAGATTCATTTTTGAGGTACATAAACCCTTAAGTAAAAATATATACATGAGTTTATTCACGATTTTCTTATTAATTAATGCTACATAGTTTTGGGTAGAATGTATAAGAACCATGTTTTACATGGATTTATTTCCTTCAATGAAACCTAATATGTCATCCAGGGTTCACATGGTCTGATGGATTATTATCCTTCAATTGGATTTTTGTTATCTCAGCCTTTCATTCCAAAATTACAAACAAAATTCCAAAGTACAATTGAATGGTGGAACTCCTGGTATCATGGATATATTTCTGTCAATGTGATATAAGTCATTTTAGTATTTCATTCATAAATAACTAATAGAATTTCATGCTACACTTATAGGAGGGAAAATAGTCACATGATAAAATACCAATGACTACCTTGTAACATCATTTTTAAAGGAATAGAAAGGAGAGTTCATTAATTTTTCTATGAATGTGTTGAACGAGAAAGGAAAAAACAGTCAATGTTGACATTGAGTGGCATTTTTCAACAACTTTGGACACAAAGAACAATTCTAGGGATTTATCATAAAGATTTATTTGAAATATTCATGGTTAGATTTACGAAACATAAAAAATAGTCTTCTTCATGAAAATATGTAATAATTTCCCCAAATAAACAAAGGAACCCAACATCTCATTCAATATACATCCAGTCTCAGTGATTAATGTCCTTAAAATGGATATTGGTCATTTCACCCTGTCATTCATAATTCAGTAACATAATTTCATGCTACACCTCATTTGGGAACCCTGGTTTAATGTGAACATACTATTGAAAATATAGAAACATTTATTACATAGGAAAATGTATGAGTTCAATCTTTTGTCTATGAACATGATTTTTTTGAAATGAAATAATGGTTGGGATACCTAAACTAATGTGGGGGTATTTTCCAAGAGATTATATCTCATAATTTCCTAGAACATAAGGATAAAATGTTACAAAAGGTTAGGAAAAAAAGAAGATAAGGTTCTAATATATTTAAATTAAATAGTAATATCCATGAATATAAAAGATAATTTCATTTCATTTTAATTTAAAATTACATAAATTTAACTTGAATATTAGTATATTTCAAAATAAATACATTTGATAGGGGAGATTTACAAAACAAAAACAAATTCGAATGTTCAATGTTTGGTGGGAATGAATTAAAAGCATATCTAGTTGTGATTGTGCTTTGTTTCTAATACCATATATAAGATTATCTAAAAATTATTTCACAAAAACATATCTGTCCCTATTAAGTAAATTATTATATGAATTATTGAATTAATATCCTTGTGAATCGGTTGATGCATGATCTCCTCTACCATGAAAAAACAATATTTTAGTTCTAGATAAATTAAACATCTACAACTACCTTTGTGCCCTGAAATATACACTCATGATGTGATTTAAAATTTATTATCCATTAAAAGAAGAGTTTTTCATATGTAAATGTTGATTAAATTTTCATGGGCCCTCTTATTGAATTGATGAACTCCATTAAATTGAGATTCGGTCTATATAGAGGCAACACTAAAAATATTCTATGTTATTCAGTGTCATCACCAAGTATCTCCACTACATTTACTGTCCCAAAAATCATCATACAAACATAATTTTATTTATGATAAATAATAAACCCCCTAGTTCTGTCTTTTGGTACCACAATTCCACAATTTGGTCCAACATACAAAACCAAATATATTTTTTCTCCAAAATATTAGAACTATATTTTCCCTGAATAAAAATAATTTAGGTTGTGTCTTTTTCTATGGTTAGGGTATGATTAAACAACTCACATCAATCAGTGTTATTTACCTATTATTTCATTCAATCATAAAAAAATTATATTCAGTATTTTTCATTGATTAACATCTCCATCATCATCAACATCTTCCAAATTTAAATGATCCTCATTAACAATTTCCACATTGCCATGGACATCATTAATAATATCTAAATTTATAACATTCTCTAAAATCCCTCCCAAAAACCATTCCATATGAATAATTTGAAGATATATAGTGTGATTGTTCTGTGTATCATGACCATCTACAATAAATTTCAGATAATGAACATGAAATTTATTAAAATTAACTATATATACGAGTAACAATGAATGAGGCTTCACAATTCCTATAACACCATGAGATTTTAAGAAAAATATTCATTTTAATTTCATTGATTTCTTGTGTTTTACGCTACACTAAAAGGAGCTTGCACTACATGAATCCCTGACTTGGCTTGCATTACACACAATCAAGACCTTCTTTGATGGCATGTGTAGTACGCAATACCGAGTTTCACTAAACGAGATATTATTATAATATTATTATGAACTAGCCATTACGAATAGTTATACCCACTTTTTGAAATTTTATAAATTTTATCATTCAAAATGGACTTCATTTTTAGATTCAGAATATCGAAATTAGCCTAGGGTGATTTTTTGGTATTTTTTTGAAAACTTACAATATTTGATGAATAGTGAAAACACTAGGTTACTATTTAAAAACCGACTTTTTATTTAATTAAATATTTATTTTATTTAAATTAATTTTTGGTCACGAATGATACGTAATACCTATATAAGTTCAATGTAATTCATTGGATTCATTTTATAATAATTTTAGACATATAGAAATTTTATTGAACTTTTCACCGTCTTTTACCCACCTCCTAGGAGAGTATGAAAATTTATATAAAACTTAATTTTACCACTTCTGTTAGTGGAATTTCTAAAATCCGATAGACACGTTTAATATCAACGAGTAATATGTGGTTCAATAAGATAAAAATAATTTTTGGTGAATAATAACTTTTTACTTTTATTTACCACGATTAAAAGTAAATAGGGTAATAAGGGTAAAAATGATATTATTATTACCCTAACACATATAATAATTCTATTGGATAAGTGTATTTCGACAAAAAACAACCTTATGAATATAATATTATCATTTAGGTCCACTTAGATTGGATGAGGACATTTATTATTATTTAAATTAAAAAAGAGTTAAAATAGTTAAAATCAATGTTTAATAACTAAAACATTTTTAAGACAGAGTTATACATAAGATAAATTTAACTATAAATATTCACTAGTAAGATAAATATATTTTCTACCTAATGGTATTTTATTTATAATTTTTATAAATTAAACAATTAAATTTATTTATGAAAAAATGGTGATGAAGTAATTACCTAAATAATGAAATATTAAAATAATTGGTATTATAAATAAAAAAATAAATGTAATTTGAGACTTTTTATGAATTAAAATAATTTTATAGGTTGAAATGAAATTTTATTATAGATTTAAGTAACCTTTTTCGAACTAATCATTCTATTATGATTTTCAAAAAAATCAATTACCAAATAGTGTCAAAATTGACCTAAAATAGTTATTAAAACAAATATTATATGATTAATTGTTATTATATTCATAAAAATATAAGGCTCGGACAAATGACTTAGATAAGGTTATATATATTAATAATGAACCACTTTTGATCTTTTGGCTTGTTATAGTACGTTTATTAACCATAATGTGTAAGAAAACAAGAAGACACGGTAAAGGTTAAATTATTTAACATAGAGTTAAATCCAAATGATATGGATAAAATAGAAACCTAAAATTGTCTAAAACCTATTGGTTGAGAGTATTTAGACCCATACCCACCATAACATCAAAATAAATCAATTTGGAGCTATTAAAAACCGAATATTACTTTATTATAAAATAATATTTTATGTTTTCCTAAGATGCCCCTCTCCTCCCTTATAAAAAGGCCACCCCTTCCCTCTTCTCTTCACACCCTTTTGAGCCTTGAAGCTCGTCCAACCCACGAAAATTCCTCTTATATGACTCTCTAGTTAGATCATAGAGGTTATCGTCTTCTCCAAAGACCAACTCTAGTGCCCTAAGAGGAAGTTCAAAGGAGGCACTTCGAGAAAGAGGTAATACCTTCTACCGATTCGTTCAAGTTTCTTTGTTCTCATACTTCTTCTTCTTCTTTAGTAGTTTCATTATGAAGTAATAACATCAGTATCACTCATATAATGATATGTTATTATAAATATGAAACAACAATATTTCACCTTTTATCCATCCTACGGAAAATGAAATCACCGTGCGTGCGTACGTACGGAATACCGTCTCCACGCCGTGGTGTAATCAGTTTTTCCACCACCACCTTACTTGGATGGGTATAATGGTGTAAAGAATAACTATATATGATTATTATAATATCATAATTATTCTAATATATTATATAATCCACTGCGATCCCATTCAATAAATATGGGAATGATATCATCGCTCGTGCGTACGTACAGATTACTGTCTCCACGACGCGATTAGATTCATTTTCCATGTTAACAATTCATGAATGATAATAAAGTATATATAATAAGTAATCATGAAATATATGAAATAAAAATGCGACTAGATTTATTTATATATATGTATGTCATATACATAATTCCATTCAATTCAATAAGGTAAAGAAAAATAGTGTAAATGCGTACGTACGACCTTTCGTCTCCATGAACGGTGTATTTCTTTCCATTTATCGATCTATTATATATATGTATATTATGAATATATCTTATATATAAATAATGTTTTATTTTATGGAATTAATTAATCATGATCTATGTAATCATATTAATAATTACAAGTTAAAACACTGACGATAAATGAAACGATTTTACCCAAAACGCTACTTTAAAATAGAATTTATAAAAGAACAGTTAATATAAGGCTATAAGAGAACCACATATGATATCATAATGATTTATTTGATTTTGTAATAATTCACCAACATTTTTTAAATCATTATACATGAGGTTAGGATAGATATGAAGCATATTGGACATAAGGTAAGGGATAATTATTCCAATCTCATTCTTATCTGAGATTGTTTACTCGTATGTATTTATTGGGGTTATGTTTATTATCCATGTCTATATGTTCTCTAAACGTTTTCGTAAAAGGTTTACATTTATTCCATGTATTTTTAACGTCATTTTTACACTTTTTACTTTTACCACATCCTTTGGATGAAATATTTCTTTTTATACCATACGAGGTACTTTTTGACATTTCCGGAAAAAGTACGAGAAGAATGTTTTTTAACTTATACATCATGATCATATTTTTACAATTTTATAACACCTTATCTTCATGAAGCTTTATCTACAATATTTATTGACTATTTTTAACAAAATCCTATTTTCAAAAAATTGCATGGAATTTTGTGAAAAGAAAATGATTTTGAAGAAGAAAGGATATTTTCCTCAAGAATTCATTTCAAGTGTTTTATCAAAACCATTTTCCATCTAAGATGAAATTATTTAATAAGTTAATGTTTCAAGTATAATGTCTCTATGATTTACATGGTTCCACTTTTCATATGATGAAATGATATCCATTTGGTTTATATGGATTATTTTATGAGGGGATGATGTTTATGAAACCCATTTTTATTCTTTGGGTTATGATGAATGGTTTATGTTTATGTTGTGGAACAAGTAAGAATGATTTCATTATGAGATGGGTGAGACCTATATATTCTTCCAATGAATTGGTTAATGATTTATATCTAATGAGATGGACATAGATGTAATGGTAAGTTAATCTGGTTCAGTGTTACAGGACTGAAACGATGAGTGAACTTGATTTAGAAAGGGACTTTGTCCAATAAGATGGTCTTGGCAGTAATGCCATGGATTCTATTGAAATAATATCATGTGCATAATGGTTTTCCACAATTACATGTTTTATTCCCATGCTATTTTATCATGATTGATGTTTCCTTATGATATATGTTGTACATACTTCCAAGATTCATGTCTTTGCTCAAGATTTTCATATTTAGAATTTATTTTCAAGTTTTTGTATTCCAATATTTATGGATTGTTTTATGTTCTCTATGTTTACCCTTACTAGGAATTTGAGCTCACCATTTTTTTAGGTTTTCTTTTCCATAGGATTTAAAGAACGATTTTAGGTAAAAATATAAAATGGGAAGATCTTTATGGGAGATGTTGAAGATCATTCACCATGATTAGAAGATTGTTTTTACGAGTTTCCAAAGACACTAAACTATTCTGCTCCATTTTTGTCTATTTTTGTTATGTGTTAAGTATTCCGAAAAAGTAATGTAATGTCTATGTACGTCAAGATTTGGGTCTCTACAGATGGTATCAGAGGAATGGTTTATTTAACCTTTGGAAACAAGGATGAGATAACTTTAGTGAGATTCCTAGAGATATTTCCAAGGAATGTCTAGGGATGTCCCTAAGGTTAAGTATATGTACATGTTATAGTCCTAGAATTACGGTAAAGATCATATAAATATACCTAAGATGTTAGATATTTAAGGTACTCCCCCTTTATTATGTTGTTTTACCTAGCATGATTTTTTCCTCTCACACTATTATTTTTGGGTTTTTGACAATGGCTGGAACCTGAAGGAACCATGTTGATCCATGTAATGGATGATGCAATGATTGTCCTCCTGAACAACCAAATGTGATGGGAGATGGAGTGAAAAATCTTATTGCTATAATTACCCAATCTATGAATCATTCTGGATTTCCAAATGATCAGAGAAGGGAACAATATTCTATTGAGTCCTTCATGAGGCAACGTCCACCTTCTTTCAATGGGTCTTCTAATCTACTTGTTGCTGAACAATGGATCAGTACCATTGAAAAGATATTTTCCATACTTCGCTGTTCGGAACATGAAAAATTCATTCTAGTTGTTTATCATTTAGAAGTTAAAGCATACCAGTGGTGGAATCTAATTAAGAATACAAGGCCCCAAGATGAAATTGAATCCATGGAATGGGATGAGTTCAAGAACTTGTTTTTCAGTAAGTAATTCCATCGTATTCTTCGAAAAAAGATGAAAAATTATTTCCTTGAGCCTAAGAAAAAATATGATGAATCTGTTGGTATATACGAAGAGAATTTTACAAGGGTTTCAAGGTATGCTTCTGGATTTATCATGCAACCTGAAAGTAAAGTCGATTGATTCTTTAGGGGCTTAAAACCAAGTCTTCGAAGGGCATTGGCTATAAGAGACATCAGTAGCTATGATGAAATTGTGCGTTGTGCTATGAAGGTAGAAATGGAAGTTGGTGTTACATATCCATCTCATGTTTTTGACAAGAAATTAAAGATGGAGTTCAAGGAGAAATCTCAGAATAATGGTGAAAAGAAGGTGAATGTTTCTTTATGCTCAATGTGTGGAAAGAATCATGGTGGAGATTGTCATAAAGGGAGTAGAAAATGTTTTATGTGTGGAAAATAAGGTCATCGAGAAGCTGAGTGTCGAAGTAATAGAAAAAGGGTTTCTAATGATGTGAATACAGAAAAGTATATAGAGAATGCACCACCAACACTTAAATGTTTCAAGTGCAAGGTAATGGGGCATTATGCTAATCAACGCCCTAATCCAAGGGTTAATGATGATCAATGTGAGCAACCTCTTAAGGAAAATGATAAAGGGAAGTCACATGCGATCAATATTTGTGATATTGAGTATAAAAATAATGTTGTGTAATGATTAAGTGTTTATGTAAAGGGATTTCAAAATAGTACCATGGAATCTCATTTATGATATCGTGAAATTTTGGAATATCTATTGGTTTTAAAAAATTATATGGTATCGGTAACCATGAAAAGTGATTGAAATATTTTTGGAGAGAAGATGATATGTGCATAATAAAGGGATAAAGAAAAAAATGAAATGAGCTCATGACTGATATAAGCACAAAGTGATATCATGGTTTGAGTATATAGAAATTGTTTGATTTTGGTATGTAGAAATAGTTAACTTTTGACAGCATTTATGTTTTCACTAAGGTTAAATGGTAATTCATGTTTCAAAAGAATACATGATTAATGTATTCACATGTTTGGAATGTGACCAACAAGATATACCTTATGATATACGGGGGATAAATGTCGATATTTACGTGCTTATTATGTGAACTTTCAAGTAATCATTTTCCTTATACTATGAGATTGGACAAATATATTTTGGATAAGTCTAAAGATTGGAATAGATTCTGTTTGACATCAGATAATATTATTTAAGGATAGAACATGTTTTTAGATATTATTTATGGGCTTTTATAATAGTATAGTTTTAGAAAAAGTACAACCTGAAGGATGGGCGACAACCCGTCATATCGGACAAGGCTGTGGGAATCAAACCCACAACTGAAGTGTGACATGCCTTTATTGCCTACCACTAGACTACAGGAAGTCCCTGGTTAGTAAAAGCTAGTTTGATTATATTAAGCGGTATGATATATGAAGTATAAGTCCATTTTAAGAACCATATATGATTACTCTCACTATAGATGGACTTATGTATATTTAATAACTTTTACTATCCTTTGGTTTGAGACAAATAGAATGACATTTCATTCTATCGCATGATCTGCTAACACATTATAGAAGACAAATTCAACTTCATTTCTTTAAGAGATGATGTAGAAATTTTTCAAGGCACAAACAACAGCAAGATTGTACCAAAATCATATAAGTATTTCTTTGTAATTCAATAATTCTTCAAATTTAGGGAAATGACCTTGAATTACAAAAAAACTTTATCCTACTGCCTTTATATCCGATGAATCAGATGGTACCTTAAATCATCACAAATTTATGGCTTTGTGATTGTTGGCTTTTTCATAGCCATGTTCTCTACCACTCTCCATCAGAACATGATGGTTAGATTTCTCTTCCATATCCATATTTTCACCTATGTTATCTTATGTGGAAACCCTGTGATTAGTTAATTTGGGTAACCGTTATGTTTCATACTTCAATTTTTTGAAGATAGGTTTTGGTATTCCTTTTTACAATGTGGGTTTCTATTTATGAAACCTTCGAGTAGTAATCCATTTATAAGCTCACCGAATTTGGTGGGCGAAATTCATTTTAAGGGGGGTAGAATGTAACACCCCAAGATTTTATGAAATATATTCTTTTTAATTTCATTGATTTATTGTGTTGTACGCTACACCAAAAGTATTTTGCACTACATGCATCCCTTAATTGGCTTTCATTACACGCAATCAAGACCTTTTTCAATGGCGTGTGTAGTACGCAATACTGAGTTTCACTAAATGAGATATTATTATAATATTATTATGAACTAGCCATTATGAATAGTAATACCCACTTATTGAATTTTTTAAATTTTATCATTCTAAATGGTCTTTATTTTTAGATTCGGAATATCGAAATTAGCCTAGGGTGAATTTTTGGTATTTTTTCTGAAAACATTCAATTTTTGATCAATAGTGAAAACAGTGGGTTACTATTTAAAAACCGATTTTTTATTTTAATAATTATTTATTTTATTTAAATATATTTTAGATCAGAATTTATACATAATACCTATATAAGTTCAATGTGATTCATTAGAGTCATTTTATAATAATTTTAGACATATAAAAATTTTATTGAACTTTTCACCATCTTTTACCCACCTCCTAAGTGAGTTTAAAAATTTAAATAAAACATAATTTTACCTCTTCTGTGAGTGGAATTTCGAAAATATGAGAGACAAAATTAATATCAAGGAGTAAAATGTGGTTCAATAAGAGAAAAATAATTTTTGGTGAATAGTAACTTTTTACTTTTATTTACCGCGTTTAAAAGTAAATAGGGTAATTAAGGGTAAAAATGATATTATTATTAACTGAACACATGTAGTAATTCTATTGGATAAGTGTAATTAGACCAAAAACAACCTTATGAATACAATATTATGATTTCGGTCCACATGGATTGGATTAGGACATTTATAATTATTTTATTTAAAAAAGAGTTAAAATTGTTAAAATCAATGTTTAATAACTAAAATATTATTAATATAGAGTTATACATGAGATAAATTCAACTATAAATATTCATTATAAAGATAATAAGATTTTGTAAATAATGGAATTTTATATATAGTTTTTAGACATTAAATAATTTAATTTATTTGTGACACAATGGTGATGCAGTAATTACCTAAATAATAAAATATTAAAATAATTGGAATTATAAATACCCAAAAAATGTAATTTGAGACTTTTTAATAATTAAACTCTTTTTATAGGTTAAAATGACATGTTTTTATTTATTTAATTAACTTTTTTAGAACTAATAATTGAATTATGATTTTCAAAAAAAATCAATTACCAAATTGTGTCAAAATTACCTAAAATAGTAATTAAAACAAATATTTTATTATTAATTGTCATTCTATTCATAAAAATCTAAGGTTCACCCATATGACTTAGATAAGGTTATATATATTAATAATGAACCACTTGGGTTTTTTTGTCTTATTATAGTAGGTTTATTAGCCATAATTTGTAAGAAAACAAGAAGACACGGTAAAGGTTATATTATTTAACATAGAGTTAAATCTAAACGATAAGGATAAAATAGTAACCTAAACTTGTCTAAAACCTATTTGTTGAGATGATTTCGACCCATCACCACCTTATATTCAAAATAAATCAATTTTGATCTATTAAAAACCGAATATGACTTTATTATAAAATAATATTTTAAGTTTTCCTAAGATTCCCCTCTCCTCCCTTATAAAAAGGGCACCCCTTCCCTCTTCTCATCACACGCTTTTGAGCCTTGAATCTCGGAAAAACCATGAAAATTCCTCTTATAAACTTTTATAGATATATCATAGAGGTTATGGTCTTCTCAAAAGACCAACTCTAGTGCCCCAAGAGGAAGTTCAAAGGAGGGACTTCGAGAAAGAGGTAATACCATCTACAAATTCATTCATGTTTCTTTCTTCTTATACTTCTTATTATTTAGTGTATTCATTATGAAGTAATAATATCAGTATCAATAATATACTGATATGTTATTAAAAAAATTAAACAACCCTATTTCACCTTTTATCCAACCTATGGAAAATGAAATCACCGCGCGTGTGTACGTACGGAATACCGTCTCCACGCCGTGGTGTAATCAGTTTTTCCACCACCACTTTACTTGGATGGGTATAATGGTGTAAATAATAACTATATATGATTATTATAACATCATAATGATTCTATGATAATATATAATCCACTAAAATTCCATTGAATAAATATGGGAACGATATCATCGCTCGTCCGTACGTACAGATTACCGTCTCCACGATGCGATGAGATTCATTTTCCATGTTAACAATTCAAGAATGATTATAAAGTATATATAATAAGTAATCATGAAATATATGACATAAAAATGCTACTGGATTTATATATATATATATATATGTATGTCATATACTTAATTCCATTCAATTCAATAAGGAAAAGAAAAACAGCGTTCATGCGTACGTAAGGCCTACCGTCTCCATGAACGGTGTATTTCATTCCATTTATCGATCTATTATATATATGTATATTCTGAATATATATTATATATAAATAATGTTTTATATTATTGAATTATGTAATCAAGATCTAAGTAATCATGTTTATAATTACAAGTCAAAACACGGACGATAAATGAAATGATTTTACCCAAAACACTACATTAAAATAGAGCTTACAAAAGAACGGGTAATATAAAGTCATAAGTGAACCACATATGATATCATAATGATGAATATGATTCTGTAATAATTCAGTGACATTATTTAAATCATTATACATGAGGTTTGGATAAATACAAAGCATATCAGACATAAGGTAAGGGATAATTATTCCAATCTCATTCTTATCTGAGATTGTTTATTCGTAAGTATTTATTGGGGTTATGTTTATTATCCATGTCCATATGTTCTCAAATTTTTTTCATAAAATGTTTACTTTTCTTCCATGTATGTTTAAATTTATTTTTACGCTTTTTACTTTTACCACATCATATGGATGAAATATTTCTTTTTTTTACCATACGAGGTACTTTTTGACTTTTCCAGCAAAAGTACAAGAATAATGTTTTTTTAACATATACAACATGAATGGATTTTTATGGTTTTATAAAACCTTATTTTCATGAAGCATTCTCTAAAATATTTATTTACTATTTTTTCAAAAAAATCCTTTTTTAAAAAAATTGCATGTAATTTTGTGAAAAGAAAATGATTTTGAAGAAGAAATGATATTTTCCTCAAGAATTCAATTCAAGTATTTTATCAAAACCATTTTCCATCTATTATGACATTATTTCATATGTGAATGTTTCATGTACAATGTCTCTATTATTTACATGGTTCCACTTTTCTTATGATGAAATGATATCCATTTGTTTTATATGGATTATGTTATGATGGGAAGATGTTTATGAAACCCATTTTTATTCTTTGGGTTATGATTAATGGTTTATGTTTATGTTGTGTCCCAAGTAAGAATGATTTAATTATGATATGGTTTGGACCTATATCTCCCTCTAATTCATTTGGTAAAGATTTATATCTCATGAGATAGACATGGCTGGAATGGTAAGTAAATCCGGTTCAGGGTCACAGGACTGAAACGAGGAGTGAACTCGATTCAAAAAGGGACTTTGTCAAATAAAATCGTCTTGGGATTAATGCCTTGGATACTATGGAAATCATATCATGTGCTTAATGTTTTTACACAATTACATGTTTTATTCCCATGATATTTTATCATGATTTATGTTCGGTTATGATATATGTTGTACGTACTTCAAAGATTCATGCCTTTGCTCAGGATTTTGATGTTTAGATTTTATGTTCACGTTTTTGCATTCAAATATTTATGGATTGTTTTATGTTCCGTATGTTTAAAATTACTGGGCATTTGAGCTCACCCTTTTTTTGTTTTCTTTTCAACAGGATTTAAAGAAATGTTTTAGGTAAGAAAATAAAAAGGGAATATCTTTATGGGAGATGTTTAAGATCTTTCACCATGATTAGAAGATTATTTTTTCAAGTTTCCAAAGACACTAAACTATTATGGTCCATTGGTGACTGTTTTTGGTATGTATTAAGTATTCTGAAAAAGTAATGTAATGTCCATGTACGTCAAGCTTTGGGTCTCTACAGTTGGTATTAGAGGAAAGGTTTAGTTAACCTTTGGAAACTAGGATGTGAAAACTTCAGTGAGATTCCAAGAGATATTTCTAAGGAATCTCTAGGGATGTCCCTAAGGATAAGTATAAGTATAGGTTATAGTACTATAATTACAGTAATGATCATAGAAATATACATAAGATGTTATATATTGAAGGTACTCCCCCTTTGTTATGTTGTTTTACCTAGCATGATTTTTGCCTCTCACACTATTCTTTTTGGGTTTTAGACGATGGCTGGAACCCGAAGGAACCGTGTTGATCAATGTAATTGACGATGCAGTGATTGTCCTCATGAACAACCAAATGTGATGGGAGATGGAGTGAAAATTCTTATTGCTATAATTACACAAGGTATGAATCATTCTGTATTACCAAATGATCAGAGAAGAGAATGATATTCTACTGAGTCCTTCATGAGGCAACATCCACCTTCTTTCAATGGGTCTTTTGTTCCACTTGTTGCTGAACAATGGACCAGTACCATTGAGAAGATATTTTCCATAATTCTCTATTCAGAACATGACAATGTCATTATAGTTGTTTACCATTTAGAAGGTGAAGCAGACCAGTGGTGGAATCTAATTAAGAAAACAATGCCCCAAGATGAAATTGAATGCATGGAATGGGATGAGTTCAAGAACTTGTTTTTCAGTAAGTACTTCCCTCGTATTCTTCGAAAAAAGATGGAAAAAGATTTACATGAGCTTAAGAAAAAGGACGATGAATATGTTGGTATATAAGAAGAAAATTTTACAAGGCTTTCAAGATATGCATCTGTCTTTATCATCCAACCTGAAAGTAAAGTTGATCGATTATTCAATGGCTTAAAACCAAGTCTTCGAAGGGCATTAACTATAAGAGACTTCAGTAGCATTGAAGAAATTGTGCGTTGTGCTATGAAGGTAGAAATGGAAGTTTGTGTTACATATCCATCTCATGGTTTTGACAAGAAACGAAATATGGAGCTCAAAGAGAAATCTTAGAATAATGGTGAAAAGAAGATGAATGTTTATTTATGCTCAATGTGTGGAAAGAAGTATGGTGGAGATTGTCTTACAGGGACTAGAAAATGTTTTAAGTGTTGAAAAGAAGGTCATCGAGCATCTGAGTGTCGAAGTAATGGAAAATGGGTTTCTAATGATGTGAATAAAGAAAATACTACAGAGAACAAACCACCAATGCTTCAATGCTTCAAGTGCAAGGAAATGGGGGATTATGCTAATCAATGCCCTAATCCAAGGGTTATTGATGATCAACGTGAGCAACTTCTTAAGAAAAAGGATAAAGGGAAGTCACATGTGATCACTATATGTGATGTTGAGTATGAAAATAATGTTGTGTAATGATTAAGTGTTTATGTAAATGGGTTTCAAAATAGTATCATGGAATCACATTTATAGTATCGTGAAATTTTGGAATATCTATTGGTTTAAAAAAATTATATGGTACCATCAACCATGAAAAGTGATTGAAATATTTTTGGAAAGAAGATGATAGGTGCATAATAAAGGGATAAAGAAAAAAATGAAATGACCTCATGACTGATATATTCACAAAGTGATATCATGGTTTGAGTATATAGAAATTTTTGGATTTCGGTATGTGGAAAGAGTTAACTTTTGATATCATTCATGTTTTCACTAAGGTTATATGGTAATTCATGTTTCAAAAGAATACATGATTATGGTATTCACAGGTTTGGAATATGACCAACTAGATATACCTTATGATATACGGGGGATAAATGATGGTATTCACGTGCTTGTTATGTGACCTTTCAAATAATCATTTTCCATATACTATGAGATTGGACAAATATATTTTTGATAAATATAAAGATTGGAATGAATTATGTTGGACATAAGATAGTATTATTTAAGGATAGAACATGTTATTTGATATGGTTTCTGGAATTTTATAATAGTATAGTTTAAGAAAAAGGAAAACCTGCAGGATGGGTGATAACCCGTCACATCGGACAAGGTTGTGGGAATTGAACCCACAACTGAAGTGCGACAGGCCTTTATCACCAACCACTGGACTACAGGAAGTTCCTGATTAGTAGAAGATAGTTTTATTATATTAAGTGGTATGATATATGATGTATAAGTCCATTTTAAGAACCATATACGATTACTCTCAATATAGATGGACTTATTAAAATTAATAACTTTTACTATCCTTTTTTTTGAGACAGATGGAATAACCTATCATTCTATCCCATGATCTGTTAACACTTTATGGAAGACAAATTCAACTTCATTTCATTAAGAGATGATGTGGAAATTTTTCAAGGCACAAACAAAAGTAAGATTGTACAAAAATCAAGTAAGTATTTATTTTAATTCAAAAATTCTTCAACTTTTGGGAAATGGTATTGAATACAAAAATTTTTGTCCTGCTGTCCTTATATCCGATGAATCAGATGGTACCTTAAATCATCAGAAATTTATGGCTTTGTGATTGTTTGATTTTTCATAGCCCTATTCTCTACCAATCTCCATCAGAACATGATGGTTAGATTTCTCTTCAATATCTATATTTTCACCTATGTTCCTCTATGTGGAAACCCAGTGATTAGTTAATTTGGGTAACCATTATGTTTCATACTTCAGTTTTTTAAAGATAAGTTTTTTTATTCTTTTTTATGATGTGGGTTTCTATTAACGAAACTTTCGCGTAGTAAACCATTTATAAGTCGAAGAATTTCGAGGGGGAAATTCATTTTAAGGGGGATATAATGTAACACCTCGAGATTTTATGAAAAATATTCTTTTTAATTTCACTGATATCTTGTGTTGTACGCTACACCGAAAGTAGATTACACTACACGCATCCCTGAATTGGCTTGCATTACAAGCAATCAAGACCTTCTTCGATGGCATGTGTAGTACGCAATACCGCGTTTCACAAAATGGGATATTATTATAATATTATTATGAACTAGCAGTTATGAATAGTATTACCCACTTTTTAAAATTTTATAAATTTTTTCATTCAAAATGGACTTCATTTTTAGATTAGGAATATCAAAATTATCCTAGGGTGAATTTTTGATATTTTTCTGAAAACTTTCAATTTTTGATGAATAGTGAAAACAGTTGGTTACTATTTAAAAATCGACTTTTTTATTTAAATAATTATTTATTTAATTTAAATTTATTTAGGTAAAAATTTATTCATAATACCTATATATGTTCAATGTAATTTCTTAGAGTCATTTTATAATAATTTTAGACATATAAACATTTTATTTAACTTTTCACCGTCTTTTACCCACCTCCTAAGAGAGTTTGAAATTTTACATAAAACATAATTTTACCACTTATGTGAGTGTAATTTCAAAAATACGAGAGAAACAGTTAATATTGAGGAGTAAAATGTGGTTTAATAAGATAAAAACAATTTTTGGTGAATAGTAACGTTTTACTTTTATTTACCACGTTTAAAAGTCAATAGGGCAATTAAGGGTAAAAATGACATTATTATTAACTGAAAAAGTGTAATAAATCTATTGGATAAGTGTAATTCGACCAAAAACAACATTATGAATATAATATTAGCATTAATGTACTCTTGGAATGGATTAGGACATTTATTATTATTTTATTTAAAAAAGATTTAAAATTGTTAAAATCAAAGTTTAATAAATAAAACATTTTTAATATAGGGTTACACATAATATAAATTCAACTATACATATTTATTAGAAATATAAAAAGATATCCTAAATAATGGTATTTGATTTATAATTTTTCGTTCTTATATAATTTAATTTATTTATGACACAATGGTGATGCAGTAATTACCTAAATAATGAAATATTAAAATAATTGGTATTATAAATACACAAATAAATGTAATTTGAGACTTTTGATGAATTAAAATAATTTTATCAGTTAAAATGACATGTTATTATTGATTTAAATAACCTTTTTCGAACTAATAATTCTGTTATGATTTTCAAAAAAATCAATAACCAAATATTGTCAAAATTGACATAAAATAGTTATTAAAACAAATATTATATTATTAATTTTTATTATATTCCAGAAAATCTAAGGTTCGTCCAAATGACATATATAATGTTATATATATTAATAATGAACCAATAGGGTTCGTTTGGATTGTTATAGTAGGTTTATTAACCATAATGTGTAAGAAAACAAGAATACACGGTAAAGGTTCAATTATTTAACATAGAGTTAAATCTAAATGATAAGGATAAAATAGTAACCTAAACTTGTATAAAACCTATTGGTTGAGAGTATTTAGACCCATCCCCACCTTAGCTTCAAAATAAATGATTTTGGAGCTATTAAAAACCGAATATGACTTTATTATAAAATAATATTTTAAGTTTTCCTAAGATTCCCCTCTGCTCCCTTATAAAAAGGGCACCCCTTCCCTCTTTTCTTCACACCCTTTTGAGCCTTGAAGCTCGGCCAACCCATGAAAATTACTCTTATATACCTCTCTGGTTATATCATAGAGGTTATGGTCTTCTCAAAATACCAACTCTAGTTCCCTAAGATGATGTTCAAAGGAGGTACTTTGAGAAAGAGGTAATACCTTCTACCGATTCATTCAAGTTTCTTTCTTCTTATACTTCCTCTTATTTAGTGGTTTCATTATGAAATAATAAAATCAGTATCACTAATATACGGATATGTTATTATAAATATGAAAAAACCCTATTTCACCTTTTAACCATCCAAGAGAAAACAAAATCACTGCGCGTGCGTACGTTTGTAATACCGTCTCCACGCCGTGGTGTAATCAGTTTTTCCACCACCACCTTACTTGGATTGGTATAATAGTGTAAAGAATAACTATATATGATTATTATAACATCATACTGATTCTAAGATATTATATAATCCACCCCAATTACATTTAATAAATATGGGAATGATATCATCGCTCGTGCGTACGTACGGATTACCGTCTCCACGACGCGATGAGATTGATTTTCCATGTTAAAAATTAAAAAATGATTATAAATTATATATAATTAGTAATCATGAAATATATGAAATAAAAATTCTTCTGTATTTATATATATATATATATGTATGTCATATACTTAATTCCATTAAATTCAATAAGGAAACAAAAAACAATGTTCATGCGTATGTACGGCCTACCATCTCCATGAATGCTGTATTTCTTTCCATTTATCAATCCATTATATATATGTATATTCGGAATATATATTATATATAAATAATGTTTTATATTCTGGAATTAAGTAATCATGATCTATGAAATCATATTAATAATTATAAGTCAAAACACAGACGATAAATGAAAATATTTTACCCAAAACGCTGCTTTAAAATAAAATTTACAAAAGAACGGGTAATATAAAGTCATAAGTGAACCATATATGACATAATAATAGTGAATATGATTCTGTAATAATTCAATGACATTATTTAAATCATTATATAGGACGTTGAGATACATACGAAGCATATCGAACATAAGGTAAGGGATAATTATTCCAATCTCATTCTTATCCGAGATTGTTTATTCGTATGTATTTACAGGGGTTTTGTTTATTATCTGTGTCCATGTGTTCTCAAATTTTTTTTCATAAAATGTGTACTTTTCTTCCATTTATGGTTAAAGTCATTTTTACCCTTTTTACATTTACCACATCATATGGAAGGAATCTTTCTTTTTTTACCATACGATGTACTTTCTGACTTTTCGAACAAAAGTACAAGAAGAATGTTTTTTAACTTATATGGCATGAATGGATTTTTACGGTTTTATAATGCCTAATTTTCATGAAGCTTTCTATAAAATATTTATTGAATATTTTCTACAAAATCCTTTTTATTAAAATTTCATTGAATTTTTTGAAAAGAAAATTATTTTGAAGAAGAAAGGATATTTTCCTCAAGAATTCATTTCAAGTGTTTGATCAAAACCATTTTCCATCTAAGATAACATTATTTCATATGTGTATGTTTCAAGTATAATGTCTCTATTATTTACATGGTTCCAATTTTCTTATGAGGAAATGATATCCATTTGTTTTATAAGGATTATGTTATGAAGGGATGATGTTTATGAAACCCATTTTTATTCTTTGGGTTATGATGAATGGTTTATGTTTATGTTGTGGCACAAGTAAGAATGATTTCATTATGAGATGGGTGGGACCTATATCTCCCTCCAATTAATTGGGTAAAGATTTATATCTTAAGAGATAAACATGGCTGGAATGGTAAGTTAATTTGGTTCAATGTTACAGGACTGAAACAAGGAGGGGGGTCGATTAAGAAAGGGACTTTGTCCACTAAGATGGTCTTGGTAGTAATGCCTTCGCTACTATGGAAATCATATCATGTGATTAATGGTTTTACACCATTACATGTTTTATTCCCATGCTATTTTATCATGATTGATGTTCCCTTATGATATATTCCTTATATACATCCAAGATTTATGTCTTTGCTCAAGATATTGATGTTTAGATTTTATGTTCAAGTTTTTGAATTCAAATTTTTATGGATTGTTTTATGTTCTCTATGTTTACCCTTACTAGGAATTTGAGGTCACCCTTTTTTTATGTTTTCTTTTCCCCCAGATTTAAAGAACCGTTTTAGGTATGAAAATTAAAGGGGAAGGTCTTTATGGGAGATGTTGAAGATCTTTCACCATGATGATAAGATTATTTTTCCGCATTTCCAAAGATACTAAACTATTACGGTCCTTTGGTGTCTGTTTTCGTTATGTATTAAGTATTCTGCAAAAGTAATGTAATGTCCATGTACGTCAAGCTTTGGGTCTCTACAATTCCCTCTATGGTCTTTTTTGAAAATGATGATAGGATTTTCCACCTATTTATTTTCTCTATTTTAATACCACTATAGGTTTCAAATAGATCAGATTAACAATTTAAACATTTTTCTAATATGTAAGTACCTAGTGATGATATTACAAATTCTTCTTCTGTAAGGATATTTTTGGATGATGACATAATAATAATCACTAATTTATCAATACATTTCAATAAAAAATTTCATGGTTTTCTATATACAGTACTCATTATATCAATTTTACATCTCATCCACAAGTTATGATTTGTAGACTTTAATCATTTTAGCATGTTAACAATTTATAATTTTTAAAATTGAAATGGAAGCACTATATAATAAATTTACACAGTACATCTTCTTTATAAAATATGAATGTACACCTATAAAATGTTTATCTATGCGTATATGAAATATATTTTATCATTATAGAATTTAAAAACTCAATAAGTTAAATAATTAGTACCTTTTAGTATAATGATGAAACTATAGTAGTAATTTTAATTGATTTCAAGAATTCTTAATAATAAGGAAAATATTTTAATATAATGAAATATTATTTTTTGTAACACCCCGACCCCAGAAGCCCAGACCCGATGCTTTGTTTTAATACATTATCATGATTATAATGAATCATGTCCCGAAGGACTGATCAGTTTAGTAGTCTTGGAAAATAGATTACATACATAAAAATTACATTACAATTTTGAACATAAAATACAAAATATATAATCATTTAAGAATTACTTTATTCCCCATTCATAGCTCTATATATCAATCATAATACGCTTCATGAATCCTGGGAAAACAAAACATACAAAAGAGTTGAGCTTAGATGCACAATAAGTGTAAATAATTTCACAGAAGCTATAAATCTTTATGGAAATTTGTGTAATAAAAAAAATCCTTTATAAACATAAAAATGAACATAATATGGAAAAATTTAATCATTCATTCCTATATAAACCTGGACATTGATTTTCTACAAGTTTAATAATCACATGTAATAATTAATTTCATAATGAGGGAATGCATAATTCCGGACATCATAACCACATAGTAAAGGCCTCGTGCCAAGACTACAAATAATAATTTAATCAAGGCATTGTTCCAAGACACAAATTTGTCTCATGAGACCAACTAATGCATTAAGGGGTTATAAAGGGCCCTGCCCATCACTTACTAAGTCTAATTAATTCCTCATATGAAAAAAGCGAAACATAACATAAATGTTCGCACTGAAACTAGCATATGAAATGTCAATACATTATCCATAAACAATGAATGTTATAAAAATAGAACATCCATAGTCAGTAATATCATAACTCATTAAATAAAATATTGAATATGGTATTATAGTAAATCAACCTCAATCAAGAATTATATAAAATATAGGATGTTGACATAGTTCAAAATAATCAATAAAACCCTTAGAGAGAAAAACCCATTTTCACTAAATAATTTTAAAGTCACACAATTTATAAAGTAAGTCCTTTAAAAGATATTTTGGAATCAATATTCCCCATACCAATTCGAATATTTTTAAAGAAATTAACACATTAAAACAATCATATCGAAAAAAATAAATCCTTATAAATAATTTTGAAAATACGGAAATTAAATAAAAATATTTAGAAAAATAAATCATTAAAACATTTAAAATGATGATATAGTTAAATATTTTCTTCCATAAATCCTTAAAAGATTCATTTTAAAAAATAATAATGAAACATGGACACAAATGATAAATATTTCCTAGTAGATACATACAGATAAACAGTCTCTGATAATAATCAGATTGAGGAAATTGTTGGGTAAGTGTTATTTTCCATAATACATAATTTTATAAGGGTGAGATTGTTGAGAAACAATACTCTATCACTTTGTGATGATATTGATGCTAAAAAATATCCTTATATTATATTCTAATTATTTTACTTGAAATATATTTCAGGAAAATTATATTCCCTATATTCTTATGTTTGGAGAAATATTAATGCACTTAATCCATGAGGTATATTTGACAAAGTATTCTGAAATGGTTTTTAGCGTGTTCTAGAAACACAATTGATACACTATGTTGAGAAACGTGGTGTAAGGATGGAATGTGGAATTTACTCTATGAGATATTATAACACCCCTATATTTCATAGTATGTTATTTCTTCAATGTTATGAAATAACTTGCACTATACACAACACTAAGTACAAGCACACCACGACTTACCAAACTAGTCGTTCAAAAGCAGTTAGGAATAGTTTTAACTGAGTTTTTAAATTTATATAATCTTTATAATTTTAGAATCTATATTATGACTTTCCTAGAAGTAATTTAAAAACAAATTCATTTCTTTCAGATAAAAACAATATTTTTTCCAAAAATGCAATTTTACATCCTTCTAATGGAGAAACCATTTTAAATCCAATATTTGAAACTTTCATATATTCAATTTTACAAAATAAAAATCTTCATAAGAATCAGGACATAAGAATTTAGTTTGAATAAATTTTTGGTGTCTTTCTGATAAATTTCATATTTGGGTGAATAGTGAAAAATACTATATTTTAACTGATAACAACATTTTTATTCAAAATAATTTATAGTGTTGAATTGTAAATTTTAATGGTTTGAAAGTATAATTAGATAATATTTTTACCATTTAATACAATTATGGTCATTTTATGTAATTTCACTTTGAAATTGGACATAAACCAGTGTCAATCTTTTAATAGTTAATTTTTTCTAAAATATGCTTTTTGTTTTTGACCAAAGGAATTAATTTTAAATTAATTGATGAAACTTCTATGTTTTGGAATTGGTAAAATAGAATTCATTTTTGAATTCATAGTATCAAAATTATCTTAGGGTAATGTTTTGATATTTTTTGAAAACATTCAATTTTGGATGAATAGTGAAAGACAATAAGTTATAGTTTAAAACCGAATTTTCATTTAAATAATTATTTATTTTATTTAAATTCATTTTAGGTAAAAATAGATTTATAACACCTATATAATCTAAATGAAATTCATTGGATTCAGTGTATAATATTTTTAGTTATATAAAAATTTTATTGAATTTTTTACCGTCTTTTACCCACCTCTTAGGAGGATTTTCAAATTTACCTAAAACATATTTTTACCTCTTCTGTGAATTGAATTTAAAAAATAAAAAAGACACAGTTTATATCAGTAAGTAAAATTTGGTTCAATAAGATGAAACCAATTTTTGGCGAATAGTAGCTTTTTATTTTTATTTACTACGGTTAAAAGTAAATAGTGTAATTATGGTTAAAAATGATATTATTACTACCTTTAAACATGTCCTAATACTATTAGATAAGTATAATTCGACCATAAACAACCTTAGAAATTATATATGAGGCTCTTTGATCCACTTGGATTAGATTAGAACATTTATTATTATTTAATTCCAAGAAGAGTTAAAAGAGTCAAAATCACAGTTTAATAACTGAAACACTTTTAATGTAGGGCTACACATAAAATAAATTCGACTATAAATATTTATTATAAATCTAAAAATATTTCCTACATAATGGTGTTTTATCTGTATTTTTGAATCATTATATAATATAACTTATTTATGACACAATGATGATGTAGTAATTACATAAATAATGAAATTTTAAAATATTTGACATTATAAATATCCAAATAAATGTATTTTGAGACTTTTTAGGAATTAAAATATTTTTCTAGTTTAATATGACAGATAAGGGTTGGTTAAATCAATTTTTTTGAAGTAATAATGCTGTTATGAATTTATTAAAAACAAAATACCAAATAGATTCAAAATTGACAAAAAAGAGTTATTAAATAAAATATTATATTTTTAATTCATAATTTATTCCAAAAAATATAAGGTTCGGAGGAAAAACATATATAATGATAGGTGCATCATTAATGAACTACTTGGGGTTATCTTGGATGTATATATTATGTTTATTAACCAAATAATATAAAAATTCAAAGAGACATGGTAAATGTCAAACTATTTAACTAAGAATTAATTCTAAAATATAAAGTTAATATATTGACTCAAACTTGTCTAAGACTTATTAGTTGAGTGGATTTAAACCCATCCCCACATTAGAATTTAAATAATCTATTTTTTAGCCATTAGAAACCAAAAATTAATTTATTATAAAATAACAATTTTAGCTTTTCCTAAGGTGCCCCTCACCACTCTTATAAAAGGGTACTCCCCCTTATCTCTAATTCACACATTCAAATCCATTTGGCTCTGCCAATACCTTCCCAAATACCCTCTCAACTGTCCTAAATTAATCCTAGAGGCCTTCCTTTAGTCGGAAACCAAACCTAAGGAGCCTTTCTTATCAAATGAAAAGGGAAAACCCAAAGACGATGTAAATATTTCATCACCACTTTCAAGTTCCTTTATTTTTCCACTTCCTGCTTCTATGTTACTTCCATTATAAAATAATAAATCCAGTATCTTTTATATACTATGAGGTTATTATAAATTTGGTACAACCATATTCATTATTTTATCCATCCTTTTAATGGCATGTCACCATACGTGCATACGTACAGCTTACCATCTCCACGTCATTGTGTAATTGTTATTCAATTCATTATTATATAGATGGTTTTAATAATGATGGGTAATTGATGTAAATCATAAATATAATATGATAATTATTCTTTATATATTATTTAAAATAAAATTATATATTATCTTAATATGAAAATAATGATATTGTCACTCGTGCATACATACGGACTACCTTCTCCAAGAACGCGATGAGATTAATTCCGCATCGTATCCATTAAAGACTAATTTTCATTTGATGATTAAAAATAATGTTTAAATACTTGATATAATTCTGTATATGAATAAGAGACATCTCATCCATATCAAATATGACCTACGTAATAAAGCATATAAAGAAAAATGAATCAGTTAACACCCGAAATGACGATAATACTAAGATATTATTAAGAAAGAAATATAAAAAGAACATATATGATATCATATTAATGTATATTATTATATTATAATTTATTAACAAATAAATTACCATTATATAGGAGTTTAACCTACCCTCGACCAAGGAATAGTACAAGGTAAGGGTTTATTCTACAATCTCTTCATTATTCGAGGTTGTTTATACGTAATTATCTACTAGGACCTCTTTATCGTCCACATCCAAGATTCTTAAATTTATTTCAAAACATTTTTACAATTTACTATACAATTGGTTAAAGTCATTTATACCTTTATTTGACCTTATATGTTTTTAAAGGATTCTTTCCTTCATTTTCCAAACAATTTACTTTATAACCTTTTCGACAAAATTAAGGTAAGAATGTTTTTTAACATATAAAACAGGTGCAGTTATTTTCCACTATTATAACATCATCGAATATTCCCTTAAATGTTATAAGAATATTTTCAAAATAAATGTTTCCATTATAATTATGTGACTCTTAATTTATTTCAAAATATAATGATATATTTTTCTAAAAATGGTTTTGATTTCATCTATGTCAACATCAATTGATGGATTTTAAGTTTGTTTGAAGTTGATTTTTTATGATACAAAACATTCATATTGTATTGATGGTTTTGTGATATATTTGACTGTGGATGTTCTATTTTTATACCATTCATGGTTTATGGTTAATGTATTGACATTTTGGATTCTAGTTTTAATACGAATGTTTATGTTATATTTCAACCTTTTCATATCAGGAATTCATTGGACTTAGAAAGTGATGGGTGGAGGCCACTATAGCTCCTCGATGAATTGGTAGGTCTCACTTTGCAACTATATGTGGAATTGGCTGAGGAATTTCCCAATTTCATATATGGTTTTCACTGAGGCCTTAATTATTTTTAGAAGTCTTGGATAATGCCCTGAAAAAATGTTTCAGAATGCCCGACCTTATACATTACCTCATTATAAAAATAATATTGATGGTTCATGTATTCATTCGACTAGTAAAATACCCATGATTATGTTTTATAATGAAATTATTTTCTAAGATCAAATTCATACCATAAAAGCGTTCATTTTTATTACTGGTAAAGCATGTGTTTTCAATTATTCACCACGCATAATATTTATGTTATCTTCTACTATATTGATTTCATATACTAAGAATTGGAGCTCAACCCTTTCTTATTTTTCATTTTACCAAGATATGGAGAAGTTAATTATGAGTGACTTTTAGGATTAATCTAGGAGGCTTGGATGTTTCTAATGGAATAAATCCGTGTTGAATTTTTTTTCAAGTTGTAATGTTGAGCTTATGTATGAATCATGTTTCCAAAAATACTAAACTGATCAGTCTTTCAAGACATGATTTCATTCTGATCATGCCAATGTTATGTAATAATGCACCGAATCTGGGTAACTAGGTTTAGGTCTTTATAGTTGGTATCAGATGAAGTTTAGTTAAAACCTTGGAAACGAGATTTAGAAAAACTTTTATTAGATCACATTATCCTACGATAGACATGGAAGATTTGTATAGAAGAACTTTATGGAATTTTGGTACTGTTGATATTTAATGAGTCTTCCAAGAAAATACATCCTTTTCTAGATACGAGTAGGTAATGGCAGCTCTGACACAGATGTTCGTAGGGGTAAAACCCAAAAACACCGCATTGATCTAGACTCGAACAAGAACTGGTGCACGACAACGCGCCTTGCTGCACTCTTGGTTATGAAACTCCTGGTAGATATGCTTTGGATAATTGTAAATTTCCTTAAAAATAATTATGAAGGATTTAAGAGAATATACCTCCTCAAAGAAAATATTTTTATGAATATGGATTATATCCATAAACTGTTCAATTTATGTTAGGTATTTTACATGTTTGGAATTATTCATTGCAATTCATAAACTAACCTAGGGTTTGCCATTGTATTGAAATGGTTACCAGTAGAAGTAAAGTGAACTCTCATAATACGTATGATCCAAAGTGTAATAAGGATCATATCTTTCAGGATATTAAGCCAAAATTTTGAAGTGAAATAGTCTCCCATGTATTCCTAACATATTAAGAAATAATATCATGTGTTATTAAGATATGTAAAGAATTCTATGAGTCCTATTGCTTTGAATGGAGTCAAGAGAAGAAAAGGATAGAAGAGAGAAAGATGGATAATGGGAAGAGGGAAAAGAAGGTTTTTCCCATTTGTGAGAACTGTGGAAAGAATCACCTTTGTAAATTCTTGAAGGGAATGTGAGTTTGTTATAAGTGTGGAGAAAAAGGACACCAAGTATGTTATTGAAAGGGTAAAAAAATGTATCAAATTTACAATGCTTCATCTGCAAGGAGTTTTTACACTACACGAATCAATATCCAAATCATCAGAGTATACCCCAAATACTGCCTTTGGATAATAATACATTAATGATACTACCAAAGATGAAGAGGAATGATTAGATTTCTTATGTTGTTATTAATGTATTGTGTCATTTGACTATTGTATTAATGATGTACATGTTATTTTAATTATAGAGTATATAAGGATTGTACTACAGTACTATATCATTAAGGACTACGGATAGTGTCAAACCAAGAAAATTGACTCAATAGCAGGTTAAATTTTTGGAAAATACATGGTTAAAGGAAATTTAATCATTAACATGGGTTTGATAATGATGTAGTGATTTTGGAATAATAGACGGTTGATTTGGATAAATTATATTGGATATTCTTGGATTCCTTGGACCTGATTAATATTTTGTTTATTTCATCAATGTTGAAATATTCAATATTTTTGGATATAAGGAATATATCAAGTATTTTATAAAGGATAAGGAAGAATGAATGTAATAAATAAGGATTTATGGTAATTTAGGGTGTTACCATGTTATAAAATAATACATGATGAAGGTGTTCAAAGGTTATTATGTGGAAAAAAGTATCTTCATTGTGTTTAAAATCCTTATAAATTTTGGACTGTGAGTTTGGATAGAAGTATTTTGGATAAGTATATTGTTTGGAATGAATTAAGTTTGAAATTGGATACTATTGATAAGGTTATTTTTTTATTTTTATAAAAAGGACAACACACAGACCGCGTGACAACCCGTCACATCGGACAATGCTGCAGGAATAGAACCCACAACCATAGTGAGATTGGGATTTATCGCATACCACTGTACTATGTGAAGTCCCTGGATTGTATGATGTATTTTCTTTTTTAAAGGGTCTGATAGGTTAATTATAAATTCCTTTTTTGGAACCCTATACAAATAGGATAAATAGAATATGTTTTAAGTCTGATAATCTTTTAGAGTGAAAGATGAGTTTGTGGTAGAAATTAGTTAAAGAATGGAACTCAACTTGTCAAGTATATTTTTTTTCTTATCATATTCTATGATGAAATTAATTCTTATTCTTTTGGCAAGGGATCTTGAAACTAAAAACGTGTTATCCTAATACCTTATGTTTTGTTGAACTGATGATATTTTAAATAATCATTGATTGATGGCTTTGAGGCCCTGAATTCTACAATTGTTTTTGACTGATGACATAAATAAATCCCTATAAATATTTATGTTTTCCCTCATATTAGGTGTCTCTAATTGACACCAATGTTGACCTAATCGATATCATAATTTGATTGTGTCTTTTTCATTCCCCTTTTCCTCTTATTAAGAATAAATATTATTAACCCAATTTCTAATGTGGGTTTTCCAAGAAAGGTATTTTATATTTTCAACCTTTTATTTTTTAAGAAGAATTTAAAATTGCGAGGACAAAATTTACTTAAGGAGGGATGAATGTAACACCCCAAGATTTCATAGTACGTTATTTTTTCAAAGTAATGTGATACCTTGCACTACACGCAACACTGAGTTCAAGCGCACCACGACTTACCAAACTAGCCGTTCAAAAGCGGTTATGAATATTTTTAACTAAATATTGAAATTTATAAAATTCTTATATTTTTTAAATCCATATTATGAGTTTCCTAGACATAATGTAAGAACAAATTGAATTTTTCTAGATAAAAGAATTTTTTTTTTCAAAAATGCAATTTTACCACCTTTTAATGGCGTACCCTTTTGAAATCCAATATTTGAAACATTTATATATTCAATTTGACAGAATAAACTATTTATTTAGAATCAAGATAGAAGAATTTAGTTTCAATTAATTTTTGGTGTCATTCTAAAAACTTTTATATTGGGGTGAATAGTAAAAAATACTATATTTTAACTGAAAAATTCTTTTTTAGTCAAAATAATTTATAGTGTTGAATTATAAATTTCACTGGTTTGGAATTATAATTAAATTATATTTTTACTATTTAATCCTATGACGGTTATTGTAAGTAATTTCACTTTGAAATTGGACATAAACAAGTATCAATCTTTTGACAATTATTTTTTTTAAAAAGACTTTTTGGTTTTGACAATGGGAATTAATTTTAAATTAATTATTTATAATTCTATGTTTTAAAATTGGTAAAAATAGAATTCATTTTTGAATTCGAGACATAAAAATTAGCTTTGGTGGAATTTTTGGTATTTTTCTGAACACCTTCAATTTTTGATGAATAGTGAAAACACAAAGTTATAGATTAAAACCAAATTTTCAATTAAATAATTACTTATTTTACTAAAATTTATTTTAGGTAAAAATATATAAATAATACCTATATAATTTCTATGAAATTAATTGGAGTCAGTTTATAATAATTTTAGATATATAAAAATTTTATTGAACTTTTTACCATCTTTTACCCACCTCGTAGGAGCATTTGCAAATTTAAATAAGACTTAATTTTAACAGTACTTTTAGTTGAATTTCAAAAATTCAAGAGATACGGTTGATATCAGTAAGTAAAATGTGGTTCAATAAGATGAAAATAATTTATTGTGAATAGTAACTTTTTTCTTTTATTTACCACGGTTAAAAGTAAATAGTGTAATTAAGGGTAAAACAGATATTACTATTACCCTAACACATGACCTAATTCTATTGGATATATATAATTTGGCCAAAAACAACTTTATGAATAAAATATTAACCTATTTGGTCCACTTGGATTGGATGAGGACATTTTTTATTCTTTAAATAAAAGAAGAGTTAAAAGAGTTAAAATCAATGTTTAATAACTAAATAATTTTTAATATAGGGATACACAGAAGATAACTTTGACTATAAATATTCATTATAAAGATTAAAAATTTTATAAATAATGGTATTTAATTAATATTTATTATACATTAAATAATTTAATTTATTTATGACACTATGATGATACAGTAATTAACTAAATAATGAAAGATTAAAATAATTTACCTTATAAATCTCTGAATAAATGTAATATGAGACTTTTTATGAATTACAATAAATTTATAGTTAAATATGACATATTAGGGTTGCTTAGATGAATTTTTTTCAAGGTAATAATTATTTTATCAATTTAGGAAAAACAAAATACCAAATGGTGTCAAAATTGACATGAAATTGTTTTTAAAACAAATATTATATTATTAATTGATATCCTATTCCTATAAATCTATGGCTATTCCAAAAAACATATATAATGATAGGTGTATCATTAATGAATCAGTTAGAGTTCTCGTGGAAGTATATAGTATGTTTAGTGACCATATAATATATAAATGCAAAAAGACATGGTAAATGATAAACTATTTAACTAAGAGTTAAATCTAAAAGATAATGTTAATATAGTGACCCAAACCTATCTAAAACATATAGGTTGACTGGTTTTAGACCCACACCCACCTTGGCATTTAAATAATATTATTTTGATCCATTATAACCCTAAAATTATTTTATTATAAAATAATATTTCTCCATTTTCCTAAGGTGCCCCTCACACCTCTTATAAAAGGGAACTCCACCTTGTCTCTAATTCACACATTCAAAGCCATTTGTATTGGAAAAACCCTGCCCAAATACCCTCTAAACTATCTTACCTTTATCCTAGTGGAATTCCTTTAATCGGAAAGCCATTATAAAATTCCATTTTGATCAAATCAAAAAGGAGAATTCGAAGAAGTGGTAAATATTTCATCACCTCTTTCAAGTTCCTTTCTTCTTCCACTTCCTCTTTCTTTGTTGATTCCATTCTAAAATAATAACTCCAGTATCATCTATGTACTTTGATGTTATTATAAATATGGTACAACCATATTCAATATTATATCCATCCTTTGAATGACATGTCACCATACGTGCGTACATATGAGATACCGTCTCCACGTCGTGGTGTAATTGTTATTCAATACATTATAATTTGGATGGGTATAATAATGATGTGTAATTGATGTAAATATTAATTATAACATTATAATTATTCTTTATATATTATATACCATCCAAGTATATATTATTTTAATATCAAAAGAATGATATTGTTGCTTGTGCGTACGTACAGATTACAGTCTCCACGAATGTGATGAGATTCATTCCCCATCATATCCATTGAAGACTAATTTTCATTTGATGAATAAATATAATTTTTAGAGACATGATATCATTCTAGATATTAATTAAATACATCCCATCCAAAATAAATAAGAGTCGTGTAACAATGTATATAAAGGAAAATGAATCAGTTAACACTCGAAATGATGATATTACTAAGATATTATTTACAAAGTAATATTAAAAGATCATATATGATATCATATTAATTTATAAGATTATTGTATAATTTAATAACAATTATTTCACCATTATAAAGTAGTTTAACCAACCATCATCCAATGAAAATTATAAGGTAAGGGTTAATTCTACAATCTCCTCATTATTCGAGGTTGTTTATATGTAATTATTTACTAGGACCTCTTTATCATCCACGTCCATGTTTATTAAAATTTATTTAATAGACAATGGGTAAAAGTCATTTATACACTTATTTGACCTTAATTGTTTTTGAAAAGAATATTTCCTTCATTTTACAAACAAGGTACCTTTTAACCTTTTCGACAAAATTAAGGTAAGAATGTTTTTTTAACATATACGGTGGGGCATTTATTTTCCACCGTTGTAACTTCATCGAATCATCCCTTACAAGAATATAAGAATATTTTATAAATAAAATTTTTCTTTATAATTACATGAATCTTAAATAATTTTAAAATAGAAAGGGATGTTTCTCTAAAAAGGTTTTGATTTAATCTATGTCCACATCATTTGATGGATTTTATATTTATTTGAAGTTGATTTATTATGATACAAAATTCTATATTTTATTGATGTTTCTGTGATATGTTTAACTATGAATGTGCTATTTTTATACCATTCCTGGTTTATGGATAAAATATTTACATTTCCTATGCTAGTTTTAATACGAATGTTTATGTTATATTTCAACTTTTTCATATGAGAAATGTATTGGACTTAGTAAATGATGGGTAGAGCCCGCTATAGCTCCTCGATGCATCGTTAAGTCTCATGAGACAAGTAGACATGGAATTGGCCGATTCCATTCCCAATTTTATATATGGTTTTGGCCTAGGGCTTAATCATTTATAGATGTATTGTATGAGGCCTTGAAAATAATTTTCACAATGTCTGGCATTATACATTCCCTCATTATGAAAATGATATTGATGGTTCATGTGGTCATTTAACTAGTATAATACCCATTATAATGTTTTATTATCGAATTATTTACTAATTTCATATTTCATCCATAAATGTTTTCATGTTTATTACTACTAAAGGTATGTGTTTTCAATATTCACCATGCGTAATATTTATGTTATCTTCTGCTGTATTGCTTACCCTTACTGAGAATTTGAGATCACCCATATCTTATGTTTCATTTTCCCTAGATATGAAGAAGATAATTATGAGTGAATTTCAGGATTAATCTAGGGGGATTGGATGTTTCTAATGGAATAAATTCAGGTTGTATTTCATTTCAAGTGGTAATGTTGAACTTATGTATGAATATTGTTTCCAATAATACTAAATTGATCGGTCTTTCGAGACATGATTTCCTTGTGATCATGACAATGTTTTTTATTAATGTATCGACTCTAGGTAATTGGGGTCAGGGAGTTACAAATATTAGAAAATAATAGTTAAATAACCATATGTTATTGGAAAAGTATGGAGGAAGGAACCTTACATTTGGAAGAAACCCTATGTTTGGATAAAACCCTACCTTTGGAAGGAACCTTACGTTTGGGAAATTAGAAAAGTATGGAAGAAGTTCATTACATTAGTATGGAATGATATGTTTGTTGCTTAAAAGTATGATTCATCAACCTTAATTTTCAAAAAAACTATACGTTTAAAAGATAAATATTGATGTACGGTTCATCCAACTTACTTTTATGAACAACTATATGTTTGATTGAAAAGTATGAATTATATACTGTACTTTTATGATTTGAAGAGAAACTTTTGAGATCAGCCTTAAGTTTGAGTTCCACTTTACATTGTGAACCTTTTATTGAGAGAATGTATGATATGCAGTTCAACACTACATATGACATCAGATTTTTAAATTAGAACATTATTAAAGCAAAAATATTTATACGGATTATCATGTTGATTTCATGCTAGATTAAAATCTAAAATTTAGAGCGAGTATTTGAATGATTCATGTTCATTTATTTGTGATTAAAAGGATCAATTTAAGAGGAGATTTTCCTGATAAATTTTCAGGGGGTGTTATGACTGTTATGCTATTAAAACTTTTGAATATTGCGATTTGAATGGCGGCTTTTATTGATCTAAACATAAAAATAATAACACTCATCTTTATTCTATATATACATGTATTATTTTTTATTACAGATATAGAGGCAAATTATTGAAAGGTCGTTTTTTAATATATATCAATCTCTTGAAGTTTTTAACTACTAAAATTTACATAGTTAGTTGAGAATTATAGATGTACTATTACGAAGAGAGAAAAAGATCTCTTTTCTAAAGAAGAAGAAACATGATTAAAGATTCATTGAATCTACATTGAATATATTTTTGTGAATCAAATCTTTTTAGTGCTGAAAACTATTTTTCAAGAGATATTGCAACTGGATCGACTCAGATCAACTTCTACCTAAATATTATTTTTTTTCGAAGACTATGATTCATCGACTGTCAATTGTGTGTTGTTGAAATTGTGAATAAAAATTGGAAAGTATTTGGAAGAACCAATACTATTTTATTTTGAGTAACCGGCTTCTCATACTAAGTTGTGTATTCAGTTTTGTGTTTGAACTCGAAGGATCTGTTTTTCCTTAAACTTGTAAAGGTTTAAACAGCATGCTCTCAGTACTGGAGTGGTCTGTTGATAAGAGGACCAAATAGTGAAAATCACCAAGCTCGTGGAGTAGAGTATTGGTGGAGTGGAATAGGGGCCTTTCGTTCCCCGAACCACTATGAATCATGCATATTGTTCTATTTATTTATTGCTGCTAAATCATTGAGATAAAGATAAAAGGATAGATCATGATTGTGAGAAGAAATTCTAATAGACACAATTCACCCCCCATATTGTGTATATTCGGTACAACCCGATCCAACATTTTGTATCAACTTAGGAGCTTTTGTAAAATCTATAATAATTGGAATGTCATTTGGATTATACAGAGTACAATGGCAGATACACGTGAGGGTTTATCAATGGTTCAAGATCCTTACTTAAACAGTGAAAATTTGGGACATTGAAAGTCAAGAATGATCATATATTTAAAAAATATAGGATACAGAGTCTACTCAAAAATTCTAACTCCCTATGTGATTGTAGAGAAACTAGAAGCATGGAGTTATAATACAAATGAAGAGTAGGACATAAACTTGAAATCTATGAATGATATCATCTATGGTCTTGGACCATGTAACACCTCGTCCTTACCTCATTGGCTTGAAGAGGCGGTGAGGGTTACATGTCCTTAAGTGATGTTCCCAAGTTTCCAAAGGCTGGAAATAAATGTCGGGGGCTTCAAGGAACTGTGGGGAATAATTTTATCTTAAGAAGATAACCCAACTCAACCAAACAACAAAAAAATATGCATGCACGTTCAAACCGTACCATGTGATATGAACAATTCCATCACAAATCCCAAAACCATTGAACTAGACATGTCCACAAAACATCAGAGTACAAAGCAGAAACTAAACAACAAAACACCACAATCCATTACACCAGCATAGCTCCACACCAAGATCTAAGCTCCAAGATCCACAAAAACATCACAATGCACCACTAAAGGAGGGTGATTGCTTACCTTTGCCCACATCACGGTACACGAAATCTGCAAATACACCAAAGTTCCAAATCTAGGGGTTACTAGAACTCCTCAGTAGGATTTCCCCAAATGACTTCCCTATACACTCCATTATGATAATACCATTAGCACATTTATATAAAAAAATTTATATAAAGAAAAACCAAGCTGCCAATTTTTTTAAGGCAAACAAGCCATATGACAAACATGCCACCCAAGGAAGAAAAATCACCCATTCCACACAAGGAATCCAATTCATCCATGACAATTCCAATTACCATTATCATATTTCACTCACAATCCTTATCTACAAACATCACCAACAAAGCACACAACAAATCATGGTGGTACTTACCATCCAACCCATTCATTACCAATCCACTCAAGTGGTACTTCCCTCCCAATTTCTATTAATGATGGAACTTCCATACATTATCCATCACATTTTTATAGTGGCACATTCTCATCTACTCCACCACATCCCCACATCATACACCCGATGATAACACCCATTTCCACACAATCCACAACAATAATCATGAATTATTTCCAATACCAACAAATACAATTTCTATGCCAAACACATTTTAGTATAACCCATTTATTGAAATCAGTACCCATGCTCATAATCCTTACCATTTTAAAATCACCAATTTAAAATTAACCAATTGAGCCAATTTCCACAAAACCCCAATTTCATGCCAAAACCCCCAAATCTTCACCCATTTGATTTTCCCACAAAATTAAAACGACATGCTTAAAATTAAATTAAAGAATACAATTTAATTTTAAATGAACTTCACATTTAAACCTAGTGGAGTTTAGAGAGAAGCCAACTACCTCTTAGGGGTTGGTGAAATCGACCGTTCCCCCAAATGCACTCCAAACCAGGTAAATTCCTCTTCAAAAAACACCTCAAAACCCTTCCCTAACATCAATAAGATAAACCTTTAACACACAAAGGAAACACAACCATAGATCTACATGAAACCCTTGTAGATCTATGAAACTAAGAGAGGGAGATATCAATCCCAATCCAAAACCTAAAAAAAATAATAGAGGGACTTACCCGCGGATAACCGCCTTCGATCCACCAAGAAACCCCTTTCATTTTCCTAAAAAACATGCTAAACAGCTCCCCCAACCATTGCAAACTGGAACTCACACATGATCCATGAATAGGATGAAGAATGAGGGAAAATGGGAAATCTTGGGTGGCATGGGACTTAAAACCCAATACTTTACGTGGTTGCACGATTACCCCACATGGTTTGGAAAACTGTGCACCAACCGTGCGGTTTCCACTGTCTCACCCAGGGACTTATCCCGGCTTGACCGCATGGTCTGAAAAACGATGTGATGCCCATACATACCCCACTAACAATGGTGCATGGTTTCCTCAGCACACCACACAGTTTTTTCAGATCATGCACCAACCTTGCACCCCTACACAACCTCAACATCTTTAAATGTTTTTCTCGGAATTGTCCAAACATCAACCAACCACTTCAAAAGGAAAAAACAAACAGAAAGAAGGGTCACATACCTAAAAATGGGGGTAATACATACCAGATTAATTCAATATATTATATCAGTGCCCAAAAACTTATGAAATGTAGAAAAACAATTGGAGTTGCTTGTGAAGGAACTAAAAATGTTAGACAGATGGGTATGCTACTACTATGCTTAGATTTTGTATATTCAAGATGTTTAAAGGAGAAAGCATCACCAAAATGAATGGAATGTTGAATGATATTGTCAAAAATATCACTTATTTGGGAGATCCAATCAAATAATCTGATCAAGCCCTGAAAGTATTAAGATTATGTCCACCTAGATGGAATAGAATTTCTATTGCTATCAGAAAATTATCTCCTGTCAAATATTTAACAATGAGAGAGTTAATTGGAGCTCTTATGATGTTTGAGGCTAAGATTTAGGATGAAGAAAATGATAATAAGGTTATGATCAAGATTTAAGACACTACCTTAATGTTTTCATCTCAAATAAAATGCTGAATGTTGATGAAAAAATAAATAAAGGTGAAATCAGAATGTTATGATTCATCCAATTCCGATGTGAAAATAGCTCAGGTGGACAAGAAAATTTAGTAAGTTTTATAGAGAGAAGAAATGTTTTAAAAATTATTTCAAAAAGGATAAAAAGAAAGTCAGATTCTATGAGTGAAAGAAAATGGGTCATATCAGACCTGGCTATCCTCAATTAAAGGAAGACAATAAAAAATAAATTCTTCGAAAGAAATGATTACGAGTAGAAAGAGAAGAAGGTAATAAAATATTCATGGAGTGTATCAGAAGATTCTAGTAGCTCTTCAAAGTCTGATTCATAAAAGTATGAATCAAATTATAATGCTAATATGTTCTTTATGGCAGAAACTGATGAGGTGGAATCCTATTATTCTCTTGACTATAATTCTGAATCAAGCTATACAAATGATAAACTTGTAAACTACTACAACATGCTTGAAGACAAATATGATTCTTTATTTAAGAAACACAAGCCTTTAAAGAATATTCATAATTCTATTTTAGGAGGGAGATATACACTGCTAAAACAATATCACAAATTTCTGAAAAAATATAACATAATAAATATAAACAATATAGACCATGAAGTTAAAATAAAAACTCTGAAAACAAATTTAGAAACATATAAAAGTGCAGTTCTTATTTTAACAAATGGAGAAAATACACTAAATGAAATTCTTGGAAATAATGTGATTAAAAACGGAAGATATCGAATAGGATGTAAAGGTGAAAATCTTAAATTGTACATGAATTACTTTGTGACAAGTACTAGAAAAGTAATATGTAACTATTGTGGTACAAAAGGACATTTATCTATGAATTTTTACTTATGTCAACCCTCGATAAGTGGAATAAAGAATTCCTTTTTCTGAAATAATTTATACGATTCTCTTGATTTTAGACAAACAAAGAAATTCTGGATTCCCAGATCTTTGCTGGAAAACACAACTAGACCCAATAGAATACTGGAATGAAGAAAACTTGTTTAAATGCCTTTGAAGGAATCCAGTGAATGATACTGAACTGCCATATGGTATATGGACAATGGCTGCTCTAGGAATATAAGTGGAAACTCATCAGATTTTAGAACACTAACTCAAAAGGATGGTGGTCTAGTGACATTTTGTGACAATGCCAAAGGCAACATTATTGGAATTGGAACTCTTGGAGATCCAGATGTTATCTCAATAAATAACGTACTCTATGTAAATGGATAGAAACAAAACCTGATAAGTATCTCTCAACTAGGTGATGATGGTTATATTGTTTATTTGCCTAAAAATTATCGTACTATTTTCAAAGATAAATTACAAAAATTTAGAGCACTCAGAACTGATAATGTGTATACCCTGGATTTGAATTCCTTATGTAAACAATAAGTAAACTTCTTAACTGCTAAGATAAATGAATCCTAGATTAGTAATAGAAGACTTGGATATTACAATATATATTCTTTACATAAGTTATCTAAGAAACAATTAGTTTCTAATTTTGTTAGTCTCGAGTTTGAAAGTTATAGATTTTGTGATGCATGCAAACTTGGAAAGGAGCACAAATCCTCCGTCAAATCAGTTAACAAAATTGCTATAGCTAAACCTCTAGAACATATCCATATGGATTTGTTTGGATCATCTATGGTAGTAATCTTGGCACGTAAATTATATTTATATGTTTTAGTTGTTGACTATTCTATATTTACATGGATTTTCTTTCTAAAATATAAAAATTATGCTTTTACAAAATTTGAATGTTTTTGAAAAGTTGTTGAAAATGAAAAAGGTTTTAGTATAATTTCATTAAGAATTGATCATGGTTAAGAAATTAAGAATATGGAATTTAATTCATTTTTCCCAAATATGGGTATTAAACACACCTTTTCTGCACCAAGAACACCTCAACAAAATTTAATTGTTGAAAGAAAAAATAGGTCTATTCAAGAAATGGCAAGGATTGTTCTAAATGAATATAGTCTTTCTACCTATTTTGGGGTAGAAGCTATAAGTACAACCTTCTATATAATGAATAGTTTTTTAATTATACCTATTTTCAAAAAGAAAACCTATAAACTCTAGAATAACACAAAACATAAAGTACACTACTTTAATGTTTTTGGATGCAAGGTTTACACCTAAAACACCAAGGAAAATCATGGTAAGTTTGATCCAAAATCTGATGAAATAATTTTCTTAGGATTTTTTGCAACATCCAAAGGTTGTGTAGTTTTTAATAAAAAGTCAAATATTGTTGAAGAATCCATTCATGTAAAATTTAATGAATCCAATCTCATTGAGTAAAAAAGGCCAAATTGAGGAATCCGAATCTAATGATAACATGTGACTTGATAACATGAAAAATGATTTTGAAAAAGATATAAATGAAATTCAGTCCAATCTAGAAAAACATGACACTGAATAACCTATATGTGTACTACCTAGAGAGTCAAGAACCCTAAAGAATCACCCTTTAGAAACTGTAATAGGAGACATAGACATAAGAATAAAAACTATATGGAATATAGGAAAACATTTTGAGTATTCTACCTTTCAATCTCCACTATAACCTAAGATTATAGAAGAACCCTTAGTTGATGAATGTTGGATGATAGCAATGAGAGAAGATGTAAATCAGTTCAAAAGAAATAATGTTTGGAATTTGGTTGAATGTCCTCAGAAATACCCAGTTATATGAATGAAATGGGTCTTTAGAAATAAACATGATGATCAAGGAATAATAAGTAGGAATAAGGAAAGAAAAATAGGTAAAGGATATTATCATGAAGAAGGTATAGATTATGATGATACCTTTTCACCTATAGATATATTAGATGAAATTAGAATCCTTTTAGCCTATTCATCTCATATAAACATTAAATTATTTTAGATGGATGTTAAGTATGAATTTTTAAATGGTTATTTATCATAGGATGTTTATTTTGAGCATCCTCTTGGATTTGAAAATTCATAAAAACTTGATTCTGTTTTTAAAGTTATTAAATCTCTTTATGGTCTTAAACAAACAGCTAGATCTTGGTACGAAAGATTATGTTTTTTTCTATTGAAAAATTCTTTTACTTTTGGATTGTAAAATCCGAAACTATTTAAGAAAACTTGCAATTTTAATATTTTATTAGTTCAAATTTATCTTAAAGATGTAATTTTTTGTTCAACAAAATAAAACACTTGATCATTAGTTTTCAAATTTAATGCAAAAATAATATGAAATGTGTATGATAGGGGGAATAATATTTTTTAGGACTTTAAATTTTTCAAAAATATTTTGGAAATGTTTTTAATCAAAGAAAATACATTACTAATTTAATAAAAAATGTACTTGAAAAGAGAAAGACATATACAACTCTTATGTGTACTAATATAAAACATGATTTAGTTGAAACTGGAAAATCAGTTGACAAAAATTTATATAGAGGGATGATTGGAAGTTTGTTATATCTTACTACTATCAAGATAGATATAATTTATTTAGTATTTCTTTGTGCAATATTTCAATCAAATCCTAAAGAATCCCATTTAACTATTGTTAAATGAATTTGTACATATTTAAAAGGAACTGTTTTTCAATCTCTCCTCTATCAAAAAATGTTTGATTTTAATTTAATCTCATATTCAAATGTAGTATTTGGGAGTTCTAGATTATATTGAAAAATAACTTTTGAAACTTTTCTCTTTTTAGTAAAATCCTTAGTATCATGGTCTAGTAAGAAACAATACTCAGTATCCATGTCTACGGGCGAGGAATAATCTGTATCTCCTTGTAGTTCTTATGCACATGTTTTGTGGATCTAAAAAACACTTATGGATTTTGGTCTATTTTTTAATAATACCTATTTTATGTGATAATACAAGTGCTATAAATATTTTGAAAAATCATATTAATCATTCCAGGGCTAAGAATAATGATATCCGACATAATTTTCTAAGAGACCATGTTCTTAAAAAGGATATATTCTTAGAATTTGTATGTAATAAAATTCAACAAGCGAATATTTTAACTAAACCACTTTTAACTGCAAGGTTTTATTTTATTAATGTGGATCAAGGATTATTTATATTTATATTAAGTTTTTTTTGGTTTAATTATTTGTTGTTAGAATAATTAAAAAAATTGTACTCCTTTATATTTTTTTTGATTGTTCTTTTCTTGCGTATGTTGTTTTTTCGTTTTTGTTGTTTTTTTATTTATTATATGTTTAAATAATGAAATATTTACTATGTGAATAACTACATGGGAATCAAAGATGGCAGAAACCGTTTTGAATTCCAAACCTTTTCATTTTCTCAAAAACCTTCAAAAAATAAAAATCTTTTATGACTCTTCTCTCCCGCACATGAACCTTTGAAACCCTAGTCCATTTTAAACCTTCAGCTATTTATGACAGAAATGGCCAAGACCAAGAAAACCGATGAGCCAGAGACCAACACTACGAAGAGGCAGCACTCGGCCAAGAGAAATATTTTTCATTGAAAAGTCATAGATCTGGAATGGCTCTATCAGACGAACCTGAAGCTAAAGTAAGCCCTATTTTTTCAAAACATAGAACAAATGTTTAATGCATATTTTATGGAGTTTCTATATGAGGTATAAATTCATCATTTATTTACGTTAGTACAGTTCAGTTTGGGAACTGATGATGATTTGATTATTTCTAATATTCAGGATCCGAATTTTTCAATCTCATCTGTAGAAATTGTTCTAATTCTTAACTACCCTAATGAGGGAGTTTTTCATTTTGATTTATAGAATATTATTGATTTTATGCATAAGTTAAGAGATATATTTACCTTTTTGTTTGGAACTACATCTATAAAGAAGATGTTTGAGAAGGATTTTGAACTTGATCCAATGATATTGGTTAATTTTTTTGTAAACTGGTATTGCACCAAGAATGATTGATATGGAAAATATTCTTTACCCAGATATGTATATAATGTATTTACTGATGAGTGTTATTAAATTAAACTTGTCAAGATACATAGTGATGTATCTATGTTACTTTTTCCAACCAGAGGTAAGAATTAATTTTTATCCTTTTGAAAGAATCATGTCAAAAATTCTGTTTAATAAAGATGTGATATGATTGGTGGATGCTTGGGTGAGATAACACAATGGTAATATCTTCAATGTTGTTATATTGAAAAAAATGGATATTTTTAGAGCACTATCAATGGAAATATGCTATCTGTAGAAGATGAAGAAGATGAAGAAAGTGCTCAAGCCCAACCAGAAACATCAAAGCAAGGACAAGATGAATCAAGAGTCAGTGTCGTGTCAAGAAGAATCATGTTTGAGGATGTTGATGCAGCTGAAGAATAAAGTTCGGAAGGAATTCAATTAAAAAAGAATAGGGATCCTAGTCATGTTGAAGAGCATGTTATATCTTCGAATGTTTTAAGATCTGGTGATCTCTCAAGATATATGTTTGTGAGGGAAGTTGTAGTTGAAGAGCTACTACAGGGAGCAGTTTCAAAAGATATGGTGACTCCTCTAGTGGCGCAAGAAATTTTGGCTCATGAAGTGACAGAAATAGAGGCTCAAATGGAAAATATAATAGAGACACTAGTGGATGCTGATGCAGAACTAATAATATAAAAAAGAGCTGAGATAGTTCCTGGTAAAGGATACATAGTGGCCTGAACACAAATTGATCTTGCAGAAGTTGATTAGGAAAAAATTATTTTGGAGAATCTAGTAATAGAGAAAAAACATCCAGATGATGCCCATGAGTAGAAACTGCCTGCACCTATTGAAACTCAAGAAGAGAATGTTTAAGAAGTTCATATTGAGATATTGAATGTAAATTTTTCTGTGGATGAGTATGGGAATGGCTCAGAGGATAAATCTGTTGAGAAACCAGTACAAGTTGGGGATGATTAGAAATCAGATGTAGAATCATTTCCCATTATCTTGTTACATCAAGCTGAAACTAAAAATCAAGCATGAGGTGCCTCTGATTTGGTAAATGAAGAAGTTAAGGAACATTATAGGAAGTTGAACAATGTTGAATTTGAAAATTCTACTCTAAAGAGAGAATTAGAAATTGAACATTTGAAATTTCAAAGACTGCAAACGAGTACTATTTCGTATCAAGAGGTTAAAAATTTTAAGAGAGAGATACTAAATAATGTTTCAATGTGGAAATAAGAAATGATTATGAAGTCTGATTTTATGGAGTTTAAATCTTTCATAGAGACACAATTTGCATCTGTAAAAACCAGCGAGGCCAGTACATCAGTTACTTCACATGATTTAATCAGAATATTTCATCCTATTACGGTGGTCATGGAGAATATGAATAACAGACAGCATGACATACAGTGCAACATTGCTCCTTTGTCAGTGCTGTTAGATAATCATATTTTTCTAGTTGAGTAGTTGACATCAAATGAACGAGGAATTAAAACTATGCAGAATAAGTTCACAGATTATATGACTCTTTTTATGAAGAAAGAAGAACGGCTTCGTGAGTATTTCAGAGTAAATTTGATTGAAGATATCCATTTGTCTCCGAAAAAAAGAGATCTAATTATCTATATGGTAGATGTACTGATGAGAAGATTGAGGGACCAATTGGTAGAGATCAAGAAAATAGTTCAGAGGAGATGAACCCTATCCCACGCCGTTACCCAAACATGATTCACATTGGTTTTCATTACTATAACTGTTATTATATTTTCAATAAAATATATTTATATCTAATTTTCATGTGTTTTAATTTATTTTACTATACTCTCTATGATATAATTCCAGTAATCTTGATTCAAGAAGTGATGAACAGTTTTTCATACCCTTTACTTAAGTTCAGTGCTACATTCAGATGTGTTATATTAATTATCCTATCATTTTTTGATATCACAAAAATTGGAAGAAATTTAGATAAAAACAATATTTTATTTTAAGAGAAAATAAAAAAAATAATCTTCTTACTATGGGGGATATTGTTTTACTTTATAAAAGGTGATTTTTTTTCAATTTTTGAATGGTTTCTATGACATTGGATAACACAATGTTTATTTTTGTTAAAATAATTTTGTTAAAAATAAATATTGTTTTTATTTTTGAAAAATTCTAAATAATATGTAACAAATTTTGTATTGTAATTTCATTGGTTATTTAATGGGTTTTGTGATCATTACTATGGGTGAGACTATTGAGCAAGTGTTGTTTTCAACAATACATAATTTTATAATGGGGAGATTGTTGAGAAACAATACTCTCTCTCTTTTTGATGATTTTGATGCTCACAAATATTCTTATTTATTATTCTAATTATTTTACTTGTTATATATTTCGGGAAATTTATATTCCATATATTTTTATCTTTGGAGATATATTAAAGCTCTTAATTCGCTAGGTATATTTGAAAATGTATTCAGAAATCATATATTGCATGTTCTGGAAACATTTTTCATACCCTACATTGAGAATCATAGTGTTAGGATGGAATGCATTGTTTACACTATGAGATTTTAAAAAATCATGGTTACAAAACCATACATTATAGGCATAGTATGGAGAAAGGAACCTTATGTTCGGATGAAACTCTACATTTTGAAGAAACCCTACATTTGGAAGGAACCTAACGTTTGGGAAACAAGAAAATTATAGAAGAAGATCATTACGTATGTATGGAATGATAGGTTGGTTTGTTAAATGTATTGTTCATCAACTGTACTGTTGTAAAAAATCATACGTTTGAAAGCTAAAGATAATAGTATGGCTCATCAACCATACTTTTATGGGAAACTGTACATTGGATTGAAAAGTATGGATTATATACCATACATTTGAGAGTTCAAGAGAAACATTTGAGATCAACTTTACTTTTTATAACAAACTTACCAAGTGAACCTTACGTTCAGAGAATGTATGCAATTCAGTTCAATGATATGTTTTACATCAGATGTTTAAATTATAACTTTATTAATGCAATGGTATTTTTGCAGATTGTTAACCTAATTTCAAGCTAGATTAAATGCCCGAACTTAACGAAGGTATTTGAATAATTCAAAGTTGTTTGTTTGAGATTCAATGGAACAATTTAAGTGGATATTTTCAGGCCGAACACTCATGGGTGTTACGACTGCTCTGCTATTCAAACTTTTGAATATCGCAATTCTAAAGGCGACTATTGTGGATCAAAATTTATAAATGAGAATGCTCATCCTTATTCTATATATAACTGTATTATTTTGTATTACATATATTGAGTCAAATTATTGAAAAGATTTTTTATTTAATATATATCAAGATCTTGAAGTTTTTCAGTACTAAAATTTACAGAGGCAATCGAGACTTAAAGATCTATTGTTACGAAGAGCGACAAAGCTCTGTTTTCTGAAGAAGAAGAAACACGATTAAAGATTCTTCAAATATACATTCAATATCTTTTTGTGAATCATCTATTGTTAAAGCTGCAAATTATATTTCATGATATAATATAATTACATTGACTTTGATCTACTTCTACTTGAAGATTATTCTTTCTGAAGACTACGATTCATCGACTATCAATTGTGTGTTGTTGCAATTGTGAAGAACAAATGAAAAGTATTTTGAAGAACAAATACTCTTTTATTTTGAGTAACCAGCATCTTGTACTATTCTATGTATTTGGTTCTGTGTATGAACCAGAAGGCTCTATTTAGCGATAAACTTGTAATGGAGTATACTGCCTACACTCAGTTCTGGAGCGGTCTGTTGATGAGATGACCGAATAGTGAAAATCACCAAACTCGCGGAGTAGAGTGTTGGTGGACTGAACCAGGGGCCTTCTATTTTCCGAAATACTATACATCTTGCATCATACGGTATTTATTTTCCACTACTAAATCATTTATATAAAGATAAAAGGATAGATCCTGATTGTGCGAAGAAATATAATACACACAATTCACCCCCCACTTATGTATATTTGGTATAAACCGATCCAACAGAAATAACAATTCCCTTTTACTTTTCCATAGTTGGGGGTACATGTAACCTTTTTGATAATGACCATCGTATGTTATGAAATAATACCAGAAACCTATTAATATTTATTATATGATACATGATTGATTTATGATTTTATACTTCTCATTTAATAATAATTTCCATGTTAAATTAACATTTCTAGTAATAATCAGTTTCTTTATCATACATGTTTTAAAATTTTATTCATGATCATAACAATTCGATCATGTTTTAAATACATGAATAATATAAAAAATGATTTATATATCATATAAATTTAGAATATAAATATGTTTTATTGTTGCATATATGAAATGGAAAACACCGTTTATGGAGACTGTAAGTCGTATGTATCCATAAACACTGTTTTCGTTTTAATATCATATTGAACGAATGTAATTGAGTAAGATATATAAAAATAAATACATACATACATCCATAGATATATATATATATATTATATAGCATTATTATGTCATATATTACATTCTAATTAATAATATATACTTTTATAATCATCGTTGAATAGTGAATGTGGAGATGAATCTCATTGTGTCGTGGAGACGGTAAGCCGTAGGTATGCATGAGCGGCGATATCATTCTATTGATGAAGGAATGAGATTTAATTGGATGGTATATTATATATAAAAAATAATTAACATGTTTTTTTTATTATTCAAATGAATTATACTCATTATTATACACATCCAAATAATGACGTGTTGAATAATAAACTACATCACGACTTAGAGATGGTAAGCTGTATGTATGCATGTATAGTGACTATTCCATTCATATGTTGAATAGAATAATCAATATGGTTTTACCATATTTATAATAATAGATCAGTATGTAGAAGGTACTAGATTTTTTATTTTACTATGGAAATAAGAAAGAAATATGAAGTGGAAGAAGAACATTACCTTGGAAGAGGTGATGAAGTAATTACCTATTCATTGGGTGCATTCTTTTTATTTGAACAAAAGGGCTCCATAGGATGGATCTTTTATAAAGGTAATGTATCTTAGTTGATGTGAGTGTAGTTGGTAGTATATTTCAGTAGAGGTTGGCTGAACTAAATGGATATGGAGGTGTGATTTTGAGAGAAGGGTAAGTACCGTTTTATAAGAGAGTTGAAGATAACTTTAGGAAAAGAATGAAATATTATTTTATTATAAATAATTTCTGATTTTTAATGTATAAAAATTGATTAAAATCTAGGATAAGGTTTTTTTGGCTCTAAATCCTCTCTACCAATATGTTTTAGACATGTTTTGGTCTCCATATTGACCTTATATTTTATATTTACCCTTTAGGTAAATATTTTAACTTTTACAATGTCTTCTTGTATTATTTATTTCATTGTCAATTAACTTATGATAAAATTCCAAGAGATCCCCAAGTGGTTCATTAATTACATATATACCATTATATAAGTTATTTTTCTGAACGATTTATTTTTAGAATTATTATATCATTTAATAATATAGTATTTTAAAAAAACCCATTTATGTAAATTTTGACACTATTTGTTATTTGGTTTTTTTTGAAAATCATAACAACATTCTTACTTCAAAAAAAATCATTTAATCATCCCTAACATGTCATATTAACATATAAATTTTTTTAATGCTTTATAAGTATCAATTTATATTTATTTTAATATTTATAAAATCAATTATTTTATTCCTTAATTAATAATGTAATTACTACATCATCATTGTGTCAAAAAATGAATTTAATTATATAATGTCTAAAAATAATAAATAAAAAACCATGATGTAGGAAATATTTTTAAAATTATATTGAATATTAATATTCAAATTTTTATTATGTATAACCCCATAATAAAAATGGTTAATTAATTAAACATCTAATTTTACACTTTTAACTATTCGTTAAATAAATTAGTAATAAATGTCATAATCTAATCCATATGGATCAAATAGGAACATATTTTATTCTTAATGTTTATTTTGGCCAAAAAACATAGATCCAATAGAATTAGGAAATGTGTTAGGGTAATTATAATATCATTTTTACCTTCAATTACTATATTTACTTTTAACTGTGGTAAATAAAATCCATAATTTATTATTCAAAAAAATTACATCCTATTGAAATACATTATACCTACGGATGTCAACTAGGTCTCTTGGAATTTATAAATTCAAATCACAGAAGTGGTAAATTTTCATTTTATGTAAATTTGAAAATGTTCCAAGAATGTTGGTAAACGATGTAGAAACATTATATAAGAGTTTATACATATAATCATTTTATAAAATAATTCCAATGATTTATAGTGAACTAAAAAAGGTATTATTTAACCATTTTTTCTTTAATATAAATTTAAATTTAAAAATAATTATTTAAGTAAAATTTCAGTTTTAAACAATAAAGCAGTGTTTTTCACTATTCATCAAAAATTGAAGGTTTTCAGAAAAATACCTACACATCACCCTATTATATTTTTGATATTTTAAATCCTATTATAATGTATATATTATTAAATTCAAAAACAATGGAGTTACATTAATTAATTTAAAATTAATTCCCTTGGTCAAATCCAGAAAGCGGGTTTTTTAGAAGTAAAATCTATCAAAATATTGATTTGTGTTTATGTACAATTTATATGGAAAAATACATCCAATGACAAATATTGGATTAAGTGATCTAAATATAATCTAATTATTCTAAAAAACCATTTAAATTTATAATTTAACACTACAAATTATTTGTAATAAAAAAGATGTTTTCAATTAAAATTTAGTATCATTCACTATTAATCAAAATATAAATGTTATCAGAAAAACAAAAAAAATTAATCCAAAATATATTTTTATATACCTATTCTAAAGAATAATTTTATTTTGTAAAATTTATGATATAAAAGTGTCAAATATTGTATTTAAAAAGGGGTTTCTATTAAAAGGTTATAAAATTACATTTTTAGAAAAGTACTTATTTTATTTGGAAAATTGAAATTGTTTTTATAATATGTATAAAAGCACACAATATGCATGTTAAAATTATATGTATTATATAAAATTCAAAATTCAGTTAATAATTTTAATAACTTCTTTTTTAACAGCTAGTTTAGTAAGTCGTGGTGCGTTCGAACACGGTATTGCATGTAGCACAAGATATTAAATTACATTAAAGAGATAACATACTATTAAATCCTGGGGTGTTAGATTATATCCTCCTTCATTAAATTTAATACTCATAAATTGATATTTTTCTTCAAAAATAAATGGTTAAAAATAGTAAATTCCTTTGTGGAAAACCACTTGGGAAATAAGGTTATGTAAATTTAGTCTTAATAAGATTGAAAAAGAAATGAAAAAGTCACCACCTAATAAAGATTTTGAATAAGAGAAAATTGGTGGTAATTTTAGACACATAATTGGAGGAAAAATGTAAAAATTTATAGGGAGTGATTGAGGTCCTGAATCACAAGAAATTGAACAATAAATAGTAATTTGAAGGACTCAAAGCCATAAATGTATGATAAATTAAAATATTATTGGTTCGTCAAAACATAAGGTATCAGGATAACACACATTTTGTTTTAAGATCCTTTCCCAAAATTTTAACCATTAATTTATTCATATAATAAGGAAAAAATATACATGATAGGTAGAGTTCCATCCTTTAACGAATTCCTACCACAAACTTATCTTTCACTTCAAAAGATAATAGAACTCAAAAATCTTCTATATATCCTAATCATATAGGGTTTCAAAAAAATGAATTTATAATTCATCTATTAGATCATTTAAAAAACAACATTATACAAACCAAGACATCACGTAGGCTAGTTGTTGGTGGTGCACCCTTGTCGTCCTTCAGCTGCAGGTTCATTTCCCATGGTCTTTCCAAATGCGATGGGTTGTTTCACAACCTTCAGTTTTTTCCTTTATAGAAAAAATCCAAAAAAAAACCTGAAGAAATGTTATTATCTTAACTCATAGTATCTAATGTAAAAATTAATCCATTTCAACCTTTATACTTATCAAAAATACTTATGTCCAAATTCATAGTCCAAAAAATTATAAGGAATGTCAACATAACATACTGAAGATCTTATTTTTCCACATAATAACATGTGAGAACCATCATCACGTATTCTCGTAAAACATGGTAACACCTAGAATTACCAGAAAACCATATTGATTACATTAATTGTCCATTATTCCTTATATAATACTACATATATTCCATATATAAAAAACTTTTGAATAGTCCAACAATGATGAAATAATCAAACCATTAATTAGTTCCAAGGTTGTCAAGAATATCCAATTTAATTTATCCAAATAAACCATCTCTTATTCAAAAATCACTAACATTGTAGTTGGACTATATTAATGTTTATCATTCATTCAACCACATATTTTCCCAAAAAATTAAATTTTTGTTGTGTCACTTTTTTTAGTATTATATAATCACAAATCCTCAATGAAATAATACTACAGTAAAATCTTTATTTATTTACATAATTAATATAACATGTACATCATTGATACAACACTCATATGACATAATTCATTAATAAAATTTAAGGAAACTAATTATTCCACTCCATTTGTGGTAGTATCGCAACATGATTATTATCCAATTGCATAATTTGTGGTATAATCTAATGATTGGGACATTGATTTGCATAGTTTCCCAACTTATGGAAGATGAAGTGTTGTACATTTGAAACCATTTTCTTACCCTTTTAATCACACACTTGGTGTCCTTTTTCTCTACAGTTTAAAAATATCCCATTCCATTCAAGAATTTACCAAGGTGATTCTTTCTCCAGTTATAACATATGGGAAAATAATGTTTTCGTTTCTTCCCTATTTCCATCTTTCTATCTACCATCATTTTCTTCTCAGGATTCTCTACAAAGTCGTAGGCCTTAGAGAATTCTTTACTTAGCTTATTAACAAATGATACTATTTATTCAAATGATGAGAATATGTGGGAGAAAATTTCCATTATAAATGATGGATTTAGACCACGAAATATATGACCCTTCTTACTCTTTGGATCATGCGTATTGCTGGAGTTCTCATTCCTTCATCTAGGAACCATTTATAAACAATGGAATACCCTAGGATTATTTATGAATTAAGATTAACTAATCCAAACACGTAAAATTTATAAGGTAAATTTAAAAGAGTATGCATATCCTTCATAATTATAAAAATGTTTTTTTGAGTAATTATTTACTCATAAATCCATACCAATGGTTTCCAATGAAAATGTAAATTATCCTAAGCATATCCCCTGGGAGTTTCGTAACCAAGGGTGCAACACGGCCTATTTTTTATGCACCAATTCCTATTTGAGATTAGATCAAAGAGGTGTTTTTGAGTTTTACCCCAAGATACATCTATTCTAAGGTTGCCTCTACCCACTCGTATCCATACATTGATGTATTTCTTTGAAAATTCACAAAATCATAACATTACTAAAATTATAGAAAGTTCATCTCTACTAATCCTCAATGTCTATCTTAGGTTATTTTTCTATAATAATATTCTTTTTTTCTAAATCTAGTATCCAAGGATTATACTAAACTTACTCTGATAGAAACTGTTAAGCCGCAACACAAGAAGCTTGGAGCCGGTGCATTATTTTAATACATTGGAATGATTATAAGTAACCACGTCCCAAAGAACCGATCAGTTGAGAAATCAATGAAAATAGTTTACACACATGAACATTAAATTAAAACTTCAAAGATAAAATAAAACATTGATAATTTTTTGATAATTCAATTATTTTTACATCTTAAACATTCATATCAATCATTATACCATTCTTGGAATCCTGGGTCAACATAACATAATAAATGAGTGTGCTCTAATGCACAGTAAGGGTAAATAATTTAGGAAAAGCTATAAACATTTATGGAATGATTTTTATTAAACAACATACTTTTAAACATAAACATGAACATAATATGTGAAAAATAAATCAATCATTATCCTATAAACATCCACGTTGTTATTCTACTAGTAGAAAAATCACTTTTATTAACTAATTTATTAATGATAGAATGGATAATGTCGGACATCATAACCACATAGTCAAGGACTCTTGCCAAGACTACAAATAATAATTTTTTCAAGGCCTTGTTCCAAAAACTAATTTTCCTCAAGAGACCTGCGGATGACTCAAGGGTCTATAGCGGGCCCATCCTCTCACTTACTATGTCCAATTCATTCCTCATATAAATAAGGGTGAAACATAACATAATCATTTGTAATAAAACTAGACAAACAAATGTCAATACATTAACCATAAACCATGTATGGTAAAAAAAATAGAACATCTATAGTCAAACATATCATAACTCATTCAATATAATATGGAAGATTTTATTATAGTAAATCAACCTCAATCAAGAATAATATCCAATAATGGATGCTAAAATAGTTGAAAAAAATCAACATAACTCTTCGAGATAAATACTCCTTTTCATGAAATAATTTAAAAGTCATACAATTTATAAAAGAAGTAATTTAAAATTGATTCATGAATCCATGTTTCCCATACATATTTGAAACTTTTAAATGAAATTAACACATTAAAACAATACTTTCTATGTAAATAAATCATTAAGAATCATTCTAAGAACATGGACATCAATTAGAAATATTTAGAAACAAAAATCCTTAAAACCAATTAAAATGATGATAGAGTTAAAGAGTTCCTTCCATAAAACCATAAAATATTAAATTTTAAAACATTTTAATGGAACATGGACATAGATTATATATATGTCCCAGTAGATACTTATAGATAAAAAATATATGATAATAATTAGATTGAGAAAATAACCCTTACATTGTACTTTTCCTTAGTCGAGTGTACGTTTAACTTCCAGTATAATGACCATAGTCTGTTATTAACTTATACCAGAACCAAATTAATATTTATGATATCATACATTATTCATTTATGAATTTATACTATCAATTTAAAAATAATTTCCATGTTAAATAAACATTTTGGCTAACAATCATTTTCTTTATCATACGTGTTTTAACTTGTTATTATTCATCCTATCAATTAGATCATGTTTTAAATACATCCAGAATATAAAACATGATTCATATATCATATAAATTTAGAATATAAATATTTATAATAGATAGATATATGAAATGTAAAACACCGTTTATAGATACGGTAGGTTGTGCGTACGTATAAACGCTGTTTTTGTTTTCATATCGTATTAAATAGAAGTAAGTGAATATGATATATGTAAATTCACACACAAACAGATATATATTTCCATTTTAATTATTATTTCATATATTATATCGTAATTAATAATTTATATTTTCATAATCAATGTTGAATGGTTAATGTCGAAATGAATCTTATCGCGTTATGGAGACGGTAATCCTTATGTATGCATGTGCGACAATATCATTGTACTGATGGAAATATTGTGTTTAATTGGATGGAATATTATATATATAGAATCATTGACACGTTATATTTATTATTTAAATCAATTATATTCATTACTATACCCATAAAGTAATGACGCGTTGAATAACAAAATGGACCATGACATGGAGACTGTAAGCCGTACATACGCACGTATGGTGACATTGATATTCATATGGTGGATAGAATAATAAATATGGTTTTACCATATTTATAATAACATATATGTATTTAGAATGTATTGGAGTTATTTTTAGTATGTAAAGAACAAATAATGTGGAAGTGGAAGAAGAAATGAACCTTAAAAGAGGAGACGTAGTAATTACATCTTATTCGGGAGCTTCCTTTTGATTTGAACAAAAGGGAACATTAGGTTTTCATTCGCATCAAATAAGGCCTCTAAGATGATGTAAGGGTATTTTGGAGGATATTTGAGTAGTATATGGCCTGTACAATTGGATTTGGAAGTGTTACTTTGAAATATGGGGAAGTAACCTTTTTTAGAGATGTGAGGGTTGTAATAGGAAAATCATGAAATAATATTTTATTATAAAATCATTTTCGGTTTCTAATGATTGAAAATGGATTTATTTCTAGGATAAGGTGGGGATGTGTCAAATACACTAAACCAAAAGGTTTTAGTCATGCTTAAATCACCATAATAACCTTATCTTTTATATTTTACTCTTAGTTAAATAGTTTAACTTTTACGATGTCTTCTTGTATTTTTATAGTACATGGTTAATAAACATAATTCTAAATGCAAAGAGATCCCCAATTATTTCATTAATTAAATATATATCATTATATAAGTCCATTGGCTAATATTTATATTTTTAGAAATTTTATATCATTTTATAATGTAGTATTTTTTTTAAAAAATCATTTAGGTCAATATTTACCCAATTTAGAATTTGGTTATTTTCAAAGTCAAAACAACATGATTAATTCAAATAAAAATCATTGAATCAACCCTAACATGCCATACAGACTTATAAATTTCTATGAACGAATCAAAAGTCACAATTTACATTCTTTAATATTTATAACATCAATTATTTTAGTCTTCCATTAATAAGGTAATCACTGGATCATAATTGATTATTTAGTGTCTAAAAATTATAAATAAAATAATATTTTGTAGGAAATCATTTAATATTTATAATAAATATTTATATTCTAATTTATCTTATGTATAATCCTATATTTAAAATAATATGATTATTAAACGTTGAATTTTTACACTTTTAACACTTATATTAATAAAGTAATAATAAATATCCTAATCTAATGCTGGTGGATCAAAGAGAGTCATTGTAAAAACCCATAAATTGCAAAGAAATTTTTTTTTCATATTTTCTTTGGGATTTTACGAGTATGCAGCTTCTGACGGAACCTGATTCCGAGCCCTGGTGTGCCCGGAATCAATTTCCGAATTTTAGCTCTGGTACGTTCAGTGAACGAACGAGCGGGTTTTCTTAAGTTTTGAACCGGTGCTCGGAATCAAAATCAAAGGGCACCGATGAAATCACAGCGTCGGTAATTGCCTATGATGACCATTTCTAGAGTGGCGTTTTCTCAGGAAGAGTTTTTTAAAATTGTGGTTTAAGTGTTAAGTAAATAAAGATGTGTCACCACTTTATTTTTGTTCTCTATGTGGTGTAACTTCCATGTGAGGGAATATCCTAACACCTCTTGTTAGGATATTAGTGAAGTGGATCCCACACGATCCCCACCCCTTCAATTTCCTCTAACTCCTCTAACCCTATTAATGTTGGAAACCCTCCATTTATTTTGTAACTCATCCTCTCTCATACATTAATTGCATGCAAACTCACACGTTAAATTAATTGATTTAAGATATTCAATTTATTTAATTAAGAGTTTGAATTTGGAATTTTTGGAATTCATGGAATGGGTTATTAAAATAAGGATGAACCTTATTTTATTTGGGGTTGGTTTTTTTTGAGATGATTGGGGAAGAAATCTCTATGTTTGATGAACGCGATGAACGCCAAGGCTTCGACGAATAACGCCGACACCGCAAGGAGAGATCGACGAGCTGTCTCTTCTTCTCTCCAAAACCGGTGTGTGAGGACATTCCATTATTGGACGAAAGCTATTACATCTTCTCTCCACGTCAAAGAAAGGGAGATGCTGCTTCCTCCTCAGACGTTCTCCATCAATGTATACGAAGCTTTATCCCGCGACGCCGTTTTCCACGACGCTAGCTTCTACGAACATCATCGAGGTAGGGGTTTGAATTTTTGTTCGTGGTAATTTCTGGCATTCATCAATAAATAAATAGATGCTTGTTATCAAATTAACAGGAGAAGTCCAGACCGCACAAACACGGCTGACCTTCCTCCCCTTTATTGTTGTGCTTCGTTATGGTTTGTAATGGAGGCGACGCGGTGCTTTCTCACCATGAGGAAAGGATGGAACAACAGCTAGTGCATGCCGCGACGAAGGAGCGCAGTGCCGTCGCGCCGCACCTGTGAGACCGAATGAGGCCGCGGCCGGAGTCAGGCCACGACGGAGGGGCATGGCGCCATCACACCACGCCGGACGGGCAAGAGACGCGGCCAATGGCCGTGGCGGTTCGGGAAGGCGGCCGGCTGATATGGCCGCCGGCACACCCAAGAGGCGGGACCCCCCGCGGGTCCCGTATGAACCGAACGACCGTCTATAAAGTCCGGCCGCTTCGCTAGAAAACTGGGGGTTGAAACCCCCGGTCAACAGCAGGGAAGATCCCATGGGGTCCGTCGTTCGGTTCGAAGGGGGCGGCAACTTCCCCCCCTTCTGCGTCCTCTTGAGCGGATGCCCGCACGGGACCAGACCTACAGCACCGGGGCAGACCGCCTGCACCGGACCGGACCACCCGCGCCAGTCCCGGCCGCCCACGCCGGGATAGATCACCACGCTGCGCCGGGCCGCGCCTGGCCACGCCCAACCATGCTGGACCTGGACCCGGGTAGGGTCGACCCGGTTCGGGCCGACCCAGGGGGTATTCGGTAGGGGTGGACTGGGCCCGAACCCCCTATTTTTGAACAGATCCATTCAAAAGCCCATAAATTGGGCTACAGATCTCCGATTGATGCACCATTAGTTGCGTATAGATCCTTGGATCAAGAAAGTCGTTTCGGTATATTACACTCAAGGTTTCAAAGAACTTTGGGTATGTCCGGGTTGGTTCGAACACGAATCCAACTGTGCCCTCGGAGAGGAAACACTTATAACTTGAGCTCCAAACATCCGATTGACATGTCATTGACTTTGTTGGATTCATCTTAGTAAGGAGGTTCTTTTGGATTACTCCTCTAAATGTTTGGATGCAGTTGTAGTACGGTCGGGTTGATTTTAACTTAAAAACCAACCGGGCCCCAGGGACGAAAAAGCCAATAACTCTCAGACCGGGCATCCGATTGATGTGCCGTCTATGGCGTTGAGTTCCTATTGACAAGACGGAACCTTGGGATACATCAACTCCAAACTACGTGTCAGTTGATGTATCGATCCCCTTGGCTCGTGGAGTGGACCCTCCCGGAATCGAGCTTGCAGTGTGCGGGAACCCTAGAGCTGGCTGCGACTGCGATGACGACTGTACCGGGATCCTCTGTGGGTTCGGCAGCGACGAAGACCATACTGGAATCATCCGTGGGTTTGATGACGATGACTACTATTCTTGTATCCTATGTGGGTCTGGTAGTACTTTACTACTGTTCTTGTATCCTACGTGGGTTTGGCAGTATTTGACTCTGTACTTGAATCCTATGTGGGTCCGGCAGAGTAGCTGGTCTTGTATCCTTTGTGGGTCTGACATCTTAGCTAGTCTTGTATCCTATGTGGGTCCGACAGCTTAGATGAATCAGTGGCTACATCTGATCACCTCTATCGTCTTACGAATAAGTATACCTGTGTGAGCTCAGTCTTGACTTTCTATCAGTATCTTCGATATGATTGACTTGCTTTCCTGTGTGGATTGGGTGGTGTTATCCTATGTGGATTGGATTATGCTATCCTGCGTGGACTATATCGAACTTTGGCTCGTGTACTGGAGTCGAGATGAAAATTATGACTTAGGTATATGTATGGACATATACCTAAGTGGAGTTGGTCGTTACAATGTGATTGTATATTTCCTTTGTGGTTTGTCCTTCGTGGATTATGGGAGACATTCAGGGGTCTTGGGGTCCCTACTGAGTAGCGTATACTCACCCCTGGATAGGCTATACCCGCACTACGTTGTGTTGGATGCAGACAACATACAACACTGATCGAGGTGGGAGCTCATGGAGCTGGACGGTACCTGGAGGTGGATCACTGGACGAGACATACTAGGAGCAGACGGCTGGAGCTGAGGAGCAGAGGAGGCTATCTGTACCCACCCTTATGGTGGTATTTCCAGAGGATGGCTCGGACTCGCGGCTTTACTTTACTATTGTTGTACTCCCTTTTAAGTTGTACTTTACATTCAGTTGGGTTTGTATTCTAGCCCATTTACATTCCAGCACTTACTTTTGTACTCAGTTTACTTAGTGTTTACTCAGCTTGCGTACTCTGTGGTGTTTGTTTTCATTATAAAGGCAATTACATCACTTTTTAACGGGATTTACGCCTTTGGTGCTAGTCACCAGCCCCTATCCTATGGAAGGCGGGTTTGGGGTAGTCACGACACGGTCCCCGAGGATGGGTAGTGACAAATTGGTATCAGAGGAGTTCGGTTCTACCACTGAACACAGGACTCTGATCGTTATTCTTTGTGAAGCAATAGTATTAAGGGTATTGAGTGTGGTTATCAGTCCAGGGAGTCCAGTGTTGGTGCGGCGACCGACGTATCCATACACCGGGACCCTGACTTCTGATTTCTGACTCAATGCACAAAAACATTGATTGCATGTGTGTTTCAAAAGTTTTCTTTGTGATTACTTGTGTCAGCTCACCAGGTATATTGTATTGACCATGGCGCATGTGCCTCGTTTCAGGATGGCCCCACGAAGGCAGCCAGCTAGGGTTCTGAGCTTTGTGCGAGACGACAACACACCGAGCGACAAGGCCTCTGTGCAAGGCCCTATTACAGCAGAGGAACCAGCGGTACCTCTACCCGCCGAGCCACTGATGCCACAAGCCCCAGCCGCTGAGAGTGTACGTCGCCTTAGTGCACTGCATGATTTTCAGCATCAGAAACCACCAAGGTTCCGTAGGGAGATGGACCCTCTGTCAGCCGAGGATTGGCGGGAGGCTATTTTACGAGTTTTCATATTAATAGGGACACCGACTGACCTCATGGTAATCCTTGCAGCAAGTCTCATGCAGACAACAGAAGGTAGATGGTGGATCCTGATGCTCTAGGTGCATGACATGGAATCTCTCATTTGTACGGACTTTGAGAGCCTCTTCCGCTCAGAGTTTGTTCGATCCACCCTCCGTGCGGTGCACATTCAGGTGTTACTGCAGCTGCAGCAGGGCGGCATGATGCTTGCCCATTACTCGGCAAGATTTAATGATCTCTCACGCTATTGCACGAAAATGGTATGAGACCCATTCTTCCAGGACCGGACCTTCGAGCAGGGACTAAGGCATGAGATCAGGGCATTGATGATCTCCCCTAGCATTCCGACGTAGGCAGGAGTACTGGAGTGATCCCTTCTCGTAGGGAGATTTCTTGATGTGCATACACCAGCAGTGAGACCTACCGCAAGGCGGTATATAGCTGAGTTTTCTGCAACTGGTAGTCGACGGATGAAACAGGGGTCCATGCGGACCAGACCATTAGGTGGACAACCTCAGGACACTGGATCAGAGGTGCGGGGCACACGACGTAGATCTAATCTTACATGGAGAAGACAGTGCTATGCATGAGGCGAGCAGGGACACATGGCTCGTGACTGCCAGACCAGTCGTGCTGAGGAGTAGCAGATGGTTGAGGGACCACCCAGGTATAGGCGGAGTTTCTACCGTGGCGGTCCGCAGGGAGCAGGTGGATGAGGCAGAAGGGCTGGCCGAGCAGCAGGTGGTGGGCGACGCTTTGAGGCTCCACCACCACCACCCCCAGGAAGTCCACCCCGACCACATGGAGCTTCCGGATAGAGGCAGGCTCAGCTTCAGGCATCAGAGGCCTATGACCACGACACACCAGAGATGATTCGAGGTACTATATGTGTCTACTCCACCCTTGTTGGAGTTATTATAGACATATGAGCGAGTCATTCTTTCATTGTTGCTGCCCTTGTTCGGAGCTCAGAGATTCCGACGGAGCTGTTGGCTCGATCCTTAAGGCTAGAGACTCGTACAGGAGCTGACTCGACGATTACGCACTGGTGCCAGCAGTGTGAGATTACTCTAAGAGGTGAGAGATTCAGCTGGGATCTTCTTGTAGCGGCTTCGAGTCCTTACGACGTCATCTTGGGCATGGATTGGTTATCTATATTCCATGCTCAGATCGACTGTATTAGGAGCAAGGTTCGGTGTGTTCGCACCAATGAGAGCAGGTTCACCTTCACCGATGAGAAGGGTGCCTTTTCAGTGCAGGATGGACTCACGAAGAGGATAGGAAAACCGATCACTCGTCAGTTGGCTAGCCTCATCCTAGAAGCAGTTGGTGTGGAGTCCGAGTTTCCATGTAGTGGTGGATCAGTATGCAGATTTTATTCCTTACAACGTTCCAGGAATACCTCCTCATAGAGAGGTAGACATCTATATTGACCTGTACCCGGGATAGCCCCTATATCCACTCTAGCATATCGAATGACTCTAGCTGAGCATCGACAGCTACGGGTACATCTGGAGGACTTGCATGGCAAGGGATTCATTCGACCCAGTGTTTCACCCTGGGCTTCCCTGATATTTTTCGCCAAGAAGTCGGAAGGAAGTTTGCAATTGTGTGTCGATTAACGTCTCCTAATCCAGGTGACCATAAGGTACAAGTATCCTCTACCGAGGATTGACGACCTCTTCAATCAGCTCAAGGGAGAACGATGGTTCTCGAAGATAGACCTTAGGCCAGGCTATCATCAGCTCAGAGTTCGACACGAGGATGTGCAGAAGACGGACTTCAAATGTTGGTATGGCCACTATGAGTTCTTGGTTATGCCTTTCGGCATAACCAACACTCCAGAAGTGTTCATGAGTATAATGAAAAGAATCATTCAGCCTTACCTCGATCAATTTTTCGTAGTCTTCATCGACGACATATTGATATACTCGACCACTGAAGAGGAGAACGCCTACCACTTGCGGGTATTTCTAGACACACTCCGAGAGTACCAGCTTTATGGTATGCTCTCGAAGTGTCAGTTATGGATACATGATGTCCACTTCTTGGGACACGTCATCTCTGAGGCGGGAGTTGCGGTGGATCCTGCGAAGATCGAGGTAGTTCTAGGTTGGGAGCCACCCAGGAGTGTGACGGAGGTGCGGAGTTTCTTAGGTCTGGCTGGGTACTACCAGAGATTTGTGCCAGACATCTCCAGAGTTGCACCACCACTTACATATTTGACAAAGAAAGGGAATTCCTTCATCTGGTTAGACAGATGTTAGCATAGCATCTAGGATCTTTGACAGAGATTGACCAGTGCACCCATCGAGAGGCTACCGGAGGAGGGAGTAGGGTAGGTAGTCTACTGCGATGCATCATGGACTAGACTCGGGTGTGTCTTGAGGCAAGAATGTGTAGTGATCGCCTATGTATCATGACAGTTGAGGCAGCATGAGCAGAACTACACTACCCCTGACCTGGAGTTAGCACTAGTGGTCTTCGCTCTGAAGATGTGGAAGCACTATCTGATGGGATAGCACATTACAGTCTATTCTGACCACTAGAGTCTCAGGTAGATATTCTCGCAGAAGGACCTGAACCTGAGACAGCGGCGATGTCTCTAGTTCCTCCAGGACTATGACTTTGAGATAGTCTATACCTCTGGGAAGGGGAACGTACTAGCCGATGCTCTCAGCAGGAGGATGGGAATTCAACTACTTGGAGAGGCGATAGAGCAGATAGCCGCTTTGTAGATATCCTTCATGGATAGAGATGGATCATCCTTTCATCAGTCACTCACAGTCACTCCTCCACATCTTCAGCGGGTCAGAGAGGCACAGCATGGGGATGTTGACTGTGAGACGCGGCATGCGCAGTTTTCCACAGGACATGCACCTGATGGTTTCTCAATAAGAGGAGAGCACGACATCATTTTCAGATGATGTACCATGGTACCAGCTGCTTTACAGGAGGAGGTGATGAGAGAGTTTCATACTTCCATTTTAGTGGTACATCCATGAGTAGAGAAGATGTACCCATATCTCAGACGGCAGCACTGGTGGCTGGGTATGAAGAAATCTTTGGCGGAGATCGTTTCTTGATGACCCACTTTCCAGAAGGTGAAGGCAGAGCACCAAGTACCAGTAGGCTTTGTACAGACCTTGGAGGTCCCGGAGTGGAATTGGGAAGAGATATCTATAGATTTCGTGACTGGACTTCCATAGACTTCCAGAGGACACGACTCCATTTGGGGGATTGTAGACCGACTCACCAAGTCGGCTCACTTTTTACCCATCAGAGAGTGGGGCTCAGTGGAGAGCTTGGGATGCCTCTATGTTCAGGAGATTTTACAAAATCATGGTGTGCCATCATCTTTCATCTTCGATCGAGATGCTCGCTTTACTTCTCGGCTTTGGAAGGGGTTGTAGGAGGCATTCGGGACGCAACTACGCCTGAGCACCGCCTTTCACCCTCAGACAGATGGTCAGACGGTGATGACCATTCATACTCTTGAGGACATGCTCCGGGCATGTGTCCTCGACATTGGTCGCATCTGGGAGGATCAACTACCCTTGGTGGAGCTTGCGTAAAACAATAGGTACCACTCCACTATTGGGATGGCACCATACGAGGAATTGTATAGCCGACCTTGCAGGTTACCTCTGTGCTGGATAGACCCTGGGGAGTCAGTACTTGAGGGACCACAGAATGTCCAGGCCATGACAGAGAAGGTCCAGGTCTTCCAAGAGTGGATGAGGACAGCTCAGTCCCGGTAGAAGTCTTATGCTAACCGAAGGCATAGATCACTAGAGTTTGAGGATGGAGACCACATTTTCTTGCGAGTCTCAACTCGACGTGGATTACTAAGATTTTTCCGGGGCAGTAAGTTATCTCTACGCTTCATCAGACCATTGCTGGTTCTTAGCAGGATAGGCGAGGTGGCTTATCGCCTGGCTCTACCACCTCAGTTGCACCGGGTGCACGACATCTTCCTCGTATCTCAGCTAAGGAGATACGTGCATGACCCGACACATATCATCGACCATGGGGAGATGGACATCAATGACGAGGAGACTTTTGCAGAAGTCCAAGTGGAGATCGAGGATCGACATGAGAGGGTCCTACATGGGTGGTCGATTTCTCTAGTGCGCATCAGGTGGCAGCACATGAACCTCCATGAGAGCACTTGGGAGCGGGAGGCTCAGATGCGTGATCAATACCCCCATTTGTTGCCCTAGTTTGTAATGTATCTTTACAGGGACGTAAAGCCTTGAGGTGGGAGTAATGTAAAGACCCTTAAATTTCAAGGAAATATTTTTCGTAATTTTTTTTTGATTTTACGAGTACGCATTTTCTAACGGCACCTAATTCTGAGGCCCGCTCTGCCTGAAATCAATTTCCAAAGTTTAGCTCGGGTACATTTAGGGAACGAACGGGCGTGTTTTCCTAACTTTTGAACCGGTGCTCGGAATCGAAATCCGATGGCACTGATGAAATCACAGCACTGATAATTACTTAAGATGACCTTTTCTGGAGTTGTGTTTTCTCGGGAAGAGTTGTTTAAAATTGTGGTTTAAGTGTATAGTAAATAAAGTTGTGTCACAAATTTATTTTTTTCAATATGTGGTATAACTTTCATGTGAGGGAATATCCTAACACCTCTTGTTTGGATATTAGTGAAGTGGGGCCCACACGAGCCTCAGCCCATCAATTTCTTCTAACTCATCTAACCCTCTTAATGTTCGCAACCCCCCATTTATTTTGAAACTCATCATCTCTCCCACATTAATTGCATGCCAGCTCTCACATTAAATTAATTGATTTATGTTATTCAATTTATTTAATTAAGAGTTTGAATTTTGAATTTTTGGAATTCATGGCATGGGTTAATAAAATAAGGATGAACCTTATTTTATTTGGGGTTGGTTTTTTTGTGAGAGGATTGGGTAAGAAAGCTCTAAGTTTGAAGAATGCGAAGAACGCAAAGGCTTTGATGAAGAACGCCGTCACCACAAGGAGAGATAGACGAGCTGTCTCTTCTTCTCTCTGCAGCCGGTGTGTGACGGTGTTCCCTTATTGGAAGCATGCCATTCCATCTTCTCTCCAAATCAATGAAAGAGAGATGTTGCTTCCTCCTCGGACGTTCTGCATCGACGTATACAGAGTTTCATCTCACGATACCATTTTTTGTGATGCTAGCTTCCGCGAACTTCTTCAAGGTAGGGATTTGATTTTTCTTCGTGGTTATTTCTGGCATTCATCGTTAAATAAATAGCTTCTTGTTATCAAATTAATGGGAGGAGGCCGAACCACAAAAAAATGGCCGACCCTCCTCCCCTTTATTGTTGTACTTCATTTTGGTTTGGAACGGAGGCGACGCAGTGTCGTCGCACCGCGTGGAAATGAAGGAATCGTGGCGCCGTCGCACCGTGCTATTAAGACTGAATGAGGCCGCGGCCAGAGTCGGGCCGCGGCGGAGGGGCGCGATGCCTTTGCGCAGCACCGAAGCATCATGGAGGGCCGTGGCCGGGGCATGACACGGCGGAGGGGCATTGCGCCATCGCACTACGCCGGACGGCCAAGAGCCGTGGCCCATGGCCGTGGCGGTTCGGGAAGGTGGCCAGATGATCCGGCCGCAAGCACACCCTGGAGGTGGGACCCCCCGTGGGTCCCGCATGAACCAGACAGCCGCCCATAAAGGCCGGCCGCTTCTCTGGAAAACCGGGGGTTGAATCCCCCGATCAACGGTAGGGTAGACCCCATGGGGTCCGCCATTCGGTTCGAAGGGGTGGCGGCTTCCCCCCCCTTCCGCGTCCACTTGAGCGGATGCACGCACGGGACCGGACCGCCCGCGCTGGGCCAGGCCTCCAGCGCCGGGCTAGGCCTGGCCGCCCGCACCGGGCCAAGCTGCCCGCGCTGGGCCGGGCCACCTGCGCCGGGCCGGGACAGGCCGCCCGCACCGGGCCGGATCCCCGCACCGGGGCTGGCCACACCGGCTGGGCCGGGCCGTGCCCAACAGGACCGGACCCGTACCCGGGTCGGGTGGACCCGGTTCGGGCCGACCCAGGGGGTATTGGGACGGGTCGGACCGGGCCCAAACCCCCTGTTTTTGGACAGATCCGTTCAAATGCTTATAACATGGGATACGGACCACCGATCGATGCACCATCAGTTGCATAGAGATATGTGGATCAAGGAGGTCATTTCAGTATATTACACTCTAGGTTTCTGAGAACTTTGGTAAGACTGGGTTGGTTCGAACACGAAACCAACCGGGCCCTCGGAGCGGAAACACTTATAACTTGAGCTCTAGACGTCTGATTGACGTGTCATAGACTTTGTTTGATTCCTCTTAGCGAGACAGTTCTTTTGGATTACATCGCTAAAGTTTTGGATGTCGTTGGAGTACAGTCGGGTTGGTTTTGAATAAAAAACAAACCGGGCCCCTGGGATGAAAAACCCTATAACTCTCAGACCGGGCGTTCGATTGATGCACCGTCTGTCAATTTGTGTTCCTATTAACGAGACATAGCTTTGGGATACATCAACTCCAGAACATGTGTCAGTTGATATATTGACCCCCTTGGCCTGTGGAGCGGACCCTCCCAGAATCGAGGTTGTTGTGTGCAGGAACCCTAGAGCTGGCTGCGACTACAATGACGATGACGACTGTACTGGGATCTTCCGTGGGTTCGGCAGCGACGAAAACCCTACTGGAATCCTCCATGGGTTCGACGACGATGAATACTGTTCTTGTATCCTATGTGGGTTCGGCATTACCTGACTACTGTTCTTATATCCTATGTGGTTCTGGTAGTATTTGAATCTCTACTTGTATCCTATGTGGGTTTGACAGATTTTCTGGTCTTGTATCCTTTGTGGGTCCAACAGCTTAGCTAGTCATGTATTCTATGTGGGTCTGACAGCTTTGTTGAATCAGTGGCTACATCTGATAATCTTTATCTTATTATGAAGAAGTATACCTATGTGAGATAAGTCTTGACTTTCAATCAATATCTTCGATATGATTGACTTGCTTTCCTTTATGGATCGGGTGGTGGTATCATGTGTGTATTATATTGTGCTATCATGTGTGGACTAGATCGAACTTGGGCTCATGTGCTGGAGTCGATCTGGAAATGATGAATTAGGTACATGTATGGGCATATACCTAAGTGGATTTGGTCATTACTTCGTGATCGTATCTTTTCATTGTGGATTATCCTTCATGGATTCTGGGAGACCTTCGGGGGTCTCGGGGTCCCTACTGAGTAGCGTATACTCACCCCTACAGGGGATATGCCCGCACTACATTATGTTGCAGACGACGGACAACATTGATCGAGGTTGGAGATCATGGAGTTGGACGGTACCTAGAGCTGGATCACTGGATGGGACTTATTCGGAGCGGATGGTTGGAGCCGAGGAGTACAGGACGCTATTTGTACCCACCCTTCAGGTGGGATTTCCAGAGGACGACTCAGACTCACTGCTTTACTTTACTGTTGTTGTACACCCCTTTCAGCTATACTTTACTTTCAGTTGGGTTTTTATTCTGGCACATTTACTTTCCAGCACTTACTTTTGTACTCATTTTACATAGTGTTTACTCAGCTTGCGTACTCTGTGGTGTTTGTTTCCTTTATATAGGCAATGCCTTCCCTTTTTAAGGGGATTTATGCCTTTGGTGCTAGTCACCAGCCCCTGGCCTATGGAAGGAAGGCTTGGGGTAGTCACAGCACGGGCCTCGAGGACGGGTTGTGATAGTCATATTTTATTTCTATGGATTATTTTGGTTGAAAAAACTTATCAAATATAATTATGACATGTGTTATGGTAATTATAATATCATTTTTACCTTTAATTTCCCTATTTAACTTTTAACCATGGTAAATAAAATCGAAAAACTACTCTTCACCAAAAATTATTTTCATCCTACTGATCTACATTTTACTTAAATATGTCAACCTGGACTCTTGGATTTTTGAAATTCAAATCATAGATGTTGTAAAATTATGTTTTATGAATATTTTCAAATTTTCCTAGATGGTGGGTAAAAGACGTTAAAATTTTAATAAACATCTATACATATAATCTTATTACATAATGACTAATATTTATTAAATTGAACTAATAAATGTATTATGTATTTATTTTGACTTAAAAATAATTTTAAATTTATAAAAATATATTTAAAGAAAAAGTCGGTTCTAAACAATAAACCATTGTTTTTCACTATTCCTATAAAATTGATAGTTTTTAGAAAATAACCAAAAACTCAACCAAAGATAATTTTGATATTACAAATCCAAAATTTTTGCCTATTTTACCAAATTCAAAACATAGGAGTTGCATTAATTATTTTAAAATTTATTTCTGTTGTCAAAACCAGAAAGTGGGTTTTTGGGAAGTAAAAACTATGAAAAGATTGATATGTGTTTATATCCAATTTAAATGGGAAATTTCTTCCAATGACAAATATTGGATTAAATGATAAAAATATAAACAATTATACTTTAAACCCCTTAAGAGGTATAATTTAACAATATAAATTATTTTGAATAAAAAATTTGTTTTCAATTAATATTTATTATCGTTGACTATTCATAAAAAATATGAAAGTTATGAGAAAAACACCAAAAATTTATCCAAACTAATTATATAGGTCTCTATTCTAAAGAATAATTTCATTTTCAAATTTAATATAAAATAGAGTCAAATATTGGATTTAAAAAGGTTTCTCCATTAATAAGTAGAAAGACATTATTTTTTGGAAAAATACTTATTTTATATGAAAAATATAATCTGTTCTTATATTATGTATAAGAAACACATAATAAAGATGTTAAAATTATATAGAGTATAAATAATTCAAAATATAGTTAATATTATTCCTAACTTCTTTTTGAATGGCTAGTTTTGTCTGTCTAGGTGCGTTGGATCTCGGTGTTATATGAAGCAGAAGCTATCGTATTACTTTAAAGAGATAAAGTACTAAGAAATGTTATCACATAACATGTTAGGTATCAAAATAACTATTCATGTTATGTGAAATGGGTTTTAATGACAACCAATATGTTCTTTTCATGATTTCCTAAAATCAATAATTTTTTTGGGTAATATCTGTAATGACTAGAACATTGAATATATTCTGTTGTAATGGTCAATGTATTTTTTGTGCATTGAATTCTGATACATCAACTTAGTTAACAATGGTCTTATAATTGAATATGTGAATGTCAATAAAAAATAAAAAATCCCTATTATCATAATATTAAATAATTATTTTCATTATAATTTGTACATCTATAATTGTATATATATGAATATTAGTCATTTATCCTGTATTGTATATCTATTATATCCAAAGTTTTTTTGGATATGAACTACAGAACCTGTTTTTCAATGATCACAAATTATATTGATACTTCATTATTGCTAATTAGTAGTTGGACTTTGTATCTGAGAGAATAAATAAATCATTTTATTCCAAGTTTCAATTTATATAAAAGTTCACACACAATTTTTTATTTAATCAATGAAACATATAACTGTATCAATAGATTATATAAGATATAAATGTAACATGTTATTTTAAATACCAATTATTTTGAAATTATTATTTTAATATTCAATCTAGTTGGTGTTATTTACTATTACTTTATTTAAAATATAATGATCATTACAAACTATATAATGGTATTATAAAAAATGAATATTATCTGAATCTATGTTCATAAATTTACGGAAATTACTTTGTATTAGTCTATTAGAGAGATTATTTTTAGTTAATAAAAAAAAAATTCCATTCAATAAATCTTCCTTATTTCAAAAAGAATTCAATGATTCATAATACCAATTTTAATTCCTTTGAATTTTTTTCATTGTAGAAATATTTTTTCACTTTGTAAAATGTCATACATGAAATTCATAATTACTGTGATCCATGCTTAGAATAAAATTTTAATTACTTGAGTAAGAATATAATTTACACAAATTTATTAAATTATCTAAACTATTTTAATGAACTGATTTATGAAATTATATTTTCTTACGAATCATTTGGAATAATGTACATGATGATGGAGAATATAAAGAGGATATTGGTCTAATGGTGTCCCAGGATTTCTTTGGTGTTGTTATAATACTACTAATTAAACAATGATATGATATTTACAAAATAAAAAATAAAATTTAATAATGTGAATCAAAATTATATATGCATAATGGAATAGATGTATGTTGATAATATGATTCAATAGTCAGGTAACATTTGTCAATGTAGATTTAAAATTCAAAATGGTTACATGAGAAACAGTTGAGTTTTAATTCATCATCATATTTTATGTTACAAATGACACAGTATAGAAAATTAGTATTCTAATTTGAGGAAGCTACATATAATGTTAACATGTTTATAAAGGAATTCACTATTGGAATTTCATGATTGATTAGAAGCATTATCACATTCATACTTGATTTAAGAATGAATTTTTCGGAATATATTTGAATTATATTTAACTAATAAATATATCCATGTTTTTTTGGGAACTGAAATAAAATATTTACTTTATATTGAAATAACATAGTATTATTTATCTCTACACATACAAGCTACAAGTCCAAAATATTAGGTTCTTATATTTCATATTTAAATCCTCATGTATTTAGTTCACAATATTCTTAAAAAACGATAACTGATTATTATTCCAATACATCATTTAACTGAAAACGAAATATAATTTAAATTTTAAAATCCTATGGTTGATAAGAATTTTAAAATTGAATTTATAATTACCCTTTATAAATCAATGTTAGACATATTCTCTTAATATTTTACCCAATGATTGGATAGTAAAATGATGATATAGATTTATAATAATATATATTACAAAATATTCCATACACAATGTTGAACAAAAAAAAATTAAAACTATAAATTATTTAATAATGATAATATTATTATAAATTCATCTTATTATAAATTTCTCATGCATCCTTTTTTTCTAGAATTGATCTATATAATGAACTTTAATCAGAAATCGCTATATTTTTCATTAGAATGTTTTATATGATTGTTCTAGTTATAAATCATTTTCAAATAATGTTTGATAGATAAAAATTCCATTTATATTATATAATGTTATAGATTTGTTTTATTAAACACAACCCTTCTTATAAAATACTTTTGAAAATTTATATATGTAGTAGACCCATAATAGTTTCATGAATGGTTATTTCTTATTGTGTTTAACAGAACACATAATTAGAAATAATAATGCATATGCTGGTAAAATAATTTCTATAAATATACCTTATTATAACAACTTGTTTCAATTTATTAACATGCATTGTATATAATATTTTCTATAATGAATAAACTAAAATTAAATGTAATATACAATGGACTTCAAAATATAGATATTTAAAATTGGTTGAGACATAAAAAAAATTCACTTTTGATATTTTTTACATTTAAAAAAATAAATTACTCTAATTATACTGAACTGGTGAATATGTTTTGTTGAAAAAAAACATTCATGTAATGACTAATGTGATAAAGTATTTTGAAACATTTATTTATGATATAACTTTTTTAGAGAGATACTATTAAATATTTATGAGTACAAATGATGCAATTATATTCTATTTATGTAGTGAGATTCATTAGATGGTCTATGAATACAGAATTCCTATATATGCTGGGTAGAGAAAAATAGATAGAGAAGATAGAACATTGAATTTAATATTAATATCTATAGGGATGGAGTATATAATAGTAGACATACATTTTCATATATAAAACATAGTAATTATTATATCGGTATATGGAATAATAAATATATATAATAGGTGTTTTGCGGTTTAACTACCATACACACACACACAGTAGACACATAGGCTAGAAAGGTAGATCATAATCCCACCAAGGGATAGCCAACCAATCAAGCCATATTTATTAAATACATGGACCAAAGGACTAGTGTTAATGAATCAAATTACATTTCCCAAAGGCGCACAATCTAACCCAAAGGCCTAGTGAATCCTCATATCTACATAATTCTTATGTCATCATCAACATGTCGCATGCATGTGTCACAGCCTACCTAACTCAGGCCTGCATCACCACCTGCCAATAAAGACATTCTCCCACCTAGATTTGAACTCGGGAGTGAGGAAGGATTGTTGGGTGCTTTTACCACTCAGGAAATCCCCCCCACCTACAATGGAAAATGAAATATATGAAACATGTTACATATTATAAAATCACTACTGGAAAATAGGTTTATACCCACGATTTTGCAAAAAACTGTTGGTATAGGGATGGTATGTGAATCCATACCCACTGTTTTCTAAAACTGTGGGTATAGGCCACCTATACCCATGGTTGTTCCAAAAACCATGTGTATAGTTGTCTTTTAAGACCTATACCCACAGTTTTAGAGAAAACTGTGGGTATAGGGTATTTTCTAAAGACCTATAGAGATGGTTCATTAAAACTGTGGGTATTGGGCCTTTTTTTTGAAGACCTATACCCACGATTCTCCAGAACTGTGGATAAAAATTTGGCGGGAAGGAATTTATTCACGGTATAGGTTAATATATTCACGTAAATATAGATATATGATTTCAAGAGTTCTGTAGCTCTGTTGGTAAACCTGTATCTGTGTCTGTTGTAGGTTGCGGGTTCGAATTCCGCAGATTACATTTTTTGTAATGCCGATAATATTAATATATATACCTAAATGTATGTATATATAGAAGAAAGAATTGGTAGCTTGGGTGGTTGTAACACCCCAGGTAAATAAAGAATATGACATTTTCATATTTATCCATATTTTTGAATAAAATATTGATATGAATTTAAAGGGGATGATATGCTCGATGGCGTACCCAACACGCAACAACAAGTTTCTGGGGAATCTTACGTTGCACTCTAATAATAAAATAATATTATTTTAAATGGCAGTTAACAGGTGGCCGTTGTATTGGCATGAATGGATAGAAATAACAAAAATATGATTATATATGTTTTTAAATGTTTTTACTATTATCCAATAAAAGATAAAGGCTTAAAATACGGAAAGAATTCAATTTTAGGCGTATATGCCCAAGTTTTCACTAAAGGTTCACTTATCGCCTTTTGATGGAGAATCGTCATTAAATGTAGTTTTGTTCACTCTTATAAATCTTTTTGGACCAAATAAAACTCTTCTTTAGAATCGGGACATCAAAATTTACTTTGTGTAAATTTTTGGTATCTTTCCGATAAAGTTCAATTTTTTTAATGAATAGTGTAAAATGTTGTATTTTAATTCAAACCCTCTTTTTAATCTAATTTATTTATATGATTAGATTATCATTTGAATTGGTTTTAAAGTTAAATTAGAATATATTTTTACCATTAAATCCAATAGTGGTCGTTGGAATTAATTTCACTTTGAAATCGGACTTAAACTAGTGTCAATCTTTTGAAACTTATTGTTTCGTAAAAACACACTATTTTCATGACAGCAGAAATTAATTATTAAATTAATTAATTTGATTTATATGTTTTGAATTTTGTAAAATATACTTCATTCTTTAATTGGGATATCAAATATATCTTAGGGTGAATTTTTTGGATTTTTCTAAAAAACATCAATTTTTGATGAATAGTGACACCACTAAGTGGTACTTATAAAAACAGATTTTTCCGTTTAAATGAAATTTTTCCATCTTTGTGTTTTGAATTTCAAAAATCCAACATACATGGTTTTCATTAAGAATTAAAATGTGGTTCAATGGGATAAAAATAATTTTTTGGTGAATAGTAACTTATTAAGTTTTTAATCGCGATTAGAGGTAATTAGTGTAGTTTAAGGTAAAAATAATGTTTTAATAAAATGAAATGAACTTTAAACATGTCCTAACATCATTTGATGTTTAATGGCCGACCAAGACAAGCCATGGGTCAACTTGGGGACCCCATGGATCCACATTTGTTGGGAAATGACAAAAATAACTTTTTATTTAATGTAAAAGTAAAAATGACACAAACATGACATATTTTACTAAAACAATTTTTAAGTGTGGTTATAGAAGTCCTATTTTTATTATAAAAAGTCATTGTAAAGATAAAAAGATTTCCTACATCATAGTAATTTTTTTATAATTTTTAGACAATAAATAAATTAAATTATTTATTACATCATAATGATGCAGCGATGACATCATTATCTGACGATTTAAATAAAATGAGAAGATAATGTAAAATCTATGACCTACACTTGTCCAAAACTTATTGTATGTGTGGATTTAGAACCCTTATCACCTTATCCACGAATTATATCAATGTGAGACCTTTTAAAACCGAAACACATTTTCAAATAAAGTAATATTTCTTACTTTCCAAAAGTGCCCCTCCTCTCCTCTTATAAAAGACCCCCACCTCTACCTCATTTAAAATCCTCCTCAAGCCTTTGGCTAGGCCAACCCCAGACCATTTACTCTCTCCACATCCCTCTCCTAATCCTAGAGGATTCCCTTTGGGCAGAATCCTTTCAAAGGAAGCCTTTAGGCTCAAATCAAAAGGAGTTACACTTTTAAAGGTAATTCATTCTCTCATGTTCATTTGTTTTATTTTGCTTCTCCAACCCCCTAAACTCTTTTTATTTACATATTTTGTAACAACACCAGTATCTTAAATATACTAGGATGTTTTTATAAGATTTATTCGAGCTACACTCTCACAAAACTACATCAAATGGTTAAAGAACATACGGTTTCCGTGGATGGTGAAATTCTGCCTCCCAAAACGATGATTGTTCAATACTCATTTAACACCTTCAAAGGTGGCCATTATGATGTCACTATTTTTATATATGATATATAATATGTTTATGTTTTCCTTAATCTTCGGTTTTTTTATTTTGGGCATTTCTTTATGGTTTCCATTATGGGTAAACGCGATATCTTCATTTTAGGAAGTGCGAACTACCGCCCCCACAATGTTATTTGATTCATTAAATACCATATGTGGGACGTATAAAGGATGGAACTATAATATTATATATGATATTATACTGGAGTTATAATATAACTTTATATCATCATGATTCCATTCTATAAAATACAAAATAGAAATGAAAGTAGCGTTCATGCGTACGTACGGCTTACCGTCTCCATGAACGGTGCATTTCATTTCTTACCTCTAAATGATTATGTAATGTTATAAATGCATCCATTTACTGGATATATATGACATATATGATATCTACATAATGAATACAATTCTGGATATAATAAACATTTGTCCACACGAACAACATGTAATTGTAAGAAGTCCACTTTCGACTTAAGAACCAAATATCGACAAAACAAATATTATTAACTTAAATGATTACATAATGTTTATGACATGGTAATAAGTGATATAAAAGGAATAATGAACTTTAAAAAGGTTCTTAAGGAAGTAGAAATTAACTCAAGTTTATTATTCAGGAGATTAAAGAACGATCGAGTCAAGTCGGACCCAAGGTAAGGGATCATACTCCTCTCTTTCTTTTTAAATACACTCTTTTATGTCATTCCTTATAAGCCCATCTTCCTTGTAATTGGGATGTTATTTTATATCACTCTAACTGTAATTTTTATGTTCATATGATTAGAGGCCCTATTCTCTCTCATCAATCCATTTTGGAAGTTTTGAGTGCCGCCATTAGGCTGCTGAATTTTCGTAAGAGATCTAACCTATCTCTTTCTCTTTAAGTACTCTCCATTATGTCACTTATTTTAAGATCATATTTGTTATGATGGGGGATGTTAGTTCATATTCTTCTTGATTTACACATTGTTTTAATGTGATGAGATACCCTATTTGATCTCATCAATCCATTTTTGGAAGTTTTATGTGGCGCCGTTAGGCTGCCGTGTTTTCATAAGAGATTTTTCATCTCACATTTATTCCCGTGAGATTTATTCTACATTTGCCACAATTTCCTTTGAGTGGTCTATGTACTACAATTATTATACTCTTTGTGTAATATATTTTCCTTTATGATTATTTACATAAATTATTTATTGTCCTTCTTTCATGGGGTGTATGTTTTGAAAGATACCCAAGTCGGTAAGGGATCCTTTCACCCTCCTTTTTGTTAAAAGACTTCTTTTGTTGGGTCTTTTAATTTACATATTTTTATGTTGGGATATGTTCTCATATATCCTTATTGATGTAAATTTTATGTCCAATTGATGAGATACACTTTTTTATCTCTCATCAACTCATTTTGATGTGATGCTGTTAGGCTGTCAAGGGAACTTCTTAACCCAATTTCGATTTCTTTGGGTTCAACATGTAGTTATTGAATATGTCATCCTTTGAATATGTGTGAATAACCTTTGATTATTTTACACTTAATATCCACTTATATTTGGTGTATTCATTTGTCACACATAATTATGTAATTGATTTATCCTTAAACCATGGATATCGTCTTTGTATGGGACTTCGTCTCAATCTACTTTCATTGAGGCATATTTCGTTTTGTACACAACTTTCTTTTATACGGTGTATAAACCCATTTGACTTTTACTTTTATACAAAAGGTATCTTTTTCTACGAAGCGTTTTACTAAACAGAAAAAAGGAATTTTTTTTAACATACGCGGTGACAACGACCTTTTTCGCCGCCGCGAGTATTATTTGGTCTTTGGCTTCTTCAACAAGCCGTAATGTTTTTAAAATGAAATAAATACCATATACTCTTTTATGTATTTTGGTATCGAAAATGGTTTTGATAAAGGATTCTATTATGATATATTGTGATTGAAATGTGGAAATGTTATCATTCCTTTATATTGGTTTTATGTTTTATGATTTTATATTGGTACTTGGACATTTGACGGTGGTTACGTGATAAACCATATAACGGGTGGTGCCGTGAATACTAGGAGGGGTGGTTACGTTATAACCTCCAATGCATTGGGTATGGAAGTCGGCCGTATGGCTATTCTATTAAGTATGTATGGAAGTTGGCTGAATGGCTATTCCATTTAGTGATATGTGTGGAAGTCGACCGTATGGTTATTCTACTTAAGTATGTTTATGTCCCAAGTTACCTTTATATGTTATGTGTTCTTTATATGGGTTTTATGGTAATATTTTTGTTACAAAAGGGTAAGTAATGAACATTTATTCAGTGAATAGTTTTTACTACTTTGAAGAGGTGAAAAGTATTTCTTTGATAAAGTATACATGGTTTACTTGTTGTTTTGAAAAACTAACAGTTTTCATTCTTTGTGTATCCCTTACTGAGCTTTTTATGCTCATCCCACGTTTTTGAAATGTTTTTCACAGGACTTAGCATGGAATATGGTCATGGATGGGATCAGGGGAAAGTCATGCTACCTAAAACATGGAACTATACATGTTTCTTTATAAGTGTTTTTATTTTATGGAAATTTAGTAGAAGCGACTACTTTGTAATCTTTAGAGATGTAATAGTTATGTCCTAATTCTCTAAAACTCTAAACCTGAAAAGATCCTCAATGTGAATTACTCATTTAATTCAATATTAAGTAAGGTTTAAGGCTAGGGCCTTATAGTTGGTATCAATGGTCAGTTTAGATAACTTTAGAGGTTAGGGTATTCCTTAAGCATAAGTGACATTACCATAATGGATAGGATTTCAGAAAGAGTCCTAGTTTTAGATAAAGTGAATTAGTAAGTATATCTTAGTGTTTACCTTCCTCATTAGTACATGATGTTTTTTTTATATACTCACACTAACATTTCTGTTTTTAGTGAATGGAGTGATCTAGAAGGCACCAAAGAGACAACAAGTTTGAAGGAAACTGTGGTGGTTCTATGATTAAGATACTGGATAAAATGGGGGATTCAATGAGGTAACTCGTGGTTGTTCTAAACCAACTATCAAGGAGTCATGATCAACCACTTTAACCTTGGTATGTTCTGTAATGCATCATGAACGAGATGACCAATCGACGTAGAAGTTCAGGTAATATTTATAGAGGTAACAATATAAGTTTATATGATCCTTACTTTTGAGGTAATTATGGGTTACTATATGTTATGATTGAAGTGAAAGGCATGAGATAAAATTGAGGTTAAAATATGTAATGATTATTTTTGATGATTTTATCCCTTTTTGGGGAATGATTTGATAATTATATAGTTTTGGAAAAAGGAAAACACGTAGACCATGTGACTACCCGTCACGTCGGACAAAGCTGCGGGAATCAAACCCACAATCAAAGTGCAACTGGTATTTATCGCCTACCACTGGACTACGTGAAGTCCCTGGTTAGTTTGACTGATTATTTTTAGTTATATGATTTTTTTAATTAAGAGTAAGTTGATTTTGGGTTATTTATGAAAATAATTAACCTATCATGGAGGATATGTGATTAGGTTAATTACTTTTCAATACGAGACTTTAAAAGCAACTGATATTGTTTAGAGATAAATGTTACAATTTAACTTGGAAGACTATGTGAATAAATCCTTCAAATATTAGGGTTTCAACCTTAGTTTGGTTACTTTGAAGAATTTTATGGCCTATTTGTTTATCAGATGGTCCTCGTTGAACTTTGGGTTTTGTTGGACAAATATTGGAGATTAAGCATAGATTTTCTTTTTATAAAGGGTTATCCTTTTCTGGATTATCTGATCTTATACTAGCCTTTTTGGTTTTTGTTTTGGTTAATGTCTAAAGACATGGGAAGTATATAGTTCCTTTTTTGGATTAGGTGATTCTCTATAAGTTGATTATAGTACTCTTAATGGACACAAGTCTTCCTAAATACTCGTCTTTTGGAGAAAATGTGATTTTGTGTAAGGAATCTAATAAAAGTTTAAAGTCAACATGATATGTGATTATGTTTCCTTATGAATAAATTTCTCAATAAAAAGTAACTTAATACCAAAATGTTGTCTATTAACTTTTCCTACTAGGGAATCAAATACCGTTTAACCCATCACAAGTTTGTGATGTTTTCATTGTTAACTTTATCCTAAACATGTTTTCTATTACTCTCCATCAGAACATGACCCTATGTTTTCTCCTCCATGTCCATGTTTTTCTACATGGAATCCTAGTATGGGTTAACTCGGGTGACCTCTGTGCTTATCTTTCTTTATTTTAAAGTGATTGTTTTACCGACTCTTGTTCCGATGTGGGACTTTCAAGGATGTTTCCAAGCTCAATTTTAAAAATTGCGAGGACGCAATTCCCAAAAGGGGGGAAGGATGTAACACCCCAGGTAAATAAAAAATATGAAATTTTCATATTTATCCATATTTGTGAATAAAATATTGATATGACTTTAAAGGGGACACTATGCTCGATGGCGTACCCAACACGCAACAACGAGTTTCTTGGGAATCTTACGTTGCACTCTAATAATAAAATAATATTATTTTAAATGGCAGTTAACAGGTAGCCGTTGTATTGGTGGGAATAGATAGAAATAACTAAAATATGATTATATATGATTTTAAATGTTTTTACTATTATCCAATAAAAGATAAAGGCTTAAAATACGGAAAGAATTCAATTTTAGGCGTATATGCCCTAGTTTTCACTAAAGGTTCACTTATCGCCTTTTGATGGCGAACCATCATTAAATATAGATTTGTTCACTCTTATACATCCTTTTGGACCAAAGAAAACTCTTCTTTAGAATCGGGACATCAAAATTTACTTTGTGTAAATTTTTGGTATCTTTCCGATAAAGATCATTTTTTAATGAATAGTGTAAAATGTTGTATTTTAATTCAAAACCTCTTTTTAATCTAATTTATTTATATGATTAGATTATCTTTTGAATTGGTTTTAAAGTGAAATTAGAATATATTTTTACCATTAAATCCAATAGTGGCCGTTGGAGTTAATTTCTCTTTGAAATCGGACTTAAACTAGTGTCAATCTTTTGATAGTTATTGTTTCATAAAAACACGCTATTTGTCATGACAGTGGGAATTAATTATTAAATTAATTAATTTGGCATATATGTCTTGAATTTTTTAAAATAGACTTCATTTTTGAATTCAGAATATCAAATATAGCTTAGGTTGAATTTTTGGGATTTTTCTGAAAAATGTCAATTTTTGATGAATAGTGACACCACTAAGTGGTACTTATAAAAACTGATTTTTCCGTTTAAATTAAATTTTGCCATCTTTGTGTTTTGAATTTCAAAAATCCGACATACATGGTGTTCATTAAGAAGTAAAATGTGGTTCAATGGGATAAAAATAATTTTTTGGTGAATAGTAACTTATTATGTTTTTAATCGCGATTAGAGGTAATTAGTGTAGTTTAAGGTAAAAATAATGTTTTAACAATATGAAATGAACTTGAAACATGTACTAACCTCATTGGATGTGTAATTTCTGACCAAGAAAAGCCATGGGTCAACTTGGGGACCACATGGAGCCACTTTGGTTGGGAAATGACATAAATAACTTTTTATTTAATGTAAAAGTAAAAATGACACAAACATGATATGTTTTACTAAAAAAACTTTTAAGTGGGGTTATACAAGTCTGATATTTTATTATAAATATTCATTGAAAAGTTAAAAAGATTTCCTACATCATAGTAATTTTTTTATAATTTTTAGACATTAAATAAATTAAATTATTTATGACATCATAATGATGCACTGATGACATCATTATCTGACGATTTAAATAAAATGAGAAGATAATGTAAAATCTATGACCTACACATGTCTAAAACTTATTTTCTGGGTATAGTTCGAACCCTTATCACCTTATCCACGAATTATATCAATGTGGGACCTTTTAAAACCGAAACACATTTTCAAATAAAGTAATATTTTTTTCTTTCCAAAAGTTCCCCTCCTCTCCTCTTATAAAAGGCCCCCAACTCTACCTCATTTCACACCCTCCTCAAGCCTTTGGCTCGGCCAACCCCTGACCATTTACTCTCTCCACATCCCTATACTCATCCTAGAGGATTACCTTTGGGCAGAATCCTTTCAAAGGAAGCCTTTAGGCTCAAATAAAAAGGAGTTACACTTTTAAAGGTAATTCATTCTCTCATGTTCATTTGTTTTATTTTTCTTCTCCAACCCCCTAAAATCTTTTTATTTATTTCTTTTGTAACAAAACAAGTATATTAAATATACTAAGATGTTGTTATAAGATTTATTCGAGCTACACTCTCACACAACTACATCAAATGGTTAAAGAACATACGGTTTCCGTGGATGGCGAAATTCTGCCTCCCGAAACGATGATTGTTCAATACTCATTTAACACCTTCAAAGGTGGACATTATGATGTCACTATTTTTATATATGATATATAATATGTTTATGTTTTCCATAAGCTTCTGTTTTTTTCATTTTGGGCATACCTTTATGGTTTCCATTATGGGTAAACACGATATCTTCATTTAAGGAAGTGCGGACTACCGCCCCCTCAAAGTGATTTGATTCGTTAAATACCATATGTGGGACGTATAAAGGATGGAACTATGATATTATATATGATATTATACTGGAATTATAATATACCTTTATATCATTATGATTCCATTCTATAAAATACGAAATAGAAATGAATGTAGCGTTCATGCGTACGTACACCTTAACGTCTCCATGAACGGTGCATTTCATTTCTTACCTCTAAATGATTATGTAATGTTATAAATGCATGAATGTACTGGATATATATGAAATATATGATATCTACATCATGAATACAATTCTGGATATAATAAACATTTTTCCACACGAACAACATGTAATTGTAAGAAGTCCACTTTCGACTTAAGAACCAAATATCGGCAAAACAAATATTATTAACTTAAATGATTACATAATGCTTATGACATGGTATTAAGTGATATAAAAGTAATAATGAACTTGAAAAAGGTTCTTAAGGAAGTATAAATTAACTCAAGTTTATTATTTAGGATATTAAAGAACGATCGAGTCAAGTCGGACCCGCGGTAAGGGATCCTACTCCTCTCTTTCTTTTTAAGTACACTCTTTTATGTCATTCCTTCTAAGCTCGTATTTCTTGTTATTGGGATGTTCTTTTATATCAATATTACTGTAATGTTTATGTTCATATGATGAGAGACCCTATTCTCTCTCATCAATCCATTTTGGAAGTTTCGAGTGTCGCCGTTAGGCTGCTGAATTTTCGTAAGAGATCTAACCTCTCTCTTTCTCTTTAAGTACTACCCATTATGTCACTTATTTTATGATAATATTTGTTATGATGGGGGATGTTCTTTCATATTCCTCTTTCTGTACATTTTATTTTAATGTGATGAGATACCCTATTTGATCTCATCAATCCATTTTTGGAAGTTTTATGTGGCGCCGTTAGGCTGCCGAGTTTTCGTAAGGGATTTTTCATCTCACATTTATTCCCATGAGATTTATGCTACATTTGCCACAATTTCCATTGAGTGGTTTATGTACTGACATTATTCTAATCTTTGTTTAATATAATTTCCTTTATGAGTATTTACATTAATGATTTATTGTCCTTCTTTCATGGGGTGAATGTTTTGAAAGATACCCAAGTCGATAAGGGAACCTTTCACCCTCCTTTTTTTTAAAAGACTTCTTTTGTTGGGTCTTTTAATTTACATATTGTTATGTTGGGATATGTTCTCATATATCCTTATTGATGTAAATTTTATGTGCAAGTGATGAGATACACTTTTTTATCTCTCATCAACTCATTTTGATGTGATGCCGTTAGGCTGTCAAGGGAACTTCTTAACCCAATTTCAATTTCTTTGGGTTCAACATGTAGTTAATGAATATGTCATACTTTGAATATGTGTGAATGACCTTTGATTATTTTACACTTAATATCCACTTATATTTGGTGTATTCATTTTTCACACATAATTATGTAATTGATTTATCCTTAAACCAAGGATATCGTCTTTGTATGGGACTTCGTCTCAATCTCATTTCATTGAGGAATATTTCATTTTATAAACAACTTTCTTTTATACGATGTATAAACCCCTTTGACTTTTACTTTTATACAAAAGGAATCTTTTTCTATGAAGTGTTTTACTAAACGACAAAAAAGAATGTTTTTTTAACGTACGCGGTGACAACGACCTTTTCCGCCGCCGCGAGTATTATTTGGTCTTTGGCTTACTCAACAAGCCGTAATGTTTTTAAAATGAAAGAAATACCATATACTCTTTTATGTATTTTGGTATTGAAAATGGTTTTGATAAAGGATTCTATTATGATATATTGTGATTGAAATGTGGAAATGTTATCATTCCTTTATATTGGTTTTATGTTTTATGATTTTATATTGGTACTTGGACATTTGACGGGTGGTTACGTGATAAACCATATGACGGGTGGTGCCGTGAATACCAGGACGGGTGGTTACATTATAACCTCCAATGCATTGTTTATGGAAGTTGGCCGTATGTCTATTCCATTAAGTATGTATGGAAGTTGGCCGAATGGCTATTCCATTAAGTGATATGTGTGGACGTCGACCGTATGGTTATTCCATTTAAGTATGTTTATGTCCCAAGATACCTTTATATGTTATGTGTTCTTTATATGGGTTTTATGGTAATCTTTTGGTTAAAAAAGGGTAAGTAATGAACTTTTATTCAGCGAAGATTTTTTACTACTTCGAAAAGGTGAAAAGTATTACTTTGATAAAGTATACATGGTTTACTTGTTGTTTTGAAAAACTAACAGTTTTCATTTTTTGTGTATCCCTTACTGAGCTTTTTATGCTCATCACAAGTTTTTGAAATGTTTTTCACAGGACTTAGCGTGGAATAGGGTCAAGGATGGGATCAAGGGAATGTCATGCTACCTAAAACATGGAACTATACATGTTTCTTTTTAGGTCTTTTTATTTTATCGAAATTTAGTAGAAGTGACTACTTTGTAATCTTTAGAGATGTAATAGTTATGTCCTAATTCTCTAAAACTCTAAACCTGAAAAGATCCTCAATGTGAATTACTCATTTAATTCAACATTAAGTAAGGTTTAAGGCTAGGACCTTATAGTGGTACTTCAGGGAAGTGCCGTTGTGATGCCTTCTGCAGACCCTGGTTCGAATCCCTTTGGCTGAGTTTTTGTAATATAAATACCACAACGATATATATTAATATATATACATAAATATATATATATATAATAGTTAAATATTATGGGTCGGTTGGTCCCTTATGGGTAGCGCACCTGTGTGCCACATTTGACCCCCCTATACCCACGGTTCTCCAAAACCGTGGGTATAGGCTGAGACCCCTATATCGACGCCGTTCTAGCCCACTGTTCCCAAAACTATGGGCATAGGTCGTTTTTCCATTAGTGAATCAGACAAAAAATTAAATTTAATTAAACAATATATAATATTATAGAGAACGTGTTTACATAAGTTGATAGTTTCCAGAACATTAAATGAAAAGATAATCAATATATATATATATATTGAATTTAAGGAATATACAACATAAGTTATGTCTCTAAATTAAATTATATATAAATATAGATGAATTTTTAGACATATTACAACTGTAATGTATGCTATAATATATTAGTAAAACAACAGATTACATCTGATTGCTATTTTAGTAAATAAATATTTGAAACATGCTAGATGTGATAGGTAAAAGATAATTTAATACGTAATTAATAACCCTAAAAATTTAAATGTGATCGTATAAATCCATATGAAATTATAAAATTTTAGTTAACAAATTATCCACAATATTACACACATTTTTAATGATAAGGAAAAAATCAGTCCCATTTATTTAATTTGAAAATTCTGATGTCATTGTGAACAATATCTTAATGATGTGTACTTTAGTTTTCAAGGCTTCATCATATTTAATCGAAATTTGTCCTAATTTATTTTTTTAATAGGGAAATTTTCAAGTAACTGAATATTTAATAAAAAATATAATATTTATTACATAGAACATAATAATTAAAATTGTATAGTAAAATAAATATCATGTTAGAGTTATAAATTTCCGTCTTATAGAATTTTAAAATGAAGTAATAACTAATGTAAAATATTTATTGTTTCTTTTCAAAAAATATTAGGTGAATAACTCAATGGGTCTTTAACATTTCCACATATCATTAATTTTAAACAACCCTTATATATTACTATGGATATTGAAAAATATAATTTTCAGTTTCCAATGACATGATATCTTAAGTATAAGAAAACAATATTTATAGATTTTCTGTGAATTATTATAATAGTCATTCAAAAGGAAATATTTATTGGATATTATCTCCTTTAAAGCATAAATGGACACCTTGAATTCCAAGGACTCATATTTACTATGGTATTGAAATATAGATTTCTAAAATGAATATCCTTATTAATTTTTTATCTGATTAGATGGTCTCCCAAATTTGCGAATATAATTCCTATTCAATTACAACATCATGAATATTCATATAAATTTGTCAGCAAAAAAATGGTACCCCCCACCCCAATTTGAGAATCAACATATGACATGATATACATTATATAAAGACTATATATTAAATATTTGGTGTATATATGATATCTACTGTTCATGTCTATAAACATCCTTGATTGACTGAATCAGAAATCTGAAAAAAAATTCTTCTCCATGTATGAATCTTAACATGTTGTCATTTTTAATTTGAAAACATCCCATGTTGGTGCTAAAATGTCCCATTCCTCCTAGTATTATGGATCACGGTATTTTTATATATAGATAGTTATGTTATTTTAATAATAACATCAAATGGGTTTTGAATATGTTAAGTACATAATCTTTTGGATTTTTAATTTAGATCTCACCGTCTCATTGATCACAAATCACACTATCATAGATTTTCAGAATCAAACATGAATGTTTTTTTATGATTACAAGTGTCAATGGATTTCATGGAGAAACATAGAATCACCTTCAACATCACATGGAGTACATGGGAAATATTTCAATAGTAAAAGAAATATATTCTTAAAAATACCATAAATCCTTTATTTCCACTATTCACTACAAGTAAATCCTTTATAAACTATCCTCCAAATAATATTTTTGTTTTAAACAAAATTAAAATTTCATGCAAAGAAGATATTTTCTAACATGATATCCCTCAATTTTTTATCCAAAGATTCCAATAAATTTATCCATATCATAGGTGCCTCATCAGAAATGAATAATGATTGTATTTGAAATAGGTTAGCCAATACAGCTACTTGTTAATTATTACATGTTTAGTATTCTAGTACAACAATAATATTTATAAATCAATAATGTTTTGTTTTTCCACTCGGAAGTAGAAAGGATTTTATACAACTAAAAGATACAAAAAGTACAATATTCCCTTACAAGTGATGTTTTCGGCTTTATTTTTCTCTATAAAAAATTTTTACATGTTCTTCAAAATATATAGAGAATGAAAAAACATGTAATATGATTTATGATGAATTAATAAATGGGGTGAGTACTTATTCATGCCATTTTGCAGTTTACCTCATAGAACATCAACTTACACATCAAGGATCCCCTTATTATAATTCTTATCCTAAAACAATATATTTCCAATGACTATGGTAGATGCATATTTATGTTTTATAGAAGGATAATAATTATATTATCTTCCTTGAGAGAGAATATTGATTTCACTGTCCAATTATTCATATTTTTTATGTTGATTATGTATAAGATAATTTTTATTGTCAAAGATCATTTTAGATTTCAATATAAAGTGTTTTTTCCTAAAAAATTATCATATAAAATAATCGAAGAAAAAAATGTACTAAGGACACACAAATGTTATTGAAACATGATAAATAAATATAATTAATTTTCTAAGGATGATTTGGTTATTTAAAACAATGTGTGATGTTTTTGTTGTAGAATATAACTTTTAATTATGGAAATGAGTTACATATTTCTTTCAACATGAAAAATATCACTTTAATTTAATTAAATCATTTATAACAAAAAACTATGTTATACATGAACAAAATAAAATTACATTTTATGTATTTGTGGGTCTATAGTTCCTAAATCAGTGGGGATGTATCGATGATCACGTAGCTATAAGAATAAAGCAATTGATTTTTTTATTGATAAAAATTAGATCTTTTATTTGGAAAACATTATATATTTTCTATTTATCAATGTAATATTCCAAAAAAATCAGTTCATTTATTGCTAGAATATATATTATATATAATAATTTTGAGTGGGAAAACATCATTATTCCATCATAACGATATTTAAAATAGTGGAATCCATTTTACATTCAAAGAGGATAAATTTCAAAATACATGAAATTTTTTTGTATACATGATTATTGTGTATTATAATGAGTTATTTAAGGTTCCATAATTTTGTTTTATAGAGAAATGTATGTAAATATAATTTTTTTTACTGGTGTTGTTATTATATTGTTCAAAAAAATTATGTTTTATTTTGATATATTACGGACCTTGTAAATGTCATGTTAGGTTGATTATGTAATATGGAATCTTTTATTTGGAATTTATAAAAATAGGATAAAATAGATACATGTCTTCATTATCTAATAATGATGAATACCTTTCCCTAGGATACCATTGTGTAATATATTTTTATATGTGCAATTCTGAGGTCCTTAAATTTAGAAAATGAGAATAATATAATAATGGAAAATTTTTCATTATGTAATTTAATGATAGGTTTTAAGAAATACATATACACTGGAAAAATTAATTTATTAATTATGAATTCTAATAGACTATAATCATAACCAATTTCATTTAATATATTAATTATCATCAAAAAATTGTTTCTAGGTGATACTCTATATATGGCGTGGTCATTAAACCTTGTTTAAGAATATAATGTTTTCTAAAATCCTTCATAATAAATTACCATTTCCCAAATTGATTCCTGTATAACAGCCTCAACAAATTATAAATCATCATTATGTAACTGTAAATCATAAAAGGCTTCATAGAATGTATGTTTCATGGCACAATTAATGGTCCATATATCATTAATAGATGTGGGAATTCAAATATTAGTGACAAATATTGTAAGATAATATATTCCTCCATTGGTGGTTGGAACATAATGAAATATACCATTAAAAAATCCATGATTTCTAGGATACCAACATCACTTGTAATATTGGAAATAATTTTATTAAATAAATTCAACATATGTGAGAGATAATGCTTTAGTTTAAGTTGAGTTTTCTTTCTACCATGTAGTGACCATTGTTTAAGAGATTGTTATTTTTTGAAAAATGAAATCGTGGAAGGATCTATCTGAATAAGTAATGTGTTTTCACCCTAAAAATGGATGTATAGTCTATCAACTGGGGGGATCAAGAATGGATGTCATAAAAATATATTACCCAAAGTACCTCACATAGTGAAATATATCGACAGTCGTAATAAATTTTTATCTAATCTACATTTTTCTTACTTTCTATTTTTTGTTCCAAAGAGTACATATGTGAATTGTTCGTGACCATTGATGATGTATTTAAAAATAATAATTTATTTACCATACCTAATTACATATTTTAATATTGAGGCGAGGCTGGTATTTAACCAACAATTTTTTTATTTGAAGAGATAAAATAACGATTATCCAGTTTAATAAGATTTTTGAAATTTTTAGATCACTATCTTGCCTTTTGTGTACACCTTATCCATCCTCATCTAAACTGTAAGTATTAACACAACATATTGGATAAAAAAATTTACACCTAATGTTTTTCATGAACGGTGTTTTGGGTTATATATACCGAGAGGTCCGTGAATTATAATGTTTTTTCATCAATCATATAAAAGGGGATGATCCCTTAATTAATATTTCATCTAAATGTATTTGATTCATAGAATAACCTACTGAAATTTTATTTTGAGGTTATAGGAATAAAAATTTATGGTCATGATGCAAGATACAATATGAAATTTAATGGACCATACAATTGAATAATATAGTAGATCACTGCCAGTTGAACTCATTTAAAAAACTAGAGAAATCAACATATTAAAATGAATTTGATGATTAAAAAATTATACTTTATTGATGATTTCAAAAAATAATCCATTATTTTATAATATTAACTAAATGGTCTTCCTTGAAATGAAAAATAATTTATAATATTGGGGACAATATTATGGATATAGGTTCTTACTTTTGAGAAAGTGTATAATCTCAGGCTAATATGGGTTGCATGGGAATTTGAGGAAGACATCTGGTTAGCCATCCTAGTTATAAATTTCCCCTACATCTTGTCAATATTCAGTCATTTATATTCATCCCCCAACATAATATGAATGTAAAATAATATTTTTTTAGGGAATTGTGACATCACAATCATCACTTGTGTTTGTTTCTTGAAAAATACTATATAACTCATCTCTTAATTTTATTTTGAGCAAATCGAATGGAGGAAATTAATTGTGATTCAACCATTATATATATACTCCTCTATAACTTTTAGATGAATGTGTTGATAATTGGTTTTTCATTATTAAAATTACATTAAATTATCTTTATTTTATTCTATGTACTAGAGTAGCCCAGTGGAGTATCCATGGATGGTTTTAATTGTGATGGATTGGAAAAAGGGAGGCAGGATGGGCCACATGGTTAGTGTAAACCATATTACCAATGTTGTTCAGTTTTTTGTAAATCGTGTGATTTCATACAAGGGAACCAAAAATTCTACAAGTTTTTTCTGCATCTATGCATACCCAGGCACATGGTCATTCAACCTACTAATGTTTTGAATAGAGCAGATCCACATGGTTTTGGCATGGTTTGAAAATTGTTGATATAATCCATGAAAGCACCATTTTTTAGAAAAACTACCATTTTCCACTCTCTCAACATAAAATCAAATAATTCCTCCTTCTCCTACATCCAATAGATTGAATATTGTATTTTCCTCTTTTAGTTCAAGAACCACCAAACAGTAGGCGTTGATCTAGTGGATTTCCTAGCCATCTACTTCACAATTTTTATTTAGTATAATATTCCATATTGTTAGGAGGTTATATTGAAAATTAGATCTCTTCCATCATGCTTCTAATATGAGTTCAATATCAAGAAATGATTCTTTTATGACTCGGAGGTAGGTGTCCATATAGTTTTCTTTTTGAGTTTTTTAGGTCTCATATATATTCAATCATTCCATGAGTTGTCCATTTACAAGGATCTCTATTATGTCAATTCCTAAATGTATAAATGAACATAGTACATTGACAGAGGCATATTTAATCATGTTTTGGTGTTTCAATATCACCATTCCTCTATAAGTACTGCCAAGGATTGTGACAACCAAATTGTCCATTTTAGGAAAATTTCTCAAGAAGGCCAAATCTTGGTTGTATCTCCTAGATTTATTTTAAATTTAATCGACCCTTGACTTATTTGTATTTTGTTTAACCAAATAAACACAATTATTTTTTACACCTATTATGCTTGGGGTTTTTAAAATTGTTATGTGACTATTTAATATGAAATTATTTAACAATTATTATCTTGTAATTAGATTTTATATGTTTGGAAATGTGAATGACATGGATTTATTATAATGGTTCATAGGTAAGGAATTTTTTTGTTGAAATGAATTAAATGAACATGAATTATATAGTATTGTTGAACCCATTACATGGAAATATGATTTTGATAAATGTCACATGTTAGATGAATTGATATAATGGGAATAGGGAATGGCTAATGGCATGCATGAGAGGGCATGCCTCATGAATTGAGTTGAACATATTACTATGAAAGGATTTAAAGTTGAAATTGATTTTATAAAAGACATTTATTCAATATGTTACATGATAACATGTTATAAAATTATGATGCATATGAGTTATGTATGAACATGAATGGGTGGGAGCATTATTTCACCATGCCAGCTATATAAGAATGTGAATGGGTATGAGGAATTCTTACCCCATGAAAACTATATAAATGTTTAAGGTGGGATTAAATCTTACCCCATGGAATCATTATATATAGATATGTGTGAGAGGTATTATTACCCCATACTAGCTTATTATATATCAGTTTGTGGGTGGATTCATTCTTTCCCCACACCAGATGGTGATATATATATATATATATGTATGTATATATATATGATGACTCGATGAGGCAAACCAACATTGGGATGAAGTGGGTAGACCTGATAGGTTTATAATAGGAACCTGAGTGGGAGGATGGTTTTTTATTATACACTTATTTAAATACTTACTTATAATTTCACAATATTTACTTACGAGTGCCAACTCATATTATACATAGCCACTATTGGTGGTGGCCTACTGATATATTATCTTCCACATAATTTTGGTCGCCCATGGAACTCAAGAAGATTACATTGATTCAAGTTATAGAAAGGTTAAAGGCCCTTCTACTAGTAATTGACTTGTAATTCTAAGTTGATGCTTATTATAAATGGATCAGGATTAGCCTTGAGATTATCGTGGATCTTCTCTTTTAATTTTGATTCATTCTGGATGATTGAATTGCATGATTGTATCCACTGTATCATTACGTACTATCGTCATGACATGCGTTCATATATTTATTAGATACTAGCCTTAGAGTATTTTCGTTATTGTATTCAGTTATCTATTTATTCTACTGCTTAGATATTTCATGTAATTGAAATGCTTACATTGTAAACTTTTTTGTCTTTTCTAAATGCTTACACTACTAGTTAGTATTTTTATACCCACTTTGTCACTCTTACATGGGGGTATAGTATCCCCAAATTACTACCAACACACCCCCTGCTAATATTAAAAAAACCTTGCTAATGGGGAGACACTCTAGTGGTTATGTGGAAATCCAAGAATGCGGAATGATTTATTTTTCATCGAGGTCCTAGATGACCCAAATTGGCATCATAATAGTTCTTTTCTATCATTAATATTTGTTGCTAATTGAATGGAGTTCAGGGAAGCATAAGAACTTATTCATAAAACATGTTTGGGAATCACAACCACATGTATGGGGTAAATAACATGATTCCTGAATTATGATTATTCATGATTCTATTATTTAATATTGATATGGTTTTACCATAGGGTGATATACACGAAACCTGATGTTATAGATACTAATTTTACTAGAAATTTTATTTCATTACTATTTCCTAATTGGATAAGGGCTCTTCCATAGATCATACATCATGAAAGGAACAATATAAATATTCCATTCAGTTTTAACATGTCACTTTTATACATTAGTGATAATTTCATATTACATATTCATTGTTCATTTTCTTAGAAATTCAATTGTTCAAACATTTCATGAATGATTATGGATCATATTATGGTGTGAGTTTATTGGGTCTCACTCATTAATTTATATGGTGGTTGGTCCCTTATCGATCAGATGATGGAATTATAGGTAGATCAACCATTTAAAATGTTATAATTACATGATTAATAAAATGATAAATGTAAATGAAATCCATTTGAAATCTATCTTTTGATCCACATGGTGAATAAGGCCTTGTAGATCAGAAAATGTCATATCCTATGATTTATCTTCTCCAAAATCAATAAATGTTTATTAGAGAACACTCCCAATTGGAAAATGACTTATAACAAAAGAATATAATTAATTCACATCACTATCATATAAACATGAACAAGACCCATTCTTAGTATTGGTTTGTGGGTGTTTCCCCCTTCTTGTGTAATGTTATGGTATGTTTCAATGTTTTGTCCAAGATTCTGAAGTATTATTTGAGGTTTGTAAGTTCTAATAGGAATGCTTAAATACATGTCCTAGTATTTTCAGTATATTATTTTAAATTTCATGAATCCCTTGTGAGAAGATCATTTTGAATTGTAGAGTTTTTCTATCATGATGTCCTCAAGCCACCAACCATGAAGGTGATGGTGATGATGTTTCAAAGTTTGTAGGCATTGATCCACTTTTCATTCCATTTGTATAAACAGTAATGTATCCTACTCCTATTACATATTTTGGTGTATATGCCAAATTTTGAGAGAGTTTCCTACATATGCTTCAATCAATTAAAGGTGGAAACTGACCAAGCAATAGAATGGTATAGTTGACCCTTATGTTTCTGTAGAAGAATCCTCGCACCTTCTCGGGGGATGGGGCAAAATTATATTATTTTTGGATTGAGGAAATCTTGTCAATATTTAATCACCTAGGGAGTCATACTGAGCAGATGGTTATTCTAGCTTCTTACATGCAACATGATTCAACGAAGAGGTTGTGGTTTGAAATCCCCCAGGCATGAAAACATATAGATATGATTTGGGATAACTTTCAAATAATTATTTATGAATTTATATTATCCCAAATTATGATTTCTAAATGATATAGATGTTTTATTAATTTTATGAAATGTACAATTTCTGTTATGGATTATTCGTCCAATTTAATAAGACTGCTGATATTTGCTACCTCTCAAGCTACTAATGATCTGATAGTTTCTAGGTGATTTAAGGGCGGGTTATGATACGCCAATCTATTTCAAATCACTGTGTTCCAGATAAAAACTATTTCCTAAATCATAAACCATTCCCCTATTACATATATTTATTTTATGGATGATGACGGGGCAATCTAGGGTGGTTCGACACCTAAGGATTCCATTGCATCTTATTCTGGGCGAAAACAATCTTTCAAATAATCTCACGATGGTAACAGTGGTAAGGATTCATTCATAGGTAGTTATTGTATCTTTCACTACTGTGGAGCACCAGTGAAAATTATCTGGAATTGTATACATAATATTTTTGACAGTAGAGTTTGTGAATTGTTGGGTCATCTCCACAATTTATGCAAGACATTCCATCCAATTCCTCGTGAGTGAGAATCTACACCTACTTCTCTGGAGGGAGAGGGGTCTGAAGGATCACAACAATCAGGTATTAGTAATTCCAATGGTTGTTTATGTGGAGTAAATAGTCATGGAAAAGGTTTCTATACATTTAATTATCAACACTAGCAGAGCAAGCTAGATCACGATAGTCGGGTAGTGACTCAAGGCCACATTACATGCTAGTTACATGCAGTCCATCCCATGCCACATAATCAGGACTCTAGACCATCTACTATACTAGGTCTATTATAGTTGATTCAACTTTAGTGTATTATTTTTTTAATATAATATTTCCTCGCTCCTATATATATGTGGTCATCATTGATATCATGGGCCTCGACATAGAACCTTATCATGGCCTCTTGATGTTATATACACCACTATGTATTTTTTTATATGGTGTTCACTGTTTTTAGAATTCTCCCCTTGAGGTAGGTAGTTACCAATTCATATATAACCTATATGTCCCCGAAATCATGCATTGATCTAATCATTTGGATTGCCTGGTTTGTTCCCTATAGATCCCATATTTAATAAAATCATTGTATGGTGATGTTTAAATTACAAGAGGGTGTTACACATGTAAACAATGCAGAATGTGATATTATTGAAACATGAAAAGGACCCAAGTAGTAGTGGTAGGGTAGTTTTGTAGCATAGTATTCCATTATATATCATGATGACCAGGGGTTACAACCTGCTAATTTTTATCCTGTATGGTAGTGTCATATATATTCTTTTTTAGATTACTTATTTGGTCTACCTCTAAAGAAAGAGGTAGATTTTACAATCGAGCTTGTGCTAGGATAATCACCTATGTATATTTCTCTTTATTGGATGAAACCTATGGATATTTTCTAGCTCATAGTCTAGTAGGATTATTTTTAGTTAAAATGATTTATACTCAAAAACACTTCTCCATGGGGTTCACTGGTCCTCTTCTCTAAGAAGGCGGATGGTACCCTCGGGAATTGTGTGGAATACCATCAATTGAATCAGCTAACTATCCAGAACTAGCATCCTTTTTCTGGAATCAATGTCATCTATTAAGAAATATGAAAATAGAATGTGTTTTTAAAGATAAATCTGAGTTCGGGATGTCATCATGTGATTTTCATGACATTGGATATACCTCACACATCATTCAATAGATGGTATGGTCTCTATGAGTACCTGGTTATGATGTTAATACTCATGAATTCACCTACATTCTTCATGGATATTATGAATTAGTTCATCCACCCATTTTTGGATTCATTTGAGGTTGTCTTAATTCAATAAATCTTTGTCTAATCACACTTTGGATATGAACATTATACTCATGTTGAGATAGTTCTGAATATGTTGTCATAGCAAAAGACCAAGATAATCGTAGTAAAAAATCACTTCTAGATCGACAAAGTCTCTATCCTAGGTCATATCATCTATATTTCAGGAGTCATTGTTGAACTAGAGAAATTGGGAGGCATAGTTTTCTGGGAGAATCCAATGAATTGTATTTGAAATAATTAGTTTCTTAGGGCCCACCAAATACTACTAATTATTCCTTCTAGATTTATCACACATTGAAGTTTTAGTAAAAGGCTTCAAAATGATGGGTGTCAAATTTGAATGTTCTGAAGCTTGTGATGTATACATTCAATAGATTTAGGGAATACTTACATTAGTCCTAAATCTAATTCTCATAGAGTTAGGAATGACCTATATAGTCTACTTATATGAATCATGTATCTATATTAGAGCATTTTTTATTTAGGACAACCAATTCATTGCATATGGTTCTCAATAGCAGAGACCTGACGAGCAGAATTACCTAAAACATAACCTAGAGTTCACATACAATATTCATGCCTTATAATGTGGAAGATACTATTTATTTGGTTAGTAGTTTTTGGTATTCGAAAATCAAAAAATTCCCAAGTACATTTTCACTCAATGGGTAATGGATATCAAGTATCGTAGGTTTGTTGAGTACATAGAATCATTTTATTTAGGGATTTCATGAACTCTTACAAAAGAGAATTTGGTTTCCTATTAATTGATCCTAAATACTTACAATTACGTGGTTCATGAATGCAGTGATGAATGTAATATTACAAACATATTCTTGTGGATGCATGTTGAGGTTTAGGAGGACCGTGGTCAGGCTATTATTTCTTCCTTAGTGGTGACATCTTCTATTCCAGAATAAGTATGTTTTAGATAGTTATCTCATAATGAATTACTTATCCTAGGGGGATGTGTTTTAGATGATGACACATATTCTACATTAATGGTCTATAGGGATGATAATCAATTATTCTATGGGTGTGTATGGGTCCCAACATACATAAGAGGGGAGATGATGACGGATTTTCATGCCTTAGCATGGGAGGTTCACCACGGTGTCACCAAAATGAATTAAGATATAAAACATCAATACTAGGTGAAAACCATGAAATGTGAGATAGTTGGTTTCATCATTCAATGATCGACCTGTCAGTAGGTGAAGGTAGAACATCAGCATCAAGTAGGGCTGCTTCAGCCAATGTGCATTCCTAAGTGGAAGTGGGATGATGTTCTGATGAACTTAATCACTAGTTTACAGAGATAACCCTATGTAAATGAATCATTGTTCGCCATCCTTGATTGTTCAATGAAGGTAATAGACATCTTACCTGCATGAGCGACACACTATGTTTACAGGTTAGGAAGACTGTATGTTAGAGAGGTGGTACAACTTCATGGAGCTCCCAATTTTATCATTATGAAATTATATGCAAGTTTCATGTCACGGTATTGGAAGGTGATACATAAGGAAATGGGTGCCTATGTAATTTTGGGATTGGCCTATCACCCACATACCAATGGATAGATGGAGCATACAATTAAGGTGCTATAGGAAATATTCCACCTATGTGAATTCTAAACATTGGGGGTTACTAGAAGCAGCACATTTCCATCAATAAGTTTTCATGTAAAAATTGATTTTAGGGTACCATTTAGATGGCCCCGTTTGAAGTATTATATAGTAAACCTTGTCACTCACCTAGGTGTTTTTTAGATATAAGACCTCAATATTGTACGAGTTATATTATTTTTAATTTTTTTTATGTCTTGTGTTGTATGCTACACCAAGATTATCTTACGCTATACACAACACCATATTAGAATGAAGTATACAGAACAATATTCTTAGATTGTGTTGCACACAATTCATGTTATTTCAATAGAATTGATTTCATGAAACCCTGAGTATAGATTTTTGACAATCTATAAATTCAAAATGTTTTGATTATGTTATACGCAAAAACATAGGATGCTTTCACAACACACAAAATTGACATGGATTTCATTACACACAAGAGCGACCTTTCTCGATAACTTACATTATACTCGATACCGAGTTTCACTAAACGATGATATATTATTAAAATATTATCATTTAATAGTTTATAAACTAGCGTTTATGAATATTATTAATTTTATTTTTAATTTTATATAACATTATAATTCATATTACACATTTTCTAGAACATGATATGAGAAAAAAATCAATTATCCGGATAAATTATAAATTTTTCAAAACATATAGTTTTACCGCCTTTTGATAAAACACCCAATTTAAATCTTGTTTTTGTATATTTTCTAAGATACAATTGAAAAAATTAACTTATTACATGGAATAGGGATATAAAAGTTTACTTATATTGATTTTTTTTTATATTTTTCTAATAAAATTAAAATTGTAAGAGATAGTGAAGAATACTACATTTTTATTCAAAACTGCCTTTCTATCTAATTTATTTATATAGATATATTATCTATTTAATTGTTTTTAAAGTGTAATTGGATTATATTTTTTCATTTATCCCAATTTTTTTAATTAGAAGTAATTTCACTTTTATATTTGGATATAAACACATGTCAATCTTTTTATAGTTATTATTTCTTAAAAACCGGCTTTTTGGTTTTGAAAACACAATTAATTTAAAATTAATTACTACAAATTAGTTGTTTTGAATAATAAAAAATGGATTCCATATTTGGAATCATAATGTTCAAATTTGGTAAACCAGTACCCTTTATTTTTTACATTATAAATATTAACATCAATAAATATTTTATTTACCATGGTAAAATTGTAAATATGGTAAATAAGGGTAAACAATAATATTATTATAATATTAAACAACCATAATTCATGTTGTAATCCTATTGGATGAGATATATCTAACCATTGACATCTTTGGGTCGATTTTTGAACCCCATAAATTCTATTGGATGTGAAAATTACATTTTATAATAATTAATTTAATGTAAAGATAATTATAACCTAAACATACATCATTTACTAAAAAAAACTTAATATTGTGTTATATATTAGATATCTATGTCTATAAATAATCATTATAAATATCAATAGATTTACTATATCATGGTATTTTATTTATAATTTGTAGATAGTAGAAAAATATATTTATTTATGGAAATTAAGATGTAGTGATTACTTAATTAATAAAAGATTTATATAAATATAAATATAAATATTTTAAAATTTTAATTTTTGTTATTTTGATGACATAAACAGATTTTTTTGATGATATTAGCATGTGAGCTTTTGGATAATGCCTTAATTTCGAAGGATTTAGGATGTTATGGATTTTTAAAAAAATCACATATGAATTGTGTCCAAAACTGAAACAATTAATAACTTAAAACATAAAATAGATTATTGAAAGCTATTAAATTCCTAAAAATCTATGATTCGAAAAAATACTTAATAGAAGTTCAAATATGTCATAAATATCATTTTGTGGGTCATTTTACAAGATAGTGTAACTATATTAATCCAAAATGTGTAAATAACATGATATCATGGTACGATTAAAAGGGTAAAATAAGTGGAAAAAAATTAGAAGATATGGATAAAAAATATTCACAACTTGTCAAAAAATTACTGGATGATGTGTATTTGAACCATCATCATCATATATTTGAATTAAATAATTTTTGGATCATTTTTAATTGATATAAAATTTCTAATACATTAATATTTTGTGAATTTCCTAAAGTGACCCTCTCATCTCTTATAAATTGGATCCTCCTCCCTCTTCTATTCATTCTATTTTTTAGCCTTTATGCATAGACAATCCCTGAATATTTCTCTTATAAACTTCAATTGTTACATTATAGTTATTTTTTTCTTCCTAAAAGAAAAATTATAGTGCCATAAGAAGAAATTTAAAGGATGCATGTTGAGGAAGAGAAGTTTCAGACACATAAAGAAGAAATTGGACCTAATGTAAGGGATAACATTTGAAATCATGTTTTATCCAAGATTGTTTATTCATAAGTATTTACTGGGGATATATTTATTGTCCATGTCCACGTTCTCTAAATATAGTCTCATTAAATGTTAACTATTCTCATATGTATTTTCAAATTTATATTATCCATTTATTAATTATACTATATAGTTTTGATGGAATCTTTCTTTTTTTACCAAACGAGGTACTTTTTGACTTTTCTGGTAAAAGTATGCGGAGAATGGTTTTTAACATATAATGCATGATTATATTTTAACATATTTTTGAATCCTTATTTCCATGAAACATCCTATACAATATTTCAAGTTTATTTCCAACAAATTTATTTTATTTTCAAATTGCACGTTATTTTGAGAAAAGAAAACATTTTTAAAGAAGAAATGATATTTTATTATATAATTAGGATCAAGTGTTTAATCAAAATTATTTTCTATCTATGATGACATAGGGTTAGTTATCTATCCCTATTATTACTTTGATTTGATTTTGTTTATGATGAAATTTTCTTCATGAATTCCATTTATCTATTGTGGATTATGTTATGATGGAATGATGTTTAAGAAACCCATTTTATTTCAATGGTTATGATATGATGAATGATTTATATTTTTATGGAACATATAATAATGGTTTCAATATGATATGGGTGGGACCTATATCTATCTTCAATGCATTGGGTAAAGATTTATATCTCATGAGATAAATATGACTAGAATTGAAGGTAAATATAGATAAGTAATACATGGATGAAATGAATTATAAACCTAGTTAAGATATAGACTTTTTCCACAATGATTGTCTTAGAAGAAATTCCTTCGAATCAATGGAAATCATAATATGTGCTAATTAGTTTTCCACAATTACATGTTTTATGACAATGTTATCCTATCTTTGTTAATGTCCCCTAATGATCTATGCCTTACGTACTGCCATGATTTATTTCATGACTTATGATTTTGATTCATCAAAATCTATGTTCATGTTTTTATGTGCAATTTTTTATGGTTTGTTTTATGATCTTTATGTTTACCCATACTGAAAATTTTAAGCTCACCCTTTTTATTTTTTCCTTTATCTTGGATATAGATAAATGTTTTTTTGTTGGAAAACAAAAAAGGAAAAATATTTATGGGAGATGTTGAATATCTTTCACCAAATTAGAATATTATGTTCCATATTTCCAAATACACTAAACTAATACTGTCTGTGGACGTATTTTTTTCCTTTTATTAAGTATTATAAAAAATTAATGTCATGTCCATGTACCCAAAGCTAGAGTATCTATAGTTGGAATCAGAGCAAAGGATAATTAAACCTTTTTATTATAGGATGCTGAAACTTTAGTGAGATCCCTAGATATATTTTTATGGTGTGTCTATGGATTTACCCAATTTAACGTATAAGTATAGGCTATAGTCCTAGAATTCTGGTAATGATCATGAGTAACCTATGATTAAACCTATTATGTTATATATTGAATGTACTCCCCCTTGACTATATCATTTTCATAGTATTATTTTTTCCTCTCACACTATTTTTTTGGGTTTATCATGATGGATGGAACTTAAAGAAACCATGTTAATGATCAATTCACTAGTAAATGCAATGATTGTGATTTTGAACAACAAAATGTTAAGAGATTTAATGAAAAATAATATTACTATAATTACACAATCTATGAATCATTATGGACACCCAAATGAGTATAGAATAGAACAACATTCTATTGAGTCCTTCCTGAGGCAATTTCTACCTTATTTGAGTGGGAATTCTCATCCAGTAGTTGCGGAAAAATGGGTCAGTACAATTGAAAAAATATTTTCCATCAATCGTTGTTCCGAACATGAAAAGTTCATTTTGGATATCTATCATTTAGAAGGTGAAGTAGACAAGTGGTGGACTCAAATTAATAATACAGTTTAGCAAGAAGAAATTTTATCCATGGAATGGGTGAATTTAAAGAACTTATTTACTAATTAGTAGTTCCTAATATTCTTCAAATAATTATTGAAATAGAGTTCCTTGAGCTAAAGATAAAGGATGATTAATTTTTTGGTACATACTAGGAAAATTTTACATGACTTGCATGGTATGCTTCTGGATTTATCATGAAACCTAAAAGTAAAGTGGATAAATTCTTTAGTGGCATAAAACCATGTCTTCCAAGGAAATAATCTATAATATAATTAAGTAGCTATGAAGATATTTTTCATTGTGCTATCAAGGTAGTAGTGGAAGTCTATGTTACATATCCATCTCATGGTTTTTATTAGAAACTAAAGATGTAGTTAAATGGGAAATACCAAAACAATGTTGAAAGGAACATAAATGTTTATCTATGTTCAATGTTTGTAAATAAGCGTGGTGGAGACTATCTTAGAGGGACTAGAAAATGTTTCATGTGTGGAAAAAAGGCCAATGAGTATTTGAGTGCCTATGTAATTGAAAAAATATCTCTAATGATGTGAATGGAGAAAAGACTATAGAGAACGCACCAAAAAAAACTTCAATGAAATAAGTGAAATGAAATGGGGCATTATTCTAACCAATGGCATAATCCAATGTTTTACGACAATCTATATCAACAACCTCTTATGTGAGAAGACAATGGTAAGTCACATGAAATCACTGTTGGTGATGTTGAGTATGACAACAAAGTGGTGGAATGATTAAGTGTTTCGGGATACCAAAATACTGTTGTGCAATATCATTTATAGTATTATGGAATATTGGAATATCTATGTATTTGTGAATTATGGTTTTCAATAATTACATTGTACCAGTAACAACAAAAAGTGATTGAAATATTTTATAAAGCACATTATATGCGCATAAAAAAGGGATAATGGGATAATGAGATGTTTGATAGTATTAATAATCTCATGACTGATAAAAGGACAATGTGATATAATTCTTTCAATATATTAAATTTTTAGGATTCTAGTATCTGGAAAGAGTTAAATTTGGACAGCATTCATGTTTTCACTGAGTTTCATAGAAATTCATGTTATTACAGCAAAGGAGAATACATGATTAAGATATTCACATATTTGGAATGTGACAACTAAGAACTACCAAATGAGATATGGGAGATAATTTTATGTAGATTTAGTTCACCTCCTTATAATGTTTTATATTTTTTTGGAATCAATGTAATGTTATAAATTTATGGATAGTATAAGTTATTTTCCATTTTAATTTTGTTAGATTAATTTATTATCTCGCTATTGATGGACTTATGCATATTTGATTACCTGTGATAACCTTTTTATTAAGACAGATTGAATGAAATATCATTCAATCACATGATCGTCTAAAACATCATGAATAAAAAATTCAACTTCATTTCATTAAATAATATATGAAGTTGAAAATGTTAAAGTCACAAACAATTATGAGATTGTACCGAAATCAAGAAAGTATTTATTCTCATGAAAAATTATTCACCTTTACGAAAAGAATTTTGAAATCTTAAAAATGTTATCCCAGTAACATATTATCTGATGAATTAGATGTTCCCTTAAATCATCGCAAATTTACATCTTTATAGTAGTTAACTTTCATCAAACCTTATTTTCTATCACTATCCATTAGTACTTGCTGGTTAGATTTCTCTTCCAAATCCATCTTTTTTACTTCCCACCTAAATTCACCTATGTGGAAACCTGGTGATGAGTTACATTGGCTATCTATTATATTTCTAACTATACTTCTTAATATGATGTCTTAGTATCCCTTTTTATAATGTGGGTTTCCATGTAAGAAACATCCAAGTAGAAACCCAATTACAACCCTGATGAATTTCTGGGGGAAAATTCATTTAAAGGGGGGTCAAATGTAAAACCCAAGGATTTTATGAGTTATATTCTTATTAATTTCATTGATTTATTATGTTATTCTCTACACCAAGATTTTATTGCGCTATACACAACACCATATTATCTTGATGTATACACAAAAATATTATTGGCTTCTGTTGCACACAATTTAAAGTTAGTCTGATAGAATTTATTTCACACAAAACTGAGTATATATTTTTATCAATTTATAAATTAAATAAGTTTTTGTTATGTTATACACAACTCCAATGGAAGCTTACACTACAAACTAGAGTGACCTTCCTCAATAGCTTGCATTGTACGCAATACCGAGTTTTACTAAACAACGATATATTATTTAAATATTAATATTTAATGGGATATTAACTATCCGTTGTAAATATTAATAACCACATTTTTAATTTCAAATAACATAATAATTCTTCTTACATATTTTATAGAACATTATAGGGGAAAAAATAAGTTTTCTTGATAAATAATGTATTTTTCAAAATATATTGTTTTACTTCCTGTTAATGGAGAACCCATTTTAAATATTGTTTTGATACATTTATATGTTAAATATGACAAAATAAACTTATTCATTGGAATCAAGACATTAAAATTTAATTTTGTTGAATTCATTATATTTTTCTAAAAAAATTAAAATTTTAATGAATAGTGATAATTCTGCATTTTAATTGAAAATTCCCTTTTAATCTAATTTATTTATATAGTGATATTAAATTGTTAATTAATTTTAAAGTGTAAATTTATTATATTATTTTCATCTAACCAAATTTTGGTAATTAGAAGTAATTTCACTTTAAAATTGGACATAAACACATGACGATATTTTCAAAGTTATTACTTCTTAAAAACTCACTTTTTGGTTTTGACAATGAGAATTAAATTTATATTAATTACTACAACATATGTGTTTTGAATTTGGAAAATTTTATTCCTTATTTGATATCATATGGTTTAAATTATGTAAATATGTACCTTTTATTTTTGGACATTATGAATAATAACTTCAGTTAATATTTTATTTACCAGGGATAAACGGTAAATCTGGAAAATAAGAAGAAAAATAATATTATAATAATATTAAACTACCATAAAACATGTCTTAATCCTATTTAATGATATAATTCTGACCATGGGAATCCATGGGTTGATTTAGGTACCCCATGGATTTACTTGGATATGAAAATGACATTTTATAATAATAATTTGAAGTAAAGATAATTATAACCTAAACATACAAACTTTACTAAATAAATTTTAATATAGTGTAATATAAATGATATATATGTCTATAAATAGGCATTAATAATATAAAACATTTCCTATATCATGGTATTTTATTTATAGTTTTTAGACATTATAAAAATATATTTTTTAATAACACAATTATAACTTAGTGATTACCTCATTAATGAATGAATTAAAAAATTGAATTTATAAATTCTAAAAAATAGTAATTCAGTTATTATGACGTCATCCATTAATTTTATGGATGATATTGACAGATTATCATTGGGATAATTCATTATTTTCAATGGAATCATGATGTTATGAATTTTAAAAAAAATGTCATGTATGAATATTGCCGAAAATTGACCAAATTAACAACATAAAACATAATAATGTTTATTAAATGATATTAAATTTTTAAAAATCTATGATTCATCCATAATGGTAAATATAAAATCAAATATATTATAAATCAATTTTTGTGGGTCTTTTGAAAAGATATGGTAACTACATTATCCCACAATGTGCAAATAAAATGATATCACATAAATATTAAAAAGGGTAAAATAAGGGTAAAACCAAAAGGATAAAGATAAAAAAATATTCAATACAAGTCAAAATATTATTAGATGATTGGTATTCGAACCAACATATTTTTTTATTCATATTAAATAATTTTTTGACCATTTTGAATTGAAATTTATTTTATAATTAATTAATATTTTTTAAATTTTATAAAATTCCACCGTCCTCTATTATAAAAGGGCACCTCCTCCCTCTCCGATTCACTCCATTTTAGAGCCTTCAAGATTAATGAACCCCTGACCATTTCTCTTCCCAACTTCCATAGTTACTTTCTAGTGTTTTTTTCCTTCTCAAAAGACTAACTCTACAATCATAAGAGAAAATTTAAAGCTAGATCGCAGAGGAAGAGGAGTTTCATACATGTATGAAAGAAATTTAATGTAATATAAGGGATAAATTTTCTAATATCATTTTATCCAATATTTTATATTCATAAGTATTCACTAGGAATATATTTATTATCCATCTCTATGTATTCTAAAAATATTCTCATTAAATGATTATTATTCTTTTATGAATGTTTAAAGTCATTTTTACCCATTTTGACATTTACTACACTGTTTGTAAGGAATCCTATTTGTTTACCTGTCACACCCCGACCGCGGACGTCCGTAATTTTTCTTCTTTCTTGGTCCCGGCTTAAATTTTTCGAAGTTTATTTGCGATTGGCGGTTCCGCGCCGGTGCGCGGTCACCGAATTGTCAGCGGTGACCGTGCGTTCAGCCCGGGTGACAGTGTGTTCACCCGGTGTTTTAAATTTTATAATTTTTATGTTGGTATTTTATTATTAATAACATCTCTAAATTATTTTATAATTATTATTTTAAATATGTGATCAAAATAATTATGATTTGAATTAACTAATTTATTATTATTATTATTATTATAAGTTTTATTATTATTACATGAGTTTTATTATTATTATATAAGTTTTTTTTGTTATTAAGATTATATGTTTTATTATTATTATTATAATTATTATTATTATTTTTATCATATATATATATATATTTAAACCTACTCTAACCCTACCCCTATCCCTCTTATCTCCCGCAGCCGCCACCTCCCTCTTCCCCGTTTCTTTTTGCTTTCCCCTTCTTCTCGTTTTCTTCTTCCTTCTTCCCTCGCCAGAACCGGCCGCGTCCTGGCCTCCTTCCAGAAGCCGCGCCTCCTCCTTCCTCTCAGCCGCACCCTGCTCCTCCGCCCTCCGGCGCTCCGCCCCTCTCAGCCCGCTCTCCGCCACTGTCCCAGCTCCCCTGCACCACCACGCCCGGCCGCCCTCTCCCCCGCTTCCCTCGAGCCTGCCTCCCCTCACCACCGGCGTCCCGACCTCGCCGCGCCGGTCTCCTCCGCCAGCCGGCCTCCCTGTTTCCGGACCCTCCCCCCTGTGCCAACCTACTGCTTCCGCCGCGTCCTGCACCCAGCCGCCGTCCCGGCTCCTCCCGCTGCACCGTCCACCGCGCCTTCTCCTGCTACCCTCCTCCCGTCCCGCTCACCCCAATGCCGCGCCGCCCCGGCCTGCCTGCGCTCTTCCCGGCAACCCCCGCCCTGCGCGCGACCCCTTTCCGACCTCGCTCCGCCGTTGCACCCCGCCCGGTCCTGGCTTCCCCGCGCAACCTCCCTCCCTTCCTGTTCTCCTCCTCCTGCCTCGCCTCGGCCGCGTCCGACACCTCCCCTGTCCCGGCCTCCTCCGGCGAACAACCCACGCGAACCCCCGGCCTCTGCCTCCGGCGCCCCTGCCCTTTTCCGGTGGCTTCCAGCTGTTTCTGGCGGCTTCCGACTCCCTCCGGCACCCCCCCTGCCTTGCCCGACCAGTCCCCTGCGCACCGCCGCTGTGTCCGGCGCACCCCTCCCCTGTAAGTGTTTTCATTTTTTTTTATTTATTTATTACATTTTGTTTTGTTTTGTTTTTTTTTCTTTTCTTCTCATATTTACAATAATGTTATTATTAATGTTCTAAGATTAATACTTTATTATTATTATTATTATTATTATATTATTATTATTATTATGTCATTATTATTATTATATTATTATTGTTACTATTATTATTGAATTATTACTTTATTAATATTATCATATTATTAACATCTTATTATTATTATAATTATTATTATCTTTATTGTTAGAATTTATAATTATTATTATTTTAAATATCATATTATTATTGTTATTATTATTATTATTATTATATTTGTTATTATTAACTTCTTATTATTATTATTATTATTATTATTATTATTTATTAATTGATTGATTAATTAATTGTCTATTTATTTACTCAATTAAGTATTTGTTAATTAATCAATTATTTAGTTATTTACTTATTTGTTTATTAATTAATTGATTAATAAATTATTTATTCATTTATTTATCTATTTATTTATTTATTTAGTTATTGATTTATTCTTTTTCTTTGTGTATTTGTTAATTAGTTATTTATTTATTTATTCATGTATTTATTATTTATTTACCTATATATATTTATCTTAGTGTTTTTATTTAATTTTAAATAATCCTTTTTCTGTTGCGGGTTGAGTGACGTGCACTTTTTCCACTGTTCAGCGAGCGCAGTTGTCCGCGAAGGATCGTTCTACTTTCCGTTGAGGTTCCGTCATCTCCGCGCCTCAGTTTCGAGGGTGTTGGACTTTGTCACGTGGCTTCGGACACACGTCGTGTCATCGCGCCTTGGTTCCAGGGTCGTTTTACCGTCGCGTTTGGATCTTGAGGTAGGTCTCCCTTTGCACTCGCCTTTAAATTAAGAATTTATTTATTCCTTGCCTTTTATTGAATTTCAGTAAATTTAAAGGAAAATTTAGTAGTTTTTATAGTGTGGTGATCTGCTGATGATAAAAGCCGTTTTTAATTCTAGCGTTTCACTAAAAGTGTTCTTCTTGGATTTAGTTTTGTGCTTCCATGGTAGTATTGCTAAATGGTTCTTCCTGAATAATGAAAGTCATGTTAAAATGGTGTTTTGAAATGTTTTTGGCGTGTGTAAATTTGTAGATGTATTGTTTATGGAAAATGGTGTTTTCTTAGAACCTTGATTAGAGAAAACGTCGTGTGACCTTTGAACTTGTTTTGGAAACTTTATGTGTGGCTCTTGGTTGATGAAAGAAGTTTTCCTTTGTTACGCGAACAAAAGTTTGGATTTCATTTGGAAAATGGTGTTCCTTCAAAAAAATGATTAAAGGCCCGTTTGGCTCTTGATAAAAGTGGGGTGCGTTTGGTGATTGGAAAGTGACTCTACTTGTGAAACAAATGTGTTCCAGGTTAAGATGCTGATTTGAGTTTCTTAAATAAATTTCTAAGTGCGTTTCTGGTTTTCAATGAAATGGCGTGTGTCACCCCTCTTTAAAAATGCTTTAGTCTTAAATGATCAAAATGTAAGTGACATGACGGCCCGATTGGCACTTTATTGAATGTGAAGTGATTATATATATATATACGTACTTGTGAGGGCATTTCTACAGGGGGACTTCCCTTCGAGGGTTGTCGTGTAGCGATGTCCGTGTAAGGGGTTGGCAAGTGCGGTGAGATGAGTCACGCGTGCGCGGGTCTCCCACTTACACAGTGTTACAAAAACTACTATGGGTTCCTGGGCGTCTTGTAGATTATCGAGTGACGGTTGCTTGCTAACCCTGATTAGACGGGTTAGTACCCCCTGGAGTTACAGACAGGCCAGGAGGGATGTGCCACTGGTTGGCTGTTAGGGCGGCCAGTTGGTTATTGACTATGGAGTACCATGCCGGCAGGTAGTCTGAACCCGAGTACGTCCAGGGGTTTTCTAGGGATGTTCAGGATCGCCCATGGTTATTGCTGATAACTTCTGGTTTACTTTTTCTTGCACCTGGTTTTCCTTGTCTGCTTACCTTTACTTGCACTTGTCTTTCCTGCTTGTTTACTTTCAGTTCTTCTTTACCACTTGTACTGGTTGTTTTGCGAAAATGGTTCTTAAATAAAAATGTGATTTTCTCTTGTGTAGTAAAACTGAAAATGTAACACTTCTTTATCGTTCAGAACGAATTTAGAATCAATAAAAAGAAATTCAACTTTTGAAAAAGGATAAGGGTAATGGCTCGTGTTTAGTTTTTCAAGTGAAACATTATAAAAGCATACTTTTATACATTGTTGTTCAAACCTGAAATAGGTAGATTCTTTATTTACTAGCGGTGCATTGGGATTTGTTGTGGGGCTCACCTACTGAGTACTTTTGTGCTCACGCCTATCTTTTACCATTTCAGTCGCAGGTCTTCTGTTTTGAGTCGCTCAGTGTTGGAGCAAGGTTGCTATCTAGTTGGGTGGTGACCTGAGAGGTCACATGGAGGTACGTGGTTGTGTGGTTTTTATTTCTTTTCCGCTGTTAGTGTTTATTTATTCTGTTCTATTTACTTTTGTTTTGGGCTGAAGTCGTTCCCAACGATCAAGTCTTAATGCCCGGCACTGGTTGCCATCCCGGGGGGATCGGGAACGCCCCTCGGGACTTGCCGCGGACCGGCTCGGGTGACCGGTTCAGGGTCGACCCGGGTTGGTTCGTGACAAAATGGTATCAGAGGTTCTTGTTATTTGGGTTGTCCGGTAGAAGGAGATTAGGACTGTCGGAACTCGAGGGGTAGGTACGGGAAGAGCGTCGCGAACTCTTGCTCGCACTAATCCTCAAGTTACCAGGGGTAGTTTGGGAATTGTGTCCTTGTCTTTCCTGGTTTATTTTGGATTGAGAGATGACAATGGAGGCAAGCCGACGTTACGTCGTGATTTCACATGGAGTAGTGAACCATGTGGAGTCCGAGTACGTGGTTTGAATTCCTCCTAGTGGTCGACGCTGACTTGGGACATGGCCCACTACCATGTCGCCAGGTTGAGTGTGACTACTAGTCCCTCATTTCAGTGATTGATGCAAATTTGGATGTTGTTTTCGTTTTGGTCTGTGTAAGTGCGTAGTTGGAAGTGAAAAGTGGTTTTTGAAAATTGGACTGGTTTCTTTTAAAGGAATTTAAATGTATAACATGGGTTTTAAAACTGAAATATCTTGTTTTGGAAATCTGTTGCTTTCTTGGAATTGGATAGGAATGATTTGGATTGAAACCTCGGTTCCTCTTTATGAACGTCTGCACATGTGTGAGAATGCATGGAAAGTGTGTGTTGATGCACGTATGAATAGAATGTGGATAAAGACATGTGCAACGGTTCATGAGATTACCTGGGTGTGTATTTGAAATTAAGGGCTTGACCTTGTTTTCTAAATTGGTTTTAAAGAGGAAATGGTTTTGGAATGTTTTTGGTTTGAAAGCGGGTTGGTTTTTGGAAAGTGATCTTGAGAAAGGGTGGTTTTGAAATCAAAAATGAAAAGGGAATTTTAAAGAGGAGATTTTATTTTGGGTTGTGTTGTATTTGTTTGGTCCTGGTGCTGACTATTTTTGAGAAAGGCGCTTTTATTGATGTTGCTTCGTTTTGATGTGGGTTTTCGCCTTGTGTTTTATATGTCGCTCAGGAAATGCCGCCCATAAAGGTCTTTAAGGATTCGGATATGTCATGCCCAGTTTTTAGTCCTCCTCAGACTTTGCCTGTTCTCCATGGTGATCAGGGTCCGTTAGAGGCAGTGAAATGGCTCGAGGAAGTGGAGCTTGTCTTTAGAATGTTGGGAACTCCCGATAATGTTAAGGTTCGTGCAATTATGGAGTTGTTCGAGGGTCCAGCTCTGGACCAGTGGAAGAGGATTACCCCATCGTCAACGCAAGGTGAAATGACGTGGGATGTCTTCAGAACCGTTTTCATCCAATGGTTTGTACCTGAGGAAGTGAAGTTGGGGAAAAAGAGAGAGCTTGTGCATATTCAACAAGGTCAACGGACGGTGAAGGCATATGTTGACCATTTCAAGGAACTGATTTCCTTTTCTCCAGATGTAGCGTCGCATGAGCTCATGAAGGCCTCTCTTTTCACTGGAGGCCTTCGTCCAGAGATCAAGGAGCGTGTCCTCCCTTCTAAAGACCTTTGTTTCGAGAAGCTAGTGGAGAAAGCTTTCTTGGCTGAGTTGCTTTCCGGTGAGCGGGTGGTTACTACTTCAGCGTCCCCTGTTGTTGTTCATAAGAGTTCCCCCTCTGGTGAGGAAAAGGCGCCAGAGATACCTGTTCCTAATGAGTTATCCCCTTTGGTCCCAGCTTCCAGTTCATCAGATCGTTCGATGGTATGCTTTCAGTGTGGTCGTTTCGGGCATTTAAAGTCGTCTTGTCGCAACCCTCCGAAGACGTGTCATCGCTGTGGTTGTCTGGGTCATCTGGAGAAGTTTTGCAAGAAGCGTCGCTTGAAGAGGAAGCTGTGATGGGAGAATGTCAGTACCTGACTGTGAGGCAGAAGATGCTTCAGCCATCAGAGCCCCAACCACAAGTCTCGGGGTGAAGCTCGCGCACAGTCAGGAGTCCCCAGGGGTGTGAAGCCTTGGTCCAAGTTCTGTATTCTGTGTGGACGGTGAAGCAATTAGGAACCTCTTCCATACTTGTTTTCCTGCTACTGAAGTTTCAACAGCGTTGTAAATGCGTAGTTCTTCTATAAAGTGATGATGGACTGGCTCTATGATAATCTAAGCAGACTTGTCGTGTGGAGGTGATTGTCTAAATCGTGTGTCTTTCGAAAGGTGTGTTTGACCCTCGTGTGGGTTGACCTTGTTGTAGTTATGTTGTCGATGTGGTTATGTTTTATGGACTTCAATGGATCATGTCTCCAATCTGATGTTGGTTAAATGTTTTCCATGGGTTTTCCCCCTAGTGTTGAAGGTAGTTGATTTTGGTCGAGGGTTCAAGGTTTCGACAGAGGTGTTGTAGTAATCGTGTTATAAGAGTTGGTTTGAATTGGTTGGGAGTTCCCGCGTTGACCCCCCTTTTTTCTAGGGTTGTCTATTTAAATGGTCTTCTTTTCAGCACTAGTTAAGTTCTTGTGGTGGGGAGAACCCCTTCGTGTTCTCCCCTCAATCTCGGACCCCAGTTCTCTCTTGAATCGGTCGGGTGTGACCTGTGCTGAGTAAGGTCATCCCCGAGATTCTCAGGTCTTTCTGGTTTCTTTAGTTCCGTTGGGGCATGGACTTAAATCTTGATCGACTTTTGGCCTGGTGACTGTCTGGGGGCAGAAAGTGTCTGTGGTGGGGAGAATTGTCACACCCCGACCGCGGACGTCCGTAATTTTTCTTCTTTCTTGGTCCCGGCTTAAATTTTTCGAAGTTTATTTGCGATTGGCGGTTCCGCGCCGGTGCGCGGTCACCGAATTGTCATCGGTGACCGTGCGTTCAGCCCGGGTGACAGTGTGTTCACCCGGTGTTTTAAATTTTATAATTTTTATGTTGGTATTTTATTATTAATAACATCTCTAAATTATTTTATAATTATTATTTTAAATATGTGATCAAAATAATTATGATTTGAATTAACTAATTTATTATTAATATTATTATAAGTTTTATTATTATTACATGAGTTTTATTATTATTATATAAGTTTTTTTTTTATTATTAAGATTATATGTTTTATTATAATTATTATAATTATTATTATTATTTTTATCATATATATATATATATTTAAACCTACTCTAACCCTACCCCTATCCCTCTTATCTCCCGCAGCCGCCACCTCCCTCTTCCCCGTTTCTTTTTGCTTTCCCCTTCTTCTCGTTTTCTTCTTCCTTCTTCCCTCGCCAGAACCGGCCGCGTCCTGGCCTCCTTCCAGAAGCCGCGCCTCCTCCTTCCTCTCAGCCGCACCCTGCTCCTCCGCCCTCCGGCGCTCCGCCCCTCTCAGCCCGCTCTCCGCCACTGTCCCAGCTCCCCTGCACCACCACGCCCGGCCGCCCTCTCCCCCGCTTCCCTCGAGCCTGCCTCCCCTCACCACCGGCGTCCCGACCTCGCCGCGCCGGTCTCCTCCGCCAGCCGGCCTCCCTGTTTCCGGACCCTCCCCCCTGTGCCAACCTACTGCTTCCGCCGCGTCCTGCACCCAGCCGCCGTCCCGGCTCCTCCCGCTGCACCGTCCACCGCGCCTTCTCCTGCTACCCTCCTCCCGTCCCGCTCACCCCAACGCCGCGCCGCCCCGGCCTGCCTGCGCTCTTCCCGGCAACCCCCGCCCTGCGCGCGACCCCTTTCCGACCTCGCTCCGCCGTTGCACCCCGCCCGGTCCTGGCTTCCCCGCGCAACCTCCCTCCCTTCCTGTTCTCCTCCTCCTGCCTCGCCTCGGCCGCGTCCGACACCTCCCCTGTCCCGGCCTCCTCCGGCGAACAACCCACGCGAACCCCCGGCCTCTGCCTCCGGCGCCCCTGCCCTTTTCCGGTGGCTTCCAGCTGTTTCTGGCGGCTTCCGACTCCCTCCGGCACCCCCCCTGCCTTGCCCGACCAGTCCCCAGCGCACCGCCGCTGTGTCCGGCGCACCCCTCCCCTGTAAGTGTTTTCATTTTTTTTTATTTATTTATTACATTTTGTTTTGTTTTGTTTTTTTTTCTTTTCTTCTCATATTAACAATAATGTTATTATTAATGTTCTAAGATTAATACTTTATTATTATTATTATTATTATTATTATATTATTATTATTATTATGTCATTATTATTATTATATTATTATTGTTACTATTATTATTGAATTATTACTTTATTAATATTATCATATTATTAACATCTTATTATTATTATAATTATTATTATCTTTATTGTTAGAATTTATAATTATTATTATTTTAAATATCATATTATTATTGTTATTATTATTATTATTATTATATTTGTTATTATTAACTTATTATTATTATTATTATTATTATTATTATTATTATTTATTAATTGATTGATTAATTAATTGTCTATTTATTTACTCAATTAAGTATTTGTTAATTAATCAATTATTTAGTTATTTACTTATTTGTTTATTAATTAATTGATTAATAAATTATTTATTCATTTATTTATCTATTTATTTATTTATTTAGTTATTGATTTATTCTTTTTCTTTGTGTATTTGTTAATTAGTTATTTATTTATTTATTCATGTATTTATTATTTATTTACCTATATATATTTATCTTAGTGTTTTTATTTAATTTTAAATAATCCTTTTTCTGTTGCGGGTTGAGTGACGTGCACTTTTTCCACTGTTCAGCGAGCGCAGTTGTCCGCGAAGGATCGTTCTACTTTCCGTTGAGGTTCCGTCATCTCCGCGCCTCAGTTTCGAGGGTGTTGGACTTTGTCACGTGGCTTCGGACACACGTCGTGTCATCGCGCCTTGGTTCCAGGGTCGTTTTACCGTCGCGTTTGGATCTTGAGGTAGGTCTCCCTTTGCACTCGCCTTTAAATTAAGAATTTATTTATTCCTTGCCTTTTATTGAATTTCAGTAAATTTAAAGGAAAATTTAGTAGTTTTTATAGTGTGGTGATCTGCTGATAATAAAAGCCGTTTTTAATTCTAGCGTTTCACTAAAAGTGTTCTTCTTGGATTTAGTTTTGTGCTTCCATGGTAGTATTGCTAAATGGTTCTTCCTGAATAATGAAAGTCATGTTAAAATGGTGTTTTGAAATGTTTTTGGCGTGTGTAAATTTGTAGATGTATTGTTTATGGAAAATGGTGTTTTCTTAGAACCTTGATTAGAGAAAACGTCGTGTGACCTTTGAACTTGTTTTGGAAACTTTATGTGTGGCTCTTGGTTGATGAAAGAAGTTTTCCTTTGTTACGCGAACAAAAGTTTGGATTTCATTTGGAAAATGGTGTTCCTTCAAAAAAATGATTAAAGGCCCGTTTGGCTCTTGATAAAAGTGGGGTGCGTTTGGTGATTGGAAAGTGACTCTACTTGTGAAACAAATGTGTTCCAGGTTAAGATGCTGATTTGAGTTTCTTAAATAAATTTCTAAGTGCGTTTCTGGTTTTCAATGAAATGGCGTGTGTCACCCCTCTTTAAAAATGCTTTAGTCTTAAATGATCAAAATGTAAGTGACATGACGGCCCGATTGGCACTTTATTGAATGTGAAGTGATTATATATATATATATACGTACTTGTGAGGGCATTTCTACAGGGGGACTTCCCTTCGAGGGTTGTCGTGTAGCGATGTCCGTGTAAGGGGTTGGAAAGTGCGGTGAGATGAGTCACGCGTGCGCGGGTCTCCCACTTACACAGTGTTACAAAAACTACTATGGGTTCCTGGGCGTCTTGTAGATTATCGAGTGACGGTTGCTTGCTAACCCTGATTAGACGGGTTAGTACCCCCTGGAGTTACAGACAGGCCAGGAGGGATGTGCCACTGGTTGGCTGTTAGGGCGGCCAGTTGGTTATTGACTATGGAGTACCATGCCGGCAGGTAGTCTGAACCCGAGTACGTCCAGGGGTTTTCTAGGGATGTTCAGGATCGCCCATGGTTATTGCTGATAACTTCTGGTTTACTTTTGCTTGCACCTGGTTTTCCTTGTCTGCTTACCTTTACTTGCACTTGTCTTTCCTGCTTGTTTACTTTCAGTTCTTCTTTACCACTTGTACTGGTTGTTTTGCGAAAATGGTTCTTAAATAAAAATGTGATTTTCTCTTGTGTAGTAAAACTGAAAATGTAACACTTCTTTATCGTTCAGAACGAATTTAGAATCAATAAAAAGAAATTCAACTTTTGAAAAAGGATAAGGGTAATGGCTCGTGTTTAGTTTTTCAAGTGAAACATTATAAAAGCATACTTTTATACATTGTTGTTCAAACCTGAAATAGGTAGATTCTTTATTTACTAGCGGTGCATTGGGATTTGTTGTGGGGCTCACCTACTGAGTACTTTTGTGCTCACGCCTATCTTTTACCATTTCAGTCGCAGGTCTTCTGTTTTGAGTCGCTCAGTGTTGGAGCAAGGTTGCTATCTAGTTGGGTGGTGACCTGAGAGGTCACATGGAGGTACGTGGTTGTGTGGTTTTTATTTCTTTTCCGCTGTTAGTGTTTATTTATTCTGTTCTATTTACTTTTGTTTTGGGCTGAAGTCGTTCCCAACGATCAAGTCTTAATGCCCGGCACTGGTTGCCATCCCGGGGGGATCGGGAACGCCCCTCGGGACTTGCCGCGGACCGGCTCGGGTGACCGGTTCAGGGTCGACCCGGGTTGGTTCGTGACAAAATGGTATCAGAGGTTCTTGTTATTTGGGTTGTCCGCTAGAAGGAGATTAGGACTGTCGGAACTCGAGGGGTAGGTACGGGAAGAGCGTCGCGAACTCTTGCTCGCACTAATCCTCAAGTTACCAGGGGTAGTTTGGGAATTGTGTCCTTGTCTTTCCTGGTTTATTTTGGATTGAGAGATGACAATGGAGGCAAGCCGACGTTACGTCGTGATTTCACATGGAGTAGTGACCCATGTGGAGTCCGAGTACGTGGTTTGAATTCCTCCTAGTGGTCGACGCTGACTTGGGACATGGCCCACTACCATGTCGCCAGGTTGAGTGTGACTACTAGTCCCTCATTTCAGTGATTGATGCAAATTTGGATGTTGTTTTCGTTTTGGTCTGTGTAAGTGCGTAGTTGGAAGTGAAAAGTGGTTTTTGAAAATTGGACTGGTTTCTTTTAAAGGAATTTAAATGTATAACATGGGTTTTAAAACTGAAATATCTTGTTTTGGAAATCTGTTGCTTTCTTGGAATTGGATAGGAATGATTTGGATTGAAACCTCGGTTCCTCTTTATGAACGTCTGCACATGTGTGAGAATGCATGGAAAGTGTGTGTTGATGCACGTATGAATAGAATGTGGATAAAGACATGTGCAACGGTTCATGAGATTACCTGGGTGTGTATTTGAAATTAAGGGCTTGACCTTGTTTTCTAAATTGGTTTTAAAGAGGAAATGGTTTTGGAATGTTTTTGGTTTGAAAGCGGGTTGGTTTTTGGAAAGTGATCTTGAGAAAGGGTGGTTTTGAAATCAAAAATGAAAAGGGAATTTTAAAGAGGAGATTTTATTTTGGGTTGTGTTGTATTTGTTTGGTCCTGGTGCTGACTATTTTTGAGAAAGGCGCTTTTATTGATGTTGCTTCGTTTTGATGTGGGTTTTCGCCTTGTGTTTTATATGTCGCTCAGGAAATGCCGCCCATAAAGGTCTTTAAGGATTCGGATATGTCATGCCCAGTTTTTAGTCCTCCTCAGACTTTGCCTGTTCTCCATGGTGATCAGGGTCCGTTAGAGGCAGTGAAATGGCTCGAGGAAGTGGAGCGTGTCTTTAGAATGTTGGGAACTCCCGATAATGTTAAGGTTCGTGCAATTATGGAGTTGTTCGAGGGTCCAGCTCTGGACCAGTGGAAGAGGATTACCCCATCGTCAACGCAAGGTGAAATGACGTGGGATGTCTTCAGAACCGTTTTCATCCAATGGTTTGTACCTGAGGAAGTGAAGTTGGGGAAAAAGAGAGAGCTTGTGCATATTCAACAAGGTCAACGGACGGTGAAGGCATATGTTGACCATTTCAAGGAACTGATTTCCTTTTCTCCAGATGTAGCGTCGCATGAGCTCATGAAGGCCTCTCTTTTCACTGGAGGCCTTCGTCCAGAGATCAAGGAGCGTGTCCTCCCTTCTAAAGACCTTTGTTTCGAGAAGCTAGTGGAGAAAGCTTTCTTGGCTGAGTTGCTTTCCGGTGAGCGGGTGGTTACTACTTCAGCGTCCCCTGTTGTTGTTCATAAGAGTTCCCCCTCTGGTGAGGAAAAGGCGCCAGAGATACCTGTTCCTAATGAGTTATCCCCTTTGGTCCCAGCTTCCAGTTCATCAGATCGTTCGATGGTATGCTTTCAGTGTGGTCGTTTCGGGCATTTAAAGTCGTCTTGTCGCAACCCTCCGAAGACGTGTCATCGCTGTGGTTGTCTGGGTCATCTGGAGAAGTTTTGCAAGAAGCGTCGCTTGAAGAGGAAGCTGTGATGGGAGAATGTCAGTACCTGACTGTGAGGCAGAAGATGCTTCAGCCATCAGAGCCCCAGCCACAAGTCTCGGGGTGAAGCTCGCGCACAGTCAGGAGTCCCCAGGGGTGTGAAGCCTTGGTCCAAGTTCTGTATTCTGTGTGGACGGTGAAGCAATTAGGAACCTCTTCCATACTTGTTTTCCTGCTACTGAAGTTTCAACAGCGTTGTAAATGCGTAGTTCTTCTATAAAGTGATGATGGACTGGCTCTATGATAATCTAAGCAGACTTGTCGTGTGGAGGTGATTGTCTAAATCGTGTGTCTTTCGAAAGGTGTGTTTGACCCTCGTGTGGGTTGACCTTGTTGTAGTTATGTTGTCGATGTGGTTATGTTTTATGGACTTCAATGGATCATGTCTCCAATCTGATGTTGGTTAAATGTTTTCCATGGGTTTTCCCCCTAGTGTTGAAGGTAGTTGATTTTGGTCGAGGGTTCAAGGTTTCGACAGAGGTGTTGTAGTAATCGTGTTATAAGAGTTGGTTTGAATTGGTTGGGAGTTCCCGCGTTGACCCCCCTTTTTTCTAGGGTTGTCTATTTAAATGGTCTTCTTTTCAGCACTAGTTAAGTTCTTGTGGTGGGGAGAACCCCTTCGTGTTCTCCCCTCAATCTCGGACCCCAGTTCTCTCTTGAATCGGTCGGGTGTGACCTGTGCTGAGTAAGGTCATCCCCGAGATTCTCAGGTCTCTCTGGTTTCTTTAGTTCCGTTGGGGCATGGACTTAAATCTTGATCGACTTTTGGCCTGGTGACTTTCTGGGGGCAGAAAGTGTCTGTGGTGGGGAGAATTGTCACACCCCGACCGCGGACGTCCGTAATTTTTCTTCTTTCTTGGTCCCAGCTTAAATTTTTCGAAGTTTATTTGCGATTGGCGGTTCCGCGCCGGTGCGCGGTCACCGAATTGTCAGCGGTGACCGTGCGTTCAGCCCGGGTGACAGTGTGTTCACCCGGTGTTTTAAATTTTATAATTTTTATGTTGGTATTTTATTATTAATAACATCTCTAAATTATTTTATAATTATTATTTTAAATATGTGATCAAAATAATTATGATTTGAATTAACTAATTTATTATTAATATTATTATAAGTTTTATTATTATTACATGAGTTTTATTATTATTATATAAGTTTTTTTTTATTATTAAGATTAAATGTTTTATTATAATTATTATAATTATTATTATTATTTTTATCATATATATATATATATTTAAACCTACTCTAACCCTACCCCTATCCCTCTTATCTCCCGCAGCCGCCACCTCCCTCTTCCCCGTTTCTTTTTCTTTCCCCTTCTTCTCGTTTTCTTCTTCCTTCTTCCCTCGCCAGAACCGGCCGCGTCCTGGCCTCCTTCCAGAAGCCGCGCCTCCTCCTTCCTCTCAGCCGCACCCTGCTCCTCCGCCCTTCGGCGCTCCGCCCCTCTCAGCCCGCTCTCCGCCACTGTCCCAGCTCCCCTGCACCACCACGCCCGGCCGCCCTCTCCCCCGCTTCCCTCGAGCCTGCCTCCCCTCACCACCGGCGTCCCGACCTCGCCGCGCCGGTCTCCTCCGCCAGCCGGCCTCCCTGTTTCCGGACCCTCCCCCCTGTGCCAACCTACTGCTTCCGCCGCGTCCTGCACCCAGCCGCCGTCCTGGCTCCTCCCGCTGCACCGTCCACCGCGCCTTCTCCTGCTACCCTCCTCCCGTCCCGCTCACCCCAACGCCGCGCCGCCCCGGCCTGCCTGCGCTCTTCCCGGCAACCCCCGCCCTGCGCGCGACCCCTTTCCGACCTTGCTCCGCCGTTGCACCCCGCCCGGTCCTGGCTTCCCCGCGCAACCTCCCTCCCTTCCTGTTCTCCTCCTCCTGCCTCGCCTCGGCCGCGTCCGACACCTCCCCTGTCCCGGCCTCCTCCGGCGAACAACCCACGCGAACCCCCGGCCTCTGCCTCCGGCGCCCCTGCCCTTTTCCGGTGGCTTCCAGCTGTTTTCGGCGGCTTCCGACTCCCTCCGGCACCCCCCCTGCCTTGCCCGACCAGTCCCCAGCGCACCGCCGCTGTGTCCGGCGCACCCCTCCCCTGTAAGTGTTTTCATTTTTTTTATTTATTTATTACATTTTGTTTTGTTTTGTTTTTTTTTCTTTTCTTCTCATATTAACAATAATGTTATTATTAATGTTCTAAGATTAATACTTTATTATTATTATTATTATATTATTATTATTATTATTATGTCATTATTATTATTATATTATTATTGTTACTATTATTATTGAATTATTACTTTATTAATATTATCATATTATTAACATCTTATTATTATTATAATTATTATTATCTTTATTGTTAGAATTTATAATTATTATTATTTTAATTATCATATTATTATTGTTATTATTATTATTATTATATTTGTTATTATTAACTTCTTCTTCTTATTATTATTATTATTATTATTATTTATTAATTGATTGATTAATTAATTGTCTATTTATTTACTCAATTAAGTATTTGTTAATTAATCAATTATTTAGTTATTTACTTATTTGTTTATTAATTAATTGATTAATAAATTATTTATTCATTTATTTATCTATTTATTTATTTATTTAGTTATTGATTTATTCTTTTTCTTTGTGTATTTGTTAATTAGTTATTTATTTATTTATTCATGTATTTATTATTTATTTACCTATATATATTTATCTTAGTGTTTTTATTTAATTTTAAATAATCCTTTTTCTGTTGCGGGTTGAGTGACGTGCACTTTTTCCACTGTTCAGCGAGCGCAGTTGTCCGCGAAGGATCGTTCTACTTTCCGTTGAGGTTCCGTCATCTCCGCGCCTCAGTTTCGAGGGTGTTGGACTTTGTCACGTGGCTTCGGACACACGTCGTGTCATCGCGCCTTGGTTCCAGGGTCGTTTTACCGTCGCGTTTGGATCTTGAGGTAGGTCTCCCTTTGCACTCGCCTTTAAATTAAGAATTTATTTATTCCTTGCCTTTTATTGAATTTCAGTAAATTTAAAGGAAAATTTAGTAGTTTTTATAGTGTGGTGATCTGCTGATGATAAAAGCCGTTTTAATTCTAGCGTTTCACTAAAAGTGTTCTTCTTGGATTTAGTTTTGTGCTTCCATGGTAGTATTGCTAAATGGTTCTTCTTGAATAATGAAAGTCATGTTAAAATGGTGTTTTGAAATGTTTTTGGCGTGTGTAAATTTGTAGATGTATTGTTTATGGAAAATGGTGTTTTCTTAGAACCTTGATTAGAGAAAACGTCGTGTGACCTTTGAACTTGTTTTGGAAACTTTATGTGTGGCTCTTGGTTGATGAAAGAAGTTTTCCTTTGTTACGCGAACAAAAGTTTGGATTTCATTTGGAAAATGGTGTTCCTTCAAAAAAATGATTAAAGGCCCGTTTGGCTCTTGATAAAAGTGGGGTGCGTTTGGTGATTGGAAAGTGACTCTACTTGTGAAACAAATGTGTTCCAGGTTAAGATGCTGATTTGAGTTTCTTAAATAAATTTCTAAGTGCGTTTCTGGTTTTCAATGAAATGGCGTGTGTCACCCCTCTTTAAAAATGCTTTAGTCTTAAATGATCAAAATGTAAGTGACATGACGGCCCGATTGGCACTTTATTGAATGTGAAGTGATTATATATATATATACGTACTTGTGAGGGCATTTCTACAGGGGGACTTCCCTTCGAGGGTTGTCGTGTAGCGATGTCCGTGTAAGGGGTTGGCAAGTGCGGTGAGATGAGTCACGCGTGCGCGGGTCTCCCACTTACACAGTGTTACAAAAACTACTATGGGTTCCTGGGCGTCTTGTAGATTATCGAGTGACGGTTGCTTGCTAACCCTGATTAGACGGGTTAGTACCCCCTGGAGTTACAGACAGGCCAGGAGGGATGTGCCACTGGTTGGCTGTTAGGGCGGCCAGTTGGTTATTGACTATGGAGTACCATGCCGGCAGGTAGTCTGAACCCGAGTATGTCCAGGGGTTTTCTAGGGATGTTCAGGATCGCCCATGGTTATTGCTGATAACTTCTGGTTTACTTTTGCTTGCACCTGGTTTTCCTTGTCTGCTTACCTTTACTTGCACTTGTCTTTCCTGCTTGTTTACTTTCAGTTCTTCTTTACCACTTGTACTGGTTGTTTTGCGAAAATGGTTCTTAAATAAAAATGTGATTTTCTCTTGTGTAGTAAAACTGAAAATGTAACACTTCTTTATCGTTCAGAACGAATTTAGAATCAATAAAAAGAAATTCAACTTTTGAAAAAGGATAAGGGTAATGGCTCGTGTTTAGTTTTTCAAGTGAAACATTATAAAAGCATACTTTTATACATTGTAGTTCAAACCTGAAATAGGTAGATTCTTTATTTACTGGCGGTGCATTGGGATTTGTTGTGGGGCTCACCTACTGAGTACTTTTGTGCTCACGCCTATCTTTTACCATTTCAGTCGCAGGTCTTCTGTTTTGAGTCGCTCAGTGTTGGAGCGAGGTTGCTCTCTAGTTGGGTGGTGACCTGAGAGGTCACATGGAGGTACGTGGTTGTGTGGTTTTTATTTCTTTTCCGCTGTTATTGTTTATTTATTCTGTTCTATTTACTTTTGTTTTGGGCTGAAGTCGTTCCCAACGATCAAGTCTTAATTCCCGGCACTGGTTGCCATCCCGGGGGGATCGGGAACGCCCCTCGGGACTTGCCGCGGACCGGCTCGGGTGACCGGTTCAGGGTCGACCCGGGTTGGTTCGTGACATTACCTGTAACGCCCCGACCCCAGCTACCCAGAGTCGGTGCATTACTTCGTAACATTGGCATGATCACAAGAAAGATCAAATCTCGAAAGACCGATTGGTTTAGTAGCCTTGGAAACACTAGATATAATCATAAAGTTTTACATTACATTTCAAAGTGAAAAACTAATACAACAACATAATTTTTCCACAATCCACACTATTAACCCCTCATAAAATCCTTGCAGGTCATTCATAACTTACTTCTTCACATCCTGGGAAAAATAAAACATAGAAAAGGGGTGAGCTCAAATGCCCAGTAAGGATAACAATATAGCGGAAACTTTCATAAATAAGAATAAACATTTAAGGCAATGCATTACTAAAACAAAATCCTTTTAAACTTTAACTTCAACATGGTATGGCAAAAGTAAAATGAAATAATGCCATTTACTTATTCACATGGATATTCTACTAATCGAATAATCACATGCAAAAAAATCAATAACCACTTTCATAATGTTGGAATGCATAATGCTAAACGTTAATTTCTTTGTCTAGGCCTCATCCCAAGACCTAGGGGTTACTTCTAACCGGAACCCAACCCGGAGTGCCTCTAATAACCGGACACCAACCCGGAGTGCCTCTAATAACCGGACACCAACCCGGAGTGCCTCTAATAACCGGACACCAACCCGGAGGGCATACTTTTACCAGTCCCTAACCTGGAGGGCTTACTTTAACCAGTCCCCAACCTGGAGGGCTTACTTTTACCAGTCCCCAACTTGGAGGGCTTACTTTTACCGGTCCCCAACCCGGAACATACTTGTTTAGCACATTCATCTGAAGAAAAGTTTGAAATATAACATAAACATTCGGATTAAAACTAGCATACGAAATGTCAATAGTTTCACCATAAACTATGAATGGTATAAAAATAGCACATCCACAGTCAAACATATCACAAAACCTTCAATACAATATAGAAGTTTTGTATCATAATAAATCAACTTCAATTAAGCGTAAAATCCGTCGAAGGATGTTGACATAGATGAAATCAAAACACTTTTTAGAGAAATATCTCTTTCTATTTTTGAAAACATTTAAGAGCCATATAAAATAAAACATTTTCTTGAAAATATTATTGTAAGCTTGTAAGGAAATCTTTGATGATTTTATAACGGCGGATAATAACCGCACCCGCCGTATAAGTTTAAAAAAAAACGTTCTTACCTTAATTCTGTCGAAAAGGTTAAAAATGACCTTGTTTTGAAAACGACGGAAAGATTCCTTTATAAACCTCTTATAAAAAGTCAAACAAGGGTATAAATGACTTTAACCCATATTCTTGTAAATAATAAAAATGTTTTGAAATACATTTTGAAGAAACATGGATGTGGATGATAAAGAGATCCCAGTAGATTATTACAAATAAACAACCTCGGATAATGAAGAGATTGTGAAATAACCCTTACCTTGTACTTTTCCTTGGTTGGGGTAGGTTAACCTCCTGTATAATGGTGAAATAGTTGTTATTAAATTATACAAGAATCATATATATTAATATGATATCATATATGATCTTTTAACATTGATTTGTTAATAATATCTTAGAATTATCGTCGTTTCGGGAGTTAACTTACTCATTTTCTTTTATATGTTTTGTTACATAAGCCATGGTTGTTGTATCTTATTCATATCCAGAATGATATCCAGTCCTTAAACATCATTTTTAAATCATCAAATGATAATTATACTTGAATGGATACGATGGAGAATGAATCTCATCGCGTTCGTGGAGACGGTAGTCCGTACGTACGCACGAGCGACAATATCATTATTTTGATATTAAAATAATATATAAATGGATGGTATATCATATATACAGAATCATTAACATGTTATATTTATTATTTACATGAGTTACACATCATTATTATACCCATCCAAATAATATTATATTGAATAACAATTACACCACGACGTGGAGACGGTAAGCCGTACGTACGTACGTATGTTGACATGTTATTAAAAGGGTGGATAGAATACTGAATATTATTGTACCATATTTATAATAACATCACAGTATATGTGAGATACTGGAGTTATTATTTTATAATGGTAAGAACAAAGGAAGAAGAAGTGGAAGAAGAAATGAACTTGGAGAAGGGTGGTGAAATCATTACCTCTTCTTCGGGTTCTTCCTTTTGATTTGATAAAAAGGGATCCTTAGGTTGGCTTTATGATCAAACTAAGGCCTCTAGGTTGTAGTGAGGGATGTTGGGAGAGTATTTGGGCAGAGTTTGGCCGAACCAAAAGGCTTTAGAGGTGTGAAGAAATGAGAAGGAGGAGTGCCCTTTTATAAGAGGGGTGAGGGGCACCTTTGGAAAAGCTAGAAATATTAATTTATAATAAATTCATATTCGGTTTCTAATGGCTCCAAAGTTGACTATTCAAAGGTTAAGGTGGGGATAGGTCGAAAACCACTCAACCAATAGAATTTAGACAGGTTTGGGTACTTATATTAACCTTATCTTTAAATATTAACTCTAAGTTAATTAGTTTCACTTTTACAATGTCTCTTTGTATTTTTATATAATATGGTTAATAAACTTACTATATACATCCCATCGACCCCCAAGTGGTCCATTAATGATTAAACTATCATAATATAAGTCTCTTGGCCGAACCTTAGTTTTTTAGGAATTTAATATCAATTAATAATATAATATTTGTTTTAAGAACTCTTTTATGTCAATTTTGACACTATTCATTAGTTGATTTTTGTGAAACTCATAACAGATTGATTACTTCGAACAAAGTCAATTAAATCAATCCTAATATATCATATTATCCTAGAAATTAGTTTAATTCATTAAAAGTTTCATATTATATTTATTTGGGTATTTATAATATCAATTAGTTTAATTTTTCACTATTATAGTAATTACTGCATCATCATTGTGTCATAAATAAAGTAAATTATTTAATGTCTAAAAATTATAAATAAACTATCATTATGTAGGAAATCTTTTTATCTTTCTAATGAATATTTATAATCGAAAATCCAACATGTATAACTCTATGTAAAAATTGTTCTTCTAAAAGATATATGCTTGTGTCATTTTTGTATTCATTTTAACTTAATTAAAATAAAGTGTCATTATCACTTACAAGTGGATCCATGGGGTCCCAAAATTGACACAAAGATGCCCATGGTCGACCATGTATCAACCAATAGGGTTAAGACACGTTTTAGGGTAATTTAGTATTATTATAATATTATTTTTTAACCCTTATTTACCGGATTTACCCTTTAACCATGGTAAATAAAATATTTACCGCAGTAATTATTCAAAATGTCTAAAAATAAAAGTTACCTATTTACACAATTTGAACATCCTGATTCCAAATATGGAATCCATTTTCCTAAATTCAAAACACAGAAGTGGCAGAAATTAACTTAAATTTAATTCCCGCTGTCAAAACAAAAAGCGTGTTTTTAAGAGATAATAACTATCAAAAGATTGACACTTGTTTATGTTCGGTTTAATTGTAAAATTATGTCCAATGACCAACATTATATTAAACAGTAAAAATATATTCTAAATATACTTTAAAACCACTCAAATTCATAATTTATCACTATTAATTATTTTGATTAAAAAAGTTGTTTTTAATTAAAATTTAGAAATTTTCACTATTCATCAAAATATGAAAGTTATCCGAAATGTACCAAAATTTCACCCTAGGCTAATTTCGATATTCCGAATCCAAAAATGAAGTCCATTTTAAAATATAAAATATATATGATTTCAAAAATTAGGTATTACTATTCACAACGGCTAGTTTAATTAGTTGTGGCGTGTGTTAGAACTCGAGGTTGCGTACAACACACGCTATCGCATTATTCGAAGGGAAACGTACCGTGGAAGCTTGGGATGTTTCATTTTAAATTTTTTGATGTCTCCATTTAGTCAAAAAGTTTAAAATATTGTATTTAAAAAGGTTTCACTATCAAAAGTTGATAAAAGTGCAATACTGAAAATGAATCTGTTCTTGCATTATGACTAAGAAACTCATAATATGGATTCTAAAATTATAAGGATAATATAAAGTTTATAATTTAGTTAATATTATTCATGAAATCTTTTAATGGATTTTTTTTGGTAAGTCATGGTGCAATTGAACTAAGTGTTGCGTGTAGTGCAAGTTATTGAATTATTTTGAAGAAATAACACACTATGAAATCTTGGGGTGTTAAATTACCACATGAGGCACTTTTTTAAATTTTGAGTAAATGTAGGGGGAGAACGTTTTTTTAACTTATAAGGAATGAATGGACATTTAAGTCATATTTATTCCTTATTTACAGGAAGCTTTCTCTACACTATTTCATGTTTTTTATCAACTATTTTCTTTTCTTTTAAAATATCATGACATTTTTAGAAAAGAATATGGTCATAACAAATAATGGATATTTTCCCCAAAAATTAAGTTCATCTGTTTTATCAAAATTAATTTCCATCTAAGATAACATAGTGTTATGTATCTATTCCTATTATGACGTTTATTTGATTTTTTTAATGATGGAATTATTTTTATGAAGTCCATTTATCTTTTATGGATTATGTTATGATGGAATGATGTTTAAGAGACCAATTTTATTTCATGGGTTATTCCCTGATTAATGAATTCTGTTTTTTTGGAACTTCTAAGAATGATTTCATTATATTATAGGTACGACCTATATCTCCATCTAATTGATTGTGTAATGATTTATATCTCATGAGTTAGACATGACTAGAACGACAGGTAAATCTGGTTAAGTAATTAATGGATGGAACGACAAGTAAAACTGATTCATAAATGGACTTATTCCACTATGATGGTCTTGGTATCATTTCATTGGATAATATAGAAATATTAATATGTTCTTATTATTTTTCCATAATTACTTGGTTTATGAAAATTATATCCCATCATAGTTAATGTCCTTTTTTCATCTACGCCTTACATACTGTAAATTTTTATTTCCTGGCTCAATATATTGATTGTTTAAAATCTATTTTCTTGTTTTTATGATCAAAATTTAATGGTTTGTTTTATGATCTACACTTTTACCCTTAATCATCATTTGAGTTCACATATATTATGTTTTCTTTTCCCCAGGATAAAGAGCATGGTTTTAGATGGGAGAACAAAAAGGGAATGTTATTTATGGGAGATGTTGGAGATATTTCACCAAGTTAGAAGATTATCTTCCATGTTTTAAAATGGAATAAACTAAGAAGGTATTTAGGAATATGTTTTTTCTTGTATATTGTATTCCTCAATAATATTGTTATGTCCATGTACATCAAACATGGGACTCTATAGTTGGTATTAGAGGTAAGGATTAGTTAACTTTTTGAAACAAAGATGCAGAAACATTTTTGAGATCCATAGAGATATTTATATGGTATGTCTATGGATGTCAGTAAGGCTAAGTATAATTTTAGGCTACAATACTAGATATATGGAAATGATCATGAATAACATAAAATTAAACCTACGATGTTAGAGATTGAAATTCATCCTCCTTGACTATGTTGTTTTCCCAGTATGACTTTTTCCACTCACACTATTTTGTTTGGGTTTTAGAAGATGGATGGAACCTGAAGGAACCTTGTTAAGGATGAATGCACTTGGGAAATTAATGATTATCTTCTTGAATAAACCAATGTTATGGGATATGGAATGGAAAATAATATTTCTATACTTTCAAAATCTATGAATAATTATGGACTCCCAAATGGGAATAGAAATAAAAACCATTTTATTGAGTCCTTCATAATGAAGCATCCACTTTCTTTTAGTGGTTATTTTGTTCCACTTTTTACTAAATAATGGTTTAGTACCATTGAACTGATATTTTCAATCAATCGTTGTTTATAACAAGAAAAGGTCGTTTTGGTTTTCTATCGTTAGAGAGTGAAGCAGACCAGTGGTGGACTGTAATTAAAAATACAGTGTAGTAAGATGAAATTTAGTCCATGGAATGGGGTGATTTTAATAACATATAATTTTGTAAGTAATTCCCTCGTATTCGACAAAAAAATGACGGGAATGGAGTTCCTAGAGCTTAATGAAAAGGATGATGAATGTTTTGGTACATTTAAGGAGAAATTTACATGACTTTTTAGGTATGATTCCAGGTTCATCATCTAATATAAATGTAAAGTTGATTGATTATTCAGTGTCTTTAAACCATGTCTTTGAAGGGCATTATCTACAATATAATTCAGTAGATATGAAAAGAATTTTCTTTTTTTTCCTATCAAGGTAGAAATTTAATACATTGTTACATATCCATCTCTTTTTTTTGACAGGAAAACAAAGATGGAGTTCAAGGGAAAATCTCCAAAAAATATTGAAAAGAGGGTAAATGATTATTTTTTCTCTATGTTTGGAAATAATCATGGTGGAGATTGTCTTAAAGGGAATAAAAATTATTCAAATGTGGAAAATAAGGAAACGAGTTTTTATGTACTGATGTAATGGGAAAAAGGTCACTAATGATGTGAATGCAGAAAAGAATATGGAGAAGGCACCAAAACACTTCAATTCTATAAGTGCAAGGAAATGTGGAGTTATTCTAATCAATTCAATAATCTAAGGGTTAATGATGATCGACATCAACAACTGATTAATGAAAAAGGAAAAGGTTAGTCAAATGTGATAACTATTGGTGATGTTGGGTATGAAAATGAAGCGGTGGAATGATTAAGTGTTTTGGGATACCAAAATTGTGTTGTGGAATCGCATTTATAGTGTTATGGAATATTGGAATATCTATGTATTGGTTTATTGTTGTTTTCAATAAATATATGGTACCAGAAACAATACAAATTTATTGAAATATTTTTGGAATGAACATGACATGATCATAATGAAGTGATAATGAGATAATGATATTTTTAATAGTATTAATAATTACATGACTGATATAAGGACATAGTGATATCATAGTCTTACTATATATAATTTTTAGGATTTTGGTATGTTAAAAGAGTTAACTTTTTTACATCATTTTTTTACAATGGTTCAATTAAAATTCATGTTTTTATTGTTAAAATAAAATAAATGATTAAGTTATTCAAATGTTTGGAATTTGACAACTAAGAACTGCCAATTGTGATATGGGAGATATATTTTATGTCGATTTATTTCACCTCTTTTTAATGTATGAAATTTTTTATTTTTGTAATGATTTCAATGTTATCCATTTTTGGATAGTATAAGTTATTTTAGATTTTATGTTTTTTCGATTAATGTATTATCTCACTATAGGTGGAATTATGCATATTTTATTACTTGTGCTTAAATTTTTATTAATACAAATGGAATGAAAAATTATTCTATCACATAATCTTCTGACACATAAATAATTAATAATTCAACTTAATTTCTATAAATAAACGATGATGTAGTAATTGTTCATGGAACAAACAATGGTGAGATTGTAACAAAATCATGTAAGTATTTATTCCAATAATAAATTATGCAACATCAGGAAATTGATTTTGAATACCAGAAAATGTTATCTTAGTGCCTTCTAATCTAATGAATTATATGGTCCCTTAAGTCATAGTATATTTATGGATTCATGGTAGTTAAGTTTCTCCAAACATTATTTTCTATAACTATTAATCAGAGAATGATGGTTATATTTCTCTTCTATATCCATGTTTTCACTTCCCACCTATGTTCTCATATGTGGAAACCCGGTGATAAGTTATATTTGTTAAAAATTACATTTTAAACTTTTCTTTATTAAAATTATTTCATAGGATCCCTTTTTATGATGTGGTTTCCATGAAAGTAAATTTTATGTTGAACACCATTTATAACCTCGACAAATTTCGAAGGAAAATTCATTTTAAGGGGGTATAAATTACCACACCAAGATTTTATGAGTTATATTATTTTTAATTTCTTTAACGTCTTTTTTGTACTCTACACAAAGATTATCTAGGCCTATACACAAGACCATATTAGCTGGAAGTATACACAACAATATTCGTGGCTTGTGTTCCACACAATTTCAAGTTCTTTTTATAGAATTCATATCATTCAAAGTTGATTATAGATTTTTTTCAATGTATTAATGAACTTTTTTTTGATTATTTTATACACAACACCAAATAAATCATTCAGTACACTCAACACGGACTTGGATTGCATTACACAGAATAACATCTTTCCTCAATAGCTTACATTGTACGTCATACCCAGTTTCAATAAATAATGATATATTATTAAAATATTATTATTTAATTTCATATAAACTATCTATTATGCACCTATTAACCACATTTTTTAATTTATATAACATTATAATTCATCTTACACATTTTCTAGAACATGATATGGGAACAAAATCAATTTTTTCGATAAATGAAGTATTTTTCAAAAAATATTGTTTTAACACTTTTTGATGGTGCATACATATTAAATATAATTTTTGACACTTTTATATGTTAAATATGAAAAAATAAACTGATAATTTAGAATCAAGACATAAAAAATTATTTAATTTTTTGAATTTTTTAAATTTTCTAATAAAAATAAAATATAAATTAATCATGAGAAATAATAAATTTTAATTCAAAAATACACATTCATATAATTTATTAAAAAGTTATATCAGATTTTTAATTGGTTTAAAAGAGTAATTATATTATATATTTATCATTTAATCAAATTTTGGCCATTGGAAGTAATTTCACTTTTGAATTGGATATAAACACATGTCAATATTTTAATAGTTACTACTTCATAAAACCGTAATTTTTGGTTTTGCAATGAGAATTGATTTTAAATTAATTAATGCAACTTCTATGTTTTGAATTTGAAAAGATGGATTCCATATTTGGAATCATAAGGTTCAAATGTTTTAAAAAGGATCCTTTTATTTTTGGGCATTGTGATTAGTAACTTTATAAAATATTTTATTTATTGTGGTAAAAGGGTAAATCTGGTAAATAAAGGATAAATAATATAATAATAACAATAAACTACCCCAACAAAAGTCTTAATCATATTACATGAGATATTTCCATGAATGGGAATCCTTGGGCGAGTTTTGGGACCCCGTGGATTCCCTTGAATGAAAAATGGCATTTTATAATAATTAATTTAATGTAAAGATAGTTATAACCTAAACATAAATTTTTTAATAAATTGACATTAATATAGTGTAATATAAATTATATCTATGTATATAAATAGTAATTAATAATCAAAATATATTTACTAAATCATGGTATTATATTTATAATTTTTATACATTATAAATATATATTTATTTATGACACAGTTATGATGTAGTTATTACCTCATTAATGAAAGATACAAATAAATGAATTTATAAATATTAAAACAATTATAATTTGGTTATTTTGATGTAATGCATGAATTTTCTAGATGATATTGACATTTGAGATTTCGTTTGAAGCCTTATTTTCAATGGTATCAGGATTTTATGAATTAAAAAAATAATGTTTCAGTTGTGTTCAAAATTCACACTATTCATGACTTAAAACATATAATAGTTTATTAAATGATATTAAAATCCTAATAATACAAGATTTGGAAAAACTATTAATAAAGGTCCAAATATTTCATTAATAACTTGTTGTGGGTCATTTGAAATGATATGGTTTTTACATTTACCCACAATGTGTAAATAACATGATAGCATGGTAAAATTAAAATGGGTAAAATAAGGGTAAAACCAAAAAATAGGGATAACTTTTTATTTAAAACATGACAAAAAATTATTGGATGATGGGTATTCGAACCAACATCAACTTATCTTAGAATTATATATTTTTTGGACCATATTTAATCAATAATGAATTTATAATAAATTAATATTTTGATAATTTCATAAAGTTCCCCTATAAACTCTTATAAAAGGTAACCTCCTCCCTCTCCTATTCACTCCATTTTTGAGCATTTATACTCATCCAAACCCTGACCATTTCTCTTCTCAACTTCCCTTGAAACATTATTGAGATTTTGGTCATCTCAAAAGACCAACTATAGTTCTCTATGAGGAAATTTAATGCGACCACAATGAGGAAGATGTTTTTTAGAATCCTACAGAAGTAATTGGACCAAAGGTAAGGGATAACATTCCAATCTCATTTTATACAAGATTATTTATTTATAAGTATTAACTAATGATATATTTATCATCCATTTCTATGTTTTCTGAAAAATAATCTCATAAAATTCATATGATTATCCTATTTATGTTTAAATTCATTTTTACCCATTGTGGATTTAAATACATGGTTTGGAAAGAATCTTTCCTTTGTTTACCATACAAGGTACATTTTGACATTTCTAGTAAAAGAACGAGGATAAATGTTTTATCTTATTTGTCATGAATATATTTTCACATCTTCTTAATGAATTATTTCCATGTATCTTCCTCTATATTATTTCAAGTTTATTTTCAAATAATTTATTTTCTTTTAATATTTACAGGTATTTTAAGAAAAGAAAACGATTTTTAAGAAGAAATAATATTTTCCACAGTAATTAAGTTCTTGTGTTTTAGAAAAAAAATTCATCTATGATGCCATAGGGATATGTCTCTATACCTATTATTACTTTGATTTTATTGTTTTTATGATGTATTTTTTATGAAGTCCATTAATCTTTTATGGACTATGTTATGATGGAATGATGTTTAAGAAACCCAATTCATTTCATGGGTTATGCTATGATGAATGATTTAGGTTTTTGTGGAAAATGTACAAATGATTTCATTATGAGATTGGTGGGGCCAATATCTACCTCAAATTCGTTAGGTAATGATTTATATCTCATGCGATAGACATGACTATTGTAACAGCCCACGTAAATAAAGAATAAGACAATTTTCAAATTTATTAAGATTTTTGAATTAAATATTATTTTTACTTTAAAGGTGTTTCTATGTTTGATGGCATACCCGATCAGCAACAACAGGTTTCTTTGAAATCACATGTAGCACACAAATAATATAATAATATTATTTTAAATGGTAGTTAACACATAGCTGTTGTATTGGATGGAATGAATAAAACTAATTAAAATATGATTATATATTTTTGTTAAATGTTTTTAAATTTATCCAATAAAATTTAGAGACTTAAAATGGGAATGAATATAATTTTAAGCGTAATTTACATTAAAAGGTTGGTTTACCACCTTTAAATTGTTAACCCTCTTTATATCTAGTTTTGGTCACTTTTATATGTTCTATTTGATAAAGTAAAATTCTTCTTTAGAATCGAGACATCAGAAAAAATTTTGGATAATGTTTTGGTATTTTTCTAATAAGATTAATTTTTTAATGTATAGTGAAAAATAATATATATTAAATCAATTAGGTCTTTTTAATATAATATAATTGTATGGTTAGATTATAATTTTAATTAGTTTTAAATTTTTAATAGATTATATTTTTACCATTTAATACAATGTTGGCCATTGTAAGCAATTTTATTTTGAAATTAGGCATAATCAATTGTCAATCTATTGATTGTTATTATTTTTAAAAAAATGCATTGGTTTTGACAATGAAAATTAATTTTTAATTAATTAATCCAATGTCTTAGTTTTTAATTTGGAAAATTAGATATCATTTTTTATTTGGAATATCAAATATTTCTTATCCAGATATTTTGGTATTTTTATGAAAATCTTCAATTTTTGATGAATAATGAAATCACTAAGTAGTAGTTAAAAACTGACTTTTTAATTTAAATTAAATGTTACCACTTCTATTAATTTAATTTTAAAACTCTGAAATACATTTTTGTTATTAATAAGTAAAATTTGGTTTAATAAGATAAAAATAATTTTTATTGAATTATATCTTTTTACTTTTATTTACCGTCATTCATGGTAAATCAGGTAATTCTAGGTAAAATAATATTAAATTAATATAAACATACCTTGAAACATGATTTAACCTTCTTGTATGAGTAATGGATAACCAAGAACATCCATGGGTGAGACCTTGGGCCTTTTATAGCCACTTGGGTAAGATAATGATATTAATAACTTTTTTTAATGAAAAAAAAATTAAAAACATGTATTGTTTTGCTAAAATAAATTTATATGGGGTTTTATAATTGATATATTTGACTATAAATATTCATTAGAAATATAAAAAGATTTCATACATCATTTTAAATTTTTTATAATTTTTATACATTCAAAAAATTAAATTATATATGACCCAATAAGGATGCATTGTTTACCTCATTAATAAATGATTTAAATAAATGATATTATAAAGACTCAAATAATATCCAAAACATATCCATTTATTATTTGATGATTTTATTTAGACCATGAGTCATCTTATATTCGACTTTAATTATTTTTTGACATTTTGAAACCGAAAATAATGTTATAATAAAATAATAGTTTCACACTTTTCTAAAGAGCCCCTCTTCCCCCTTATAATAATCCATCACTTCAAGACAATTCCTCACACCTCTAAAGCCAATTGGTTCAATAAAACTCCTCCCTATTAATCTACCTACATCTATATACTCCTCTTAGAAGCCTTAACTTAGGAATAAGGAACTTCAAGAAGACCTTTTGGTTCAAATCAAAGGATGTTACCCAAATTAAATGTAACAATTTCTCATAAATTGTAATCTATTATTTTACTTATTCAACCCATGATATATTGTATTAATTTATTTTATAACAACACCAGTATCCTCAATATATTCGAATGTTTTTTATGAAAGTATTAAAAATAAACTTATGCCCAAATCCTTCTAATGGTTGAAGAACATACTGTTTCTGTGGATGGAAAACTAACATCTCATGAAATGAAGATTTTTAGATTATCTCCTACCGCCTATAATGGTGGCCATTAATATGGCACTATATATATATGATATATATTATGTTTATTTTTTTACTTATGCTTATAAATTTTTCTTTTGAATAATACCATTATGGTTTCCATTATGGGTAAACATGATAATTTTATTTGAGGAAGTGCGGACTACCTGTAACATCCCAAGTAAGTAATTAATAATAGATATTTTTATCTATGTCTATTAATGATTAAGATAGTGTTATAGAGGCATAAAATGAAAATAAATACAATCTTATGCATGGAATACACTAATATTCTTAAAAGATTGTTTTAGTGCCTTTTGATGGCAAACCATTTTTGAATCTATATATTGACAATTTTATAAACTATGTTTGTCAAAATAAACTTATTCTTTATTATTGGGACATCAAAATTTACTTTGTGTGAATTTTTGGTATTTTTCTGACAATGTTCATTTTTTAATGAATAGTAAAAAATACTGCATTCTACATCAAAACTGCTTTTTAATCTAATTTATTTATATGATTAGATTATCTTTTGAATTGGTATTAATGTGTAATATGAATATATTTTTACTATTTAATCCAATGGTGGTCATTGGAATCAATTTCACTTTGAAATTGGACTTAAACTAGTACCAATTTTTGATACTTATTGTTTTGTAAAAACACGCTATTTGCTCTGGCAGCGGCAATTAATTATTGAATTAATTAATGTGACTTATATGATTTGAATTTTTTAAAATGTACTTCATTTTTGAATTCTGAATATCAAATATAGCTTAGGGTGAATTTTTGGTAATTTTCTGAAGAACATCAATTTTTGATGAATAGTGAAACCACTAAGTGGTAATCAAGCAAACTTATTTTTCAGTTAAATGAAAGTTTACCACTAATGTGTATTGAATTTTGAAAATCCGACATACATGGTTGTCATTAAGAAGTAAAATGTGGTTCAATGAGATTATAATAATTTTTGGTGAATAGTAACTTATTAAGTTCTTAATCGCGATTAGTGGTAATTAGGGTAGTTTAAGGTATAAATAATGCTTTAATAATGGGAAATTACCTAGAAACATGTCCCAAACTTATTGGTTGTGTCAAGGCCGACCAAGACAAGCCATGGGTCAACTTGGGGACCCCATGGAGACACTTTGGTTTGGAAATGACATAAATAGCTTTTTATTAAATGTTAAAGTAAAAATGACACAAACAAGAGATGTTTTACGAAAACAATTTTTACATGGGGTTATAAAGATCAGATTTTTTATTATAAATATTAATTGGGAAGCTAAAACGATTTCCTATATCATAGTAATTTTTTTATGATTTTTATACATTAAATAAATTAAATTATTTATGACATAATAATGATGCAGCGATGACATCATTATTTGACGATTTAAATAAAATGGAAAGATAATGTAAAATCTATGAACTACACATGTCCAAAACTTATTGGATGAGTGTATTTCGATTCCTTATCTCCTTATCCAAGAATTAAATCAATGTGGGACCTTTTGAAACCGAAAAACATTTTCAAATAAAGTAATATTTCTTTACTTTCCAAAAGTGCCCCTCCTCTCCTCTTATAAAAGGCCCCCACCTCTACCTCATTTCACACACTACTCAAGCCTTTGGCTCGGCCAACCCCTACCCATTTACTCTCTCCACATCCCTCTCCTCATCCTATAGTATTCCCTTTGGGCATAATCCTTTCAAAGGAAGCCTTTAGGCTCAAATCAAAAGGAGTTACACTTTTTAAGGTAATTCATTCTCTCATGTTCATTTGTTTTATTTTGCTTCTCCAACCCCCTAAAATCTTTTTATTTAATTCTTTTGTAACAACACCAGTATCTTAAATATACTAGGATGTTGTTATAAGATTTATTTGAGCTACACTCTCACATAACTGCATCAAATGGTTAAAGAACATACGGTTTCTGTGGATGGCGAAATTCTGCCTCCCGAAACGATGATTGTTCAATACTCATTTAACACCTTCAAAGGTGGCCATTATGATGTCACTATTTTTATATATGATATATGATATGTTTATGTTTTCCTTAAGCTTCTGTTTTTTTCATTTTGGGCATACCTTTATGGTTTCCATTATGGGTAAACACGATATCTTCATTTTAGGAAGTGCGGACTACCGCCCCCTCAAAGTGATTTGATTCGTTAAATACCATATGTGGGAAATATAAAGGATGGAACTATGATATTATATATGATATTATACTGGAATTATAATATACCTTTATATCATTATGATTCCATTCTATAAAATACGAAATAGAAATGAAAGTAGCATTCATGCGTACGTACGGCTTACCGTCTCCATGAACGGTGCATTTCATTTCTTACCTCTAAATGATTATGTAATATTATAAATGCATGTATGTACTGGATATATATGACATATATGATATCTACATCATGAATACCATTCTGTATATAATGAACCTTTTACCAAATTAACAACATGTAAGTGTAAGAAGTCTATTTTTGAGTTAAGAACCAAATACCGACAAAATTAACATTATTAACTTAACTGATTACATGATGTTCATAACAGGGTATTAAAGGAAGAATGAACCTAAAAAAGGTTCTTAAGCAAGTAGAGATTAACTCAAGATTATTATTCAGGAGATTAATGAACGGTCGGGTCAAGTCAGATACGAGGTATGGGACATCGTCTCAATCTCCTTTCATTGAGGCATATTTTATTTTATACACAACTTTCTTTTATACGGTGTATAAAAACCTTTGAATTTTATGTTTATTCAAAAGGAATCTTTTTTATACGAAGCGTTTACTAAACGACAAAAGGGAATGTTTTTGTCGTACGTATGCGGCGACAACAACTTCTCTGCCGTCGTGACCGTTATTTGAGTTTCGGCTTCCTCTACAAGCCATACCTTCTTTTTAAAAGAAAAATAAATACCATGTTTTACTGTTCTTTTATTTTAGTATTGAAAATGGTTTTCATACTGTTTTTATATCAATGTCTTGTATTGATATCTCATGATTGAAATTTGGAAATTTTATGTTTCCTTTATGCATGTTTTATGTGATATGATTATGTTATGGTTCTTGGGCATTATTATGAAGACGGGTGGTTCCGTGATAAACTAAGGGCGGGTGAGCCCGTTATAGCTCTCCAATGCATTGGGTAACGTGAAGGAGTGAAACGTTAAGGTTTCTCCGATGAGATTTTAGGGAATATACTGTGATGGGTATTCCAAACGTAACCAAGAGGGATACTCCCTACGTAAGAATGTTATGAATGCCTCAAGTTACCTTTATGTCTTATGATTTCTATGATTTATTCATGATTTTATGAGGTATGTTAAAGTGCCTATGTTTTATGTGTAAAGTATGATTTCATTCTTATGTATATATGAACTCATGTTTCCTTTCCATGTTTTTTTTATAACCCATACTGAGTTTTTATGCTCATCCCAAGTTTTTGAAATGTTTTTCACAGATCAAGGGAAAGGTACATGATAAGATGATAGAGTCAAGGATGTGTCAAGAAATAATCCATGTTTTATTTTAAATGTGTTTCCATTGATGGGAATGAAGAATACTATCTTTATGTAACCACTTTGTTTATATGTTGAATGTAATGCAAGTTTTATGATCTAATTCTCTAAAACTCTAAACCCGAAAAGATCCTCAATGTGTAATCTTGTAATAACCCAAGATTAAGTAAGGTTTAAGGCTGGGGCCTTATAGTTGGTATCAAAGGTCGGTTTAGATAACATTATGAGTTAGAATTCTATTAAATGATTATCCAAATTTTTTTTTTAAATGATATAGCATTTAAAGATTACCATGTTGCTTCATCTAAGACATGTTTGTTCAGAATGGTTTTCCGCAGAGGAAACAGGGAAGCAGTGCTAGGAAGGCATACAGAAGGAAATAACCTTCCGAATCAGCATCCAGAAATGGTCGGAATTGGAACTGAACAGTTTGTTGCAGTAATGACGCTGTTGACTCAAGCGATAAATGGCGGTGGTATCCATGCACGAGATCAGCCAGAACAACCGCAGAGGAACATGTCAGTGGTGGAACATTTCATGAGGCAACATCCACCATCATTCAGAGGATCATCTGACCCTGTGCTAGCTGAAGGGTGGATTAGAGCACTGGAGAAGATTTTTGATGTCATGGTGTGTTCAGACAATCAAAAGGTTTGTCTTGCTATTTACGGTTTGGAGGGTGAAGCAGATCAGTGGTGGTATATGGTAAAAAATATCAGGGACGCCAATGAGATTGATGCACTTGACTGGGATGAATTCAAAGGTATGTTTCTTGAGAAGTATTTTCCTAAGGCTGTTTGACTTAGGATGGAAAAGCAATTCTTGGAATTGAGGCAAGAGGAAGACTCAGTGGTTGCCTATGAAGAAAGGTCCACTCGATTGGCAAGGTATGCTCCAAATTTTATCCGGGACCATGATAGTAAAAGCAATCGTTTTTACTCAGGATTAAAGCCAAAGTATCGAAGGGAATTAGCTTCTCGTGAGTTTAAAAGTTATGAAAAGCTTGTTAGATGTGCTGAGAAGGTGGAAATGGAGTTTGCCGATGACCAAGTTTTCTATGACAACCAGCAGAAGAAGAGACCGAGGTGGCAGGAGAAAGGTAGGAATTCTTCAAAAAAGTCTGATGGTAAGAGAACTAAGTTTCCAGTTTGTGATAAATGTGGCAAAATGCATGCTGGGGAATGTCTTCTGAATTCTGGAAAGTGCTACCGATGTGGTAAGATGGGACATAAGGCTCGTGATTGCACTGAAAAGGATCAAGGTGAAGGTAAGAACAAATTTGATTTACAGTTAGTGAAATGTTATAAGTGCAATGAGATGGGTCACTATGAAAACGAGTGTCCGACAAAGAGCTTGAGTGATGGGAAATAGTTAGACTACAAGAAGAAAGGGGTGGTGAAATCCTTTGCAACTACTTCAACAGATGTCGGGCCATCAAATGAAGTTGTATCAGGTACATTGTTTGTTTTTTTAGATTATGCCAGTGTGTTGTTTGATTCGGGGTCTACACATTCTTTCATCTCTGAAACCATTTCTAGTAAAATGGGAATACCATCTCAAGAAATGACTCCTGAACTTTTGGTAAAAACACCTGGGGGAAGTGTCGAGGCAAAAAGAATTTATAAGAATCTTCCTATCCTTATCTGTGGAAAGAACCTACTTGAAAACCTTATTGTTATACCTCTAGTAGAGTTTGATGTTTTACTGGGTATGGATTGGCTCTCTATTTACCATGCTAAGATTGACTATAGAGCTAAAGAAGTTTCTTTTCAGAAAGACTTTCAGTTTGTTTACAAGAATGAACCCTTAATTTTGATAACATATCAAGAGGCCGAGAAACTTGTAAAAGATGGAAATGAATGTTACCTTGCACACGTCGTTGAAAATAAAGGAACTGTTCAGATTAATGATGTGCCAGTGGTAAATGAGTATCCTGATGTTTTTCCTGATGAGTTTCCTGGAATAATACCAGATGGGGAAGTTGAGTTTACTGTTGACTTAGTTCCTGATGCTAAGCCAATTTCAAAACCCCCTTATCGAATGGCACAAATTGAACTTTTAGAGTTGAAGGAGCAATTGCAAGATTTATTAGAGAAAGGTTTCATTAGACCTAGCACATCACCATGGGGTGCTCCTGTTTTATTTGTTAAAAAGAAAGATGGCTCTATGAGACTTTGCATTGATTATAGAGCCTTGAATAATATCACTGTTAAGAACAAATATCCTTTGCCTCATATCAATTATTTGTTTGATCAGCTCCAGGGAGCTCAGTTTTTTTCAAAGATTGACTTGAGATCGGGGTACCATCAGCTGAAGGTAAAGGAGGCAGATATTCCGAAGACCGCGTTCCGTACGAGATATGGCCATTATGAATTTGTAGAAATGGCTTTTGGGCTAACCAATGCACCTGCTGTATTCATGGACTTAATGAATAGAATTTTCCATGAGTTCTTGGATAAGTTTGTGGTGGTTTTCATTGATGATATTTTGGTGTTTTCTAAAATTAAAGAGGAGCATGAAAAACATTTAAGGGTTATCTTGCAAACCTTAAAAGAAAAGAAATTGTATGGGAAATTCAGCAAGTGTGAGTTTTGGTTGCAACAAATTTCTTTCCTTGGTCACATTATTTCTAAAGATGGAATAACTGTTGATCCTGCAAAAAAAAAGTTGTGGAAGAATGGCCAAGACCCACAAATGTAACTGAGATTCGTAGCTTCCTTGGTTTGGCGGGCTATTAACGAAGGTTTGTTAGAAATTTTTCACGGTTATCTAGTCTAATGACTAAGCTAACTCGGAAGGGTGTTAAGTTTATCTGGACAAAAGAATGTGATGATTGTTTTCATGAATTGAAAAGAAGATTGGTGAATGCTCAAGTTTTGGCACTACCTTCCAAGAATGGTGAGTTTTTTATATATAGTGATGCTTAATTGAAAGGACTTGGTTGCGTCCTAATCCAGAATGATCAGGTAATTACTTATGCTTCACGAGAGTTGAAAACTCATGAGGTAAATTACCCTACACATGATTTGGAATTAGCTGCTGTTGTTTTTGCATTAAAAATTTGGAGGCATCATTTGTATGGAGTAAAGTGTGAAATATATACCGATCACAAAAGTTTAATGTATATATTCACTCAGAAAGAGTTAAACATGAGACAAAGGAGATGGCAGGAATTAATCAAAGATTATGATTGTACAATTCATTACCATCCGGGAAAAGAAAATAAAGTGGCTGATACTTTGAGTCAAAAAAGTAATGCTTCATTAACAATGTTGCGTTTGGAACGTGATCCTTTGGTTAAGGATTTGATGAACTTTGGCATAGATGTTGTTGGTGCAGGGAGTCCTTCTGTTTTGTTTCAGGTATCGGTGAGATTATCTCTATCAGATAGAATCAAGCAAGCACAGAAGCAAGATAGTGAGTTGCAGAAAAAGGTAGAGCTGGTTCAGAAAGGTAAGTTGCCTGAATTCAACATTGATAATGATTGCGTTTTGAGATTTGGGAAGAGATTGTGTGTGCCTTGTGATTCACAGTTGAAGAGAGAGTTGTTATGTGAAGCTCATAGTTCTCTGTTTTCAGTTCATCCGGGCAGTACTAATATGTATAGAGATCTGCGGGAGTATTACTGGTGGGATGGAATGAAAAGAGATATTGCTGATTTTACTGTGAAGTGTTTGACTTGTCAGAAGGTTAAAGAAGAGCGGCAGTTACCGAAAGGGATGCTTCAGCCTTTACCAGTTCTAGAGTGGAAATGGGAAAACATATCCATCGACTTTGTTGTGGGATTACCGAGGACATCTCGAGGTAATAATGCAATCTGGGTTATTGTTGATCGCTTGACCAAATCTGCTCATTTCCTTGCTATACGAGATACTTTCTCTCTTGATCCACTTTCCCGTTTGTATCTTAAAGAGATAGTCAGGTTACATGGATTTCCTCTATCCATTGTATCGGATCGTGATCCCAGGATTACTTCTAACTTTTGGAAAGGCCTTCAGAAGTCGTTGGGTACTGAATTAAATTTTAGTACAGCTTTTCATCCTCAATCAGATGGGCAGTCAGAACGAACAATTCAGAAATTGGAGGATATGCTACGAGCTTGTTCTATGGATTATCAGGGAAGTTGGGACCAACATATTTCTTTGTTTGAGTTTTCATATAATAACAGTTTTCATTCCAGTATACAGATGGAACCATTTCAGGAATTATATGGGAACCGGTGTCGAACTCCAGCTTTCTGGGATGAAGTGGGTGAAAGGAAGTTGATGGGACCAGAATTGGTAGAAGAGATGGCAGAAAAAGTTCAGCTGATTCAGAAACACATGAGAACAGCTCAGAGCAGGCAGAAGAGTTATGCGGATAACCGGAGGAAGGATCTATCTTTCGAGGTAGGTGATCATGTTTTTCTCAAGGTTTCTCCTTGGAAAAGTGTGATGAGATTTGGTAAGAAAGGAATGTTGAGTCCAAGGTTTGTTGGACCATATGAAATTCTGGAGAGAGTTGGATCAGTTGCATACCAAGTGGCTTTACCTCCGAGTTTATCTGAGGTACACAATGTTTTTCACGTTTCGATGTTGAGAAAGTATATGCCAGATCCATCTCATGTTTTGAGCCCAGAGGTAGTTCAGCTGGAAGAGAACCTATCTTATGAGGAACAACCAATCCAGATTCTTGACCACAGGGAGCAAGTGTTACGGAATAAGGTGATTAAGCAGGTAAAGGTTTTGTGGAAAAACCACATGATTGAATAGGGAACATGGGAATCTGAAAATGCAATGAGGGATAAGTACCCCCATTTATTCGATAAGTAAATAAATTGCGGGGACGCAATTTTCTAAAGGGGGTAAGGATGTAACATCCCAAGTACGTAATGAATAATAGATATTTTTATCTATGTCTATTAATGATTAAGATAGTGTTATAGAGGCTTAAAATGAAAATAAATACAATCTTATGCATGGAATACACTAATATTCTGAAAAGATTGTTTTAGTGCCTTTTGATGGAAAACCATTTTTGAATCTATATTTTGACAATATTATAAACTATGTTTGTCAAAATAAACTTATTCTTTTTGATTGGGACATCAAAATTTACTTTGTGTGAGTTTTTGGTATTTTTCTGACAATGTTCATTTTTTAATGAATATTGAAAAATACTGCATTTTACATCAAAACTGCTTTTTAATCTAATTTATTTATATGATTATATTATATTTTGAATTGGTATTAATGTTTAATATGAATATATTTTTACTATTTAATCCAATGGTGGTCATTGGAATCAATTTCACTTTGAAATTGGACTTAAACTAGTATCAATCTTTTGATACTTATTGTTTTGTAAAAACACGCTATTTGCTCTGGCAGCCGGGAATTAATTATTGAATTAATTAATGTAACTTATATGATTTGAATTTTGTAAAATGGAATTCATTTTTGAATTCGGAATATCAAATATAGCTTAGGGTGAATTTTTGGTAATTTTCTGAAAAACTTCAATTTTTGATGAATAGTGAAACCACTAAGTGGTAATCAAGCAAACTAATTTTTCAGTTAAATGAAAGTTTACCACTAATGTGTATTGAATTTTGAAAATCCGACATACATGGTTGTCATTAAGAAGTAAAATGTGGTTCAATGAGATTATAATAATTTTTGGTGAATAGTAACTTATTAAGTTCTTAATCGCGATTAGTGGTAATTAGGGTAGTTTAAGGTATAAATAATGCTTTAATAATAGGAAATGACCTACACACATGTCCCAGCCTTATTGGTTGTGTCATGGCCGACCAAGAAAAGCCATGGGTCAACTTGGGGACCCCATGGAGACACTTTGGTCTGGAAATGACATAAATAGATTTTTATTAAATGTTAAAGTAAAAATGACACAAACAAGAGATGTTTTACGAAATTTTTTTTTACATGGGGTTATAAAGATCAGATTTTTGATTATAAATATTCATTGGAAATATAAAAATATTTCCTACATCATAGTATCTTTTTTATGATTTTTAGACATTAAATAAATTAAATTATTTATGACATAATAATGATGCAGCGATGACATCATTATTTGACGATTTAAATAAAATGGAAAGATAATGTAAAATCTATGAACTAAACATGTCCAAAACTAATTGGATGAGTGGATTTCGAAGCCTTATCACCTTATCCACGATTTATATCAATGTGGGACCTTTTGAAACCGAAACACATTTTCAAATAAAGTAATATTTCTTTACATTCCAAAAGTGCCCCTCCTCTCCTCTTATAAAAGGCCCCCACCTCTACCTCATTTCACACACTACTCAAGCCTTTGGCTCAGCCAACCCCTGCCCATTTACTCTCTACACATCCCTCTCCTCATCCTATAGGATTCCCTTTGGGAAGAATCCTTTCAAAGGAAGCCTTTAGGCTCAAATCAAAAGGAGTTACACTTTTTAAGGTAATTCATTCTCTCATGTTCATTTGTTTTATTTTGCTTCTCCAACCCCCTAAACTATTTTTATTTAATTCTTTTGTAACAAAAAAAGTATCTTCAATATACTAGGATGTTGTTATAAGATTTATTTGAGATACACTCTCACACAACTGCATCAAATGGTTTAAGAACATACGGTTTCCGTGGATGGCGAAATTCTGCCTCCCGAAACGATGATTGTTCAATACTCATTTAACACCTTCAAAGTTGGCCATTATGATGTCACTATTTTTATATATGATATATAATATGATTATGTTTTCCTTAAGCTTCTTTTTTTTCATTTTGGGCATACCTTTATGGTTTCCATTATGGGTAAACACGATATCTTCATTTTTGGAAGTGCGGACTACCGCCCCCTCAATGTGATTTGATTCGTTAAATACCATATGTGGGACATATAAAGGATGTAACTATGATATTATATATGATATTATACTGGAATTATAATATACCTTTATATCATTACGATTCCATTCTATAAAATACGAAATAGAAATGAATGTAGCGTTCATGCGTACGTACGGCTTACCGTCTCCATGAACGGTGCATTTCATTTCTTACCTCTAAATGATTATGTAATATTATAAATTCATGTATGCACTGGATATATATGACATATATGATATCTACATCATGAATACCATTCTGGATATAATGACCCTTTGACCAAATTAACAACATGTAAGTGTAAGAAGTCCATTTTTGACTTAAGAACCAAATACCGACAAAATGAACATTATTAACTTAACTGATTACATGATGTTCATAACATGGTATAAAAGGAATAATGAACTTGAAAAAGGTTCTTAAGGAAGTAGAGATTAAATCAAGTTTATTATTCAGGAGATTAAATAACGGTCAGGTCAAGTCGGATACGAGGTATGGGACTTCGTCTCAATCTCCTTTCATTGAGGCATATTTTATTTTATACACAACTTTCTTTTATACGGTGTATAAACCCCTTTGACTTTTACGTTTATTCAAAAGGAATATTTTTTATACGAAGCATTTACTAAATGAAAAAAGGGAATGTTTTTGTCGTACGTATGCGGAGACAACGACTTCTCCGCCGTCGTGACCGTTATTTGAGTTTCGGCTTCCTCTACAAGCCATACCTTCTTTTTAAAAGAAAAATAAATACCATGTTTTACTTTTCTTTTATTTTAGTATTGAAAATGGTTTTCATAATGTTTTAATATCAATGTCTTGTATTGATATCTCGTGATTGAATTGTGGAAATTTTATGTTTCCTTTATGCATGTTTTATGTGATATGATTATGTTATGGTTCTTGGGAATTATTATGAAGACGGGTGGTTCCGTGATAAACTAAGGGCGGGTGAGCCCGTTATAGCTCTCCAATGCATTGGGTAACGCGAAGGAGTGAATCGTTAAGGTTTATCCGATGAGATTTTAGGGAATATACTGTGATGGGTATTCCAAACGTAACCATGAGGGTTACTCCCTACGTAAGAATGTTATGAATGCCTCAAGTTACCTTTATGTCTTATGATTTTTATGATTTATTCATGATTTTATGAGGTATGTTAAAGTGCTTATGTTTTATGTGTAAAGTATGATTTCATTCTTATGTATATATGAACTCATGTTTCCTTTCCATGTTTTTTTTATAACCCATACTGAGTTTTTATGCTCATCCCAGGTTTTTGAAATTTTTTTCACAGGTCAAGGGAAAGGTACATAATAAGATGATAGAGTCAAGGATGTGTCAAGAAATAATCCATGTTTTATTTTAAATGTGTTTCCATTGATGGGAATGAAGAATACTATCTTTATGTAACCACTTTGTTTATATGTGGAATGTAATGCAAGTTTTATGATCTAATTCTCTAAAACTCTAAACCCGAAAAGATCCTCAATGTGTAATCTTGTAATAACTCAAGATTAAGTAAGGTTTAAGGCTGGGGCCTTATACTACCGCCCCCTCAAAGTGATATGAATTGTTCATGCCATACATGGGACATATAAAGGATAGAGTTAATGATATTATATATGATATTATACGAGAATTATAATATACCTTTGTATCATTATGTTTTAAGTCAATTAAAATAAGAAATAGAAATGAAAGTAGCGTTCATGCTTACAAACAACTTACCGTCTCCATGAACGGTGCATTTATTTTCTTACCTCCAAATGATATGTAATATTATAAATAAATATATATATAGTAGATATATATTATATATAAGATATTTAAATAATGAATATCATTTTGGACATAATGGAATATTGACCACATGGACAACTTGTAAATATAAGATGTTCATTTTTTACTCAAGTACCAAATATCGACAAAACAACCATTATTAACTTAAATGATTACATAATGTTTATGACATGGTAATAATTGATATAAAAGGATTAATAAACTTCAAAATGGTTCTTAATCAATTAGAAATTAACTTTAGTTTATTATTCAGGAGAATAATGAACGAACTGGTCAAGTCGGACACGAGGTAAAGGGTTTCTTATCTCCCTTTTAATTCAGTGATATTTCCATTGTTCGACACTTATTTATTGCACGTTGGGTATTGTGTTCTGAATTTTGATATATATTATCATGATTCGCAATATAATCATGGTATTATGTGATTTACTTGCTGGTAATTAGCTTTCTTTCATACGACTCAATTGATTGAAACATGGTAAATGGATTCTTATTGATTTTTATTCCTATGAGATTATTGCTATAATTACCACAATTTCCTTTTGTGTGTTGTATGTAATGCCCATGATTGTACTCTTTGAGTAATATAATTTTATTTATGGGTATTTACATCTTTATTGTATGATCATTCTTTCATGTGGTGTACGTTCTGAAAGTTACCAAATAGGCAGGGGAACCTTTCACGCTCCTCTTTTTAAAAGACTTCTTTTTGTTATGTATTTTAATTTAAATATTATTATGTTGGGATATGCTCTTATATATAATTATTTATGTATATTTTATTTACAAGTGATGAGATACCCTTTTTTATCTCATTACTTCATTTTCTGAATATTAACGTGACATCGTTATGCTGTCGAATATTTGTAAGGGAACTTCTTAACCCAATTTCAATTCTTTGAGTTAAACTTATACTTCATGAATATGTCATCCTATGAATATTTGTGAATGAACTCTAATTTCTTTAAACTTAATATCCACTTATATTTGGTGTATTCGTATTTTTCACACATAATTATGTAATTGATTTATCCTTAACTAAAGGATACCGTCTTTGTAAGGGACTTCGTCTCATTCTCATTTAATTGAGTCATATTTCGATAATATATACCATATTGTTTTACACGGTTTAAAATAAAAACCTTTAGCTTTTACATTCATTCAATGGGAATGTTTTTTCTACGAATCGTTTTACTAAACGACAAACACAATGTTTTTAATGTTTGTGCCGATAATGACCTCTCCACCACTGAAATCGTTATTTAGCTTCCTCTATAAGCCTTAATGTTTTCTAAAATTAGAAGAAAATACCTTATTCTTTTTTTGGGTGTTTTGGTATTGAAAATGGTTTTTTAATTAGATTGATTTTTTTCAATATCTTGAAATTATTTCTTATTTTTTAAAATTAAATGTTATTAGTGAAATGTGTATATTTGAAATATTTTATGTGTTAAGATTTTATAATTGTAATTGGACATTTGATGGGTGGTTATGTGATAAAGCAAATGATGGGTGGTGCCGTGATAATCTAGGATGAGTGGTTACATTATATCCTCTAATGGATTGGGTATGGAAGTCGAATGTATGGCAATTCCATTTAGTGATATGTGTGGAAGTTGACCATATGGTTATTCCACATAATAATGTTTATGCCCCAAGTTACCTTTATATGTAATGTGTTCTTTATATGGGTTTTGGAGTAATTTATTGGTTACCAAAGGGTAAGAAATTATATTTTATTTAGTGAAGAGTATTAACTACTTCATAAAGGGGAAACATATTACTTATGATAAAGTGTTCATGGATTACTTGTTATTTTGAAAAAATAACAATTTTCCTTCTTTGTGTATCCCTTTACGGAGCATTTTATGATCATCCTAATTATTGAAATGTTTTTCACATGGCAAAAAGACGAATACGGTCATGTATGGGATCATGGGAAAATTCATGCTATCTATAACATGGAACTTGACATTACCCTTTTTTTCGAGAGTTTTTATATTATGAAAGAAATAGAAAATGAGTAGAGTTGTATACATGTAATATTCTGGTATTTTTGTAAATTTTATGACCTAATTCTATTAAACTATAAACCTAAAAATATCTTCAATGTGAATTATTCATTTAATTCATGATTATGTAATGTTTAAGGTCGGGTCCTTATAGTTGGTATCAGAGGTCGGTTTAGACATCTTTAGGGACTAGGAGTTTTCGTTAAACACATGGTTAGTCCCTATGTCTATTATTTCAGTTAAATCCTTATTTTATATCATTTTCTTAATCACGGAATGCCGGTTACAAATGGAAGTAGAAGGATCTGAAATTACATTCCTATCTCTTATGGATGACATGCTTGCAATAATTATTGCAAACTCATTTTCAAATGATTGTGAAACATTTTCTAGCATACAACTCACTTGAAAGAAGTTGATTGAGATATCAAACACCTCCAATATAACTAGATATCATTGTGGATCATTGGTTGTATTTAATCGAATCCAATTTTTATAATACTATCATATTTTCAAGAAAGGTAAATATTATCAAGGAATTTTCAAATATTTTACCTTATCACTTGATTTTGAATCATATAATTATTTTGAAAAAAGTGCTGAAGAATGAGACCCTTGTGCAACCTATATATATTTTCTTTTAAATTATAGTCTTTTAGTACATACTTATGGTATTTTAAAAACCCATTTATTGAATGCTTCAAATCCAACACAGTCTGAATGTTTTATAAAAAGAATGTTTTATCAGTTGTATTGAAATTATATGTTATACATGATTATTTTCCGAAACTATTTTTCTCTGAACAACCATATGACCCATGTTTTACAAAATGTATTTGGATTAAGGAATAAAATGAATTTTAAGGATCATTAATTCATTGTTGAAATGCATGGACCTTCTACCTATGTGAACAATATGTTGATGAAACCATATGGAAACCATGATCAAGGTTTGATGTTCTTTTTTTGGAGAAGTTTTATTTTATAACATAGAGGTAAAAAATTAAAATATATAAGATGTTTTTGTCTAAATTTTTTGGGATGAAAATGAAATTCATAATAAAACCATTGAGGTTAAAATAATATAGGGTTATTTTTTAGTATTATTAAAAGGAAACCCCATAAGATGGGTGACAACCCATCGTGTCTGGAAAGGCTATAGGAATCGAACTGACAACCGAAGGGATTCAAGGGTGAATTTTCTACCACTATCCTATGTGAAGTCCCTATTTAGTGTGACTTATACTTTTAAGATAATAATTTTATGGATCAACAATAAGTTGACTTTTGGAACTTATGTTTTTTCAAATGGATATCTTTAATACATGAAAATGATTTGGTGATTAAGTAATAAAGGTTATTTTAGAAGACGTTCCATATTCTGGGAAACATTATATTATTAAGGTAAATAGAATACTATTGGATCTCATTTTTGGAGTAATGGTTGAAATTTAATTTGGGAAGATTCTATGTTTTTATTGTGGATATAAGGTGATTTGTGTTATTTATGGAAATGATTAACCTATCATAGAGAATATGTGATTAGGTTAATTACATCTCAGGATGGGACTTTAAGAGTAACTGATGTTTTTTGGAGATAAATTTTAATATTTATCAAGGAAGACAATTTTAGTAAATCATTCTAATATTTGGGTTTCAAACATAGTTTGGATTAATTTGAAGAATTTTATAGACAGTTATTTATTGAATAGTCTTCGTAGAACTTTGGGTATAGTATGAAAATTTTTAGAGATTAAGAGTGGTTTTTATTTTTGTAAAAGATTATCCTTTTTGGTATTATCTAATATTGTACTAACAATATTGGTTTTGGTTAATTTCTAAAGACATGGGAAATATATAGTTCATCTTTTTTTTAGATTATGTAATTATCTAGAAGTTTATTATAGCGCTTTTAAAGTGAAAAATTCTTCTTGAATACTCATCGATTTGAGAAAGGATGAGTTTGTAGTAAAATTTTATTAAAGGATGCCACACTACATGATAATAAAGTATATTTTCCTTACGATCATTGTATGGTTATTAAAAAAAATCTTCAACTCTTTGAAAATGAACTAGAAGAAAAAAAAATTATAAGCTCTCTTTAATCATCAATCTTTTACCTAACCACAAATCTATGGTATTGTGGTGGTTAAGATTCCATGATCAAATTCTCTATCTCTCTCTATTAATATATGAGAGTTAGTTTCACTTCCATATCCCTGTTTTCATGGAATCCTAGTATTAGTTATCTCGGGTGAGCTTTGTACTTCTGTTCCTTTATTTTAAAGGGATATTTTTATTGACACTATTTTTGTTGAGGGACGTTCAATGAAGTTTCCAAGACCAATTTTAAAATGGTGAGGACGAAATTCCCAAAAAGTGGAAGGATGTAACAACCTAGGTAGATAATGAATAAGAAAATTTTCAAATTTATTAATATTTGTGAAATAAATATTAATTTTACACTAAAGGGGTTTCTATGTTCTATGGCATACATGATATGAAACAATGGGTTTCTTTGAAATCATATGTTGCACCCAAATAATATAATAATATTATTTTAAATGGTAGTGAATGCCTAGATATTGTATTGGCGGAAATGAATAGAACTACTTCAAATATGATTATATATTTTTGTTAAATGTTTTTACATTTATCTAATAAAAGTTAGAGGCTTAGAATGTGAAATAATCTAATTTTAATCATAATTTACTTTAAAAGAATGATATACGAACTTTTAATGGTGGACCCTCATTAAGTCTAGTTTTGGTCCCATTAATATGTTTTATTTTTGAAAATGAAATTCATATTTAGAACCAGGACATCAAAATTTACATTGGGTAAATTTTTTGTATTTTTCTGATAAGATTCATTTTTTAATGAATTCTGAAAAATAATGTATTTTAATTCAAATATGCCTTTTAATCTAATTTATTTATATTGTTAGATTATACTTTTAATTGGTTATAAAGTGAAAAAATATAATATTTTTACCATTTAATTCAATGTTGGTCATTGGATGCAATTTCACATTAAAATTGGACATAGTCCACTCTCAATATTTTGAAAGTTATTATTTCCTAAAAACACACTTTTTGTTTTGACAATAAGAATTAATTTTAAATTAATTAATCCAACTTCAATGTTTTGAAATTGGTAAAATAGATATCAGTTTTTAATTCATAATATAAAATATAGCTTAGGCTGATTATTTTGTATTTTTCTAAAAAAACATCAATTTTTGATGGATAGTGAAACCACTATGTAGTAATTAAAAAAAACAGACCTTTTAATTTAAATAAAATTTTATCGCTTCAGTGAATTGAATTTTTAAAATACAAAAAACATGTGTTTTATTAATATGTAAAATGTTGTTCAATAAGATTAAAATAATTTTTTCTGAATAATAGCATTTTACTTTTATTTACCGCGGTTGATGATAAATAAGATAATTCAAGGTAAAAATAATATTAAATTAATATAAAATTACCTTTACACTTGTCCAAACCTTATTCGATGAGTAATGGCCAACCAAGACAATATTTGGTTGAGACTTTTTGCCTTTTAATGCCACTTGCGTAAGATAATTATATTTATATCCTTTTAAATGTAAAAATAAAAATGTCATATACTTGTATTGTTTTGCTAAAACTATTTTAATGTGGTGTTATATAATTTATATATTTGACTATAAATATTCATTAGAAATCTAAAAATATTTTAGACATCATGGTTTTTTTTATAATTTTCAGACATCAAAAAAAATTATATGGAAGAATAATGACGTGGTGTTTACCTCATTAATAAATAATATAAATTAATGAGATTATAAAGACTAAAATAATAACCAAAACGTATAAAATTCTTAATGGATGATTTTATTTAGACCATTAATCATATTATCATCGAGATTAATTAGTTTTGGTTATTTAGAAACCGAAAATCATGATATAATAAAATAATATTTTCACACTTTCCTAGAGGGCCCCTCCTCCCCCTTATAAAAATCCCTCACTTATAACCAATTTATCACACCGCTGAAGCCACTTGTATTGCCTAAACTCTACCCAATTAGGCTCCCTAAATACCTCTCCTGTACATAGATGCCTTACCTTAGTTAGAAGACAGTTCAAGATGACTTTTTCGTTAAAACTAAAGGCATTTACCCAAATTAAATATAACAGTTTCTCTTAAATTTTTTTATTTTATTTTACTTCTCCAACCCCTAAACTCTTTTTGTTACTATATTTTATAGAAACAACACTATAAAAAATATACTATAAATTTTTTATGAGAAGGATTATAACTACACTTGCACACACCTCCATCTAATGGGTGAAGAACATATTGTTTTGTGGATGGCAATCCAATTCCTCACAAAACAATGATTGTTTGATTATCTCGTACTGCCTATCATGGGGTCCATTAATATAGCACTATATATATATATATGATATATATTATGTTTATTTTTTCTTTATGATTATGTATTTTTCTTTTAAATAATACTATTATGGTTTCCATTATGGGTAAACATGATAATTTCATTTGAGGAAGTGCAGACTACCGCCCCCTCAAAGTGATATGAATCGTTAATTCCATACGTGATACATATAAAGGATATATTTAATGATATTATATGTGATATTATACAGGAATTATAACTTACCTATGTATCATTATGTTTTAGTTCCATTAAAAACAATTAATAGAAATGAATGTAGCTTTCATGCCTACATACGGCTTACCATCCCCATGAACGGTGCATTTCATTTCTTACCTCCAAATGATATGTACTATTATAAATAAATATATATATATACTGGATATATATGGTTTATATGATATCTAAATAATTAATATCATTCTGGATATAATGGAATATTGACCACATGGAAAACATGTAAATATAAGGTGTTCATTTTTTACTCTTGTGCCAAATATCGACAAAATGACCATTATTAACAAAAATGATTACATAAAGTTTATAACACTGTAATAATTGATATAAAAGGATAAATAAAAATGAAAATGGTTCTTTCAAAATTATAAATTATCTTTAGTTTATTATTCAAGAGATTAAAGAATGAACTGGTCGTGTCGGACATGAGGTAAGGGGTTTCTTATATCACATTTAATTCTGTGATATTTCTATTGTTCGCCACATATTTATTTCATGTGGTGTATTGTGTACTAAATTTTTATATATATTATCATGATTATCATTATATTCATGGTATTCTATGATTTATTGGGTGGTTATTACTTTTTGTCATATGACTCAATTTATTACAACGTGGTAAAGGGTTTCATCTCACTTTTTATTCCAATGAGATTCATGCTCTATTGTCCACTATTTTCTTTTCTGTGGTGTATTTACATCCCATTATTGTACTATTTGTGTAATATAATTTCATTTATGGGTATTTACAACTTCATTTTATGATCCTTCTTTCATGTGTTGTACGTTTTGAAAGTTACCAAATCAGTAAGGGAACCTTTCACCCTCAAATTTTTAAAAGACTTATTTTTGTTATGTCTTTAAATTTACATATAATAATGTTGGGATATGTTATTACATATCCTTATTGATGTAAATTTGATTTCCAAGTGATGATATACCCTTTTAATCTCATCAACTCATTTTATAAATTTTAATGTGACAGTGTTAGGCTATCAAATATTCGTAAGGGAACTTCTTATCCCAATTTCAATTCTTTGGGTTTAACATATACATCTTGAATATGTCATCTTATGAATATGTGTGAATGACCTCTGATTTTTTACACTTAATATGCACTTATATTAGGTGTATTATTATTTTTCCAACATAATTATGTAATTGATTGATCATTAATCAAAGGATATCATCTTTGTAAGGGACTTCGTTTCATTCACCCTTCATTGAGGCATATTTCGATAATATATATACCTTCTTCTTTTACATGGTGTATAATAAAAACCTTCTAATTTTAATTTCTTTCAAAGGGAATATTTTTTCTACGAAGTTTTTTACTAAACAACAAACATAATGGTTTTATCGTTTGCAACGATAATGAAATCTATATCACCGTATTCGTTATTTGGCTTCCTCTATAAGCCTTGATGTTTTAGAAAATGAAAAGGAAATCACTTATTCTATTTTTAGGTGTTTTGGTACTGAATATGGTTTTTCAAATGGATTTATTATTTCAATATCATGAAATTATTTCTTCTGATTTTAAATTAAATATAATTAGTGAAATGTTAATATTTGAAATATTATTTGCGTTATGATTTTATAACGGTACTTGTAAATTTGACGGGTGGTGAAGTGATAAACCAAATTATGGGGGGTGTAGTGATAAACCAGGATGGATGGTTACGTTATAAGCTCCAATTCATTGGTTATGGAAGTCGTCCGTATGGCTATTCCATTTATTGAAACGTGCGGAAGTCGACCGTATGGTTACTTCACTTAAGAATGCTTATGTCCCGTGTTTCCATTATATGTAATGTGTTATTTATATGGGTTTTAGGGTAATATTTTGGTTACAAAAGGGTAAAAAATGATCATTTATTCAGTGAAGAGTATCTACTACTTCAGAAAGGTGAAATGTATTACTTATTATAATGTATTCATGGTTTTCTTTTTATTTTGAAAAACTAATAGTTTTTAATCTTTATGTATCCCATTACTGAGCTTTTTATTCTCAACCCAAGTTTTGAAATGTTTTTCACATGACATAAAGTGGAATATAGTAAAAGATGGGATCTAGGAAAAATTCATGTTGTCTATAACATGGTACTATACTTGACTCATTTTTTGAAGAGTTTTTATTTTAAGAAAGAAACAGATACCGAGATGAATTGTCTGCATGTAATATTCATGTTGTTTTGTAAATGTTGTAACCTAAGTATCTAAAAATCTAAACATAAAAATATCTTTATTGTGAATTATTCATTTAATTAAATATTATGTAATGTTTAATGCTGGGTCTTTATAACTAAAACAAAATGTAAATTGGGTTTATTAATACATGTATGGACCTGTAAGTTACACCGGTTGAGTAATTGAATTTTTCCACTATAATGGTGTAGGATGCAATACCTTGGCGACTAAGTAAATACTAAAATTTGATTATTAGTTTGACACAATTAAATGTTTTATGCCAATGCTATCCTATCATGGTTAATGTCCCTTTAAGATATATTCCTTTTATACTAGAATGTTTTATTTCATGACTCCTAGTTTTGATTTTTTAAAATCAATGTCGATGTTTTTATGTTCAAATGATTATGTTTTGTTTTATGATGTACATGTTTACCTTTACTGAGCATTTTCCCCCACCCATTTAAGTTTTCTTTTCACTAGGATATAGTAAAATGTTTTAGGTGGGAAAAAATGGAATAATATTTATAGGGGATTTTGAAGATATTTCACCATCATAGTATATTATGTTCCATGATTCCAAAGGTAAAAAACTAATATGGACTTTGGGTGTCTATATTTTTCTTGTTTTAAGTATTCCTAAAACATAATGTAATATCCATGTACGTCAAGCATGAGTCTCAACAATAGAAGGAGGTTAGGCAGTTGTTCTTGGACAAAATCTCTTATAGGAGACTGTAGAGAAGGTCCATCTAATAAGGATTTTCATGTTGATAGCTCAATCTAGAAAATATTCACATGCAAAAAGACACCAGAAAACTCAATAGTTCTAGGTTGGAATCCTTTTTTTTTTATGAAATTTTCTCTGAGGATGGGGAATAGAATTATTCCAAATAGGGTACAACATTAACAAGATTCGTTGGGTCCTATGTGGTTGTAAAGAGGATCATAAAATTGTCTTACCAGTTGGAACTTCCTTTGATATTTCATTCCATGTATGCTATATTTCATGTATCATAGCTTTACTAATACACTCCAAACCTACATCACATACTTTAGTGAGATGAGATGTAATTGAATATGGAAACGTCCTTTGAAGAGTTTTTTGTGTGTAATATTGATTAGAGCATGAAGACACTATAAGGAAAGTACATTCTTATTGTATGGGTGTTATAGTAGCATGACTGAGTGCATGAACAGACCTTGGAATGAGAAGCTGATATACAATCATAGTGGATGAGACTCTATGTATACTTTACATATTTACCGTCAAAAGGAAAAAATAGGGATGATTTTCTATAAGGAGGGGAGGTTGTAATGACCCAAATTTTATACATAGGAATATATCATTGGTTTTTTCCTTTTAAATGATTCCTTTAATCTTGGAAAATGTATTTTACATCCAAGAGAAGGTCCTTGGTGTGCCTGGGATGGACCCGAGACCGATGGTTCAAAAAAATGGATACAGGCTGGGGTGAATAGTTAGTGTAAACCGTGCAGTTGCCACATGGGCACTTGCAGGTCTGCACTATTTATCTGCAACTGTGAGGACCCTGGCACATGTCCATGTGTCATGTTATTGATTTTAACATAAAAGATATAAATGATGTTTTAATTGTTTTTAGGCCATTCACAAAAACCAATTGATCTCAGTTTTGGAAAAAAATTAAAAATTTCCACTATCTCAAAATAAAAAATAATTATTCTTCTTTATCTTACCTCTAATGGAGAGATTAAAGGATTTATACACTTTGATATCAATATCCCTACAAGAGTGTGAATTTATATATTGTCTTCATCCAATTTCCAATACCTGATCCATCAGAGACATTGTATCCCATTAAGTGAGATATCATAGACCCTCTAAACCAATATTAGATTATATTTATATATATTGATCATTTTGGATTTAGGATCTTATGCCCAATTTTTATGGGCTTGGACTAAAAGTCAGATCTCTTCTATCCTACTTCTAATCTGAGATCGATATCAATAGTGGATTCACCTATGACCCTAAAATAGGTGGTCACATAGATTTTAATTTTAATTTTCATATTTTTGTATTTATTCAAATGTTCCTTGTGGAAAAAAATTTAATGATTATTTATAATATTGAATCATATATCTAAAATGACCCTAGTGTGTGGACATTGGTTAAATTAATCATGTTTAGGGGTTATGATATATCCTATACTCTATAAAGACACCTAATGGTGTAATACAATTGACCATTTTATGTCAATTTACCAAAATGACCAAATCATTTTTTCATATTCTGATTGAGTTTAAATATAATTGACCCTTTTATCATTTGTATTTTGATCATCCCAATATATCCCATGTGTGTTTGGACCTATTAGGATTGGATTTTACAAAATTTCCATGTTTCTATTTGATATAATTTTTTCTAATGATTCTGCACTTGTATTTGGAATTTACATGTTATGAAAATTAAATGAGATTCCTTGATTAAAATCTTTCGAATTTTATGATGTTTTCCCTTGAAAAGAACTAATGAAATTGAATTATAAAAGAAGGTTGAACCAATACCTTGTACTTATTATTTTTGTAATTTAAATATGTTAATTTAATTGATATAAAGATAATTGTTATTGGATATTATCAGGTATGACTGGGATAACCTCTTGACATAAAATGAACATATGACCATGTACTGATTTAATGATTTAATTTAAATGATATTTTATGGGTTTTCGTTATATTATATGATATGTGGTTATTCCATTAATATGAATATGAGATATTTATGAACATGAATACGAGGGTGGAATTCATACCCCAAGCCAGCTATGTATTAACGTGAATGAGTTGGATGAATTCTTACCCCATGCCAGCTATATAAATTTTAATGGGTGTGATGAATTATTACCACATACCATATATATATATAGGAATGTGTAGGAGGAATTATTTCCTCCGTTCCATCTTATTATATATATGTATATGGGTGGGTGTAATTATGAACCCACACTAGATGGTGATCTATATATACGTATTTATACATTGTGACTTGATTAAACATACCAGCCTTGGGTGGAGGTAGGTTGACCCACCAGATATCAAACTGGAACCTGAGAAAGAGGTTATTTATTTATTAGGAACTACATTACAAGCCATATAATAATATCACATTTTTAAATTATGAGTACCTACATAGATTACATGTAGAAAAATTTGGTTGTGGCCACTTATACTTTATCTCACATCCTACTCGAACCTCCCTTGGCACCTAAGAAGATTATATTATTGGATGTTCTGGATAGGGAAAAAGACCATATATAGGTTGTTAAATTGTACTTCTGAGCAAGATATAAGGAGAAAATGATTATGAATTGGCTCAATATGCTCATGGAAATACTTTGGTTCTTTTTGTTTACATTTTTACTATTGTATATCATTGTTGTGTCTACAAGATCACAATGTAAAATCAACATGACATGGATTCATATATTTCTCAAATAGTAGCCTCTATGGATTTTGGTTATTGTATTTATATATTTGTTTCTTTCACTTCTTCGTTATTTATTTTTATTTAAATTATTCTACTGATTACTATTCGTATATGTTGTATATGATTCTAGTACTATTTAAATTTTTTTCATCCACTATGTTTCTATGATACTGAGGTTTAGTCTCCCCATAGTACAACATATACACCCTCAATCATAGTCGACATCCATTGATTTATGGGTGTCATACCATGGGTCATGTGGCCAACTAGGATTGGGGAACAGGTTATGTGGCATCTGATTATTGGGAATCACAATTAAAATCAACTAAAAATTAGTGTAATGTTCTACTTGAATTTTATATTAACGAATAAATTTGTATAAATTGATTATTGTATTCAATGTACACTATCATTGTTACATTTTTAGCTCTTGAGGTTGAAAAATATGATGTGTGGTAAAAAATATTCAAATACTGACCTTGACTAGTGAATAATATAATAGGATATTTAACAAAAGATATAGGGGGTTAAGGTCATATATACGTTGAATGTAACCCAATCATGTATGTATTATTATATATCTGTCCATAGTAACATATTTTGTATCACTGACTATTTTCATATAAATTTCATAAGATGTGTGAATTTCTCGTGTATGTGAACCTTGTCCCTTTCAACTAATAAGCATTATCCTCAAATCAAGGATAATGTTTTATTAAATAAATCCCAAAGTGTTCTATATTGATGAATTAACTGATTACAATCATTAAGCATAGACATAATAATTTACCCTATCATAGGATTAATACATGTTGTAGTATACCCATTGTTGGAGATATGAGAAAAATATAAATATAAATTTAATGAAACTAAGAAATAATTTTTTTGGGAATAATTAAAAAATATATAAAATAAATCATATACAGGATATTTTTTCTACTTCATTTTAGGTGTTAAAAAACAAAATATTCGTGAATAATGTGGATTGAAAAAAATTAGACAATAAGATTTCAATATGGTTATATATTTTCACCATTTATCTTGTAAATGTATGGGATTCCACTAGTATTCATATAATTATATATTTTTTATACCATTTATATAAATCAGTTCATTCTTTTTATTTGATGGATATGATCTTGAATTTTTTGTTCCTCATTGAAATTATAATATTAATAAGGGATATTAATTAATTAGTTGGGGTATCAAAATCAAAGATATTTAATTTCCCAAGAGACCAACACAATAAAAGCCTTGGATAATATACTATGTTGAATCATTTAACACATTTATTATACCAAAACATTTAACAGTAGTAGTTGAAATAGTGTTGAGGATCCCCAATATCAATGTAATCTCTTAATAATGTGAAATTTTAGAGCATCAATATAAGATACTTAAAAAAATAAATAATATAGGGAAAATCTGTTATGTGGAAATTATAAAAATATACAAAGGAGGGGGTTTAATTCATTATTTTATATAATATTCACAGATTATGGAGTTTAATGAACTTTTCATTTTATGCTGATAAGAAGAATCCTCATCTATATGAAATATGACAAGTTAAAAAATAGTAATGATGAAAACAAATATTCATATAATTGTTTCAAGAAAAAATATCCTCTAGATTACACCATGAACACTCTCTCTACAAGATTTTTGATATTAAATAAAAAAGGTTATATTATCATTAAACCATAAAACCCACATATGTGTGCAGGTAGTTGAAACCATTTACAACAAGGCTAAAGAGAGTCTTTTGGATCATTTACAGGGAACTAGTAATCTATATATTTGTGCAAGTAGCTTCCATAGATCCATAATAGAGTATGAGAAATTTAAACTCCAATAAATTAAGAGTTTTATTGGTTGATCTTTTGGGTCAAAAATCACAGTGGCTACAACTAACAGAATATTGGACTTCTTCGTATAATAAAAAATACATAAAAAAAATACCTTTTGAGAGATTATTTATGAAAATTATTTTCAATATATTTTAAACCTAAAAATATAAATTGGTATAGTAGATAGAGATTTAAGTATTTGACATCCATGTAAAGACCCCCTAGAAAACAAAGGATTCATTAACTATTTTCAGTAGTTCTATATTAAAAAATATATTTTAAAATATACTGTAATATATATCATGTATCTTGTGTATCAATATTTGTAATCTGTTAAACATATATATAGAATATATATACTTTTTGGGTTTTTCATATCCAAGAAAGACACCTAATAGATAACGTATATCCAAGTTTAAAATATTCACTAGAATTGTTACATCCCTTTGAAATAGGAATGAATTAATCCATTGAATTAGAGTATTTTAATCCCCCGTTATGATACTTTTCATTGGTTATAAAAAATATATAAATAAATCATTAATACCATAAATACCATTCCATTCATAACATATAATATTGTGGATTTAAATATTATGTGGTTGAATAGTCATACATAAGGTTTCTTAATAGAAAGAAAAAAATACAAAACATAGGGTTGTATATAAAATTAGGGTTTATACACCATTTGATTTTTTCCTCAAAAATAGGTTTCTGAACATATACATAGTCTCTAAACGAAACATTCCCTTCTCAAAAATTCAAGGATCCTGAATAACTTAGGTTTCTTTAACAATACATTATCAACAGCTTAGAATTGGTGAACCATACTTGCTATTCAAAACATAGGGTTTATTTCTTTATAAATTGTTAGAAATATAGGGTTCATTCATTAGGCTACACTTATCAATGTTGGTTAAGAATAGTTTTTCCCTAACATACTAAAAATATATTCCAAATGTATTGATTATTATTTCAAGAAAATTAACATATTTTCTATAATTGCTGAATTAAAATTATAATGAATTTAATTTTCCTGAAATTATTTTTACATAATATCATTAGTATAACAAATAGGGGTATTGGTGGGAAACATAATGAATAAAATTTATAGTGTTTTTTTGACAATACATTACCAATAATCTCCCACTTTTTTATGGTCACAAAAACAAAAATGTAATTAACATAAAATATTAGATTTTGTAAACACTATGGAAATAAAATTTTATAGAAAACATTTTTGGTTTTAATTATTATATTTTCTTTCTATTATTTTTAATTCACATTATTATTTTGATAATAGAGAAATTGATACTAATTTATTGTGAATGCCAAGTTTACCCTATTTTCTCATTTTTTGAGATATAAAAAATAAAGCATATAAAATTTGAAAAAAAATTAAATAAAGAACATAACTAAATGTTAATGTTATTGTTAATTTTGAATGAAAAAAGACATTTGATCTGGTAGTGGAGATGAAGTAAAAATAATACATAGAAATTATATACAAAATATCAATTTTGACTGGCCTTTTTTGTAAATACTATATAATTACAATAGTGGTTTTGGTTAAAAAATAAATAAACAAAGGGGATTGTAGATTATGAAAGGTTTTGATGAGGATAGGTTTTTTGGTTCTAACAATTCTTGAGAATCTTAATTTTTTTTACTATGCCATTTTCCCAAGTAATCATTTTGAATTATTTTTAAAAAACATCATTAAAAAAATTATTGAATAAATTATTAATTTCAAACCCTCTATCATATTTAATTTAAAAAATTCATAAATGTCTTCCTCTATTTGAAGAATCTAAATAAGATTATCACTTAACCTATTGGGAAGTAGACTCATGGTTATTTTACCTGATTTCAACATATCTATAAGATACTTTTGATTTTACAACAACACATGTAGAGGTGAATTGTTAAATAAAATAGACATAGGCCTTTCAATCATATCATCCAATAATTAAGTGACGGGATGAAATAATTTGATCTGGTCTAGGGATGTTGTTGGTGCAGAACTATCCTCTTTGGACTAATTGATGCATTCCATTATCAATTTAAAATAGATTCCAAAATACCATTTGAAATCATAAAAATTTATTTTAGAAACAAATTTTAATTTTTTTTCCAAAATCATCCATCATTACTCTCTTGAAGGCATCAAAATATATTTCTATTTCTATATTTGAAATATATCCAGCGTAACTCTTTATATACATCAAATATTCATTCTATAGATTTTTCAATACCAAAGGTAACCATATTTTATATAACATAAGTTTCTTTTGTTATAAGAGTCTGATCTTACTCATATTCATGAGAAGTATCTTTCTACAGAGCTGTATAAGAGGCAACATGTTGTTCATAAACTTTACTTTCAGTCTGTTGTTCATCATGACAATATTTTACATCCAATGAAACTGATGGAGTTGCATCACCATTTCCTATTTTTTTACATTTGGTTTCTGATTTAGATGTTATATTATGATTTTCGGGTTTCTAACAAATTCCCTATTGACAACCACATTAGATGTTTTCATGTATTAATCTATAGTTCTAAAATTGATCATTCATTTTTTATTTTGGAAAAATATTTTATTCTAGATTCCTTATCTTTATCATTTCTCTAATGAGCTGATACTATAGATATTTTATTACCATTAACCCTTGATAAAATGGTTCTACTTGATTCTGATTTATTTTACAAACTAGAAAAAATTTTCCCTTAACTATACTCCAAGTGAAACCAAATATTCTTATGGAACCATGATTCATAACATTTCATTGACAGAATATAGACATCCTCATGGTCCATTACTAACATTTTTCTGATTTTGGTTAAACCAAAAAGAAATGACATGATATCTTTATAATTATTGTCATCATTAACAATTAATCTATGATAAAATTGGAATACTTATTCAGTTGTAGATATTAAGATATGTTGAATTTATAATGAGTAGAGTGAAAACATCTTATCATATACTCTTAAAGATATTATATCCTCTCTTTCTCCAAATCTATAATGAACATTCTTATATAACTATTTTAGTTAAATCCAAAAAAAATTTATATGTTCTTTATTAAACAAAAATTACAATCCATGAAAAGTAATTTTATTTTTATATAATTGATTCTTTTGATACATCCATTCAAAAAAGTGACATTTCAATAATGAATATTTTAGAAGGGGTTACATTGACTCTTTATATCGCTAGGTTCACATTCCAAAATTTTCATTGCCTTTGACATTTCAATGAATATAAAGAATGAAGGTTTTCGTAGTATAGTTTTTTAGGAGAAGTAGGATTTTTTAGAAGTTAAATATCTATGAAATAAAAGGAATCAGGAATAGAATGTTTTTTATGATTATTTTTATTAAAAAATATCGTTTCACATACCGATTACATAGGGTAATCATTCAATTTTAATTTTTAAAAAGATGTTCTTTTTCAAAAATTGAAATAATTTTTTTATAAAATATAGTCTAAATATAAAATAATTGAATTCGAACTAAAGAGATTTAAAATGAAATGGTTAATATATAAATTACTAAAATAAATTAGTACACATTTTATTTGAAATTAAATATTCTCAACTCCCCCTTATTAAAATAAAAAATCTTAGCTGGCGGTGGTTTAGAAAAAATATCATCTAGTTGATGTTCAGTATTTATATATTCAAAATATATATCATTTTTAAAAACATGAACATTTAGAAAATAATGTCATACTTAAATATGTTTTGTCCTAGAATGACTTATTATATTTTTTGAAAATACTAATTTCATTACTCTTATGACATAAAATAGGTATATTATCAAAATTACGTTTGATGTATAGTATAGTGTGTTTCCTCTAAAACACTTGTTCATAGAAACTACCATTAGATATCTATTATTCTTTGGCGATTTCCATATCAACTAACAGTCGTTTCATACTCTACCACGATACTAAATATATCCTTTGAAAGTGAAAGGTTCCATATGTGTATTTCCATCTAATCTACATATCAAAAGTCATCATAAAATTATGAAATTTCATAGAAATTAGTTTTTTTGGGGTAATGTATAGATAGGAAAATATTACCTTTTAAATATCTAAAAAACCATATAACTATAGTAGGATGAGATTATTTTGGGATTCCCTGAAATATAGAGCATAAACATTAATAAAATATTATGTATAGTCTACTAGTATTAAGATATAAAAAACTACATATCAAACCTCTATATAACATGTGCTGAACTTGTTTTCTAACTCCATCCAAATATTGTTCTATATTAGAAAACATGGGTGTTATAAAGCCTTACTATTTAATATTTCAGACTTATTTACTAAATGAAAAATACATTTAAATTTATTTAATATATTACCATAATATTTTTGATAAATTTGGAATCTTAAAAAGAAAATTAATTCTCTAATCATACTGATATCAAATTAATTTTTCATATGATTTTAGAAATAATTGAAAATATTTTTATTTTTTAATGAATAAATAACATCATTTAATTAACATGTCAATAATAATATATTTGGGAAAATGGATTTCATAAAAATAATAGGATCATCTAGTCTAACAAAAAATAATTTTTTATAATAAAATAACATAATCATTCATACCAATATCTAGGTGCATGTTTTTAAAATAATGTGATTAAGTATTTTTAAAAACAATATTTTTCTTATAATGGTTTTCAAACCCATAATGTTGTTCAATATAAACATCCTTCATTAAAAATCCATTTAAAAATGATGATTTAATATCTATATGATATAATTTAGAATCAATATGGTATGCATAAGCTATAAAGATTATAATTTCGTAAAATATGGAATCATGTTTGATGGCTTCATCATAATTAATTCCTTCAACATAATTATATAGTTTTTCTAATAATATAACTTTGTTTCTTGTAATGACAACTTGATCATCCTGTTAATTTATAATTACCGAATGGGATTCTATCACAGGATAATATTATGCTTTATCTACTAATTCAATATACATTATTTATATTATATTGGTTTAGTAATTAAAATATAGATAGTAACCAAATGTCTTCTAAAAAATAAATTTCAATAGTCATAGGTTCTAACTAGGATTGAATGGTAGAATAATCAGAATGGATTCTCACATATATTTTAATTTGAACTCCCATGTCTATGTTAAATACATCAATTTATAAAGGATTTCCCATTAATTTTCTAGATTTTCCATGCCAGTCACTTTCAGGTTCTTCAGAATTAGTTTCTTATTAACTAGAATGAATTTTATTTACATTATTTTCAAAAATTATTTTGGGTTAGTCAAGTTTCATGATGTCAAATGATTCAATAATCTCATCTATTTGATAATTCACATCAATAAAATATTTAGTTTCATTAACAATCTTGTGAAATGATTCATCACTGATCCTTGATTTTTTAATAAAAAATCTATTAATCTTATAAGTAGAAGAATATAATAGAAATATTACTTTATCAGCCTATAGATAAAATTTAACAAAGTTATATAATGTATTCACGATGTATTCCTTTCATCCCAAAATATTAAAGTAATTTTCTTTAATTTTACTATTATTAAAATATTTTAAGGGTGTATTTTAAATTATTTGTCTTTTTAAAACTCTATTCAGGATATAACAACATATGCTTTCATATTCTACCGAAAAATATATATATAAATGTTATATTCATTCTTAATTTTTGTTTCAATTTATTGAATCATTCCATTTCTTATTTCAAACATTAAATTTTTAAGGCATTATTTGTGTAGAGAAGGTGTGTCTAATAAAAAAATTTCAAAAAAAATAATTAAATTATTGATTAAAAAATTCTCATCCTTTTTCACATAAAATGGAAATTATTTTAAACACTTTTTAATTTTGAACACACATTGAAAATTCATTCACAAATAGTGAATCCATCACTTTAGATTTATAGATTGTAAACACATGTAAATCATGAGAAATAATTAACTAAACCATTAACATATAATTTTATAGCTAATAGATCTACAATAGATTGTAAAAAAATCATATGGATATGTTCTATAGGATTAATGTAGGAATTTTATTAATTCATTTAAAAAATGAAATGTGTTATTTTCTTATTTTACATGCATTAGAGAGTCTTTCATATTAAATCCAACAAATGGGAAAATTAGGAAAAAATTGTTTATTAGATGACTTAAATAAAGGATACATATTTAAATTCCCAAGTCTTTTATGCCATATTCATGATTCATTTTTCATAGTAGTTAACAAATTTAATATTTGTTTACAAAATTAATTAAGTCTTAATGTATAAATATTTTCAATTTCTAGTGCCCTAAATTTTAGTAGTTTACCTTTATAAACTAACTAGGAATTGTAATAAAAATAAAAATAAAATCCATAATCACAATGTTGACAAATACTTATCAAATTTTTATTTAGCTTTTTTTACATACAATACATTGTTTATTTATATTTCCTTTGGATCTCTAATAAATACAAATATTATAATGTATCCTTTTTAATTGTCGCTAATGGTGTCTAGACCTATATACATTTGTGTTTGTGTATGGAAATTGGTAGAGTTTCCACTCATGTGTTTGGATCAGCCACTGTCCGTATAAAATACTGGTATTTTTCTTATGGAATGTTTTCTAAAAATTAATTTATACATGTGTTTGTTTAGATATTCGTATTTTCTTGGATCCAACTGTGTCTACAAAAAATTATTTATGAATCCAAATGAAACTACTTTTTCCAAAGATATATATCTTTCTTAAAAAATATATTTAGAAATGAAATCCTTTATAATAAAAATTATTTGAGGATTTATTAAATAACTCTTTTTAGTGTAGTGACCATATATTACACAATAAAATTTTCTAGGATTTTCAAAAATAGTCCAAAATTAGATATTATATAACATTGTATTTTCTATCATGCTTCTTATTTTGTATTTTTCTTTTTTAATGAAATTTTTTTTCTGTGAATATCAATTTTAATTTTTTAACCATTATTTAAAATACTATTATCACTTTTATAAGATTATATATCATTCAAAATTTATTTTACCCTTTTTAATTATTAATTTAGTTTGATTTAGGTGAATTGAATTACATAATTAGATCTAGATGATGTTTTCCCATTACATCACATTCACATGAATTTTTTATTGAATATTTTTTAAGGATATATGTTTCATTATTAGTTAATAATATTTATATTCTATCATTGAATTGTTAGAAGCCAATTTACTATATGGGATGCAATTAGAGTTAGAAGAAGATGATTAATACAATCATACCCTTTATTCTAACATAAACGTAAACCACAATTTCTATGGATATTTTATTGTTTTTCTCTAAACAATATTTGTAAATGATATAAGAGTCTTCACATACACTCGACATAGCATTCGTGGAACTATTTATATTATTCTCATAATCAAATTTTCTCAAATTTTTATTTTTCATTTTTTATATTTCATACTTTAGTTGATGGAAATGAACTCTGACATGAACCATATTATTCCATTCATAATCACTTACTTTTATAGATTTACACTGATCAATTATAATGTATCTATTAAAGGATCTCATATTCTTATAGTATTTTCTAATCATTTTGTCTATGTGAGCATATTCAATGTTAGAATGAGATTAGTATGAATGTTTTCAGATTTTATCATTTTCATCTGTGTTATTTTCACACTTTTGAGATATCACCATTAGGATTCCATTTTATATATTATCTTTTGATCTTCACCTTCCTCTATCATATCTCCTCCATACAGCAAAAATTTTCTAACTAATACCTTCAACAAAATTATTTTTATCAGTGATGATTGTCGAATAAATTTAAATACTGTATTCCACTTTTCGTGTATTATTTTCAATAATTTGAATTCATTATCTATTTATGAAACTTGATCACCCATAAAATTAATATTTTGTGTATTTATTTCATTATTCTGTTGATTGTTGTGATGTATTCTTCATCATACAACCTAAAGGGGTCAATTTTTTTTGTTTTGAACCAGCATACCTAATTTCTCTAATATTATATGTTCCCTCATATTCGAAAAAAATTATTTCCCACATTTCATAGGAGATAGGGTGTTTTGATACTCAGTTGAACTTTTCTAGTCTAATTTCACATATGATGGAATTAATTTATTTTCATTTTATATCATATTCAGCATCTTTTTCAATATCACATGTTTCTGGTTTCATAGGAATATTCTAAGGAATATAGATCTTTGAATAATTTTTGAATAAAATATATTTTAGGTAGATGATAATCCATGATTTCAATAATTAATATTTTTCAACATAATAATACAGATCTTGAATCATATACATACATTCTCTTGGATTATTCATTGGAATATTCTTCCTACAGACCAATTCATTTATGATTTATATAGCTTCATTTGTAATATCAAAAATCTTTCTTATGATACCAATTGTAATGTAAAAATAATATGAATTTACAAAAGTGGGGGATTGATTCATTTTAATAATCTCCATAATTTTATGTGAATAAATCAATTTTATTATGAAAATATGCATTATTCTCTTCTTTAATAAGTATGAGCAGTAGATAAATAGTAATGATGAACATAACTATTATTATTGTGATTCATGAAGAAATACACTCCATTCCACACAACCAACTCTCACTCTACGTTCTTGATGATTTTCACTAAAAATGACCCCTTATCAGAAGACCTTCAAATCTATATTTGAGAGTAGGCAGTTGACACTTTTAACAAAAAAGGATAAAATGGTCCTTGTGGTTCTTTTATTGGGTGCCAGTTATCCATAATATAGTTCAATAAGAAGAAGTTAACCACAATTGATTAGGAGAATTTGAAACTCTAATAAATCAAAATATTTTAATTTATTTATTATTCTAGAAGAATATCATAGTTTCTATATCATGTGAAAGAATATGTTTCTTCCTCTTCGAAGATAAAATTATTTATGAAAGAATATATTTGAAAAATATTGTTTTAAAATTATATTGAATAAAAGTAGAAATATATAAAAAATAGTAGTTACAACTAAAAAAGATTGAAATATAGAACTTTAGTGTGCAAAATCATAGAAGACTACATATTCATTCATTCATTTCAATTATTTTGTATTTCATAATATATTAAATAATATACAATAATATATGTCATTTGTCATGTGCATCGAAGGTGAAAATATTCTGAATATATAAATAGAACATATAGCATTCTTTGGTTTTTCTGATGCAAGAAATTTTTCTGGAAGATCACGTATATTCAAATTCTAACCAATTAGGATGGTCATAACATTACTTGTAAGTGGGAATGATTTACTCTATTGAATGTGAGTATTTTAATCAACCATAAGGATCCATTGAATTGCTTATAAATAATTATTAAGTTGATATTTTTACCATCATTAGTATTTAAATAATCACATATATTATCAAAAATTTAAAAACTAAACTATTCAATAGTCAAATTTTCGGTTCCTCTATGTAATGAAAAAATAGAAACCATAGGGTTGATTGAAAACATAGGGTGTACGTTCCAAAAGTTTTTTTCCGAAAACATATGTTTCATAACTTATTATGATTTCCTTAACAATACATTCCCTTCACATAAATGTTGTGTTACCTACTAGTTTAGGGTTCCTTAACCATACGTTCTCAACAAGAATTGGGTTGATGATCAAAATGTGATGTTGTGAACAGAGGATTCCTTCCTTATATGATAAAATTAATGTAAGGTTCATTCCGTAATCTATGATTATAAATGTATGATATGAAAAATGTTTTTAGGATTCAGAATAAATTTTTTTGAAAAACATTAAAGAGTTTTCCAAAAAAAATTAAAACATTTATATAATCCCTGAATAAATATCGCAATGAATATTATTTTCATGATATTAACTTAACATATTATCAGTATTCAAACACACAATGGTATTTTTCATCATTAATATAAATAATATTTATAGAGTATTATTGACACAATACATTCCCAACAAAATGTTGTCTGTTAGGGATTACCTATATTTTCAAAGGATGTATGCCCATTTGTATGTACATTCATTTCAACTCATTTGAATAATTGTTTGTATCATATGTCTCTTATTTATAAATTTCATTATTGAAATTATTTTTGTAAGATATTAAATGATGAAATTGTATATTTTATATATACAATAATCATAAAAAACATCACATAATCAAATTCAACCATCATAGAAAATTTAGAGTCATTCTCATATTGTTGTTTTTAAATTTTCCCTCCAAATAAAATAACTTACATTATTTAGAAAATGATTTAGTTTATAATGTTAAGTTATTTTAGTAACCTAATTACTATTAGATAAAAATCCAATTTTGACTCAATATTGAGAAGGATTGGTGTTGATAAATAATCATCGAAAAACATTTCCATTATGAAGTAGTTTAAATAAGGTTCGCCAACAACAAAATAATGTTTTATATGGAATTCATTGATTCAAAAAAATTATTCGACCATTATCTTGATGATCAGTCTGAGGGATTTGTCGTGAAGTTCATAACATAGTGACAGCAATGGGAATAGGGTATGTGATAGTAACCCTCGATAATTGGTTATAACATAATGAAAAAGAAGGTTAACAAAAACCAATAAAGTTGATGTTAGAGTAATTCAATACATAACATTAATAGAATGTTTTATATAAAATTATAGTATTGATAATCTTGAGAATTGATAAAAAAGAAATAGTATACCTTTAATAGTTTCATTAAGTTTTTTCATACATTATTTCCATTGATTATTTACCTCTTTCTAGGATGAAATATTTTTATTTCATATAGTTGGAATAGTTTTATCCCCATTTGTAATTTTTAGTCTTTTGGAATGTTCATCTGGGGAATTATTTTAACGTATGTTTTTTTAAAATAAAATTTCATAGTTAATCAGCACATTTATATTATTGTAACCAAAAAGTTCATACAATTATAGTCTTAAACCGATAAAAAAGTACCTAACCATTAATAATCAATTCTGAAAATTTTAGATCTGATGTGGTTCACAATTAGTTGTATATATTTGGAAATTGGTTGTAGTACAAATCATTTTCTATTAGGATTGCTGCATTTGTCAATTTTCAATGAGTATGAGAACATGATATGAATGAGTAACCCTACAATAGTTTATTTATATATTTCAAATATTATAATATTATCATAAATTAATTTTCTATCATATATTTGAATATAAAAAGGTCATGAGGTTCCCTCCACGTACACAGTCATGTTCCCGAACATGACTTCAACCCATGTGGGACATCCCATTTAATCAATACATTGGGTAACCTATGTAACCACCCTCCTCTATCCGAGTGGTGGAGTAAATGGATTTCACTCCACCACATGTCTATGTATTTTCTGAGATACACATTTAGTCTACGTAAGGACGCAGACTCTCTATGATAGTGGTCACATGTCGTGTCTCCGCATCTGGTCGCCCAGATCTTCAGCTGCTGCTAGGTGGGATCCATATTCTCTGTCCATCTTTGAGCATGTCATGTAATTCTCCATGTGTAGAGAAGAATACCCATCCATAGTTGGGCCAACCCAACATAGTCTGTTCCTTAGGAAACACTCTAGGTTGATTGGAATTTTTTAGAAGTGTCATTCTTCATCACTTTTTTCCGGGGATCCATTGATCCTTGATCCGGCCATTCTATCATCATGATACTGAAGATATGAGGTTTCCCTGCTATTGAAAATTTTTTTGGGAGGTTTCATGGGTTCGATCAATAATTAATAATCGATTCGATCATTTGTGCGAAGAATTATGGAAGAAATTTTTATCCTGAACAATGTCGATTCGTCTTCTACCATCGTTGTCTCACCTTAATTGAGTCATCATGATGTCATACATTGAATTTTGGTTAATTTCATTATGAAACCAACACGAAAAGTTCCATTGTTCATAACCCCATGAAGAAAATGAAGAAAACAAGGGTTTGAAGGAATAACAAAAATATAAATAAATGATAAAAACACATCCTCCTTCATTCTTCATTTCATCGATTTTCTCCCATTTGGAATATTAAATAGGACGAATCAAAAGGTAATCCAATAATTATCACAAATGAAATTTCCCAAATCATGCCCCAAACGAAAATGAAAATAACTCCCACCAACACGGGCACATGATTCGTGGATCAATGTGTTTATGGGATGATCCATGTTTGTCATTTAATTGAATAACGTGGAATAACTAATCCAATATATCAATCCCCTACCTCAAATGTAGATGAAGCAGAAGAGTGGTCATTCTCTGGGATTCGATCTCACTACGCAATGATATATATTTTGTCATCCATCAGTGTTCGTTAAGAATCCTCCAAGGTTGGATCCTCTCTAAATCATGAGAGGTTTCATGGGAGGTTTACAGGGTTAATATTCTAGCCATGGGATCATGCTTATTGAAATGGAAAATAATGGTCACTGAGTTATTGAATAGTTTAACAAAGTTATTTATTTATTTTTGTTAAGATGACCAAAAACTAACATTTTCATTATACTCACACCGGTTGTTGTTATTCCCTACCTATGGCTAAGGTGCTGTCTTGAAGGAAATGGTACCCTCAGATTTTTGATCCGGGAACCAGTTTAAATGTTTTTCTACTTTTTTAGAAAAATAGCTCATGCATGCCATTTAAAAGATTAACTTGATTTCAAACATTTATTATATGAAATATAGGCCTCGAAATCACACGTCGTCAAAAAATAGTCTCGAAATAATTCCATATATTAATTAAATAAATTACATGGAAAATCTGAGACGTTACATTCTCCCCAGCATAGGGCTTTACATCCCAGAAATCCAAAATAAAATGCTACTCAAAAATATGTGAGTACTATGAATGGATCGCCGCCTCCTACTCCCATGTGCTATCTTGAATTTTCCCATGATTCTACCAGACATGCACCAATAGAATATATTTACCATTAAGAATCCTCTCATTATGATCCTCGATCTCTACTAGGTTCTCAACAAAGGCTTCTCCATCCTTGATGTCTATATCACCCACGTCGATGATGTGTGATGGTTCATTTACATACCTCTATATCTACGACACATGGATGAAATCTTGTACCTAGTGCAAGAATGGTGATAGAGCTAAGTTTAATGAAAACATTCCAACTCTGTTCAGTATTTGGAAAGGGCTGATGAACCTTGAAGATATCTTTCGGCCGTGGCTAAATCTCTGTAACCCATATCAGTGCGAGACCCAATGGAATACATGGCCTCACTTGTACACCTACTAGTGTCTATGTTTCCTATCACCATAATAATTCTTCCATATTTTACAGTTTTCTTCTTCACCTAGATGATATGCACCTTCTCGGTGGTAGGTCACACTACCTCTAGAACCATGAGTGCTGACTCTCCTGGGTCAGTCAAGAAAAGCAATGATCTCCAGGGTATCCCATATAAAGCCTTGAATGGTGCCATTCCAATGGTGGAGGGGTTGATGTTGTTTTAAGAAATCTCCACTAGTGTTCAGTGGTCCTCCCAACTATGACGAAAGTCCAATATATAGGCTCACAACATATCTTTCAGAACTAGAATGGTCTTCTCCGTCACACAATCTGTCTGGGGATGGAACATTGTGTTTAAGCACAATTGAGTCCCAAAAGCCTCCTACAATACCTTCAACAACTGGTATGTGAAGTGGGCATCTCGATCAGAGAATATTGTTGATTGGATGCCATGATGCCCAATAATCTCATTCTCATAATGGCGTCCCGATCACTCTATGTAACTCTTCTCGCTGCTGTCTGGGAAGTGGTCCAACTTGGTGAGTCGGTTAACGACTACCCAGATAAAACCATTCCCCTTGGATGTTTGTGGTATGACCATCACGAAGTCCATAAATATTCCTTCCCACTTCCACTCTATAACATTTATGGGGCAAGATAACCAGACTAAAACCTGGTTTTCAGCCTTCACCTGTAAGCACGCAAGGCATTGAGAAACGAACTCTTCAACTTCCTTCATCATAACTGACCACCAAAACGACCATTGGTGGTCCTAGTACATTTTCACTACTCTAGGTTGTACCACCAATTGGGTGTATGAAACTCCCGTAGGACCTCCTCACGCTATGCCACTAGTAAAATTGTGCATCCTTTTAAAAGTAAAAGGTGCTCCTCACCTTGCACATATCCATCAGGAGCATGTCCTATAGAAAACATAGAATGTAAGGTCTTGCATTAGACATTCCATAGTTGTGCCTCCCTAACTCAATGTAATAGTGGTGGGGTGACATCCATCGACTGAAGGTAAACTTCATCCTCTCAGTCCACGAAGGATAACTATAACAAGGCCAACTACACTGTCGCCTCACTCAATAGACTTGAGGTCGATCCCATGCTAAGAGAATATTCCACATTGTCCCCCTTCCCAAGAGTATAGGTGATCTAGAAATTATATTCATAGTGGAACTCTAGCCCAAACATTTATCTCACATTCTGACCCTTCTATATTAAGATGTGTTTGAGGGTTTTGTGATCATATTAGACGAAATTCTGCTCACCCATAAGGTAGTGTCACCACATATTCAATGAAAATACTACTAATACCAACTTCAGATCAAGGATTTAATAGTTATTCTCATGTTGTATTAGATGGAATGACCCATAATCAATCAACACATGTCCCTACATTAAGACACAACCATGCTAGACCTTGATGCATCACATAAGACTATGTACTAGACACCATCCTTCAGTAATATCATGAATAGGGAGCTCTTCAAAATCTATCTCAACTACTTGAAAACCTATTGGAACTTTTCCATCCAAATAATGTGTTTCCCCTACCAGGTCAAGGCTATCATTTGTGCTGATTTATAGAAGAAATCATGAATGAATATCTAGTAATATTCTTCTATCCCATGCAATCTCTTTACATTCATCACGCTTTGAGGTGGCTCCCAAGTTAAAACTTCTTCCACCATGCCAGGGCACATGACTACTCCATCTGTTTAGATGACATGTCCCAAAAAGTGTACCTCATGAATCCAAAACATGAAATTCAAGTTCTTCCCATAAATCAGGTTCTCTTGAAGTATGTCTAGAACTATATATAGGTGTCTCGTGTTATTATCCTATAATGCCCGGTAAACAAGGATGTAATCAATGAAGACCACTATGAATCATTCAAAATACAGCTAGAAGATCTATTTAACATGTCACATGAACAGTGTGGTGGAATTCATCATGTTGAAAGGCATCACAAATTAATTATTTTGAACATAACTGCATATGAATTATGTCTTCGGTATATCCTCATCCCGTACTCAGAACTGGTGGAATCCAAATCGAAGATCAAACTTTGAGAACCAATTTTTCTATTATTTCTATTGAAATTGTTTGATGATCCTTGTAAGGGGATACTTTTTCTTCACCGCCTCCTAGTTTAGGCACCAGTAATCCACTCAAATCCATCAACTCATGTCAGACTTCTTGAAAATAAACCGAAGATGCCCAGGGTGAAAGGCTGGGTCTCATGAAGCCCTTCCTCTACAAATCATCTCGCTACATCCTCATCTCACGCAACACTACTGGATCTATTCGATATGACGGTGAGGATATCAGTGTCGTACCCAGGTATAAGTCGATGAAGAAGTCGATCTTATAGCGGGAAGGTAGTCCTGAATCATATTCGAGAAAGATGTCCTTGTACTCCCCCAAAATTTATGGGAACTGGAAGTTAACAACATCTAATTCTCTGTGGGTAAGGATAGCCAACTCAAGAGTGATTAGGTTCACCCTCCAATGCATTAATCCATCATGTGCTTACTGGGTATCCTTTTCACTAACAATGGAAAACATTATCCCATCACTGTGGAAACACTTCACTCTTTTCCTAAAGAAGTCAATCTGGGCATGGACCGAATATGACAATTCCATCTCGATAATGACACCGTATGGCCTCCACACTTCCACCATGAGGTACCCACTAAAACTCTCGCCTCCAAGGGTAAGATGAAAGTACCTACAAATGTGTGTGTTCAATGACTCCCCTAAAGTAGCTATCTCCATGAAGAAGGTTTGAGGCGACGACTCTACTAGAATATCTTGGTTTCTCACAAGACATGTGGCGAGGATATAATGACTATCACCAGTGTCTATAAGTACAACATAAAACGAATGGAAGAAGCAAATTTTACATCAAATAATTCATGGATTACTTGGTTCGTATGGCTCAACCACATGTATATGTTCATTCCCCCACCCCCCATCTCCCTGATCTTGGTGCGGACCTCCATGGGTGGTCATGAGAGTAGATCAAATTTTATTCCACCACCTGAAGCCCTCATTATTCCTCTACCACATCCACCGACTGGTGGGTATAATTGCTCCTCTCTCAGCCTCTCCATCGGTGGTCCATACAACACCACTTTATCAGTTACTCGATGGGTCAGATAGTCTCTAGTGATATGTCCCCTATCATCACATCTGTAGCATCACCACCCCTAGGCTGATGGGTTCCATCTTGAGTGCCCTGGACTCTCAATCCCCTATCATGGGTTCTCATGTGATGTCTTCGATGTACCAAACCATGTTCCTGATGTTATCTCCCTGCTACCGAGGTATATGTACCTGTCTATATGCTGCTAACTACCATTGGTTGCCTCTACTTTGCTAAGAAGTTCTCTATCACCAAGGCCCACTTGAGCACTCTAGCATAAGTCGAAATTCATAGAGACCCCACACTATCTCGGATGACCCATAATAGGACATTATCAGAGGTCTGATATCTAAATTATATATTTCTTACCATATTCATCGATTACATGTAGAGGGTGGTGAACCTTTATGAATAGTGAGGCACCATCAAATTTCCTTACTGGAGCTGAAGAAGCTCCTGGATATAGAGTACTATTAACATAAAAGGAGAGAACTCATCCATAAAGAGTCACTCAAACTCCATCCACAATATAGACTCCTCATCACGAGTCTTCACGGTCAAAATCCACCATCATCCTACCGAACCCTAAAGAAGGATCTATCATTGGATCACCATCTAGTCCTATAGTGTCCACAGATGATGGAAAACTCTTGTAACCACCACATTCTAGTCCTCAGGTTCATTAGGGTAAGTCTCACCTTCGAACGTGTGGGGTCTCTATCTCTAAAAGCCATGGAGCTTGCTCAGCCTACTCCCCTCATCTATTTGTACTGCAGGTACCAATGGATTATCCATTGTTGGAGGTACATTAGGTGCACCACCTAGAGGTAGGTCATGGGTAAATGGTCCTTATATTAAATCCACATCACTGAGGGGGTCATCGTCGTGATCGAGCAACAAAATTCAAGAATCTATGAATCGCAGAGGCATCCTGTAAGGAAACAAAATGTTCCATGGTTAAATAGTATATCCTGATAGCTAACATTGAATGACATAGAATACACAACCCACTCTCATATGATGCATGCATCATTCTTTTATTTCCCTCCAACTAGTGTTTTCAAATAATGAGTCGAAAAGATGGCTTTCAGAGTCATGGTGTATGGATACATCGGCCGCCTGCACCAAAAATGGATTCTATAGCCTCAAATCCAAGCTCAAAACACATAAAACTGTTTCCCCAAATAAAATCTCATGGACTCTCAGTCCTATTGTAGAACCAACAAGCTCTGATACCACTCTCTGACATCTCATCCTAGTGGGGCCCATTCCCTGACTCCCCATGCCCGCCTTTAATAGGCTAGGGGCTAGTGACTAGCCCCGAATAAGAATATCACTAACATGTTAGAAACATCTCTTGTACCTATACACACGATCACATCTCCAAGCCCAAATATTCTGAAATGTATAAATCACTTAGGAGAAAAATGCATGCATACAACTAAACCCAAAAAACCATGTATAAATGTAACAACCCGAGATTTTATAAGATATATTTCATTTTATTTATTTCTTATCTTATATTGTACACTACACCAAGATTATATTGCGCTATACACAACACTGTATTATCTTGAAGTATACACAACACTATTCTTGGATCGTTTTACCCACAATTTCAAGTTCGTTTGATAGTAGTTATTTTACGCATAATTGAGTGTATATATATACATATATTCAATGTATAATTGAAATATGGTTGGATTATGTTATACACAACAACAAAAAAGTCTTTCACTACAGCAACCCTGACTTGGCTTGCATTACACACAATCACGACCTTCCTCGAAAACGTGTGTTGTACGCAATACCTGGGTTCACTAAACAACGATATATGGTTATAATATTATTATGAACTAGCCATTATGAATATTATTAACTAAATATTGAATTTTATAACATTAACATTCATCTTAAGCATTTTCTAGAACATGGTATGAGAACAAAACAAATTATTTGGGTAAAATTAGTATTTTTCAAAAAATACAGTTATGCCGCCTTTTGATGGCACACCCATTTTATATATAATTTTTGACATGTTTATATGTTCAATTTGACAAAATAAAATTCTTCTTTTGAAAAAAGATATAAAAATTTATTTGGATAAAATTTTCATATTATTCTGATAACATTCATATTATAATGAATAGTAAAAACACGCTATATTTTAATTAAAAACATCTTTTTTCATCGCAATAATTTATATGGTTAAATAATAATATTGAATGGTTATAAAGTATAAATAGAATATGTCTTTACCATTTAATATTATGTACTTCATTACCATTAATTTTACATTTAATTCATTGGTAAAAATATTTCAATCTTTTGCAATGTTTTATCTTTTTGGACTCGTTTTCTTAACAACGTGATTAATATTTAATTAATTTCTGAAACTTCTATGATTTTAATTAGAAAAAATGGATTCCATATTTGGAATTAGTAGTTCCAAATTATTTTAATAGGATACTTTTTATTTTTTGGCACTATGAATAGTAACTACGATATATTTTATTTACCATAGTTAAAGGTTAATCAGGTAATTGAGGGTAAATATAATATTATAAAATACTCTAAAACTTGTATTAATATAATTGGAAGACTAAATTTCGTCCTATGACATATTTCGGTCGAAATGGAATCCATTGGAACCCACTTGGACGTGATTAAGACCTTTTATTTATTTTATTTAAAAGAAAGTGAAATATGTCTCACTCAAACTTTAATAATTAAACTATTTTAATATAACGTCATACCAAATAAAAATTCTGTTATAAATACTCATTTGAAATATAAATTGTTATTATTTTTCATGTTAATTTATTTGTAATTTTTAAGATTTATTTATTTACCTTATTAGCTTATACATTAATGATACAGAAATTATTTATTTAGAGAAAAATCAATAATATAGTTTTTATTGAAAAAATATGCACATAAAAAGGAAAAAATACCTGAACAAGACTTATTGTTAGTTTATATATAATCCCTAATAATAAAATGGACGAATTGGTGACCATTTGTATCGTTATAAATAATATTATGACACTTGTATTTTTTTATTTAAAATGATTCCAAAGTTGTCACCTTCATAATTTAATAAATATAACAATTTTCATGTTGTGATTTTAAGATGATAAATTCGAGTATAAGTATTATTATGAAAAAAATGATGTTTATATTCAGAATAGGATTTTATTTTTAATTTTATGCAATAAATAAGTCTATTAAATAATTATACAAAAATGTTGTAGTAATTATTTTATTAAGAGATATACCAAATAAATGTCTTGGAAAATATTAAAATAAATATTATAAGAACTATTTAATGTGCCCCACTAATTTTCTAGACACATATGACATGTTACGACTCTATTAAATATTTTTTATATAATATATCCTCTACGTGGATTTTATTTAAATTAAAATAAACGAATAGTGTCAAAATTGACACTATTGTTATTTTATAAAAATTACATATTGTAAAATTGTTTAAAAATCACAAAAATATTTAAAAATTATAAATTGAAATTTATATGTAAGATATTTTTATAAAGTATCTAATTATGAACAATTAAAAAAACATAAGAAATTATTTATAACAATTTAAACGTTATAATCTTATTACCCCAAATAAAATTAAATAGATTAAATAAGGATAAATCAAGGTGATAATGTATAAAATAAATTCCCAACATGTATAAATTTTATTGGTTGATGATATTACAACCCTATATCATCTAATATTCTCATTTGAGACATTTTTTGAGGTTTTAATGTGAGGTTTAATTTATTATAAATTAATATTTGTTATGTTACAAAAGGTGCATCTCTCCACCCTTATAAAATGGTCACCCCTTACCTATTCTATTCATACCCTTTTGAGCCTTTAAGCTCAGAAAAACCCTACAAATTCCTCTTCTAAACCTCTATAGTTATATCATAGAGGTTCTTTTTTCTCAAAAGACCAACTATAGTTCCATAAGAAGAAGTTTAAAGGATGTGCATCGATGAAGAGGTAATCGCGTCTACCGACTCTTTCAAGTTTCTTTCTTCTTCTACTTCATCTTATTTAGTTATTTCATTATAAAGTAATAACATCAGTATTAAATATATACCAATTTTTTTATTATAAATATGAAACAACCGTATTTAACCTTCTATCCATCCTACGGAAGACGAAAACACCGCACGTGCGTTCGTACGGAATACAGTCTCCACGTTGTGGTGTAATCAGTTTATCCACCATCACCTTACTTGGATGGGTATAATGGTGAAAAAATTAACTATATATGGTAATTATAACATCATACTAATTCTGAGATATTATGTCATCCACTCCACTCCAATTCAATAATTATGGGAACGATATCATCGCTCGTGCGTATGTACGGATTACCGTCTCCACGACGTGATGAGATTAATTCTCCATGTTAGCCATTAAAGAATTATTATAAAGTATATATAATGAATAATAAAAATATATATGACATTATAAAGACAGTAGATTTATGTATATATATATATTTCATTTACTTAATTCCATTCAATTCAATAAGGAAAGGAAAACAATGTTCATGCCTACGTACGGTGTACCGTCTCCATGAATGGTGTATTTCATTTCATTTATCTATCTGTTATATATATATACTTAATATATATTTTATATAAATCATGATTTTAATCTTGGAATTAATTAAATCATGATATAAGTAATAATAATATCAACAACAAAAAGTCCAACCACATATGATAAATAGAACAATTTTACCCAAAACATTGCTTTAACATGTAATTTACAAAAGAACGGGTAATATAAAGTTATAAGTGAACCATATATAATATCATAACAATTAATATGATTCATTAATAAGTCAATGAAATTATTTAAATAATTATACTGGAGACTCGGACACATACAAAGGAAATTAGACATAAGGTAAGGGATAATTTTGAAAATCTCATTTTCATCCGAGATTGCTTATATGTAAGTACTTACTAGGGTTATATTTTTCATCCATGACCATAAAATGTTGTTCATAATGTGTTTAGTATTATTTAATGTATTCTTAATGGCATGTTTACCCCTCTTTTACTTTTATATTGTGTTATGTAAGGAATCGTTCTTTTTTTACCATACGATGAACTTTTTGACATTTCAGACAAAATTACGAAAGAATGTTTTATTAACTTATACGGCGTGAACAGATTTTAACAGTTTGAGAACACATTATATTCATGAAGCTTCCTATACAAGATTTCATAATTATTTTCAACACAATCCACTTCTTTTAAAATTGAATGGAATTTTTTGATAAGAAAAAGATTTTAAAGAAGAAAGTATATTTTCCACAAGAATTCATTTCAAGTGTTTTATCAAAACCATTCTCCATATAAGATGACATTATTTCATATGTGTATGTTTCAAGTATAATGCCTCTATTATTTACATGGTTTAAATTTTTTTATGATGAAATGATATCCATTTGTTTTATATGGATTATGTTATGATGGGATGATTTTTATGAATTTTTTTTATTATTTGGGTCATGATAAATGATTTATGTTTATGATGTGGCACAAATAAGAATGATTTCATAATGAGATGGGTGGGACCTATATCTCCCTCCAATGAATTGGGTAAATATTTATATCTCATGAGATAGACATGGATGGAATGGTAATTTAATCTGGTTCAGTGTTACAGGACTGGAACGAGGAGTGAACTCGATTCAGAAAGGGACTTTGTCCACTAAGATGGTCTTGGCAATGATGCCTTGGCTACAATGGAAATAAAATAAAGTGATTAATGGTTTTCCACAATTACATGATTTATTCCCATGCTATTTTATGATGATTGATGTTACATTATGATATATTCCATACGTACTACCATGTTAAATGTCATTGCTCATGATTTTGATGTTTAAACATTTTGTTCATGTTTTTAAGTTCAAATGTATGTGGTTTGTTTTATTTTCTCCATGCTTACCCTTAATGATAATTTAATCTCACCTTTTATATGTTTTCTTTTCCCTAGGATATAATTAATGTTTTTATGTAAGAAAAAAAAGGTGAAGATCTTTATGGGAGATGATGAAGATCTTTCACCATGATTAGAAGATTGTGTTTCGAGTTTCCAAAGACACTAAACTATTACGGTCCTTTGGTGTCTGTTTTTGTTATGTATTATATATTCCTGAAAAATTAATGTAATTTCCATGTACAGCATTCTTGGGTCCCTACAGTTTTTATCAGAGGAAAGGTTTAGTTAACCATTGGAAACTTGGATGCGAAACCATTAGTGAGATCCCTAGAGATATTTATAAGGTATGTCTAGGGATGTCCCTAAGGTTTAGTATAAGTATAGGTTATAATCCAAGAATTATGCTAATGATCGTAAAATTTAACCTAAGATGTTAGATATTGAAGTTACTCCAACATGATTATTATTTTTTCCTCACACACAATTCTAATTGAGTTTTAGAAAATGGATGGAAATAAGAAGATTCCCAATAATGGAGGATATGATGGAGAATGGAAAGATATTATTCATGAGAAACCAAATGAAATTGGATCTGGAAGTCCATACATCATTATTATGCCTAATCAGCATTCTCATAATATGATCAATAATCTCAACTTTTGTAAGTTTCCCAACTCAGCTAATAAGAGAAATATGGAGTTTCATGATGATCAAAGAGGAAAGAAATTTCAATTTCCATCATTTAAATCTTGTGGGAAGAGGCATCAGGAAGAATATTTCAAAGGAACATAAAGATACTTTGGGTGTGGAAAAGAATGACACAAATCCAGTAAGTGCAAAGTAAAAGGTTCAGTTAACACCAGGGACATGGATAATGGTATTTCTACGTCATCAACAATGATTAAATGTTTTAAATGTGGAATGTATAGGCATTATGAAAATGAGTTCCCTATGAGAAAATATCTTGAAGAGAATATGTGGATGATGATGAAGATACTAAAAATGATATATGATATGAATGAAATGACGAAGCTCAGTCAGTGGTTTAAGAAGGTAGTGGAATGATTGTATGTTTATTAAGAATAGTGTGTGGTACTATAGAATAAAAAAATCTAAGGATTGTTACACTATTGTCTTTCCTTGAGCATTTGAAAGTATATGATGAATGGTACCAGTAACCATGAAAGGTTATTCAAATATTTTTTGGAAGGTGGATTATATGTGCATAATGAATGGATAATTAGAAAATAATATTTTGGATATTATTAATGAGATCCAGACATATATAAGGACAAATTGATATCATGGTTTGATTATATAGATATTTTGGTATTTTGGAATGTGGAAAGAGTTATCTTTTGACTGCATTCATGTTTTCACTAATGTTTATTGTGTATTCAGTTTTCAAGAGAATACATGATTAAGGTATTAACATGTTTGGAATGTGACCAAAAAGATATATCGTATGATATATGGGGGATAAATGATGGTATTCAGATGCTCGTTAGATGACATTTCTAGTAATTGTTTTCTTTATACTATGAGCATAGACAAAAGTGTTTTAGATAAGCCTAATGATTGAAATTGTTTATGTTGGAAATAAGTAAGTATTTTTTAATGATATAACTTTTTTCGATATTATTGATGGGATATTATAATAGCGTAGTTATAGAAAAAGGACAACCTGCAGGACGTGAAAAAAGCCATCACATCGGACAAGGTTGCGGGAATCGAACCCATAACCAAAATACAACAGGCCTTCATCACTTACCACTGTCCTACAGGAAGTCCCTGGTTAGTAGAAACAAGTTTTTGATGTATAAGTCCATTTTAGGAACCATATACGATTAATCTCACCATATATGGACTTATGTATATAACATTTTCTAGCCTTATGTTTGAGATAGATGGAATGACCTATCATTATATCACATGATCTGATAACACATAATAAAAGACAAATTCAACTTCATTTCTTTAAGATATGAAGTAGAAATTGCTAAAGGCACAAACAATAGTGAGATTGTACCAAAATCTAGTAAGTATTTATTCTATTTCAAATTTTTCATCTTTAGGGAGAAGATATTGAAAACAAAAAATGTTTTCCTAGTTCTCTTATATCTTATGAATCAGATGGAACCTTAAATCCACACAAATTTATGGATTTGTGATTGTAGGATTTTTCATAGCCATGTTCTCTACCACTCTCCATCAGAACTTGATGGTTATATTTCTATTCCATGCATATATTTCCACCTATGTTCTCCTATGTGAAAACCCATGGATGAGTTATTTTGGCCAACCGTTATGTTTCATACTTCACTTTTTAAAATTATGTTTTTATGTTCCTTTTTATGATGTGTGTTTCTATGAATGAAACATTCAATTAGTAAACCATTTATAACCCCGATGAATTTTGAGTCCAAAAATCAATTTAAGGGCGGTAGAATGTAATAAACTGAGATTTTATAAGATATATTCATTTTAATTTCATTCATATCTTCTGTTGTATTCTACACCAATATTATCTTGTGTTATACGCAACACCGTATTAGATTGAAATATACGCAACACTATTCTTGGTTCTTGTTACACATAATTTCAAGTTCGATTGATAGTAGTTATTCTACGCAAAATTGAGTGTATTTATATATATAATGTATAAATTAATTATGGTGGGATTCTGTTATATGCAATAAAAAGGAGTCTTTCACTACACTCAACCCCGAGTTGGCTTGCATTACTTGCAATCACGACCTTCCTCGATAGCGTGTGTTGTACACAATACCGGGTTTCACTAAACAACGATATATGGTTATAATATTATTATGAACTAGACATTATGAATAGTATTAACTAAATTTTTAATTTTATAAAATTATAATTTATATTAAACATTTTCTAGAACATGGTATGGGAACAAAATAAATTTTTCAAGTAAAATAAGTATTTAAAAAAAGCATTTTTCCGCCTTTTGATGGCGCACCCATATTAAATATAATTTTTGACAAGTTTATAAGTTCAATTTGACAAAATAAAATTATTATTTGTAATCATGATATACAAATTTACTTTGGACAAATTTTTCATATTATTCTAATAACTTTCATATTTTAACGAATAGTAAATGCATGGAATATTTTAATTAAAACCAACTATTTTCATCGAAATAATTTATATGTTTAAATTATAATATTTAATGGTTTTAAATTATTAATAGAATATGTTTTTAACACTTAATATAATGCAATTAATTATCATTAATTTTACATTGAATTCATTTGTAAAAACATTTTAATCTTCTACAATGTTTTAACTTTTAAAACTCGTTTTTTAACAACAGGATTAATTTTAATTTATTTTTTGCAACTTATGTGATTTTAATTAGGGAAAATGGATTCCATATTTGGAATTAGTAGGTCCAAATTATGTTAACAGGCTACTTTTATTTTTTGGGCCCTATGAATAGTGACTACGGTAAATTTTATTTACCGTAGTTAACGGTAAATAAGGTAGTTGAGGGTAAATATAATATTATAAAATTTCCCTAAGACTTGCCCAAATATAATTGGATTTATATATTTCATCGTATGGAATATTTTTCTTGAAATGGAATCCATTATAACACACTTGGATGTGATTAAGACTTTTAATTTATTTTATTTAAAAGAATGTGAAATATGTCTCACTCAAACATTAATAATTAAACTATTTTAATATAAGGTAATACAGAATATAAAATAGGCTATAAAATATAATTTTAAATATAAAATATTTTTATTTATCATTGTAATTTATTTTTAATTTTTTAGTAATTATTTATTTACTTTATTAGCATATACATTAATGATGCAGAAAGTATTTATTTAGTGAACAGTCAATAATATAGTATTTATTGAAATAATAATGCACATAAAAAGGCTCAAAATCCTGACAATGACCTATTGATAGTGTATATATAAACCCTAAGCATCCAATTTCCGAATTGGTGACCATTTGGATCCTTATAAAGAAGATTATGACAGTTATATTATTTTATTTTAAATGATTCTAAAGTTGTCTCCTTCATTATTTAATAAATATAACAATTTACATGTTGTTATTTTACGATTAAAATTTCATGTAAAAGTATTATTATTAAAACTATGAGATTTATCTTCATCATATTATTTTTTCTGCCAAAAATATGTATATTAAATAATTTAACAAAAATGTTGTACTGATTATTTTATTTAGAGATATTCCAAATAAATGTTTTTAGAAATATTAAAATAAATATTATATGAACTATTTAATGTGCCCCGCGAATTTTATAGACACATTTGACATGGTAGAAATTTATTAAATATATTTTTTTAGAATTTATCCTCCGTTTGGATTTTATTTATATTCAAATAAATCAATAATGTCAAAATTGACACTATTGTGATTTTATAAAAATAACATATTATAAAATTGTTTAAAAATCACAAAAATATTTCAAAATAATAAATTTATATTTATATAGTCTAAAATGTCATAAATTATACAATTATGGAATATTGACAACACATAAGTAATTATTTTTAACAATTTAAAAATTATAATCTTATTACCAAAAATTAAATTAAATAGATTAAATAAGGATAAATCAAGTTGATAATGTTTAAAATAAATTCCCAACATGCCTAAATTTTATTGGATGATGAAATTACAACCCTATCTTATCTAATATTCGGATTTGATCAATTTTTGGAGGATTATAAGTGATTTTTAATTTATTATAAATTAATATTTCTTATGTTACCAAATGTTCAATTCTCCTCTCTTATTAGGAGGGCACCCCTTCCCTCTTCTCTTCACACCATTTTGAGCCTTGAAGCTCAGACAAACCCTGAAAATTCAACATTCAAACCGCTCTAGTTATATCAAATAGGTTCTGGTATTCTCAAAAGACAAACTCTAGTGCCCTAAGAAGAAGTTTAAAGGATGTGCATCGAGGAAGAGGTAATCTCTTCTACCGACTCTTTCAAGTTTCTTTCTTCTTATAATTATTCTTATTTAGTTGTTTAACTATATTGTAATAACATCAGTATTACTTATATACTTATATGTAATTATAAATATGAAACAACTCTATTTCACCTTCTATCCATCCTATGGAAAACGAAATGACATTGCGTTTGTACTTACTAAATACCGTCTCCACACCATTGTGTAATCAGTTTTTCCACCACCACTTTACTTGGATTGGTATAATGGTGTAAAGAATAAATATATATGGTTATTATAACATCATAATAATTCTGATATATTATATCATCTACTCCAATCCAATTCAATAATTATGGGAATGATATAATTGCTCGTGCGTACGTACGGATTACCATATCCATAGCGCGATGAGATTCATTCTCCATGTTAACCATTGAAGAATGATTATAAAGTATATATAATGAATAATAATGAAATATATGACATGATAAATCTATTATATATATATATATGTATGTCATTTACTTAATTCAATTCAATTGAATAACGAAAGGAAAACAATGTTCATGTGTACGTACGGCCTACCGTCTCCATGAACGGTGTATTTCATTTCATTTATCTATTTGTTATATATATATATATACTGAATATATATAATATATAAATCATTATTTAAATTATTTAATTAATTAAATCATGATATAATTAATAATAATATGAAGAACAACAAGTCCAAACACGTACAATAAATAAAACGATTTTACCCAAAATGCTGCTTTAAAAAGGAGTTTACAAAAGAACGTGTATTATAAAGTCATAAGTGAACCATATATGATATCATAATAAGGAATATTATTCTGTAATAAGTCAATGAAATTATTTAAATAATTATACTGGAGTCTCGGACAGATATCAAAGAAATTGGACATAAGGTAAGGGATAATTTTACAAATCTCATTTTTATCCGAGATTGCTTATATGTAAGTATTTACTGGGGTTATATTTTTCATCCACACCCATAAAATGTTTTTCATAATGTGTTTAATATTCTTCCATTTATTCTTAATGTAATTTTTACCCCTATTTTAATTTTTACATTTTGTTATGGAAGGAATCTTTCTTTGGATTACCATACGATGGACTTTTTGACGTTTCCGAAAAAAGTACGAGGAGAATGTTTTTTTACTTATACGACGGGAATGGATTTTTTATAGTTTCATAACACCTTATATTCCTGAAGATTACTCTACAATATTTCATGATTATTTTTATCAAAATCCTTTTATTTTAAAATTTAATGGCATTTTTTGATAAGAAAATGATTTTAAAGAAAAATGTATATTTTCCTCAAGAATTCATTTCAAGTGTTTTATCAAAACCATTTTCCATTACAGATAACATTATTTCATATGTGTATGTTTCATGTATAATGTCTCTATGAATTAAATGGTATAAATATTATTATTATTAAATGATATAAATTTTTTTTATATGGATTATTTTATGATGGGATGATGTTTATGAAACCCATTTTTATTCTTTGGGTTATGATGAATGATTTATGATTATGTTGTGGCACAAGTAAGAATGATTTCATAATGATTTGGGTGGGACCTATATCACCCTCCAATTCATTGTGTAAACATTTATATCTCGTGATATAGACATGTCTAGAAAAGTAAGTTAATCCAGTTCTGTGTTACTGGTTTGGAACGAGGAGTGAACTTGATTCAGAAAGGGACTTTGTCCACTAAGATGGTCTTTGAAGCAATTCCTTGGCTACTTTGGAAATCATATCATGAGCATAATTGTTTTCCAAAATTACAAGATTTATTTCCATTCTAGTTTATGATGAATGATTTTCCATTATGATCTATGCCTTACGTACTGCCATGTTTTATGTCATTTCTCAAGATTTTGATGTTTAAAAATTATGTTCATGTTGTTATGTTCAAATGTATATGGTTTGTTTTGTTTTCTCCAAGCTTACCCTTACTGAGAATTTGATCTCACATGTTATATTTTTTTCCCCTGGATATATATAAAGGTTTTAGGTAAGAAAACTAAAGGGGAAGATCATTATGAGAGATGTTGAAGATCTTTCTCCATGATTAGAAGATTATGTTCCGAGTTTCCAAACTCACTAAACTATTATGGTCCTTTGGTGTCTGTTTTTTTTATGTATTACATATTCGGAAAAAGAAATGTAATTTCAATTTAAGTCATGCTTGGGTCTCTACAATGAATAAAGTAAATAGAGTAATGTAAAACTGAGGTGGAATACAAGGCCACCAAAAACTAGAGTCTTAAAACTAATAGTCCAACCTGTAATCACAAAGAGGTACTTGGAATGATACTCATAATAGTAGGAACACCTTGGCCTATAGGGTAATCAGAAATCATTTTCTGGTCCTGGTCCACCATAGACTGCATCAAAAGGCTTCTTTTCTGCACAAGACACCAAACAGGAATGAAAATCCCATGCATGTGTGAGTATAACAGTACCCAGTATAGGACCCCAACATCCACAAAGAAATACAAAAAGTGAAGGTACAATTATCTCTACATTGTATATGTATACTGATCATATATCAATGGAAACACATTAAGATATACTTGAAACCTAGACCGGTAGTCTAGATATTGGTCACAAAACCACATACCCACCATAGGGATTCAGTCTTAAGGTTCCACAAAGAACTTTTCTTGGAGAACTCACTCCAACAGTTTGAAAGATCAGATGATATCCATATGATAAGTTCTATTTTTTGGAAAAATCCATGGGATATAGATACAATCATTCCAAGGGAACACACTCCTGAGGTGGAAAATATCATGATACATAGATGAGGATCACTTCCATGGCCGTGGAGGATACAAAGACTCATACAGATTCACCTTTTAAGTAGAGGATCATCATCCTATAGGTTTAGACACATCGGTACCATACTCTACCTCTGGTTAGGAATGGATAGATGATCTCGCTCCAAGACTCTCAGAGAGATACCTGACTCTATCATGGAACATCAAAATGAAGGGATCAAACTCTTGAGGATGGAAACAAAACCCGACCATCATGGGAGTGAGAAATAATGGGAACTAACCCAAATGAAACTTGTCCAAGGAATGATGGACTAGGTGATCAAGACACATTCCAAAATATACACGGCATGTAGAAGGGTCACACGATGTCTCTCTCAACTCCAGTTTCATCCCATGTAAAATAGCTCGACTAATAAGGACATTTTGTCTTGATTTGGGTGGGTAAGTACACGACATGTAAGAAGGACCACACACCATGTCTGAGTAACCGGGTTTCCCTCTGTGTATTCGCCCGTGGGCCCGTACATGGAATCAACCCATGTGGGACATCCCATGTAACTAGTACACTCGTTAACCCATGTAACCAACATCCTCTAGTCATGCGGGGGAGTACATGGATTGTACTCCACCCCATGTCTTGGTATCTTCTAGGATACATGACAAGTCTGGGTAGGGACCCCACACGCCATGTGAATTTGGTCACAGGTCAAGTCTTCGCTTACTGTTGCACGAAACATTAGCCACTGCTGGGAGGTCCCACACCCTGTTACCTCCCTAGAAAAAGTTGTGTTCTTCGACGTGTGTAGCGCAGAATCCCACGACGTAGCCAAGCCAACCCTACACGGTGTGTTCATCAGTATACATGCCTTGTAGATCCAATTTTTCCAAATGCATCATTCTACATCATCGCGCCTTGGGGATCCTCTGATCCATGATTCTTCCATCTGATCATTACAATACATAGGATCCAAGGTCTCCTTACTATACAACCAACATTTCAGTACTTATTGGGGGTTTGATCATCCCTAAAAATGTGATTTGATCATTCATGCAAAGAACATCTGAAGAATATTTTCTTCCAAACCATGTGGATCTGTCTGATGCCATCACCATCGCACCTCCATTGAGTCATTGCGATGTTAGATCTCCAATTTGGGATCATTGCATTGTAATATGGACATGTGAATATCAGTTGTTCATAACCCCATGAAGAACATGAAGAACACAGGGTTAAAAGGAGGAAGAAGTCAATAGAAAAAATAGGAACACACCTCCTCCATAATTTTTCATGGAGTCTATTCTCTCCCATTATAAGGATGAAAAATTATGAATATAAAAATAATCAAACAAATATCACAAATGAAATTTCCCAAATTAAGAACCAAATGAAATGAAAATAACTCCCTACTACAAGAATGCATGATGCACAAATCAAAATGTTCATGGGTTTATCCATGTTCTTCATTTAATCGAATAACTTCGAAGAACTAAATCAAAAAAAGAAACCCCTACAACAAATGTCGATGAAGAGGATGACTGGTCATCATTTGGGATTCCATCTTGATACGCAATGATCCACACATCATTTTTCAGAGGAATTCATCAAGAATCCTCCATGAATGTCTTCTCTTCAACACATTAGAGTTTTCTAGTGACTTCTCCAGGATTAGGATTCTATCCCTGGGCTCCGACTTATTTAAAATAAAAATAAGAGTCACTGGGTAATGGATACATTTAATATAAAATATATTATAAATTTATTTTTTTTTCTTTAAAATTTTCATAAAGTAAATTTTGCAGTTGACTCTCTCTGGTAGATTTTAGTCCATGCCTAAGGTAATGTTGATGTTTTGAACGCAACTGTGCCCTTTGATTCCCAAACGAGGTGCCTATTTAAAATTGAATATAATTTTTAAGCAAAACCTATCTTGTGAGTTCTTAAAATCATAAATTTATTTCAATCATTTATTTTGGGAACACTGGGCAATGGAATCACATGCCATCAAAAATACTTTCCTTGAAATAATTTCATATAATATTTGAAAGTAATACACATAAAATCAGAAACATTACATTCTCCCCACCTTAGTGAAATATTTTCTAGAAATCCAAATCACAAGGATGCTTAAACAGATTATGTTACTGGGCATGGAACTGAGCCTCCCGCTCCCACGTTCTCTCCTAAAGGTTCTTGTGCATCCACTGAACGTCCACCAAGGAAATATATTTCCCATGAAGAATCCTCTCTTACAGATCCTTGATCTCTATCAGGTACTCAGAAAATGCCTCTCTATCTTCAATGTCCAGCTCGCCCCAATCGATGATGTGCGAAAGGACATGTTCGTTCCTCCATATCTATGACAGGTGGAAGACTTCATGTACCCGGTGAAAATGCAGTGGTAGATCTAAGAGGTATTCCACCTCTCAAACTCTATACAATACCTAGAAAAAGTGATTATCCTTGTAGATAGATTTCCACCCTTGAAAAATCTATGTAACCATTGTCGAGGTGAGACATGAAGGAAGACATGGTATCTCTCTCCGAACTCTAGAGGTCTTGGTCACCTTTTAGCATAAGAAATATGAAAGCCCTGTGTAGTCTTCATCCATTCTTGGATGATCTGAACATTCTTGGTTGTAGAGCTCACCAACTCTGAACCCATGATTGATAACGTTCTGCGGTCGGTCCAGCAATGAGTTGAGTGGTAGTGTCTCCCATATAAATCATTGAACGGTGCCACACGAATGGTGGACTGGAGGTTGTTGCTGTATGAAAACTCTTCCAGTGGTAGGTGGTCCTCCCAAATGTGACCAACATCCTTGACAAATTCTTGAAAAATATCCTCTAGAACCTGAATGGTCAACTCTATCTAACCACCTATCTTGGGATGGAATGTTGTACTCAAGTGCCACGGAGTCCCAAAAGTGTCAGGAAATCCTTTCTACAATCGGGATGTGAACCAGGCATCCTAATCGGAGATAATTGTAGAAGGGACTCTATGAATCCACACTATCTCCAAAATATATAAGTTTCCCATGATCTCCATGTAACTCTGCTCCCTGATAAGTAGTAAGTAGTCCGACTTGGTGAGTCAGTCACTAGTAACAAAGATAGAATCATTCCCCTTGGACGTTTGTGGTAAGCTCATCACAAATTCCATCGATATTCCATCCCACTTCCACTCTAGAACTTCCATGGGTGACCTAACCCTTTGGTAACATGGTGTTCATCCATCACCTGATGGCATGTAAGGCATCGAAAAATGATCTCTTCCACCTCCATATTCATACTGGACCACCCGAACTATCATCGGAGGTCTTGGTACATATTCGGCACTCTAGGATGTACCACCAAAGGGGATGTATTAAACTATCTTAAGACTCGTATGGTGATGCTACTAGTAAAACAGTGTTTCCAATGAAAATAACAACATGCTCCCTACCTTGCAAATATCCATCAGCAGAAGATATTGTGAATAACATAACATATAAGGTCATGTAGTCGACATCACATATTTTTTCCTCCATAACTCATTGTATGAGTGGAGGGGTGACAACCATCAACTTAAGGTAAGTAGTATCCTCTATATCCCTAAAGGATAAATGTAATGAGGCCAACTTCACTATCACCTCACTCCACATCTGCGAGCTTGATCGCTTGCGAAGAGTATCTAACACCATGTTCCCCTTTCCATGAGTATAGGTAATCTAGAAATAATATTCCTGGAGTAACTATAGTAAAAATCTCTATTTAACATTCATATCCTTTTGTGAGAAGATGTATTTGAGGATCTTTTGGATAGATAATATGATAAACCACTATCCCATAAGGCAGTGTTTCCACATTTTCAATGCGAAGACTACCACTACAAACTCAATATCATGGGTTTCATGGTTTTACCTGTGCGGTATTATATGGATATAACCATAAGTGATCATCAACTGTCCCAAAATCAGGACACATCCACGCTCGGTCATTGACGTGTCACAGAATACTATGTACATGAGACCCTCCTCTAGAAATCTCATGATTCGGGCACTCGTCACACTCTGTCTCAACAGCTCAAAAGCATTCTGGAATATCTCTATCCACATGAAGGGTTTCACCTTCTTGGTCAAGGATTTCATCGGTGATGATATATAGGAGAAATTAGAAATGAATTTATGGTAATATCCTACCATCCCAAGGATGTTCCCGCACCTCTGTTGCACTCTGAGGTGGCTCCCATTCTAATATTGCCTCCACCTGAGCTAGGTCCACAACTACTCTATATATGGAGATGACATGTCCTGGAATGTGGATATTCTTGAATATATAATTGAAACATCGAGAGCTTCCCATAAAGATGGTGCTCTCGGAGTGTGTTTTGAACATTCCATAGGTGACTCACGTGCTCCTCCTCTGACGCTTAGTATAGAAGGATGTAATTGTTGAAAACCATTATGAACCAGTCTAAATACAGCTTGAATATCCATTTCATAAGTCCTATATACACTGTGTGGGTGTTCATCATGCTAAAAGACATCACCAGTTAATCATAGGGACCGCAGTGGCATATAAATTCCATCCTCGGTATATCCTCAGCCCATACACATAAATGGGGGTAACCTGATCGATGGTCACCCTTCAAGATCCATGGTCACCCTCTTATCTGATTGAATAGGTCGTTGATCCATGGTAGTATATACATTTTCTTCATTGTCTCCTAGTTCAGGTGACGATAATCCATGCACAACCTCCAACTAAGATTTTCCTTCATGGAAATATAAATTGGGGCCACCGAGGGCGAAAAACATGGTATCACAAACACCTTCCTATGTAAATCCTATAACTGCACCCTCATCTCACACTGCTCTACGGGTTCCATTCGACATGCTGGTTATGATATCAATGTCGTCTTTAGGTGGAAGTTGATACCGATGATGATATCAGGATGGTGAGGTAGTCGTTGAACATATTTGGGAAATAAATCCTCATACTCCACCAAAACAATTAGGAACTAGAAGCTCACAACATCTATTTCTCTGAGGGTATGGATAGTCAATTCATGAGTGATCGGCTGCACCCTCTTACGCCAGATCTGATCTTGTGATGCCTGGGTATCCTTTTCACCGAGAAAGGAAAACGTAATCCCAATACTTCGGACACACAACACTCTTCTCTTAATGTAGTCAATCTGGTTACGGACTGAAGATAACCAATCCATCCTGAGAATGATGTCCTAAGGCCATGACAATACCACCATGAGGTTTCAACAAAAACTCTCACCATCATGTGTAAGATGACACTTCTTAGAAAGTTGTGTGTTCATTGAGTCCCCCTAGTAGGTGTATCCAAGAATATGGGTCAAATCAACATCTCTACTGGAATCTCATGTTTTAAGACAAGACTTGTGGAGAGGAATGAATGGTAGGAACATGTGTCTGTAAGTATGACAACTGTTATAGAGAAGGCCCATATCATACCTCCGATCATCTCTGGATTCTCTGGTTCATATTTCTTGACCACATTCATTTGTCCCCACCCCTATCCCCAAGCTACTTGATCCTGGTGTGTATGTACTGGGGGTGTTGGTTGGACTAGATCGAAACGTCTTCCACCACCTGATGATCTTCTAGCTACTCTTACACGTCATCCTCCTAGAAGGTATGTATTCTCCACTATCAGCCTCTACATTGGTGGTCCATCCACCACCTCTCTATTAACTGCTCGACAAGTTGCATGAACTCTAGTGAGATGTCACATATTGTCGTACGAGTAACATCGACTCTCTTTTGGAAGACTGGATCTAGCCGGAGAGCACTAGACTATCGATCCCCTGTCCTGGGTCTTCTTATGAATTCAAACATGCCTCGAACCATGTGCCTGATGTTGGGTCCCTACTACTGAGGTCACTGTACCTATATTCATACTGCTGACTACCATAATTTTTCTCTGCTCTTCCAAAAATACCTCAATCAACAAGGCCCACTCGAGCACTCTAGCATAATTCAAAATGAAAAAAGGAACGAAACTAGCTCGGATGTCCCATCATAGACCTCGATCGAAGTTCAGATATCTGAAGTACCAACCTATGACCATATAGTTTCAGTACATGGAAAAGTTGGTTCCATGATGAATAGTCGACAACATCAAACTACCCCGATAGAGATAAAGAAGCTCCTAGATACACATTTCAATTATCGTAAATAGAGATAAATCCTCTCTAATGAGTCGTTCAAACTACATCCATGGATAATTTTCCTCGTTACGAGACTACGTGGTCAAACACCAACATCGTCCTATGAAACCCTTAAAAAATCATGCTCATATGATCACCATCTACTCCGCCAATGTCCTCACTAGACAGAAAACTCTGGTCACCACCTCATGCCAATCCTCTACCACCTGAGGGTTGTTCTCGCCTCGGTATTTGAGAGGTCTCTAACTCTGAATCTCATGGAGCACTCTCAACCTTCAACCCTCGTCATCCGTTATTACATGTACAACAGGCTTCGCCACTAGTGGTGGTATAGAAGGTTCACCACATGGAGGTAAGGCATGAGGAACTAGTCCTTTTATCAAATCCTCGTCACTGAGGGGGTCATCCTCATGATCGTGCTACTGAATCTTATCGAGTATGAATCATAGAGGAATCATGTATGGAAAAATGTTGTACCATGGGCAATGAGTATATCTGGATAGCTGACATTAAAGGAAATTAAAGACAACACCCATTACCATATAATGCATGTATCATTATTTTATATCCCCTAAACTAGTGTTTCATGTACGGAGTCAAAAACTATGTTATCAGAGATCTGGTTCATGGACACATTTGCTACCCACACCAGCACCATAGTAACTGAATTGAATGCAGATGTCAAAACACTTAACATTGTTGCGCCAAAAAAATCTCACAGACTTCGGGTCCATTAGTAGAACTGACCTACACTGATACCACTCTTTCACATCCCATCCCTTGTGGGGCCCATGTTGCAACTCCCCATGTGCTCTTCCAATAAGCCAGGGGAAAGTGACTAGCACCGAGTAGTCATATCACTAACATGGGAGGAATTTCCTAATAACCTACCCACGCACAAACTCACACATTCAATATCACATATGCTAAAATTCAAAAACCCACTATTTAAGAAAATGAATGAATAAAACTAAGACAAACAAATATATTATAATAGAAATAAGGTGAAAAGAGTAAAACTGGTCCAAAAGAAAATCCAAACAAAATTAAATTTCTGAAAACTATAATGTCCATAATGTAAGAAGAATGATGTACTGGGACTACTACTCGTAGCCATAGGAACACCTTGTTCTGTAGGTATCTCAAAATTCTTGGTCGGGCCCTGGACAATGTTAAAAGAGGACTCATATGCAGAATACATGACATGTGTGGGAATGCCCATGCAGGGGTGAGTATAACATTACTCAGTAGAAGACCCTAAAAACCCAAATAAATACGCAATGTAATGATATGATAATATCTTCAAAGTATATTTCAACTGTACATATAATAATGGAAACACATACAAATATATGTGAAACCTAGACCCGTAGTCTAGAGACAAGTCACACGAATGAATACTCACAATAGGGATTCAGTTCAAAGGTTCCACGAAGCACTCCTCTAGGACAACTCACTCCATGAGTCAGATAGATCTAATGTTGTTTTTTGAATTTATTGTTTGTTAGCAAACTCCATGAGAGATAGATACACTCATTCGTGGATAACACCATCCTGAGTGGGAATAGATCAAGATACATAGATGAGGATCATTTCTAGGTCCATGTATGATACCATGACTCATCTAGATTAACCTTGTAAGTATATGATTAGAATTATTTATGATTATTCATGTCGATACCTAACTCTACCAAGGGTGAAAAATGGATAGATGATCTCTCTACGGGCCTCTCAGAGGGTTACTTGAATCTATATCATAAATTACTGAGGAAGGGATCATACTCATGAGGATGGACAAGGTACCTGACCATAAGGTGAACAAATGAAAAGGGGCACTAAAATGAAAAAAAAACTTTTCCATGGACTGGTGGACAGGGTAATCAATCCATGTACTATGATATACACGGTGTTTAGAAGGGTCACATACTGCATCTCAGGAATTTGGGATCAACCTGTGTAAAATGGATCATGTAAGAAGAAATTGTCATGTTGAAGGAGGGGTAAATACATGACGTGTAGGATGGACTAGATGACATGTCCGAGTAATTGGGGTTCCCTCTGTGTATGTGGCTATGTGCCTGTACACATCTTCAACCCGTCTGGGACATCTCGTGTAACTAGTAGACGAGGTAACCCACATAAATGCCCTCGTCTGGCCATGTGGTGGACTACATGGTGTGTACTCCACCCAATGTATGTGTATCATTAGAGATACACACTGAGTCTGTGTAGGGTCCCAAAGGTCATGTGACAGTGGTCACACACCGTGTCTCCGCTTTCGGTTGCTCGAAACATTAGTCGCTGCTGAGTGGGACCCACACACCGTGTCCTCCTTGGAGCATGCCACATTCTTCACCGTGTGTATCAAAAAATCCCTATATTCCCCCATTCCAACCCTACATGGCGTGTTCCTCAGGATACACGATGTGTTGATCAGAATTTTCTAGAAGTACCATTCTTCGTCGTTGCGCTTTGGGGAACCTCTAATCCTAGAACTTGTTGTTTGATCATCCTAATACTCATGCTTCGAGGTTGTGCTATACCACCAAGGTTTCAGGATATTTCTAGGGTTCTATTGGCCCTGAAAAATGATTTGATCATCCATGAAAGGAACTATCAAAGAACGATTTATTCTGAACCATGTTGATTCGTTTTCTGCTATTGCTGTCACACATCTGTTGAGTCGTCACGCTGTCAGATCTCTAATTTGGGATTGTTTCATTATGAAACGGATGCTCAACATTCCGTTGACAATAACCCAATAAATAAAGAGAAGAATAAAGGGTTAAAATGAGGAAGAAATAAATAAACAAGAGAGGAACGTACCTTCTCCATCATTCGTCACAACGTCAATTCACTCCCATAAGAAGGATTAAATAGGATAAACCAAATGATAATCTAACAATTATCAAAAATAAAATTCCCCAAGTCAAGCCCCCAAAAAAACTGATATTACAGACCTCCCCCAAGAATGGATAGTCCACGGATCAACCTATTTGTTTATTGAATTGCATACATTGTTTAGGAAAATAACGAGTAAAAAGTAAATTAAAATAACAAACCCCAACCATAAAGATTCTCGCACTGGGATACTGCCCATTTAAAAAAAATTATGAATTATGAAAACATTTAAAATAAAATAAAATAATAATTATTTTTGTATTCACTAAAAATGACAAATAAAAAATATTTTCCAGTATACCCACACCGACAGATGTTAGCCCCAACCTATGGAAAAGAATATGCTATGAGCATAACGGTGCATTAGATTTCTTAAATGGGAACTCATTTAAAAGTTATTTAAATTTTTCTAGAAAAATAATCACACATGCTATTTAAAAGACTAAATTTATTTTGAACATTTATTTTGTGCACTCTGTGAATCACACGCCATTGAATGGCCTAATATCAAAATAATTCCATATACTATTTAAAAATAATGCATGGAACGTCTGAGACATTACATGAGGTGTCTATCGAGGTAGAGGATATGTTTCACTGGGAGAAGGTGAATGTGGAGGATATATAGGCATAATAAGAGGGGAAGGCATTCTCAAAAGTTGATCTAGATGATGAGGGTGAGGAGGAGGTAGATGATGATACAGTGGATACATATTGGGGATCGCCGGAAAAAATGGTGTTGTGATTTAGAGGAAATAAAAAAAAGTAGAGGTGTTACCTTGTATGATTAAAATTATGTGAGGGAGACACATTTATTTAATGAGGTTAATCATACATATAGTTTATATATTTCAACAACTAAATAATAACCACTAAATATATTTATCTAGGAGTTCATTATTAGGCCTACTCATCATGAACGAATTATAATTGAGTTATTATCCACTCCTATACATTAATGGTAGATACCCTATATTTTTGTTGTTTTATAGTAGCATCCATGTTCCACTATCAATAATGGGATATATCTTCATGGAATAATATAGTTATATGTTTACAATAACATAGGATGTTATCCAATATGTTGTATTATTCTATAGTTTCTCCCTAATTTATTAAAATTATAATCTAAAAAAATAAATTAACTATCACATCATACAATATTAATTGACCCATGAAGTATATATTGAAATAGTACAGAAATTTAGATGAATATTAAACACATATCACAATTAATCAAACTAAGAGAGCATAAGGATTTAGTGTATCCTTATACTGGATACATAATCAACATGTTTATTTAATATTCTTCATCATCTACCACATTGAGATTTATACATATTTTATTTTATACATTTCATACATTGATCCTCTAAAAATCTCTTGCGGATGGAGTATATATGAATGTCAGATTTATGATTCATAATATTGTTAAAGATTAAATATTTCAATTTTATGAGATAAAAACATGAATAAAATGTTATTAAAACATAATCATATTTATGCATACAATGTAAAATATTCATACATAGGAAATCAAAGATCATAAACTCCAAATCCCATTCACATCTGAATGATTTATTAAAAAGAACATAAAGTATAGAATTATTATTCAATGTTCATTAAATAATTATATCGAATCATAATACTAGAAAATGAAATTCAAGTGAACATATATAATCACAAACATGTACAGTTATTATCTTTTGATCGTAGTATGAAGAAATCACAATGACACATCAAAATCACATCATATCTATTCTCATTCACATCCACACATATCATCATCATCGCGAGTGAAATATTTATCAAATTATCTTATGCATTGGATGGATATAATGGAACCACTCGTTACATAATCATAACCCTTTAATATATATTCCATCATATCAAGATTTTTTTTTCATTTTCTCATTACCTATCACATTGAAAGAAAATTGTCTAGTACAAAGATTGTATACTAACAATATACAACCATTATAATAATTTATAATAAATTTATAACTGAATCATGTACCCAAATAAGTATAATTAAATCAATAGACGTATTAAAATATTATAATATCATTAAAAGATCAAAAAATTATTTATTGATTAACAATACTTTATCATTTTTTCACAATATATTAAAAATATAAAAAAATACAATAATATTAGTGAAATTTTTTATTTTAAAATAAAAAAGAAATAAAATAAATGTAACTTCAATGGAAATAAAACTAAATAATGTGTGAAAATAATATTTAGAAATATATGACAAAAAAATTCATTCACACCTTTGGAAAAAAGTTACTAATTTAGAAAAACATAAGAAGATTATTTTTTGAACCTTTTAATATAAATTCATCTACGGATGAAAATAACATCAATAATTAATTATCAAATTTTATAATTGGAAAGAAATATGATTTTATGAAAAAACACCTTTAGGTAAATTTTATTTCTTTTATAGTGGGAATTTCATGAAAGACAAGGTTTAAATGATCCATAATACAGTAATAAAATATTATTAATTAATGTTATAGTTACCACTAGTGGATTTTATTTATAAGTATAAGTATGACTAATAATTTTTGAAAAAAACTATGTTTTACATATAAATAAAATTTATAAATTTGTAATCAATTAATTATAAATTAACATTAAAAAATAGAAATATGGTTTTTATGTAAAACTATTTTTATGTACCCATTTTACTTTTTCCAAATTGATTTTATAAAATAATTTTAGTAAATAATTTTAATTAAATAAAAATTTTATATATTCAGTCTAATGTTTTAGCAGCTATCTAATATTTTTGAAACATTTGATAATGATAAATATAGTTTTATATATAAACTTTTGTTTTATAAAGTGTGATTTTTGGGAAATTTTCATGATTATTATAGAAATTGATATTAATTAAATGGATTTCATATATTGAATAAGGTGGTTCACATTTCTTAAGTGTTATCCTTTAAATTTTAGGCATTATTAATAGTAGTCATTGTAATATTGTTAACCATGGAAAATGATAAATAGGTTTAATCTATGTAAAATATAATTGATAAGTTCATAATTTTCTATAAAAAATATTACCGAATTAAATTAAATTGACCATTATTGAAATATATTTTAAATATACATGTTTTGGGACAATTGTCCGTGAAAATAACTTTTTTAGTGTTTATAAGTTACAAAAATGTCACTCTCTTTGTTTTAAATGTCCATTATGTGTCCTCATAGGGACTAGAAAAATTTATGATCAAATAAAAATGTCTATATTGAATATTATAAAAAATTATGAAATACTATTTTTATAATATTATGTAATTATTTATTTAATTTATATTACTTCAAAACTCATACATAATTATTATTTAATTCATAGAAAAATAATAATAAATAATAACAATTATAAAAATAGTAATATAATTTCATTGAGTAATGTTGATATGATGAATGTTATAATAGTAATAAAATGTGTGTTTTTAATATAATTGTTCCCCCATGTAACTAATATATAATATATAATATATTTTATGAAATTATAAGAGTTCCCCACCCCTCACTTATATATGTTAATTTCATCATTGTCTTCATCAATCCACATTGAACATTAAAGATCAACTGAATCCTACTGTATTATCTTCTTAAATAACTGCCCATAATTTTATAAGATTTTTTCTTCCAACAAATCCACCCCTAAGGGCCTTAAGAGGTAATCTAGTGGAGGTAATTCAAAGAATAGGTAATCACCTTAACTGGTCATTTTATTTTTAATTATATTTTTCCTTCTAATAAATATATTATGTTAATCATTAAATATTAATCTTAGTTTCATTAATATACAAAAATTTTGATATTGTTACAAAGAATCCATTGTTAAAACTATTTTCATCAAATGTAATGTCAATGAGGGACTTCTATGCATAGACAACTTACCGATTACTTACAGTTATATAATTCATTTTCCATGAAAAAATTATTTATTAGATAAAAATGATGGATTTAGTGTTTATATATGATATTTATTAATTAATTATTCTTTTTCAATGATAATATCATGTCTACCTTCTTAATTTCTAAACCAAAGGAAAATAATAACATTGCTCCAAAAGACATGTGGAATTCCACATCCTTGAAGCAATGTGATTTGTAATTTCATTTCCTTATTATAAGGATTTTAAAAAACAATTGATTTTATGAATAAATATGTTTTATATAAAACAGTAATGGTTTGGATTCATTAATTATTATTTACATTTCATTCATTTCATCAATACAAAATTGGAATGTTCCATCACGCCTCTGTATGGTCTACCATCTCCAATAACGGTGTAATTAATTAATATATAAAAATCTTTTAATGATGAATGTAAATATGAATATAATTAAAATATAAAATAATTATATAATTATTTGTATTATGGAGATGTATGTTCCGTAGAGAAAGTACACATATTTGGACTGATTAACCTATACATTCTTGAAAAACAACGAATATATATACAGATACTGTGATTTTAATAACATACTATAAATAAATAGTTTATATGATATCATAAATATATCATAAATTCTACTATATATTTTAATATGATCATATAATATATTTATAATGTATATAAATATATGTTATATAATGTTAGAATATGAATGGAGAAAGGTGATACCTATTGTAAAGTATTTGCATTTCAATCCCATTTTAATTGGTATTTTTTAATCCTGATTTTCCAATAAAGAAAATTAATTATCCACTTCAGATAAATTCTATTTATTTATTCATTCATTCAATATTTCATTATAATATATGGTTCCTCCCAATTTCATCAGTTTATGTACTTTGAAAACTAAAGACAGTATTAAAGGAACATAAAATACATTTCCCTCTTGTGACATAAATATATCTTCTTTCATATTGGTATTTTCTATATTTTCTTCATCCCTTTTATTATTGTTAACCGATGTTTTATTAAATTAATTACTTACTTGATTTACCTATTACATAAAAAATTAAATTATAATATTTTTTCACTTTATGGATGATGAAATTTTTTTCATTTTCAACAAAATTGTGAATGTGATGTTTTTAATTATATTTTGTAGTAGAAAATTAAATTATCACCATTATCACCAATAAATGATTTGAACCTTCCCTTATATGTTTGTATTGAAATATTAAAATAATATATATTCCATAATATTTTGGAATATTTTATATTTTAAATAATTTATTTACAAACAGAAAGGATATTATACTTTTGAATTTTTTTAATGGTATTTAAGTTCATCAAGTAAAATAACCATTATTGTCAAATATGTTTTACTAGTGATAAGAATAAACAAAAAAATCATTATTATTTAACTGTATGGTTCATGATAATTATAATGGGATGTTTATGAAATCCATTTCTTTTCCAGTGGTTATTTTATAATGATATTATGACAAGTTTATGAGTCACATTTTCTATTCACTGGTTATGATATAATGATATGATGAATGTTTTACGATCTTATTGAATACATATTTATGGTTTTAATAATTTGATAAATGGGAAAAATTATATAATATTATATTTAATTGTGTACTATATTATATCTCATTATATAATTAAGGGAAGAAAGATTAAAATATTGATCTTGATTGGAAAACATGTCGATGTGATGGATCTGTAATTGGAAACAAGTAAATGTTCATGATCCATAATGGGAAACAAGTTTTGATTTATGATATTTTACAATTTAATGGTCATAGATGTTTACTTTTACAAGGTAAAGGGTTTTTATACTGATCAATCTTCTTCTTATTTTTCACCAACACCTTCATTTACTTTGATACGCAGGCATGATTGCAATTGCCTCAAAAAAATGAGATATTAATGTGTATCTTCTTGAATATCTCTAAAAAATATTTCTTTTTCTCATCTATCTTCCTCTACATTTCCCGATATGGATATGGTGGTGGTGGTTGGTATATTGGTGATGCTTCTTCATCATCATTCTCATCATTTTCTCTATTATTATCTTGACAAAATTCAGCTTGTGGTTTCTCTTTATGTCTTCCAAATTCAATACCACTCTTTTTTTACTTCATTCAACTTATAATAAATATGGATTTAATAACTACATGAGGATAGTGTTCTTGACATCTTAAAACTTCTCCTCTATTTCATTCTATTAGTGTCTCGGTGATCCCACTGACTTGAACATCCATGTTCCTTAATGATGGTTTTTGGTTTAATGAGTAATTTACATATGTTTAAATATGGTTTTGAGTTACCCATTTATTTTATTCCAGTGTAACTGATCATGAGAAAATGATAGATTTATATGTAGAGTGTCAATCATTACTACTGGAATCACTATGTCCCTATTCCAATGACTGCCTAATTTCAAATTAATTCTCTCATACCATGTCATATAATGAACTTGTAATCATTTCTCCCAAGTAATGATGCCAATGTGACTGCCCCCATGGTGTCATTAGTTCCACACGATGCTGTGTTTTTTTTATAAAACTCATAAAATCTTAAATAAATGTGTATTATATTGTAAGTTGGATTCTTAATCCCATAGGGATAGAGAATATATTCTTAATTAATTAAGGAAACTAAAATTTCAATTATTTAATTTGTTTGTAGAAAAAATAAAATATCAATAAGGATTGCGGTTTTGAATATGTATGTGGGCCATGACTGGTTCAGTGAATTTTAGGTTCGTGTGCTATGGATTTACATGAATGTGTGTTTATTCATTTATTCTTGTTTGAATTGGGTCAACATGGATCCTTGTTCTTGGTATACCTCCATATTTCTACTATCTCTATTTTGAAATGGTTATCTACTTAGCACAATCATAGAAATAGGTGACCCAAAACCTTGTTTGACCATAAATGAAAATGATTTCATAAAGGTCATATGAAAAATAAGATGATTAATTGATGCAAAAAAATAAAACTTTCAGAATGTATGAATGGTCATTCAATACAAAACTATATAGATTTTGAATTGAATAAAATGCATGAAGCAATCCAAAAAATGAATAGAACGTTGAATGTTTATCCCTAAGAACAAATCCCCCTTAAAATCACACTACACAACACTAGAATGACTTCTCTCTCATGAAAATAGTGATAATCATGGTTACCTAGAAAAAAAACTGGATTAGATAGTCATCGGTGTTATGGAGGACATCCCTTGTGTTTTTCTTAGCTTCCTCTTCCCAAGAGTTCCTTGAAATGGTGGCTGGAGGCCTGCATTAATATTTTTTTCCTTCATTACCACCATCCATCATCACCTGTATTTTCTCTATGCATCGATGCCAACACATCATGTTCCTTAATATCCCGCATGGCATCATTTCTTCACTATGATTCTATCCAAACACAAATTCAATAATACAAATTTAATCCTAACTCAAAATGTATTATCTAGTATGTTCATGTGTGAAACCTCTAGGGATAGAGCTTATGTTCTATATTAATCAAGGAAAATAAAATTACAAGTGTTTAATTCCTTTGAAGAAAAAGAGAAATATAAGAAAACATCGGTGTTTTGAATCAATACACGAGGTATGCTAGGTAGAAGAAATTTCATGTTCGTGTGCTAGTAATTTAATTGAACGTGTGTTTATTTAGTCCATGCCATCAGAATTTGGCTAGCTAGGATCCATGGAATATGTATCCCATCCTATTAATGTGTTTTCACCTATGGAATTTTCATCTACTTAGTGAGAACACAAAACTAGTTTCCCCAAAACCATATTTAATCATAACTAGCCTAGTTTCCATAATGGTCATACAAAACAAAGATGATATATCAATGTGATTTCGTGATAATAATCAGAAAATAGAAATGGTCCTCAAATACGTAAATAGGGATTTTTATTTGAATAAACAGTTTGCAGAAATCCAAATACATAAATGAAATAAAAAATATAATCCCTAGAAACACTCCCCATACCATCACAATACCCATCACTTAGTGAACTAATAACTCATGTTGAGAACGAGAATCATAGATAATCAAGGAGAAGTATCAGTGAAGAATAGCTCTGGATCATCACCCATGGTTCGTAGAATGTCCCTTGATGTTCTGCAGATGCTTTAACCCAAGAGTGTATTGTAATGTTGAATAGAAGCCTCTATTTATTGTTTTTTCATGCAATCTGGTGGCCTGTGTCGCCAATGTTTTCTCTACACGTCAACGCCTACATGTCTTCTACCTAAAGTACATGATATGAAATTCAAATCCAGTTTTACATCCATCATGTTAAATATTCAAAAAATTTATATGCTGGTTTGATTTTAGTCACATTGTGTACTGGTTGTACACAACATGTACATGTAGTTCACACTTTGTATGCTCGTCACAAATTTTATAGCAAATATATATTTCACATGGAATGTTCATGATGTTTACATGCAATACAAGACATATTATCAACATTTCTTATGTTTTCTAGATCCTCTTCATCTCCATAATCTGGTTTCATGCCGTGTGAAAAACAAAGTGGTGTGAAGGGTCGTAACTCATATTTCCTCCCCTTTTCATTACTTTTTCACAAATCCATTTTTCATACCTCAAATAATTAATCAACTAAATTAAATCCAACCATGGAAATTTTATTCCATAAATTACAAAATCAACACATTAAGACACATTGAAATATATACATGAAATAGACGTATCATATACTTAAGATGGTGATACACATTTAAGACATGATATTATGTTTCTAAATTAATTTATGAATATTTATAACTCTTATGATATATGAATTTTGGAATGATATTGATTTATTCCATGATTTATGTTTATGAATTTTGAAATATTGGGTATAATATTTTTATCTTATGTTTACGATATCATAAGAATATTCTTATCTTATCCATTCATATGATCATCACTAAAATATCTCTCATGCATACCCTTATAGATAATCCTAACTCACCGATTATTATATTTCATGTCACCATGTTATGAATAAATGATCAGGTACGTTGTGTAAATGAAAAGAACTATGTAGAAATATCTTTTTGGAAGTTGTTGAATATCATTACTGAAATAATAACAATTATTTTAATCATCAAATACACTATATCATTACATTAATTGAAAATTTATTGGTTTTATGTACCAAATTTTCATATTGAAAATGTAATATCTACCTATGAAATGAATATGCACGAATATTTGTTTTTATATAAAGGATTAGATAGCCATTAAAATCATTGATGATAAATCATTATTGATAACCTTAGGGTTCATTATGTACATATGATAACATAAATATTTTTAGTGATAATGTATGACCTAGGTTAAACTCAATTTTGAATTTATTTAGATGTTGGTAATTTGATTTGTACATCATTAAATTAAATTTCATACCTATATGGTTTTATATTATAATAATTCCTTATGTCACATTTTTTATTGTTTTAGTCAATGAATGGAACTATAAGACATTGTACTAATAAAAAATATGGTTTAAAATGTAATTTAACCCCACATTAGAAACCAAATTCGATGGGAGATAGAATGAATAATCATGTCTCTTTGATCATGAAACATTCACAATCCATAAAAAATGTTGAGATTCCAAATGGCCAATAGAAGGAACAATGTATGGTTGAATATTTTAATATTATTCGTGAACCTTATATTAGTGGGTCCTATGATCCAATAATATCTATACGATAGATTTTTACCATATAAAAAAAATATTCTATCATCTAGTTCATATAACAAGAAAGTGTTATCCATGTCACCTATAATTGTGGAGGTGAATCAGATCAACCCCTAACCTTTATTAACAACACGAATCGAGATGATTAAATTTATACTCTTGAATGGGATAATTTTATGATAAAATTATTTATTTAGAGGCTCCATCATATTTTATGTAATAATATTGCGAATTAATTACTTATACTGAAGAAAAATGGTGATGAATATATTATAACATATGAGGATTTTTTTATTTCCTTCATTATATGCCTCTAGTTTAATAAATACACCATAAATAAAAATTATTTTATGATTTTTTGACATCAATCCATATATCATTTATTAATATGATATATGATACATTAGTAGGTATTAATAAATCATTCATTACGCACTTAAGGTAGATATAGAAAATATAGATTCCCACTATTCCAACGGTTTTCATAAGAAATTGATGATTAATTAAACTAAAATATATAATTGAAACATGGTGGAAATAAATTCAGGACATCAATATTGTAAAAATTTGTGAATAAATACCAATGGAATTTCTATAATTAACCTATAATGTTATTAAAATTAGAAATTTTTAGTACTGATGATAGTGAATGTGGAAACTAAAAACATTGATTGGTTAATATAAATGATTTTAATAATAAGAAAACTAATGAACCAATCCGTCATCAATTCATAAATTGAAAATATTAAGGGAATTACATTGACCAGTTCAAAATTCTAATGGGTTTTAATGTGGATTAGAACAAAAAAATTCTAAATCCCAAACCCAAATGGATATGTCTTCTAGTCACAAATGCTGAAGATTTTTATGATAATGATGTGATGAAAGGTACACATATTGTAAAATATAAAACTAATAATATATTATTATAATAGGGATCTAATCAATATTTTATATCTACATTATTTTTAGAGGAATCAAACTCCCAACGAATAATTAGATACAAAATTAACTATGAACCCCCATCATGGTATGATGATCGCATCTCAGGTCAATGATTCTTCTCCAATTATTGTTTTGGATAGTTTTCATTATGAAACAAATATTATTCTACATGTTTATAAATTTTATTTTATTTTGTGAATTTACTATCTTTCTTTAGATAATGTCCAAATCAACTTCCAAGTAAGAGAATTAACATTTGATATTCAAAATAATCCAACGATCATCTATTTATATGATAATAAATATGAACAAAATATGGAATTTAATTCCATTATATCGATAACCGTTATTATAAAAAATTCTTTTATATATCATATGATTGGGTAATAACACTATATGAACATATTCATATTTTACAAGGGTTATTTTTATTTTTTTCCAAAAAAAATTCACAGATTTCCAATGAATAGTGAATATTATGTATCAATAGAACTCAAACATTTTTTTAATCCTACATGGAATACTCTATATACAATATTCCCATTTGACTTATAGAAATGGTAAATTAAACTCTAATAGAATCTAAAAAAGGACTCCATTTAGGTAATTTGAGTCACCAATGGGTCTACCTATTCTATTTTTTACAAATAAATCTTGATCAATGCAACTCTATATTTATTATTGATAAAAAAATATTACTATTATTAAATAGAATAATATTCCATTCATTGTTGAATTTTCCAATAAATTAATTGTAGCTCAAAAAAATTCAATGAATGATCTTTATTCATTAAATCCACAATTTAGGTTCAATAATGAAGATACAACAAAGATGGAAATCCCTAAAAATTATTAAAAATAATAATTTATTATGAATATTTTTAGTCTTACAAATTTTACTAATATAAATATGGATTTAATTAATAGAGTGTTTAAATATTACATTGTTCATATTGTAGCGGTATTTATAAATGGTATTTCAATAATCAACATTGATTAATGTAATATTTGATATTTAATCATTATCAATATACTTTTTGATAAATATTCGAATTTATAGTGATTGAATTATTTATTTTCTATCATGAAATCAGTCAATAGAATTATTATGTTTCCATGGCTATATTGATTTCAATAGTTTATGTATATGAATAAAAATATATTTTTTGATTATATAGATGTTTTTAATGTTCAAAACATATGTTGATTTCATTAGGAGAGTTCAAATTGTTTACCACATTTTATAATGATCATATGGTGTTGATTATCAATTATTAGTAAATATAGGAAAATAATAATAGTCGAGTTAAATCATATTTTGATGCTCATTGATGTTTGATCATTAATTAATTCAATAATTTTTTGATACCATGAAAAAATATGTTCCCATAAATTTCATGGTGTATATTTATATAATCATTGACATTGACATAAATTTTTAGGTTGATAATATTATTGGCGATCCTTTTTTAAAATAAATTCCAACAAACTAGCATGCTTGGGATCCCAGTTCATGACTACTCATGTTGGAAATATGACTGAACCTAGTATGATTCAACCAGCATGGATTAACTAAGGAATGCATAGTGAGCCACATGATATGTGAATGTGGGAAGTTAGCCACCATAATTATTATAGATAGAGCTTGAAGGATATTCTAGCATGGGGAAATTCTAGCTAGATTTCAGAGTGTTTAGGAGGTCGGTAACATAATATGACTTGCTGAAGAAATTCATTGTGTTATAAGGAAGGACACAAATGAGTTTCATTTCGATGCATTATTACGATTTGTGTGTGTACTATATCACCCTTTAAAAAAATATGAAATAAACATGAACCACTGATTTAGTCAATAGACTTCGTTTAATCAAAACCTCAAACTGACTTTTACATATGACTAAGAGTCTCAACTATTAATTATGAATTCATTACTTGGAATGTGTCCAAAGATTGAGAAGATTCATTCAAATCATTGTATCATTATATAGAAAATATCAATATTATCTACATCACATGAGACAATATTTTCTATTAAAAAAATATCAAATCAATGATATCAAGTGTTGAGTTTTTTTACATTGACGATGATTACCATAATCATGACGCATGAGTTAAGGCATTTTCTACATGATGTGGGACATCACTCATAACCTATAAATATTAGATAAACAATGGTTGAGAAACATTTTATGGGATATAGGGGTTATTGTTTCCATAGAAATTGAATGAAAATTTATTTTTGGTTCCCAATATATTAGTTCCAAATCATTTCTATTTGTGTGAAGAAGATACCCTATATGAATAATACTTTCACATAACACACTAGTTTTCTTTATGAAGAACTTATTTCCTCAACGAAATTGGGATTGCACTACTAGAATATCCCTATCATGAATGAAGATCACCATGAACTCATTCATTATCATAATCATGTGAAGGTTTTAATAGTGACTATTTACAATTACAAAAAGATTAATAAGGAATCACAAGCACCGCTATATGAATATCTTAAAGAATTGTGTATGGACTGATATTCTATCCTAAGGGAGTTTCACATGAAAAAGTATTATAGTTCCAGTGAATTTCATTTTATGTGAATAAAATTTTATGTATATTGTACACATGATATTATTTCAGGAAAGAATAGAACAATTTTGTTTATGATATACACAAAAAGGAATTGCATGACTAAATGCATAAATGAAATAATTTGCATGAATGATGTTAATATAATTACATGAAACAAATTGGTAGTATATGATATAGTTTCCATGATGTGTATCTAAAAATCGTACATATTTTGAAGAGTAAATGTGTGTTAGGCTATGCATACAGTAATTTATAATCATTGATGTCATCAAGCATGATAATCTGAAAAAAATAACATCAAACTTATTTTTACATGAAATAAATAATGCAGTGAAATTAATTCATGATAATTTTATTCCTAAAAATTTAATTGACACGGTTCTAGAAAATGGAACAAATGATTTTCTTATGTGTAATGTTTAATGAAAAATACCATTAGAAATATGTGTTTGATATTAAGGGATATCTTTCCTTAAATATATAAATAAGAAAACATGAAGTGTTTTGAGGAATTTTTTTGGTTCATTTTGATATTACAGTGAGATGAAGTGGATTTGATATTATCCAATTATTCCAATGAGTATATTAAACCAACATACAAAATGTATTTTTGGTGATATTTATTGGTAGTTTAAGAATTTATGTTATTGTGATCTTGTAACAAATCAATTTATTTTGGTGGATCAAACATGTATATTAGTTTGGTCCTATTATGAAACCTTCAAGTTTGTGTTATATTTCAAATTGTTTTATTTGTGTATTTGTGAATGCAGATGGGATTCTAAAAAAACAAAACTGATGGGATACAAGTATAATTTCAGAAAAGGTTTATACTTAACCACCATCATTTTACAGTGATACCATACCATTACACATTTAATTGTTGATAAATTTCTTGTGAAGAATATGTGTTCATAGTTTATAATGTACATAAAATGGATGTTGTCACCCACTTATGAGGAGAACATTGTAAAAAATACCATGGTTTTGCTTTATTTACTTTGTACATATCATATGGTATAATTGTTCATTTAAAAAAGGAATATACATTCACTATAACATTTTTTGGGGTTCATATTATTATAGTGGGTAAAATTAACTAATATAAAATTGGTAAACAATGTGTAAATGGATTCAATACCGTCTCAATGTATTTTCATTATCAGTTAGAAACATCAATTTATATCAGAGAAAATGGTCCACCTCTGATTGATTCTATGTTATCGTGTTGGAAAATCAGTTCATATATCTGTCGGTTCCCATAAATAAATTTCTTCGAAAAAACCTAAAGAAAAGAAAAAAAAGACAACAAAGACGACAATGGTTTTTAAGAAGAGTGCGAGTTCCTCAAAAACTGATTGATTTCATAGTTTTAGTTTATAAGGAGTAACTATTAAATATATTGATAAATTTTATTTTTATGTGTCAGCTTTATGTATTGAAGAAGAACAATTTATTGAATCACCATGTGTTTTTTATTCATAAATCAATGATTATCTAAATAATGTTCTCGTTTTGTTATTCACTTTCATATTTTATTTCTTCAATAGACTATAAAAATAAATATCAAAACATGAAATGGAATATAAGGATATGAGGAGATCCTCCAAAAAACATTTTGAAGATTTAATATTCTATAACAGATTATTGAATCCAAATAATATGTTTTGTCACTTTTCAATGTAAATTTATCAACTGTTGATGAATAATTGAAATGAAATGTGGGTAAGAATGATGTAACAGAGAATTTTCTCACTATGATGATTTATACACATAAGTAAATAATAGTGATATGAAACATACTATGTAAAATAATTTATAAGTTGAATACAATGTGGATACATTCATCCTAGCTGATGAATCAAAATAAGAGTCTATATTTCATTATAATAAATGATTTAGTTTGGTAGAATGTAAATTACAACAGACTATTTTTGTTATGTACATGGATGGGAAACATTATAGAGAAGTGATCCATTCATTAGATTAAAAATCTAGAACATATTTCAATGATAAATATACTCTTCCATATGCTAATTCAAATATGATTAAAAAATTATTACTCTCTACTTGAAAAAATTAAAATTCATGATGATAGTGTTCAAAAATTGAAGATTCAATGGGAAGACAAAATGAAGGTCGATTAGGATGATAATATTTTAATCAATATGATGTTTCCGGAAATGGATGTAAATTTTAAAAATCTAAATGATTCATAATTACATAAATTTTAAAAGTAATTTGAATATATGAATAAATCACATGAAGACATGAATAACTCTCAAAATTTGAAATGACGTCAGTTAAAGGAATTGTTTAAAAATCTAGAGAACACCCAAGCTGAATTTGCACAAGATGATATGATCCAAAAAACATACAAGAGTAATTATGAAATTATTAATATTTTTGAAAAGACTTATGCATGTTTCATGTAGATCATGAGATTATATAGAGTCATATAAATAAAATTCTAATTGAAATAGTTTAACATTGTTCTTGATGTTACTGTTTGTACTCATACAATTTCATCAACATGTAATGCTTCCAAAACGAATTATATTTAAACAAGGGTGAATATGATTCATAATAAATCCCCAAAATCATCCAAGTTGTATATTAAAAAGTGTATTATATCATGATCAATACAATGATCTCAGATTAAAAATCATATTTTCTTGAAAACAAAAAGATGTCAAACATAGGCATGTTTTATTAGAGAATAGGAAATAAATATTTTTTTCATTAATTATGAAGTTTTTGGAGATTTTTCATGAATACATGGAATATTGGAGCAATTTGATAATGAAATATAGTTATATAAGATTATTATTATGGGAGATAATATCAGATGTGAAGTGAAATCCTGTAGAATTAATTCATAATTCATATTTATTAATGAATCATTCTTTCAAGAATACATTTGACTGTCTGGAATACATATGTGACTACTATAATAAATGTGGTAAAAATTATGATAAGTATTTTTATATACCAACTTTTCAATATTTATATTATTATAATATGATATGACCATATTACATGAAAAGTAAAAAGAACATAGAAAATTAATCCTTGGGGACTAATTATGAGAAGATATTTTTGAAAATATCGATGTAGGAGACACCCCATAAAAATGATGAAATGAATGGCATGCCAAAAAAATGAATATTCCACTATAGAATATTTCATATAATTTACCATTTAAAATAGGTTATTAAAAAAATTATTGTACAACAACGATAATGATAAATAGAAATTATTCATAGAAACAAATAAAAATATTGTTTGGTGAATGAAAATAAAGATGAAAAATTGTAATTTCATGAGAGGATGCATAAAATGGATAACCCCATGACTACTAGATATTTTTGTTGATATATTATAATTTCATGGAATATTAATGACAAATGTATTACATGGATTCATGAAAAAATTTAACTTTTCAATAACAAAGGAAAAGAACTAGTGGATTCTTATGATAAAAATGATACTGCATTAATGGCTTTTACACATAAAGAAATCCAAGAAACATATTTATAGAATGATTAGTCCTATGACAAGGGATGAAATAATTAGATTAGTAATCAGTGTAGGAGTAGAGTAATTAATTTTAACTACTTTCTACTATGAATAATCATATACCATATATGATGAAATATATGTAAATTATGATTTTCATGCTTCCCTTAAATGATAAAATTTTAAAATTCAAGAAAGGGGAAAGAATGAATAGTTTTAAAATTTGAAGAGATAAATTGAAAGGTATTTCTAGGTTGAGAAAAAAATTCTAATCCATGTGGCTATAACTAAAAAAATCATTGACGAGCCACCTTATTTTCATATATATTTTGTGTTAGTTAATTTTTTGGATAGAATTGTTGGTGTAATGACCGTGCTTTTTTTTAATGACATTTGATATCTAAATAAATTTTTTTACATGTTATAAAATTTAATACATGTTAAAATTAAGTGACTACAACAAAATTTTATATTTTTAACAATCATAATTACATAATTCAACTATGAAACCAATTAATATTCCCATCATTATGACTGGAAAATATATATAATAAAATACCCAAAATGAAAATGTATGTATCTCCACAGTATTATAGAATCATATTTTCAAAAAAACATATATATAAATGAATAAAATTACAGTTAAGCAAATAATAATTTTATGAAAATAATGTATAAATTTATGGGGAATTATTTCGGAATTTTGAGTTAATGAATAATGTTTAATTTATATGGTATAATGGGGAATATGACCACTGAGATTAAATTGTTATATGAACATTAGTATAATATGATAAAATTTAAATATAATCATTACTCAATATATAATTTTAAAACCATACTCATGGTTGATTATTTTTACATGATAAATAGTATTTGTAAGTTGTCATTTCATGTGATTATTAATACCGAAAGGAGAATTGATTACCTCAACCAGTCGAGTCATTCCAATTTAATCCCATTTGTATGAACATGGGAGGGATGTATGTTCTAGGAGATTTTCCTATGACCCAGACCAATCCATTATTAAGAAAGTCAATCGATAATGAATCTACCATTGAAAGAATTTATAGTTAGTTGAGCTTACCACTTAGTCAATGTTAGTTGATCCCCCTATGAAACTACCATAACCACACACCATACCCTTAGAGGCAAATGTAGTTGTATTAATAACATTACATGTATATTAGTTACAAAAATAATAAATTCCCTTATATAAAAAATTCTTTTATTTATCATTCCCTATAAAAATAGTTTTTCATTAAATTTTTTTTACTAAGATGAATTTTATAATTTTTTTCTGGATGAAAATAATAAGGCCCCAGCCTTAAAACTTACTTAATCTTGAGTTATTACAAGATTACACATTGAGGATCTTTTCGGGTTTAGATTTTTAGAGAATTAGACCATAAAACATGCATTACATTCCACATATAAACAAAGTAGTTACATAAAGATAGTATTCATCATTCCCATCAATGGAGGCATATTTAAAATAAACATGGATTCTTTCTTGACACTTCCTTGACACTATCATCATATCATGTACCTTTCCCATGACCTGTGAAAAACATTTCAAAAAAACATGGGATGAGCATAAAAAGCTCAGTATGGGATATAAAAATATGGAAAGGAAACATGGGTACATATATATATAAGGATGAGATCATACATTACCTTTAAAACATAAGCACTTTAACATACCTCATCAAATCATGAATAAATCATAGAAATCAGAAGTCATAAAGGTAACTTGAGGCATTAATAACATTCTTACGTAGGGAGTAACCCTCTTGGTTACTTTTGGAATACCCATCATAGTATATTCCCTAAATATCTTCGAAGAAACCTTAACGTTTCACTCCTTCGCGTTACCCAATGCATTGGAGAGCTATATCGGGCTCACCCACCCTTAGTTTATCACGGAACCACCCATTTTCATAATAATGCCCAAGAACCTCAACATAATCATATCACATAAAACATGCATAAAGGGAACATAACATTCCTACCTTTCCATCACAAGATATCAATACAACACATTGAAATATAAAACATTATGAAAACCATTTTCGATACCAAAATAAAATAAAAGTAAAACATGGTATTTATTTTTCTTTTAAAAAGAAGGTATGGCTTGTAGAGGAAGCCGAAACTCAAATAACGGTCACGATGGCGGAGAAGTCGTTGTCGCTGCATATGTACGACAAAAACATTCCCTTTTGTCGTTTAGTAAATGCTTCATATAAAAAATATTCTTTTTGAATAAACTTGAAAGTCAAAGGGGTTTATACACCGTATAAAAGAAGGTTGTGTATAAAACAAATTATGCCTCAATGAATGGAGATTGAGACGAAGTCCCATACCTCGTATCCGACTTGACCCGACTGTTCTTTAATCTCCTGAATAATAAACTTGAGTTAATCCCTACTTTCTTAAGAAACCTTTTCAAGTTCATTATTCCTTTTATACCATGTTATGAACATCATTTAATCATTTAAGTTAATATTGTTCATTTTGTCTGTATTTGTTTCTTAAGTCAAAAATTGACTTCTTACACTTACATGTTGTTAATTTGGTCAAAGGTTCTTTATATCCAGAATGATATTAATGATTTGGATAACATATATATCATATATATTAATCATATACATGTATTTATAATATTACATCACATTTAGAGGTAAGAAATGAAATGCACCGTTCATGGAGACGGTAAGTCGTACGTACGCATGAACGCTACTTCCATTTCTATTTCATATTTTCTGGAATGGAATCACAATTATATAAGAGTATATTATAATTCCAGTATAATAACATATATAATATCATTAACTTTATCCTTTACATATCCCACATATGGTATTAACGAATCAAATCACTTTCAGGGGGCGGTTGTCCGCACTTCCTAAAATGAAGATATCGTGTTTACCCATAATGGAAGAAAAAATGGTATGCCATAAATGAAAAATACAGAATCTTAGGGAAAGAATAAACTTATTTTATATCATATATAAAAATAATTACATCATAATGTCCACCTTTGAAGGTGTTAAATGAGTATTGAACAATCATCGTTTCGGGAGGCAGAATTTCGCCATCCTCGGAAACCGTATGTTCTTTAATCATATGATGTAGTTGTGTTAGAGTGTAGCTCAAATAAATCATATAACAACATCCTAGTATATTGAAGATACGGGTTTTGTTACAAAAGACGTAAATAAATAGAGTTTAGGGGGTTGGAGAAGCAAAATAAAACAAATGAACATGAGAGATTGAATCACCATTAAAAGTGTAACTCCTTTTGATTTGAGCCTAAAGGCTTCCTTTGAAAGGATTCTTCCCAAAGGGAATCCTCTAGGATGAGGATAGGGATGTGGAGAGAGTAAATGGGCAGGGTATGGCTGAGAAAATTTCTTGAGGATTGTGTGAAATGAGGTAGAGGTGGGGGCCTTTTATAAGAGGAGATGAGGGGCACTTTTGGAAATCATGAAACTATTATTTTATTTTCAAACGTGTTTCGAATTTCTAAGGTCCCTCATTGATATATTTCTAAGATAATATTATAAGGCTCTTAAATATTCCCTTCCAATAGTTTTTGGACAAGTGTAGGTCTTAGATATTACATTATCTTTCCATTTTATTTTAATCGTTAAATAATGAGGTCATCGCTGCATCATCATGATGTCATAAATAAATTAATTTATTTAAGGTCTAAAAATTATAACAAAACTACTATGATGTCTGAAATCTCTTTAGCTTTCTAATGAATATTTATAGTCAAAAATATGATTAGTATAACCTCTTCTAAAAATTGTTTTAGTAAAACAATTTATGTTAGTGTCATTTTCACCTTTATTTAAAAAAAGGAATTAAAGTCATTATCTCACCCAAGTGGCTCCATGGGGTCCCCTAAATCGACCCATGGGTTTTCTTGGTCGGCCATGACACAAAAAATAGTGTTAGGACATGTGTCAAGCTCATCTCATTTTATTAAAGCATTATTTTTACCTTAAACTACACTAATTACCCCTAATCGCGATTAATGAAAAAAAGTTACTATTCACCAAAAAATTATTTTCATCCCATTGAACCACATTTTACATACTAATGACAACCATGTATATCGGATTTTCAAAATTAAATACATGTTAGTGGTAAACTTTCATTTAACTGAAAAATCAGATTGCTTGATTACCACTTAGTGGTTTCACTATTCATCAAAAATTGGATTTTTTCAGAAAATTACCAAAAAATTACTCTAAGATATATTCGATATTCCGAATTCAAAAATGAAATCTATTTTAAAAAATTCAAAACATATAAGTCACATTAATTAATTTAATAATTAATTCCCGCTGTCAGAGCAAATAACGTGTTTTTATGAAACAATAAGTATCAAAAAATTGACACCAGTTTAAGTCTAATTTCAAAGTGAAATTGATTCCAATGACCACCATTTGATTAAATGGTAAATATATATTCTAATTTCACTTCAAAAAAATTCAAAAGATAATCTAATCATATAAATAAATTAGATTAAAAAGCAGTTTTGATGTAAAATGCAGTATTTTTCACTATTCATTAAAAAATGAACATTGTCAGAAAAATACCAAAAATTCACACAGAGTAAATTTTGATGTCCCAATCATAAAGAATAAGTTTATTTTGACAAACATAGCTTATAAAATTGTCAAAAGATAGATTTAAAAATTGTTTTCCATCAAAAGGCAGTAAAACAATCTTTTAAAAATATTAGTGTATTCCATCCTTAAGATTGGATTTATTTTCATTTTAAGACTCTAAAACACTATCTAGTTCATTAATATACATAGATAAAAATATCTATTATTCATTACTTACTTGGGATGTTACATCCTTCCCCCCTTTAGAAAATTGCGTCTCCGCAATTAATTTACTTATCAAATAAATGGGGGTACTAATCCCTCATTGCATTATCAGATTCCCATGTTGCCTCTTCCATCATGTGGTTTTTCCACAAAACCTTTACCTGCTTAATCACCTTTTTCCGTAACACTTGCTCCATGTGGTCAAGAATCTGGACCGGTTGTTCCTCATAAGATAGGCTCTCTACCAGCTGAACTACCTCTGGACTCAAAACATGAGATGGATCTGGCATATACTTTCTCAACATCGAAACGTGAAAAACATTTTGTACCTGAGATAAACTCGGAGGTAAAGCCACTCGGTATGCAACTAATCCAACTCTCTCCAGAATTTCATATGGTCCAATAAACCTTGGACTCAGCTTTCCTTTCATACCAAATCTCATCACACTTTTCCAAGGAGAAACCTTGATAAAAACATGATCACCTACTTCTAAAGATAGATCCTTCCTCCTGTTATCTGCATAACTCTTCTGCCTGCTCTGAGCTGTTCTCATGTGCTTCTGAATCAGCTGAACTTTTTCTGCCATCTCTTCTACCAATTCTGGTCCCATCAACTTCCTTTCAGCCAATTCATCCCAGAAAGCTGGAGTTCGACACCGCTACCCATATAATGCCTGAAATGGTGCCATCTGTATGCTGGAATGAAAACTGTTATTATATGATAATTCAAACAAATAAAGAGGTTGGTCCCAAGTTCCCTAATAATCCATAGAGCAAGAACGTAGCATATCCTTCAAGGTCTGAATTGTTCATTCTGACTGCCCATCTGATTGAGGATGAAAAGCTGTACTAAAATTTAATTCAGTACCCAACGACTTCAGAAGGCCTTTCCAAAAGTTAGAAGTAAACCTGGGATCACAGTCAGATATAATGGAGAGAGGAACTCCATGTAACCTGACTACCTCTTTAAGATACAAACAGGAAAGTTGATCTAGGGAAAAAGTATCTCGTATAGCAAGGAAATGAGCAGATTTGGTCAAACGATCAACAATAACCCAGATTGCATTATTACCACGAGATGTCTTCGGTAATCCCACAACAAAGTCCATGGGTATATTCTCCCATTTCCACTCTGGCACTGGTAACGACTGAAGCATCTCTTTTGGTAACTTCCGCTCTTCTTTATCCTCTTGACATGTCAAACACTTCACAGTAAAATCAGCTATATCTCTTTTCATTCCATCCCACCATTAATACTCCCGCAGATCTCTGTACATCTTAGTACTGCCAGGATGAACTGAAAACGGAGAACTATGAGCTTCACATAACAACTCTTCGTTCAACTCTGAATCACAAGGTACACACAATCTCTTCCCAAATGTCAAAACACAATCATTATCAATGTTGAATTCAGGCAACTTACCTTTCTGAAACAGCTCTACCTTTTTCAGTAACTCACTATCTTGCTTCTGTGCTTGCTTGATTCTATCTGATAGAGATGATCTCACTGATACCTAAAACAAAACAGAATAACTTCCTGCGCTAACAACTTCTATGCCAATGTTCATCAAATCCTTAACCAAAGGATCACGTTCCAAATGAAACATTTCTAATGAAGCATTACTTTTTTGACTCAAAGCATCAGGCACTTTATTTACTTTTCCCAGATGGTAATGAATTGTACAATCATAATCTTTGATTAATTCTAGCCATCTCCTTTGTCTCATCTTTAATTATTTCTGAGTGAATATATACTTTAAACTTTTGTGATCAGTATATATTTCACACTTTACTCCATACAAATGATGCCTCCAAATTTTTAAAGCAAAAACAACAGCAGCTAATTCCAAATCATGTGTAGGGTAATTTACCTCATGAGATTTCAACTGACGTGAAGCATAAGCAATTACCTGATCATTCTGCATTAGGATGCAACCAAGTCCTTTCAATGAAGCATCACTATAGATAACAAACTCACCATTCCTGGAAGGTAGTGCAAAAACTGGAGCATTCACCAATCTTCTTTTCAACTCCTGATACAACTTCATTTGATGGCCTGACATCTGCTGAAGTAGTTGCAAAGTATTTCACCACCCCTTTCTGCTTGTAATCTAACTTCTTCCCATCACTCAATCTCTTTGTCGGACACTCATTTGCATAGTGACCCATCTAATTGCACTTATAACATTTCACTAACTGTAAATCAAATTTGGTCTTACCTTCACCTTGAACCTTTTCAGTGCAATCATGAGCCTTATGTCCCATCTTACCACATCGGTAGCACTTTCCAGAATTCAGAAGACATTCCCCAGCATGCCTTTTGCCACATTTATCACAAACTGGAAACTTAGTTTTCTTACCATCAGACTTTTTTGAAGAATTATTACCTTTCTCCTGCCACCTCGGTCCCTTCTTCAGCTGGTTGTTATAGAACACATGGTCATCGAAAAACTCCATTTCCACCTTCTCAGCACATTAAACAAGCTTTTCTTAACTTTTAAACTCACGAGAAGCTAATTCCCTTCGATATTTTGTCTTTAATCCTGAGTAAAAATGATTGATTTTACTATCAAGGTCTCGGATAAAATTTGGATCATACCTTGCCAATCGAGTGAACCATTCTTCATAGGTAGCCACTGAGTAATCCTCTTGCCTCAATTCCAAGAATTTATTTTCCATCCTAAGTCGAACAGCCTTAGGAAATTACTTCTCAATAAACATACCTTTGAATTCATCCCAGCCAAGAGAATCAATCTCATCAGCATCCCTGATATTTTTAACCATCGACCACCACTGATCTGCCTCACCATCCAAACTGTAAATAGCAAGACTAAACTTTTGATTGTCTGAACACCCCATGACATCGAAAATCTTCTCCAGTGCTTTAATCCACCCATCAAATAACACAGGGTCAGTTGATCCTCTAAATGATGGGGGATGTTGCCTCATGAAATCTTCCACCACTGACATGTTCCTCTACGGTTGGTCTGGCTGATCTCATGCATGGATACCACCACCATTTATAGCCTGAGTCAACTGTTCCATTACTGCAAAAAACTGTTCAGTTCCAATTCCGACCATTTCTGGAAGCTGATTCGGAAGGTTATTTCCTTCTGTATGCCTTCCTAGCACTGCTTCCCTATTTCTTCTGCAGAAAACCATTCTGAACAAACATGTCTTAGATGAAGCAACATGGTAATCTTCAAATGCTATATCACTTCAATTTGACCATAAAAAAATATTTTTGGATAATCATTTCATAGAATTCTAACTCCTAATGTTATCTAAACCAACCTCTGATACCAACTATAAGGCCCCAGCCTTAAAACTTACTTAATCTTGAGTTATTACAAGATTACACATTGAGGATCTTTCGGGTTTAGAGTTTTAGAGAATTAGATCATAAAACTTGCATTACATTCCACATATAAACAAAGTGGTAACATAAAGATAGTATTCTTCATTCTCATCAATGGAAACATATTTAAAATAAACATGGATTCTTTCTTGACACATACTTGACACTATCATCATATCATGTATCTTTCCCATGACCTGTGAAAAACATTTCAAAAAAACTTGGGATGAGCATAAAAAGCTCAGTAAGGGATATAAAAATATGGAAAGGAAACATTGGTACATATATACATAAGGATGAGATCATACTTTACCCTTATAACATAAGCACTTTAACATACCTCATCAAATCATGAATAAATCATAGAAATCATAATACATAAAGGTAACTTGAGGCATTCATAACATTCTTACGTAGGGAGTAACCCTTTTGGTTACGTTTGGAATATCCATCATAGTATATTCCCTAAACATCTTCGGAGAAACCTTAACGTTTCACTCCTTCGCGTTACCCAATGCATTGGAGAGCTATATCGGGCTCACCCGCCCTTAGTTTATAACGGAACAACCCGTTTTCAAAATAATGCCCAAGAACCTCAACATAATCATATCACATAAAACATGCATAAAGGAAACATAACATTCCCACCTTTCAATCACAATATATCAATACAACACATTGATATATAAAACATTATGAAAACCATTTTCGATACCAAAATAAAAGAAAAGTAAAACATGGTATTTATTTTTCTTTTAAAAAGAAGGTATGCCTTGTAGAGGAAGCCGAAACTCAAATAACGGTCACTACGGCAGAGAAGTCGTTGTCGCCGCATACGTGTGACAAAAACATTTTTTTTGTCATTTAGTAAATTCTTCATATAAAAAAGATTCCTTTTGAATAAACATAAAATTCAAAGGGGTTTATACATCATATAAAAGAAGGTTTTGTATAAAACAAAATATGCCTCAATGAAATGAGATTGAGACGAAGTCCCATACCTCGTATCCAACTTGACCCGACTGTTCATTAATCTCCGGAATAATAAACTTGAGTTAATCTCTACTTGCTTAAGAACCTTTTTCAAGTTCATTATTCCTTTTATACCATGTTATGAACATCATGTAATCATTTAAGATAATAATGTTTATTTTGTCGGTATTTGGTTCTTAAGTCAAAAATAGACTTCTTACACTTACATGTTGTTAATTTGGTCAAAGGTTCGTTATATCCAGAATGATATTAATGATTTGGATAACATATATATCATATATATTCAGAATATACATGTATTTATAATATTAAATCACATTTAGAGGTAAGAAAGGAAATGCACCGTTCATGGAGACGGTAAGCCGTACGTACGCATGAACGCTACATCCATTTCTATTTCATATATTATGGAATGGAATCATAATGATATAAGATTATATTATAATTCCAATATAATAACATATATAATATCATTAACATTATCCTTTACACATCCCACATATGGTATTAACGAATCAAATCACTTTTAGGGGGCGGTAGTCCGCACTTCCTAAAATGAAGATATCGTGTTTACCCATAATGGAAACAATAATGGTATGCCATAAATGAAAAATACAGAAGCTTACGGAAAGAATAAACATATTTTATATCATATATAAAAATATTTACATCATAATGGCCACCTTTTAAGGTGTTAAATAGGTATTGAACAATCATCGTTTCGGGAGGCAGAATTTCGCCATCCACGGAAACCGTATGTTCTTTAACCATTTGATGTAGTTTTGTGAGAGTGTAGCTCGAATAAATCTTATAACAACATCCTAGTATATTGAAGATACTGGTGTTGTTACAAAATAAGTAAATAAAAAGAGTTTAGGGGGTTGGAGAAGCAAAATAAAACAAATGAACATGAGAGAATGAATCACCTGTAAAAGTGTAACTCCTTTTGATTTGAGCCTAAAGGCTTCCATTGAAAGGATTCTGTCCAAAGGGAATCCTCTAGGATGAGGAGAGGGATGTTCAAAGAGGTAATGTGCAGGGGATGGCCGAGCCAAATTCTTGAGGAGTGTGTGAAATTAGGTAGAGGTGGGGGCCTTTTATAAGAGGAGAGGAGGGGCACTTTTGGAAATCCTGAAACTATTATTTTATTTTCAAAAGTGTTTCGAATTTCTAAGGTCCCAAATAGATATATTTCTAAGATAATATGATAAGGCTTCTAAATATTCCAATAAAATAGTTTTTGGACATGTTTTGGTCTTAGATATTACATTATCTTTCCATTTTATTTTAATCGTTAAATAATGAGGTCATCGCTGCATCATCATGATTTCATAATTAAATTAATTTATTTAATGTCTAAAAATTATAAAAAAACTACTATGATGTAGTAAATCTTTTTAGATTTCTATTGAATATTTATAGTAAAAATATTATTAGTATAACCCCTTCTAAAAATTGTTTTAGTAAAACAATTTATATTAGTGTCATTTTCACCTTTATTTAAAAAAAGGCATTAAAGTCATTATCTCACCCAAGTGGCTCCATGGGGTCCCCTAAATCGAACCATGGGTTTTCTAGGTCGGAAATGACACAACCAATATGGTTAGGACATCTTTCAAGATCATCTCATTTTATTAAAGCATTATTTTTACCTTAAACTACACAAATTACCTCTAATCGCGATTAATGAAAAAAAGTTACTATTCACCAAAAAATTATTTTCATCCCATTGAAACACATTTTACATACTAATGACAACCATGTATATCGGATTTTCAAAATTCAATACACGTTAGTGGTAAAATTTCATTTAACTGAAAAATCATTTTGCTTGATTACCACTTAGTGGTTTCACTATTCATCAAAAATTGATGTTTTTCAGAAAATTACCAAAAATTTACTCTAAGATATATTTGATATTCCGAATTCAAAATTGAAGTCTATTTTAAAAAATTCAAAACATATAAGTCACATTTGTTAATTTAATAATTAATTCCCGCTGTCAGAGCAAATAGCATGTTTTTATAAAACAATAAGTATCAAAAGATTGACACCAGTTTAAGTCTAATTTCAATGTGAAATTGATTCCAATGACCACCATTGGATTAAATGGTAAAAATATATTCTAATTTCACTTCAAATCCAATTAAAAAGTTAATCTAATAATAAAAATAAATTATATTAAAAAGCAGTTTTGATGTAAAATGCAGTATTTTTCACTATTCATTAAAAAATGAACATTGTCAGAAAAATACCAAAAATTCACACAAAGTAAATTTTGATGTCCCAATCATAAAGAATAAGAATATTTTGACAAACAAAGCTTATAAAACTATCAAAAGATTGATTTAAAAATAGTTTGTCATCAAAAGGCAGTAAAATAATCTTTTAAAAATATTAGTGTATTCCATGCTTAAGATTGGATTTATTTTCATTTTAAGCCTCTAAAACACTATCTAGTTCATTAATAGACATAGATAAAAATATCTATTATTCATTACTTACTTGTAATGTTATAAAAATAAAACATAATTTTATTTTTTAATGAAAATATATACAGTTTTACAATACTATCATGTATTATGAATATTTTTTAATAAAATATAAATTTAAATCAGTCACATAAAAATATATTTTTTAAAATAATTTGTAAATGTCCTGGGAATTTTTTTATATGTGTATGAAATTTTATTATGCCTTTAAAACTGATATTTTTAAATAAACAAGAACTCTTATTTTTTAAATGTTAAAATTAACATATTCAGAGAATTATTCTAATAAAAATAAAAAATTTAGTTGAGATCAGAATGTTTAAATTGGGTTAGGGTGAATGTATGAGAATTTTATAAAATACCTTATATTTTCTTGAATAATAAAAAATATAGTTTCTACATTTTAAAATATTTTATGTCGTCATAATTTTATACTAATAAATTAATAATTAATTAAACATAATCGATGACCTAAAATTATTTTAATTTATAAATATTTAGTATTTCAATAGATTTAATCAATTTCTAAAACAATAACTTAAACTTCAATGTGTAAAAAGGAAAACTTACTAATGATCGTGTATTTAGTCACTATTTTTCACCAATATATTTATAAAAACCTATTCTTTATTCATTATGGCATTATAATGATATGATTTATTATGATATATGTGGATCACATTAAATTAATACATATGAAGGGGGTCCCCTGATACCTCTCTAATGAATTGTGAATGAATTTAATATCTAAATATGACATGATTTAAGATACATTGGTAATTTTTTTTGTTAATTTTATCTTATGAAACCATGGTGATATTCCATGTTGTTATTCATTCGAATATCTAATTAAAATTTTGTCTCCACAATTATATTTTATGATTATCTTTATTATTATTATTATATAAAACATTTTATTTCATTATTGTAATACCTTATTTTATTTTTGATTTTTTCAATGATCACATACTATACGTCTATCTTTATTATTACCATACTCGGATTCATGCTCGTCCCTTTCCATTGATTGGTGTCCTTTGGTTATGATGGTTTCTTTAACAAAACATAAAATAATGTTTTATGTTTAAATGTTTTATGTACCATATTTAAAATTAGATAATATTTAAAATATCCTCTATTTTACCATGTAATGTATAGTTATGTAATAAAAAGGAACAATTCATTTGTTAGTATGAAGTGAAGGTCTTGTTATTTGTTGAAAATAGGACATGAAAAAAATTATATGAGCAATATGGGTAAGTTTAGATATAACAAAAATCATGGTAGTTTGGTAAGAATTATGTGTATGGTTTCCAAAAAAATAAATCCATGTTGAGATACTAAAATCAGATGTGGCTATGGAATAGATATACGTAGGGGTGACAAACATAAATACTACATTGTGATAGACTCAAAATGGAACTAGTGCAAGACATTGAGATATAATATGCACAATGTTTGAGAATCTTATGGGATATTCTTGGAAAATCACAGTCTTTTAAGAACCATTATAAACTTTATACTGAAAATGAAATTTTTATTAGAGGAGATTAATACCATATTTAAGAATGATTTTACAATACATAAATTCACTATAAAATAATGATATTCCTAAATTTAACATGTTTCTCACAATTTTTTTCTTCTAATAGGATAATTGATGGAAATTTGAGGAACCACATAAATAATGGGTTCCATTTACAAACCACTGATGGAATTCAGATAGAAGATGGAATAGAAACCCACTTGAGGATGATGAATCAAATAAAAAGAGTTTTGGAAAATAACATTAATCAATTTGAGTGAGATGATTTACAAGAAAGGGGAAAACATTTTATTGAACCTTTTATGTGTATAATACAACCTTATTTTAGTGGATCTACCAAAACATTGATTGTGGAATAGTGGATAAGATCAATATAATATATATTTTTTATAATTTTTTGTTGAGAGAAAACAACATTTACCTTTAAAATATATCACATATAAGGAGAAGCTTATCATTTGTGCATACTGATTAAAAACTTAAAAAAATGGAGATTTATTATATAGATAAGGAATAGTTTAGTGGAATTTTTTTGAATAAAACATTCCTCATTATATATAATCAAAAATGGAAAAGGAATTATTACAACACAATAATAAGTAAAATGAATTGGGGGGAAGTTATGAGTGGAACATTAATATAGTTACTCGATATACCACTAGAATTATTAATTATCCTAATGGCATGGTTGATAGATTCATTAATGGAATGAGATTCCGTTTATAGAATAATATATAAAATCAAGACTATGAAAGCTAATAGGATATTGATAGAGGATTTATGATATTTTAGTTAGAATTTTGAGAGTTCCCGTGGTCAAATAGATTAAATAAAAAGATGTAATCAGTGGATACAAACATAGTGAATAATTACAATCATAGAAGATGATTATAGAATGTTCAACATCCCATGTGCAACAAATATGGGAAGAACCATTCCTGTAACTATATTCATGGGAGTATAATTTTCAAAAAATGTGGAGGATACAAGAATATATCTCAAAACTCTCATGGTGAGGTAAATACTCCACTTCTCAACACTAAAAAAGAATTGAAGATATGATAGGGACAACTATAAGATCAATTATTCATGTGTTTAATACTTGGAAACAAGCTCCATAAATATAAAAATTACTTGGGAATGGAGGGCATCCACCATAAAAATCATCATAGTCTATGTGATAATGTTAAATAATTTTCCATCATGACTGTTGAAGTAGTAGATCAAAATGATGTGGTAGAATTTACATGAATCATTCTCTCAAATCTAGTATATACGTTTTTATTCATGTTCTATATTTTCCATTATTTCATCCAATTTTTCTCACAATATAAAATAAATCCCTAATATTCTAGATTTTTTATTATCATTGAATACTTTAGTATAAATAATCCTATAATAAAATGCGAATTGAAATTCATGTATTGAATTTTTATAATACAACTCATGAAAATATTTTATTCATACCCGTTGTAGAATTCTGCTCTACACTAGGGATGTAAATTCTCTCAGTATATAATGACATGATGAATTATAGAAGAATGCAACATATACTTTACATGAATAGAAATTATATATTAATTTTAAATAGAGAGTCATCTTATCCTGATGTTTGTATAGAAGAACATCACATATCCTTCCTTATGAAGTTGATCAATGAATAGGAAATAATAAATGAATGTATAGAGATATATAATGGACTTATTTTTTAGTAATGCATCAATATAGTTCTTGAAGAGTTACCTAGGCCTCCCCTAAAAAGGGAGGTAGATATCTCCATTATAATCATACCTGGATCAATGATGATAACAATGAGCCCGTATATTATGGAAAATATGGAGGTAAAGGAATTAAAGAATCACATTCAAGATATTAGGGAGATTTCAATTATCCAACCAAGTGTGTCTCTATGAGGATCACCATTTCTCTTTTTAATGAATAAGGAATGATCAATGTAGATATATATTTATTATAGAGAACATAATGGGATCACAATAAAAAACATGTATCCTCTCACTAAGAATGTAGACATATTTCATTTTAATTAGGGGGCTTAATAGTTCTATAATATTGTGCTCTGATATAGGTATCATAAAAATAGGGTAAATAAATAAGACATTCCAAAAACTAACTTGTAAAAAAATATGGAAATTATGATTTTATTTTCATTGAACATGGATTGCTAAATTATACAATCATATTTATGGATTTAATGAATAGTCTTTAAGGCCCACCTTCATAAATGTGTTGTCGTTTTAATTGATGTTGTTGTGATATATTCCAAAAGTCGAGAGGACCATGAAGATCCACTAAGGGTTATATTTAAATCCATGAGGATGGTGAAGAAATTTTGAAAATTCAAATAATGTTAATTCGAGTTACAATAGGTTTCATTATAAAATAAGATTATAAACAATGAATTAATCTATGTTGTCCCAATGAAGTGAAAGGATGTAGATGATTTGCCTTATCCTAAAATAATAAAATAGATTCGATGTTTCCTTGGTTTATTAAGAAATTATAGAAGGATTGAGAAAATTTATTAATGACATTATAATCCACTAACAATGATATCATAAAAATGGGTTATGTTTATCTAGACAAAATATTGCGAAGAAATTTTCCCTATAATTAAGATGGGATTGGTTACTGCAATCATGTTAACTCGTCCCACTTTCAAATAAGGCGTTGTTATATACAACTATGAGTCTCTAAAATCGATTTGTTACATCCTCATTAAATATAAAAACATTTATATTAATATATATATATATATATTTTTCCTCATGAGTATAAATATCAAATGCATGATACAGAGGTATATTACATTATGTATTCTATGAAAATATTGAGGGGTTGACTTTATGGGTATATGTGTTATTAATACATAGACCACCAATGATTGAAGTATATTTTCACAAAAAAGGAAATGATAATTAGATAAAGGGCATGGTTAGAAATTGTTAATGATAATCATTATTCATTTAATTATCATCGATGAAGAGAAAAAAAATTCACTAATTCATTAAGTAGGAAAGATAGTATTTTGCTAGAAATGATGAGGATTCTTGGATATCCATTGATTATAAACATATTAAAATTTGACTTGGGAAACATAAGTGAAGTGAAATCATAAAAAATTTACCAAATGATTTTTCAAACATCATTAATAGATATTTTCATGAATTTTCAAAGACAATATCCTCTTTCATAGTGTAATATTGATGCTCTAGGGAATTAAATGTATCTTGATTTTAATATTGACAAGAATATGTAATGAAATTTTATAAAAAGATATGTATTCCATATATAATTGAGATAAATATGTATTTTAGGGATGAATCTCATAGATCAACATTATATTTACATCCTAGAAGTACTATAATGTATAAGGACTATAGTGATAATTATTGGGGGGATAACATAAAATATGGATATTGACATCTACACTATATGTTTCTTAGTGTGTCAGATTCAGAAGGTTGAGCAAGAAATTCATATCAGGATATTGATACCACTACCCATACAAACATGTGTGTGGGAAAATATTACTATAGAATTCATCACTGGTATCCTGTGAACTTCCAAAGGAAACAATGATATATGGTTTATAGTTGATTGAATCACCATTAAATCCCATTTTATCTCTATTTGTGATGATTTGTCTCTTGAACAGCCTTAAATGATACACATAATGGATGTGGTGGTATTTTATTGGGAATCTCTTACTATCATTTATGATGATGACCCATGGTTTATATATAATATTGGGAGAATTATTCAACATTCAAGGAGTACTAAATTGAATATAATTTTGTCATATCACCCCTAAACTGATGGCTTATATGAGGGGAATATTTAGAAACTATAGGAAATGATGAGATCAGGATCAATTTAATTTAATGGGGGATGGGATAAACATATCCCCTTAGTTTAGTTCTCATACACCAATATCCTCCAATCCAGAATTAAAAAGACAACATATACAACTCTATTAAGGAAGCTATGTAGAACTCCTAATGATTGGGATATAGTTTTTGATAAATAATTACATGGCCCTGATTTTGAGCATGAGATTATAAAAATGTACCATGCCATTCATCAACATATAATTGGTACAAAAGTTCTATATAAGATCTATTTATACAACCTTATAAGGTACTTGGAATTGGGATTCTGGAAAAAAATTTCCTCCATATATCACAATTGAAGGGAGTCATGTTATTTTGAAGAAAATGGATTCTTATCCATAGGTACATTTTTCCATTCTAAAATGCTCGATCTAATTAGAGTAGTGGCCTAATAGATTTCAGTTCCACTAGTTTTTTTTATCATATCATGAGGTATTCCATATATCCCTATTGAAGATGTACATTCCTAATCCATAACACGAATTTAATTCAGAGGTTGTATAAATGGATTATGACATCTCTTACGTAAAAAGGATGGTGGATATCATTGACCATAGATACAAAGTGATTTGCAATAACACTACCCTCATTTTCAAAGTATTGAGTAGGAACCATAAATATGGAGAAGCAATGTTGGAACTAGAGGAGGAAATGTGGAATAAGTACCATCACCTTTTTTCAATTGAGATAATGAGTTGAAATATTTGGGATGAGAATTCATAAGGGGTAAAATTTTAATGACCCAATTTTTTAATGGGAAACTTATTTCTTTTATAAATGTTTTTTACATGTTATAAAATATTATATAAATACATGATAAAGGGAAAAAATCTCTCACTAACATTTATCATTACATTAGTTAGCTATGAAAAAATTAAAATTCCAAACATTACAACAAGACAAAAATATAAAAAAGAATAGAAAAAATGGGAAATTATGGATCTTACCAATCATCTAGAATCATCTCCCCAATAATAATTCTATAAAAGTGAAAAAAATTACTATAAAATGAATCAACATTTTACGAAATGAAAATATATCATTATGTGAAAATTATAGAAAATTTGGACTTAAATACGTAAGTGAGATTTATATGTTATAAATTAAACATAACAGTTGGGGTTAGACCATTATTTGAATGTTGGAAAATATGATCATTGATCCAAATGACCATTGGATATAATACCCTTGGTTGATAGTTTTACAATTATAATTAGTTTTTAAAAGTAATAATGTAAAACTATAATTGATATATAAAGGAAAATCGATGGCATTAACCAGTAGAGTCATATCGTTTAATGCCCACTTTTTCCAAACATGGGTGGGAGGTATAGTGACTGGCGATGCCCTTGATGAAGACGAATTTGAGAATTAGAAATAGATTCATGATAGAAATCACCAACATGACAATTTGAAGTTAGTGGAGACCACTTGGTCACTATTAGCTTAGCCACACCCTAAAAGTACCACCATTGCACACCTTACCCTTAGTGAATATATGAGAGTAATAATGGTTTCACGATCCAACAATAGTTACATAAATTTTAAATTTAATTTTTAAGAATAATATTTTCATTCCATAAATTTCACAGAATAATATTTTCAATTAATAAAATATATTTCAAATTAAGAATAATTTGATAATTTTATTTTTGGATGCAATAAAAAACATAAATGTTTTTTTTCTTGAAAATATACTACACTTTATAATAAAAACCTATTTTATTAAAAATATTTCATAAAAAACTAGTCATTTAATACTATCTAATCTTATTATAAATGATAAAATAATTTTATAATGTCTGAAAAATATTTTTAAGATTCATAAATTTGATTGTTCTATAAAGAAATCATTTTAACTAAATATGAAATTTAATATTATATATTTAAAATTTCCATATTTATTGAACTATTCATGAAAAAGGAAAAAATATATTTTTAATTAGTAAAAAAAATAAACTTAGGATGAATTTATGAATTTTTTCTAAAATACTCCAATTGATCATGAATAATAAATAATAATGTCTTGGGATTTTAGTTAGTTTAATTACATCAAATTTATCTTATAATTAAATAATAATTATATAAGCAGAATCCAAGACCTTAATCATGTTATTTTATTACTATAATTTATTTTAATATATTTACGAAATTTATAATACTAAAATAGATCTTCAAATGTCTAAATAGATTAATTTGACTTTTAAAAACATTACATTGTAGAATGTATACGTCCCCATGAAAAAATAATTTTTAAAAAACTGTGTTCGATTTTAGTTGATTAAAATATCATAATAAGTGCCCTAAATTCCCAAAACCATGAAAATACCAATGGTTAATCCATTATTTTTTCATTTTCCACTACTTTGATTTCAAAAACATATATTTATAAATTATTAGTCAATTCCGACACTTTTTTATAAATATCCACCCATTTCACTATTACCCTTCACTCCCAATCAATCCACAAAGAATTTATATTTATGATAACTCACAATGAGTCCCCCATTGTTTTTCCCATCAAAATGGTTCTTATTTATGTATTTGGAAACACTCTTCAAGGTTAGAGAAATATCCACTCCCTTTTCCCATTCAGGTTCACTTTTCATGTAATATATCTTATAATTTCTAAACTATTTTATTTCTACTTTATATTTTAATATTACTATAATAATAGTCTTTTATGGTAGTTTGAACCTTTACCCCTCTCATCTTATGCATTTTAGAGCCCACGTTTTATTTACATTTGGCTCATAAATTTACATCTCAAACATTCCTCTTTTACAAAAAAAACTCTAATTTTTTTTATTTGAATGAAAAAAGTTATATTATTTTTAAGAATTAATCAACTATATTTTAAAAAGACATTTTTATTTAGAGATTTGCATTAATTTAGCTTTTATTCCCTTTCCCTGGGTTAAAACATCAAAATGATCATGTCTTTAAGCTATTTTGTATGACAATATTTTGATAAGAAACCCTTGCTATATTCTCTATTGGTTATTAAAAAATGAAATATTATGCTCGATATTAATTACATGAAATTAATTCCTATTAATTGTGTTACCAAATAGTTTTTAATGTATTGGGTAAAGAATATAGTATCATGATGTGACATGTTTTATGATTCCTTAGTGAATAACCATGGTAGTTTTCATTTTCAAAACGTTGCTGACAAACCAATGTGATCTACATAATATTGTCTTAATTAAATTTTGTATCCCCATGCCTTATAATAATTCTTGTTATTATTATAATTAATATCCTTTTATTTTTTCCTTATTGTTGGGCCTCATTCTCTTTTGGTTATGTACTATGATCACATTCCATATACCTCTCAGGCTTATTAAATTATAAGGCTACTTTTTAAACCGTTATATTTTATGTATGCACTCAAGATATGATTTTTAGTAAAATCAACTTATTGTGAACCCATTAAGGTGTTCTAAAATGTAATTATATGAAATTTTAATATCTTCTTTCTATTATGTAACATACTTCCAACAATGTAATCATTAAAATACCCTCTATTTTTACTATATAATGTTGCATTATTCAAAAAAAATGTGGGATACCATAGAGTATGATGCATATATTCATAGGGGTCGGGATTATTTTTGTATTATGGAAATACTATACAATATCTAGTAATTTATCTATCATGGGTATTCTATATTTCAATTGATTTTAACATTGGTAATAAAATTCACTATTGATGAATGAAAATCATGATGAATATGTTGGATGAATCTCATCTGCTTAGAGGGATAAAAGATGAAGAAATAACAGACCTGAATATCAAAATTCAAATCAAATGAAATTTTTATGTTTTGTTATGGTATTTATTTGATTATTTTAAACTGTAGAAATTTATGTTTTTCCATAAAAATATATGTTCCTCTTTCATTATATGAATGAAAATTGTAAATCTTTAGAAGAGAAACATATAATTTAATAAAAAATTATAAATGGATTGATTATTTTGATGTAAATTAATCTAGATGAACGCTATTATTTTATTTTTTTAGATAAATTATGAATATTAATAGAATATATTTTAAATATCCACTAAATTAATGTTCCACATTTGGCACTATATTCAAAAAAAATTATTCAGTACTTTTTTATCTGGATTGCTCGCTATTTTTTTATACACCGAGTTAGACCATGAATACATAGAATTGATTAATTAATGAATACTTTTTTTATTAAAGTTGATTCATTAATTAAATCAGGGAAATAAATTTCCATTTTCTATTAGTGGAATCTCTTATGAAATATGATATTCATCGAAGAGAAGAACAAAATTTTATTTGTTACAGAATGAGATTATTCAAATTCTTTCCCATAATTATATCATAGGTTTTAATATTAGGTTTTGGGGATAATGAAACATTGAAATTGAAAGTGAAATTTATATTAAAAACATATTCAAAAGGGGGTATTGAATAAAAAATTATTAAATTATTAATATTAATGTAAATTTTGTCAATATACATGTTAGTTGAAAAGTAAATGTTATAGTGTATACTGTATGTGGTTTTTATCATTTAATTGATCTTGTGAATTATTATATTGGAATTTTTTTTATATTTGAATAATTAATTAATATGAATAAACATTAATGGATAAATTTGAGAATATTTTTTTAATATCCTAATCATGGTTTTATTAAAATAGGAAAATGAACTTCGATTACCACATTTGATAAATATCTTATGGTATTGATTATAGATCATATGGTAGTTAAGGAAATGTATAGTAGTAGAAATGAATTATATTAGGATGAATATTGATTTTTGATCATTTAATTATTTATATATTTTAAAAATCCATGAGATAATATATTTGTATATTTCTAATGTAGTTTATTTTGATAATATTTTTTTGGCAGGGATTTTGTTGTTGAAAATATTTTGGCGATTCTTTGTTAAAAAAATAGTTCCCGAAAACCAAAAACATAAGTAATATAGGTGCTCAAATACGTAAGTGGGCACTTAGAATGACCCTAGAATGAAACAGCATGAATGGATGTGTTGAGTCATTCATAGAGATCCATAAGAGAAGCGCATATGAGATGCAAGCCATTCTACGGGGTTGATATGAAGATAGAGGAAAAGACCAACATGGGGTTGTTCTAGATAGAGTCAGTAATGTCTAGTGGACCAATAACCAAATCTAAAAAGATTGTGAACTTATTTTTATTATAAGTTATTTCATAAATAAACAACGTTTCATCATGGGATTCTGAATTTCAATTTTCAGTAGCTCAATTAAAAAACACAAATAGAACTAGAACCATGGAATCGAACAATCATGGACAGCATATTGAGACTATAGGTTTCTATTTTCATATGGTTGAGTCTATGATGTTCTTTTGGATTTCATTTAATGTCGCATCTCAAATATTAAGTCTAATAATTCTGGTCATCATTTGATCATTCTGATGATCTGAATATGATCGAAATCACATGAAACTTCAGTTTCATGTTTAACTAATGTTCAAAATGGAAAAATAAAGAGTGTATTAATATTGTTTATAGTGATGGTGATTCCCTTAATCATGATGCATTATTTTATGAATTTCACTCTTTATATGAGGTATTTCCCATCACCTATAAATAGCTTATTCACTAAATACAATCTAGAGATCTCATTACTAATATGTTTTTTTATTCATAGAAACATGATCAGTATTATAATCTGTTTCATGGAAGAGAAGTTCCACACTATTTCTATTTTTGTGAAGAATAATAGATCCTAAGGGAAAACTAATAAAACATATCACACTAGTTATTCTGATGAATAACTTTTTTCTGTAATCTAATCGATATAGGGTTACATTTTTCTCCTTAGTATGTGTGACAATCTTCGATAACACATGTATTCTCATAGTCAGGTTAATTTTTTAATAGTGATTTTATACAATTACTATAATAAGAATGTTTTTGTGCATATAATGTTATGTGAAGTGATAGATTAATTATGCAAGTAATGTTATAAGTGTGTGAGGGAGTTTAGGTTAAAGCCTTTTTTTTATTTATTGCAAAAGTTGTGTTTGATTTTTTTAATTTGTACTATTTTCATGACATACATGATTTATGTAAAAATATTATAAGATTTTTTATATTAAAAAATTGATTCATATTATTGAATGTATATAAGATATAATATGAATGAATGTTGCTAATATAGTTATATGAATATGTATTAGTATTAGATGATATAATTCTCATGAAGACTATGGATTCATCAGAAAATAATGAATAGAAAATGAGTGTTATGTTGTGTATAAAATAATATACATACATTGAGAGTAGTGAGATTTATAATATAAAACAATAACATTCCACTATTAGTGACATGAAAATTTTTAGGTAGTGTAATGAATTCTTGTGAATTTAAGTCATGAAAATTTAATTGTCACTCTAAATGATTTTGGAACACAAAATGTTAATATATTTAGTGGTTATTGAAACAATTGTAGAAATATTTGTTTTATTGGATGATATATCATTCGGTAAAGAGACAAAGAAGAAAACATGTATTGTATTGTGGAATCATTAGTTGTTCATAATGATATTATATTCATCTTAAGTACATGTTTTACCCTATACTTATTCAGATTAATATAATAAGATGACCAGAATATAGTGTTTTTGAAAGAATTCAGTGGCAGTTGAATTAATTTAGTCAAATTGAGAATATGAAGAATTAGTTTATTTTAGTGGCAGAAAATGGTATGTCCGTTTTGTGTTGATGTTGAAGAATGGTGATTTTGTAATCATTATTAGTGTGTTATGGTTTTTTTTTTAATTTTAAAGGTATTATAGTGTTAACAATAGAAGTGGAATTCAATTATAAAGGATAGTTGTGGGATATTCTTATTATTTATAAATATTTTCATACATACTGATAGATTTTTTAGGTTGATACCCGACCAATGCACTTGTAATTGTTGATTTATTTCTAGTATAAAATCTCTGTATCAAACCATCCTAAAATTAGTAATTATGAAGTTACCAACATTAGGGAAGTAACATGAAAAAGAATAATGTTTGTTTTGTTTCATATACTTTGTTTCTTGATTATAATATATTTTTGACTAAAAAATGGGAGATTAATTCCCTTTAATAAGTGAAGAGGTTCAGACATTTTATAGTGTAATATTGAATATAAGAAATTGGGCATGAAGTGTACACTTATTCACCACTATAATTATTCCAACATGATCCCTCAAGAACAAAAATACTATTATATATTCATAGATTGTAGAGGACCATGATGATCATTTTTTAATTGTAATAAATAACATTATAATGGAAATTTTATATTAAAAATTTACCAAAATAGAATATTTCCATTAGAGAGTTTAATTTTTGGTTAATGTAATAATTTTTTGTTGGATAATTAATAGATCGATTCATTAAAGAAAATGAATATATTCAACACCGTTGTAGAGTTCAATAATTTTTTTGGTTTGACAATTTGGTATTTGTAAATAATTTATTATGGCTATCTAATAGACTAAATTTGTTATCCTAAAAGGGATCCATATTCCTTTAGATCTGTTAATGTGAGTAATGTTTTATAAAGTTGAAAATTATTCTAGGCATCACATATGTTCATACACTAACAATTAGTAGAGAAGGGTTTTCAAGAATTATTCATGTATCAATGAAGTGATTGAGATGTGTTATCGTATATAATGACATTGTAATGGATTATTCCTCGCAATAATTGAATATTAATGAGAAAAGTCACCCAGAACATGTGTGGGAATTCGTTATGGTAATTTTCCATTATAGATATATAGAATTTATATACAAATAATGGTAATATAATCCATGATCATAAAATTATAATTTATATTTTGAGATATAACATGTTTAATATGTTCTAGATAATATGGTATTATCTCATTATGGATTAGGACTCATGAATATATTTCAAAACATAGAAATTGAACAACTTGATAGATGTTATGTTTCCATATTATCATGAAATCTTATTTATGATAAGGATAAAAAATATTCAATATTGTTGAATTTTTTAAGGTTGATTCTTGAAATAATGCTGAAAGGGGAGAAATATTATCTTTCCCAAATGAATGTTCAACCATTTATCCAATTGATGATTACAGAGAAAGAAAAAATATTTGTATTTGAACAATATGTTAAGAAATGATACATAGAATAACCTTGATTTTGGTGGAAATATATGGGTTTTGAACCATGTATTTATTTTATAAATAATATATTTGAAGTGGTCATTTAATGAGGATAATATTTCATCATTATTTAATCATCGTAGATGTATAATGATGTATAGAGATATGAATGAGTACTCATGGTGGTAAAATATAAATACATCTATTACTGAGTGTGTAACATGATTATTTTAATTTCATAAATATAATTCTATGATATAGATGACATAGTGGATGTAACGATAATTACCTAAACTATAATTGAAATGAGTAATTATCATCTTGATTTTTTTTCTTCAAACTCCCAAAATCATCTATTGTAAAAAATACTGTTTGGGTTATATTTTATCACTGTATAAATTCATTATACATTATTTTTATTATAGAATATTTATATCTATATCATATATAATGGATATACATTAAAAATGTGGTAATATTTATGGAATAACACATTCCATTTTAAATTATGGGAACATAGTATTATTATGTTTGAAAAGACTTATTCATGTTTCAAGTAGATAATGAGATTATATAGAGTCATATCAATTAATTTCTAATTGAAATAGTTTCACCTTGTTCTTGATGTGACTGTTTGTACTCATACAATTTCATCAACATGTAATGCTTCCAAAATGAATTATATTCAAAAAAGGGTGAATATGATTCATAATAAATCCCCCAAATCATCCAAGTTGGATATTAAAAAGTCTATTATTTCATGTTCAATACAATGATCTAAGATGAATAATCACATTTTCTTGAAAAAAAAGATGTCAAACAAAGACATGTTGTATTAGAGAAGAGGAAATAAATATTTTTTCATTACTTATGATGTTTTTGGAGTTTTTTCATGAATAAATGTAATATTGGAGCAATTTGATAATGAAATATAGTTATCGAAGGTTATTATTATGGGAGATCATATCTCATGTGATGTGAAATCCTGTAGAATTAATTCATAAATCATATTTAATGATGAATTATTCTATCAAGAATATATTTGACTGTCTGTAATACACATGTGACTACTGTAATAAATGTGGTAACAATTAGGATAAGTTATATTATATACCAACATTGCAATATTAATATTACTATAAGATGATATAACCATATTACATGAAAAGTAAAAAGAACATAAAAAATTAATTCTTGGGGACAAATTATGAGAAGATATTTTTGAAAACATTGATGTAGGAGACACCCCATAAAAATGATGAAATGAATGGCATGCCAACAAAAACAAGATTCCACTATAGAAGATTTCATATAATTTACCATTTAAAATAGGTTATTAACAAAAATTATTGTACAACAAAGAAAAAGAAAAATATAAATTATTCATATAAACAAATAAAAAGATAGTTTGGTGCATGAAAATAATGATGAAAAATTGTAATTTCATGAGAGGATGCCTAAAATGGATAACCCCATGACTACTAGAGATTTTGGGTGATTTAGTATAATTTCATGGATTATTAATGATAATTTATTACATGGATTCATGAAAAAATTTAACTATTCAATAACAAAGGAAAAGAACTAGTGGATTATTATGATAAAAATGATACTGCATTGAAGGCTTTTACACATAAAGAATTCCATGACACATATTTATAGAATGATTATTCATATGACAAGGGATGAAATAATTGGATTAGTAGTTGGTTTAGGAGTAGAGTAATCTATTTTAACTACTTTCTACTATGATTAATCATATACCATATATGATGAAATATAAATAAATCAAGATTTTCATGCTTCTCTTAAATGATAAAATTTTAATATTCAATAAAGGGGAAAGCATGATGAGTTTTAAAATTTGTAGAGATAAATTGAAAGGTATTTCTAGGTTGGGAAAAAAATTCTAATCCATGTGGCTATAACTAAAAAAATAATTGATGAGCCACCATATTTTCATATATATATTTTTTGTTAGTTTATTTTTTGTATAGAATTGTTGGTGTAATGACTGAGATTTTTTTAATGATATTTGATACATAAATAAATTTTTTTACATGTTTTAAAATTTAATACATGTTAAAAATAATGGACTATAACAAAATTTTATATATTTAACAATGATAATTACATAATTCAATTATGAAACCAATTAATATTCCCATCATTATGACTGGAAAATATATATAATAAAATAGACAAAATGAAAATGTATGTATCTCCACAGTATTATAGAATCATATTTTCAAAAAAACACACACATATATATAAATGAATAAAATTAAATTTAAACTAATAATAATTTTTTGAAAATAATGTATAAATTTATGGGGAATTATTTATGAATTTTGATTTAAATAATAATGTTTAATTTATATGGTATAATGGTGAAAATGACCATTGAGATTAAATTGTTATGTGACCATTGGTAAAATGTGATAAAATTTAAATATAATCATAGGTAAATATATAATTTTAAAACCATACTCATGGTTGATTATATTAACATGATAACTAGTGTTTTTAAGTTGTCATTTCATGTGATTATTAATACCGAAAGGAGAATTGATTACCTCAACCAGTAGATTCATTCCAATTCAGTCCCATTTGTATGAACATGGGAGGGACGTATGTTATATGGGATTTTCCTATGACCTAGACAAATCCATTATTAAGAAATTCAATCTATAATGAACCTACCATTGAAAGAATTTATAGTTAGTTGAGCTTACCACTCAGTTGATGTTAGTTGATCCCCCTATGAAACTACCATAATCACACACCATACCCTTAAAGGCATATGTAGTTGTATTAATAACATTATATGTTCACATATTAGTTACAAAAATAATAAATTCCCTTATATAAAAAATTGTGTAATCTATTATTCCTTCTAAAAGTAGTTTTCATTAAAAAATATTTTTTTTACTAAGATGAATTTTATAATTTTTTTTTGGATGAAAATAAAACTTAATTGTATTTTTATTGAAAATATATACAGTTTTACAATAATCTCATGTATTAGGAATATTTTTTTAATAAAATATAAATTTAAACCAGTCACATAAATATATATTTTTTAAAATTATTTTTAAATGTCCTAGGAATATTTTTATATGTGTATGCAATTTTATTACGCCTTGAAAGCTGTTATTTTTAAATAAACAAGGACTCTTATTTTTTAAATGTATAAATTAACATATTTAGAGAATTATTCTAATAAAAATAAAAAAATTATTTGAGATCAGAATGTCTAAATTGGGTTAGGGTGAATTTATGAGAATTTTATAAAAGACCTTATATTTGCATGAATAATAAAAAATATAGTTTTTATTTTTTAAAATATTTTATGTCTTCATAATTTTTTCCTAATAATGTAATAATTAATTAAACATAATCGATGACCTAAAATTATTTTATCTTTTAAAATATTTTGTATTTTAATAGATTTAATCAATTTCTAAAACAATAACTGAAACTCAATAATTTAAAAAGGAAAACTTAATAATGATCATGTATTTAGTCAATATTTTTCAACAATATATTTATAAAAACCTAGTCTTTATTCTTTATGGTTTTATTATGATATGATTTATTATGATATATGTGGATCACATTAAATTATGACATATGAATGGTGTCCCCTGATACCTCTCTAATGAATTGTGAATAAATTTAATATCTAAAGATGACATGTTTTATGATACATTGATAAATTTTTTTGGTAATTTTATATTATGCAACCATGGTGATATTCTATGTTGTTATTCATTTGAATATATAATTAAAATGTTGTCCCCACATTTCTATTTTATGATTATATTTATTATTATTATTATATAAAACATTTTATTTAATTATTGTTATACCTTATTTTATTTTTGATTTTTCCAATGATCACATATTATATGTCTATCTTTTTTATTACCTTACTGGAAATCATGCTCCCCCTTTTCCTTTGATTGGTTTCCTTTGGTTATGATGGTGAATTTAACTAGACATAAAATAATGTTTTATGTTTTAATGTATTATGTACCATATTTCAATTTAAATAATCTTTAAAAGATCATCAATTTTACCATGTAATGTATAGTTATGTAATAAAAAGGAATAATTCATTTGTTATTATGATGTGACAGTCTTCTTATTTCTAGAAAATAGGACATGAAAAAATTTATATGTGCAATAGGGTTAAGTTTAGATATAAGAAAAAATAATGGTTGTTTGGTAAGAATTATGTATATGGTTTCCAAAAAAATAAATCCATGTTGAGATACTAAAATCGGATGTGGCTATGGAATATATATACATAGGGGTGACAAAAATAAATACTACATTGAGATAGACTCAAAATGGAACTAGTGCATGACATTGAGACATACTATAAATATTGTTTTATAATCTTATGGGATATTCTTCGAAAATCATAGGCTTTTACGAACCATTATAAAGGATATACTGAAAATGAAATTTTTATTAGAGGAGATTAATACCATATTTAAGAATGATTTTATAATACATAAAATCAATTTAAAATAATGATATTCCTAAATTTAACATGTTTCTCACAATTTTTTTCTTCTAATATGACAATTGATGGAAATTTGAGGAACCACCTAAATAATGGGTGCCATTTACAATCCACTAATGAAATTCAGATAGAAGATGGAATGGAAAACCACTTGAGGATGATGATTCAAATAATTAGAGTTTTGGAAAATAACGTTAATCAATTTGAGTGACATGATTTACAAGAAAGGGGAAAAAATTTTATTGAACAATTTATGTGTAAAAGGCAACCTTATTTTAGTGGATCTACCAAAACATTGATTGTTGAATAGTGGATAAGATCAATATAATATATATATTTTATAATTTTTTATTCAGAGAAAAATAAATTCACCTTTAATATATATCACATATAAGGAGAAGTTTATCAGTCGTGCATACTGATTAAAAACATATATAAAAATGGAGATTTATTATATAGATAAGGAATAGTTTAGGGGATTCTTTTTGAATAAAACATTATTCATTATATATAAAATAAATGGAAAAGTAATTATTAGAACATAATAATAAGTAAAATGAATTAGGGGGAAGTTATAAGAGGAACATTAATAAAGTTACTCGATACACCACTAGAATTATTAATTATCTTAAGGGCATGGTTGATAGATTCTTCAATGGACTGAGATTCCATTTATAGAGGAATATAGAAAATCGTGACTATGAAAGCTAATAGGATATTGATAAAGGAGTTATGATATTTTAATTAGAATTTTTAGAGTTCCATTGGTCAAATAGATTAAATAAGAAGAGGTAATTAGTGGATACAAACATAGTGAATAATTGCAATCATAGAAGATGATGAAAGATTGTTCAACTTCCCATGTGGAACAAATATGGGAAGAAACATTCATGTAACTAATTTCATGGGAGTATAATTTTCTAAACATGTGGAGGATACACGAATATATCTCATAACTATCATGGTGAGGTAAATACTCCACTTCTCAACACTAAAAATAATGTGAAGATATGATAGGGCCAACAATAAGATCAATTATTCAAGTGTTTAATGCTTGGAAACTAACTCTATAAAAATAAACATTAGTTGGGAATGGAGGGGATCCACCATCAAACTCCTCCTAGTCTAAGTGAGAATGTTAAATAATTTTCTATCACTACTGTTAAAGTAGTAGATCAAAATGATGTGGTAGAATTTACACACATCATTATTTCAAATCTAGTAAATGATTTTTTATTCATGTTCTATATTTTCCATTATTTTATCAAATTTTTCTCACAATATACAATAAATCCCTGTTCTTAAATATTTTTTATTATCATTTAATACTTTAGTATTAATTATCCTATAATCAAATGTGAATGGAAATTCATGTATTGAATTTGGATAATACAACTCATGAAAATATTTTATTCATACCCGTGGTAGAATTCTGCTCCACACTAGGGATGTACATTCTCTCAGTATATAATGGCTTGATGAATTATAAAAGTATGAAACATATACTGTACATGAATAGAAATTGTTTGTTAATTTTAAATAGAAAGTCATCTTATCCTGTTGTTTGTATAGAAGAACCCCCCATAGCCTTCCTTATGAAGTTGATCAATGAATAGGAAATAATAAATGAATGTATAGAGATATATAATGGACCTATATTTTAGTAATGCATCAAAATATTTCCGGAAGAGTTACCTAGACCTCCCCTAAAAAGGGAGGTAGATATCTCCATTATAATCAAACCCGGATCAATGATGATATCAAATACCTTATATATAGTGGAAAATATGGAGTTAGAGGAATTAAAGAATCATATTCAACATATTAGGGATATTGCAATTATCCAACCAACTGTGTCTCTATTAGGATCACCATTTCACTTTATAATGAATTAGGATGGATCAATGTAGATATATATATATGTTATGGAGAACTTAATGGGATCACAATAAAAAATGTGTAACCTCTCACTAATAATGTAGACATATTTCATTTTCTTTAGGTGCTTAATAATTCTATAATATTGATCTCTGATATAGGTATCATAAAAATAGGGTAAATAAATAAGACATTCCAAATTCTACCTTGTATGAAATATGGAAATTATGATTTTATTTTCATTGCATATGGATTGCTTAATTATACAATCATATTTATGGATTTAATGAATAGTCTTTAAGGCCCACCTTAATAAATGTGTTGTAGTTTTAATTGATGTTGTTCTGATATATTCCAAAAGTCGAAAGGACCATGAAGATCAACTAAGGGTTATATTTAAATCCATGAGGATGGTGAAGAAATTTTGAAAATTCAAATAATGTTAATTCGAGTTACAATAGGTTTCATTCTAAAATAAGATTATAAACAATGAATTAATCTATGTTGTCCCAATGAAGTGAAAGGCTGTAAATGATTTGCCTTATCCTAAAATAATAAAATAGATTCATTGTTTCCTTGGTTTATTAAGAAATTATAGAAGGATTGAGAAAATTTATTAATGACATTATAATCCACTAACAATGATATCATCAAAATGGGTTATGTTTATCTAGACAAAATATTTCGAAGAAATTTTCCCTATAATTAAGATGAGATTGGTTACTGCAATCATGTTAACTCGTCCCTATTTCAAATAAGGCGTTGTTATATACAACTATGAGTCCTTAAAATCGATTTGTTACATCCTCATTAAATATAAAAAAATTTATATTAATATATATAGATATTTTTTTCCTCATGAGTATAAATATTCTATGCATGATACAGAGGTATATTACATTATGTATTCTATGAAAATATTGAGGGGTTTACTTTATGGGTATATGTGTTATTAATACATAGACCACCAATGATTGAAGTATATTTTCACAAAAAAGGAAATGATAATTAGATAAAGGGCATGGTTAGAAATTCTTAATGATAATCATTATTCATTTAATTATCATCGATGAAGAGAAAAAAAATTCACTAATTCATTAAGTAGGAAAGACAGCATTTTTCTAGCAACGATGAGGATTCATGGATATCCATTTATTATAAACATATTAAAATTTTACTTGGGAAACATAAGTGAAGTGAAATCATCAAAAATTTACCAAATGATTTTTCAACCATCATTAATAGATATTTTCATGAATTTTCAAAGACAATATTCTATTTCATAGTGGAATATTGAGGCTCTAGGGAATTAAATGTTTCTTGATATTAATATTGATCAAGAATATGTAATCAAATTTTATAAAAAGATACGTATTCCATATATAATTGAGATAAATAAGTATTTTAGGGATGAATCACATATGTCAATATTATATATACTTCCTAGAAGTACTATAATGTATAAGGACCATAGTGATAATTATTGGGGGGATAACATAAAATATGGATATTGACAACTACATTATATGTTGCTTAATGTGTCAGATTCAGAAGGTCGAGCAATGAATTCATAATGGGATATTGATTCCACTACCCATACCAACATGTGTGTGGGAAAATATTACTATAGAATTCATCATTAGTATCCTGTGAACTTCCAAAGGAAATAATGATATATGGTTTATAGTTGATTGACTCACCAAGACTTCCCATTTCATCTCTATTTGGGATGATTTGTCTCTTGAACAACCTTAAAGTATACACATAATGAATGTGGTGATATTTTATTGGTAATCTCCTAATATCATTTATGATCATGCCCCATGGTTTATATATAATATTGGGAGAATTATTCAACATTCATGGAATATTAAATTGAATATAATTTAGTAATATCACCCCTAAACCGATGGCTTATATGAGTGGAATATTTAGAAACTATAGGAAATGATGAGATCATGATCAATTTAATTTGATTGGGGATGGGATAAACATATCCCTTTAGTTTAGTTCTCATACACCGATATCCTCTAATAGAGTATTAAAAAGTAACCATAATACTCTATTAAGGAAACGATGTAGAACTCCTAAATTACTGGGATACAGTTTTTTAGAGGAAATTCCATGGCCATGATCTTGAGCATGACATTATAAAAATGTACCATGCCATTCATCAACATATAATGGGTACAAAAGGACTATATAAGATCTATTTAGACAACCTTATAAGGGACTTGGAAGTGGTATTGTGGAAAAAATTTCCTCCAGATATCACAATTGAAGGGAGTCATGTTATTTTGAAGGAAATGGATTCTTATCCATATGTACATTTGTCCATTCTAAAATGCTTGATCAAATTAGAGCAGTGACCTACTAGATTTCACTTCCACTAGTTTTTTATCATATCATGATGTATTCCATATATCCCTAATGAGGATGTACATTCCTAATCCATCACACATATTTAATTCATAGGTGGAATAAATGGATTATGACCTCTCTTACGTAAATAGGATGGTGGATATCATTGACCATAGATACAAAGTGATTTGAAATAACACTACCCTCCTTTTAAAAGTATTGTGTAGGAACCATAAATATGGAGAAGAAATGTTGTAACTATAGGAGGAAATGAGGAATAAGTACCATCACCTTCATTAAATTGAGATAATGAGTTGAAATTTTTGGGATGAGAATTCTTAAGGGGTAAAATTTTAATGACCCAATTTTTTCATGGGATATTTATTTCTTTTATAAATGTTTTTTACATGTTATATAATATTATACAAATAAATGATAAAGGTAAAAAATATCTCATTAACATTGATCATTAAATTAGTTAGCTATGAAATAAATTAAAATTCAAAACATTACAACATGAAAAAAATATAAAAAAGAATAGCAGAAATGGGAAATTATGGATCATACCAATCATCTAGAATCATCTCCCCAATAATAATTCTATAAAAATGTAAAAAAATTACTATAAAATGAATCAAAATTTTACAAAATTAAAATATATCATTTTGTAGAAATTATAGAAAATTTGGACTTAAATACTTAAGTGAGATTTATATGATATAAATGAAACATAACAGCTGTGGTTAGACCATTATTTGAATGTAGGAAAATATGAACATTAATCAACATGACCATTGGATATAATACCCTTGGTTGATAGTTCTACAATTATAATTAGTTTTTATAAGTAATAATGTAAAACTATAATTGATATATAAAGGAGAATTGATGGCATTTACCAGTAGAGTCATGTCGTTTAATGCCCATTTTTTCCAAACATGGGTTGGAGTTATAGTGACTGGGGATTCCCTTGATGAAGAGGAATTTGAGAATTATAAATAGAATCATGATAGAAATCACCAACATGATAATTTGATGTTAGTGGAGACCACTTGGTCATTATTAGCTTAACCACACCCTGAAAGTACCACTGATGCAGACCTTACCCTTGTGAATATATGAGAGTAATAATGGTTTCATGACCCAACAATAGTTACATAAATTTTCAATAAAATTTTTAAAAATAAAATTTTTATTCCATAAATTCCACATAATAATATTTTCACTTAATAAAATATATTTCAAATTGAGAATAATTTGATAATTTTATTTTTCTATGAAAAAAAAAACATTAATGTATTTTTTCATGAAAATATACTACACATTATAATAAACTCATATTTTTAAAAAAATAATATAAAAAATAGTCATTTAATACTATATAATCTTATTATAAATGATAAAATAATTGTATAATGTCTTCACAATATTTTTATGTTTCATAAATTTTATTGTTCTATAAAACAAGAATTTTTAATTAAAAACGAAATTTAATATTAAATATTTAAAATTTTCAAATTTATTGAATTATTCATGAAACATGAAAAAATATATTTTTAATTAGTATGAAAAAATTATGTTATGGTGAATTTATTAATTTTTTCTAAAATACTCCAATTGGTGATAAATAATAAAAAATAATGTCTTGGGATTTCAGTTAATTTAATTACATCATATTTATCTTATAATTAAATAATAATTATGTAAGCAGAATCCAAGACCTTAATCATGTTCTTTTATTACTATTATTTATTTTAATATACTTACGAAATTTATAATACTAAAATAGATCTTAAAATGTCTAAATAGAAAAATTTGACATTTAAAAACATTACATTGTAGAATGTTTACGTCCCCATGCAAAAATAAGATTTGAAAAACTGTGTTCAATTTTAGTTGATTAAAATATCATAATAAGTGCCATAAATTCTCAAAACCATGAAAATACACATGGGTGATCCATTCTTTTTTCATTTTCCACTACCTAGATTTCAAAAACATATATTTAGAAATTACTAGACAATTCCTACAATTTTCTATAAATATCCACTCATTTCACTATTACCCTTCAATACCAATCTATCCACAAAGAATTTATATTTATGTTAACTCACAAGGAGTCCCCCATTGTTTTTCCCATCCACATGGTTCTTATTTATGTATTTGGAAGCACTCTTCTAGGTTAGAGAAATGTCCACTCCCTTTTCCAGTTCAGGTTCACTTTTAATGTAATATATCTTATAATTTCTAAACTATTTTCTTTCCACTTTATATTTTAATATTACTATAATAATAGTCTTTTATTGTAGTTTGACCCTTTCCCCATCTCATTTTACCCATTTTGGAGACCACGTTTTATATTCATTTGTCTTTTAAATTTACATCTCAAACTTTCCTCTTTTACAAAAAAACTCTAATTTTTTTATTTGAATGAAAAAAGATATTATATTTTCAAGAGTTAATCAACTATATTTTAAGAACTCATTTTTATTTAGAGATTTACATCCATGTATCTTTTATTCCATTTCCCTGGGTTAAAACATCCAAATTATCATGTCATTATGCTTTTTTGTATAACAATATTTTGATAAGAAACCCTTTCTATATTCTCTTTTGGTTATTAAAAAAATGAAATAATATGATCAATACTAATCACATGAAATTAAATCATATTAATGGTGTTCCCAAATAGTTATTTAATGTATTGGGTGAAGAATATAGTATCATGATGTGACATGTTTTATGATTCCTTAGTGAATAACCACGGTAGTTTTCATTTTCAAAACATTGCTGACAAAAAAATGTGATCTACATAATATTGTCATAAATAAATTTTGTATCCAAATGCCTTATAATAATTCTTATTATTATTATATTGAAAATCCTTATATTTTTGCCTTATTGTTGGGCCTCATTCTATTTTGGTTATGTACTATGATCACATTCCCTATATCTCTCATGCTTATTAAATTATAAGGCTACTTTTTAAACCGTTATATTTTAATGATGCACTCAAGATATAATTTTTCATAAAATAAACATATAGTGAACTCATTAGGGTGTTTTAAAATGTAATTATATGAAATTTTAATTTTTGTTTTCTATTATGTAACATACACCCAACAATATAAACAATAAAATAACCTCTATTTTTACCATATAATGTTGCATTATTCAATAAAAAGGTGGGATACCATAGAGTATAGAAACATATATTCATAGGGGTCAGTATTATATTAGTATTATGGAAATACTATACACTATTTAGTAATTTATCTATCAGGGGAATTCTATATTTCAATTGATGCTAACATTGGTAATCACATTCAATATTGATGAATGAAAATCATGATGAATATGATTGATGAATCTCATCTGCTTGGAGGGATAAAATATGAAGAAATAATAGATTTGAATATCTCAATTCAAATAAAATGAAGATTTTATGTTCTATTACGATATTTATTTGATTATTTCAAACTATAGAAATTGATGTTTGTCATTAAAAATATATGTTCTTCATTTATTATATGAATGAAAAATCTAAATCTTAAGAGGAGAAAGAGATAATTTAATAAAAAATGATAAATGGATTGATAATGATTATGTAAATTAATCTAGATGAACGCTATTATTTTAGTATTTTTTATATAAATTATGAACATTAATAGAATATATTTTAAATATTCACTAAATGAAAGTTCCACATTTGGCACTATATTCAAAAAAATTATTCAGTACCTTTTTATCTGGATTTCTCGCTATTGTTTTATACACCGAGTTGGACCACGTATTCATAGAATTGATTAATTAATGAATATAGTTTTTTTTGTTAAAGTTGATTCATTACTTATATCAGGGAAATAATTTTCAATTTTCAATTTGTGGTATCTCTTATGAAATATGATATTCATGGAAGAGAAGAACAAAAATTTATTTGTTACAAAATGAGATGATTCAAATTAATTCCCATAATTATATATTAGGTTTTAATATTAGGTTTTGGGGATACTGAAACATTGAAATTGAAAGTGAAATTGATATTAACAACATATCCAAAAGGGGGTATTGAATAAAAAATTATTAAATTATTAATATTAATGTAAATGTTGTCAATATACATGTTAGTTGAAAAGTAAATGTTATAGTGTCTAATGTATGTGGTTTTTATCATTTAATTGATCTTGTGAATTATTATATTGGATTTTTTTAGATTTGAATAATTAATTAATATGAATAAACATTAATTGATAAAATTAAGGTTATTTTTTTAATATCTTAATCATGTTATGATTAAAATTGGATAATGAACATTGATTACCACATTTGATAAAGGTGTTATGGTATTGATTATAGATTATATGGTAGTTAAGGAAATGTATAGTAGTATAAATGAATTATATTATGATGAATATTGATTTTTTATCATTTAATTATTTATATATTTTAAAAATCCATGAGAAAATATATTTTTATATTTCTAATGTATTTTATTTTGAGAAGATTTTTTTGGCATGGATTTTTATGTTGAAAATATTTTGTTGAATCATTGTTAAAAAAATAGTTCCCAAAAACGTAAATAATAAGTAATCTAGGTGAACTAATACATAAGTGGGTACTAGGAATGACCCTAGAATGAACCGTCTTGAATGGATGAGTTGAGTCATTCATAGAGAGCCATAAGAGAAGCGTATATGAGATGCAAGCCATTCCGCGGGGTTGATATGGAGATAGAGGAAAAGACCTACATGAGGTTGTTCTAGATAGAGTCAGTAATGTCTAGTGGACCAATAACCAATTCTAGGAAGACGGTGAAATTATTTTTATTATAAGGTATTTCATAAATAAACAATGTTTCATCATGGAATTATGATTTTCAATTTTCAGTAGCTCAATTAAAAAACACAAATAGAACCAGTACCATGGAATCGAACAATCATGGACATCGTATTGAGACTATAGGTTTCCTTTTGCATATGGTTGAGTCTCTGATGTTCTTATGGATTTCATTTAATGTCAAATCACCGAATATTAAGCCAAATAATTTTGGTCATCATTTGATCATTGTGATGATCTGAATATGATCAAAATCACATGAAACTTCAGTTTCATGTTTAACAAATGTTCAAAATGGAAAAATAAAGTGTGTATTATTATTTTTCATAGTGATGGTGATTCCCATAATCATGAAGAAGAATTTTACGAATTTCACTCTTTATATGAGGTATTTCCCATAACCTATAAATATCTTATACACTAAATCCAATATAGATTTCCCATTACTAATATGGTTTTATTCACAGAAACATGATCACAATTATAATCTGGTTCATGGAAGAGAAGTTCCACACTATTTCTATTTCTGTGAAGAATAATAGATCCTAAGGGAAAACTAATAAAACATATCACACTAGTTATTCTCATGAATAACTTTTTTCTGTAATGTAATCGGTATAGGGTTACATGTGTCTCCCTAGTATGTGTGACGATCTTCGATAACACATGTATTCTCATAGTCATGTTTATTTTTTAATAGTGATTGTATACAATTACAATAATAAAAATGTTTTTGTGCATATAATTTTATGTGAAGTGATAGACTAATTATGCAAGTAATGTTATTAGTGTGTGAGGGAGTTTAGGTTAAATTCTTATTTTATTTCTTGCAAATGTTTTGTTTGATTTTATTTATTTATACTATTTTCATGACATATATGATTTATTGAAAAATATTTTATGATTTTTGATATTAAAAAATTGATTCATATTATTGAATGTATATAAGAAATAATATGAATGAATGATGTTGAGATAGTTATATGAATAATTTTTAGTAGTAGATGATATAATTTTCATGAATAATATGCATTCATCAGAAAATAATGAATATAAAATGAGTGTTATGTTTTGTATAAAATAATATACATTCAGTGAGAGTAGTGAGATTTATAATATGAAAAAATAACATTCCACTCTTAGTGACATGAAATTTTTTAGGTAGTGTAATGAATTGTTCTGAATTTCAGTCATGAAAATTTAATTGTCACTCTAAATGATTTTGGAACACACAATGTTCATATATTTAGTGCTTACTAAAATAATTGTAGAAATATTTTTTTGATTGGATGAGATATCATTCTGTAAAGAGAGAAAGAAGAAAACATGTATTGTTTTTTGGAATCATTAGTTGTTCATGATGATATTATATTCATCTTACGTGCATGTGTTATCCTGTACTTATTCAGATTAATATAACAATATGACTAGAATACAGTGTTTTTGAAAGAATTCAGTGGCAGTTGAATACATTTAGTCAAATTGAGAATATGAAGAATTATTTTATTTTAGTGGCAGAAAGAGGTAGGTCAGTTTTCTATTGATATTGAAGAATGATGATTGTGTAATCATTATTTGTGTGTCAGGGTTGTGTTTTTGAATTTTATAGGTATTATAGTGTTAACAATAGTAGTGGAATTCCATTATAACGGACAGTTGTGGGATATTATTATTATTTTTAAAGATTTTCATACATATTGATAGATTTTTTAGGTTGATACCCGACCAAAGCACTTGTAATTGTTGATTTATTTTTAGTATAAAATCTATGTATCAAACCATCCTAAAATTAGTAATTATGTAGTTACCCACATTAGGGAAGTAACATGAAAAAAAATGTTTTTCTTGTTTCATATACTTTGTTTCTGGATTATAATATATTTTTTAAATAAAAATGTGTGATTCATTCACTTTAATATGTGAAGAGGTTCAGACTGTTAATAGAGTAATATTTAATATAAGAAATTAGGTTAGTAGTGTACTCTTATTCACCTCTATCATTGTTCCAACATGATCCCCCAAGAACAAAAATACTATTATATAATCATAGATTATGGAGGAGCATGATGATCATTTTTTAATTGTACTAAATAACATTATAGAGGAAATGTTATATTAAAAATTTACCTAAATAGAATATTTCCATTAGATAGTTTAATTTTTGGTTAATGTAATAATTTTTTGTTGGATAATTAATAGATCGATTCATTAAAGAAATGGAATATATTCAACATTGTTGTAGAGTTAAATAGTTTTTTTGGTTTGACAATTGGTTATTTTTAAATAATTTATAATGGCTATCTAATCCACTAAATATGTTAACCTATAATGGATCCATATTCCTTTAGATCGATTAATGTGATTAATTTTCTATAAAGTTGAAAATTATTCTAGTCATCACATATGTTCATATACTAACAATTAGTAGAGAAGGGTTTTTAAACATTATTCATGTATCAATGAAGTGATTGAGATGTTTTGTCATATAGAATGACATTGTAATGGATTATTCCTCTCCATAATTGAATATTAATGAGAACTATTACACAGAACATGTGTGGGAATTCATTATTGTAATTTTCCATTATAGATATAGATGATTTATATACAAAGAATGGTAATATAATCATTGATCATAAAATTATAAATTATATCTTGACATATAACATGATTAATATGTTCTAGAAAATATGGTATGATCTCATTATGGATTAGGACTCATGAATACATTACAAACCTTGGAATGTGACTAACTTGATAGATGATCTGTTTCCATATTATCAAGAAATCTTATTTTTGATTAGGATAAAAAAATATTCAATATTGTTGGATTTTATAAGGATGATTCTTGAAATCATGGTGAAAGGGGAGAAATATTATCTTACCCAAATGAATGTTCAAACATTTATCCAATTTATGATTACGGAGAAAGAAAAAATATTTGGATTTGAAAAATATGTTATGAAATGTTATATAGATTAACCCGGATTTTGGTGGAAATATATGGGTTTTGAACCATGTATTTATTTTATAAATAATATATTTGAAGTAGTCGTTTAATGAGGATAATAATTCATCATTATTTAATCACGTATATGTTTAATTATGTATAGAGATATGAATGAGTATTCATCGTGGGAAAATACAAAGAGATCTATTACTGAGTGTGTAACATGATTATTCTAATTTCATCAATATAATTCCATGATAAAGATGACATAGTGGATGTAACAATAATTACCGAAACTATAATTGAAATGAGTAATTATCATCTAGATTTTTTTTCTTCAAACTCCCAAAATCATCTATTGTACAAAATATTATTTGGGTTATATTTTATCACCATATAAATTCATTATACATTATTTCTATTAGAGAATATTTATATCTATATCATATTTAATGGATATACATTAACAATGTGGTAATATTTATGGAATACCACATTCCATTTTAAATTATGGGATCATAGAATTACTATGATGTTGTGGGGAAGTCTACAATTTAATATGAATATATAGTTATATTCTAGTATGGTGTATAATTCACAGAAAGATGTCGAGTGTAAGAGAACCATTGAATCTCTTGAGTATATTATGGGATATTGTTACGTTCAATTCATTGGTGGTTTGTATCAACACCTTCAACTACTATAGTTTTCTTACTATAGTATCTATCACTTAGGAATTCAGATGGATCCATACGAATCCCTCTTTCGAATGAAATGAAGAAATAAAAGGTTATCAGATGTTGTTAGATAATGAAATATATTTGTGAAGTATGTAATTGATGAAATGTGTTTTAAATTAAAATAAATTCAGTAGCACATCTAGGATGTTCATATTCTACAAAAAAAATTAATATTATAACCACATATCTTTTCTTGAACATGAATTTAAATATTAGATTTTTCTAATAATTTCACCTTGGAATTTCGTTTAGGGATTAACAATGATGTTAAATCAATACCCTAGGTATATAAGAGCTTTTAAAATTCATAATTATATATGAATGATATCGTACAACATGGGGATTACATAGAACATATCTCAATCCCACAATGTGTTCCTTGTGTCCATCATAAGGAAGAATATACTTAATTCATAATATTTATAGAACTCCACATTATTACCACTAGAGATTTATATTTTATATGATTAAAAAAGTAATTTTTTTGGATCATATTGATATCTTTCTATCTAATAATAGTACTCCCTTCATGATTTTCCATTAGATAAATTTAAAATTTCATGAAACTATAGGGGTACATGAAGATGTAATGAAAAATAGATATCAAAAAATTAAATTAGTTTGAAGAATTTAGAAAAAAAAATTTAATTTTGAGTAAGTTATAATATAACAACATTAGATATTAAATATTCTTTTTCAAATAAATATATCTCTCTAATAGATTACATTACATGCATCAAAAAGTTTGTATTTTCTGTGATATAGAATTAAATTATTATTATTTCATGTCATGATTATCATCAATCTGTTGGATTGGAGGGTATGGATAAAAAATAACTAAATAATGAAAAATGTATTATATATATGTGATTAAAATTAATTCCATTGTAATCAATTAACTTCTAAATGAAAATAAAATCATTTTCAAATTTTTTTGTATTGATGAAAAAAAATATTCAAGCATGTGTAATGAATTTATTATTATAATGAATTAATCAGTTTTGGAAAATTATTTTAATAAAATTTACATTTTATATATATAGTCAAATGGTTTATTATTTTCCTAATAAAGTTTTGACCTGGTATAAGAGGTAATCTAGTTTTAATCATACAAACGTATTTCTATAAAAGGTTTTTTTCTTCACAAAATTATTTCACAATATATAAATTTATATTTATAAAATTTATTACATATATTTTATCATGTTTTTTAAAATTTTTAAATAGAACCCTTCTATTTTTAGACACTTTTAATAATAATAATGGGAAAATTTACATGGTCAATAACCGATAAATTATATAAAAAAATGTTTCAACTATGTGATATATATATACATTTTCCTCAAAATTATTATTGGATGAGTTAAATTATACATGTAGGATCATTGTTTGAATTTTTTTTAAGAATATATTCCATTAAAATGAAATTTATAATATTTCAATAAACGAATGTTACAAAATCTCACTCTCTTTGTTTTAATTATATAATATGTGTCCACATTATGAAAAAAAATGTTCTAGAGAACATTAAATATATAATTTGAGATAAAAAAATAATATTCATGATTTATTTTTATTTATAATTTTTAGAAAATATATAATTATTTTATATTAATATTAAATACTGACATAGTAATTCACCAATTAATAAAAAAATAATATAAATTATTATAAAAAGTATTTAAATTAAAATAATTTCAATGAGTTATTGTTTTCCAAGAATAATAAATATGATTATAAAAATTTGTGTTTTTATAAATTATTATATTCGAATTAGAATTCATTATTTCTATATTTTAAATGATATAAATTAATAGTCTAAAAATTGATTTTATCAACATTTCATTAAAAAGTATTATTTATGCAATTATTTATAAATAATAAACATACTAAATGTGGAAAAGGAGGAATAAATATGGAGCTAAAGGTACACCCCTTTCCATTTATGACATTATTGTAACCTTATATGTAAAATTATATTTCATTCAGAGTGAAAAATATGTTATGGTATCTGAGGATAAAATGGGTTAACTTACTAGATAATAAAAAAGTTAAGGATTAAGATACCAAATAAACATGTCCATGATTAACTGGATTATGGGAAATAAAATATATTTGAAATATCCATTTAATACTTGTCACGACCCGACCCTACCCGGCTCGAGCCGCAACTACCCCAAGCCCGCCTCCATAGGCCAGGGGCTGGCGTCAAGCACCGAAGGCTAAACAACTCGGGGAGGCCTTCGCCTAAGTACCAACACACACACACACACGCATCCCACTAAATAAAGAAGTGCATAGTAAACAGAAAAGTAAAGTACCAACTGCTATAAATAAACCAAAAAAGTGCATTGACCTCTAAACATTACAAAGTAAAAGCTGAAGGTAAACTGAAAAGAAAATTTGAAAACACGTGCCAAACTAGAAAAGTGCCACAACTCAGAAATAGGTAGACAAAAGAGAAACAACTAGAAGGGTCCCCCACCTGGAACCTGAATCCGACCACCGTACGCGGTCCAAGCTCCCGAACTCCTAAGCTCCGCTGAATTCACGACCAACCTATCTGTTGTCTGCAAGGGCACACTAAGTACGGGCAAGCCCAAGAAGGGGTGAGTATAAAAATACATCGTAGGATGCCCTGGAGGCTCGAGGGAGCTAAAAAGGAGGTTCTGAAGAGGTGAGAAGTAGATCGAACAGGGGAAAGTAAATGGGAAAACCCGAGAGTGCAGAAAAGAGTACAACGAAAACCCAATAAGAGGAAGGAAGTAGACTCGTCTAGACACAAGGAGCTGGAAATTGTGATAAGATGAACTTCTTCTCAAGTCTTTGCTACCTATAGCAGGAGAGTAGACTCATCCAACCACAAGAAGGTAGACACGGAAAGCACATGACATACCTCACAAATATTCGCCTCTCCTGGAGGGAGAGTAACCAAGCCCAAGAAGTGGGTACAAGAACATAGTATACACTTATATATATGCTCAATCAAGAAGCACAAACAAAATCGTAAGGGGATCTCCATCCCATAGCTCATCCCAAGAAAGTGAGTAGCCAAAATTCCCAGAAGTAAACACCATAGATGCCCAGCATCCCACACATCTGCCCCAAACTGCAATTCAAGGGCTCAAATCACTGCACCTTAAAACTATCTACATTGGGCGGCACTAACTCGCCCTTACGTTTTTAGGTCACGTCGCAAGGACGAATCTCGGTGGGGAGAACACCCATCGTACTTGAGAGTTCTGGGGGAATTACAAACCACACCTCATCACTACATTGCAGTCGAGAGGTCTTGTCAAATTCAAGCCGTCACAACTCTAACCCGTACATCCAAGGGACCTGCTGCTGTAGTCATGGAGAAAATTCACCAAATATCCTCATAAGAAAAAACCAAGTCTAAAACGCCAATGGGTGACCCACTACCCAGCCCTGCCGGAGGATAAATCATAATAAGATATCGGGCGACCCACTGCCCAGCCCTGCTGGAGGGTAAACCCTAATACATCATCAAGAGACCTACTGCCCAGCCATACTGGAGGGTAGACCTGGAATAAGTCGACATGTGGCCCACTGCCCAACCCAGCTGGAGGGTATACCAGGAACAAGAGTACGCGCGGCCCACTACCGATCCATGTTGAAGGGTAGACCCTCAAGAGTCGTCAGCTGACCAACTACCTAGTCTCTATTGGAGGGTAGACCCTAGAAGTCAGTGAGAAACCCACTGCCCAATCTCTACTAGAGGGTAAACCCAAAAAATTCGACGAGAAACCCACTGCCCTGTCTCTACTGAAGGGTAATCCTAGAACTCCTCTGGGTAACCCTACTAGATGGTGAAATATTGGCCAATAGAACTCGGAGTGGGTATCGCACAACCACCCAACTCTAGAAAAAAACCAGCGGAAACCACTCAACTCTGCTGGTCTAAACCATCATGAACAGGAGGACCCTCTATGTCGCGATAGGTCAAAGGTACACAAAGTAGAACACGACACGCTCATGGGGCCCACATGAAGTGTGGCCCCAAGTCAACTCCAACCAGGCGCACAAACATTCTCAGGTATAAACAACCACATGTACCCCCTAGGGTTCTCGCATACACCTAGAGTACGCCACGTCTCCAGCCCAATGGCTAACGTGTACATTGCCCCAAATGTCAATGCGGACGCATAGACGTATCAACACCAACTTACCACCTCAACGTCTAAGTCACGAATAACCACAATTATTAAAGCATTACTTTACTCACACAAGAGAGCACTTGATCCCACACCAAGGGTTCGCTTCTGAACACATCAAGAAGAACCGCCACCAGAGCACCTTTCATATTTCCTCATTTAATACGATCAAACAGGAGGCTCTGCTCTCCTAAACAGATTACACCATTGTAATCCTCATGAAAAAACATGTGAGATAGACTATTTAATCGCCCGAAATGGTCAACTTGTAAAAAAGGTACTATTCACCATAACCAGGTCGGGCGAACTGCAACACCGCAATGCTCTAGAAAAAACACGTCAAATCGACTATTCATTCACCCCGAACGGATGCCTGATGAAAAAGTCGCAGTACGCTGTTCACAGCATAAACGACGGCATGTGGGGCCCACGCCTCAACTCAGTCTTCAGCACCTGAAACCACCCTGGACTACATCGTCTCGATGCCAGGGTCACAACGCCGTAGACGGCACCAAAAATGGACTCCGAATGCAGAAGCTGCAACTCCCCACGTTATATGCAAACAGGACCCTATGGGGCCCACACCTCTAGGTCGAATTTAGGCGGATGGATTGCACCATTGAAATCCCCCAAAAAACACACTACATTCAGTGCTATAACACCCCAAACGGATGTCAGGTGGAAAATGACAGTTCATCGTAATGCGGGTGAACTATGCCATGTGGGGCCCGCACCATGTCTCCAACCCGAATGCTATATAAAGCTCTCAAAATGTCCGAACAAGGACTGGGGTCACGCTGCCACTGACGATGCGTCAATCAGACATCCCAAGAAGAAGTTAGGTCTGATACAGTAATTAATTAATTAATCAAATAATTAATTAATTGTTCATTTAAAGCGTTTCGTGCCACCGAGAAATGAAACCAAACTTCAAGGGCTCCGAACCAAATTTGTAAGGGTCGGCTCTGCTCCAGGGAAACTGCGCCTCTAACGGCGCTTCAAACGGACGTCCGACTCGGGAGCCACGTCCGTCGCAAAAATAATAATAAATTTATTATTTATAAATTAAGACGTTTCGGTCACCTTCCTTCAGAAACGAAACCCAAAACCCTATAACCCACGTCAACAAATCATCCTCGCCAACACGATCCTACAGCCACTGACGACATGTCAAACGGACGCGCCGTTTGCATGTTACGGCCCCCCGAATGCAAGGGGGCCATCCGGGCCGGTCACCCCGGTTGGCCTGGTCCGACTCGCCACGGCCCACCCAGCCACACCGGACCCGCTCCTCAGGTCTGGTTTTACAAACGGACCGGCCTTTGGCCAGTCCCCACATCGCTGCCCGACAGGACCCCCACGGCGCGGGTCCTTTCTCCCTCTGCACACCCGAGGTCAAAGCCTCGGGTTCCTTCAGCCTAGCGCAACAGGTTGGCCGCGTTGGCGCCCCCAGACCCCGTAGCACCTCTGCCAGGTCCTCTTCACTACACTGCGCCACCGCACTACACCGATCGATGCCCACCTCTAACTGCACACCGCTGACACTGCAACCATCTTCGCCTGGCTCGACCTCCGTGGGTTCCTCCTTCAACCACGACGGCCCGCTGGATGTCGGTTCCTCCTTTGACCGCCGCATAGTCTCGCTACCCCGAGGCTGCAGTACCCCACCGGACTCCTCCTGCTCGACCTTCGGCCACCACCCTCTCTAGATCAGAGTGTTTGACCAGTCCCTCTGACCACTCCGGTGGTTGGAAAAATAATCCTACCATGGTTTCTGGATCCTCGGGGTTGGGGCTTCACAACGGCATCCCTCGCTCGATGATCCGTCAACGATTTGTGCGTCTAAGAATTTGGACGAAGAACGCCAAGAAGGAAACATAGAATGGGGCTCGGACGATGGCCATATTAGTTTTGCCATCATCCCAATTATAGAATCATATAATTAAAATGAAAATATTGAAAGAACACTACAAAATTAACGAAGGTGTGAAAACTCAACAAGAGTCCTACATCGTTGGGCTTTGCCCGATGCTTCCCGCACGATCCGCCTAAGCCTATCCGAAAACACCTTCATGGAGAGGTGGGGAGGAGGGACTTAGGTTGAGAGCTCCTTGGATGGAATCTCCTTCCGCCGGGAGGTGAAAAACAGAGGAGAGAGGTGGGGTGAGGGTTTAAATAATTAAAAATTAATTAAAAATTTAATTATGTTGAACCCCTGACTTAACCTGCAACCGAAACCCTGGATGGGGTTGAGGTTAAGCCTCCCCTAGGGTAAATATCACCTCTTGAGCACAACAGCAGTCTTAGAATTTTAATCTGAGGCCCCATTCAAAATTTAATAAACTCAATGCCCGAGGCCGCCAAATTACGAAAACGCCCATGGCGGCATTTATCAGTGACGGCCCGCGCCCGCAAAACATATACCCATCCTAGGGTAAACGGTAGTCTCTGAACTCAATAGTGCCATCAGTTTTCCCATCTGAGCCATCTTTTAATAGATACTGAGTTTAACCATTAAACGAATACATTAATTAATTAATTTATCCGTTTAACGTTTTGAAAGCGAGAGAGGGGTTCAAACACCCCGCACCGACATGTTTTATGTAGTTACTAGTGTAAATATCCCATTCTGGACCCATCCATGAACTCAGATCTATGATCCTGAACTCCTTTTATAAGTTATCCCATTTATCTGGCGTTCCTAGTGTGAACGCACTAAAAATTTTATTCCGGCCACACCGGGGCTTGGAATCGCACACCGTCTGAAGACTCTACTCTGGAATAACTTCAAAAATATACCAAACACTTTTATAGAAAAAAATGGGTTCTTACATCATTCCTTCCTTCAAGATTTTCTTCCCCAAAAATCAATACCAGGGAACAACTCAGGAGACTAAGCCCGCACCTGGCTCTCCTGTACCCAGAAGAACTCTTGCACAGTATCGCGTCACCGCACATAGAACAAAGGATTTGATCTGTTCTCATGAGATATTCCCTTGTCGATGACGTGAATAGGAGCATGCACACTTCTTATTGGGTGAGTCAAGCGGGAGATGTCATGCACCCACTCCATACTTTGGGGTTAGGGAAATGTGGTAGGGAACCTCGCCATCCATTCAGATGTTCTCAAACGATCTGAAGGACCTCGGGGGTATCCCACCTTCCCGATCGAACCTCCATGTCGCATGCCACGACTGGAATCACCGTCTGCACCTGGAAGTAGGCATGTTGATTCCCTCCTTCATATTATCCATATGGTGGAACACCCATGTATATCTGGTCATGCAAGGTCACATAGTCTATGTCTCACAACCAAGACTATCTTACACGCTCAGAGAGAGAAGGAGTCAACACCATCGACTAAAGAAAAAGGTCCTACGCCTTTTTAGCTTTCCGACACAGGGTTACACTGACGCCCCACGTCACCCTAGTAACAACTCAAGCAATGAGCATAGAAGAAATAATTTCATACACATTGTCTAACAATTCGACTCTAAAAAGTAGAAGAGCCATAGAGTGTGCCTCTTTTCACCTCATGCACCATAGGATCATTGACATCAAATGATTGCGGTTGTCCGTGGTCCCAACATTCATCTCCTGGAGCCTAAGGTGGACCACCTGGTGTTGATGGGAAGACCTCATAAAGTCCTTCCCCACTACCATTTTCTTTCGCTCCTCTACTAGCACCACCTCTCTAGGTACTACTCTGATCACGGCGCTGCCTCCGTCGTGGCGACGCATCCGCAGCCTGCCCGGTATTCTTAGCATGCCTGGTCGGGCAGTCACATTCCAAGTGACCTCGCCCGTCGCATGCATAGCACCGACTCTCTTCATGCTACACTGGTGCCCTCTAGTGCCACTATGGTGTACGACCATGCCCCTGAGTCTGTTTTTCCAGAAGCCACCTACGTCGAGGTTCTTCTTGCTGATGCCCGCAGGCTGTAGTAGATGTCTCGGCTCCATCATGCCTCCTACAACCTTCAACTGTAAAGCTGGAAAGGAAGGTCTATGTCACCAGCGCCTACTCTAGCACCCTGACATAAGTGGGAATGCCCAAGGTCACTATGATTTCACGAATCTGTCAGCGGAGACCCTGCTCAATCTTCCACGCTCGGAAGTTGTCGTCATGGACAATGTCTAGGTAAAAGAGTGCACAGTCTAAGAAACTAGCCGCGTACTTGTCCACCGTCATCCCTCCCTGTAGAAACTGCAAGAGCTCCTAAATATGAATGGATCATAAGAAATATGGGAAAAAATCATCATGAAACAATAACTGAAAGTCACCCCATGAAAGCGACCACTCGTCAAGAAACTGAGTCCCCGGACTCCACCAACAACTAGCTGCTCCGCGGAAAGGTTGGCGGCCAAGGCCACCATAAGATCTACCGACATCTTCACATGCCTGAAAAGTTGAACCACTGTCTCCAGCCAAACATCTACTACCTATGGGCCTGACTCACCACTGAACCTTAGCGGTCTCTGTTGTTGGAACTCACGGAGTGTGCTCAACCAGCACCCAAGCCTCGTCTGCTCTACTGAATTTTTCTGTTTCTCACTTTGTTGGGGTGCTGCTACTGGCCCACCCTGAGAAAGGGGCTCGCATGATGGGTCCTGGACTTTGGCCTCGTAGCTCACAGGGTCATCGTCATGAACCAATAATGGTATCCTGGATTTCTGTCATCATAGAGACATCCTGAATATTATCAATGCGTGTCGCGATCAGATGAGCATATATGTATATAACAATATAAACAATGGGGAGATGAATCAAGAAGGACATTCAATGACTTAATATTATGTGATACACTATCAAATTTTTCCCTACAACAAGTGTCTCAGCATGCCGAGTCGACAAGTGGGTTATCAGGGTCCGGGTGAATGGATACGTCGGCCGCCATAGCATCACTGGACTCCCTGGCCTGAGAGCCACTCTCAAGACACGTCAACACTATTTCCCTAATTCCCAACCAATTCCTTTTATTTTAGATATGTCCAAAAAGAGTCCCAAGGAATTAACTACCTCTAATACAACTTTTTCAGGACCTGACCTTACTCGGATCGAGCCACAACTACCCCAAGCCCGCCTCCATAGGCCTGGTGGTGGCGTCATGCTCCGAATTCTAACCAACTCGGGGAGTCCTTCGCCAAAGTACCTTTACACACACATACACAAACCACTCAATGCAGAAGTGCAGAGAAAAAAAGAAAAGTAAAGTACCAACTGCTATAAATAAACTAAAAAAGGTCATCCACCTCTAAAAAGTATAAAGTAAAAGCTGAAGGTAAAGTGAAATGAAAAGGGAAAAAAACGAGCCCAGCCAGAAAATTGCCAAAACCCAGCAATAGGTAAACAAAAGAGAAACATCTAAAAGGGTCCCCCAACAGAACCCGACTCCGACCATCGTATGAGGTCCACGATCCCGAACTCCTAAGCTCCGCTGATGTCACGACCAACCTGTCTATCGTCTGCAAGGGCACACCAAGTGCAGGCATAGCCCAAGTAGGGGTGAGTATAAATATACTCATTAGGATGCCCCAAAGACTCGAGGTAGCAAAAAAGGAGGTAATAAAGAGGAGATCAGTAGATTGAACAGGGAAAAGTAAATGGAAACAACCGAGAGTGTAGTAAAGAGTACTGCTCAACCCAACAAGAGGAAGGAAGCTGACTCGTACAGACACAAGGAGCTGGAAATAGTGAGAAGATGAACTTCTCGTCGAGTCTTCGCTACCTATAGCAGGATAGTAGGCTCGTCCAACCACGAGAAGCTAGAAACAGAAAGCACGTGGCATACCCCACACTTCTTCTCCTCTCCTGGAGGGAGAGTAACCAAGCCCAAGAAGTGGGTACTCGAAAAAGGTATACACTTATATATATGCTCAATCAAGAATCCCAAACAAAATCATAAGGGGATCTCCATTCTGTAGCTCAGGCCAAGAAAGTGAGTAGCCAACAGTCCCAGAAGTAAACACCATAGCTGCCTAGCATCCTTCTTGTCTTCCCCAAACAGCAAGTCAAGGGATCAAATTAAAGCACCTTGAAACTATCCTCTTTGGGCGACACTGACTCACCCACACCATTTTAAGTCACGTCGCAAGGATGCGTCTCGGTGGGGAAAACACCCCTCGTACTTGAGAGTTCTGGGGGAACATCAAACCACACCTCAACAATGCCCTGTAGTCGAGAGGTCATCTCAAATTCAAGCCGTCACAACACTAACCCATACAACCAAGGGCCAAGATCTGGTAGTCATTGAGAAAAGTCACCGACTAGCCTCATAAGAAAGGGCTGAGTTTGAAACCCCAACGGGTGACCCACTGCCCAGCCCTGACAGAGGGTAAATCATAATAAGATATCGGGTGATCCACTGCCCAACCCAGCTGGAGTGTAAACCCTAATACATCAAACGCGACCCACTACCCATCCCTACTGGAGGGTAGACCAAGAATAAGTTGGCATGTGACCCACTACCCAACCCAGCAGGAGGGTAGACCTGGAACAAGACGACGGGCGACCCACCGACCATGCCCTACTGGAGGGTAGAACATCAAGAGTCGTCTGGTGACCCACTGCCCAGTCTCTACTGGAGGGTAGACCCTAAGAGTGTGGGGTGACCCACTGCCCAGTCTCTACTAGAGGGTAAACCCAGAACTGCTTTGGCCAACCCTAATGGATGGTAAAACACTGGCCAATAGAACTTAGAGTGGGTATCATGCAACAACTCAACTCCAGAACAAAACCTGGGGAAACCACTCAACCCTGTTGGTCTAAACCATTGTGAACATGAGGACGATCTATGTCACGAGAGGTCAAAGGTACGCAAAGCAGAACACTGCATGCACCTGGGGCCCACATGACCTGTGGCCCCAAGTCTACTCCAACCTAGCGCACAAAAACTCTCAGGTACAAACAACCACATGTATCACCCAGTGTTCTCACATACTCCAAGAGTATTCCGCGTCTCCAACCCAAAGGCTAACATGCTCACGGCCCCCAACGTCAACGCGGAGGCGTAAAAATATCAACTCTGACTTGCCACCTCAACGACTGACACACGACCAACCAAATATTTTCAAGCATTACTTTACTCACATAGGAGAGCACGTGATCTCACACCAAGGGTTCTCTTCCAAACACAGCAAGAAGAACCACCACCAGAGCACATTTCATATTTCCACATTTAATAAGATCACATAAGAGGCCTTACTCGCCTGAATAGATTACACCATTGTAATCCTCATGGAAACACACGTGAGATAGACTACTTACTCACCCAAAATGGTCAACCAGTGAAAAAGGTACTATTCACCATAACCAGGTCGGGTGGGACCCACACCCAGATCCCAAAAAAGGTCGGGTGAACTGCGCCATCACAATGCTCTCAGAAAAACACGTCAAATTGACTATTCGTTATCCTTGAACGGACGCCCGATGAAAAATTCACAGTACGCTATTCACAGCTTAAAAGACGGCCCATGGGGCCCACGCCTCAACTCCATATTTAGCGCCTGAAACCACCCCGGACTATATTATCTCTATACCAGGGTCACAATGCCGCTGACGGCACCAAAAACAGTCTCTGAATGCAGATGCTACCACTCCTCGCGTTATACGCAAACGGGGCCCTGTGGGGCCCACACCTCAAGCCCAAATTTAGGCGGTCTGATTTTACAATTACAATCCCCTCAGAAAAATACACTGAATGCAGTGCTCAAACACCCCAAACGAATGTTGGGTAGAAAAATGACATTTCATCGTAAAGCGTGTGAATTAGGCCATGTGGGACCCACACCTTGTCTCCAACCCGAATGCTTCAAAAAGCATCTCAAAAAGTCCACACGAGGAATGGGGTCATGCTGCCGCTGACGGCGTGTCAATCGGACATCCCAAGCGGGGGTTTGTTCCGATGCAGCAATTAATTAATTAATCAAATAATTAATTAATTGTTCGTATAAAGAATTTCATGCCACCGAGGAATGAAACCAAACTACAAGGGCTCCTAACCAACTTTGGAAGGGTTGGCTCAGCTCTGGGGCCAATGCGCCTCTGATGGCGCTCTAAAGGGATGTCCGGCTCGCGAGCCACGTCCGTCGCAACATTAATAATAGATTTATTATTATTAAATTAACATGTTTCAGTCACCATCCATCAGGAAAAAAACACAAAACCCCCGAAACCCACTTCAAAAAAACCGTGTCACCAACACGATCTCGTAGCCGTTGAAGTAGTGTCAAACGGAGGCACCGTTTTCATGTTACGGCCCCCCTAACGCAAGGGCCCATTCGGGCTGGTTCACCCCGGCCGGCCCGGTCCGAACTGCCGCGGCCTGCCCAGTAGCACCGGACCCGCTCCTCCGGTCAGATTTTACAAACGGACCGGAGTTTTGGCTTGTCCTCATGTCGTCGCCCGACAGGACTCGCACGGCGCGGGTCCTTGCTCCATCAGCACACCCGAGGTCAAAGCCTCAGGTTCCATCAGCCGAGCGCAACATGTCGGCCGCGACGACCCCCCCCCCCTGGAACCCGCAGCACCTCCGCCTGGTCCATTGCACTACACTGCGCTCCCACGCTACCCCGATCGACGCCCCCCCTCACACCACATGCCACTGATGCTGCCATCGGCTTCGCCTGGCTCGACCTCCGTTGGTTCCTCCTTCAACCGCGATGGCCCGCATGACGCTGACTCCTCCTTCAATCGTCGCACTGTCGCCCTACCCCGAGGCCGCAATGCCCCACCAGACTCCTCTGGCTCAACCTCCAGCCGCCGCCGTCGCCAGAGCCGAGCCTTCTACCGGTCCCCCCGACCACTGCGGTGGTCGGAAAAATTATACGACCCCGGTTTTGTGATCCTCGGGGTCGAGGCTTCACAACAGCATCCCTCGCTCGACGATCCGTCAACGATTTGCACGTCCATGAATTTGGAAGAAGAACACCAAGAATGAAAAGTAGAATGGGGCTCAGACGATGGTCGTGTTCGTTTTTCCATTGTCCTAAATCTAGATTCATATAATTAAAACGACGAAATTGAATGAACTGCAGAAAATTAACGAAGGTGCGGTAACTCAACAAGAATCCTACCTCGTTCGGCTTCGCCCGACACTTCCCACACGATCCGTCGGAGTCGATATGCAATCACTTTCATGGAGAGGTGGGGAGGAGGTCTTGGGGTTGATAGATCCTTGGTTGGGAGATCCTTCTTCCAGGAGGTGAAAAACATAAGAGTGAGGTGGGGTGAGGGTTTAAATATGTAAAAATTAATTAAAATTTTAATTTATTTAAACCCCCAATTTAACTCGAAACTGAAACCCTTAACGGGGTTGAGGTTAAGCATCCCCTAGGATAAGCACATCCTCCTGAGAAAAATGGAAGTCTCATAATTTTTATCCTAGGCCCCGTTCAAAAGTTATTAAACTCTACGCCCAAGGCTGCCAAATTATGAAAACGCCCCTGGGGGCATTTTTCATTGACGGCCCACGCACGCAAAACTTATACCCCTACTAGGGTAAACAGAACGCTCCGAACTCAATGGTGCCCTCAGTTTTCACATTCGAGCCACCATTTAAGAGATACTGATTTTAACAATTAAACGAATTAATTAATTAATTAATTTTTCCATTTAATGTTCCGAAAGAGAGGGAGCGGTCCAAACGCCCCACGCCAACATGTTTTATGTCCTTCATAAGGTAAACATCCCATTCCGGACCCATCCGTTCACTCAGAACTCTGATCCGAAACTCCGTTGAGGAGTTTTCCCATTTATTTATATTTTCTTGTGTTAACTCACTGAAAATTTAATTCCGGCCACACTGGGGCTCGGAATCGCACGCCATCTGAAGGCACTGCTCTGGAATAACATCAATAATATTCCAATGTCTATTATAGCAAAAACCGGGTTCTTAAAATACTATTTCTTTTGTGGAATCTATTTTATATAATGAATTTAATATATTTAAAACATTTAGAATATTCCTAGAGTTCCCCTTCCCCCACTTTTAAAAGTGAAACTCTACACTCCCTTCCATACATGTAATTGAGATATATATCCTATTCTACAGATAAATAATTCACTTTTAAACACCATTATATGAATTATATAGGTTAATTTTATCTAATAATAGAAACCCTACGGTCCATAATATGAGTCAAATTTATCTTATTAATAGAATATGAAATGTTAATATAAAATAAATTTATTTTTACATCATCTTTTAACTATAAAAAATTTGTCAATTTTTAAAATAAATAATAAATTATTTACTAAATATATTCTGAATTTTTTATTATCTTCATGAAATAAATTATATTCACCCTCGGTTCTATCAAATTCTCTGTGACAGTATTGTTCGTCTGTATATACGACTTACCATCTCTACATAGTGGTATAATTAATTTTCCATTACCATAATTAATTGATGAGTCTTAAAATTTGGTTCATTTTTATATATTATTTAACATTGTTATTATTATACTATGATACCAAAAAAATACCCCTTCTTTCCTTCAAATCCCTTGGAAGATAAAATGTTATTTGAGTGTACATGTTTAGTACCACATCATTAAAGTGTTGTTATTACTTTTTTCTACATTATACATGGATGGTAATAAATATAGATTCCATTATTATATAGGATCTATATTATATTATAGTGATTTTATATTGATTAATTTTTACATACCATTTTTTCACTCCATTTGTCGAAAATTGAAATCATCATTGATGTGTACGTAAGACCTACAATATCCATTAATAATGTCATTTATTTTTCAATATATAACATTTATGGATGAAAATAGAAATTTATATAATGATAATATATGATCTTAATATCATGGTTAATTTTTTTGAAATTATTAAAAAATTCAACGTACATGGATCGGGACTACCGAACTAAAACATGCTTGAAAAAAAAGTAGATATCACATAGAATAGTAGTATTAATAAAAACTCATTAAAAAATTGGTGATAGGATTTCAATAATATATTAAAAAATTAAATTATATAAATGAATACGGATATGGAATATATGTTTTATAAATTTATATTTATTATATAAGAGTGTATAATTCATATGACGAAATGAGTTACTTGAAGGAAGAGATTAATGTTTTAATATTATTTTAATATGGATTATATATTATTGAATTTATATTTGTGAGTCTAAGTTTTCATTATATGTGGAATATGTTTCATTTTATTATCCCTTATATATTTCATGAAAATATATTATTTCATTTATTTTCTTCCCATTTTTTATTTAAGAGTTCAAAATAATATATATATATAATTGAATTGATGTATATTTCAGTTTTAAAATAATATTTATTTGATATACATATTTTATTAAAATGTTTACAATTTTTTCATTATCATTATCCTATTATTGGTGACAATCATTTTTATGGATAATTATATAAAATAACATCAAAGGAATAATCTATTCATTTTTTCAAATTATTCAAATTATTTCTTTATATACATGACTGTGCAAATAATGTTTTAATTAATATTATATAGCATGAATTAAATTTAATTATGTCATGAGACCTCAATAATATTAATCTTACGTTACAAGATTATATAGTTCTTTTAACCTAAAATGTCTTCCATAATATTTTATATATTTTTAGATATTAATCAATGAAATTAAAAAATAACATATGTTTCCCACCCATGAATGTATTAATGGTATTCATATTTATAAAAAATAGAAAAAATTGGTGAAATTGTTATGTTTTAATGAGGATATGATACAATGGTACAATAGTTTTTCATTTTGTATAAGTCTTATTATTATTATTATTATATTGTTACGAAAACCAATTATTTCCCATCAGTTATACATGTATGATACCATGAAATGTATGTGAAACCATTTTTTATTGTCATGGTTATGCAATGATTTAATGATGCATGTTTTCAAATGATATAGATAAAATATGTATAGTATTAATTCTTTTCATAGTGGTAATGGAATTATATAGCCCTCCAATTGATTAGGAAATGTATTATATGTCATGATATCATTATGGGAAACAAGTCAAAGTGAATGATAAATTATTCTGGAAAAGATAATGAGATTAATCCACTATAGTAAATAGGTTTGGATACCTGATCATTTTTGAATTTACTGTCTTAGTAGTTATCCTTTTCATATGTAATGGTTTCTATACCTATGATGGTTCCAGACATTGATTACATGAAAATGTCAATCATTATTTATTTTTTTAGAATTCTCCTTCTTAATGTTCACATATTTTTAAAAGATAATGATTTATGGAATGGATCATGTTTATGATTTTTCTATAAATTTTTTCATAACAGTATATGAAATGGTTACCATCTCATACTAATGTCCTTATATTATGCAATCATATGATCAAAAATCGGTATATCCCATCATTAAAATTAATGATCATCTAAGATCACCCATATTATGGTCATTTTCTATATGTTATGATGAAATAATTATGAAGGATAATTCTATGATGTGTACAAAATTGAATGCTCTATGTGGGTTATGTTACATATATTTCAAGAAATAATAATTTTGTGTATTAAGTCTCAAAAGACACTAATCCTTTATTGTCTAGAGGAATTATTCGATGGAGTTTTTTGGAATATTTATCTATAAATATATACAATATATGTATCAAAATGCTAGCCATATACAAAAATTTTAAATGGAAAAAAAATTAATGATAATTAGAGATGTAAGAAAAACTCTACTGGAAAAATAAAATATTGTCAAAATTTCATTAAAATCATTTATAAAACGTTTTTTTACCAAAGAGGGATAATAAAATGTAAACATGAAACCCCAATAAATAAAAAAATTCTAAGAAAATATAATTGTTTTAATATATAATTATCATAAAATTATCCTCAATTTATATTTAATATAAAAAACCATGATAAAAATTGATTATGACATGTATCCCTTACCACATATTTCATCCTATCACTTATGTCTTCAAACCCCTAGTATAATAAATGTAACAGTTTTTAAATCTATAAAATATGAATTTTAATATATATATATACCCCTTATATGTTAAAATATCCCTTTTTAATAGTTCTCCATTATATTGGGTTTTTAGGTGAATACATTTGGAATTCCAAGAATGAATACATTTGATTGTATTGAACCTTCAGCCATGGTCACAATTTCATAATATATTGAATATTAATCATGTACTAAGTAATATATTTATCATTATATAGTATCTAATTAAAATTAATATAATATGGTGAGGAAGAAGTAATTACCTCTCATTGAGGATATAGAAATCCATACATTTGCAAGGGTGATGACATCACATTTTGATGGAAGCAACAAAAGGATAAAAAATAATTCAAATTTAGAAGGAAATATTATATCATAAATATAATAAATAATAATTAAATATATATTATTTCTTTCAATATAATGTCTAAATTAAAAAATGATCACATAACCATTCAGATGAGGTAACCTAAAATTATGAATTTGCGATGTTATAATTTTAAAATGGATGTTTTTACATGAAAATATATGATATATTATAATTCATTAATAATAATAATGTGAATAATAATATCTATTAAAATTTAATCCATCAAAATACATCACCAATAAATATTTTTAAGGAAAATAAATCATATCTATATGTGAATGTAGTAGTCCACTTGTAATCACAAGGAAATCATTCATTTACAATTAAATTAAAACGAGTTAGAAAATTGTTATCCCATAATAATAATAACATATTAATATATATATAATCTACTAGAAAAATAATTTTAATGTGTATACAATATTATTTCAGGATATAAAAAATAAATGAACTTTCATTTTATTAGGTATGAGGATTACGTCATATCTGAGAGACCATATTTGGAAGAAAGCCTAAGAATTCCTTGGATGATATTAGGGAAAGACCACATGATCATGTAAATTGATGAATGATTGGATGATATATATTTATATATATTATCTTATATATGGGGATAAAATTATGTGATCATGAGTCGATAATAGGTATCATTTTATAAGTGATGGGATGGGGACACATTGAATTATATTAAATATTTAACTAATTTAAAGTTGAATTATAATTAAAGTGGAATGAAATCTACAAGGAATTTGAGGTAAGATATTCTTTTGTATAAATGTATTTTACTTATAATATTTAAAAAATTTATTGAGGTACTTTTAACTTATAACTTAGTTTACTCAACCGGATAATCAGGTTTTAAAAAACCGTTGTGAAAAAATTTCACAGTTTGTACTTTTTAGTATGAGAAATTTAAATATTACCATATTAAATAATAGAGATAATTATAACTAATCGTCTATAATTAAAATTATATTAATACCTTTTCTATAAATTGTTGATATTAATTTTAATATATGTGTTCCATACATAAAAATACATTTTTTTGGAAAATATTATTTTAACCATATAACTATATATACTTTCACTATGTTTTTTTAAAAACTATTTAATGAATTGTTTTTAAGAAAAATTATTACATAAATTTTTTAAATATTATTTAAATAATCATTTTTAATGGGTATTAATTTAAAATTTCAAGGTAAAAACACATTTTGCGCATTCAAATTGGCCTTTTTCAAAAAAAAATATGTTTTCCTTGAATATATATTATTTTAAATTATAAAAATTTATAATTTATGTAGTTAATAATATATATTTGGGAAAAAAGTAATTTTCACCAATTTAATTTGTTTTATTTATACAATCAATTCAAATGATTATGTGTTATCTACCGCATTAAAAATAAAAAATCTATATAATATCTTTTTTTTTTGTTTAAACTAATGTGTAATTTAAATAATTATATTCAATAACATAATTTATTTAATGAGATATATATAAAAGAATATCTAGGTTTAGTATAATCAATCATGTGTCAATGGGCCTTATTCACAATGATAGTATAAAACCAAAAACTTCCACCTCCTCCCCATGAAATTTCATAAAATCCATTCTAAAGACCAACAGCACATGCTGGTACACCAAAGACAATAAAGAAATCCATTAGTATTAAATACATCATTATAGTGAAAAAAGTAAAAAAGTTTTCTAAATGTATGACTGATTTTCTAGTCTTAGATAAAAATACCATATTATTTTCTATAACCCCCCCAAAAAACATCCAATCCATAGAACGTGCAATGTAATAACATGAGAATGACAGCCCCATTAGAGGTGACCATCTCCGTAAACAAAAATATGGAACTTTATGTAGTTTTAATTTGAAATTGTATCATATAATAATCAATTTTATGAAAAATTTCACAAATATCATTTTTATGCACTATGATTTTGATTCTAAATTCACTTGTGGGTTTTTATAAAGTTTTGATAGATTATAAGGAAACAACATTATTGATTAATTCCATTATATTACTTATCACTTCCCATACATTTCATTGCATGTATAATTTAGAAGTCAAATCCCAATTTATAGTAAATGGATGTGATTTTTTTAGTTATAACCTTGTTATCGTACTATTAATGAAATTGAAACTCTTAATAACTAGAAAATTGTTGGAAAAAATAAGGATTATTTATGAGAAAATTGATTTTTTTTATCTAGGGTTTCAAATTATAACTAATATGATAACTATTGAATATCCTTAAATTTTGTTGAACCATTAGGAAAATAAGGCTAGGTAATTTGTTTTTAAAATTTTTTCACTTTTCCAACACGCTTTGACCCATTTATATTTTTGGAATAATACTATGTCAAAACTGATTCAATTTGAATGATATATAATTTTATTTTCCACATGTTGGAAGTGTTATAGAGAACTATTTCCAATAGTTATTTTATAAATATCTACATCAATTCTTGGTTTAATAAAATATAGAAACATAGTAGGTGGTTCCAAAAAACTAAAACAGTGACAGGAAAAGGTTTTGGAAGAATGTGAAACTATAGATTTTTATGAAATCATGAAACGCATGGGATACAATTTAAATTATGTAAGAATATATTTGTCATATAATTTTAATAATGGTTTAAAAAAAATTTATATCATTGAATTTATAGAATATTTAGTTCAATAATTCTTGGTTAATATAGATATGGAATAAAACAATTTACTTACTTACTAGTTGAAACACTATTTATATGATGGTCTTGAAAATATATCACTCATTTTCCAAATGATTACAAATTACATTAAATTTTATGAATGGGTGTAATTTCTTTGAAATTTACAGTGTTCATTGGTACAAAATTTAAATACGTAGGGTTGTGCATTGGTAGATTAGATAGAATTTTGGCACGATATTTAGATTTTTGATGCATAGTCTTGGAATATCATTTCAATTGAATAGATAATTTTAAATTATTACCATTAATAACATTATAACTTATTAAAAACGTGATCAATATTGATCTAATCCATGGTTCTCACTAGAAACTATGCTGTGGTTTGAAGTCATACATATGGGTGTTCTATAATTTTCCATTGTCTCGGGAAGATGAAGGGAATGTGGATTTCAGATCAAATCCATGAGAGGGGATTGTAATTTATCACAACGAATGTATTTTGAAACTAAAGAGTTAATTTCAATATTATAGGACTAATTATACCTTTTAAATATATGTAACAAGAACAAATGTGGTGCCTTTTTATGTTATGTATCAATGAAAAAATGAATACCTTTTATAGTTATCAATCTGAGACCTATTCTATGTTATCTATATTCACATGTAATATATTGTATACAATTTGGTTTAAAGTCACGCACATAAGACTATAAGTAAATATAATTCGAGAAAATTTCAGTATGGTAAAATTACATGGGGGATTATTTTTTTTACTATACTACATATTAGTAACTAAATATGAAATTATAAAGTTGGGGTTTAATCCTATTAAGTTAACTATATATATTATTCCAATTTTGGTATTAATTTTATACAATGTGAAAATAATTATTTACCAATATGAAATTTTTCCTAATGAGGATATGGTTTTCGTAGGAAACATTCCCATGTGAGGATATGATTTACAAGGAATATGGAATAGTTGGGATAAATATCCCAATCAATATAAAATAGTATGGATTATATTTATGATTGTTCCATGTTTGAGGAAAAAGAAATATATAACGGTATTATGCTAAAATCTCATATTGGCACCCAATGTCTTATTCTTAACATAGATCAATTCCTATATCGTGATGGTTTTATATTTTTTATGATATTTTAGGACCTTTTAATATAGTTTAATCCCATGGGGTATGAAAATATACATCATGGAATCGTAAAAATTTATTGACACTTTTACATGGTTGGCCCATATTGTCATTTACATGAATATGAATCTAGTTAATGATTGTGATTCTAGGATTACATTATAATTGAGTCTAGATTGGAGGTGGATGACTCAATGAGTGGTTCAATGATGAGATCATCAATATAGTTTTATTTGGGAATTAGACATATTATGGGTATTTTTTGGGGTGTATTTATGGTTGTATTAAATATGAGGATACTAAGGATGATTTTTTAGTGGATTATACAATGTATAAGGACTATATATAATTATCTCATTTATTTGGTGAAAGGAGTCTATAGGATATTTGAACCAGCACGATTCTTGACATGTGTAAATGAGTATGAGTATCATTAACCTAGGAAAGTTACACCCGTAGCCAAAGGTCTATGATTATTAATTTAATGTAAATAAATGATTTCAAATACCATTAGGATCATATCCGGATGGGAAGATTTTATACAAAATGTGGTTCATCAGGGAACCAATTAATTTTATCATAAAAAATAAAATATCAAAATTGATTGATTTATATGTATAATGTAGACATTTTTATCAAGTAGTTGTTGTGGAAGGTTTGGTCTGTATATTCTCATGGTATGGAACAATATAGAATTATAACCCATTATATATGGGTTCCATGGTGAATAGGAACCTTGATAAAGTATTATAGATAATTCGTTCCATGGTTTGGGAAATTTTTCTCCCTAACATGGGACTCTAGAAAAGTTTCTTCCTTATATTGGATAGTGTATATATGTGTTCCAATAATATTATACGAGAGAAATTTTGTTATATTGTATATGGTTTGGGTGAGGGGTCACCCTTTTTTGTTGTCTGTGTGAAGGAGAAACATGGTGTGGAAGCCTGAGTGATGTGTTTCCTTTCTATGGAGGACTATGTGTATTGTCACTCAAGTACATAAATAAGGAAAAAGTAACACCCATGTATAGAGTATAGGGAAAATTTTAATCAAATTATGGAAGTCTGAGAAACATTACACCATAGTATATAACTTTTGGGGTGAATCTAGATTGTGGAGTAAATGTATTATACTTATGGTGTATGTTGGGTATCTACCAGATTTGTATTGTCTTGCTGGTATGGGGACATTTTCCTTAGTAATTCTGTAATATACTATATTTTTCATTCATAATGGTTTAATTTGTTATTTTTTGTATGAGAACCTTACCCAACCCATAATTTCCAAATGTTATCTTCTAAGTCATTTAATTAAGTTATTAAATAATAGAGGATAGAGGTGTTGTTGTGTATGCAATTTTTTTATCTTTTCCCGGAATATATTCTTCTATTCTTCTATATATTCCATGAATTTCTTTCTTATGTTCACATATCCACTAAAATGAGATTCATAGGGAAGTTAAAAATGAATTGGTAAAATATTTCATGGAGTATAGGCACACTAATGGACTTCTAATTTATGAATTTTAGGCATGATAATTATGGGCACGTACGAGGTGAATCATGTATACCCTAGGTGCACATGCGACTGAGGCATGGAATTGTTCATTATGGTATATGAGAAGAGGTCATGATGTCCCATGGGCATATGTAAACATGGTTTGAACTAATTGAAAACCTCTCAAAAAAATACAATACACTATTAAAGTCAATAATTATATATATATAAAAACACCATCAAAGTTTTTATGGGTTTTTATTTTCAATAATATTTGGAAAGGGATCCCATATATAAGCAGTCTAGAAGACTCTAGTAGATTACAAAACCCTTTATTTTTTTTGGAACTATGAATAATTTCTCACATATACAATTCTTGAAGAAAAAGTGTTCTCATGTATGTAATGTCCCTGGACTGAGTATCCTAAAGCCAGTGTCTTACTTTATTAAATTTGAATAGATACTATAAATTACATCCCAAAAAACTGAATAGTTTATTTGACTTTGTAAATTATATATATTGTTGAAATTAATTGTATATTTTGGTCATAAAAAATGTATTTTCATTAAGAATACCATTATCCCTCTTTACAGTATCCCTTTATATTAGTCTTCATTTATTTATTGGAAAGATGGGGGAAATATACATTGTAAATAGGTAGGATCAAATGATCATTAAGGGTTATATACAACATAATAAATAATTAATCTATTTCAATAATAAATATAGAAAGCAAACAAATTTAAAACAAATTCCATTTAATCAAAAAAATGAATATTAAATGAATTCATTTTTTATCATAGTGAAAATACTCTAGACAATAATAACTCAATTCTTAATGTAGGAATTTCTTAATTATTGGATATCATGTATCTGTAAAATGAACCACTACCATCATGAACATTCACAAGATTGTTTAAACATAAATTAACAACCAATTTACTATCATCTTAATTGAATCATCCTGTTCTAATACTAATGCATCGAGGGCTATCATTAACCATGCCCAACCCGTTTATATCATTTCAATTCTTTCCTCATATTGAAAAAACAATATAAAAAGAGGCCAAAAATAAAATTGTCATATACAACATTGATATGTTTGAATTAAAATATACATGAGAGATTAAAATTTAATAAAACAAAAAATAACTTGATAAAAAATAAATTCATGAATCGATAGATCGAAATGGTTTAGATACACATCATAAAATAATTTTGGTTCATAACATCATAATCTACCTTAATGATTTGAAATTTAGATGAAGTCTCATATAAAGATTATTTCATTAATAAAATGAATTGGTTATGTGTATTAATAATAAATATGCATTAAAAATTGAAAATAAAGCAATAGATAATCAAAATTAATTTTATAGATAACTATAACATGAAATAATCAAAAAAATAGAAATTTAACACAATGAATGAAAATTAAGTTGATAAATCCCTTCCCTCTAGTAATCAGTCAAATAAAATGTCCACTAAAAGTAATAATAATAAAATGAAACTTTAAAAACAATGAATATAATGAGATTATACATATTATATATCAAAGGAAATTATATAAATATTATACCCAAAAAAATTAGTGGTGAATTTAGAATTTATCCCACATAAGTAAAAGATAGACTTGAAAACCATTACCTCATGACCCCAATTATAGTAGAGTTATTTAACCTACTTCATAATTTCTTAAAAATATTATTAACTAATTAAATATATACATTAATATTAGTAGTACATTATATTTTACTTTTATAATATCTTACAAACCATTCATTTAAGATATTTCTTTTTTTCATTGTTTTAGGTGTGTTTGTTTCATGATTTCAAGAACGAGCTATTTGTGTATAATTATAGATTGACTTGTGAAATACTAGTATAACTATATAAGTTTAATTATATGATACCAAAATAACATATACTTGTTTAAAAGGTCCCATATATCTTTTTTTCAGAATTAGGATCATTCAATTGATAAAATGTTAATGATAATTATTATTTTAATTTGGGTTGTTCATCGAAACCACACATATTACATTAATTGTATTTAATATTATGTGAATATATTTTCTACCTAAAAAGAAATTGGATATAAAATAATTTTTAAAATATTATTTATCTCAAATAATTTTTCAAGATTATCCCTGAAGGTTGTAATAAAAAAACCAGAAAAAATTTTATTTAGAGATACAATTAACTTGTAAACTTTTGACTATAATTTCATTTAATTGAGTCAGAGGGGGTATTAATAGGTATGGAAATATTATATTACAATAGAAAAATAAAATTATTGTTTTTAGATGATTTATTAATCATTATTACTTGATGAAGAAATTAAATGATAATATTTTAGAAGAAAAAAATAAGGGAGCTGTTTTGAGAAAATTACCTCTTGAATATCTGCTCCATGCAAGATCCTTGAGGACCTTGGGTTTTTTATTTTGTTTATAATATAAGTAAATGAAAATTTAGAGATTTTGGATGAATTTGTTTGGAATATATTATAATATCTTCATGGTTTTAGGGTCAAAATGGGGTGGTGATGGGTTATATTTATGCATGAGGAAAGGTGGGACTAAGTGATTAAAATAATGAAAAATTTTCAATTAAATCCAAACACATTGAAGTGGATTTTATTTAAAATACATTTTATAGAAATTAATATTTTATAATATGGTTTCCATTGATAAAAACCTCATAAAACAATTATATATTGTAATTTTTAGGTATGTTACCCTTTTAACATTAATCTTTCTCACCATTTTAACGATACTATGTAAAATAATTTTTTTCCCTTGATAATATTTTATACCTTAAAATGAAATTGAACATACAACTTAAACATTATTTTATGATTAAAAATATTGAATACATTTTTCTAAATTGAAATAACAAAAATTGCATTTATATATTTAAATTTAATCTTTTAAACACATTACAAAATCATTTTTTTAAATGAAACACACAAAATATTGAATTCGTTTTACAAAAAAATTAAATTTCAATTTTATTATAATATAATTAAATAGTTTTATTATTTTTTAAAATATGTATTTTTAATTTTTATCAAATTTAACAAAAAATTTATCAATATAAATAAATTAAATGAAAAAACTTTTTAATTGAAATTCATTTTTTCACTATTTTTATAAAATTGAAACATTCTAAACAAATCACCCTAAGAAAATTAGGAAATTAAAAAATAAAATATTATGTTTATTTTGTTAAAATAATACTTATAAAATTGTCAAAATTTAAATTTAATCTTATTTCACCCTCAAAAGGTGGGAAAATTTCCTTTCTTAAGAATATAGTTTTTTATGCTCAAAATATGATTTATTTGTTTTATTAATCCCATCACACATAATGGATCAATATAAAACATTATATTTAGTATATAACATATAAATATCATTAATGTTTTATATAATAGTTCATAATTTAGTTAATTAATATGAAAATATATTGTCTGAATAAAAATTGTTTTCTAATATAAATACATGAATTATGTTCAAATGGTTGTCATTTTTATTTCTAATAAATTTCTAACCTCTTAAAAAATTTAAAAATATTATGTAAAATATATATTTATAATTCAATTAATCTCATTCATTTTTTCCATTTCAACATCTATGTGATAGCTATCACAATATAATAATAAAATTGAATCATTTTTTATGTTTGATGTTCTGTGTAATATAAAAAATATAATAGATCAAATTTTAAAAGTGGAATACCAAAAAATAGTGAGGTGTTATGGTATCTCCTCTATTAAAAAATATTATCCTTATAATTTGAAATTTCACATTTAAAATAAATTTTTGATACTTTAATATTCCATTGTGTAAAAATCTAATAATAAATAGGGTTAATAAAATATCCCTTTAATACGAGGGAATAGAAAATGTAAAGGTCACAACTATATTAAGCTTTAAACTATAATAAATTAACTTTTAAGTGAAACACGATTCAATGAATATAAATATAACAATCATGTTTTTATATATATAGATTGGGGACATGTTAATCTGATATTCTACCTTCAATAAACTATAATAATATGATTGGTTAATGTGGCCATTGATTTCACAATACTAATATTAATTTAATTGTGGTTTTAATTTCAAATTCCATTCATAGAGTTTAAGTATTCTTTTACAATCTACATAATCACATTATAAAATTAAACTTACATGATTAGTTACCATTTCATAAGAATAATCACATCCTTATATTGTTCTTTGATCTACTTCAAATTCATCTCAAATTCTATTAAATAGATTTTGGAGATGATTTTCCCCCGAGGCACATTGAATGTGTCCTAATATCCATAATTCCTTTCTATCATCTCTAATTTTTTTATGAAACTAAAATAATTATAATATTTTACCCAACATGAAAAATATAACATTCAGTACAAATAATAATATCCATTGTTAGACCTAATAAAATATAAATGTAGTTAACCGTATGATTTATCGAAAATAATTCGATCAAAATTCACAGTTCAAAAAATTACATTGAAGGATAAAAAATTTTAAAAATTAACATTAGATTCTGGAAAAAAAAAATTAACTCTTATTTTCACATACCAAATGTATGAAAACTATTATCACCATATATACTTAGTATAAACATGAATGCTTCCAAAACATATATCCTAGGTTATTAAATATATTCCTCAAATATAACCATGTATTAGAACTAGAAATAATATGATAGACCATAATATCACTAACCACTTTCATGGTCTCTAATAATATCACATGAAAATATTGGTATCACTATTATGTAAACATCAAGAACATATTATGGTTATATTCCAAAAATCATGTGGTTTATAAAATGTCATGCTTTTAGAAAATCAATTCTCTTTCTTACTACTACCGATCAACACAATCTTTCATGACCTTTATGAAAATATACTATAGAAAAATTCTTATAAATTCCATTATTCAAATGACTAGGATATCAATGATATCATACTCTTATCACATTATTCAAGTATCCAAATAAACAAGATAACATTTAATTCCACTCCAGCTACATCAATTGAATAATTTTGACATTGATACCCTATCTTATTCTATGTTAAATTTTCAGGATGAATGGGGAATTCATTTACATAGTACCTATATCATTCTATATGTAACACTAAATATTATAATATTTATCCTAACCATTTCAATATTATTCCTCGTGTCCCTTATTTAATCACTTATAACAAACTCTTAAACCCATCAAGAAATTTCCAATGTCGTCCATTCAAAAATTATCACATGTGGGAAAAATCTTTATTTCACTTTTTCCCCTGGTCTATATTTTTTAACTTACATAATATTATTCTGTTTAATTCCTTCACATCTATAGGAAATGGGGATTTATTTTACTATCACGATAGTGTATAAAAAAATCTCATTATATAATGAAAATGTTTGTGTGACCAATTTCCATCAAACAATTAGCTTAATACCTCTAAATAAAAGATCAATCTTGCACACTATATTTTTTTGTAATATATAACATACCTAGGTAACCATGTAATGGTATATTTATAATCAGTGACACATTATTCTACATTTTTTTTAAACTAATTCATTTTCTCATGGTTTGAATTTTTTCTTCATGAGGGAATTATTAATATAATAATTTATCTATAAAATAATTAAAATTAAACGACTTCTATATATTCTTCCTCCCTAGTATTCTATATCGATGACCAATATATTTCAGCATCTTCAATGATGAAATTAAATACAAGTATGACCTTTTCCTTTTCATTTCATCCCAATTCTGCAAATATCATCTCCAAAGTTTTAATTCATTTCCCAATTGCAATTGGATTGTTAGTCCCATAAAAGGATATGGCTTCTCATGGATAATGTGATCCAACATAGGAAAATATTACTATATAATATATTTATCCATCCAGGTAATGTTATTTCCCATTACAAGATTATACTTCCCTAAAATAGAAATAATTTTATCTCTTCCAATTCAAGCACTATTAGTTCCATAAATAGAGAAATTTAACATTATTTATGATTTTTTAAAGCATTATATTTTCCATTATCCATTTATAAACAATAAAATATACTAGAATAAATCATATCATCAGGAAACATGACATATCATCCCAAAACTAGTGAAACACATTACATAAATTGAAAATTTAAGTTTATATATTCTTTATGTAATAAATTTGGTTTCCCTAGGATTATTCTCAAATTCTATTATATTTTATGTTTCCCTATTCGATTTTAAACTATGTCTAGTTCCCTTGTATGATAAAATACTTTCTATGATACCAACTATAAGGAATCTGAACCCAGTATCCAAATCCAGTGCCATTATTTGTTACATTTTCCATGATAAAAAAATCACATCCCAATGGACCAAATAGTTTTGTTGTTTTCATAATCTATATAAATTAAAATTACATTTTTGGAATAAAATAAAAATATATTTCCATCAATAACAACATTTTCACCCTTTATCATCACCATGTATATAATTCATAGTAAGTATACATGAAAATGGGGGAAAATAGTCATATGAATGGGGTGAGATTAAATGATCAATAATGGTTATGTATAGTTGGAGCAATTAAAAATCAATGAGAATAATAAATATGGAAATTTTAATGACTAAAAATTGATTCCATTTAATGAATAAAAAGATAATTAAATGAATCCATATCTTTTTTCATAGTGAAAAACATATGGACAATAGTGAATTAATTCTAAATGAAAGAAATTCATAATTATTGTATTTCATATATCTGTAACATGAACCACTATGTCAAAGATATTTCATAAGAAGGATTAATCTAAAGGAATTAACATGTTTACTAATAGATTAACAAAATTTTCACTTGATACTAAATATGAATCAAGGGGATATCTATAATCTATCCTCCTATATCTACATGTTGAAATCATTCTTCTTGTATCTAATATTAAATTTATAATGGTTTTTATAAATCCCAGTCTCCAATAAAGATATGAATCATCTAAATAATTAAACCTATATTGTGATTAGATTAAAAAACATTAAATAAAATGAGAATAAATATATCCATGAATTTATTTTTCAATGTGACTGTTCATACACGTCATAAAAGAAGGCGGTTTCATAACATCAACATATACATCAATGATGTGAAATTGATTTGATGTCTCATACAAAATATCATTTCATAAATGAATTGGTTTTATTATTTTATTAAATTTAAAACATCATAAAACTAGTAGAAATAAACTACGAGACTATAAAAAAACATTGCACACTTAACATTAGTATTAGATCACCAATAAAATATATGTTTGACCAAATGAATGAAATTTAGTTATGAAATACCATTCAATATCTAATTAGACGAAATATTTTCCTCGTAATGTTAATAATTATAAAAGGAAAAATTAAGTTCCACAAATATATTGAGATTATTTATATTATATATCAAATTAAAATATATAGAAAACATATATCAGAACTAAGTGGTGAATAAATCATATATCTCAATAATGTAAAAGTGAGAGAATAAAATCATTACCCCACACATCCCATTAGTTTAACATCCATTAACCTCTATTATAATAGATAAAACAATGTTATTGACTAAATAAATTATTATATTCAAATTATTGAATCCTTATATGGTTCTTTCATAAACAATTATAATCTATTAATTACTAATATTTAATTATTTTCACCATTTTTGATATGTTCGTTTCATGGTTTCATGATCAGTTAAAATGTTAATAATTATAGATTATCTTTTTAAATGTGATTAAAAAACTATATTTTAAAGAAATATAACTAAATAATATCCCCCAGTTCAAATTGTCCCATATTTCATTTTTCATTCTTTTTATGATGATGATCCCTTTGAAAAATGTTAATAACATTTGTCTAGTCAATTTTGGTGGTTCGTTGGAACACTATTGAATAATTTCATTTGGTTTAATCATAAGTGTATAAAATAGATATAGATAATAAAATAGGAATAAATATATTTTTCATAAAATATAATTTTACTATAAAAATAGTTTTATAGTCATCCATGAAGGAGATAATGTAATAAAATCATTGAGATGGTAAACCGAATTTTTTTACAATAATTTCATTTCATTAAATAAGAGGAGTTATTATATGGGACGAACACAAGAAATTTCAACAAAAAACAATAGTTACAGTGTTTTAGTAATTCAAAAAATATTATTACTTGATGGGTGAATAAGATGATGATAATGAAAAAGTTGAAAGAATATAAGATATGTGATTTGTGAAAATAAACACATTAATGACACCTCAAAGAGAGATCTATGAGGACCATGGGTTTGGTCGTTTAGTTAGACTAGAAGTACTTGTTCATGGATAGACTGAGATGGAATGGTTATTTAAAAAAATTATTATATCCAAGGCTTTCATGTCGAAAAGGTGTGGTGAGGGATGGTACTTATACTTTAATAGAGGTGGGTTTAAGTGACTAAAATAATCATTAATTTATAATTAAAGACAACCACATTGAGGTGGAATTACATTCCATGAATTTTGATTGGAATTAATATTTTAGATTATGGTTAGGGCTGATAATCACATTAACCAACCATTAAATGTTTTATTTTTTAGTTACATTATGCTTTTACATTTTATCTTTATCAGTAATCACTATTTTACATAGACTGTGGTAACTAATTTCATTACCACGATAAATTTTTTTTCTTAGAAATGAAATTAACCTCCAAAATAATATTGATGTTATGAATCTCGATATTAAATAAATTTTTTCTAATAATGTTCACATAATTAGAAAATTTATATCTAAAATTAATCTTGTCGATATAATGAAAAATTGGGGGTTTTAATGTGAAATGTTCATAACATAGAGAATTTTAACATCAAATTTTGGTATGAAATTGATTTTAGTTTCCTAAATTAGTCTTATTTATGTATAATATAACTAATTATACTTTAATGTTAATTTAAATTATAATTTTTTCTATTGTAATAAATTAGAACAAAAATAATTTTTTACATAAAAATTATTATTATTTATTATTCATTATAAAAGGAATTTTTTCTGAAAAATACCAAAACGTAACCCCTATAAAACATTTATATTAAAATATAAAAAATAAATTTATTTTTTCAAAAAAATATAAAACATTAAAAAAAATTTAAAATTGGTGTGCCACAAAAGGGTATAAGAAATTCCTTTTAGGAAAATATATCTATTTTATTTTCTAAATTGGATTTTTTATCTTATCTTCAGACTATCAAACATATTGGAACAATTTAAACATAAATAAATATATATATATATATATAATATAAATATGGTCAATATATTTCTATACTAGTTTAAATTTTAATTTATTAGGATAAAATTCTATTAAGGGGCATAAATAAGTTTTCTTATAAAAACACATCCATTATGATCCATTGGTTATAATTTTTATATCTCATTAATTAGTAACAAATTAATTAATTTAATAAAAATGTGAAAAATATCATATCATAATATATTTAATCTCATTAATTCCCACCATTCAAACAAATATATGATATTTATCAAAATATAATAATAATATTTAATCGTTTGATTAAGTTTGTTTTTCTGTATAAACAAAGCAATCAAAGAGGTTATATTTTAAAATTTGTATACAATAAAACCAAGTGTTGTTATAGTGTATTTAAATATTCCACATATATAAATATTAATATATATTAGATAACAATATATGGAGTTTAATTATTGTTAAAATAATTATTTTATCTAATGTAATTGTTTGTATACTCAATTTCCTAATATATAGAAATTATTTAATAAATAAATTTAGTTATTTGAGGGAGTATGAAGAATATGAATCCAATATAAGTGAAATAATCATTGAATAATATATGTAAATTATAACATAGGTGAATCTTTCTATATCAATAATTCCATGTATGAGAAACTATTGATGCAAAGAATTTGGTTGTGTGATGAATGACATATGAAAATCATTGCATGTATATACATACAACACGATATATATATATATATATATATATATTGAATATGGGAAATTATTTCTTCTATGTTTATCATTAAATGAATATTGGTATTGAATCTACACTAGATAACATATAATATGTGTCTAAATTGTTTGAAAATAATGGGATAATCAAAGGGCTTTCCTTATTCAGGCCAAGAATTATTAAAGGGAATAATTTGTGTTGTTTAAGGAAGTAAATGAAAATTTACTCATTAAAAAAATGAATGAAATCAGTCCTTGAAGTATTTAGTGATGAAAAATAAATAATGATTAATTTATTTTCTATACCTAGAATAGTTAATCCAATGGTATCTAAAAAACATATTTGGTGGATCTTGATTCTATACACACTAATAAACATAAAATAAGTGAAATATTAATTTTGATGATTCTGAAATTCAGATAGTTATCTAAATGAAATTGAGTCCCCACTAATAAGGATATATTATATTCTCTATGATATAGTTATAGTTCTATTATTATTAATGAACCCATAGAAAACATTCATATTATTTTTTAAGATCCACTCTTACTTGTTGAGAAGGATATGAATATGTGAGATAAATACACAAAAAACTTTAAAGGGTCCATAATTCATAGAATAAGGGGTAGTGGGTTTCTATATATCGTATGGAATTCCATATATTAAGAATAATATTCTAGTATTCATTGTCATTCAATAAAATAAATATTTTTTGAAGAGATGAAGGGTAATTTATGGATTTCCTTATATCTTTTCTATGAAGATGAAAATTACTTTTTAATAAGTATTAAGTGTCTATCCATTGGTATTTTTGGAGAATTTTAATTCTCGTGATAGTTGTAGTTTGAGTAGGGTTTTAGAACACATTAATGTTTATGATAATATTGATGTAGTGTAATACAATGTTTTTAGTGGATAGGATCATATCATATTCATTTTACTTGGACTGTGTATGTTGGGTTGAATTATGTAATGTCCACTATGTGAATTATTAATATCATTATAGATATAGTGAATTTAGTGGAGTAAAAAAAATATTCTACAAATAAAGAGAAAAAGATCATAATCAATGATCAAATTAAATCATTTTACGATACCATGATTCACATCCCCTCCCCAGTTATGGTGATATTAATGTTTACCAATCCTGAATTGCTATTATATCATTGTTTTTTTGGATAAATTTATTCTCTATCAAAATAAGGGTATTGAATCATTTTTTAATTAAAATGGTATATTAATTTTCAAAGGTAATATTTTCTTATTATAAAAGAACATAACATTTCAATAAAACAGTTCATTGAGAATGATATATAAATTGAATCGATTTATAGAATAAAATTGAATGTTATAAATGGTGATATATTATAGAAGGACTAATAGTATTTTTATGTGAATAAAAACTCAATTAATTAAAATGTGGAACATAGGAAAATTGAAAATATGATATGGTAATGTAATTTAAAATCTAAACTTCCCTAAATAAAATATTTTACTATGATTATGAAGTTGATTCAGATGTTTGAGATGCAAAGATAAAAGTGATGTGGAATAAATATGAGGGGATAAGGTTATAAATTAATATCTTTATGTATGAATTGATTATCAAAATTCCATTGAATAAGAGATGCATGTTCATGGTCAAAATATTTAAGATTTAAATATCATTATAATAATCTTGAATATACTACTAGAAAAACTCCTTGATAAGGTATCAGTTCATAATGATAAGGATATGAATTTTGTTCCCAATTATTGTATTTATATTAATCGTGTCTATCATGAAATGAAAATTATGAAAATGTGCCCAAGGTAAAATATAACTCATATGAGGTTCCATTCAATCCATCCAACGGCCCGAAGGCCTTCAAATTTTTATTATAATGATAGAGCCCCCTTTTAAGGGAGGAAGGGGGAACCCAGACTGACATAATGAGCTTAAGACAATCACACCTGAAGTTTAAGGAAAAATTGAAAGTCCATTCCACCTTCAGGCTTGCAACCCCTCATTACCACCACAAAAAAATCTTGAATTGAAAGTCAATCCAAGAGGATATTGTCAATCCACGAGGATTGTTCTTCATTCAAACCAAAACTCAATGAACTTTCAAATATTTTGGGAGCATCCTACTTTGATATCCTAATCAGGAAAGGCTCCTCTAACCTTTCTTCAATCAAGTGCATGGGAGGCTCCTGGGATTTGTCAAAATCAGCTACCACACCAGGAAGGCTAGGCACATTCACCACAGCAGGTTCACCCACACTGACCTCACCATTTCCCTGCATATTAGGAATAGAAGAAGATATCCATGCCATCTCCTTTGATTTATGTTTTTTACCTGACTTGGTCTCCATTGGAATTGGAAGGTATGAGTAATCCTTGTGCCCTTTTCTCTTTTTCCCTATCGTCAAAGAACAACTTCCACCTGTTGAATGAACTCAAAGGACATTCTCTTGGTCCTGAGACAATCCCTCCAAGCCTGCAATGTAGTTACAAGTTTGGATGGCCTTCTAGATCTAATGCTGGCCCATGACCCAATGACCCACCATATCAGTAGGGGTACCCAGTGAAGAAATAAGCAGGATACCATTACCAACCTCGGTTGGCTTCAAAACCATCACCTCAGGATCCAACACACTGTATGAGTCAACGGTGATCCCCTCTTGCACTTGAAACACCGGAGGATCAGCATCCTTTTGTCCCACCATGCCTACTTCAGTAACATGTTCCATAAAGACCCGACCCTTGCCACCCCCAATAACATCAATAGCCCCCAAAGGCAAAACCTCCTTCCTTGAAACTAGTGGGTCCTGCTCGGGTCTATCCACGAGTTATCTCTTTAGAGGATCCACAACCTTCATGACATAAGAGGGTCTTGCCTCTATCTACAGTGATATTTCAGAAGCCCCCATGTTTCCATCACCCTGGTTGGATGCCAACTTTGTATCCTTATTCTGCCTCAAAGGCCCTTGCCTTGCGACACGTCTACACTGAGAAACTGGATGTCCGAGATGCCTACAAACCGAGAAAAAGTCCACCCATGTTTTGAATACCAGATCTTGTTTTCACTTGATTTCTTCACCAACAATAACCCAAACCGACTCCACTGGTGGTTTGGATACATCCACCTCCACAAAAATCCGAGGGTTAATCGGGTGGCTAACTGAACAAGTCCTACTGTCAAAACAAAGATAACGCCCTACCATGTTCCCTAACATTTCAAGGATGGTAGGGTTTTGAAATGGCAGAGGTAATTCAGGGAATCAAACCCATAAATAAACCGAAGGAGAATCCCTTTTCAAGTGAAAATCGTAAGTCCAACAGAAGAGAAAGAACCTGTAACCATGGAATTTACACGGAGCAGAGGACAACGCGCGACTCATGTCATGCTCCGAGGCGAAGCGAATCATCAGACGACGCTTGTCAAGAATTCAAACTATCTCATGGTCTTGTAGCCCCCAGTAATCAAAAACTAACCAGTTGAAATCATCCACTGAAGGTCGTCATTGGCTGAAACGAGCCACCACAGTGAGCTTCAAGAGGTCTGAAGCATCCGTAAATTCCAATTCCGATAATGCCAGAAGAGGCATGCCATCGAGTAAATCGGGAACCATCGGGCTGATAATTATAAGAGGAAATTTTGGTCGATCCTCTAGGATGGAGAAAGGAGTCAATGAAGCAAGAGGTACCTTCTCCCCCCTTCCAACATTGGGACGGGGGGAGGTGGAATCCCTCCCCATTGCAGATTAGGCATCACTTCCAAGCACCGAGAGCCGAGAGCCGATTTATTTTCCATTCTATATAATGATGAAACATTTTATTAATAATGATCCAGTACAAGATAGAGTTTATCGGTTGTTAGATTTCACATACTCTTATGCTAATTGGCTAAAATGAGAACTCAAAATAATTAATTTACTTTATTTCCTCTGATGATGTCAGGTAGGGAGTCACACATATATTTGTTTTAGTAATATTAAATATTCAAGGATTAATATTCAATGAATAAACAATCCAGTGATTAAAAAATATGTATTAAACCATAATATAAACACTTTATGATGAAAACTATATTTCTTTCTTATGTAAAAATCTATAACTTATCTGGTTTAGAAGAATATTTGGGTCACATCCACTTATTGAATATTATTTTTTTAGATACTATTAGGAGAATAGAATATATATATTTTGATACTGAATTTCATTATGGAATAGTTGATATTCCAATTGATCTTCAGTTAGGATTGGAAGAATATGAAAAATAAAAAGAAAATCAAAAAGGTAAATACAGTTTTAGATTTATTTAAGAGCAGTAAACAGGTCTAGTTTATGTTCTCTAGATAATGGTCATATATCTTACGTGAGTGGAAGAGAAATATAATCACTAAGAAAAATCAGAATATATTTGTATTGGTTAATTTATGAAATGATGAGTAACTTATTGTTGTTGTCACTAGGAATTCCTTGTTTCATGGAATGCATCTCAACCGAAATTTTTTCATCCTAGTTGATGTAATTATCCATAATCTAACATGTGTTTTATATTTTCAGGACACAGAACATGATATGGAATTTGAAATAATTTGTGGAAATATAAATGAAAATTTAGATTCACTTTTTATAAATATAATATAAAATAAATGGAATATATATTTTTCTGGGGAATAAAATAAGTTCATGATTTTTTAATGAAATGAAAATAGGACATGAAAAAATGCATTTTAATTTGAGAATATAATCATTGGTTGATTTATGAATTTATGATAATGAAATTCGTATTTCCAAAATCAACATTTAAAATTATCATACATGTTATTATTTTTAAATGGGGAAGAATATTCTGAAAAACTACCATGCACTTAAGTGAAAAACATATAATTTCCCATAAAATTTCATCAATAATAAATAATAATAAATGGTTTTTTAGATATATAATAACATTAGAATAAACATAACTTCAACTATGGTAATTGATATTTCCCTAATGGCGAAACATTAGGAAAAACTGGTTCTATAAGATTTTTTATTTTCAATTATGAAATGTAATTTTCTATTGATGATAATACTATATATGAATGTTTATATGGAAATTACCTGAAACTAAAATACTTATGGTAGTTTGGAAGTAAGTGATTTATTGTGAACATAAATAATATTAGATAATTTATTGAACATGGATATGAGGTTATTTTTTTATTCATCAATGAGAAAATTATATTAGTGTTACATAAATTAATTGGGTAATAATGATGAAATATATGATGTGATGTTGAATAAAAGTGAGTTGAATTTAAATTCAAACTAATAGATTTCAAACACATGGTATGAAATATAATACAATAATAATACATATTATTAAGAATAATTCCTTGAAGAATTTTCAATAATAGTGGATAAAAAGTGAAAAAAATTATCTCAAATGATAACTATAATGATTAAGGAAACATAGTATGTATAAAAGGTTTAAATATTTTTTATATAAAAGTACATGGGGATATTGACAATATCATTAATAACATAGTATATAGCATTCAAATAAAATGAATGATGAAAAAAATAAACAATATTATTATCTCAGGTGGGAAAAATTCATTTGATGAAGCTTCTATAGAATAATTTTTCATCAACTAAATTTAGATGTTCTTGTATATATTGAAAAAAAATACTATGTACATAGTGCAGGGGATGAATAATAAAAACATGATCACAACTGAATGGGTATTCAACAAAAAAAGTCAATGTTGATTTCATCTTGACATGGAATGAGTAAAGGCCTTTCTATAAATTACATTCCAAAATTTATTCAATTCTATTTTATAAAACATTTTCATTGGGGGATTGAAATTAGACCATTAGATTGTTTCTTTCTATTCATGAGAATAAGATTCAAATGATTAATATATATAGGTCACATCATTATTCATAAATTTATTGTTTTTAATATGCTGTAATCATTGATAAAGGGGATTGAGTTCAAATTCATGAGGATGAGATCAATGTGTTTCAAAATAAGATTGAACCATACATGATGAAACAAGCATCAAAGTCTTAGTAATCACAGTTGGATCAGAACCCAAAAATGACCAAATTTATTTTGGTATGGGTTTATCAAACCCCGAATATCAATAATAATAATGTTTACTGTTTTATAAGCCTGAATATTATTAAAAATCTCATATTTAAGCCTAAAATGATACCAAAATGCATGTAGATTTTTGAAAAATTGACAAGAAAATTTCTGATGTCGTCAATGGTTGGATTTTCACAATCCTTCGGTATTATGTAATTAATGTGATGAGATTTTTATTTCCAAATATAAAAATGATAAAAATGTGTATAAATTATTTTTCATATACAATTATAATACAATGGGTAAATCAGAAGATACCCTTCATTAATTTTCTAATGAAGGAGATTCCATATATTTTGTGTGACTCTATTTTGATATATTATTGATGTCATTCAAGAAATTATAGCTACACACTAAGATATTGTGTTATTTTATGGACCACAATGTGTATAAGGTTGTATTTTTTGTCAAATAGTTTTCATTGAAGATCAAAATGAAGGAAATCAAGAAGTACTCCAATGAAATGGAGGAATAGAAATTCAGATGATTTTTTTCTGATCATAAGTTAAAATAACATGTGTCGTAGGTGACACGTTGATTACAAAAGTGAATAATGGTGAGGTATAATCCATCTGTAGATGATTAATGGAGAATTGGGATTTGATGAAGACCATGCAATTCTTCATGATTTCATGAGAACCATGTAATAGAATTCTTGAATAATAGAATCGTATGATTTGCATGATGTAGAGAATGACGAATGAAGAAGATGACATGACGAATTGATGAAGATGATGAAATTCTTCATGAATGCATGAGAACCATGCAAGAGACTTCTTGATGAAGAGAATCGTATGATCTGTATGAAGTAGAGAATTATGGTTGAAGATGAATATAGTGTGAAAGGGATTGGAATTCTGAGATGGCTATACACTTCACATTGTCTCAAAATATGATGATGCTAAATAGGATCTATGAAAGGATATATATCACGATAGTAAATATTGTGATGAAAGAGGAGGATTTTTTGAAGAAGAAAAAAAACAGAAAATAAGGATGAAGGTTGGTGCTGAAGCATATCATTAAGGTGGCACCATTTTCTAGTGTTTTCCAAATTTTTGGGGCAGAATATATTCCACAAAAGGGGAAAACAATGTTTTTGGGATAGAGACTTGCACGCCGGATATGTTTCGCGCAAGTGACTTGCACACCTGTGACTAGGATCCTTGGATATTTGTGCGCCATAAGTTTTTCAATATCAGAACATAAAAATATGGAAAAGGGAAAAGGGGCGCCCAATTTGGATGTTGGTCGCGCAAGTGATTTGAAAAAAAATTTTGGCAAAGGGACCTGTGCGCCGATAACTTGGAGGCTTGGGAACTTGCAATCCTATTGTTTTTTAAGATCAGAACATGAAAAAATGGAAAAGAGAGAAGGGTGGAAAATTTTGGAAGTTGGTCGCGCAAGTGACTTGCAGGGGCAGAGACTTGCACGCTGAAACTTGAGCATCGAGGAGAGACTTGCGCTCCATCGCACAGGGTGTCCAAATGCCTATAAATACAGGTCGACCCCTTCACATTCTTGATGATCTCAACACAACGAAAAAATCAGAGCTCTCATCGCGCAGGTGTGCTGGTCACGAAAGTGGTGGGTAGGTCGCCCAAGTATAAATTACACGATAGTTGTTTGCCGCGCGTCCAAAGTGTTATGGGCGAGAAAGGGAATGGGCCGCGCAAGATTGAAGATGAAGGAGAGAGTGTCACACATGTGGTTGATGTGAACTTGTGTGCTGGTATGGACTTGCGCACCTAGACTTGCTCGCTGTCTTGAGACTTGCGCGCCAAACTAGGGGAAGTGTGCAGGTTGTTACTGAAGCCCGCCAATCTTTTTGGATCTTCACGAAAGCTGGAAGATTTCCCAATACATTAGGTGCTAAGTGTGAGATTGCATGCAAAGGGTTGTTGTAGCACAGAATCATCTGTATATCCTACTTTCACTTTCTGATCATCTAGTTCAGTGGTTCAGTGCGTTCATGTTCATCATTACCGGTCTTGGATGCAAGTTGAGCCTCGTGCTAAGTAGAGGAAAAGACTTCAATGCAAATCTATTGAGGAGACCTTCATGTCTATAAACATAGTGGGACTTCACCAAAGGCATTGATCTAGGGGGAGTCAACGGGAGTGACCTGAGGGAAGCAGTGAGATATCCCTGAAATTTTGTTAACGTAGTCTGCCTGGGATAGAGTGACTGTTCCCGATCCTTTATAATCCACAGCTATTGAAGATTAGTGGAATTTGGTACGACTGGAAAGTTGTCAGTGTATTCTGCTTGGATGTATCCCTTAGTGGTGAACCAAGGAAAAATTTATATGTCACCTATTTTCATGTGAATGTTTCATTACTGATCAAATCCATCATACATCTTTAACTAGTTCCTACCAATGTGGGAACAAGATCTGTGTTTTAAAAAGAAAAAGTTGACACCGTGATTCACCCCTCCCTTCACAGGGTGTCCCGGGGTCCTACAAGTGGTATCAGAAAGACTTTCACATATGTTGGATACTCTAAATTAATTATATTCAGAAGAGGATTTGAGTTTCTTTTCTAAAGTCAACAATATAGTGAAGTCTTGATGATGTTTTAGTCATTTCTGAGAAGAAGCCTACATCCAGCAAGACCATGACAAACAGGAAAATGAAAGAGAAGAAGAAGATGAAGAAGTCCCTCATATCCAACGATGATGAAGTGTCTGGATATCCATGCCCTTCCAATAACGAAGAAATATCAGGCTTGGAAAGTATCAAACAGGTGGATCATGATTATACCATAGGAATGTAAGACACTTCGATCGCAAGTGATCAGGATAAATTAATAAGCTATCTTCATGATTTTCCTGAAGAAAGAGTTGTTTCTATTTTTAGAATATTTCAATCCATACTGATTGAGATCAACCGATTGGAAAGTGAAGCTGATAATTTAGAAAAGGGCTTGGAAGGAAAAATTCTTGAATGCTTAAAGGTCACCAAACAGATTAAATCCTTTGAAGAAAAATAGGTAGTCACTAAGAATCTAAAAGAAAAGATCCATGTGCTAAAAGCTGAGCTGAAGAATTGCACTAATGTTGAGAGTTTTTGTTTTGAATAAAAATCCAAGAGTTTCATGGTATTTGACTCTTTGTTACAAAACAATGATATGATGCATGAAGATGATGTTGAATGATTGAAGAAGACTTGTGAAGAGAATATGATCATCATTGAATACCATAAGATTATCCTCAATATTGAATGTCAAAAATTCGAAGCCCAATTGACAAATATTGAGAAGAAACATGTTGAGACATCACAAAAGAATGAAATAGAATCAGTTTCTACTGTTACTCAATTCCCACTGGAGGATACTAATGTTGAAATACCTCCAACATGTGTCAAGAAGATTATGACAACTCTTGATTATCCATCTCAAGAAACAATCTATGTTGCTATTCAAGGCACATTGGAGGATGCTAAAGCCAAAATACCTCCAACATGTGATAAGAAGATCATGACTTCATTCATTGATCTATTACAAAAAATAAGAAAGTTAAGGTACCATCCAAACCATCTTGTACACATATTCCTATATACATTCCCACAATCAGTGGTGGCTGGAGGAAAAATTCTAAACAAGTATGGATGAGGAAAGGTGAGGAGAAGAAACCTACCACCATGGATAGGGTGGATATGAAGAAAAAATTGGAATATGGTTCCCTGATAAAGAAAAAAACATTAGGAAGAAGGCCCAGCAACCTCATACAGAAGATACAAAGAAGAAATGATTTCCGGGTCAATGTTGGTGCTATAACAGATTTAGGAATTGTGCGCTGGATTATTCGTACAATACTATAATGAAAAATCACCAATAAATCCTGTATAAAAGGGTAGAAATCCAGTGAAGAATAAGCAACATCTGCAGGTCCAAAAGAATCTTTTTATAGCAAACAGATTTGAATGCTTGATAACATCTGCGATGTCTGCAATGAAAGTGGTCACGAGGTAAGCACATGTCTATATCAACATGCTTTCACAGTTGATAGGAAAAGAAGAACTTTGATGTTATCTAAGTATGAAGCATGTACCTTGGGAAGAAATAAGAAGAATAGTGTGAACAGACATTTCCCCAAGAATATCTCGTGTATGGAAGCTGAGAAGACCCGGGATTTTAGATCAATGAAATCGAAGGGTCATTCATCCAAATGAAAAACTAAGTGGGATGAAACTCAGATGAACCCATGTGGATGATCCAAACTGGTTGAAACAGTTCCAAATGACATATTGGTCATCTGGTCAGAAGAATTGAAAAGAATGAGGAATCTTGAAGAAAAAAAGGCCAAGGCTGGTGAGAAAGGAAATGAAAATCTTTTGCATGATGAAGACATAGTGCATGAGATATTTCAAACCAAGAGAAACACAAGTGTCAAATATGTTCTGTGTGAGATATTTTTGAGATCTGGTCACACTGCAAAAGGTTTTCTATCCTTAATATTAGATCAAGAAGCAGTCCTTAAGATGAGTAATGTAGAGACCCGAATCTTGACATACATGGACATTACATTACTTTTGCGGAATACATAGTACATAACAAAAACAAACACACAAGGATCGTAATATTTTGGTTCTTTGGAAACTCGGAATATAATCTTCTAATCGTGGTGAAAGATCATCAACATCTCCCATAAAGATCTTCCATTTTTTTACCTGAAACCTTTCTTTATATCCTGGGGAAAAGAAAACATAAAAGGGTGAGCTCAAATGCTCGGTGAGGGTAAACAAAAGAAATATCAATCACATCATATTCATAAGAACATAACATTTTGGAAATCTTAACCTGCAAAAGAGAGCAGAATTTCATAACATGGGATAAATCATAGTAGTAAAATTAAATCCCAATAATCATAACTTAAAATATGAAACTTTGTGGAATACACACATAGTCATAAAGAATCATATCTTATTAGTCAAGACTCATTGCCAAGACTATCTTAGTGGACAAAGTCCATTTCTGAACCGAGTCACCCTCATTTCAGTCATGTTTCACTGAACCGGTATAACCTACCGTTCCATCCATTTATATATCATGAGATATAAAATCTTTACCCAATGCATTGGAGGGAGATATAGGTCCCACCCATCTCATAATGATACCATTCTTATGTGTGCCACAAAATCATAAACCATACATCATAGCATAACCCATATAATAAAAATGGGAATCTTAAACATCGTGACATCATAAAACAATTCATATAAGATAAAGGAATTCATAAAAATATAATTCCATCACAACATAATCAAATAAATGTAATAATAGGGATAGAAGCAGAACCCTTTATTATCTTAGATGGAAAATAATTTTGATAAAACACTTGAACTTCATTCCTGAGGAAAATATCCTTTCTGCTTCAAAAACACTTTTCCTTTCTTAACATGTCATAAAATTCTAAACTAAAAGAATTTGATTAAAAATAAACTTGAAATATTGTAAAGGATGATTCTTGGAAATAATGTTTTAAAAATCCATTCATGTTGTATAAGTTAAAAAATCATTCGTCTCGTACTTTTGTCGGAAAAGTCAAAAAGTACCTCGTACGAAAAACGACAAAAGATTCCTTTCATATCTTTTACTAAAAAATCAATGAAGGGTAAAATTGGATATAAACTATTTTATAAGGATATAAATATTACATATTGAGGGAACATGGATGTGGATGATAAAATACACCCCAGTAAATACCAAAGTATAAACAATCTCGGATAAAAATGAGATTGTGATATTTCCCTTACCTTAGGTCCTATATGCTTAGTAAGTGCCCAAACCTCCTGTATAATGATTTAAATAATGTCATGACTTATTACAGAATCATACTCATTGTTATGATATCATACATGGTTCACTTATGACTTTATATTACCAGTTCTTTTGTAAATTCCATGTTAAAGAGCGTTTTAGGTAAAATTGTTTTATTTGTCGTCCGTGTTTTGACTTGTAATTATTCATATGATTACATAGATCATGATTACTTAATTACAGAAAATAAAAAATGATTTATATATAATATATATTCAGAATATACATATATATAATAAATCAGTAAATGGAAATAAATACACCGTTCATGGAGACGGTAGGCCGTACGTACGCATGAACGTTGTTTCCATTTCCTTATTGAGTTGAATGGAATTAAGTAGATGACATACTTATATGTACACATAAATCCAGTATCATTATTATGTAATATATTTCATGATTACTTATTATATATACTTTATAATCATTCATGAATGGTTATAGTGGAGAATGAATCTCATCGCGTCATGGAGATGGAAGTCCGTACGTACACACGAGCGATGATATCATTCTCATGATCATGGGACTGTATTGGAGTGTATGTATACTATTTCGGAATCAATATCACATTAAAGTAATCATATATAATTATTATTTATACCATTATACCCATCCAAGTATGGTGGTTGTGGAAAATAGATTTCACCACGGGGTGGAGACGGTATTCCGTATGTACGCACACGCGGTGATTTCGTTTTTCGTAGGATGGATAGATGGTGAAATATGGTTGTTTCATACTTATAATAACATACCATTATATGAGTGATACTTATGTTATTACTTCATAATGAAACAACCTAATAAGAATAAGTGGAAGAAAAAATAAAGTTGAAAGAATCGGTAACGGATTTTACCTCTTCATTGAAGCACCTCTTTGAGATCTCCTTTTAGGGCACTAATATTGGTCTTTGAGGAAGACCAGAAACTCTTGGATGTTTATATGGAAGTGGAGAAGAGAATTTTTCAGGGTTTGGACGATCTTGAAGGCTCAAAGGGGTGTGAGGAAGAGAGGGAGGGGGTGCCCTTTTATAAGGGAGGAGAGGGGCACCTTTGGAATAACTGAAAATATTATTTTATTATAATGCCAAATTCGGTTTTAAATAGCTCAAAATTGATTTATTTCGAAGATAAGGTGGGGATGGGTCGAAATAATTTCATCAAATAGAATTTAGACAAGCTTAGGTTCCTATTATAACCTTATCATTTATATTTAACCTTAAGTTAGATAATTTTACTTTTACCGTGTCTTCTTGTTTTCTAACACTATAAGGTTAATAAACATACTATATCAAGCCAAAGTAACCCCAATTTGTCTATTATTAATATATATAACCTTATATAAGTCATTTTTCTGAACCTTAGATTTTTAGGAATAAAATAACAATTAATAATATAATATTTTTTTTAAAAACTATATTATGTCAATTTTGACACTATTTAGTAATTGATTTTTGTGAAAATTATAACAGAATGATTAGTTCTAAAAAAGATAATTAAATCAATACTAACATGTCATATTAACCTAGAAAATTAGTTTAATTCATAAAAAGTCTTAAATTACATTTATTTGGGTATTTATAACATCAATTATGTCAATATTTCATTAATACGACAATTAGTGCATCATCTTTGTGTCATAATAAATGATAATTATTTAATCCCTAAAAATTATAAATAAATTCCTATGATGTATTTAATTCTAGTATCTTTCTGGAGATTATTCATTATTAATGTTTCATGAAGTTTATCACTGAATTAAAATTATTGTACTTATATGATTTAAGAAAGTGACATTTGTCACATTCTTTGGCTTTAATAATAATTAAATTATTTTCATGGACCAAAGACCATTAAATGAATATAATAATACCCTTAGGTGATATGGGTCGACTTTTAATCATCCAATATTATTTTTACATGTGTTTTGGTAATTTTATAATATTATATTTACCCTTAATTACCCGATTTACCTTTAACTATGGTAAATAAAATTTACCATAGTTACTATTCATAATTCCCAAAAATAAAAAGTAGTTTATTAACATAATTTGGATCCACTGATTCCAAATATGGAATCCATTTTTCCAAATTCAATAAACAAAATTTTCAGAAATTATATTAAAATTAATCCCGTTGTCGAAAGAAAATGGATTTTTTGTAAACATTGCAAAAGATTGAATTGATTTATCCTATGAATTCAAGGTAGAATCAATGATAATGATATAAATTATATTAAATGGTAACAATATATTCTATTTATAATTTAAAACCATTCAATATTATAATTTAACCATATAAATTATTGCGATGAAAAAAGTTGTTTTTAATTAAAATATAGCGTGTTTTTACTATTCATCAAAATATGAAAGTTACCAGAATAATATCTAAAATTTATCCAAAGTAAATTTTTATTTCATGATTCCAAATAAGAATTTTATTTTGTCAAATTGAACTTATAAACATGTCAAAAACTAGATTTAAATTGGGTGCGCCATCAAAAGGCGGCAAAACTGCATTTTTTGAAAAATACATATTTTACACGAAATATTTATTTTGTTCTTATACCATGTTTTAGAAAATGTGTAAGACGAATAATAATGTTATAAGATTCAAAATTTAGTTATTACTATTCATAACAGCTAGTTAATAATAATATTATAATAATATATCATTGTTTAGTAAAACCCAGTGTTGCGTACAACACACACTATTGAGGAAGGTCGCGATTGCGTGTAATGTAAGCCTAGTCAGGGTTGCATGTTGTGCAATAATCCTTCGTTGTTTCGTATATCATAATCTAACCATATTTCATTTATACATTGAATATATATATACTCAATGTTGTGTAGAATAACTATTATCAAAATTGTGTGTAACACGATCCAAGAATAGTGTTGCGTATACTGGAAGCTAATACGGTGTTGCGTATAGCCCATGGTAATCTTGGTGTAGCATAAATCACAAGAAATTAATGAAATTAAAAGAATATTTTTCATTAAATCTCGGGGTGTTACATTCTACCCCCATTAAAATGAATTTCGCCCTCGAAATTCGTCGGGGTTATAAATGGTTTACTATTTGAAAGTTTATTTAATAGAAACCCACATCATAAAAAGGAATACCAAAACCAATATTAAAAAAAAAAGTATGTATCGTAACGGTTACCCAAATAAACTAATCACTAGGTTTCCACAGATGTGAAAATATGGATATGGAAGAGAAATCTAAACATCATGTTCTGATGGAGAGTTGTAAAGAACATGTCTATGGAAGAGCCAGTAATCACAAAGCCATAAATTTGTCATGATATAAGGTACCATCTGATTCATCATATATAAGAGCACAATGACAACATTTTTGATTTTCAAGATCATTTCCCTAAAGTTGATGAAATTGGAATTAGAAGAAATACTTTTGTGATTTTGGTATAGTCTCACCGTCTGTCGTTCTTTGGAAAATTTCCACTTCATCTCTTAAAGAAATGAAGTTGAATTTGTCATTCCTGATGTCTTAGAAGATCATGTGATAGAATGATGGGTCATTCCATCTGTCTCACACAAAAGGTTCGAAAAGGTATCAAAAAATACATAAGTCCATCAATAGTGAGATTAATCATATATGGTTCCTAAAATTGACTTATATTTATTATATTATACTTCTTAATATAATATAACTAGTTTATACTAAATAGGGACTTCCTGTAGGCTAGTGTTAGGCGATAAAGGCCAGTCGTACTTCAGTTGTGGGTTTGATTCCTACGACCTTGCCCGACGCGATGGGTTGTCGCCCGTCCTGCAGGTTTTCCTTTTTCTAAAACTATATTACTGTAACATCCCATCATTAATATCGAAAAAATGTTCTATCCTTAAACAATACTATCTTATGTACAACATAATCCATTCCAATCTTTAGGCTTATCCATAATATTGCAGTCCATTGTCATATTATAGTGAAAACTATTACCAGAGATTTCATATAAGAAGCATATTAATACCATCATTGATCCCCATATATCATAAGATATGTCTTGTTCGTCACATTAAAAACTTTCGAAGGCCTTAATCATGTATTCTCTTGAAAAAATGAATACCCATTGAACCTTAGTGAAAACATGAATGCAGTTAAAAGTTAACAATTTCCACATACCAAAATCCTCAAAATTCTATATACTCAAACCATGATATCACTTAGTCCTTATATCAATCATGAGATCATGAATGCTATCAAACATATTAGATTCTCTTTATCCCTTCATTATGTGCATATCATCTGCTTTCCAAAAATATTTCAATCACTTTTTATGGTTACCGATGCCATAAAATTATTGAAAACCACAATAGACCAAAACATTAATATTCCAATATTCCACGATACTATATACAACATTATTCTGGAATCCCATTACAAAAATACTTAATCATTCCACCACATCGTTGTCATATTCAACATCGCCAATGGTGATCGCATGTGACTTACCTTTGGCCTTTTCCTTAAGTGGTTTCTAATGTTGATCATCACTAACCCTTGGATTAGGGCATTTATTAGTATAATGCCCCATATCCTTGCACTTAAATCATTGAAGTGTAGTAGGTTCATTCTGTGTATCCCTTACTTTGTTTTCATCATTAGACATCTTCTTCCAATCATTGCGGCATTCAAATGCCCGATGACATTCATTTACACATTTGAAAATTTTACTTATCCCTTTAAGACAATCTCCACCATGCTTATTTCCACACTTTGAGAATAAGGAAACATTCATATTCTTTTCACCATTATTCTGAGTTTTCTTCTTGAACTCCATCTTTCGTTTCTTGTCAAAACTATGAGATGGATAAGTAACAACAACTTCCATTTCTACTTTGATAGCACAATGCACAATTTCTTCATAGCTACTGATGTCTCTTATAGCTAATGCCCTTCGAAGATTTGGTTTTAAGCCACTGAAGAATCGATCAACTTTACTTTCAGGTTGGATGATAAATCCAGATGCATACCTTGCAAGCCTTGTAAAATTCGCTTCGTATATACCAACAGATTCATCATCCTTTTGCTTTAGTTCAATAAACTCCTTCTCCATCTTTGTTCGCAGAATACAAGGGAATTACTTATTGAAAAATATGTTCTTGAACTCATCCCATTCCATGGACTCAATTTCATCTCTTTGCCTCGTATTCTTGATAAGATTCCACCATTGATCAGCTTCACCTTCCAAACGATATACTTCTAAGATGCCTTTATCATGTTTAGAACATTGATGAACTGAAAATATCTTTTCAGTGGTACTGATCCATTGTTCAGCAACAAGTGGATCACAAGACCCACTGAAAGAAGGTGGATGTTGCCTCATGAAGGACTCAATAGAATGTTGTTCCCTTCTCTTCTCATTTGGAAGTCCAGAATGATTCATAGCTTGTGTAAGTATTGAAATAAGATTTTGCACACCATATCCCATAACATTTGTTTGTTCAGGAGGAAAATCATTGCATTGTCTATTACATTGATCAACACGGTTCTTTCGGGTTCCACCCATCGTCTAAAAACCAAAAAGAATAGTGTGAGAGGAAAAAATCATGATAGGGAAAACAACATAATAAAGGGGGAGTACCTTCAATATCTAACATCTTAGGTTTAATTATATAATCGTTAGCATAATTCTAGTACTATAACCTATACGTATACTTAACCTTAGGTACATCCCTAGACATACCTTAGAAATATCTCTAGGGATCTCACTAATGTTTTCGCATCCTAGTTTCCAAGGGTTGACTAAACCTTTCCTCTGATACCAACTGTAGAGGTGAGCTCAAATTCTCAGTAAGCGTAAGAAAATGAAATATCAATCACATCATATTCATAAGAACATAACATTTTGGAAATCTTAACCTGCAAAAGAGAGCATACTTTCATAACATGGGATAAATCATAATAGTGAAATGAAATCCCAATAATTATAACTTAAAACATGAAACTTTGTGGAATACACACATAATAATAGAGAATCATATCTTATTAGTCAAGACTCATTTCCAAGACTATCTTAGTGGACAAAGTCCATTTCTGAACCGAGTCACCCTCATTTCAGTCCTGTTTCACTGAACCGGTATAACCTACCGTTCCAGCCATGTCTATCTCATGAGATATAAAATCTTTACCCAATGCATTTGAAGGAGATATAGGTCCCACCCATCTCATAATGATACCATTCTTATGTGTGCCACAAAATCATAAACCATACATCATAGCATAACCCATATAATAAAAATGGGAATCTTAAATATCGTGACATCATAAAACAATTCATAAAAGATAAAGGAATTCATAAAAATATAATTCCATCACAACATAATCAAATCAATGTAATAATAGGGATAGAAATAGAACCCTTTATTATCTTATATGGAAAATAATTTTGATAAAACACTTGAACTCCATTCCTGAGGAAAATATCCTTTCTGCTTCAAAAATGCTTTTCCTTTCTTAACATGTCATACAATTATAAACTAAAAGAAGGTGATTAAAAATAAACTTGAAAACTTGTAAAGTAATCTTCTTTGAAATAATGTTTTAAAAATACATTCATGTCATATAAGTTAAAAAAACATTCTTCTCGTACTTTTTTCGGAAAAGTCAAAAAGTACCTCTTACGAAAAACGACAAAAGATTCCTTTCATATATTTTACTAAAAACTGAACGAAGGGTAAAATTGGATATAAATTATTGTATAAGGATATAAATATTAAATATTGAGGAAACATGGATGTGGATGATAAAATACACCCTAGTAAATACCAAAGTATAAACAATCTCAGATAAAAATGAGGTTATGATATTTCCTTTACCTTAGGTCCTATTTGCTTCGTAAGGGTCAGAACCTCCTGTATAATAATTTAAATAAAGTCATTGTCTTATTACAGAATCATACTAATTGTTATGATATCATACATTGTTCACTTATGACTTTATATTACCCGTTCTTTTGTAAATTCCATGTTGAAGAGCGTTTTGAGTAAAATTGTTTTATTTGTCGTCCGTGTTTTGACTTGTAATTATTCATAGGATTACTTAGATCATGATTACTTAATTACAGAATATAAAACATGATTTATATATAATATATATTCACAATATACATATATATAATAAATTAGTAAATGGAAAGAAATACACCGTTCATGGAGACGGTAGGCCGTACGTACGCATGAACGCTGTTTTCGTTTCCTTATTGAGTTGAATGGAATTAAGTAGATTACATAAAAATATGTACACAAAAATCCAGTATCATTATTATGTCATATATTTCATTATTAATTATTATATATACATAAAAATCATTCATGAATGGTTATAGTGGAGAATGAATCTAATCGCGTCGTGGAGACGGAAGTCCGTACGTACGCACGAGCGATGATATCATTCTCATGATCGTGGGACTGTATTGGAGTGTATGTATACTATTTAAGAATAAATATCAATTTAAATTAATCATATATAGTTATTATTTACACCATTATACCCATCCAAGTAAGGTGGTGGTGGAAAATAGATTTCACCACAATGTGGAGACGGTATTCTGTACGTACGCACGCGCGGTGATTTTGTTTTCCATAGGATGGATAGATGGTGAAATAGGGTTGTTTAATACTTATAATAACATACCATTATATGAGTGATACTTATTTTATTACTTCATAATGAAACAACCTAAGAAGAAGAAGTGGAAGAAAAAATAAATTTGAAAGAATCGGTAACGGACATTACCTCTTCTTTGAAGCACCTCTTTGAGATCTCCTTTTAGGGCACTAAAATTGGTCTTTGAGGAATACCAGAAACTCTTGGATGTTGATATGGAAGTTGAGAAGATAATTTTTCAGGGTTTGGCCGAGCATTAAGGCTCAAAGTGGTGTGAGGAATAGAGGGAGGGGGTGCCCTTTTATAAGGGAGGAGAGGGGCACCTTTGGAAAAACTAAAAATATTATTTTATTATAAAGCCAAATTCGGTTTTAAATAGCTCAAAATTGATTTATTTCGAATCTAAGGTGGGGATGGGTCTAAATAATTACATAAAATAGAATTTAGACAAGTTTAGGTTCCTGTTTTAACCTTATCATTTATATTTATCTTTAAGTTAGATAATTTTACTTTTACCATGTCTTCTTGTTTTCTTACACTATAAGGTTAATAAACTTACTATATAAAGAATAAAGAACCCCAAGTTGTCTATTATAACTATATATACCCTTATCTAATTCATTTTTATGAACCTTATATTTTTAGGAATAAAATAACAATTAATAATATAATATTTGTTTTAACAACTATTTTATGTCAATTTTGAAACTATTTAGTAATTGATTTTTGTGAAAATCATAACAGAATGATTAGTTCGAACAAAGATAATTAAATCAATAATAACATGTCATATTAACCTAGAAAATTAGTTTAAATCATAAAAAGTCTTAAATTAAATTTATTTGGGTATTTATAACATCAATTATGTCAATATTTCATTAATACGACAATTACTCCATCATCTTTGTGTCATAATAAATGATAATTATTTAATCCCTAAAAATTATAAATAAATTCCAATGATGTAGATAATTCTAGTAGATTTATTCAGACTATTCATGTTCGAAGTTTCATGAATTTTATCACTAAATTAAAATTATTATACTTATATGATTTAAGAAAGTGACATGTTGTCACATTCTTTGGTTTTAATAATAATTAAATTATTTTCATGGAAAAAAGTCCATTAAATTAATTTAATCAGACCCTTAGGTGATATGGATCTACTTTTAGTCATCCAATAGGATTTTGACATGTGTTAGGTTAATTTTATAATATTATATTTACCCTTAATTATCTGATTTACCTTTAAATATGGTAAATAAAATTTACCATAGTTACTATTCATAATTCCCAAAAATAAAATATAGCTTATTAACATAATTTGGATCCACTTATTCCAGATATGGAATCCATTTTTCCAAATTCAACATAAAAAAGTTGAATTAATTAAATTAAAATTAATACCGTTGTCGAATGAAAACAGGTTTTTCTTTAAAACATTGCAAAAGATTAAATTGATTTATCCTATGAATTCAAGGTAGAATCAATGATAATGAAATACATTATATTAAATGGTAAACATATATTCTATTTATAGTTTAAATCCATTCAATATTATAATTTAACCATATAAATTATTGCGATGAAAAAAGTTGTTTTTAATTAAAATATAGCGTGTTTTTACTATTCATCAAAATATAAAAGTTACCAGAATAATAAGAAAAATTTATCCAAAGTAAATTTTTATTTCATGAATCCAAAGAAGAATTTTATTTTGTCAAATTGAACTTATAAACATGTCAAAGACTAGATTTAAAGTGGGTGCGCCATCAAAAGGCGGCAAAACTGCATTTTTTGAAAAATACTTACTTTACCCGAAATATTTATTTTGTTCTTATACCATGTTTTAGAAAATGTGTAAGACGAATAATAATTTTACAAGATTCAAAATTTAGTTAATACTATTCATAACGGCTAGTTCATAATAATATTATAATAATATATCGTTGTTTAGTAATACCCGGTATTGCGTACAACACACGCTATCGAGGAACGTCGCGATTGCATGTAATGCAAGCCAAGTCAGGGTTGCATACTGTGGATGAATCCTTCGTTGTTTCGTATATCATAATCCAACCATATTTCATCTATACATTGAATATATATATATATATACTCGATGTTGCATAGAATAACTATTATCAAAATTGTGTGTAACACGATCCAAGAATAGTGTTCCGTATACTGCAAGCTAATACGATGTTGCGTATAGCACAAGGTAATCATGGTGTAGCAAAAAACACAAGACATTAATGAAATTAAAATAATATTTTTCATAAAATCTCAGGGTGTTACATTCTACCACCCTTAAAATGAATTTCGCCCTCGATATTCGTCGGGGTTATAAATGGTTTACTATTCGAAAGTTTCTTTAATAGAAACCCACATCGTAAAAAGGAATACCAAAACCTATCTTTAAAAACAAACGTATGAGATGTAACGGTTACCCAAATAAACTAATCATTGGGTTTCCACATATGTGAAAATATGGATATGGAAGATAAATCTAACCATCATGTTCTGATGGAGAGTGGTAAAGAACATGGCTATGGAAAAGCCAGCAATCACAAAGCCAAAAATTTTTGATGATCTAAGGTACCATCTGATTCATCAGATATAAGAGCACTAGGAAAACATTTTTGATTTTCAAGATCATTTCCCTAAAGTTGATGAAATTCGAATTAGAAGAAATAATTTCGTGATTTTGGTATAGTCTCACCGTTTGTCGTTCTTTGGACAATTTCCACTTCATCTCTTAAATAAATGAAGTTGAATTTGTCATTCGTGATGTGTTAGCAGATCATCTGATAGAATGATTGTTCATTCCAGCTGTCTCAAACAAAAGGTTAGAAAAGGTATCAAAAAATACATAAGTCCATCTATAGTGAGATTAATCATATATGGTTCCTAAAATGGACTTATACTTCTTATATTATACTGCTTAATATAATAAAACTAGTGTCTGCTAAACATGGACTTCCTGTAGGCCAGTGGTAGGTGATAAAGGCCAGTCGTACTTCAGTTGTGGGTTCTATTCCTACAGCCTTGCCCGACGCGACGGGCTGTCACCCGTCCTGCAGGTTGTCCTTTTTGTAAAACTATATTACTGTAACATCCCATCAAAAATATCGAAAAAAGGTTCTATCCTTATAAAATACTAACTTATGTCCAATATAATCCATTCCAATCATTAGGCTTATCCATAATATTGCAGTCCATTGTCATATTATACTTAAAACGATTACCAAATATTTCATATAAGAAGCATGTTAATACCATCGTTGATCCCCATATATCATAAGATATGTCTTGTTGGTCACATTACAAACGTTCGAAGGCCTTAATCATGTATTCTCTTGAAAAAATGAATACCCATTGAACCTTAGTGAAAACATGAATGCAGTTAAAAGTTAACACTTCCCACATACCAAAATCCTCAAAATTCTATATACTCCTACCATGATATCACTTAGTCCTTATATCAATAATGAGCTCATGAATACTATCAAACATATTAGATTCTCTTTATCCCTTCATTATGTGCATATCATCTACTTTCCAATAATATTTCAATCACTTTTCATGGTTACCGATGCCATAAAATTATTAAAACCACAATAGAACAAAACATAAATATTCCAATATTCCACGATACTATATTCAACATTATTCTGGAATCCCATTACATAAACACTTAATCATTCCACCACATCTTTGTCATATTCAACATCACCAATGGTGATTGCATGTGACTTCCCTTTGGCCTTTGCGTTAAGTGGTTGCTCATGTCGAACATCACTAACCCTTGGATTAGGGAATTTATTAGCATAATGCCCCATTTCCCTGAACTTGAAGCATTGAAGTGTAGTAGGTTCATTCTGTGTATCTCGTCCATTGTTTGCATCATTAGACATCTTCTTCCCATCATTGCGGCATTCAAATGCCCGATGACCTTCCTTTCCACATTTGAAACATTTACTTGTCCCTTTAAGACAATCTCCACCATTCTTTTTTCCACACTTTGAGCATAAGGAAACATTCATCTTCTTTTCACCATTATTCTGAGATTTCTCCTTGAACTCCATCTTTCGTTTCTTGTCAAAACTATGAGATGGATAAGTAACACCAACTTCCATTTCTAATTTGATAGCACAATGCACTATTTCTTCATAACAACTGAAGTCTCCTATAGCTAATGCCCTTTGAAGATTTGGTTTTAAGCCACTAAAGAATCGATCAACATTACTTTTAGGTTGGATGATAAATCCAGATGCATACCTTGCAAGCCTTGTAAAATTTGCTTCGTATATACCAACAGATTCATCATCCTTTTCCTTTAGTTCAAAAAACTCCTTCTCCAACTTTGTTCGAAGAATACGAGGGAAGTACTTATTGGAAAATATTTTCTTGAACTCGTCCCATTCCATGGACTCAATTTCATCTCTTTTCCTCGTATTCTTGATAAGATTCCACCATTGATCAGCTTCAACTTCCAAACGATATACTTCTAAGATGACTTTATCATGTTGAAAACATTGAGGAACTGAAAATATCTTTTCAGTGGTACTGTTCCATTGTTCAACAACAAGTGGATCAGAAGACACACTGAAAGAAGGTGGACGTTGCCTCATGAAGTACACAATAGACTGTTGTTCCCTTCTCTGCTCATTTGGAAGTCCAGAATGATTCATAGCTTGTGTAAGTATAGAAATACGATTTTCACTCCATATCCCATAACATTTGTTTGTTCAAGAGGACAATCATTGCATTGTCCATTACATAGATCAACACGGTTCTTTTGGGTTGCACCCATCGTCTAAAACCCAAAAAGAATAGTGTGAGAGGAAAAATTCATGATAGGGAAAACAACATAATAAAGGGAGAGTACCTTCAATATCTAACATATTAGGGTTAATTCTATGATCGTTAGCATAATTCTAGTAATATAACCTATACGTATACTTAACCTTAGGTACATCCCTTGACATACCTTAGAAATATCTCTAGGGATCTCACTAATGTTTTCGCATCCTAGTTTCCAAAGGTTGACTAAAACTTTCCTCTGATACCAACTATAGAGACCCGAATCTTGACACACATGGACATTACATTACTTTTGCGGAATACATAGTACATAACAAAAACACACACACAAGGATCGTAATAGTTTAGTGTCTTTGGAAACTCGGAATATAATCTTCTAATCGTGGTGAAAGATCTTCAACATCTCCCATAAAGATCTTCCTTTTTTTTACCTAAAACCTTTCTTTATATCATGGGGAAAAGAAAAAATAAAAGGGTGAGCTCAAATGCTCAGTAAGGGTAAACAAAAGAAATATCAAACACATCATATTCATAAGAACATAACATTTTTGAAATCTTAACCTGCAAAAGAGAGCATAATTTCATAACATGGGATAAATCATAGTAGTGAAATGAAATCCCAATAATCATAACTTAAAACATGAAACCTTGTGTAATACCCACATAATCATAGAGAATCATATATTATTAGTCAAGACTCATTGCCAAGACTATCTTAGTGGACAAAGTCCATTTCTGAACTGAGTCACCCTCGTTTCAGTCCTGTTTCACTGAACCGGTATAACCTACCGTTCCAGCCATGTCTATCTCAAGAGATATAAAATCTTTACCCAATGCATTGGAGGGAGATATAGGTCCCACCCATCTCATAATGATACCATTCTTATGTGTGCCACAAAATCATAAACAATACACCATAGCATAACCCATATAATAAAAATGGGAATCTTAAACATCGTGACATCATAAAACAATTCATATAAGATAAAGGAATTCATAAAAATATAATTCCATCACAAAATAATCAAATCAATGTAATAATAGGGATAGAAACAGAACCCTTTACTATCTTAGATGGAAAATAATTTTGATAAAACACTTGAACTCCATTCCGGAGGAAAATATCTTTTCTGCTTCAAAAACGAATTTCCTTTCTTAACATGTCATACAATTCTATACTAAAAAAATTGATTAAAATTAAACATTAAAACATGTAAAGGAAGCTTCTTGGAAATAATTTTTTAAAAATACATTCATGTCTTATAAGTTAAAAAAACATTCTTCCCGTACTTTTGTCGGAAAAGTCAAAAAGTACATCGTACGAAAAACGACAAAAGATTCCTTTCATATCTTTTACTAAAAACTCAAAGAAGGGTAAAATTGGATATAAACTATTCTATAAGGATATAAATATTACATATTGTGGAAACATGGATGTGTATGATAAAATACACCCCAGTAAATACCAAAGTATAAACAATCTCAGATAAAAATGAGATTTTGATATTTCCCTTACCTTAGGTACTATTTGCTTCGTAAGTGTCCGAACCTCCTGTATAATGATTGAAATAATGTCGTTGACTTATTACAGAATCATACTCATTGTTATGATATCATACATGGTTCACTTATGCCTTAATATTACCTGTTCTTTTGTAAATTCCATGTTAAAGAGCATTTTAGGTAAAATTGTTTTATTTGTCGTCCGTGTTTTGACTTGTAATTATTCATATGATTACTTAGATCATGATTTTTTAATTCCATAATATAAAACATGGTTTATATATAATATATATTCAGAATATACATATATATAATAAATCAGTAAATGGAATGAAATACACCGTTCATGGAGACGGTAGGTCGTACGTACGCATGAACGCTGTTTTCGTTTCCTTATTGAGTTGAATGGAATTAAGTAGATGACATAAATATATGTAAACATAAATCCAGCATCATTATAATGTCATATATTTCATTATTACTTATTATATATACTTTATAATCATTCATGAATGGTTATAGTGGAGAATGAATCTCATCGCGTCGTGGAGACGGAAGTCCGTACGTACGCACGAGCGATGATATCATTCTCATGATCGTGGGACTGTATTGGAGTGTATGTATACTATTTCAGAATCAATATAACTTTAAAGTAGTCATATATAGTTATTATTTACACCATTATACCCATCCAAGTATGGTGGTGGTGGAAAATAGATTTCACCATGGTGTGGAGACGATATTCGGTACGTACGCACGCGCGGTGATTTTGTTTTCCGTAGGATGTATAGATGGTGAAATAGGGTTGTGTCATACTAATCATAACATATCCTTATATGAGTGATACTGATGTTATTACTTCATAATGAAACAACCTAATAAGAATAAGTGGAAGAAGAAATAAAGATGAAAGAATCGGTAACGGACATTACCTCTTCTTTGAAGCACCTCTTTGAGATCTCCTTTTAGGGTACAAAAATTGGTCTTTGAGGAAGACCAGAAACTCTTGGATGTTGCTATGGAAGTGTAGAATAGAATTTGTCCATGGTTGGCCGAGCTTGAAGGCTCAAAGCGGTGTGAGGAAAAGAGGGAGGGGATGCCCTTTTATAAGGGAGGAGAGGGGCACCTTTGGAATAACTAAAAATAATATTTTATTATAAAGACAAACTCGGTTTTAATAGCTCCAAATTGATTTATTTTGAATCTAAGGTGGGTATGGGTCGAAATCCTTTATTCTAATAGAATTTAAACAAGTTTAGGTTCTTATTTTAACCTTATCATTTATATTTAACTTTAAGTTAGATAATTTTACTTTTACCGTGTCTTCTTGTTTTCTTACACTATAAGGTTAATACACATAATATATCAAGGAAAACGAACCTCAAGTTGTCTATTATTAATATATATAACCTTATCTAAGTCATTTTTCCGAACCTTATATTTTTATGAATAAAATAACAATTAATAATATAATATTTGTTTTAAAAACTATTTATGTCAATTTTGACACTATTTAGTAATTGATTTTTGTGAAAATCATAACAGAATTATTAGTTCGAAAAAAGTTAATTAAATCAATAATAACATTTTATATTAACCTAGAAAATTAGTTTAATTCATAAAAAGTCTTAAATTACATTTATTTGGGTATTTATAACATCAATTATGTCGATATTTCATTAATACGACAATTACTGCATCATAATTGTGTCATAATAAATGATAATTATTTAATCCCTAAAAATTCTAAATAAATTTTTATGTTGTAGATAATTATATTATATATCTGGATACTGTTAATGTTCGAATTTTTATGAAGTTTATCACTAAATTAAAATTATTATACTTATATGATTTAAGAAAGTGACATGTTGTCACATTCATTGGTTTTAATAATAATTAAATTATTTTCAAGGACAAAAGCCCATTAAATGAATCTAATCAGACCCGTAGTTGATATGGGTCTACTTTTAGTCATAAAATAGGATTTTGACATGTATTAGGGTAATTTTATAATATTATATTTACCCTTAATTACCCGATTTACCTTTTACTATGGTAAATAAAATTTACCGTAGTTACTATTAATAATTCCCAAAAATAAAAAGTATCTTATTAACATAATTTCGATCCACTGATTCCAAATATGGAATCCATTTTCACAAATACAATACACAAAAGTTTCATAATTTAAATTAAAATTAATCCCGTTGTCGAAAGAAAAGAGGTTTTTCTTTAAAACATTGCAAAAGATTGAATTGATTTATCCTACGAAATCAAGGTAGAATCAATGATAATGACATAAATTATATTAAATGGTAAAAATATATTCTATTTATACTTTAAAACCATTCAATATTATAATTTAACCATAAAAATTATTGCGATGAAAAAAGTTTTTTCTAATTAAAATATAGCGTGTTTTTTACTATTCATCAAAATATGAAAGTTACCAGAATAATATTAAAAATTTATCCAAAGTAAATTTTTATTTCATGATTCCAAAGAAGAATTTTATTTTGTCAAATTGAACTTATAAACATATCAAAAACTAGATTTAATGTGGGTGCGCCATCAAAAGGCGGCAAAACTGCATTTTTTTAAAAATAATTATTTTACCCGAAAAATTTATTTTGTTCTTATACCATGTTTTAAAAAATGTGTAAGTTGAATAATAATGTTATAAGATTCAAAATTTAGTTAATAATATTCATAATGTCTAGTTAATAATAATATTATAATAATATATCGTTGTTTTGTAAAACCCGATATTGCGTACAACACACGCTATCGAGGAAGGTCGCGATTGTGTGTAATGCAAGCCAAGTCAGGGTTGCATGATGTGCAAGAATCTTTCATTGTTTCGTATATCATAATCCAACCATATTTCATTTATACATTGAACATATATATATATATACTCAATGTTGAGTAGAATAACTATTATCAAAATTGTGTGTAACACGATCCAAGAATAGTGTTGCGTATACTGCAAGCTAATACGGTGTTGCGTATAGCGCAAGGAAATATTGGTGTAGAATACAACACAAGAAATTAATGAAATTAAAAGAATAGTTTTCATAAAATCTCGGGGTGTTACAAGCAAGAATGTATCTTATATATTGGCTATTAAGCATAACAATTCTCCACACAAAGAAGTAGAGAATGTGAAGAGAGCCATGCAAAATCAACAAATATCAGAACATATGTTCAAATGTGGAGGCATGAAGACTATAGTAAATAGATGAACATGGTTGAGAAAAGAACCTCAACCATGCAGTTCATATTTATGAAGCAAGTAGTAATGACATTATTTCCTTAATCATTTGTGTATTGTATTTGTGCTAATAATGCATGGAATTGACAGTGAAGCATGCTCTTAGGGGGAGAACCTGAGTAGTAGTGATTGATGTCAACTCTTGATAGCTAATATAATGATGTTTCCATCATTTGAATATTCATCAATTGATTTTCAATGATTAAGATGATGAAGTATCACTCTTGATAAAGATGATTAGGAGGTTTTCCCTTGAGGGGGGGAACAATGAAGAAGCTTCCAAAATCATTGATTCAATCAATATCAACTCCAGCTGGTATTAAATGCAATTACTCTATAAATTTTATGAAGAACATTTCATTGGAGAAGGTATTTAATTTCTCAAACTCTAACACTTGGTTACTCATAACAAAGATCATTCTACAAAGGGGGAGTAGCTAAATTGATCAGTGACATAAGAAGAATGGAAGTGACCCAAGGCCACTTATCCTGCCAACGACACTTGAATGTTTTTGATCTGCTTTCTAATGTGAGTGTAGGAGTTTCCTGTTGATTATTCCCTATCAAATATGATTTCTTTAACCCAAAATGAATTTGGAAAATCCTTGAATACAAATAACATGATTTCTCATCTCATGTGGAATCATGACCAGTGGATAATTGAAAACCTTGTTATCTAAATCAACTCCTCTTATTTTCTACACCAACAATTGATTATGGATACATAGAGTGATATGATTGATGACAAATTTCTTAATAATAGGTTGATACCCTCTCTAATATGAACTCTGTATTTCTTGTCAATAAGGGGGAGAGAAAGTGAAATGAATGTTTGAGAAGAAAAGTTGATTGATGAGAAGATTCTCATTTTGACATTGACGAATTCATTTTAGAAGATATGTAAGGTATTGACAACAAAATAAAAAGGGGTGATTGTTGGGATCACTTTTTGTATAAGGTTGTATTTGTTGTCAAATATTTGTCAATGAAGATCAAAATGAGGGAGATCAAGAAGTACTCCAATGAAATGGAGGAATGGAAATTCAGATGATTATTTTAATGAACATAAGTTCAAAGAACATGTGTAAAATGTGACACATTGTTTACAACATTGAAGAATGGTGAGGTATAATATATCTCAAAATGATTAAAGAAGAATGGGGATTTGATGAAGACCATGCAATTTTTCATGATTGCATGAGAACCATGAAAGATACTTTTTGAATAATTGAATCGTATGATTTGCATGAAGTAGAGAATGGCGGATGAAGAATAAGACATGATGATTTGATGAAGACCATTCAATTCTTCATGATTTCATGAGAACCATACAAGATACTTCTTGAATAAGAGAATTGAATGATCTGTATGAAGTAGAGAATGATGGTTGAAGAATAAAACAGTGTGGAAGGGATTGGAATTATGAGATGGTCATGCACTTCACATTATCTCAAAATATGATGATGCTAAAGCTGATCTTTCAAAGGATATATAACGCGATAGTGAAGTTTTTGTTGAAATATGAAGATTTGTTGAAGAATCAAAATCACAGAAATGAATCATGATGGTTATGGCCGAAGCATATATTGAAGGTGGAACCGTTTTCCAGTGTTTGACAAATTTTTGTGGCTGAAAAATCAACAAAAGGGAAAAATTGTGTTTTGGGGAAAGGGACATGCGCACCAGATATGTGTCGTGAAAGTGACATGCGCTCCGGTGACTAGGAGGATTGGAAAGTTTCGCACCATATGTTTTTCATGATCAGAATATCAAAATATGGCAAAGATGAAAGGGGAACCCATGTTTTAAAGTTGGTCAGGAAAGTGATTTGAAAATTGTTTTTGGAAAAGGTAATTGTGCTCTGATTACTTAGAGCCTTGGGAACGTTCACGCATGTTTTTTTTCAAGACAATAACATGAAAATATGGCAAAGGGAGAAGGGCGCCCATGTTTGGAAGTTGGTCACGCAAGTGACTTGGAGGGGAAGATACTTTCACACCGAGGGGAGACTTCTGTGCCGTCGTGCAGGGTGTCCAAATGCCTATAAATATAGGTCAACCCCTCCTCATTCTGGATGATCTCAACACATAGAAAAATCAGAGCTCCCGTCGCGCTGGTGTGCTGGTCGCGCAAGTGGTGGGTAGGTCACGCAAGTATAAGTTGCACGACAGTTGTTTGCTGTGTGTCCAAGGTTTGTTTTGGCTATAAAGGGATTGGGTCATGCAATATTGAAGTTGATTGAGTGAGTGTCGCACAAGTGATTGATGTGAACTTGCACACCAGCTTGGACTTGTGTTCTGAGACTTGTGCGCCATTTTGAGACTTGCGCGCCGGGCTTGGGGATGTGTTCTAGGTGATGCTGAATCCCGCTGGTCTTTTTGCAGCTGTATAGAAGCTGGAAGATTTTCAGATACCTTCGGTGAAAAGTTTGATATTGCGTGAAAAGGGTTGTTCCTACACGAAATCATATGTATATCCTATTTTCACTTTTTGATTATCCGATTCAGTGGTTCATTGCATTCAAGTGCATCATTACCAGCCTTTGATGAAAGCAGAGTCTTGTGCTAAGATGAGGAAAAGACTTTAATGAAAATCTATTGAGGAGACATTCATGTCTATACACTTAGTGTGACTCCACCAAAGGCAGTGAGCTTGGGGGAGTCAACAGGAGTGACCCGAGGTATGCAGTGAGCTATCCTTGAGCTTTTGTTAAGGCATTGAGCCTGGAAGAGAGTGATTGTTCCTGAACCTTTGCAATCTATTGCTAGTGATGATTAGTGGAATTTGGTAAGACCAAAAACTTTTCGGTGTATGCTCCTTGGACGTATCCCATAGTGGTGAACCAAGTAAAAGTTCATGTGTAACCCCATTGCATGTGAATGTTTCATTATTGATCATATCTATAATACAGGTTTAACTACTCCCTACCAACGTGGGAATGTGATCTTTTTTTTAAAGAAAAATTTTGACACCCTGATTCACCCCTCCCATCTCAGGGTGTCCCAGGGTCCTACAGTTATCACAATTCCAACTAAATGATATCATAGTTTTTCAAAATATTGTTATATTGTGTGTATTAATAAAATAGTACAATATATCAACTAAATAATGTACTTTTCCACGTATTATTGTACATATATATTTCAATAATTGGTGGGATATATGGATATTTATTTTTAATATTCAGTTGATGACTAAAAATCAACATCTGGTGGTGATTTGAAAATTATAAGATCTTATTTTCATGTAAATGATAAAAAATAAGTCTCTATATCATTTAGAAATATACAGGTTGAATTGTTTTTTAAAATCAATATTTCACCATGTAGACATGAATATAATAATAAATTGAATATTTTTGAATTGAAGTTGTATTTCATATTCTGATCATCTTTTCCAAATAATGTTTGATAAATTTTTTTGGTAATTTAATTAAAAAATCATTAAAAAATTTCATTTAGATAATGTATCATTTCATAATGTGTAAGTTTTAACAATATGTTTTGACGTTGGATTATGTGTCCATTGGAAATCAAGTGTATGAAATAATGATAAATTCTTCACAAAATATGGATTTTGAATTAAATTATTTAGGTCTTAGAACCTACAATGATCATTTTATATACCTGGTATTAGATAAATTATCTCCTATTCCAAATGGTAATTTTAATAAAAATTTAATTTTACTATTTTTAAACATTAACAATGTGGGAGAAATAATTTCCCCATCAATTATTGATAATGTACAATTATATGAGACAAGGTAATGTATCTCATGATGAATCAGGGGGACATGTTCATGTTTTTTGTGTGTTGAGATTATATATTTTTTAATATCATTTAACTTAAATGTAGTTTATCACATTTAGTATAGATCATGATGGTTTTTTTTCGGAATCATTGAAAAAATATGATAATTTGTTGTTCCCATAATTATTCTAGAGTTATCGATAATCAAAAAGTGGGGGATTATTAGTGAAAAAATAGTCACATGTGTTTTTGGTTGTGTTTATTGAAAAAGGATTAATGAAATGTACTCTTGATGTTTCCTGGAAGACTACATTACAATGTGTAAATCTATAGTTTTTCAAAAAAATAAATCACCAGGAATGAAATTTTAGAAGATAAGGGTTCTCACATATATACATTTTCAGCATAATGGAATGTTTCTACGTAAATCAATTTAGATAAGGAAGAGGATTTCTATCCATACATGGAATATTGTCTATGTTATTGTTTGGATATGTCAATTATCGACTAATTAAATAGTATATTTAAATAAATTTGGTTATTTATAGTTAATATATCTGAATCTACTAATTTACATGAATTAAAATACTTTTTAGTGTTTAAATATATGAATTCATTACTCGTTAAATAATAATAGAACCACTTATGTCAATAAAAACATTTAAAAAATAGTTTTTTTGTAGATTTTTGCATATGAAAATCTTTGGAAAAGTGAAATTTATATACTATATAACCTACATAGGATAATATTGAAATATACACAATTTTAGACCTTTATGTGGATATTTTATAATGGTGGAGGGGAATTCTTCCATTTCTTTATGGGAGAAACATCCTCTAGTGAAACAAAATAACACTATTCATTTTTTAAAATGCATTAAAAATACAAGAACATCAAATATGCTACATTGTCCAAGACAATAATTGAGAAATGATGTTATGGGTGAATTATAATGAATAAATTGAAAATACATTAATGGTACAAATGACGGAATATTGTCCATAAAAAATGATGGAATAACTAAGTAATAAATAATATTTTATTTTATTCAATATATCATTTTTTTATTATAGCCATCATTTTAGAATATCATGGATTTGGTTGGTCATGAATTTTTATAAACTAATATCCATAAAAATTATATGTGGATACACATAAGATGAAGAAACTCAAATGGTGGGCTAAATGAAATGGAATTTATTATGTAAAATGGGAGAGAATATATTCCACAGTGTATCTATAGTATGATTATAGTTTAAAAAATCATGTATATGGGTTGTTTGAAATTTAAGGATCCATTATGAAACTATTAAGACACTAAGAATGGGTGACAATGGTAAATAGATTTATTAATAGTGGAAACAAATATGAGGAGAAAGATAAATGTATTTTCCATATATCATATTGAATTTAAAATTGGATAATAGATATTCCATGGGTCTTTACTATCACTAAAATAAAAAAAATTGTATTGAGACACAAAAACATTGGTATAATTTCATATATTAAATTTCTGATGTAGAAAATTATCATGGAGGTGGTAGAGAGGATTTATCCATTGGACGTATATGAGTCTTTGAATTATTTTGAAAAAAAAGGAATATTTTGGGTTATAGATCATTGTATTTGATGTAAACCAAACAAAGTCTGAGGATTTTACTATTTCATTTTAATAGGGAAATTTCTAATGCATTATATATGGTCATTTTTGGTAATGAAAGAAAAATTATAATCCATCAATTTTTTTACATCTTTTATCATTAATATATATAATACAAGGTAGTGGAATAAATTTTCCTCACATTTTTAGATCTTGGTCATAATAAATATTTATATTAACTTATATTTTTATGTCATGATTAACCGCCCTAGTATGATCTCCGTGATTAGGGTCCAAATGACAAAAATTGTGATAATTATTTTCACCCTAAATAGAATGGAAGTGGTTGTTATTGTGAAATAAAATTTTATTGAAATTATCATTGGAAAATTAAAAAAATGGATGACCCATATATGGTACTATCATAAATATTTTTAAATTAATTCATATATAGAATCCATACATATAATGACAATAAACATGGAATGTGGGTCTTTATAAGAAGTTGACCATAAAGAAATCGTTATAGATGAGAAGGAAATATATACATTGGTGTTAGATTTGAAAAAAGACAATATATACTAATGTAATAAATAGAATAACCTCTCAGTTTATGGCGAATAAGCTTATTCATGATTTTGAAGGATATTCAATATTTAAAGATAAAAAGATATAGTATTTGGGGTATAAATATAAGTACATGAGGATGAGTCTGACTAAAACTATTGATGAAATATTTGGTTTTATAAATTCACCTATAGAAGACATGTACTGTTTATTATAGAATAATATTTACTTTTATAACATTATTATAATTATTAAGATATTTCCTCCACGGTTCAATGAAACCATATCAATTTATTATGATATAGATTCTAATATAGTATCTCTTGATAGTATTTATAGTATGCCAATAAAAAAGAAAATGATAAATGATTAAAATGAGGCCATGGTGAAGGAGAAAAAAAGGAGGTCACATTCATACAAATGAAGAAATATATTGTTAATGAGGATATATAACAAGATGAATTCAAATGTGGTTAGGGATTTCCTAACATATAACATTATATTGAGGTAAGGAAAACTCAATGGGATTCTTCCACTTAAATAATTATAAAGGGGTAATTTTGGATAACTCGTTGCTAAGTGTCTAAGGAAAATTAATTGATAAGGAAGGGAATTCATTAAATAATATTTTAAAAAATACAATATATTATAAAAAATAGTAATGGGAATTTCAAGAAATAAAAATTCTATAATATCATGAAGCTAAAATCATAGAAGTGTCCAAATAGAAAGAAGATGACGATTTTTGGAAACTCAGTGAAGAAAATTATTTTGATATTATTAATGTACAATAAACTAATAATTGTTATGTTTATTTAATTTTTGGGAGAGTTTCTCACTCGTATATGTATGATTTACCACATAGATAACATGAAAATGTAATTATAAAGAGTAAAAAAGTTATTGATATTTCATTGAGGGAAATATACAGGTCTTGTTTATGGGTTCTAAAAAGTTATTGTAACTCACCCCTAATCCAGAATAAAAAATTATCTAAAATATAATAAATAAAAAAAATTTATTTGTTTTATTAAATCCCTATGATTGACTAATAGTCATTGGATCACGAATTCCAACGATGGTGAATTTTATCTCAGAATGACATTTGTGATCTTGGTTGAAGGTCATAGCTTCAATATTCTATGCACAAGATAATTTCGTGACTCATGACATTTTATATATTTGGAAAAGTGGTTCACTGTTTACCCTAATGACTATTCATAAATTTATCATAAAAATGGACATAATGAAATATCTTTTTGATCGATTGAATTTATTTTTATTTTTTTCCTTGACAGAATTTTTCCAAAATGGATCAATCATTTAATAAACATTCATCTAGAATATAATATTACTATTGGTTTTGTGTGTGAATTTCTAATCCCCACTACCAATATTACTTCTACATGTGAGTAAGTAAAAAAGGGGAACACCATACAGATGAATAAAAATGTAATGAAATGAAAACCATTGTGAGTATTAGAGTTTATACATGTCGATGTATATTCTAAAGCTAATAATAGTTATTTTAATAGTAGAAAAGAATTATTTATTATTTATTGTTGATTTTATAAAGATATATTTTTATATCATGATTACTCATAATATCAAAGTGTACATGTGCATCAAAAGATACTAATGAGTGGCTAAATTGATTCCAATAAAAATTTACATATATCACTACTATAATTTCCTGAAATTTACAATTATCCAGGTAAAGGAGTACCTTGAAAGAACATGGTATTTATTATTATATTTTAGTGAAGAGAAATTCAATAAATTTTGTGGTTGAGAGATGTAATAATATCATAAAAAACATTACTAGGATTATACCTATCGAAATTTCCTTAAAAGAGAAGTACTTGATTGAAGAATTTGTCATTGTGTTATATATTTTCAATAATGGAATTTTATATTAAAATTAATAAAGGAACCTATTTTAAATTTTTTATTGAATCAATCAAACGCTGATATGTATTTTTTGTTGGATGATGTGTTTTATTATGAAAAAAATTAAAAATATAATGCTTGATGAATGTGTTGAAGAATGGATCATTCTATGATATTATTCCTAGATAAAATAATATATGTTGTGTACTATATGGATATTGGAAATTATTATTGTCTATAATATGATTATGAATGAATGTGAGAGGAATTTAAATTCTTCTGTGTATATATCAACATAAAGTAACAGAAATTATTTACATTAATAGTATAGTATTCACTGTTTAAAGTGAAAAATATATTTCTTAATTAGAGGGAGGGAAAACTGTTGAATTGAACTCTAATAGTATTTCTAATTATTATCGGAGTGTACATGTATCATCAATATAAAATAGATATTCCACTAAATTGGAAATGACATATAAAAATATTTATGTTGACTAAACCACCATAGTTTAAAAAAATTTCAATAACATGTCAAAAAATCATTATTATCTTATGTGGAACCTAATTAATTTGATGACTCTTTTATTGTAGAATTTTGGACAAAATTATTACATGTTGATGGTGACTAGATTTGGGAAAATTCATTTGAAATTGTATCTGGGGAAAAAAGAATATACATAGAACATTATTTCACATCTAAAATAAAATCCATAAATATGGCATGGTGAAAAAGAATAAGAAACACCTTGTTTAAACCTAATATTCATAAATCAAGTTAATCAAATATAATGAAAAATTTTCAATGATAAATTTTACTGAATCCATAATATTTTTCATTCTTTGAATACTCAAAGGGGAATTAAAAATTATTTGATTGATGTAAAATTTACATTATTGAATGGAGTCATCTATGTTGAATATAAAAAAAAGATTTTTGATGGAATTATAATTAACTATAATAATGGGATGTTTGTTAGTTGTCGAAAAATTTATGGAATAAAACAATAATTATGGGCCTTATACTCACGGTTAAATCTGATCCAAATGAATATTAGCATTCATAGTGGATGGGTTGACCATAATCTATATACTATGAAATATTGAGGGATGAATATGTGGGGTCATATATATAATGATAGTATAATATTTATAGGTATATATGACACCAAATGAAATAATTTTTAAAAAACATTCTGGTATTAATTAAAGACTTCATGAAGGAGTGAAATATCTTTTTTAAATGAAAGATTGATAATTCAATATAATTTTGGACATTTATTTCTAACAAAATAAAAATTTTAATTCCTAAAAATTTTGTAGTGGAAATATATAATCAACTCGCTAATGTATAGGAGGAATGGATGAAATTTTAAAATAACGATGAAGGTGATTTAGATTTTGAGACTGTTTATAGAAATATTATCAGTAGTTTTCATTACATGAAACCTTCCGAAAATTTGTGATCGCCACATATAAAGATTAATAAAACTAGATTTTTCTAAAATTATGTTATTTGATGGATGTGAAGGGAATGATACAATATGTTATTCGGATTATGGAATGTTGGATGTATTATTTTTATAATTCATTGTAGTAATTTACTACCTATAAAGATGAATAATGGGTAGGTTCCATTGGTGACATAGAATCTTATTATAGAGGCGTTCTATACATAGGCAGTTCATTCATCACATGTCAATGTAAAAAAGGAAACACTATTTATAAAAATGTTTTATTGAGGTAGAATATATTTTTCCAATCATGAAAATAAATAGTTATTGTGGTTGAAAAAAATAAAAAAGAAAACATTTGAATAAATTCTGAATTTATATTATATTAGGTGTGAAAAATTAGGTATGATCAGTAATAGTAAACACCCAATTAAATATTTGTTGGAAAATAACATTGAAATTATTTACAATTTTTTAATGATAATTTAGGAAAACAATTTTTGATGTTAAATTGAAACAAAAAAATTCTATATGGATACCCTTATGAGAATGGATTTATTAAAAGGGGATTCTAAAGAATATGTGTTGTCTCTTCGAGTCGATCCAAATCTATCAGTCTATATAGAAATTGATAAGGGTTCCCCACTCCCTTGTTTTATTATCTCTAAAAATAAATAGTAATGATAATTGTATGTTTGTTGAAAAAATTGCAGAATAAAATATCACAATACAATGGAGAAATGTGATTCTGAAACTGAAATGGGTGAATATCATATTGAATTTGGGGGAGATGTTGGAGTTCAATGTTTTTAGTGACTGTTTTGATGATGATCATTTCATTGAAATATTTTTTTTCACACTGAGCCTAGCTTAGGTAGGATTATAATTTTTTTGCAGAGATAATAATTAATTAGACATTATGTTGTGGTGTTCTAGGGGTAGATTTTGACTTTTCAATAAACCCATAGGTGTTATTATTATAAAAAATACTCATTTAGGTGTTTTTGAGTTATGATAGTTGCATATAAAGTGTTGGGTATCTAATAAGAATTATGTTTATAAAAAATAAGTAAAATATGAATATTCATGAATTTTTATAAAAAATGATATGTATTATTTTATTAAATTATAACAAATAAATTTGAGATCATATATGTGATTTATTTGATTAAAGGAATTTGGTTATATAATGGATATCTCAAATAAAATAGATTTTTTGGAAACCTAGGTAATTTTTTCAATATAATTGTTTTCTAATAAAATTTCCTAAACTATTAAAATATAATAATAATGAAATTTGGAATCATAATAGATTTTACATATCCAAATCTATGGATATTTGTGAATTCATCTACATGAGGTAGTTCACATTAAAGAATCCCATGTTATGGAAATTACCATGGAACCACATATGTGAATTCCATTGTATGAGAGAATTTATACATGAAGAAGTTCACATATAAAAATATTGATGAAATTTAATTCATATATTTGATTTTTAAGGCACGTGATTATAGCCACTTATATTAAGTTTTAATGATGTATAGTTATTCTTCTATCAAATAGGGAATTTCTTCTACAAATGCATAAGAGGGAAGGTGTAATGACACATGATTTTGTATCCATTAAATACATAGTTGGTTTTATAAAATTATCTACATGATAAAAGATATATAAACAAACAACAACATATATTGGAGACTTTATTCTTAAACTATTACAAAAAAAATATGATGTAATGTTGTTACAAATTATTTCTTTTATAAGGTGAATATGTCATATGAGTTATGTTTGAAAATATTATTTTCAAGAATCACCATTTTAATTGAACTATATATTTTAATTTCAAAATATAAATTTACCGATTCACTAATTGAAATTTGGTAACATAAAATTCTATTTTCAATTCCTGATAACAATATTATCGAAAGATTCATTTTTTAGTTTTCTATAATTTAATTTAATTTCACATGAATTGTAAAATAATGATTTTACTTTAATGATCAACATCATATGTATTAAATATTTTTTAAAACAAATTCGATATAAAAAATATTTATTCCTAATGAATTATAATCAATTTTAAAATTCTATGTAAGATAATAAAAATGCATTTATATAATATAAGGAAATAAAGTCATATATAATGAAAAAAAAATTCACATATCTTTTTAAATAAATATATTCATGGTAAAATTTTCCAATGGATTTATTTTTATGACACAAAATAATTATCTGTAGTTATGTAATATTAATAATATAATAATATTTAATAACATTCATTATTTTTTCCTGTAAATTTAATTTCTATTCAAAAATTCAAATTTCATAACATGGTGTTATTACGTAAAAAATGTACTAATTCTACGATTAGTTTCTTCAAAAAAAGATATATAATTTCAAAAAATTCAACTTATATTTGACACAATAATTTTTTATTATAATATAAATTTACTTTTTTGATAAATTTTATTTATTTTTATGATTAATTCTAATTACCATGATATAAGAAAAAAATTATTTGAAAACTATTTTTTATTATTATCGTGGTTTTTACATAAAATCATTGAAAATAAAAACATTTAAATAATGAATATAATATAAGGTATAATCATATAAGTTAATATATTAACCATTATTTAATTGGTATTCAATAACAAACAAGATTAAGAATCTATATGAGTCAAAATATCAATTATCTACTTAAACATTTTCCATAATCATTATATCATTAGTTTAAAAGATACATTTATGATAATATGAAGTGAATTGGATTTCATTGTTTAAGTGTTATTCCATAAAACCAAAAAAATTATATTGGTTATGTTATATGTTTGATAATACATAGAGTGACATGGATAAATTCTAGTTACCATGATTATTATTAAATGGGTAAATTATAAACACAAGATATTTTAAATCATAAAACAAAAGAGTGTGGAAAATAATTGGTTGATAATTGTAGGATCAAACTAATCTAGAAGAACAATTGTGTTTATTTTAATCCATTTACCATTAAATAGAGTCACAAAATTATTGAAAAGTGATGATTTTTTAAAAAACTACCCATTTTCTTCTCATAGGGAAAGAGACAACAAACACCCTTGACTGATAAACTTCTCCTTTGAATTTCTCCTTAATACTCTTTCATTCTAAACTCCCTTGAACCATGTCCAAAAATATATTACCCTGACACTCATAGTAATCAAAACACATTTAATTTCATGTATACTTCCAAGAAAACATTAATTATCCAAATATGATGTTGTTTGATATACAATGCAAGTAAATTATGTATTTTTTTCAAAAAAAAAATCCAATATTTGATTTATAATTGTTATCATTGACCCACTTCAAATTTGTAGAATTTTTATATTATATGGTTTAATAAAATTTTATTTCCACTTTTTTATGATTAAGTTTATTATTTATTCCCATCAATTCCTCAAAAATAATCTATACATCAATTATTTTCAAATTCATAAGTGTTACCTTATCTAAAATTTCCATCTCATGAGACATTCATATTCTATACATCATGTATCCTTAAAAATTATTTATATAATTCCCTATTTTAATTTTCAGTCATTATCATCTTATATTTTAATATCATTATTGTTCTATTTAAGGTTTTACCTCTCATTATATTACTATTTCAATGTTATTATGTCAGCATGGGGTTTTGGGAATCACGTCTTTTCCATTGGTAATAATCTATCATTATTTTTGGAAAATTATCCCATATAGAATCATGTAGGGTTTTTTGGGTATTTGTGTTTTTTGGAAATGATATATGAATTCGAATCAGTATGGTTGGAGTTGTTGATAATGTTCTTTAAGGTGGCACAATTTTCTATTGTTCAACATATTTTTGGACATCAAAATCATGAGTTTTCTGGAAAAGGTTGGTTTTCCAAAAAAAAGTGCACAATTTTTGAACGAATAGTTTTTTAGGAAAAAAGTGGATTTATGTGGAATGATGATGTAAAATCAGATAAGTAATATTTCTACATAGCATTTCTATATAGATCGTGAGGCCTACTATATAGAATATATAGTAAAAATAGTTTGTGAAATGTTTGTAGTTCACTAGAGGCTCGCCATTTTTACAGAAGGAATTTTGTTTTCATATATAGGTAGTACTTATGGATTTTGAAATATTTTTTTGTGGATGAAATCAACCACCATATAGGATTATTGAGTTACACATACCACATACCACAATTTGTGGTGAAGGTTATACTTCATCAATGTTTTGGGTAATTTAAATTAGTAGGGTTTTAGGATCTATTTGACTATATAATGTCATATAATCATATCATTAAAGGGAGTTAATTTCAATAAAAACATAATAAAAATAGAATTTTTCATAAAATTATGATGTGGTTAATGAGTGACGATTCTGTGAAGGGTGAATTAATTTGCAGGAACAATTCTGTTAAATGATTTTGTGTGTATCTGTAGCCCCCAAATGAAAAGGGTCACCATTGAATATGTGGTCCATAGAAGAAAAAATCATCTATGAAGAAGCTGTGGTATTCAAAAATATGTTTGATTAGAATAATATGAGGTGGTCTACATAAGAAGAGATGGTCCACAAAGAACTCATACCCCATGGTAAATTTCAGTCTACAGATGACTCAAGGATGTTTTCATAGGATTCATGAATGATTGTAAAGGCACTGAAATAGTTTGAAAAAATATATTCTATAAGAAGAAAATATTTAGAATAGTGGATTCCATCTATTGGTGAAAAATATAACTTCAATAGGACATCTAACAACAATTGTTGATGTGTTAATTTGGGAAAATGAAGGTACCAACATGTGTATAAACTGTGTGTGGTTTCATTCCAAAATAGTGATAAAGGTAAGGTGAAAAAGGTGACCCTTTCTACTGGCAGTCATCCAGAGAATGTGACATTGGGAGTCACCATTGGGAAATCAATGAGTTGATCCTAAACTATGTAAAGGCGATGAGATTGGGGATAAATGTGATATGGTCTAAGCCTTGTAATATGTAAGCAAGGATTAGTAGATTTGGTAAATCATGTCATTTTATAAGGACCTAACCTTGAAAATTATATATTATTTTTATTTCCAATAGATTTATCTTCTTTACAATCCAAATTATCATTTTACTTTAGTGTTTTAGAAATTTAGTAAATAAATCATACACATCAAACCACAAGAATACAATTTGGGTACCACTAAAATAGTATCCATTTCATCCAAAACATAAAACCATTATAAGAATACCACAATATGTTTTATTTGAAATTACATCATCACATTTAACCTGACTTTAATATTTTTCTTACACATCATTATAACTTATGAAAAAGATTTTAAAACATGGGATGACCCTAAAACGATTAGTATCAGATAACAGGATGGAATGAAATCCTTAGTCCATGAATACCTATTGAATAATTGTCACGACCTGTCCCCCGAGGCCCATTCCGTGACTATCCCAATACCGCCTTGCATAGGCCAGGGGCTGGCGAATAGCACCGAAAGGCGTATTCCCCAAAACTAGGAAGGAATTTCCTTTTAAAACTAGTAAACACATGCAACCAAACACATAGCAAAATACGAACAAAATTTAACAGTATATAAAAAATAGTGCTTAAAGTAAATAGGGGCTAGAATACAATCCCAACAGTAATAGTAAAAATACAATTTAAATACAATACAACTGACGAACAAGAAAAGAAGCTACTAGTTTGACCTCCGAGGTTCCTACCTGAAGGGTAGGTACAAATCAACTCCTTAGAACTCCACGCCTTCTTGTATCCTCTGTGTACCGTCACACCATATGGTCCCACCCTATGAGCTCCATCTTGCCCTGGTTCCATCAGCCTCGATCAGCATTGTCTGCCGTCTTCACCAAATACAAAAAGGTGTAGGTATAACCCATGACCGGTGAGTATAACGATTCTCAATAAAGACCATGAGACACTCAAGGTCTCAAAAAATCCACCAAGGGTAAACCACAATGCTTTAAATAAACAGAAAACCCTACATAGGTATATTCCCATACATATAACAAAGTTATCAAGTATACCCATATCAATCATGAGGGAAAAAAAGAGTCCAACTCAAAGCCCAAATTTCAACTGTTGTGTAAGGGAAGGAATACCACAAAGGTAAGTACCACAAAGGTAATCCACACAAAATAATACCACCACCCTATTACCATAAAAGAAAGTACCAAAACGTACAGACTCAGCTCACACCAGGTATAACTTAGGTATATAAGTAGAAATGATTAGATGTAACTACTGACTCATCTTACTCTGTTAAGTCACTCTACTGCTGACCCACCCAGGATCCCTCGGTCCTGACCCACATAAGATCTCTAGATGTTGACCCACATAGGATCTCTAGGTGCCGACCCACAAAGGATCGCTTAGTGTTGACCCACACAGGATCGATCGGGGATGACCCACAAAGGATCACTCAGTGCTTACCCGCACATGATCGCTAAGTGCTGACCCACACATAATTGATCGCTGCTAACCCCCACATGATCGCTATTCATTCTACATGTCACATCCAGCTACCGGGTTCCAACACTAAGCTTGCTCATCTATGGAAGGGTACACTTCTCAAGCCACTAGTCTATACATCAACTACCACAAAGTCCCATGAAAAAGTATCACAAAGGATGACCACGTCATAGGGGTCTCAATACAACAGATGGTGCGTCAATCGTACACTTGTAATGTATGTTATTAGCATTTTAGTCCCAAGGGCCCAGTTGGATTCGTGCTCCATCCAACCCGACCATATCCCAACATTATACAAATCTCTAATGGGGTATAAAAATGGGGAAATCTCTCTCAAGGGTTTCTGACACCGCACACGGTTCATCAAACTGACGTTCGGTGAAAAAATTATGGCCAATAGATCATAAATGGGTCGAAGAGGGTCTGGGTCTGGTCTGACCTGGTCAGACCGACTTGGCCCGAACCGGCCAGGGCCGACCCAGTTTCGTTCAACGTGGCCTAAACCACTGGGTTTGTCCCCTGCTCGGCGGCCCGTCTTGGCGGCCCGGCATGGGCAGCATGGGGCAACGCGGAGGCCGCTGGGGGGATCGAAGGCCATGGGAGCCACGGTGGCCGTGACATCTGTGGGAGCCGTGGGGGCCGCGACGGTCATAGAGGTTTTGAGATCTGTGTGGGTTTTGGCGTCCATGGGAAGGCGATGCCCGTAGGTAGTGCGTAACCGTGGGGTAGCGGAGGCCGCGATCTATGTGAGGTTGTGGAGTGGGAGAGGACACGGGGTGGGAGAGGCCTCGAGCGGCGTGAGGCCACGAGGTAGTGGGGGCTGCGGATGGCTTGAGCCCGTGGGGCATCGGGGGCCACAGACGTCATGAGACTGCGGGGCGGCAGAGGCCGCAGGCAGTGCCATTTTCCTGTCGCCTTCATCGTGGCCGGCGGAGTTGTCTACCGCCATTCTCGTGCCCCACAGAGGATCGCTGCCATTCTCCTCCATCGTGATGAACACAACAATTAAACACAAGATCCGCAGATAGGTCAGGCCATGTATGTTTGGCCTGCACTCTTTGCATTAGAGCGGTAGCAAAATTCTATAGTCTCTTCTTGATATTATGTTGAATTATCAAAAATAGGTAAGTCGACGAAATTCAAACAATCACTCTACCTTTAAGGTTTGTTGATGTTCGCGCGAGAAAGAATTAAAAGATGTCGACATTCATCGCACTGACCACACACATTTGATCTCGGGCTCATTCATCAGTTCATCATAGTTGAATACATTCCTTATTGGTCATATCATTTTTTGTTGGAGGATGAGTTTCTCCACGATTCTCCGAAGCTTCTCCCTTTGCCAATTGTTCCCCAAATTCCACCAAAATGAGGAATAACCATCATATTAATTTAAATTATGTAAATTAATAATGTTGGAAAAATTAAAAATGCTGACAGATGTCATTAATTGATGGTCGGATCTATCAATTAAATGGTGTGTTTCCATATTTAATTGTATCAATTTAATTTTCTAAAATTAATGGATGGATGAATTAATGGGGTGTTGAGTGGTTTATCCCCCATTAAGAGGGTTCGGGTGGTCCCTGCCATTAATTTCAAATTGGGGGTTTTAGGTTCGGTGGTCCCCACCTCCATGACCCCACATGGGAGGTTTAGTTCATGTGGTATGCACCTCTTGACATCAACATGGGAGTTCACAAGAAAATAATATGTTACACAATTATATTTTATTTTATTATTTCATGAAATGTACAAAAATTATCTTTCACTCTCGACCCAGTGCGATCGAGATGAAGGTCTCCTTATGCGAATACCGGTGATACGAGTTAAATGGTGCCCTCAGATTTCAATTCAAAGCACTAATTAACAAGCTAAAAAAATAGACTCGCCTGTTTACTGATCATTCCCAAAAAAAGGTTCAAAAATGTATTCTGGGCACACTGGGCCTCGGAATCATGAGAAATAATTTTTTGCAGACTCTTAATATTACCATTTAAATAAAAAATTTACATGGAATTTTGGGTCTTTACATTCTCCACACCTCAGGGCTTTACGTCCCAATAATCCACATCACAAAACTAGGAAAACAAGTAGGGGTAATGAGAACGTATCTGAGCCTCCAACTCCCATGTGCTCTGCTAGATGTTCTCGTGCTACCAATGAATGCGTACTAGAGGTATCGAACTCCCACCAAGGGCCCACTCATGTCGATCTTCAATCTCTACTGTAACCTCCGTAAAAGTCTCCCCATCATCGACTTCTAGCTCTCCATGGTCAATGACATGAGAAGGTTTGTGCACATATCTCCTCTACTGGGATATGTGGAATATGTCGTGCACCATGTGCAACTGAGGGGGATGTGTTAAGTAGTAAGACACATCGACAACCATATTGAGGACCTAAAAAGTCCGATGAACCTCGGAGATAACTTTCCACCATGACCAAATCTTCATAAAACACATCATGGTGAGACCTGTAGAAAGATGTGGTCGCCATCCTCAAACTCCTGAGGTCTATGTCTCTTGTCAGCATAAGACATCTCCCTACTCTGTCCATTCCTCATCCACTCTTAGATTACCTTCATCATCTCGGTGGTAGCTCGTACCATCTCTAGTCCCACTAGTGGTGACTCCCCTGGGCCAGTCCAGCACAAAGGTGATCTGTAAGGTCACCCATAAAATGCCTCAAAAGGTTCTATCCCAATGGTGATGTGATAGCTGTTTTTGAATGAAAACTCCCCCGAAAGCAAGTGATCCTCCCACCAACGACCAATGTCGAGGATGCAAGAATGCAAAATGTCCTTGAGGGTCTGAATGGTCCGCTTAGTCTGGCCATCTGTTAGAGGATGGAAGGCGGTGCTCAAATGAAGCTGCATCCCAAAAGCCTCATGTAACCCCTTCCATATCCAGGAAGTAAAACATGCTTCACGATTAGAGACAATCGTCGAGGTTACTCCATGTAGCTTCACAATATCCTGCACACAGAGGCATCCCAAGCTCTCTACTGAACCCTGCTCGCTGATCGGTAGGATGTGTGCCGACTTGGTGAGTCGGTCGACGATAACCCAGATTGAATGATAACCCCTAGATTTACATGGAAGTCATGTCATGATGTCCAGAGATATCACATCCCACTTCCACTCTGGGACTTATAAAGGCTGAACCAAGCCTCCTTGTACCAGATTATCCACCTTCACTTGCTGATAAGTGAGGCACCAAGAGACAAAATCTGCAACCGCTTTCTTCATTCCTGGGCACCAATGCTGTCATTAGAGATCCCAATACATCTTCGCCACTACTAGATGTACCGCTAGAGGGGATGTGTGGAACTCATTCTTCACTTCCTCCCAAAGTGACACTGATACCATGGTACGTCTTTTGAAGAGGGTGATGTGATCCCCACCTTCAGATAATCCATTAGGTGCCTTCTTGATGGATATCTGACCACTTCGAGCCTCGCAGTCCATGACCCACATTGAGCCTCTATGACTTGTGAAGAAGTGGGGTATTGACTATAAGAGACCAAAGAAAAACTTCTCCATCCAGATCCTCAAAGGATATCTGCAAAGAGGTCAGCTGCTCCATCCACTCACCTAGTAAATGTATACCAGACCTCATGTTGATTGCATCTGCTATAACATTCCCCTTCCCAAGATTATAGAAAATATCAACGTCATTGTCCTAGAGAAACTCAAGACAACATAGTTGTTTTATGTTAAGGTACTTTTCTGAGAAGATATACCTGAGACTCTTGTGATCAGAGTACACTGTAAAATGCTCACCGATCAGGTAATGTCACCACATCTTCAAGGTGAAGACTGCTACTGCTAACTCAGGTCATGGGTAGTGTAGTTCTGCTCATGTTTTCTCAGCTGTCGAGAACCATATGCGATCACATCTCGCTCCTGAATCAGGGCACATCCGATTCTGGTACCTGATGTGTCGCAGTAGACTATGTACCCTATGCCCTCCTCAGAAAGCCTCAAGATCTAGGCACCAGTCAGCCACTACCTCAGCTCATGGAAACTCAAGGGGCATCTATCCGACCACAAAAAGGTTTTCCCCTTCTTTGAAAATACTGATAAAGTTGTTGCAACTCTAGAGAAATCTTACCCAAATCTCCAGAAGTATCTGGCCAAAACTATGATACTCCATATCTCTGTCACACTACTAGGTGGATCCCAAGCATGTAGTACCAAAATCTTCACTAGATCATAATACCATCGATGAAGACTACTACAAATGAAAGGGATGCTTTTCCTCAGTATCCAAGTTGATCATAATACCATCGATGAAGACTACTACAAAGCAGTCATGGTATTGCTGAAAGATCATGTTCATGACTCCCATGAACATTGCGGGTGTGTTGGTCACACAGAATGGCATAACCAATAACTCATAATGGTCGTACTGACATCCAAAAGACATCTTCTTCAGATCCTCTTCTCGTACTCTAAGCTGGTGATAGCATAATATTAGGTCTATATTCAAGAACCACTATGCTCTCCTTAGTTGATCAAAGAGGTTGTCAATCCTTAGGAGTGGGTACTTGTTCTGGGCGGTCTCCTGGTTCAGGCGCCGATAGTCAACACAATGTCCCATGCTCCCGTCCGCCTTCTTGGAGAACGAAATCAGGGCTGCCCAAGGAGAAAAACTGGGACGAAATAACCCATTCCCTTGTAAGTCCTCTAGATGTACCTGCGTCTCAGAAAGCTCTGCAAGAGCCATCTGATACACTTGTGTAGATATTGGTGTTGTCCTAGGATACAAGTCAATGTAAAAGTCCACCTCTCTACAAGGATGTAGACATCAAAATCATCCGAGAAGCATCCACGTAATGGTCCACCACTATAGGACAACTCAGACTCTCCACATCAATTGCTACATGGGTCGGGCTAGCCAACTGATGAGTGATCAGTTGTACTCTCCTTCGGGTAAGCTCATCATATTCTGCAAAGGATCCCTTCTCGCTAGTGAAGGTAAAACTAGTCCCATCCCTGTAGACTCAATAGAAATTGTTCTTAATATAGTCAATCAAATCATGGACTGTAGATAACAATTCCATACCCAAGATGACGTCGTAAGGAATCGATGCCACTACTTTGAGATCCCAGCCAATGCTCTTGCCTCCTAGAGTGAGATCGCATTGCTAGAACTAGTGCATAATCATTGAATCCTCTCCTATAAGAGTATATAGCTGTAAATATCAATCCAACTACTCCATTGGAATCTCTGAGCACTGAATGAGGGTAGTGTAAATAAAATAATGATTGGAACCTGTGTCTATAAGTACTGCAGCTAAGGTGGAGTTGACACAGATCGTACCTCATGTCATCTCCGAAGTGCCATGGCCATAGGCCTCAGCAACCTGGAGCTGAGCTTGAAATTATACATCTTATCCCTGAATTCAGGGTGGACTTTCTGGTGGTGGTGGCGGTAACATCTCAAATTGTCGCCCACCACCAGCTGCACGACCAGCACCTCTACCACATCTTCCTACTCCTTATGGACCTCCTCGGTCAAAATTCTGACTCTGCAAGGGCGGTTCTTCGACCATCTCTTGATCATCCATAAAATGGGATGTACAGTGACCATCCATGTGACCCTTCTCACCGCATTTGTAACACTCTCCGCTCCTGGCATGACTGACTCTGCCTCGGGTGCCCCGCAAAACTGACCATGAATCATGCGGTCATTCACTTGTACGTTTGGTCCTCTTGGACCACTATGTCATCTATCTACTACCAGATACAGAAGACTCTGATATGTGACATCTGGTGGTGGGTCTTGTTGCTGGTGACTGCTCATTTAGAAAGCAATCCACTAAGAGGGCTCTCTCTAACAACCCCTCCTGCGCCGGGATGCTAAGAGAAATCATCGAAGCCCTAATCTCTCGCATGATACCATGCTCGAAGGTTCGGGCCCTTAAAAGGGGTCTTGAACCATATTAGTGGAGTAACATGAGAGGTTAGTGAACTTTGCTGAGTACTGATCCATAGTCATTATGCCCTTCTGTAGATGAAGAAGCTCATGTATGCACACTGCAGAAAGAGTTGTTTGGACAAACTCTGCCCGAAGCAGGCTCTCGAAGTTTTCCCAAAGAAGCGTCATCTCATTGTGACCCTTGAGAATCACTCTCTACCACCAACTTGATGCTTCCTTTAGAATAATGGGGGTAAGGATCACCATGAGATCCGTTGGTGTCCCTACCAGTCTGAAGACTATCACCACAACCTCCAACCAATACTCAACCACTAGTGGGTCTATCTCTCCCCTGAACCTGGGTGGCCTCTAGTGATGGAACTAATACTATGAACTCAATCGGCATGAACCCTCTACTGCTGGGGCTGGTGGAATTAGTGGGCCAATGGGTAATGGTACCGCCTGGTCCCTCCACTGGTGCCACCAATTAATGAGGGCCCCACACCGAGACCTCATCATTCGGTGGTATATCAATGTGTACTATATCCAGAACCCTAGATGGCTATCTGCGTGGAGGAATCCTGAAAAGAAATAGGTGTGACGCGATCAATAAGTTATACCTGGTGATCTGACTCAAATGATCAGAAAGAAAACTTATGAAAACCCACACCCAATCAGTGTTTTTGTGCACTGAGTCGAAAATCCAAATTCAGGGTCCTTGTGTATGGATATGTCAATGCTGCACCAACACTAAATACCCTAAACTGATAAAAACACTCACTACACATAACACTATTTCCATTAAAAAGAATGATCTGAGTCCTATGTTCCATGGTAGAACCAAATCCAATGATACCAATTTGTCAGGACCCGTCCCCCAGGGCCCGTGCCGTGACTACCCCAAGCCTGCCTTCCATAGGCCGGGAGCTGTTGACTATCACCAAAAGGCATATTACTTAAAACCAAGAAGGCATTTACTTTATAACATATAAACACACACATCCAAGAACACAACAAGATACATAAAACAAGTTAACTGTATAGAAAAAAGAGTACTGAAAGTAAAAAAGGGGCCGGAATAAACCCCAACAATAATAGTACAAGTAAAACTAAAATAAAATTCAACTAAAGATAAATAAAGGAATCTACTAGTTCATCCTTCTAGGTTCTTTCATGAAGGGTAGGTACAGATTTTCCTCCTCCTCACTCCACGTCTGCTCGTCTCCTATTCGTACCGTCAAGCCATATGGTCTCCCCCTCCAGGCCTCATCTAACCCTAGTACCCTCAGCTTCAATCAGTGATGTCCGTCATCTGAACCAAAAAAAAGGTGCGGGTATAGCTCGTGCTGAGGAGAGTATAACGAAACTCAGTAGTGACCCTTAGAACCTCAAGGTTTCACAAAATCCACCAAGGATAAACCACAAGGCATGAAATCAACTGACAACCCCACTTAGGTATATGCCCATAAATATACCTAAATTATCAAGTATACACATCTAAATCATGGGGTAAAAAGAGTCCAACTCATAGCCCAAATCTCAACTGTTCCACAAAGGAAGGAATACCACAATGTTAAGTACCACATAGGTACACCAGACAGAAGAATTACACCAAGGAATTACCATAAAGGATAGTACCACAAGCTACAGACTCATCTCACATGAGGTATAACTTAGGCGCAGAAGAAAAAATTATTAGATGTAACTTCTAAATCATCTTACTTAGTTAACATGCTTTGTTGGTGACCCACAGAGGATCTCTCAGGGCTGACCCAAATAGGATCTATAGATGTTGGCCCACAGATGATCTCTTGATGCAAAACCACACAAGATCGCTCGGTGCTGAACCACCCAGGATTGCTCTGTGCTGACCCCCGCATGATCACTCGTTGATGACCCACACATTATCCCTGGGTGCTGACCCACACAGGATCGCTCGGTGCTGACCCACATAGTATCACTATTCATTTTTCAGGTCACATTCATCTATTGGGTTCCCACACTATGCTTGATCATCTCTAGGAGGTTACACTCCTCTATCCAATATTCTATACTAAAATATCCACGAAGTACCATGAAAAAGTATCCCAATGAACCACCACGTCATAGGGCTGTCAACGCAACAGACGATGGGTAAATCAGACACCCGGTGTGTATATTATTAGCCTTTTTGTCCTGAGGACGAGGTGAGATTATTGATTGATCAAACCTAACTGAATCTAAACTTTATACAAATATAAAATTGTGTATACCAAAGCAACCAACACTCTCCAGGGTTTTTGGTGCCACAGAAGGTTCGTTAAATAGTCGTATGTGCCAAAGGTATGGCCAAAAGAGCATAAATGGGTTGAAGGGGGGTCCGGGTCTGGTCCGCCCAACCCAGCCTGACACGGCCTAGGCCAAACCAGTTTAGGCCACCCCAGCCTGACCCAAAGGCTCCATCACAAACTTCTGGGTCTGGCATGACCCACTAGGTCCGGCACAACCCAATGGGTCTGGCCTAGCCCGCGGTGTGGTTCAGTCCACGCTGGGCGATCGGGCCCACGCTGGGCGGTCTGGCCAGCACTATGAGGCCTGCCCTGGGCAGCGTGAATGCCACGGGGGCCGCGAGAGACATGGGGGATGTGGTGGCCGGTGAGTGGTGGTGGCGATGGGGCTACGCGAGGTCGTGGGGAAGTGGAGGCCACAGGAAGCGTGAGGTCGTGGGCAACGGGGGTCGTAGAGCGGCGGTGGCCGCGGGGGGCAGTGCCCAAGTGCGGTGGTGGCCGCAGGGTAGCGGAGGCCATAGACGATGTGAGACCGCGGGGCGATGGAGGTTGCAGATGGGACGTGGCCACGGGGAGGCAGAGACTGCAGGTGGGGTGAGGTCCCCTGGCAGTGGAGGCCACGATCCACAGAGGCCGCGGGCGACGTGAGGCCATTGGGCGGCAGAGGCCGCGTGCTGCGAGCCACGTAGGTCATGGGCGGCACCGTTACATTGTCATCTACTTCATGACCGGTATTGGTTCCATCCATTGTTCTTGTGCCCCATCGAGGTTGGTTTCCATCATCCTCCATCACAATGAACACAACAATTAAACACAATATCTGCGGAGAGGTCATTCCATGTTTGTTTGGCCCGCACACTCTGCGTTATAGCGATAGCAAGCGACTATAATCTCTTCTTGATTTTTTGATGAATTATCAAGAACGGGTAAGGGGAATAAATTCAAACAATCACCCTATCAAGAAAATTCATTGATGTTGGTGAGAGAAAGAATTCAAAGATGTCTACGTTCATCACGCTCGCGACACCTCTGATCCTAGGCTCATTCGTCAGTTCGTTGTAGTTGAAGATGTTCCTCATTGGAAGGAGCTTTCTTCATTAGAGGATGTGTTTCTCCACGATTCTCTAATGCTACTCCTTTTTCCAACTATTTCCCCAATTCCACCAAAATGAGGAATAACCAACTTATTAATTTAAATTAAGTAGATTATTAATGTTGGCACAATTAAAAATGCTGACACATTTCATTAATTTTTTGTTGGATCTAACAATTAAATGGGGTATTGGCATATTTAATTGTATCAATTTAATTGGCTCAAATTAATAGAGGAAAAGATTTAATTGGGAGTATAGTGGTTTCTCCCCCATTAGGAGGGTTTGTGTGGTCCCCGCCATTAATTTCAGTTTGGGGGATTTAGTTTCGGTGGACCCCCCCCCCCCACTCTATAACCCCATATGAGAGGTTTAGTTCTGGTGGTCCCCACCTATCAACACTCAAATGGGATGTTTAGTTCTAGTGGTACCCACATCTTAACATCCACATAGAAATTTAAAATGAAAATAAAATGTTACCAAAATTTATTTTATTTTGTTCTTTACTGAAAAGCACAAAAAGATTATTTCACTCTCATCCCACTACGATCGAGAAGAAGGTCTCCTTAAGAAAATATCGGCGCTGTGAGTGCAACAATGTCCTATGATTTCAATTCCGAGCACCGGTTCAATAGTTACAAAAACCCGCTCCCATGTTAACTAAATGTATCCAAAAAAAAGTTCATAAATTCATTCAGGGCACACCGGGCCTTGGAATCACATGTCATCAATTTCTACGGACTCATAAAATTTCCATTAAATTAAAAAATACATGGATTTTCTGGGTCATTACAATCATTTTCACCGAGACATAATGCTCACCCATAAAGTATCACATACATAATTTGTGAAACATGATATTTCCATAAACATATAGAAAATTACTAGAGAATAAAAGAAACATTTGGAATTACGTACTTATATTTTAACCCATGTGGCTACCTTATGATTTCGAGCCCTTATGTATTCTATACAATGTAACCCTCACAGCTTCCTTATGGTGTAACCATCACAATTACACATGTTTTAACCATACGAACAACCTATAACTTACACATAACCAATGAATTAGTGGTATATATAGGCCCCACAAATCATCATAATAAATTCCCAAGAACTATAACATAATCATCAAACAAAAATACGTTGTTTAAAACATTCACTTTGATTTTTTTAAAACTAGATGATTAAAAAATAATTTTATAAGAAATTATTACAATAAAAAACATATAATTGTTATAATAATCAATAGAAATAAATTATTATGGGTATAAAATGTAAATAATACATAATATAAACAATAATTCATCATATGAATGATCTTAATAGGACACAATTAATTATCTATAAGGTCAACCCATTGAATTGAAATTGGAATAAGAATTCCATTAACTAGGGTTCATCTTACTTCAAACAAGGTTAAAAACCTATATAATGGTTAAAAATGATTATTAATATCTTAATTAAACATATTAATGTTTATAACACCCAAAATAATAATTTTATAAAATCATTTCACTATTTAATTGTTAATATTTTTTTCACTTAATTGTTTCAGGTGATTTCTTTATATGATTTCCAGGGTCAGTTCGTATAGGATTTCCTTGCTGAATGTAAGATACATACCAGAATTCAAAGAAAAGGGTATCAATATTATTCCATAATATTGAATTATTATATAAATCATTTTTATTATATGGTTTGATGATTAATTATTATATAATTCATTAATGATATTCATTTATTCTATTTTGAAAGTTATTTGATAAACATGAACAAGTTCCATTATATAATATTATATTATGTATATATTTTAACTCTATAAAATATAATTGGATATTACAAAAACATTGAAATATGTTTTATCCATTAAAATGTTTTTATTATAATATTTTACTGTTGTAATGGATGTATAAAACATATCATCTATGATTTTGATAAATCATCACATCATAAATGTTGTTTTTTAGAATAAGAGAAATAGGATGGGAAGAATGATGTTGTGTTTTTCCCATAAATATGATAAAATAAAAAATATATAAGATTCTATAGATTTCATTCCAATTAGATAAGGTGATGGGAATAGAGTATAACCAATGTAAAGGAATTGAAAAGAAAACACCAGAAAATGAAATTGAATTCTCACCTCTTTATCTCTTCTAATGGAGTTCTCTTTAAGGCCTTTTGTTGTGGCCTTTTGGTGAGACTAATAGGTATTGTACATAGGGAATAGACATGGTAAAGGGATATGGTGTAATTTATAAAATTCTTAAAGAATGAGATTTGTAAGAGGTAGATTGGGTGAGGGTGCTATTCAGAGTGGAGGAGAGAGGATTTAAATTATTTTCATCATTAGTTTAATATTTTTTCTCAAGACTATGAATAGTATTAATTCATATGAACAAAAAAATGTAAATAGAGCATGTTAGTTTGAAAGAAGGGTTATTACACCACACATGATTCTATTAATAGTGTATTTAACTGAAAAAGTATATATACGGTAAATTACCATATTTTACTATTACTAATCAATTCAAGAATTATAGAAAAATAAAAAAATATTCAGACTATGAATTTTTTGATTGGTAGAATTAAAATATGAAAAAATTTGTTAAAAATAATTTTCTAAATTTGATTTATATAATTTTTATATAAAATCACTATTTATTTCAGAAATAATAGTTTTAAAACTACAACTAATTTTATATCACATTACAAATTTAATAATGATATCATTATCATATAACCATAAGACAATAATAATAATAATATAATTTACTATTCATAAGGTTCATATTACTATTCATATTACTATTTATATGGGTATGTTACTATTTATCAAAAATGATGTTGGTTAAATTGGACTACAAATAATGTACTAATCGTAACTATAGATGTCCATTTATCAAAATTCAAAAAATATAAGCAAAAAAATAATGGTTAACTTATAGTTTGTAACTGTATATCTAAAATAAGGTTTTTATTCATAGTCTTAGTGATTCATGCAATTTAATTCATTTTTAAAACCATTGGGTGTTACATTCTCCTCACCTTCTATAAATTTTGTCCTCATAATATTATTTAATTATTAAACAAGTGAGGGTATATTTCCCTTGTATCATTTTTAGATTGCATTTTTCTTATACAACCATGTGGTTTCTCCATAAAATCATTACCTGGTGGATTATAGTATTTTGTAATACTAGTTCATGTCGATCAAAAATATAAATTGGTTTATCTTTGTCATGAACCAACACGGGTCGACCCTGAACTCGTCACATAAGAATTTCCACAACAAGGCCCGAAGGGCATTCCTGATCCCCACGCATTGGAAAGTATTTCTATACATCAAAATAAACTAGATGGGAATGACATGACCAATAAAAAATATAAATAATCATAAACTGAACAAGTAGATAATGAAAGGAATATAAACCAAACAACATTGCAGCGGAAAAATGAATAACTGAAGAAACATGACATACCTCAAGTGACACCATGGGTCACCGCATAATGTAAACAACACACACTCCCAAAAGCATTCCATGACTAAAACGTGCAATTGAAAAGTAAAGTCAGCGTGAGCACTGAGATGCTCAGTGGGAATTCCCAAATATAACCATGTCTTATGCCACTTCCTATAGTACGAAATCCAATCATGCCAGTTTGAAAATAAGATATAATAAAATAATGTTTTTCCTTCTTTTCATGTTAATGTCGCATGTTTTCATTTTCATGTATAGAATTTCTCTCCCAATACATTGTAAAAAAAGTTCCAATCATGCATTAAAATTATGAAATGAATGGAAACAAATTTAGGTTAAAATATGCTTTTCACAAATAAGACATCTAGTATGAAATGACTGAAGTGGAAATAACATCACACGTACCATGTTGCAAACAAGAACCATGGGAAACCCATATAAGTAGCTAGAACATGTGGGGACCTAGAGACCTCATACCTCAGGGAAATATGTCTTAGAAACTATGACCCTCAGAAAACATGGCTTTGGATCCATGACCATAAGAAAATGTGTCTTAGAAATAACGACCCTCATTTATCCATATGTTTAGTTAGTGTGGTAGCTTCAGTCATGATTGAAGAAAACAGGATGAACCTATTTTGTGTCATCTAGTGTATTATTCCTCGTTCACCCACCTAAATACCCATGATTCCCATTTTTCCCTATTTGATTTTGTGGTGAGTTTTCTTTATCAATAAAACAGATTGGTACATAACACTTTCGTTATTCAAAACTCCTTCATCCTCTCACCACTGTTCTCCCTCCTTAATCTCATTCCCCCTCTTTAACATCACACAATGCATAAGCCTCGACATTAAGCACATAATAACACATTCTACAAACAAATAATTTTCTAAAACAAAGATTGCGTGCCTCAATAGAGGTTTTTCATTTTCATAAAACATTTTTAAGATGCCAAAAAGGCTTAATTAAATAAATGTAACACTTTTTATAACTAAATGTATGAAATTCCAAACACCATTAGAAATACTCCTTTCTAATTCAAACTCACTTAGCAAATTAATTTTCATAAAAAGTCACTTATGACCAATATAGTTAGAAATACATTTCAATTTCCAAAACTAAGGCATAATCATTTCTAGAAACTACAACTAGATTTCATAGCATGTGTATATACCATAAATGTAAAACATATTTTTAAAATAATAAAGAAATTATGAAAAATCATAATAAAGGTGTAGGCATTGGGGACCTACCTAAAACATGCCACTGTTTGTCGATAACCACTTGAACCGACACTTGACACATACATGCACATGCATTTATATACATATATATATATGCACACACCTTTAGATGCATAGTAAATATTCCTCAAGCCATGATTGAATATGAACAAATAGGGAATATATATATATATATATATATATGCCTTACCCTAAGTTAGTACATGTAGGATACCTCAACACCGGCATCATAAAACCATCGTAGCGAGGTCCAACACACTACATAAATACTTTAATAAAACTATTAAAAACATAACAACCTACATAAAGTATCAAAATAACACGTCAATGGTTTGCACTAATAACACTATCAACATTACATAGGAAAAGACACTTTTAAACCAAATGTACCCTAATGTGGTATTAAAACAAACTTTCCATATTTTGAAATAATTTACAAAACATATTGACAAATGGACAATAATGAATGCATGCCCAAAGTGCTCCATTTATCATCAATGATTCTTTTTCCACACCTAGGCACCTCATGTACCCTGAAAAACCCATGGCACACTACATATTAAATTGATTGAACATATCCAATGATTTTCACTACAAGGCACACACACACAAATACCCCATTTTCATACTCAAATCACCTTTTTAAAATATACGCACACCAAAACAATATCCAAACATTTTTCACACCCTTTATAATATTTAATAAAATTCATAATTTTTTTTAAACAACCCCTAGTAGTATTCCAATACATTGAACAATAACTCCCACTCAAAAACGTCTTCTAAGGCCAAACACACACCAATAACATGATAAAATGGGATTCACAGCCCTTGCACAACATAATATAACACAAATAGAATAATAAACATGGATTTTCACCACGAACATACTCTATTTCATACCATTTCATATAAACATGCTACAAAAATGAAAAAATTCATATTAAACTCCATCAAATCTAGTTCCACATCAAAAAAATTTAATCAATGACCATGCTTAATTAAATTAACAAACAAAATAAATCATCAAATAAATATTATGCACGGACCCACCTATAAATGGTGTCGAAATCCCCAAAATTCAGTGAGAAACAATCCTTGCATGCCAATCACACTACAATAAACTACAAATTGATGCTAAATCCATCATTTGATCCAATATATACAAAATCGAACCAAAATAGACACCCTTGGAATACACTATGGTTTGACCATGGAATGCGTACCACACAGAATCGAAGAAAAAACCAAAATCATGGAAGGGGAAGGGGAAATGGGGATCACTGGAGGAGACAACACAACCAAATAGTGGAAGAAATGGTCATTGTGGGAAGGTAAGTGGCTCCCCAAAGAGCCTCGACCCACGGTGGTCACAAAATACAGGAGGGGCTCAGCCAAGGGTTCCATTCACAGGTCATAGGGGTCTTGTGTGGGTAGTAGAAGCTTCTCGCTGAAAGAAGAAGGGGGTCGGTTGGCGCATGGGAAGAAGGCGGGGTAGGGTTTAATGACTCAATAAGGGGAGAAGAAGTGTTGTGCCTGATGTGTAGGGAGGAAGAAAAATAGAAAATAAGAATGAATGAAATAAATGAAAAATAAATTTAAAATAAATAAAAATTTAATAAATATTAATAATAAAATTAATAAGAGTTTTAATAAACTCCAATAATAATATTAATAATAATCATTACATAATAATAGTAATAATAAAAATAATAATAGAAATATTATTATTAAATTGTTTTTTATTTCATTTTGATTTAAATTTTAATTTTTTTAACATTTAGATAACCAAGATAAATGAATATAAATAAATCAATAAAAATAAATTTGGCCTCAGAATACCGGGTGAGGGTGTGAAAATTCTCCCAGCCAAAAAAACCTTTGTCCCCCCAAAAGTCACACAGCCAAATGAGGAGTCAAAATTGAGTACGAGGGCAAAAAATCAGAAACACTGTGTGAATTTTCACTGCATCAGTCACACATAACCAACTATAAAGGAAACTGTATAGAGAAGATCCATTATTAAATGAGTAGGGTTTGCCCCACCATAAGAACACGACTTGCACAACCAACATTGAGACTCTCAGCATATACTAACTCTAGAACAACTAACTTGAACCAAAGATGAATCCACCAACATGTCTGATACTCCCGCACAAACCAACTCTCAAAGAAGGAACGACAAGATCCAGGGTGGGTCTTCCCACCAGTTAAGAATCAACTAGCTTAGAAATATTAGCATTGACCGATACAGGCCCAACACAAACCAACCCATGTACTCTTCACATAATCCAACCCCCCACCACATGAGGTCCTTAATGAAGGAACCCAAACTGAAAGGCAGAACAATCCCCTTTTCATTATTTCCATAGACACATGTGTCTTATAACGACCCATACTTTACATACATTGTTAATACTTCAAAATTGAAGTACACTTATTACAACATATGACAAAACCACAAAAAACCGTATAGGTATAGTGTCTTTAGAAACTGGGAAACATAAACAACTGGTTCATAAATCTTGTACAGTGTCTCCCATTCATTTCATCATATCTAGGGTCCCTTTTAGCATATTCTACTTAATATCCATCTTCCTGACCTGGGGAAAAGAAAACATAAAAGGGTGAGCTCAAATGCTCAGCAAGGGCAAATAAAGGAAATAAAAATCATATCATATCTTTTTGAAAATCAAAACCTGCAAATGAGATCATAATATCATAACATGGAATAAATCATAGAAGTGAAAATGAGATCCCCATAATCATAACATAAAACTTGAAACTTTGTGGCATGCACACATAATTATGGAAAATCATTTCTTGTTAGTCATGACTCATTGCCAAGACTATCTTAGTGGACAAAGTCCCTTTCTGAACCGAGTCACCCTCGTTCCAGTCCTATTTCACTGAACCGGTATAACCTACCGTTCCAGCCATGTCTATCTCATGAGATATAAAATCTTTACCCAATGCATTGGAGGGAGATATAGGTCCCACCCATCTTATAATGAATCTTTTCTTATGTGTGCCACATAATCATAAAACATACATCATCGCATAACACATGTAACAAAAATGGGATTCTTGAAACATCATGACATCATAAATCAATTCATATAAGATAAAGGAATTCATAAACATAATTCCATCACAACATAGTCAAATCAATGTAAAAATATGGATAGAAACAGAACCCTTTATCATCTTAGATGGAAAATAATTTTGATAAAACACTTGAATTGAATTCTTGAGGAAAATATCCTTTCTTCTTCAAAATCAATTTCTTTTCACAAAACATCATGCAATTTTAAAAGAAAGAGATTTTATTGAAAATAGTCATGAAATCTTTTAGAGGAAGCTTCATGAAAATAAGGCTTTATAAAACAGTAGAAATCCGTTCGTGCCGTATAAGTTAAAAAAAACATTCTTCGTACTTTTGTCGGAAAAGTAAAAAAGTACCTCGTACGAAAAACGACAAAAGATTCCTTTCATACGTATTACTAAAAACTCACCGAAGGGTAAAAATGGATTTAAACAATTTTAGGTGGATGGAAATAATATTACATATTGAGTAAACATGGATGTGGATGATAAAATACACCCCAGTAAATACTTACGAATAAACAATCTCGGATAAAAATGAGATTGTGATATTTCCCTTACCTTAGGTCCGATTTGCATTGTTCGTGTCCGAAGCTCCTGTATAATGGTTTAAATAATGTTATTGACTTATTCCAGAATCATACATATTTATATGAGATCATATATGGTCAAATTATTAGCTTCTTGTTAGTAATATTTCATTGTTACTTGTTACTCGGGTCTTTATAACTTTTTGTTCTTATGCGTGTTTTGTCGAATAAATCCATATTCTTATCTTTAGGTTATAGATAATTCATTTCCAGAATGGTATTAGTGTAGTATATTCCATATTCATTCATTCAATTCATTTATATAATCATTATGAAATGAAGATCATGTAGAACGAGTCGCATCACATCGTGGAGACGGTATTCCGTACGTACGCACGAGTGATGATATCGTTCCTATGATCGTGGAATTGTATTGGAGTATATATATATTATTTCAGTATCAATATTACTTCATAATAATCATATATAGTTACTCATTACACCATTATACCCATCCTTGTAAGGTGATGGTGGAAAATAGATTACACCACGGCGTGGAGACGGTATTCCGTACGTACGCACGCGCGGTGATTTCATTTTTCCGTAGGATGGATAGAAGGTGAATTAGGGTTGTTTCATATTTATAATAACATATCTGTATGTAAGTAATACTGATGTTATTACTTTATCATGAAACAACTAAAGAAGAAGATGTTGAAGAGGAAATAAATTGAAAAGATCGGTAATTGATATTACCTCTTCTTTGGAACGCTTCTTTGAATCCTCCACTTAGGGAACTAATATTGGTCTTTGAAGAAGACCAGGACCTCTAGGATTATTCTAGGGAAGTGGAGAGGAGAACATGGCAGGGGTTGGCCGAGCTTGAGTGCTCAAATTGGTGTGAGGAGGAGGGGGAGGAGGTGCCCTTTTATAAAGGAGGAGAGGGGCACCTTAGGAATATCTCAAAATATTATTTTATATTAAAGTCAAAATCGGTTTATAATGGTTCCAAAGGGTCTTATTTCGAAGATAAAGTGGGGAAGGGTCGAAATCCTATCAACCAATATGATTTAGAAAAGTTTAGGGTATTATTTTAACCTTATCAATTAGATTTAACTCTAAGTTAAATAATTTAACTTTTACCATGTCTTTTTGTTTTCTTTCACTATATGGTTAATACACTTACTATAACATGCCAAACGAACCCCAGATTGTTTATTATTAATATATATATCCTTATCTAAGTCATTTGGCCGAACCATAGATTTTTAGGAATAAAATAACAATTAATAATATTTTATTTTATTTAAAAACTATTTTGTGTCAATTTTGACACTATTTGATATATGATTTTTGTAAAAGTCATAACAGAATTATATGTTCGAACCATGTTGATTAAATCAACACTAATATATCATAGTAACCTATAAAATTAGTGGAATTCATAAAAAGTCTTAAATTACATTTATTTTGGTATTTATATTATCAATTATGTCAATATTTCATTAATAAGATAATTACTGCATCATCTTTGTGTCATAAATAAATTAAATTATTTGATGTCTAAAAATTACAAATAAAATACCATCATGTAGGAAATCTTTTTAGTTTTCTAATGAATATTTAAAATCGAATTTATCTTATGTATAACCCCATATTAAAAATGATTTACTTATTAAACTTTAATTTTAACTATTTTAACCCTTCTTTAAATAAATTAATAATAAATGTCCTAATATAATCCAAGTGGGCCTAAATGGTCATATTTTATTCCTAAGTTTGTTTTTGGTCGAATTAAACTTGTCCAATAGAATTAGGACATGTGTTCGGGTAATATTAATATCATATTTACCCTTAGTTACCCTATTTACTATTAACCGCGGTAAAAATAGTAAAAAGTTATTATTCACCAAAAATATATTTTTATCTCATTGAACAACATTTTACTTACTGATATCAACAGTGTCTGTCGGATTTTTGAAATTCCATTCACAGAAGCGGTAAAATTAAGTTTTATGCAAAATTCAGTTTTTAACCTACCACTTAGTGGTTTCACTATTCATCAAAAATTGAAAGTTTTCAGAAAAATACCAAAATTTCACCCTAGGCTAATTTCGATATTCTGAGTCCAAAAATGAAGTCCATTTTGAAAAATAAAATTTATAAAATTTCAAAAAGTGGTTATTACTATTCATAACGGCTAGTTTTAATAGCATATTGTTGTTTAGTGAAACTCGGTATTGCGTACGACGCAAGCTATCGAGGAAGGTCGCGATTGCGTGTAAAGAAAGCCAAGCAAGTGTTGTGTAGAAAAAGATTCCTTTGATGATTTATATAACATAAAAGTCTCGGGTGTTACATTCTACCCCCCTTAAAATGAATTTCGCCCTCGAAATTCGTCACTTTGTAACAAACAGATGAGGATACTTCTCCCTCATCATATCCTCAAGCTCCCATGTAGCTTCTTCAAGTTGGTGGTTCCTCCATAAAACTTTCACCAATCGAGTGGTCTTGTTTAGTAGGACTTTTTCGCTACGATCCAGAATCTCTATCGGCTGTTCTTCATAAGAAAGATCTTGCTCCAGCGGTACAACTTCTGAGCTAAGTACATGTGAAGGATCTGGTATGTACTTTCTCAGGAGAGATACATGGAACACATCGTGAACTTGAGAGAGATTCGGTGGGAGCGCCAATCGGTAAGCTAACTTCCCAACACGATCCAGTATTTCGAAAGGACCGATATATCTAGGGCTCAACTTCCCCTTCTTTCCAAATCTCATAACCCTCTTCCAGGGAGATATTCGTAAGAACACTTTATCACCCACTTCAAACTCTAGGTCTTTTCTTCGGTTGTCGGCATAACTTTTCTGTCGACTCTGAGCTGCTCTTATGTGTTGTTGAATAGATCTGACCTTTTCTGCCATTTCATCAACGAGATCAGGTCCTAATAGCTTTCTTTCCCCAACTTCATCCCAGCAAGTTGGAGTCCTGCATTTCTTTCCATAGAGAGCTTCATAAGGAGCCATCTGAATACTGGAGTGAAAGCTATTATTATAAGAAAAGTCCACCAAAGGTAGGTGTTGATCCCAACCTCCTTTGAAATCCATAGAGCAAGCTCTCAACATATCTTCTAGGGTTTGAATTGTTCTCTCAGACTGACCGTCTGTCTGGGGATGATAAGTAGTGCTAAAACTCAACTCTGTATCCAGAGTATACTGAAGACTTCTCCAGAACTTCGAGGTAAATCTCGGATCCCGATCAGGTATAATAGAAAGTGGTACTCCATGCAATCTGACCACTTCCTTTACATATATCATGGCAAGCTGATCTAGAGAGAAATCCTCTCTAATAGGAATGAAGTGTGCAGAATTTGTAAGACGATCAACTATGACCCAGATAGCATTATTGCCTTTGGATGTTTTAGGAAGTCCTGTGACAAAGTCCATAGTGATGTTTTCCCATTTCCATTCGGGTATGGGTAATGGTTGTAACATCCCCTTAGACTTCTGTCTCTCAGCATTAACTTGTTGACAAACCAAGCATCGAGAGACATATTCAGCAACATCTCTTTTCATTCCATCCCACCAGAAGTACTCTTTCAGGTCCCTATACATCTTCGTGCTTCCAGGATGAACAGAGAATGATGAACTATGAGCCTCATCCAGCAGCTCCTTCTTTAATTCGGGGATGGGAGGAACACAAACCCGATTCCTGAACTTTATTATCCCATCACAATCAAGGTTGAATTCAGGAACATTTCTCACCTTCTTTTGTAACTCGACATCTTCTTTCTGTGACTCTTTAATCTTCACATGTATAGATGGTTGAACATTCATTTGAGAAAGATAAGATTTTTCCCCTTCCATTATAATTCCAAGATCCATCCTTTGTAAATCCATAAATATTGGATCTTTTGTGATCCTCATCATGGATAAACTAGCATGGTCTTGTCGACTTAATGCATCTGCCACCTTGTTTGCTTTCCCAGGGTGGTAATGGATTGAGCAGTCATAATCCTTAATCAGCTCCAACCATCTTCTTTGACGCATATTCAGCTACTTTTGTGTGAAAATATACTTTAAACTTTTATGATCAGTATAAATATCACACCGTTCACCATAAAGGTAATGCCTCCAAATCTTTAATGCAAATATTACCGCAGCCAACTCCAAATCATGTGTTGTGTAATTTTGCTCATGGATTTTCAACTGTCGTGAGGCATAAGCTATCACCATATCATTTTGCATAAGAACACACCCCAATCCCTTCTTGGATGCATCACTGCAGATCACAAAACTTTCTCCACTACAAGGCAGTGTGAGCACAGGTGCACTGGATAACCTTCTTTTCAACTCCTTGAAATTCTCTTCACATTCCTCTGTCCAGACAAACTTAACTCCTTTCCGAGTCAACTTGGTGAGTGGATTAGATAATCATGAAAAATCTTTTACAAAACGTCGATAATATCCAGCCAAAACCAAGAAAACTTCGGATCTCAGTAACTGTTGTTGGTCTCGACCATCTTTCGATAACCTCTGTTTTTGCTGGATCCACATATATCCCCTCTTTTGAGATTATGTGACCCAAAAATGCAACTTTTTGAAGCCAAAATTCACACTTGGTAAATTTGGCATAAAGCTTATCCTTTCTCAGGGTCTTCAATATAATTCTCAAGTGATCTTCATGCTCTTCCTTGCTCTTTGAATAGACAAGAATATCGTCTATAAAGACTACCACAAATTGATCAAGATAGTCTCTAAAGACTCTATTCATTAGATCCATGAAGATAGCAGGGGCATTAGTAAGACCAAATGGCATCACTATAAATTCATAGTGTCCATACCTTGTATGGAAAGACGTCTTTGGTATATCCTCCCTTTTGACCCTTAATTGATGATACCCTGAACGAAGATCAATCTTCGAAAAGTATTGAGCTCCGCGTAGTTGGTCAAATAAGTCATCAATGCGTGGGAGAGGATATTTGTTCTTGATAGCGATCTTGTTAAGTTCTCTATAATCAATGCATAGTCTCATTGATCCATCTTTCTTCTTAACAAATAGAACAGGTGCTCCCCAAGGTGACGCACTAGGGCGTATGAATCCCTTATCAATATTCTATTGGAGTTGCTTCTTCAATTCCTGCAACTCAATTGGGGCCATTCTATAAGGTGTCTTTGAAATAGGCAAAGCACCCGGTACGAGTTCTATTGAAAACTCAACTTCACGATTTGGTGGAAGATCCGGTAATTCATCCGGAAAGACATCATCAAACTCCCGTACAATGGGAATATTCTTAATCGTGAGTTTCTCACCAACCATTTGAGATAAATAACCTTCATTTAGTGGAATCAATACCCATAAGATGGAAGAAATTTCCACTGGAAGGTTATATTCATCCTTGCATTGATAGACGATGGTAGATTGATCTGGAATATGAAATGTGACTTCCCTTCTTTGGCAATTGATATGAGCTCCGTATAAAGAAAGCCAATCCATGCCAAGAATCACATCAAATTACACTATAGGAAGGATCACAAGATTTGCAGGAAGCACATTCCCACAAACATCGATCGGAGAAGAATTATAAACTTTTGATGCGATTGATGTGCCATTAGGCATTGTCACAGCTAACTCAACATCTAATTGTTGAGGTAATACGGTGATACCCTTAGAAAATTCTTCAGAAATAAAAGAGTGGGTGGATCCAGAATCAAATAAAACATTTTCTACTTTAGAGTGGATGGTAAGTGTACCTTTCACCACTTCGTTATCGTACTCCACATCGCTGATAGAAATTGCATGTGACTTTCCTTTGTCTTTAGCCTTAAGATTTTGTTGACGTCGACCATCATCATCAACCCTTGTATTTGGGAATTGATTGGCATAATGCCCCATCTCCTTGAACTTGAAACATTGAAGTGTAGTAGGTTCATTCTGTGTATCCCTTCCTTTGTTTGCGTCATTAGACATCTTCTTCCCATTATCACAGCATTCAAATTCCCGATGACCTTCTTTTCCACATTTAAAACATTTACTTGTCCCTTTAAGACAACTCCCTCCATGTTTCTTTCCACACTTTGAGCATAAGGGAAAGTTCATCTTCTTTTCAGTGTGCTCTTTAGAGTTTCCTTTGAATTCCATCTTCCTCTTCTTATCAAACCCATGCGACTGATGGGTTACTCCAATCTCCATCTCGACTTTGAGAGCACATCGAACGATTTCCTCGTAGCTATTGAAGTCCCTTATGGCTAATGCCCTTCGAAGACTTGGTTTTAAGCCACTAAAGAATCGATCGATCTTACTCTCAGGTTGGATAATAATACCAGAAGCGTACCTTGTAAGTCTTGTAAAATTTGCTTCATAGGTACTAACAGATTCATCATCCCTTTGCTTCAGTTCAAGGAACTCTTTCTCCATCTTTGTTTGGAGAATATGAGGGAAGTACTTATTGAAAAATAAGTTCTTGAACTCGTCCTATTCCATAGACTCAATTTCATCCCTTTGCCTCGTATTCTTAATAAGATTCCACCATTGATCAGCATCTCCTTCCAAACGATACACTGCTAGGATGACTTTATCATGTTCAGAACATTGAAGAACTGAAAATATCTTTTCAGTAGTACTAATCCATTGTTCAGCAACTAATGGATCAATAGACCCGCTGAAAGAAGGTGGATGTTGCCTCATGAAGGATTCAACAGAATGTTGCTCCCTCCTTTGCTCGTTTGGAAATCCTGCATGATTCATAGCTTGAGAAAGTTGTGTGAGCATGGCTACAAGATTTTGCATTCCAGCTCCCATATCGTTTGGTTTCTCAGGGGGACAATCATTGCATTGCCCATCGCATTCCGCATTAACACGGTTCCTTCGGGTTCCAGCCATTGACTAAAACCAAGAAGAATAGTGTGAGAAACACTAATTATAATAGGAAACCACATAATTCAAGAATAAAATTTTCATGCTTATGGTCTTATCCTAGGTTATTCAAGGCCATTTCTAAAACACTAAGATTGTGTTCTATGCTTAGACATATCCTTAGGGTTCTTACTAAGGCTTTCACATCCTAGTTTCCAAAGGTTGACTATACCTTTCCTCTGATACCAACTATAACGACCCATACTTTACATACATTGTTAATACTTCAAAATTGATGTACACTTATTACAACATATGACAAAACCACAAAGGACCGTATAGGTATAGTGTCTTTAGAAACTGGGAAACATAAACAACTGGTTCATAAATCTTCTACAGTGTCTCCCATTTATTTCATCATATCTAGGGTCCCTTTTAGCATATTCTACTTAATATCCATCTTCCTGACCTGGGGAAAAGAAAACATAAAAGGGTGAGCTCAAATGCTCAGCAAGGGCAAATAAAGGAAATAAAAATCATATCATATCTTTTTGAAAATCAAAACCTGCAAAAGAGATCATAATATCTTAACATGGAATAAATCATAGAAGTGAAAATGGGATCCCCATAATCATAACATAAAACATGAAACTATGTGGCATGCACACATAATCATGGAAAATCATTTCTTGTTAGTCATGACTCATTTCCAAGACTATCTTAGTGGACAAAGTCCCTTTCTGAACCGAGTCACCCTCGTTCCAGTCCTGTTTCACTGAACCGGTATAACCTACCGTTCCAGCCATGTCTATCTCATGAGATATAAAATCTTTACCCAATGCATTGGAGGGAGATATAGGTCCCACCCATCTTATAATGAATACTTTCTTATGTGTGCCACATAATCATAAAACATACATCATCGCATAACACATGTAACAAAAATGGGATTCTTAAAACATCATGACATCATAAATCAATTCATATAAGATAAAGGAATTCATAAACATAATTCCATCACAACATAGTCAAATCAATGTAAAAATATGGATAGAAACAGAACCCTTTATCATCTTAGATGGAAAATAATTTTGATAAAACACTTGAATTGAATTCTTGAGGAAAATATCCTTTCTTCTTCAAAATCAATTTCTTTTCAAAAAACATCATGCAATTTTAAAAGAAAGATATTTTATTGAAAATAGTCATGAAATCTTTTAGAGGAAGCTTCATGAAAATAAGGCTTTATAAAACAGTAGAAATCCGTTCGTGCCGTATAAGTTAAAAAAAACATTCTTCGTACTTTTTTCGGAAAAGTCAAAAAGTACCTCGTACGAAAAACGACAAAAGATTTCTTTCATAAGTATTACTAAAAACTCACCGAAGGGTAAAAATGGATTTAAACAATTTTAGGTGGATGTAAATAATATTACATATTGAGTAAACATGGATGTGGATGATAAAATACACCCCCGAAAATACTTACGAATAAACAATCTCGGATAAAAATGAGATTGTGATATTTCCCTTACCTTAGGTCCGATTTGCTTTGTTCGTGTCCGAAGCTCCTGTATAATGGTTTAAATAATGTTATTGACTTATTCCAGAATCATACATATTGATATGAGATCATATATGGTCAAATTATTAGCTTCTTGTTAGTAATATTTCATTGTTACTTGTTACTCGGGTCATTATAACTTTTTGTTCTTATGCGTGTTTTGTCGAATAAATCCTTATTCTTATCTTTAGGTTATAGATAATTCATTTCCAGAATGGTATTAGTGTAGTATATTCCATATTCATTCATTCAATTCATTTATATAATCATTATGAAATGAAGATCATGTAGAACGAGTCGCATCACATCGCGGAGACGGTATTCCGTACGTACGCACGAGTGATGATATCGTTCCTATGATCGTGGAATCGTATTGGAGTATATATATATCATTTCAGTATCAATATTACTTCATAATAATCATATATAGATACTCATTACACCATTATACCCATCCTTGTAAGGTGATGGTGGAAAATAGATTACACCACGGCGTGGAGACGGTATTCCGTACGTACGCACGCGCGGTGATTTCATTTTTCCGTAGGATGGATAGAAGGTGAATTAGGGTTGTTTCATATTTATAATAACATATCAGTATGTAAGTAATACTGATGTTATTACTTTATCATGAAACAACTAAATAAGAAGAAGTTGAAGAAGAAAGAAATTGAAAAGATCGGTAATTGATATTACCTCTTCTTTGGAACGCTTCTTTGAATCCTCCACTTAGGGAACTAATATTGGTCTTTGAAGAAGACCAGGACCTCTAGGATTATTCTTGGGAAGTGGAGAGGAGAAAATGGTAGGGGTTGGCCGAGCTTGAGTGCTCAAATTGGTGTGAGGAGGAGGGGGAGGAGGTTCCCTTTTATAAGGGAGGAGAGGGGCACCTTAGGAATATCTCAAAATATTATTTTATATTAAAGTCAAAATAGGTTTATAATGGTTCCAAAGGGTCTTATTTCGAAGATAAAGTGGGGAAGGGTCGAAATCCTATCAACCAATAGGATTCAGAAAAGTTTAGGGTATTATTTTAACCTTATCAATTAGATTTAACTCTAAGTTAAATAATTTAACTTTTACCATGTCTTTTTGTTTTCTTTCACTATATGGTTAATACACTTACTATAACATGCCAAACGAACCCCAAATTTTTTATTATTAATATATATATCCTTATCTAAGTCATTTTGCCGAACCTTAGATTTTTAGGAATAAATTAACAATTAATAATATTTTATTTTATTTAAAAACTATTTTGTGTCAATTTTGACACTATTTGATATATGATTTTTGTAAAAGTCATAACAGAATTATATGTTCTAACCAAGTTGATTAAATCAACACTAATATATCATAGTAACCTAGAAAATTAGTGGAATTCATAAAAAGTCTTAAATTACATTTATTTTGGTATTTATATTATCAATTATGTCAATATTTCATTAATAAGATAATTACTACATCATCTTTGTGTCATAAATAAATTAAATTATTTGATGTCTAAAAATTACAAATAAAATACCATCATGTAGGAAATCTTTTTAGATTTTAATGAATATTTAAAATCGAATTTATCTTATGTATAACCCCATATTAAAAATGATTTACTTATTAAACTTTAATTTTAACTATTTTAACCCTTCTTTAAATAAATTAATAAGAAATGTCCTAATCTAATCCAAGTGGGCCTAAATGGTCATATTTTATTTCTAAGTTTGTTGTTGGTCGAATTAAACTTGTCCAATAGAATTAGGACATGTGTTCGGGTAATATTAATATAATATTTACCCTTAGTTACCCTATTTACTATTAACCGCGGTAAAAATAGTAAAAAGTTACTATTCACCAAAAAAAATATTTTTATCTCATTGAACCACATTTTACTTACTGATATCAACCGTGTCTGTCGGATTTTTGAAATTCCATTCACAGAAGCGGTAAAATTAAGTTTTATGCAAAATTCAGTTTTTAACCTACCACTTAGTGGTTTCACTATTCATCAAAAATTGAAAGTTTTCAGAAAAATACCAAAATTTCACCCTAGGCTAATTTCGATATTCTGAGTCCAAAAACGAAGTCCATTTTGAAAAATAAAATTTATAAAATTTCAAAAAGTGGTTATTACTATTCATAACGGCTAGTTTTAATAGCATATTGTTGTTTAGTGAAACTCGGTATTGCGTACGACGCAAGCTATCGAGGAAGGTCGCGATTGCGTGTAAAGCAAGCCAAGAAAGTGTTGTGTAGAAAAAGATTCCTTTGATGATTTATATAACATAAAAGTCTCGGGTGTTACATGTCTCCCAAACGTTCACATCCTAGAACAAGACCGTGTCACCAAAGGAGCTAGCCACACAAGAGAGAGAATCATCTTGACACTCACAACCATAAAGTGACATCCTTCAAATCTCACTTTTGATGAGGCACAACTATAATAATTACAATAAAATTAGATCACGACACCTTCTCAATATCCATATGGGGTATTCAATGAAAAAGGACCCCAAACATAAAGAAGATACCTCTAAACCTCTTTTCGAAAAATAGAAACTTTAATGAAGAGGAAGCTACAACAAAGAAATTTAACATGTCCCTATTTCAACATTGAATACAAAAGTTAGACCATAGTGTCTGACACCAAAGGATTCTTGACTACATGAAAGGCTACACTCCAAGATGTTTGGTTAGATCTATGGTGTCTAAAAGCATCAATTTCCCAACATTCATGAACTAACATCCCCTGGTCGAGATTCCTTCTGATGTTTCTGCTTGTAGAACCTCTTTAAGATTCCCAAACAGCCACACCAATGTCATGTCTTCTATGTATGGTGATATGGATACTTAAAGTACCCAAATCGGCCACACAAGAAGCGAACAAGAGAGTGGCCCAATTAATAGAAGATACAATTGAAAAGAAAACTTGTCTGATACTCTATCCTTTAGTTCTCTCTCACCAAATGGGGAACCATCCCAAAAACCAAAAAGAATCGGTTCTTGAACCCTAAAAAAGACCCCAAACAATAGAAAGTTTAACTCATTTAATGATGCAACCTCTAGAGAAAATGGAATCATCCCCTTGAAATGCCCGATGTAAGCCTTCCCTATCTGTTGGCCTTGATGGACACTGATGAGCTCAGCTACATCCCTCACCTTTATTTCCTCAGATATAAACTATGAGACGAGAGTGTTCTAAAACACCTTCCACGAAATTCCATCATGAAATGGCAATGGGATTTTCTTCCACACCAATCCATTGTTGAACCCTCAAATGAACTCAAACCGGCAAAAAATCTTATATTTTTTGGATTTCCCGTTAACCTGAAAACACCAACTATTTAAACAAACCAGTTTGTTTCCTTCAATAGATCATGATCATTACAGAAGATGGATAACAACCAAATATAACTCAATTCCACCACTCTTCTAAGAGTCTGGGAAGAACCAACAACTGGAAGAGACTCAATATAATCCTCTAGGACTTTTTTGGTCAACATATTAAAAAACAAGAGGCACAAGTACGAATCAAAACTTATCATAAGTCAAACATTTACACTTCAATCGCAAACTAAAGATCAAACTGAAACCCCCATTTCTAACACAATTCAATATGTCAAAGCCTAGAGCCCACGAAAAATGATGCCAAACAAGAAAAGAGAAGACAAAAAAAACTGCTCAATCCCCTTTCAAGTCATTTGAATTACCCTTTTTGAAAATGATTTTCAGCAAATAGAAGAACATAAATATCCAAAATCGGTATTCCATGAAGTATCAAACATACATATATCCTTTCCTAGATCATTAAACCATCCAAACATACCACCAATTTCTTCAATTTTCACATTCACATTTCAATGTATGTGATCACTCATAGAAATACGAGGGGTCAATTCAAGACACATCTCATTTGTAAGACAAATAATTCAGAATAACGAAAAAATTGCCAATAAATTTGAAAAACTCACTTACCATTAGAGTAATACATTTCCAAAGCCTCAAACATTTTCCAATTCACATTCCAAAAAGTATTACCAAAATCCCAAAAAAACTTCCAAAACACCTCATATTTTTTCGTTGAAGCTACATTCCATTAAAGGAAATCAATTTACAATTCAGAAACCATTTATTACCCCAAATCCACATGACAATTTTGAAAAAAAAATTCTTAAAAAACCATTTTTATGTTTGAAATCCACTCTAGTCTTCCAAAATTATCTTCCAAACATAACTCACATCAAAACATCAAAAAATAAGGGAATAATGGATATGCCAACACGGTAACATGACATAGAAGACCATGCTCTGAGCAAGCATTAACCACGTGAAGTATCTTGAATCAAGCACTCATTCTATTCATGGGTCGCTAGTCCACGCAGACCCACCACGCAACAGTGGCTCACTTCCTTTTTCATACCTCATCTAGACAGACCAAGCCATAGAAGAAAATTCAAATCCCAAACTACCCCTGGAAACTCGCGTCTCGGGACAGGAAAGGGTTCATGACATCCTTCTCACACCTACCTATCGAGTCTTGAAAAAACCTAATCATCAATCTACCTAACACCCCAAATAACAAGGTCCTAATCGGATACCATTTTGACCTGAACAATCTTAGGATGACCATGATCCAATCACCCGAGCTAGTCTGCGACTTGGCTCGAAGGGTTTTCCCAATCCCCATGGGCTTTAAACTAGTGTCAGGCATCAAAATAATTTAGTTGGGAAAGACTTGGTCCATAAAAAAGATAAATAACCAATTAACTGAAAAAGAAGATTAATAAATGAAAATAAACCTAACAACATGGAAACGGAAAGTGGAATAAATGAAGCAACATGACATACCTCAGGTGACCCTGTGGGTCACTATAGAACGTAAATTACAATTTCTCTCAAAAGCGATAAAAAACTGAAACCTACCACTAAAAATTAAAGTACGAATGAGCATAGAGATGCTCTGTAGGAACACCAAAATATAACCATGTTCTATTACCCTACCATTTGTAAGAAATTCAATCATGCTAGATAGAAAATAAGATATAATTAAATAATGTTTATCTTTGTTTTCAAGTTTATGTCGCAAATTTTAATATTCAAGTAACGAATATCTCTCCCCATACATTTTCAAAACAAGTTTCATGCATGCATTAACATTCCAAAAGGAATGTAACCCAATTTAGATTAAAATATAGTTTTCACAAAAATACATAAAGTATGAAACGACTGAAGATAAAATCACATCACAGGTACCATGTCACAAATGACAACCATTGGAAAACCCTATAGGTATCTAGAACAAGTGGGACCCTAGAGACCTTGTACCATGGTTAAATGTGGCTTAGAAACAACAACCCTTAGAAAATGTGGATAGAAACCACAAACCTCAGGAAACATGGCTAATAAACCACGAAACACAGTCATCCATATATGATGTTAGTGTGGTATCTTCAATCCCTCTAGACGAATCCATGACAAAACCATGTCGTGTCATCTAGCGTACTAGTCTTGGTCCACCCACCTACATACCATGGTTTCCCATTGTTCTCTATTTCAAGTCATGGTGAGTTTTCTTTATCATGAAAACATATATATACATAACTTTTTCTTTATTCAAAACTCATTCAACCTATCACCACTATTCTCACTCCGTAAGTGCATTCCCCATTTTTCATGTCACACAATGCATAAACCAAAACCTAAGGCACATGATAACACATTCAACATGCAAATTATTTTCCAAAACCAAGTTGGTGTGACTTAAGAGTGGTTTTTCATTTTCATAAAACATTATTATGATACAAAATAGGATTAATTACATAAAGGGAGTAATTTTTATAACTAACCAACCAAAAGGACAATCATCTTTAGAAATACTCATTACTAATTCAAAACCACATAGGAAATTGATTTTCAAGAAAAGTAGCTTAATACCAATGGTGTTAGAAATACATTTCCATTTTTAAAACAAAGGCATAATCATTTCTAGAAACTACAACCAGATGTCATAGCACAAGTATATAGCAAAATTGGAAAACATATTTTTAAAAGATTCAATAAATTATTAAATTCCAATTAAAGTCATATGAATAGGGGACCTACCGTAATCATGTCTCTATTTTTAGACGACCACTCGAACTGACACTTGACGCATACACACACATGAATTTATACATATATATACACCCCTAGTAGCATTGTACATATTACCCATTCCATGAATGAATTTGTACAATGAGGGAATATATATATATATGCCTTACCCTATGCATATACATGTAAGATACCTCTACACCCACAACCCAAAACCATCTTAGCGAGGTCCAACACACTACACAAATATTTTAATAAAACAATTAAACACTTTATAATCTACAAAATGTTTCAAAATAACACATCAACGGTTTACACTAATAACACACTTAAATTCGAGAAGTAAAAGCCACTTTAAAACCAAAAGTACACCAAAATGACATTAAAACATACTTTCCATCTTGTAAAAGGATTTAAAAAACATATTGTCAAATGAAAAACAAGGAAAAAATTCTCAAAGTAGTACATTTTCCCTCAAATATTCTTTTTTCACACATACACACCTCATTTGCGCACAAATACACTTGGTTCACTACCTAAGAAATTGATTGAACACATCCAATCATTTTCACAACAAGGCACACACTTACTAATACCCCCATTTGAATACTTAACCCCACTTTTAAAAATATATGCACACCAAAAAAATATCCAAACATGTTTCACACTCATTATAAGATTTAATAATCTACATAAAAATTTTATGAACCAACCGCAAGTAGTATAATGAAACATTTAACAAAAATTCCTACTCAAAAAACTCTTTTAAGTCCAAATGCACACTAAATAACATGATAACATGAAATTTCCCACCCTTGCGCAACATAATAAAACATTAATGAAATACTAAACTTGTATTTTCCCCACGAACACACTCCATATCATACCATTTCATATTAATATGCTAGAAAAAATGATCAAATTCATATTAAACTACCTTAAATCTACATCTGCCTCAATCAATTTAATCAAATACCACGTTGAATTAATTTAACCAACAAAATAAATCATAAAATAAAGACTATGCATGGACCCACCTATCTTTGGTGTCGAAGCCCCCAAATATGGGTGCGAAACAATCATTACACGCTAATCACACAAGAAGAAACCACAATTTGACCCTAATTAAATAATTTGAACCAAAATATATAAAATCAAACCAAAATAGTGACCCTTGAAATACACTAGGGTTCATCCTAGGCATGTGCACCACCAAGAATCAAAGAAAAAACCAAAATAGTGTATGTTTTAGGGAAAAAGGGTCTCACTGGAGGAGACCGCACGACCAAACGGTGAATTAAATGGTCACCAGAGGAAGGTAGGTGTAACACTGTAGATCCTCGACTAGCGGTGGACATACAAGAGGGGAGGGGCTCAGCCTAGGGTGTTGTGTACGGGTAGTAGGTGTTCGGAGTGGGTGGTTGGAGCTTCTCGTTGGAAGAAGAAGGGGGTTGGACGTTGCCTGAGAAGAAGCTGGGGTAGGGTTCGACGGCTCAAGTGTGAGAGAAGCAGCGTTGTGCGCGACACGTAGGGAGGTAGAACAATATGATAAAATAATGAACGTAATGAAATAAAAATAAGAATAAAATAAATAATAATTTAATAATTAATAATAATAACCATAATACGAATTTTAATAAATTCCAATAATAATAATAATATTTATAGCAAAATAATAATAATTATAAACATATTAATAATATTATTAACAATAATAATAATATTATTATTTTTACTATTAAATGGTTTTCCAATTTTTTTTATTTTAATTTAAAATTTTTTTTGAAAAGTTGACAAAATAAAAGACAATTAAAGATAAATAATTAAATAAAAATATTTGCGACCCCAAAATACTAGGTTGGGGTGTGACACTCTTCATAAAAAAGGTTCATTTCCAACTGATCTATTTCTAGGCTCAAAACAAGATTTGAATATGGTACATACATTATCAACATCGAAATAGGAAAAACATTATGTACATAAGATAAAACCAGAGGGAAAAGTACTCAGTATGTGTCTAGTCTAACTTTATCCAGGATGTCATAAGGTCCAATAAACCATGGGCTTAGCTTTCCTTTCTTTTCATAAATTTAAAACACTTTTACATTATGAGGTTATAAGAAAAACATGTTCTACTACCTCTAATGAGAAGTCTTTTCTCATGCCATCTATAAAACTTTTCTTCCTCCACTGAGAATTCCTCTAGTGTTCTAGGACCATCATAACATTATCAGCCACTTTCACTACTAATTCTGGTCCCATTGCCTTCTTTCCCTAACTTCATCAAATAAAAATGGAGTTCGACACCTCTTCCCATAGAATTCCTCAAATGGAAACGTATGTATACTAGAATTAAAATTTTTTATCATATAAAAAATCAACAAAAAAATAATCTTATCCACTCATCTCTAGTAATACATTTAATAATATTTTAGTATATCTTTCAATGTCTGAATCATTCATTATGACTTCCTATCTAACTAATAATGAAAATAGGTACTAAAATTTAAATATGTTCCAAACTACTTTTTATTGCCTTGAAAAAAGTTATCATAAATCCTAGGATCACTTTCGAATACAATTGTAAAATGGAATCCATCTATTTCAAAAATTTATTTGAGGTATTTTCATGAAATCTGATCCAATGATATAGTATCTTGAATGGGAAGGAAATGAGAAGAATTATTCAGTCTATCAACAACAACCCATATTGAGATGATACCACAAGAATTCATTGGTAGTCCCAAAAAAATCCATGGAATATTTTCTCATTTACACTATGCTTCAAGTATAGGATGAGGCATCACCTTCGATAACTTCCACTAGGCATTATCCTATTCACATGTCATTCATTTGATGTTAAATTTTTCAATATAATATTTCATTATATCCCACCAGTAATACACGAAATGGTCTTTGTACATCATATTATTGTATGTATAAAATAAAATGGAGAAGTATGAGATTCATATAATAATAATTTGATTATTTTTTAGTAACAAGGAATACAAAATTATTTTCCAAATAACAAAATTCAATCATTATCGATGTCAAATTCTATAAACATACCCATTTTATCTTATTCAAAATTTTCCTGTAACTCCCCATATCCCTTATACTCATTCTCAATTATTTCCAACAAAGACCACTATACTAAAACCTTAAAATAAACAGAGTAATTTCCTAGACCAAAAAATTCCAAGAAATTTTTTATCAAATCATTAATCAATGGGTTATGTTCCAATCGTGATGCATGATATTTTCAACTCAAGGAATTAACCACATTTCATTGTTTTCTTGGATGTTAATTGACCGTTCAATCATAATTCTTTATCAATTCAATCCATCTTCTCTGCATCATGTTTAATTTTTTATGAGTGAATATATACAATATATATTTATGGTTAGTATATATATTACATTTGGATCCATATAAATGATGCATACAAATTTTCAATGAATTAAACACAACTGTTAATTCCAAATCATGTGCGGGCTAATTTATCCTATGAGGTTTTATTTTTCATGAAGCATAAGAAATTAACTAATCATTCTGCATCATAACACCACCAAGTACCTTCTATAAAGAATAGTTGTTTATGAAAAACTCACCATTTCTGGAAGGTAGGTCCGAAACATTAGCATTCACCAATCTCATCTTCAGTTCTGGAAGATTAAAATCAAAGTCTTATATCCAAAAAATTAACCCATTTTTTTATTAACATAGTTAGTGGGATAGATCACCATGCAATGTTTTTATCAAACCATTTGGAATAACCTATTAATCCAATAAATATACAAATCTAAGTAACATTTGTAGGTATTTTATATTCATCATCCACTTTTTTTGGTATGATCAACTGTTATTCTACAATTATTTATAATATTTCCATGAAAAGAAGTCTATTTCAACCTAAATTCATAATATATTAATTTTAGATACAGTTTATTTTCTATTAATGTTTTCAAAACAACCCTTTGATTTTTTTTCATAATCCTCCTTACTATTATAATATACCATTATCTCATCAATAAACACAACCCCAAACATATCCAATAACTTATTAATTATCTTACTCATAATTTCAGTCAATATATAAGGTGCATTAGTTAACCAAAATGGAATAAATTTTTTTTAGAGCATATTCTTCGAAATGAAATCTTCCTTTTCTATCAACTTATGGTACCCCAAACTTAGGTCAATATTCAAAAAAACACTATGCCCCAGGATCTAATCAAATAAATCATCGATATAAGGAAAATGATACATTATTTTAACATTGATTTTGTTCTAGGAGCTATAATCAATGAAAAGTCTCATTGAACCATCTACATTTTTAACAAACAAGATCAGGGCACCCCCTGATGAAGTGTTGGGTCGGATCAAGCCATTATCTAATAATTTCTGAATCATCATTTTCAACTCCAAAATTTTCATTTGATCTATTTCATAAGGGGGTTTTGAAATTTCATTAGCATCAAGAACTAAGTAAAACACCATGTAACTCATCAGGAAAACATCAAGATATTATTTTAGCACTCGTACATCATTAATCTGAAGAGTTCTCTGATATTCAAAAAAATGAGCAAGTTAACATTCATTTCCATCATTCAAAAATTTCTCAGATTCATGATATGTTATCGATATTATGGGTTCATTATTTTATATAAATTAAAAGACATACTAAAAAACAATATTGTAATCTCTATAATCAATAAAAACAAAATAAAAAGAAAGCTAATTTGTAACCATTATAACATCAATCTCTACTATGGGAAAAACAAAAATGTTTGTAGCTAATGTATTTCCACAAAAAACAACAGAATGATTCTTATGAGTCCTTTTTGTAGTAATATTTCCACTTGGTGGTATAATAATACGTTATCATCTCATTTTTTGAGGTGATATTTCAAATTTATAAGAAAATTTATCAAAAATAATGGAATGTGTAGACCCTATAAGAAACAAAACTATAGAAAAACATGATTAAACAAAAAATGTACCTGATGTAACATCATTAGTTGGCATTACATCTACTGATGTAGTTGAAAAGGATCTCACATCAACTTTCTTCTTATATTCTGGATTATTTTCATCATTTAGATCATTCTTTGATTAATAGTTTTTATAATAACCCTCTTCACCAAATTAAAAACAGTTTATAGTTTTGTTATCAAGATTAGTTGTTATATTATTTTCATTACAATATGAATCCATTTGTTCAATCTTACACATAGAAATTACTTCTCTATTTTGGTAACACATTCCCCAGGGTTGTTTTTAAAAAAAAATTTAGAAACTCAAAACCTAAACTTCTTTCAATCATATTTCCTTGATTGATTCATATCAATTTATTTCCATCTATATGCCTTCTTATAATTGTTTTCAAGTTACATGTGGTCACCATAAAATTTATTTTCTATATTCTCAGCACATAAGAAAAATTTATCATATCTATTGAACACACATGAATCAAATTCTCATAGATATATCATCTTTAATCCTGATTAAAATTGTTAATTTTTCTATCAAGATCCAGAATTATATTTTGATGATACCTCGCTAGTCGAGTGAGTATCTCTTCATACACGACCACTGAATTGTCCTCCTATTTCTCAAATACAATGAATTTATTATCCATCTTATGTCAAACCACCTTTGGAAAATATTTTTCATGGAACATACACTAAATTCATCCCACACTATGGAAACAATCTACTATGTATCCCAGATATCATTGACCATTGACAACAACTAACTAACTTCATCACCAAAATGATAAATTGTAATACATATATTTTTATTATTTGAACATCCCATTACACCAAATATTTTTTCCAGGTATTTAATCTTTCCTTCAGCCACTATTGGGTTTGAAGATCCATTGAAACAAAAGGGTGTCTCATCATAAAATGTTCCAATATCATCATGTTACATTATGGTCGGTATGGTTGTTCTATTCCATGTATGGAACCATAATTTATTTCCGGCATTAGCTAAAACATTATGGTCACAAACATCTCGGTTCCAATTCCCATCATTCCTTATTTTAGATACAAAAATAGGTCAGCCTCTCTCTTTCTTCTAACATTAGATTCCCTATTTCTTATATGGAAAACTATTCAAAATAGACATATCCTAGATGAAGAAACCTGGTAATATTTAAAATCTATATCATTTTAGAAAAAAACAAGGTAAAAATCATTTATGTTATTATATTTACATCGTAAAGACTCCTAAATTTATTTAAACCGTGACATGATAAAAACTATAATGACATGAACCTAAAACTAACATTTTCAAGTTAATTCATCTATATTTAAAATCATTACAATCCCAAATATTATTTTAGTTTATAGTTTTATATAGTTAGGAAATAACAGATATATATAAAACCACATGAATACAAATTGGGTAACACTAAAACAATATCCATTTCTTCCAAAACATAAAACTTATCTATGAAAACATCAACATGTTTTCTTTGAAAAATATTCATAATATTTAACATGCCATGCTTCATTCTATAACACATCGTTATACCCTATGAATAAAATTTATGAACCTAGTATGAGCATAGAAATTATGTAATGGATAATTATATTGAAAAAACTATTATTCCATGAAAATATATGAACTCATTTTCCAAAATACATTCTTCTCACCCATAAATTATCACATTATTATTTTTTGAAACATGATATTTCCATAAACATGTAAAACCTGAATATAGCGTAATGTTATATTATGGAATTACTAATAAATATTTTAACCCTTTCAGCAACCTTATTATTAGTAACCCTCACGACTACCTTGCGATGTGACCCTCTTGGAAACCTTATAGTGTAACTATCATAGTACAACTTAAAGTAACCATACGGCTGAACTCCAACATATGCATACCCAATAAATTAAAGGGAGTTAAAGGTCCCACCCATCATTATCATAAATTTTCAAGAACCATGAAATAATTTTTAAATAATAATTCTTTCATAATAACATACAAGTTTAATTTTTTAAAATTAGAAGTTCAAAATATGATTTTATAAGAAAAGTCCTTAAAAATATAATTTATATGTGAATAAATAAATGAAAATATTATTTTCCTAAACTTTAAATGGAACATAATATAAACTAAAATTAATCACAAAATGATCATAAAACTACACAATTAACAAATTAGAAGGTTAACCCAATTAATGGATATTGCGTTAATAATTCCCTTACCTCAGGTTCATCTTACATTGATCATGTTTAATCCACCTATATAATGGTTAAAATGTTTTTTAATAACTTAAGGAAATATATTCATGTTTATAAGACCAAATATGGTAATTTTCTAACATCATTTAACCCGTTAATTATTAATATTATGCTATTTTCATTGTTTTCGGTGCGTTTTTTACATGATTTACATGGTCATGATTTCCTTTCTAAACGGGAAAGAAATACCAAAAGTTGAATGAAATGATATTAATTTTTCAACATAATATTTAATAACTCCATAGATCATTTTTGTTCTATGTTATGAATATTAGTCATTAGATAAATCATTATTGGTATTAATTTTTATTTTTAGGTGGTTCATTGATACCCACGAACTAGTTCCATTATATAACAAAATTTAATGTATAAATGTTAACAAAAAATATAGGGAACATCATAAAATATGAATATATTATTTTACAATTAAATTAGCTTTATGAATATATTTTAATGAATTAAATTAAATTTAAAACACATCATTCATGAATTTGATAAATCGACACATCACAGATTCTCTTTTAATTTACAGAATAAGAGGAAGGGGATGGAATGAATGAGGATGAATATTTTTCCATAAACATGATAACAACCATAATATATATTATTCTAGATATTTCATGAATCTAGGATAATTGGAGTGGACGAGGTTATAAGAAAAGAAATTTAATTGAAAATAAAACACCAGAAAATGAAAAAGGTTTCTTATATCTTGATCTCTTATCCTTGAGATCCTCATTATGGTCTTTGTTTTTGGCCTTTTAGTGAGACCAGATGGCATTGGATATGGAAAAATCCTTGTAAAGGGTATTTGGAATAATTTAATAAATTATTAAAGGTTTATAGGTGTGAGAAGAAGAGGGGGAGAGGGTGGTATTTATAGTGGATGAGAGGATGGATTTCCCATTATTTTAATCATTAGTTTCAAATTTTTTCTCAAGAGCATGAGTAGTCTTGATTATGTTGGGAAAAAATATTAATCGTAGCATGTTATTTGGAAACAAGGATCCCTACAACTTCCATGATGCTATTAATAGTGTATTTAACTGATAGTGAATATATTTTGTAAATTACTATATTTTATTATTCATAAAAAATGCACGAATTTCCCAAAAATCCCAAAAATTCAATGTATTTTTTTTATGTGTTGAATTAAAAAATGAACTCCATTTTTTAAAATAGTTTTCAAAATATGATTAATTTAATTTTGGAATAAAATTATATTTTATTTAAGAAATAAAAATTATAAAAATAAAACTCATATTATATCACCTTGAAAAATTAATCATGATATCATTATTTTATAACCATAATTAATTAATATTATGGTATACTATACATAATATTCATGTTATTATTCATATTACTCTTCGTAAGTGTATATTACTATTCATCAAAAATCATGTTGGTTCTATCAGACTCAAAATAACATACTAACTATAATAGTAGAAGTCCCTTTATTGAAATTCAAAACATATAAGTAGATAAATTATGTTTAATATCTAGTTTCTAACTATCTATATAAAAAATAATTTTATTCATAGAGTCGTATTGTTTCATGCATTTCAATTTATTTTTAAAACCTAGGGTGATTCTAATTTTGATTGTGTTCTCCGTAGACATATCCCAGTAAGGGTGAACAAATAATATTTCTTTGTCAGTTTCATGATTTAATTTATATTCATATATTTCTATTTCATATATCGGGAAGATTGGTATGTTTTAAAATGATAAAATATCTTAAGGGGAAGCGGTTTTAATATATGATACATTGACCCCCCCCATCATAAGGGTATTTAATCAAATTGTTCTAATAATGGTTATTGTTGGGAATGGTTGAATATCAGTGGTTTGAAGAAATATAATTTTTCAACTACAAAGGGATTATGATCATAGATAGAAATAATTTTCAATTATTATATAATTTGATGAGAAATTACTTCATATCAATATGAATGTATGTTTTTAAATAAACAAGTCATGTATTTTAATCGAATACTGAAAAGGCTGCAGTATCCGAAGCTTACAGAAGGGAATTGGATGCGGACACTAAAAGAATCAATGAATTTGTGAAATCTGTATCCAATGAAAAATATAGGAAGGTGATTTCATTTATATAATGACATGTTATATGAAAAAATACGATGAATGTTTATGAGGGTGACTCAAAACTAGAAGAAGAAAAGTTGTAGGCTCTATAGAAAATGTATTTGGATCTCAACATTTAGACTAATTAGTATGTTGATACATTTTTTAGTGGGATAATATTGTTTTTGAAGAAATTCATTGTCTTGGAGAAATTATATAACATAAAATGATTTTTAAATCTATTTTATAAAATATCCACCTCGGTTCAATCCAAATGTTTTTGTATTGGGTTGTAATGATTCTAATGAGCTAACATTGGATATGTTCCAGAATACTCTTGTATCATAAGAAATTATAATTTATGATGATGATGATACTATGAAAAAGGGGATGTACAAAATAGTGAAATCCAATTCCATGAAGAATCTAACCATTTAATATGGAAAGGAAGATATAGAGGTAGATGAGGTGATGACATTTCTCTCCTCAAATATGAAAAGGAGAAGAGGAAAGTTAAATTAAAAAACCCCACATGTAATATTTAGAAGTGGAATGATTAAAAATCTTATAGAAAATTGTCCAAGAAATTATCAAGATGATGATGAAGACAATGATTCCATTCCTGGGAATATTTATGCAGCCAATGTGAATGGAATGAGGAGTACCATGAGAGGTTTAATAAAAACAGGAATCTTATTTCAATGAAGATGATAGTTCATAAGATTAAGAGGTGGAGGAATTAGGGGATGGTAATAGTCATGAAGTATATGGTATTGTGGAAGATTGAAAAAAATCTACAAACTAGGGAAGATAGTGAAAGTGGTGAAGAAGTAGTCAAAGGAATAGTTGGACTTTCAGTGTAGTTAGATGATGCCCATTAAAAATAGATGTTTTGAAATACAAAACAAAAATGTGGTTCATGATGGAATACATTATATGCAGCAGTTGCAAGAATAGAAGATGAAGCTAAATGGACAATTTTAAAAAACAATGTATTCAATGCTAATATGGCTATTTAGTACAAGTTCAATATTTATGTACATAAAGGAGAAATAGATAGTTTTAATAAAATTAGCTAATATAAAATCAAACATATAAAATAAATTGAAGTGTATGTCATCATTCTTGGATGAAGTGTTAAGGATCAAGAAAAACTATTGAAATCTGCATGAAATCATGAAAAAAATAATATACAAGAAATATAAAAGTTAAATTTGTGGTATAGTCGTCCGGCATAACAGATGCCACAATCAAATCCAAATGGTCTGGTTTGAGTGAGGCTTCATCAAAAATAGAAAGAAGTAGTTGTTATAGAAAGAACACAAGAACCCACTACATTATTGTAGATTTATTAGGGTAAATAGTAGAATCAAAATATTTAGATAACCTAAGGGAAAATCAATGGTGCATTAGTGACACACACGAGTTCATCCTGCATTAGATTTTATTGTTGTTAAAATATGGAATAGTTATAAATTGTATGTTCCATAGAAAAATAAATATATGGGGACAAGACTAATAGATGCTTCCATACCAAACTCATTATTCTATTACATCAAATTATGTTCACTGTTATGGGTGTTGAGACATTAGACACAAGGCATGATATTTCACATCAATAATATAGAGAAATGTGTCATGAAAGACTGAATGCAGTCATAAGAACCTGCTAAATGTAACATCCGATGAGATGAAAATGAAATATCGATTTGTAGTTCTCCATGATGAAGAGGGTCTAGCAAACATCTAATAACAACATGATTATCAAAATGTATGATGTATGAATTCAAAACATTGATTAGAATGAAAATATATGAATATGATATTCTTATAGATATTGTAACTAAAGCATCAAGTTGCACTGGAATTTGGAACATTTAATGATGATGCAGCTCACACATGATAACAATTAAGTATCATGTGACTGAAAATAGGTAAAATAAATATGTTAATATAAAATTTGTTAATGAAGAAGTCTTGAAAATTATTGGACATGGAAGGAAATTTTTTGAATAAAATTAATGATACATGAATATATCCTGGTAATGGAAGGAATATTAAAAAATTTAATAAGTCTCAGTCCATTACATAATTCCGAAAATCCAATATTCTTTTACAAGAAATAATGTATCATCAAGGAAAAATATTGTTCATTTGTTTTTTACAGAATGTGATTAAACGGGAATCCCGACATTGTGAGTGGAAAATGTTGACCCAACCTGTTCTACCAACACCATCCCAATTATTCAAAGAAACCATCGAACCATCCAAATATTGGAGTGTGTGCAAAGGGAAATGCAAAATGTGTATATGAGAATCATAAAATGACTTAATTATTCCTTAGAAAATAAAACAGAACCACAAAAGGGAAATCATCAAAAATAGGAGAGAACATATGAGAAAATTTCTCAATCACCGAGTGTTCATAAGGCCTCCCTTTGTGACCTCGTAATGACCTGAGAGAATATGTCGACCCTATCTGTTCTGATCCTAGTGAAATCAAAAATGAATAGATGAAGAGAGGACATCGTTAGTTCCAAGAATTTTGGCATCTTCCATCCTCAAATGCATACTAAATCTTAAAAAAACCATGTCTCTGCCTCCATGAAACCAAAACAGTGGAAAAGAAAAGAACTCACAACAATGGAATGAACAATAGAAACACTCATTCTTGGATCGCGCTGAGAAAACAGAGAGGCTGCTGCTTCAGATCCAATGTTTTCTGTGACCGACAACATCTGGTTCCCCTCCACGAATCCTCCACAGACGACCGCTCGGACCTGGTGATGGCTTACAATGGATTACCATGACACGACAATGGGTGTTGTTTTTGATATTTCGTCTGTTGTGAGTTTGTTGCAGTTCTACTGGTTTGGATTCCTAGAGGCAAGGACATTATTGTTTTTCAAGTTAGTATGGATTTGTGGATGAAAGATGTAGGAAATCTTGGAACTAACGATTTCCTCTCATCATTAGTTCATTTCTGATTTTCTCTAGGATTTGAATAGGCCACGTCAACATATTCCCTCAGGACATTATGAGTTCAAAAAGGGAGACCATAGGAACTATCAGTGATTGAGAACATTCCTCCCCTATACTATCTTGTTTTTGATGTTTTCACTTTTGATGTTTTTTTTGTTTTCGAAGGCCTAATTACGTCATTTTATGATTCTCCTCTACCCTTTTGGATTTTCCCATCACGCACACCCTAATTTTGGGATGTTTTGGAAGTTTATTTGACTAACTAAAAGGTTGTTGGTGGATCTGATAATGACGCTTGGGATCTTGTAGGATCTTGAGTTCGGTTCTCAATTCACCACAATATTGTATGTAATGGTGTATATCCTTTTTCATGCTGTATTTTCTAGTTTTTTGGGTTGGTATGGCTTGTGTCTACATTGGTTGATCCCCTTGGACATGTTGTCTTGGTTTGTTTCTCTTGTTTATTTCTCACATTACCAAAAAGTGTATTTAAAAAATCAGTGAATGAATTTTTAGTCTGTCAGTGGAAAAGAAGATATATTCTTTCTATCCAAGGAAGAAGAAAACATATTTTGATATAAACATCATGGTCACATGGTCTAAACATTGTTAGATTATTTATTGAAATATGATTATTCTCGATATCTCATAGGATTATTATTTTATCATACTGATACATGTTATGATTATTAATAAGTAAATATCATTTAAAAGACATATAATGAAAAATTAAAATGATAAACTAAATTTCATTAATTAGTGAATATTGATGAATGTGGACCTATTTTAACAAGACATATTGATTAGAGGATTTATTATGTTTTCTTTAATGATGATTTTAGCTGAATCGAATGGGTTTTAGTAATCTCTCACAAATATGAGGTGTTAAATTACATAAAAACTTATCGAAGGGAAGATAATAAATTTTTGGGTCAATGAATTCGGAATATCTGAAAAGATAATGGAATATAGTACACAAATATCCAAGTGTAGTATTATCAAGGGAAATATGGGATATGGCACCAAGTGTCTATAGTAAGAACTCCACATAAAAATGGAGATGTTGAGATAAGATGTTGAATTATAAAAAAAATATATAAAAAGATTATCATTGATAAATTGTATCAAAAAATGTTTTCTATAGAAGTGGTGATGAAATTATTATCAACATAAAATATATTGGTATTATGTCATAATGTAGTAGAGACTCCATATGAGTTATCATATGGAATGAATCCAACATTGATGTTTTATTCAGACTTTAGGAGTGTTACATTTTCGATAAAGAGAAAAATAAGATGATTGAAACCCATGGAGATGGAGGGATATTTATTGGCTACTAAAATTAATAAAATCATCTTAATTATTTAATAAGAATCAAGTAATGGTAGTTTAAATAAAATATGTGACTACAATATAGAATGATCAGATGCTTGATCAAATGAATAATCATTCCCAGGTGGATAATAATAAAGAGATGAGAAGAATGTGGATGTTCCAGTTCAAGATATTGATTCAGAAGAAGATTTAGATACCAAATAGAATGATACGAGACAAGTATCTAGACAATGATCTAAGAGAAGATAAGATATTTCTAGAAAAAACATAATTAGTGAAAAAATAGTTCTACTGTAGCCAATGAGGAAGAAGACTCTACAGAACGTATCTTTCATATCATAAGTATATCCTTAATGTTTAAAGGAAGTATATGGAGAAGAAAATTATAAGGCCCCGACCTTAAAACTTACTTAATATTGAAATAAATTAATAATTCACATTGAGGATCTTTTCAGGTTTAGAGTTTTAGAGAATTAGGACATAACTATTACATCTCAAAAGATTACAAATTAGTCACTTCTTCTAAATTTACATAAAATAAAAACTCTTAAATAGAAACATGTCTGGTTCCATGTATTTGATAGAATAACTTTCCCTTGATCCCATCCTCGACCCTATTCCACAGTAAGTCCTGTGAAAATCATTATAAAGAAAAACATGGGGTGAGCATAAAAAGCTCCACAAGGGATACACAAAGAATGAAAACTGTTAGTTTTTCAAAGAAACAAGTAAACCATTTATACATTATCAAAGTAATACCTTTCACCTTTATGAAGTAGTAATAACTCTTCACTTAATAAAATATCATTACTTACCCTTTTGTAACCAAAATATTGCCATAAAACCCATATAATGAACACATAACATATAAAGGTAACTTGGGACATAAACATACTTAATTGGAATAACCATACGGTCGACTTCCACACATACTTAATGGAATATCCATACGGCCGAATTCCATACCCAATGCATTGGAGGTCATAATGTAACCACCCGTCCTGGTATTCACGGCACCACCCGTCATATGGTTTATCACGTAACCACCCGTCAAATGTCCAAGTACCATTATAAAAATCATAATACATAAAACAAATATAATGTAAAGAAAAAATTTCCACACTTTGATCACAATATATCACTTAAATATATTTACATAACAAATCCATTATAATAACCCATTTTCAATAGCAAAATACATAAAAGAGTATATGGTATTTATTTCATTTTAAAAAAAATTACGGCTTGTTCAGGAAGCCAAAGACCAAATAATACTCGCGGCGGTGGAAAAGGTTGTTGCCACCGCGTACCTTAAAAGAAACATTCCTTTTTTTTTTGTAAAACGCTTCTTAGAAAAATATTCCTTTTGTATAAAATTAAAATTCAAAAGGTTTTATACACCGTATAAAAGAATGTTGTGTATAAAACGAAATATGCCTCAATGAAAGGAGATTGAGACGAAGTCCCTTACCTCGTGTCCGACTTGACTCGATCGTTCTTTAACGTCCTGAATAACAAACATGAGATAATTTCTATTTTCTTAAGAACATTTTTCAAGTTCATTATTCCATTTATATCACTTATTTCCATGTTATAAACATTATGTAATCATTTATGTTAATAATTTTGTTTTGTCGATATTTGGTTCTTAAGTCGAAAGTGGACTTCTTACAATTACATGTTGTTCGTGTGGTCAAAGGTTCTTTATATCTAGAATGAAATTCCTGATTAATATATCTTATATATAATATATATCCAGCATATACATGTATTTAAAATATCACATAATCATTTAGAGGTAAGAAATGAAATGCACCGTTCATGGAAACGGTAAGCCGTACGTACGCATGAACGCTACTTTCATTTCTATGTCATATTAATGGAATTAAAATAAAATGAGAGGTATGTATTTTTTAATACAGAATTATATTAATCATTTAGATGTAGCATACATCATATATATCCATTATATATATTTACTTATAATAGTACATTACATTTGGGGATAAGAAATGAAATGCACCGTTCATGGAGACGGTAAGCCATACGTATGCATGAACGCTACTTTCATATCTATCTCATAATTTAATGGAGATAAATAATATTGATATAGAGTTATATTATAATTCCAGTATGACATCATATATAATAACTTTAAATCCATCCTTTATATGTCCCACATATGGCATTAACGAATCACATTACTTTGAGAGGCGGTAGTCCGCACTTCCTAAAATGAAATTATCGTGTTTACCCACAATGGAAACCATAATGGTATACCAAAAATGAAATATAAAGAAGCATAAGGAAAACATATACATAATATATATCATATATAAATAGAGTTATATTTTATTGGTCACCTTTAAAGGTGTTATATGAGTGTTGAAAAATCATCGTTTCTTGAGGCAGAAATTCACCATCCACAAAAACAGTATGTTCTTTAACCATAAGAAGTAGGTGTGAGTAAGTGTAGCTCGAATCCTTATTATAACAACATTCTAGTATATTTAAGATACTAGTTTTTTTACAAAAGAAATTAATAAAAAGAGTTTAGGGGGTTGGAGAAGCAAAATAAAACAAAAGAACACAAGTGAATACATCACCTTAAAATCAGGTAACTCTCTTAGATTTGAGCTCAAAGGCTTCATTGGGAAGACTTCTGCCCAATGTGAGGATTCAAGGAGTAATAGAGGGATGTGGAGAGACAAAATGGGCAGGTTTTTCTGAGCCAAAGGCTTTGGAAGTGTGGGTATGGTGGTAGAGGTGGGGGCCTTTTATAAGAGGAGAGGAGGGGCACTCTTGGAAAGTAAAGAAATGATACTTTATTTTAGAATGATATTCAGATTTTAATGGCCCCACATTGATGTTTTTCGAGTATAAGGTGATAAGGGTTCTAAATCCACCCATAAAATAGGTTTTTGACATGTGTAGGTCTTAGATTTCACATTATCATTCCATTTTATTTAAATCGTTAAATAATGAGGTAATCGATGCATCATCCAGGTGTCATAAATCATTTAATTTATTTAATGTCTAAAAATAATAAAAAAATACTATGATGTAGGAAATCTTTTTACCATTCCAATGAATTTTTAGATTAAAAATCCTTTCTTCTATAACCCCATGTAAAAATTGTTTTAGTAAAACATTACATGTTTGTGTCATTTTTACTTTAACATTAAATAAAAAGGTATTTATATCATTGTCTAACCAATGTGGCTCCATGGGGTCCCCAATTTGACCCATGGATTTTCTTGGTCGGCCGTGACACATCTAATGAGGGTAGGACATGTGTCTAGGTCATTTCATTTTATTAAAACATTATTTTTACCTTAAACTACACTAATTACCTCTAATCACGATTAAAAACCAAATAAGTTACTATTCACCAAACATTTATTCTATTCCCATTGAACCACATTTTACTTCTTAATTACAACCATGTGTGTCAGATTTTTTAAATTAAAAATAGAAAGATGGAAAAATATCATTTAAACGGAAAATCAGTTTTTATAAGTACCACTTAATGGTTTCACTATTCATCAAAAATTGATGTTTTTCAGAAAATTACCAAAAATTTACCCTAAGCTATATTTGATATTAAAAATTCAAAAATTTTGTCTATTTTAAAAAATTCAAAACACATAAGTTTAATTAATTAATTTATTAATTAATTCCCGCTGTCAAAACAAATAGCGTTTTTTATGAAACAAAATGTATCAAAATATTGACACTAGTTTAAGTCTGATTTCAAAGTGAAATTAATTTCAATGACCTAAATTGGTCTAAATGGTAATAATATATTCTAATTTCACTTTAAAAACAATTCAAAAGATAATATAATCATATAAATAAATTATATTAAGAATAGGTTTTGAATTAAAATACAACATTTTTCACTATTCATTAAAAAATGAAATTTCTCGGAAAAATACGAAATATTTTCACAAAGTAAATTTTTATGTCCCAATTATAAAGAAGAATTTTATTTTGTCAAATATAACACATAAAATTGACAAAAAGTGGATTTAAAAGAGGTTCTCCATCAAAAGGCGGTTAATCGACCTTTTAAAGAATATTAGAATGTTTACGCTTAAAATTGGATTCATTCGCATTTTTAATCCTCTAACATTTATTGTAAAAAGTAAATATATTTGACAAACATATATAATCATTTTGTGGTTAGTTCTGTTCATTCCTTCCATTACAACGACTAGGCGTTAACTACTATTTAAAATAATATTATTTTATTGTTAGAGTTCAACGCAAGATTCCCAAGAAACTCATTGTTTCTTATTGGGTATGCCATCGTTCATAGTGTCCCCTTTAAAGTAATTTTAATATTTTATTCACAAATATGGATTAATATGAAAATTTCATATTCTTTATTTACCTAGGGTGTTACAAAAATGGTGTTCTATCATTGAAGAGATTGACTCTGTTGAGCGGAATCAGACATGAGAGATACTTTTGTGTCCAATAGATAAGAAAGTAATTATAACAAAATTGGACTTTCTCAAGATGTTGAATGTATAAGGTACAGTGATTTGAAACAAATAATGAATGAAATGAAATGGTTACTACTAAATATTGGTTATATAAATTGATGAATTGTTTCACCTTTTTCAAGGGTAGAAATAATAAAATTACATTCGTCCATATAAGTGTAGACATAGTTCAATGATTTCCATATGGTTGTGAAGTCATCATTTTATAATTTAATTCTTGATGAAGAAGCATATATAGGTCATCCAGATGGTTTAATCATTTTTGATGTTCATATAAGAGTTTTTAGGATAAATAAGGTTATATATGGGTTATAGAAAGCACCAAGAGCATGGTATTCTAAACTATATCTATTTGTGAAGAAGCACAATTTTCATCATAGTGAAATTGATTACAATATATATGTCAAAAATGATAGTAATAAATTTAATGTCATTATAATATATTATTATTACATAATATTTTATGCATTAGATGATTAAAAATTCACACAATTCACATAATTCATGAAAGGTGAATTCAAAATGTCAATGATTGGTGAAATAAATATTTCGCTTGGCTTATCAGAGAGATAAGTTAATCATGGATCATTAATTCCTCAATATAATTATTCCAATGAGGTTTTGAGAAGGATTTTAATGGATAATTCCATTGAGATGTTGACTCTGGAGGATACCTAGATGAAACTGTCATGATAAGTTGAAGGAAATGTAGTTAATGCCATAGAATATAGTAAAACAATTGGAAACCAGTTGTACTTGATATTCAATAGACCAGATGATTTATTTCTAAATGACAATAATATTGGGATCAAAACAATCACAAGGATACCCAATTTATTTTAGTGAATATAATACATATGTATATGAGGGGTATAGTTTATTTCAATTTCATGTAAAATGAAAATCTATAAAATAATTATTGGGATATAAATATGAATACTGGGAGGATTCATCAGATGATATAAAATCATCATCAGGTGGTTCATTCTATTATAGAAGATTGTTTATTAATGGGATAATCATTAATAATGATTTCATTTCATTATGATCCAAAATATTATAGTACATCTACTCAAGATTTCAAACAATTGTTGTGGAAGAATCCGTACCATGATGATATAAGGGTTGAAGCGATGTATTCCATCATATTTCATTATTTTAGTTCATGTACTATAAATATTAATAAAAATGAATTCCATCACTCCTAGAAAAAGAACATTTTAAAAAAGTATCATTTTATTAATTATAAGGCATAGAATGAGCTTGGGAATTTGTATTATGTTCATCCATAACTATAGGTTGCATATATTTTGATAGTGGCATTACCCAAAGAATATATTGAATTTGAATGGGATCTACTAGATCTAGGAGTTTTGTTGAATCCAAATACATGAAAAAGTGTTGGTGTGGGATCCTCTCTCACTAAGGTATGATTTTTTTCATTAATGTGTTGATGTAAGTTCATTACACAATTACAGATCTCAATTGAATTTCTATGAATTTCATTTATTATGGGTGATAATTTGTGGCTATTAAATAGGAAAAAATATCTCAATTAAACATTGGGAGAATCTAATAGGGGGAGTAGTGAGGAATGGGGAGTTTTAATTCTTATTATTCGTATAGTGATCAATCAAAGTTTATATATCCAAATAGTTGGGGTTCATAATTAAAATAGTTTAGTAGCTTTGGAATGAAGTGATTCATTGATTAACATGTAATTATAGTCTTGTTTCCCATACCGAGCAAGGCTCATGTGGGATTACAATGTGGTTTGAGTAAATTGTTGAAATTTATATTATTCGAAAGAAGCCAATGTTGTTTGATGATGGATGAAGCTTTAATAATGTATCTAATTATTAATATTTTTCAACAAAAACATATAGGGATATTATTGGGAAAAATATATCAAATCATCATATTTGTGTTTTGGGTGTTCTTTTGGTAGACAAATCTATATGATCATGTATAAGTATGGATGGTGTTTCTATATTCATTGAGATGATAGTTCACCAAAGGCTCATAGTTCACCCATTTCTCATCAGTTTATAGGAGTCATGTCATTTTAAATTTGAGGAAGTGATTATTTATGTTGCAAAGGGTTTTCATTTATAGATGACATCAACCACTACAATCAATTATGGATATATAGGGAAAACATAGAATAGTTTTTGGTGAATGCTATACTACATCGATGTTTTCAGTAGTTTTTATTGCTGGTTTTTGTGTATCTATTTCAATTATAAATACCCCTAATCATATTATAAATGGAGAGTCTATGATTAATTCTGAAAAGTCTAATGTGGTTCAGTAGGAATGATAATATGAAGGGAGACGTAGTTTATGGGAAAATATCTAAAATGTTCTTGTGGTGCTCTGTAGCCTAAAAAGGTAAAGGGCCTAGATAACATAGGTCACCCATGAACTAAAAAATAATCAATGAAGTAGGGGTGGTCTGGAAAAATAGGATCATTCCATGAAAGAAAATATGGTTCTAATTAAATGAGTTGGTTTTTTAAACACTTGTGCCACAATATTAAATTCCATTCATGGAGGACTAAAGGATGATCGTAGAGTATTCAAGACATTTCACAATGGAAAAAAGATTATAAAAGAAATTTCAAAAAACAAACTGAATTTCACGACGTGGATTTAATCTATGAGTGAGAATAGAACTTCAAGAGTGTATCTACCGATAATTTATGTTTTATTAATTAATAAAAATTAAGTGAAAAAAAGCCTATAAAATGTGCATGGATCCATCCATATCAATGAAAAAAATGAATAAGAATATGTAGATCATTTCCACTTGTAGTGATCCAGAGAAAGATACATAAGGGGAGAACCATGGGAAAGTTGTGACCTGACCCAAAACATTATAAAGGAAGGGAGCATGGTAATAGATGTGATCTATCCCAAAACATGTAATTTTATAGCGAGTCTTAGTGGATTCGATACAAAAGAACAATTCTGTTGTCTTTTCTATGGATGAAGCCCAGTGTGGGTGAAAAAAGTAAAACAAATTCTTGTGAAATATTTCATTTTAGTATATATATTTCTACTAGAAAGGGTAAAAAGTGTGTAATTTTACAACAAAACAGGATTCAAATGGATAGTTTTTTTCATTTTTCATACACTGATTCACCCCAGCCACTCAGGGTATTTAACCCAATTGGGATAACAATCACTTTCTATAATATTTCAATATTTAAAATTGTAATATGTGATGATGTTAGGATTTATTTCCAAAATCATGTCTTGGTCGATAATTTTCCACACCATAGACTAATTCTATTATGATTATATTGTATTGATGAAATTATTTTTATTAACTAAAAATACACATTTATTTTAATTGAATTTTATTCCATGTATATGATTTACTTCCAACAAATAATCATCATTTATAATTTGAAATATAATATATATTATTTCCAATGATTCTTATGATGCATATTTCAAAATCTAAAATGAAAAAATTATATACTTTTTAAAAATGATTGTTTTGATATTATATGATTACTAAGTTCAAATAATGTGATTTTTATTAGTTAATTATATTTTAAATGTTTTCAAGGATATGTTTTATTTTATAAGTTCATGAATCGTACAAGTGTATGTATTATGAGAAGGGTGAAACTATATCTACAACTATTTCATTAGGTGAAAAATTATATTCCATGATAGAGGAATTTATGTGAACTAATAAACAAATACTGAGGTTAAAAAAGGGTGTGTGTTTGTGTTTTCATTAATATAAACTCACAATTTTATGTTCGAACATGTTATCGATCAAATGGGTTAAGGTAGGTAGAGCGTGATAATGTAAATATTTAATCCCAATTTTATTTTCAATATCCATATTGAGTAACTTTGTTCACAATTGTTGAATTTGATGGAATTTAGTTATAGTAACTATTTTATGTTTGATTAGGTCTTAGGGAAGCCATGTACATGATGATATGAGATCTTATGTTTTTTATTATGCCAAATTCCTTCCTCCATTCTGTGGATCTTATTTTATAATTATTGTTTTATTTTATCATGTCATTTTATAATTGTATTATTTATAGATTTTATGTCTCCCATTTATGTTTACGACTAAAAATTATTCATTTATTTTCTTTAACATAAGATATTTCCATTATTCTTGCTTTTCCATATGTTTATGATAAATAAATTTTCTCATTTTTTATGTTTTCCATTACTGAGATCATGAGATCACCCCATTTTATGTTTAGATTCCATGGATGAATAAAACAATTGGTATAAAAATAATAATTATGGATCAATACTATTAATTTAGTTATAATAAGGTGTTTATACAGATAATATCCATGAAATTAAACCTATCGGGTTTTTTTTATAATAAATAATTAGTGTAATTTAACATTTAAATGATGTGATTAATGTATTATTTATTTCATGTTTATCACAGGTCATTATAGTTAGTGTTAGGTAAGGGTTTCAAAATTTTGGGGATTAATATAAATATTTTTAAGGTAAGATTATCTACTTTGGGATTATATTATAGAACATTATTAAAAACCTTATAAATTAGGTTATATATGGGATGTTACTATGAAATATTTATAATATTATTTATTAGATAGTTTCCCCTAGAAATTAATCCATTATCAGATACTAACAATTCATCGACATATGTTTCTGAGGGTAATAACCCTGATTACAAAATACTGAGTATTAACATGGTTTTCAATAGGGTAATAACAAGGAGGTGTATATGCACTCCATGTTTTAGATTCTGAAGGGATATAACTTTGATCGGTAGAGTCTCCATGGGAACCATTTTGAAGGATTTGTTTTATTTTTACTTTGATAAATGTTGATGAAAAATGTAACATATCCCAACATAAAGTAACCTTGGTAGAACAAATAACAATGAAAGAATAACTATTTATAGAATATTTTAAGTAAAGGAATCATTATTTAAAATGAAGGTTTGTTTTATGGATACATATTGTGATGTAAGATTCACATTAATTTACATTAAGGCTATTAAGTATAAAAACAGTTTTGGTATTATTTTTTGGTTGAATGATGAAAAGGAAATGATATTTTGAATGGTGAGCAATTAAGAACTCCTATTATGGAAATTTGGATAATATGTTTTATAGTATTATAATAGATAATGATATGGATATCATAGTATAGTATATATTTTTATTCTTTTATTTAATTTATAAATTTATTATTATTAAATAATAAATATAGTTTATAGGAGACACTTTTAAAATGAGGGGTAAAATTTAATGACTCAATACTTTATACCCTCAAAATACCGATTTTTTTTATAAAATGTGTCACAAGATATAGAAATAATAAAAAAATATTAAATATTACGAATACATTAATAATAATTCTTTTACAAACACTGTGATAGTTAACCACTTATAATTATTACTGTTAAAAGGAATATAATTAGTTTGAGATAAAATTGAGAATGATATTTTGAGTTAAATCCATATTAATTTTATATATATTTTTTAAATAAAATTAGTGATTGGAAAAATTTTATGTTTTCAAATTGATAATGTGAAACACATTTTTGAATTCATCACAACAAAAATTTTATATTATGTACTTTATATATTTGAATTTTTGAATTGGTTTTTAGATGAAAAGTACATTATCTATTTTTCTGATACAATAACATTAATATTCTATAAATATTATGAAAATATTTTTATATAAAAAATATCAATTTATAATTTAAAATAAAATATTATAAAATAATAATTATGATTATAAATCTTAGGTAAATATTTTTTTTGTTAATCAAATAATATTTCATGAAAACTATCTATCATTTATTTCATTCATAAAATATATCCCTAGGAAAATTAGTTGTTAGATTAATTTTATTATCACAAAAATATCCCATAAAAATTATTATATTTTTTATATAAATTTATACGATAATATCGATAATGTTTTTCTCAACATGAACATTATGGATAAAAATAATTATTTCTGAATAATTGATTCTATCATGAAACATATAATAACATTAAGGTGGATAAGATCTACTCCTTCTATTGGATGAATTTTTTTAAAAAATAACTTCCAAATTATAATTCATTTGTATCCTTATAAATATATCAATATATGTATGTGTATAACTCCTATATGATTATAGGAGGCTATAGAATGAATATTGTAAGGGAATAGTCATTATTCTGAAATGGTATAAAATGTTAAATTAAATAAAAAAGGTATAATAGAATATCAAAGATGATAAAAATGTTATATAGATAATAATCAGCCATATCGAGATATTGAAGTTGTTTTTAAGGTATTACTTTTAATATATCCAATGAATAAGTTTGTGATATTTGAATCGAATTGAATGTTGAGCCATAGATAAATAGATCCCTTAAAAGTTCAAGATTATCATTTGACTATTACTTATCTATTGGGTCTATCACTAAATCTCTATAAAATTTAAAATATGTTATATATATGTCTCATAAAGATGTAAATATGTTACCCTTCACATGTGCCTAAATATTATTTTGTTCCACTGAAGAAAGAAATATCATAATGGGAATAACAGGGAGAGATTAATAACTATAGAGAGAAATAACCACGATACAATATCACTCACACAATCAATTGTTTTATGGGGAAGTTATCAAACTCTAGAATATATGATCAGACATCATATTTTTAGGTGAATTTAGTATCCTCAATTTATTTTATATCAGAGTGTCAAGATTTTTATAGATAATTTCATATAATGGGAAAGATTCTGTCAACACAATTTTTAAAGATATATTTCTCTCTATAAAAATTTCATGGATAACATGATTTACATGAAACACTCAGAATAAAAGAACTGTGAAAACATAATATTTTATTATTAGAATATAAATTTTAATTTTTCATCTAAAATACTATGTTTTGACGTATATTAATTTTTTAAAATATTTATTTTTTTACTGAATATTGAGAATGATTTTTTATAAAACATTAATTATTTAATTAAATAATGTATTTTGAAGAGTAAAATTCTATTATAGATATGTTATTACTATTATATAAAATAAATTTTATATAAATTTAATATAAATTATATATAATTTTGATATATATCAATTTTAGGTCTCAAAAAAGAATTTTTATGGAAAATAATTTTTCATAACATTTTGATGCTTTATTTTTAAAATAGTTTCCAAAATTTTTTAGAATTCAATTTCATTAAATTCATTCCATATTTCTTTGTAAGATGATAATTTTAATTAAATATTTGTATATAATTTTTAGGTATTATGAATAGTTATCATGGTAGATTTTGTAATCTATGTTGATGGTAATTCAGTTAATTTTGGTTATAAATAATTTGATAGTTCATTAAAATATATACAATTATTGATTTTATTTCATCTTATGATTCTATTTATTATAAAATCATACAATAAAAATTATTATTTCCTTTTTTTGAAATTTAGTTATGTTTTCAGGTTTATAATATTTATTTAAAAGGTAATGTAAAAAATGTCACTCTCACTTTTAATATTTAATTTTATTTTTTTACTAGGATAAAAAACATAACGATAGTTAAAATTTTTTATTTTAAATATAAATGTAATTTTTTATCATATAAAAATATTGTCAATTTTTATAATTATTATTTTATTCCATTATTAAAAAATCATAAATATATTATACATAGAAGGGAGGGATATGGTATGGTCCATTTTTTTGATTTCCCTTTTAAACATAAAGTTATTTTTTTGTATATTTATTAGCTCCTAATGAGTAATAACAATAGTATATTTGTAATTTTGTAAAGGTTTAATAGGGGTTTAAATAGAGAGATAAGGCTAAACATTTGACTAAATGGGTCAATTTCTAATGGATAACATTATATAAACTCTTAATCATATTATTATGATGAAATAACAATTTATAACTAGTTGGACATGAATAATAGTTTATATTAATTTAAATAATTGCAAAATTAAAATGTGCCTCTTCCATAACATATAAAAGGGAATGTGTTATATGTTTTCTTTACAACAGTTTGTGACATATGTATTGACTAAAACCCTTAAAAACTTCTTTATTCACCTCAATATAGTCATGTCGAGGTACTAGTCATCATATAATATCTTATATGATCATTTTGTAATATCTTATTAAGAATTCATTAACACTCTTTCATTGTTTTCACTTTTTGGGTGTAAATTGAAATTTTTTCTTATGAGCGTTTTTCATTGACGATATGATTTCTGTAGAAGTTTTATTTTTATATCATCTAAATAATAATAATAATGGAATAGTTATCATATGTTACATCAATTATTATTTTAAAAATTATCATCAAATATTTTTCCAAAAAAAAGTTTGTTATGATTATGGATATAGTAGACTGTACGTACATCTAAGTATAATTTCAATTTTTCAATGATCCTCAAGGAATGAGGGTCTGTAATATATTAAAATTACAAAAATATTATAACATCATTAATTACATTGTCTATACTTATATATATATATATATATATCATCCATGTGGTCTTGTGATGAAAAGAGAGTCGCATCGCTTCATGAAGGAGATAATATAAATGTGCACCAATGGTCTTATCATCATTACGAGAGTGAAGAAAGAAGAATTTTGATGAATTCAAATACATTTAAAAATGATAAATATGAAATTAATATCTTAATTATAAATTATATCACATGTAATCTCTACACTTGTCATTACCACCATCTAAGTGATGATTTAGTGAAAAACAAATCAAAAATATTCTTTAGGAGGTAGTCTCTCATACACATGAGCAAACAAAAGCATTTCTAATAAGATATTTAATTTAAATATATAAATATTTATAAAATATTGATAGACGTGGTAATTAAATGTTATAAATATCATATATACTCTTCATATCCATCTTCATACCCAACCTTGATTAGTGGAAATGAAAAAACAAACATCATCTATTCACAAGCCCGTAGTCCACCATACACACGAATGTTGATTTCATAAAAATAGATGTAAATGGATGTGGATATAGGTAATTAACTAATTATAAAAACATTTTATTATATGGAATATTTTATGTATACAATATCATCATGGTTAAATAAAAATTTAAGCACATGGAGAAATATGTAAAACAAAGAGGCTCATAGAAGAAAATTACCTCTTCATAGTGTATTCTCATGAGGTTTTCACTAAACCATACAAATGAATGCATTATTCCCAAAATAAGGCTTATGAGATAATAGAGGGTTGGTTTTGAAATGAAATGTGATTTATTTGGGAACTATTGATTTTTCATGGTTTCAATTAAGGAGAAGAATGAATGCACTTTTATTGGCGAGGAGGATTTAATTTTTGATAATAATATAGATTATAACTACTGGGAGTTCAATCCTAGATCAATGAAATAACATATTGAAAAAAAATGTGTGATTATTTGGTCTATACACCCCTCCACCACACAATAAAACAATTTTTTCAAATATTTTGTTCTTTAACTCTTAACTATATATATATTTAAATTTTTGTTTTCAATTTCTGTTACTAGTTCTCTATACTAAGTAATTTAACATTTATTACTAAGAAAAAATTATTATTAGTTGATAATTTGGAACAAATGGTTTTATATTTGAAATAACATTTATACAATAAAAGATTTATGAATTTTTTAAATTAATTTAACACAATAACTTGTACCATTCATAAATAAAACATTAAAATAAACAAAGCTAACAATGTTTTTATAATTTATTTGGGAATATATTAATAATAAAAATATAATTCATATATGAATCGATTATATTTTCCATTTATTAACATTACTATCAATTTTTATATTATACATTTAAATAGAAAATAAGTAATGTAGTAAAAATGATGAAATAAAATATATTATGTTCAAAACGATGTAATTTGATATATTCATCTATAAATTTAATTAAACACACTAATTCATTCTATTTACATAGGTTTTAATATTTTTAGTATCAATTTTTTTATCTAATTTTTATATAAATAAACAATATGTTAGTTTTTTTAAGAATATTATGTAATTTTTTCATCTAAAAATTTAAGATAAAATATAATTAAAAAATTGATTTTCATTCAGTATATTTTATATATTCGACCTATATTTTTTCATCCTTGTCTGAATGTTTTATAGAAATTCATAAGACTGAATTTTAATATTAGTATTTCTTCTACATTACATATTATAATTGAAACATTCATTTAAAAGTGCACCTGAAACTCATAAAAAATTATCCTAATATCATAAGGGTTATAATAAAATCCAATAATGATTGTCGTAAATGTTGTTATGTCATTTTTAACACTTATCCTCTTAGTTTAACCCCAGTTAAATATGTTTTTTCATTAACCGCAATATTTATTTTTTTAATACATTAACTATTAACAGTGGTAAAAAAAATCGAGATTAGTACACATTATAAATTAATATAGTTCCAAATATTGAATCAATTTTTACATAATAAATTCAAAAAACTACAAATTCTTAATATAAAATTAATCATGTAGATGAGATAAGAAACTATCTTTTATAAGGGAACATTTATAAAAATTTATATTGGTGATATATTAAATTTAAGTATGAAAATTATTACACAGAACTAAATTATATTAATTTTATAATAATTTAAATTTTTGGACAATATTAAATATAAATTAAAAATATAAATAATATAAATTAGCTGGTAATTTTCTGTTAAAATTTGTTAATTTTCAATATTAATAATGAAATTGTACCTTTCAAAAAAATCCCAAAAATTTACCATATGAAAAATTTATTATTTTTTATTTAAAATTATTTATTAAATTTGTAAATAAATTTTCCAAAGTTGGTAAAAATTAATTTTTATTAATGTGTGGAAATCAAAACTAAATAGTGTTTTGTATAAACCCTCCATTTCGTGCATCATATGATATCAGGAAATTAAGTTCATTAAAAAATAAATATATTTTAATTTAATGGGGTGTGGGGATAAGTTGTCCCAACCATAAATAATTGTTTCCCATAAAGTTTTACTCTTCCTCGATAATCAACAATTTTATATTTAAGAATAACATATTTGAAACAACACATTTTTATAATGGTAGATAAAATATTATCTTAATTATAGAGAAAATGAATTATAATATCCATTTAGAATAAAATCATAAAATAGTTTCCAATTATGAGAAGATAAATGATAAATGAATATAATGTCCTATAAGAGAATACAAATAGTCAAATACTAATGGAGAGTTATAGAGGACATTGACGATACGAATGTGGGGGATAAATTAAAAGTTAAGGGCTTCAAATCCATAAATACATGATGATATAAAATATCACTGATTCATAAAAAATGAAGTTATTATAGTAAAAATTTTTATTTCAAGATCATTTTTCTATTGTTGGAAAAAATCATCTAATTTTATCTAAACAAATGGAAATATTCATACATGATTGTTTTATTTTTTCTAAGAATAATTTCATTATTTTATTTTTCTAAGATCAATTTCTAATTCATCGCTTACTATTTGTGATGTATATTTATAAATGAATTTTTAACGCTTGATGAAATAAAATCAATGATTAATGTATTTTCAAATACATTAAAAAGAGGAAAGACTTTCTATATATCATTAATTATTTTCTAAAAGAAATATTTTTAATAGAATTATTATAATATATATAAATCTATATATGGTGATTTAATACATTTTCCTCTAAAAATCTCATCTAATGACATTCAAAAAATAAATCATTAACAGTTACCCTTCTATCTTTTCAATTATTAAAACATATAAATTTTGTAATATATTCATTAAATTTACAAAAAGAACATTTAATTAATCCCCACAACAACATGATGAAACTATTAATCATTTTATACCTCACATCAGAATACCTTCAACGTTTATTTTCATAAAACATATTTTAATCATTAATTTAAATCAATCAATAACAAAAACATGGAATACTCTATATTCCATAAAAAAATGTAGGGGATATAATTCTTTCAGAAAAAAAGTTATAAACTCCATCAATGATGATATAATCCACATTATCATCAAATCATTAACTACTTAGAAGGTAGTAAATACAATCTAATTCACATTATCCATATCAATAATCCCTTTATCCCAACATCACTATCTCACATCTGGAACATATTATTTGTAACTACCAATGTACTTATAGAACATCTTGGTTTCCTTCACGAATTAAAAAATTATATTCATTATAAATGTATTATAAAATAAGTGGTAATTATAGAAATTATGAAATCTATTCTAATTGAATAAAAACATGACCATTAGAATAGTAATGTGACTATTTACAGTAGTAATATTTTAAATATAATAATAATCTCACCTATTAATGTATAAATTAAATTTATATGTCTTTAAAATAAAAATATGATATATATATATATCATTTTATTAGAAAATTATGGGCTTAATTAAGTGTTGGTATTTTTTCAAAAAATAAATCTCTATTCACAAATGTATAATTAGTATTATGAATTTGATGAAAATTTCATTTCAAAAACTTCATTAGTTAACTAATATTGTTTTTAATTACAAGATATTTTTATGTGACCGTATTTAATTTTTCAAAGTTTCAAAAAATCATTTATAATATTACCATAAATATTTTTTTATAAACGGTTATTTACATTTCAATTTAAATTTCTCATAAACAAATTTTTTTCATGAAAACCCATGTCCATTTTATGAAAATACACATCAAAAAAGTGTTAGGATTGATTTTTTACATTTTTCAAAAATGGTTGGATTTTGGGTGAATAGAAAAATAATGGAATTTAAGGTACTTATCATTACATGATAAATAAATGAATTTTAGAGTCATTAATAATGTAATTACACATTAAAAAGAACTGAAATTCACAACATACTATTTATATTCACAAGAATCAACCCTATTGTTTGTATTGATCCTGAATAATAACTAAATGAATACAGTTATAAAAAAAATATTCTTATCCTTCTCTTATAAATACCCCATCACCAACTCTTCTCCACCACCATCTTAACAATGAATGTGGTCTAAAATATTCCCATTCCCTTCATAATCGACTACCACTCACCCAATACCTTTTAGTTACAAATACAAACAGCAAAGACAAGTTCCTCAGTGAGGCTTTCAAAGATACACTATTGTAGAGGTAAAATCCTCCTTTCTCAATAAAATTCATTCATTCTTTCATTCTTTCTACTTTATCCTCACATACCCAATCCAAAGTAGCATGATATATACAGTATCATGTATATATATATATAGTTTAATTTCATTTTTAATAATGGAATATACATCATCAAACCTTTTCTATTCTCCTCTTATTCTAAAAAATAAAAACATCATCTATGCTGACTCAATTACCGAACTTCATTGATGATGATTTTTCAGTTACCATTACAGATTTCATGAAATTGAAGAAAACCATTATTATGGTTAAAAAATATTTTAAAATTTATATAATAACTTTTTTAATTTTCTAGAACTAATGTATATACACAGTAATTATATAAAAAACTAGTGTGTGATTATTAGAAAACCCTCTAAAATTAATCCAATAATTTATCATTATTGTTAGGTCAAATAAATCATCCAATGATAAAAAAAAAATAAAGGGTATATGTGTTTATTTAATGTTATGGAATCATATTAATAAAATTTATTTCAACTTTTGTTGTTTTCCTTCCATTTGATTGGAAATCCCATTACTATGCTCAAGGGAACCAAACATAAATGTTTTAAATGAATGATTTTGGAATAGTTATTTTTATATTTTAACCTCATTGAAATGGCCATAAATGTACTTAAGAAACTGGTAATAAATAAAATATATGTGGAAATGGATATTAATTATGTATGAAGTGAATATAATTTGATTATGAATGTCATTAATTACAAGTGAAATATTATTTTAGACATTAGGTATGGGATATTATTTTTATATATCATCTTTCCAAATTACAACTCTTATTATAAATGATTTTTACTTATATAAAATTATATTATTTTCCAAATTTCATGAAATGTTATTGATTTTATGTTTCTTTTTGATGTTTTCATGTTTATTTTTAAATAAAATTTTCTCATTTATAATAGTACAAAATATTGAAATTAAATGTTATTTTATAATTTAAAATTTATTTTAATCAAGATATTTTCTTTTATTAAAGATTTAAGTGTTATGGTCATGTAATAATATAAAGGAATTATTATGATGATGGGTGGTTCTATGATAAAGTGATAGTTTTTTAGCACATTATATATCTCAAATGAATTGGGTAATTAGATGGAGTTACGAGTTAGGTTTCTCTGAAGGGATTAGGGGTATATACTTAGTTGGTTATTACAACACAAACCATAATGGGTACTCCATATGTATCTAGAAGAAATAAATTATATTCAAGAGTGATATGAAAAATATTCTACATGTAAAAATTTATGTTTTATGTATTAATTATTTTCTTTTATTGGAACATTATGATTTTATAATGTAAGATACATATATTTTTTATCTGTAAAATTTTTAACATTGTGAAAATATTTTTACCAATGGACTAAAAATTTCATTCTTTTTTTATGTCCATTAATACGATTTTTTTGCTCATCCCATGATTGAAACATTCTTCCATAAGGGTTATAGATGACTAAAGGAAGGGAATAATTCATCTCTATAGTTGTAATGTTTTATTATGTAATCAAATATGGTTTTGTTTTGAAATATTCTTATTCTGAAAAAAAATATTGAGTAGAAGTGTTTACATTGTAATATATCTATTTCTATGTATGAGGCTATGAATTATTTCACTAAAACTCTTATCCTAAAATATAATTGGGAATATTTTAATGTGATTTCTATTTCAATTAACTGTATTGTGTAATATTTTCATATAGGTCCTTAGATGTGTTATCATAGAAATGTTTAGATAACTGTTCATGTAAGAATAATGTCAATTGAGTACCTATATGTTGTTTTTATGAAAGGTTTATGTTGAAATGATATATCATATAGAGATTAAAATGTTTCTTCATCTAAGGTATATTTGATAAGAAATTTTTTCCACAAGAGAAATATATAATCAGAAGTAGGAAGGATCTGAGAGGATAATATCCTTTGAAATATAAAACCTAGAATACTTGGAATTGGAATTGAGTAGTTTGGTAATGTAATGGATAAATAGAAAAATTCTATAAATAGTGGATACATCTATTCCTGATATCATCTAGATAAACCACATACAAATATTTCAGTGGTGGAAGAATTGATGAGGCAACACCATCCTATATTAATTGACTCTTCTGAAAAAGTGGTATCCAAATATAATATTAAATACATATAAATGATATTTGATGGCATGGTTTGTTCAAACCATCAATAGAACATTCATTTTATTTACCATTTTGCTGTTGCAATGGAATAGAGGTGGTCAATAGTCTTGAATATCAAGGATGAAAATGAGAAAGATTATTAGGAAGATGATGTATTCAAAAACAAGTTAATCAAAAAAAATTTCCTATATTGATTTGATTTAGGATGGAAATCAATTCATATAATAGATATAGAAGGGGTATTTTATTCTATCCATATGGGAAAAATTCACTCAATTTTCAAGGTATGCTCCAAATTTTATCCAGGATATTGTTATTAAAAAAAATCATTTTTACCCAGTATTGAAGAAAAATTATCAAATAAAAATTTCTTCCCAATAATTAAAAATATTAAAAAATTATTTCATTTTTTGGAGAAGGAAGAAATGAATTTTTCTGACGAGTATGTGTTCTACAACAACTAGAAAAAAATGCCACTATTTGGTTGGAAAAAGGAAACAATGAATCAATGATGTTCGATCGTATGCAAATTATGAATTCACTTTGAGATAATTATGGAAAAAACACATTACATAATGCCTTATAATGTATAGTATGTGTTTCTTATGTTTAATGTTGTGGAATATGGATTTTAATTGAAAATAAAATTATCATTGAAAGGTAAGAAATTTTTTTACATACCAATAATAAAATATTTTAAATATAATATGATGAGACATTATACAAATGAGTTTCCAAATAATAACATGAATGAGGGTAATCAGGTAGACCACATGTAGAATGGAATGGTGAAATCTTATGAAAATACCTTAGAAGATGTTGGTAAATTAGATGAAGTTGTATTAGGTATGTTTTATGGTCTTTTCTTATTATTATAATGTCTTTTTGGGTATGAGGTCTATACATTATTTCATAAAAGGAATTTTTTCGTGCAATTTAAAAGTACCTCCTTAGGAAATATATCCATAACATATTGTGAAAACATATGGGGTAAATATTATAGGAAAAATGAAATTATAATAGTCTTCCTATAGATTTATGTTGAATGAATTTTCATGAAACCCATATTGTCATTCCCCAAAAATAATTTCATATTATTAAGATCATGGATTGGATTCTAATTTATAATTCGAATATTGATTATAGTTCTAATTCAGTTTTATTTAAAAGTAATTTTATGTTTTTATACATTAAAAAACCCTAACTTTGATAACATATTTGGAATCATAGAAATTGTTAAAATATTGAAATAGCTGGCATCTTTCACATATTGTTTAAAATAAGTGAATTGTTCATATTAATGAATTTCCTATTGTATAGGAGTATCTTGATGTTTATCATGATGAGTTTCATGAATTATAACTATAGTGACCCAATGTTTCATAGATGATAATTACATCATGTTAATAAAAAAACCTAAAAACATTACCAAAGCAATATATAATGATTTAGTGTATTTGGAATATTATGACCATACCAAATTTTATACATAATGAAATATAATCATATTTTTAATTTATTTGTCTATAGCTTATAATTGGACCTCGTTTTATCCTTACTACAAGTATTGACCTAATGACATACATCAATATAAGGGGTGAGATATAACCTCGGTAAGAGGATATAGAAGAAAATTAATAATGGGTGAGCATAATAATCATGTTAATATTAGCAATTTTTCATAATTTTAATAATGAGAGGATAAAATTGAAAAATCACTGGAATGTGGAAAAGCGTAAAAATAGAATAGTATGTCATTGTCGTGAACTAACTCACATAGTTGTGAACACATACCGCATCATGTTAATGCATATTTCACTTTATCTCATGAGATAAATCAAAACAGCCAATGCATTGGAGTTCTATATACATTCAAGTACACCTATCACATGATAACATTTTCATGAAATATACAATTTCATTGGCTCCAATCACATCATAAAATTTACATTATAATGAATGCAACATAGAACGAACACAATTATTTCAACTAATATAACCCATAGAATTAAATGGATTTCATTTTTTAAATCATAAATTATGGAATAAACGTTTTGGATCCCCATGTAAATTTAGAATAACAAACATTGTATAAAAATTATCCATCTTGAGTAAAGAAGATACCATCTCTTGAGAAGTAAAAGCTAAATTTTTTGATAGAATACTTATTTTTGAAAAATCATTTAATTTTTCATAAAACCATATTAGAGTCATTAATATCTAAAATATGAATTATAATGGATAAATAAAATGTACTAACATAACATTAAATTGACATCCATACTGAAAATGGTTTTAAGGAGGAAAAACTCAAAGAAAGAGAGATTGGTTCAAGAATTACACATACATTATTATAGAGTGATTTTTTTATATTAATATCTTATATAATAAAAATAAATTCATTAATTATAAAATAAATAACCTCTTATAAATTTATTTGGTTATTCAATTTTTATTAATTTCATTTACTGCCATATATATGCATTATATAGTTTATTTCCATCGTTTGGGAGTGTTCATTTTGTTGGTTTTTTTGGTCTGTTCTCTTGTAAATAAGTATGTATGTTCATAAAAAACAAGAATAATTATATAGAATTGATAATATAGGTCATTAATGATCATTATAAAGTTATTTTTTATATATAATTTGGTTATATTTTATGAAGATTAATCATTAGATAAGACATTAGTGATAATTGTTTAGAATATTATAATGATTTTTTATCATAGTGAACTCATTTTCTATTATCATTTAGTATATGTAAATATGTTACATATAGAAAATAAAAACTATTTTTAAATACATATAAAAATATATTTTTACCTTTAAAATTGTCTCATTAAAATCTTTTAATGATTTAAGGTAATACGAAATCATTTCATCCTTGAATTCAATAAAAGAACACCTCATAGACAATGCTTTCATTATAATAATAACATAGAGATGGGAAGGTGTTTGATGATGGATAATTCCATTATAATAATAAAATTATAGTGTATGTATGTTACTTCAGTAGTCATTACATTTGGATTAGTATAGGTTAGTATAGAATAATAAAATAGTATAACATGAAAAGGAATTTAATGAAAAGAAAGAGGATTTTACCTCTGGAATCCTTCTCATTGAGATCCTCCTCTGGTTAAAGGAATTTTTATTTTGATGAGACCAACAGCTCTTGGAAGTAGGTTGGGGCTTGAGAAGACTAGCAGGTATAAATTAAAAAATTATCATATCTTCTATAGTGTGATGAAAAGAGGTGGTGAGGGGTGGTATTTATAGGGGCGGGGAGAGGTTTTTTATCATTATTTTATTTATTATTTTATTCATTATTTTATTATTTTTACTCAATTATATGAATAGATGAACCATTATCACTAAAAATAATAAAATAATAATGGGTATTTCTAGATTATGGTTCTTCAAATAGTGATGAAATAAGGAATAGTGTACTTATCTTGTAATTTATATGTACCATAAATTTCCATATTTTTCTATTAGTAAAAAATTAGTGTATTTCAAAAAAATTCCAAAAAAACAATCTAATCATTTTTCGATGTCTAAAATTAATAAATGTACTCGATTTTATGATAATAATTCCCTATGTATGTTAAAATTAATTTTAAATTAAAATCATCATTTACTTGAAAAATACATAATTTAAAATTATAATTTATTTTATAACACTTTTATAAATTAACATGGGTTTCCTAAAATTATCTTATAATATTTATAACACAAAAAATGAATTTATAAATCCAAATTATGAAAAAAAAATCATTATGTCATTTTATTAATTATAAAATTGTAATTTAATATTTATGACATACAAAAATACCAAAACATAATTAATAATTTATAATAAATTTATTTTATTTATACTATGATATTATTATATCATATTTACATTTGTAAGATGAAAAAATTTTATTTTTACTTTCATGGGTGAGGTTACTTTTCTATTGGCCAGTTTATAATTTGGTAGGGTCTTGTTACTGTTCGAATGTTTAAGTTATTAGTCACTTGGTATAGTTTACATAAAATCATGAAATACCTCTTATAAAAATAATTTTTCAATTATAATGTTTTTATTGTGTTCTAAATGTTATCTTATGTGATTTATACCATATGAAATAATTCTATAAAAGAAATTTATATTGATTAAAAAAATTCGGTTGTTAATATAATTGATCGAGAGGTTCTGGTTACTATTGATTTAGTCTCGAATGATAAAATTATTTCAAAACCCCCTATTTAATAGATCATGTGTAACATCCATTATTGATAATGAAAATATAATATTTTATATATAATGGTTTTATTCTATAGAACACTTCACCAAGGGGGATACTATTATGTTTTTATAAGTGGATATTGCTTCGTGAGGATTTTCATTGATGGTAGTGAATTAAACAACCTTAGTATTAAGAAAAAGGATACCTAAACTCATATCATTGAAAAATTTTGATCACCTCTAGAGATCATATTACTTGTCAAAGATTTATATCAGGTTGGGGTACCATCATTGGAAGGTGAAGGATGATAATATTTTGGAAGCATCATTCTCGAGTAGATATAAAGATCATGTCTTTTTAATTAGGATATTTGGATAAAAAATTATGATTATGTAAATATATATCCTATTAACGTCATCATCAATGAATATTTTTTAGGGATTTTTTTCATTTTATTGATGATATATTTTTATTCAATAAGATATGAGGACGATGAAAAGAATATATGGGTTTTTCTATAAACCCAAAATAAAAATATGTTACATATGAAGTTTATTAAAATTATTTTTGGATAAAATAAATTTATTTTCAAACAAACCATGTTAATAAAGATGTAATATCAGTTGATCTCACCAAAAAATGTGGTTGATGAATGGTGAATACCTACTTGTTTTACTACGATTCATAGTTTTTTATTAAGAGGATATAATGAAGGTTTGTTATAAAATTTTCATTATTATCTCTCCAACTGACTAACATAAAATGAATAAGTGTTAAATATATTTTGGAGTGAAGAATATGGTGTTTAAAAAAAATAGAAAATGAGAAATATGAATAATCTGTATTAGGAAAATCCTTTCAAAAATAGAGAGTTCTTAATATAGAGTGATTCTTTATTAAAGGTACATGGTTGTGTTATGATGCAAAATGATCTAGTAATTTCATACACTTCACTATAACTGACAGATCTTGAGTAAAATTATCCCACACAATAATGGGAACTAGAAAATTTGGTTTTATTATTATATATTTAGATACATCATTTATATTGAAAAACATGTGAATTATATACTGATCATAAAAGTATAGATTATATATTTACTCATATTAAATTGAACATGATGAAGAAAATATTTTACTAACTAATAAAAATATTTGATTGAATTATTCAATACTATGTTAAAAGAGAAAATAAAGTGTATGATGTTTTTAGTTGAACAAATGAAGTAACAGTAACCATGTTACATTTGGAATGTGACACATTCATTAATGATTTGTTGATTTTTTGGTGTTCTATAATGCATGAAATTAATGTTTTTTAAATATGTCAGTTAAATCATCTCTATTAGAATGAATTAATAAATCATAGAAAGAAGATTATGACATACAAAAAACTATAGAATTGGTTAAAAACAATATGTTTCTAGAATTTAACAATGATAAATAATATTTTTTTTCAGTTTTTGGATGAGATTATTTGTTATTTGTGACTCATAGTTGAATAAAGAGTTATTAAATAAAGCTCATTGTTTTTCCATTTTTTTTCATCATGGAAGCACTAAAAATATTGGAGAGGTTTAGGAGAATTACTTGTTTGATGCAATGAAAATATATATTTATAACATTATCAAGATATGTTTTTATTATCAAAAGATACAAGAATAATGGAAATTAACTAAAGGGGTTCATTAACATTTTCTAGTGCCATAGGGGAAATTGGAAAATATATCCTTGTATATCATGGTGGGATTTCCAACAAAATCTTGAGGTAAAAATGTGACTTGGGTTATCGTTTATCTATAGACTAAATTTGCGCATTATCATCATATTTTATATACTATGTCTTTATATCATCCTTCCCAACTATACCTCATAGAGATAATCAGTTTATAATAAGTTCCTCTCCATATTGTATCTTATCATGATCGAAGGTTCAATACCAAATTTAGGAAAGGCCTTTTGAATTCATTGGGAAATGAATTAAATTTTAATACTTCTTTTAATAATTAATACATTGGATAGACTGGGAAAACAATACAACAAAATTTAAAATATTCTAAAACCTTATTTAATGGATTACTAAGGAATATGGGATAAAGATCCTCATTTGGTTGACTTTTATTATAATAAAAATTTTCATTCCAATATATTGATTGTGAATTTTGAAGAATTATATGGAAAGTAGTGATAAAAAACATAATTTTGGGATTAAGTAGTTGAATGAATGTTTATGGGAGCATAATCGATATAGGAAAAAATATTGAAGGATCAGTTTATTTAGAGGTAATTGAGGATAACTCTAAGAAGGAACAAAAACTATGCATATAATTGGATTAATGATATTTCTTTCCATGATAGGGATAATTTATTTTCCAATGTTTCTACTTCACATAATTTGATGTGTTTTTGATATAAGTGGATGCTGAGTTAGTATTTCAGTGGACCCAATGTATTCTTGGAGAATGTTTGATCCATTTCCTATCGACTGGATTTTCCTCCAATTTTTTCCCTAGAATATAACATTTTCAAGATTCCATGATAATAAATCATGATCCAAATTTATCACACTTTAGTAGAAATGAGGTAGATAAGTTGAAATATATCCTTTCATTTGATGAAAAACATGTTTAGATTAATGACTATATGGATATATTATTGTGGAAAATTTTAATTCCACATGTTAGGGTTTTTAGGATAAAAATTAGGTAAAATAAGAAACTTTGGAATATGAAAATTCTAGGAGGGAAAGGTATCCTCATTATCATAGTAATTGAATAAAATTGTGAGGATGAAATTTCCAAAAGGGGGGATCATTGTAAAAACCCATGTAAATATAGAATAATTATTTTTTAATTTTCAATTGAATATGTAAATTCATAAAAAAGTTATTACTGAATAAGATATATTCATTGAAATTATAGAATGTATACTAATGAATATTAACCTTACCATTTGAATATTAATTTAACCTTTATAAACAGTAAAATTCCTAATAGAATTGTATTCTTATAAACAAAAGGGTAAATAAAATTTATGTATCTTATAATTCAAAATATGATATATTTATATAATAGATTTGGTAAATAAATTTTTGAAATATGGTAAGTTAATTGTTGGTCTTTTTGTAAAATGTAATCATTTTTTTAATATTATAAAGAATATTACGTTTTAAAAGTAAATTTTTTTTCTCAAAATATTTTTATAAATTAATATATTTAGTTATCATAATTAAAATATAATATTAGGAGATCATAATTAATTTTTCTATGTGTCATAAAATCAATTATATTATTAAAATTGGTATTTCTTAATTAAATTATGATTTTAATTAAAAATTAAATTTCCTAGTTTAAAAAATTATTTTAAATAATGGAGTTCATTTTTGGAATATATTATTTTAAAAAAGTTTGGGGTTAATTATTTTTAATTTCCAGAAATAGTTGAATTTTTTTGAATATTGATATATGGTAATTTACAACATTTAACATTATAAGTTAAATATACAAATTTTTGAGTCAATTTTGATGTAATCACCCATTATTTCGATCTTATATAAACTAGTTAAAATAAATATTAAAATATTCATCAATATAAATTTTCTTATGCCAAAATAATTGACAAATGAATAATATAATCAAAAATAGCCCACTCCTCTCCCAATAAATACCACCCTTCCCCACATATTATCAAAACACCTTAAATGATTTGAATCATGTTTAAATAACTCACAAAACCCTTTAACATACGTCTTCCCCATGACCAAAAACGTATGTTCACAAAAAAAACCAGTGCTTTTTAAGGAGGATCTTAAGGAGATGATTTTTAAGAGGTAAAATCCACATTCATTCAATTTAAAATTCATTCATTCATCAATCCCCTTCTCTTATAAACATATTATAAAAAACTAAAATAGTATTCGTGATGTGTTTCATGATCACATTTATGAATGTTGATTTTTTATTTTCCATTACCACCTTAAATTATTATAATAATATCATTATTATTGATAAACTGAATTTAAAATATATATATATATATATATATTTAATTATTTGTAGCTAATTTATTAATATGATTATTAAATAAACCCAAACATGTCTTTGATGGTCTAAAAAATAGAAAAAAACAATCATTAATCATTAATGTTTTATCAGTGATTCATCCTTATATCATAGAAAAAAAATCAGAAATCCAATCATTTAAAATTTTGGATGAATTTTAGTACAAATTATTTCTTCTTTTGTAGATCAATTTGACTTGAACTCCCATAATTAAACTATAGGGAATCTACCATAAATACTTGAAATGATTGATCCTTGAACAAAGATTCTAATATTTATGGCAAAAATAAATGTCCATAAATGAACATAATGAAATTATAATAAATAAAATATATGTTCAATCATTAATAGTTAATTATTAATTAATATAATATGAATATATACCCCATTAAGTAATTGTTCATAATGATTTCAGAAATTGGGTAAGGGACTTTGTTTTTAAAGATGGATTTTACAAGTTACAACTCATTTTATTGAAGAAATGTTGATTACTTATATAACATATGAATATTTTCAGACATTCATTATTTTATATTTATTTTATGTTTCCAATACATGTTTATAAGTATGTTTCAAAATAACATTTCATTTTTATCAGTTCATGACTTTTCAAAATGAACGGTGGGTTCAAAATATGAAATTTATTTTCCTCAAGAATTTATATTTCATAATAGATTTATGTGTTATTATCATATTATTATTATTTTTAAATAAATTATAATGAATGGTGGTTTTATGAAAAGTGGATTGAGGGTGAGCATTTTCTAGAAATAAAATACACTGGTTAAAGGGACTGAGATAACTTGTTAGGTTTCTCCTAACAGATTATGGGATAATTCAGTGCTGGTAATTCCAAGTGTAAGAAATATAGTTACTCCATGTATAGCGATGATAGATACATTTTATGGAAGAGTGATATGAAAATTATGGCATAAGTTACATTTTATTTCTCATTTATGATTAATATGGTATTAATGGAATCATTTTATTATAAATGTTCAGATAATGATATTTTGTATTATGTGTAAAAGATATAAAATTGTAAAAAAATTCATTTACAGGCTATTGGTTTCATTCTTCTTTTTAGGTTTCTTACTGGTCTATTTTTTCTAATCCTATGACTTTTGAAAAATTCAAATGGTTTCTATATAGGTAACAGATGTTAAGATATCATTTTTAAAGTTGTGTAGTATTGTTATAGATGGAGGTAACGTTTTTATTTAAATGTGTCATATTGTGAAAGAATATTTTTTAGTAGAGGTGTATAATTAATAACAGCAGAGTTTCTTTATATTATTTTATGACTAAATTCCCTAAATTTTTTTTTTAAAAAAAATAAAGAAGCAAGGATTAATATAAAAGAAAGGAAAAAAGGTTACAAAAGTCTGAAGTAGGATGTTTTACATTTGTCTCTATAAAGGATATGGAGAAACTCACTAGTAGTATTGTAATGATAAGTGCAAGTGTCATCCGAGGCTCCTATGTTTTCAAGGCAATCAGAAAGTTTATTGGATTCCTGATAGACATGTGTGATAATATAATGCATTTAATCAAGTGTGTTGAGGCACTTAATCCATTTCAAAGTAAGTTTCCATGACAAATGAATTTGACCCATTCGAACTGATTGAATAATTGTGACAGAATCACTATCAAACCAGATATTTGTCCAATTTTTTATTTGAGCAAAATCAGCTGCCCTGATGAGAGCCATCATATCCGCTTCGAGATTCATTTTCATACCACATGTTCCATGACCCCCATTCAGAAAGTCACCATTATTATTCTTGAAGACAAATCCCTAACCAGTAGGACCTGGATTACCTCTCGAGGCTTTATCCAAATTGCACTTAATCCAGCCTGTAAAAGGAGGTATCCAAAAGACTTCTATGGTTCCAAGAGGTCGATGATAATTACCTTGCACATTCAATTTTTAGAAAGATATAGTTTTTATTTAGTAATTGTTTCTACTCATTAATACTATTGTATGTACACATTCATGTCCTTAATAGATTGTAATTTCAATTCAGTCCGTTTAAAATTCATAATTATTATAATGAAAATTTCATACAGAATATAATTTCACATTATATTTCATGGATCCAAATAAATAATAATACTTATCATCCCTCTTATTCTCTACTAGTTTCATGACCTTAAACAATATCAATTATTATATTTTGAGGTATAATCCATTGATACATGGGACATTGATATGTTTAGTGCCCTATATCCATATAGTTAAAGCATTTTATATTGAAAAATATTTTTTACCTTATGAATCACAAGTATATTGGTTGTTCTATAAACACATTTAGAAAACCCACATTCTCATTAAGAAAGTACCATCCTATTAATTTCCACAATTATCCCATATGAGAAAAAAAAATTCACATACCTCTGTTATCAAAGTTTTTTCAACCCCACTCATATTGTCATGAATACCTTTGAAGACATAATACATTGATTATTTTTTCTCAATATTGTTATAAAATGATTATATATCCTTCTATGATGATAATATTTAGGAGAATAGTTCATATATAAAAAGTTTATTAAACCCATCCAATAAATTATCATCCTTATTATTTTGGTTACTCACATTGATGCAGTTCCCATTATATCGAATAAGTATATCCCCAAGGATTTTCAATATTTGTGCAATGTAAGCCCTACATTTATGTAGGAGGTGGTGAATGGGTCAATCCACATGTTACATTTTCAATTTTATTACCCCATGTATAATTGTCCGAGAACAATTTCCACTTATAGTATAAAACATTGATGTATAGCTAGAAATTGCATATAACCTCAACGTTTCCCCAAAATTAGGTAATTATTCTATAATATCCTCATTGAATATCACAGTTTTATCTTCTCTAATATATAATCCCCATAATAATGTTCACTGGTATTCTATTAAAAATCCCAATATATGAATTATACTGACCCTAACCCCAGTACCCTAGAGATAGGGTCTGGTTTATTAAATTGGCATATATTATATAGGTTGAATCCAGAAAAAAATATCAACTTAGTATTTTTTAGGAACAAGATACATATATGATACCCATTTTACAATGTGTGAAGAAAGTAAACATAACAAATAAAAAAAGAAAACATATCATCCTCATTGAAAAATAATTCAAAAAATTAATCGTCATATCCTGTAGAAAAGAAGAAAAATAATGTTGATCCCAAATGATTAGTAAAGGTCATGTAAAATGTAATAATTCATGAATAATTAAAGAATAATAAATATTTAATTTTAAATAACTAAACACACATTCCATTTACGTAACATTACTTCATAAATAGATTGGGAATAATCACTATGTCATGGTAAATAACTAAAACTTATGCCATTTAATAAATAATTAATTATTATATAAATCTCGATATAATATTATTATAACAATTTATGGGATTATAAAAACTATAACACAATTGAAATCAATTATTTTTTTATTCACCAAGATATAATGAATCATGATGACTCTACATTCAATAAATTTCACAAGTCAATTTAAATATTATAGGTAGATATCCATTTAATTGGTTAATTTAATATTTCTCATGATATCCATGGATTTATTGATGGGTTATATAGTCATGATACCCACCCATCACTGAAAATCTTATTATTACCTATATAATTAATAATCTATTAATTTAGGAATCAATATTCCATAACATAAAATATCTTTATTGAGTAATGGAAAAGTATGTATCTATATTATCCCATATAACTAAATAACATTCCATGTAGAAACCATATCTAAAAATAGAATACAGTTCAGAAAATAAGTATAGACATCATACAAGAATATTTATATATATATATAATAAATTTAATTTATAATGAAAAATGATCTAGAAAAATGTTATTATTTAAAGGGGATGTTAATTATCACTAAAGAAAGTGATATTTTACAATAACATTTTCACCATGGTAAATTTCATGTAAAATTTTCTTGGATGAAATAATTCTAATTGAAATATAAAAATCCAGGAATAATGAATTATTGATGATTTTTCATTTCAAAAGCGAAGTATATACTACACAGAAGACTTAATTGGTGTATAAATTATAATAATTCATAATTGAATCTAAATGGAGATGGGATCCCATTTCAAATGCATACTTTTGGATGAATGTGATTTAGAATCTTATATAGTTGTTTTAAAATTTTAATTAAAATAAAATATAACCATATTAAAATATATAATATCATATTTATTCCTTTTTAACATCTTATCACATGTTCTTCAATAATCACTAGTTATTTTCATTGTTTTGGGTGTTAAATGCCTTTCTTCCTTATTTTTTTTCATTAACAATCATGTTCATGCACTTATTATATAGTTTTATAATATATATAATAGTAATATAATAATAATTATAATATTTTTATAAGAAATTAAACATTCAAACATATAATGACTGGTGGTTATGAAAAATGAAGCATGTTATGATCATGGAGACAGCAGATCATACACTCACATCTGAAATGTTTCCATTTTCAGAAATCCTTTTTCAAGGGAGGTAGGAAATAATTTAAATTTACTTAATGATGATTATATAATTAATAACATGTTATAAATATATTTATTTCATACATGGGGTGCAGTGATGAAAATATAGTCAAATCAATTCACAAATGTGATAGTCTGCAGGCACATGAATAATGTCGTCATATTTTCATTAGTAAAATGGGAAGAAAAAAGCTATATATATTATCATTTCACAATGATAAATATGTAATTTATATAATAATTATGTCTTTCCAATCAAATATTATAATTAAAATTTTCATTATCATCTTCCATGTGATGCATTAATTAATGATGAATCATATTTCTTTACAAGGTGGTAGACCACTGTACAGAAAAGCGAAATTATAATATCTCCAAGAAAATGGATGTTAAAATAGATATATATGGTATTTTAAGATTATGGATTATCTTTATGTATGGATATTTCCTTAGGGTTAATGTCACAGATGAGCCCGGGTAGCCTGGATGGTTCGTGACAAAATGGTATCAAAGGAAGGCTAAGCTTCTTGCCTTAATGACAGTATGAATTTGAGTATTCTTATCATGACATTGGAGGTAGTTGTAATTGAGTTCCTGACCATCTCTCACCACAATGAACCTTAATTTACTAGGATTGGTTAGGGAAATACGACTTGTGGATTAGTTCTAGTATTTTCCCAGTTTTTATTTGGATAGAGTGGAATCCAAATCTTGTTAATCCATGATATTATTAATAGTTTTCCTTCTTACTCTATTTGAGTGTTAACCAAATTTCTGTTTATTTATTGTAGCAACATTCCTCCGAGAAGACGTGAGAATAGGATCCAAAAAGTGGCTGATGCTAAATCTGAACAAGAGAGTCATATTATGGATCTGAGTCTAGTTGAGGTGATTTTTTGCACTTTCCAATCTCTGGGACATGCACCACCTCTAGTTCCTCTCCAGACTCCAGCTATAGATCCTCATAGTGATATTCATAGAAGTCATTCTGAAGTGTTCTTATGCCTAAATCCACCATTTTTCAAAGGCTACACTGATCCTCAACATGATGAGGAATGATTCAGTAAGATTGAACATCTTTTTGGGTACTTGGAGACAACTGATTTGATCAAGGCGATGTGTTCCACCTTCGTACTGGAGGGACCAAGTAGGAGATGGTGGAAAAAAATGGTGACGGTTGGGAACCATGAGGGTTTGTAGTGGAAAGACATTAGGGTTCTTTTCACTAACTATTTATAACCAGAATCAATGGTGTTGGCTAAGGCTGTTGAGTTTTTTAAGCTTGAGCAGGCTAACAAAACCGTGACTGAGTACTCAAATCTATTTTCTGATTTGGTACAGTTCTCTACTGAGATTTTATCTAATGAGAGGATGAAGGCTTGATGATTTGAGTTGGTACATCGATCAGATATTCGTTCTCATGTTTTATTATTTATGTTACCCACTTATGATGATGTGTTGGATATGGCCATGATGGTTGATAGGGACATGACAGGAATGTCAGGGTTGAAGGAGGTTATTTTCCCTCCTAGTGGTAGTGTTGATTCCATTAAAGGAAAATGGGAGATAAAATTTTCTTATAGTTGTTCTCAACAACAGAGTCATTCTAGACCTCTATTAACAATTGGATGGGCTTATTTGACTTTTTATTAGTGTGGAAAGCCAGGACATTCTAAGAGGGTTTCCACTGAGGCACCCAAGAACTATAGCTCATGCAGAAATTTAAGGAACTTTCATAGATTATACCATTACTTCTCTACTCCACATAGTGAAACAGGATCTTCAACACCTCCAAATACTGTGGGGTAATCAAATGCTTCACTTACAAAATGGTTCTAGCCACAGGAATTCAGAATGAAGCTTCTTCACACAGCGGAACAGCCGCCAGAGGTAGCAGATATAGGTCCTGCAACTGTGAGATGTACCATTACTATAGCTTCATCTTTAGTTGTATCTATTTTCGATACTGGTGCATCTCACTCTTTTATTTCAACCAATGTAGTTAATTTTCATAATATATCTATGGAACATTTTTCTTGTGTGATGGATATTACTACACCCCTTGGTACAATAAGAGAGAAGGGGCTTCGTAGTTCTTATTGTGTATTCTCTCCATCAGATGTCGAGCTTTCTTGGAGTTTCTTGGTTCTTGACATAAAGTATTTTGACATCATATTCAGGATGGATTTCCTCATTTCCAATAAAGCCCGTATCGATTATTATTTTCGGCGGGTCTACCTTACTATGCCCAATGGTGTGCACCTTTTTTTCAAGGAGAATGGGACCCATGTTCAAATTGAGCTGGGCCCTCTTATCCGGAGTTGGGGAAAATTATATCAGTGTTTGCTTTTGATCTAGAGAGAGATTTATTGTGTGGTTATATTCCTCCAATTATCGCTGAGTTTCCCGACGTTTTTCCTTCTGACATATCTGGGTTTTCACCAGTAAGAGAGGTCTATTTTTCTATTTAATTAATGCCTAGTACTAAAATGGTTTCAATTCCCTCTTACCGAATGTCCCCAACAGAACTGAAAGAACTGAAGTCTCAGTTAGATGATCTTCTTGATGAAGGTTTTATACGCCCGAGTGTGTCCCTTGGGGCAGCTCCAGTTCTCTTCGCCAAGAAGGCTGATTGTTCTCTTCCCTTATGTGTTGATTATAGAAATCTCAATCGAGTTATTATAAAGAAAAAATATTCGTTAACAAGAATTGATGATTTTTTTGGTCAATTGAAAGGGGAAAAGTGGTTTTCAAAATTTGATCTTCGATCGGGTTACCATCAGTTGAGGATAAAAGAATATAACATTCATATGACCACTTTTTAGAGTAGGTATGGCCATTATGAGTACCTTTTTATGCCCTTTGGTCTAACAAATTCTCCTATAGTTTTCATGGCTTTGATGAACATGGTTTCCCATGAGTATCTAGATACTTTCATTGTAGTATTTGTGGATGAAATTCTTGTCTACTCTAAGTCTGAGGAGGATCATGTGCATCATCTGAGAATAGTTCTGAGTCTTCTAAGGAATCACCAACTTTATACCAAGCTTTCAAAGTGAGATTTCTGGATTCATGATCTGAAATTACTGGGACATGTGCTGTCAGAACAAGGATTATCAGTTTATCCTGATAAGGCGAGGGCTGTTATGAATTGGGAAAAACCACGAAATGTTTTCGAGATTTGGAGCATCTTGGGATTATCAGGATATTATGGCAGGTTTGTTAAAGACTTCACAAAGTTAGCTTCTTCAATGACTACTTTAACTCAAAAGGGAGTGAATCTTTTATTGAATGATAAATGTCAGAGTTCTTTTGTTGAGCTAAAGCGTCTTTTGACTACTGCACCGTTGTTAACTCTTCTTGAGGCTGGGATATGTTATGTGGTCTTCTGTGATGAATCTGTTTCAGGTTTTGGATGATTCCCATGTAGGTTAATCATGTTGTTCCCTATGGTTCTCGTCAGCTTAAGCCTCATGAGAAGAACTATCCTACCCATGAACATGAACTTGTAGCTTTAATGCACACACTTATGTGTTGGAGACATTACCTTTTTTGAGAATGGTTTAATGTGTATTCAGACCACAATAGCATGAGTTATATCTTCTCTCAGAAAGATTTTAACTCCAGCAAAGGCGTTGGGTGGAGTCCCTGCAATACTTTGACATTGACCTTACCTATACCCAGGGAAAAGAGAATGTAGTTCTAGATGCGTTAAGTAAGAAATGTCCATCACATTCTATTAAAGAATCTTCAGAAGAATGGAGTGTGATTTCTCTTTTTTCTCCGTTGAATATTGGAGTTCAAATGAAGTTGGATGAAGTTTCTTTAGCCAGTGTCCATTTGACATTTAATCTTCTCGAGTTAATTCTTCAGGAACTGAAATATGATGATGAATTCTAGAGCATTAGGGAATCTATTTATAGTGGGGAGACCGGGACCCAGTGGTCGTTCTCAAAAAAAGGTGTTTTGTGTTTTCGAAACTGTTACGTTGTTCCCTTAGCGGGAAGGAAGGATGTGATGGGAGGATGTCATAACTCTCATTGGGCTGTGTACCCAGGAACCACGAAGATGTTCTATGAAATGCGGCAACGATTCTGGTGGCCAGGACTGAGACGAGACATTTCTGAGTTTGTATCTCGTTGCTATACGTTCCAGCAGGTGAAATCCGAGCACTATAAACCATCGGGTTTTCTTAAACCACTTACAGTCCCTATATAGACGTGGGATGAAATCTCTATGAAATTTGTGGTTGGGTTACCTCAATCCCAGATGAAGAAGAACATGATATGGGTTGTGATCGATAGACTGACTATGTCGACTCACATTATACCTAATCGAGATACAACCAAAGTTGAGGAGTTTGGAAATATCTATGTGAAAGAAGTTGTTCTCTTTCATGGAGTTACATATGCTATAGAATCTGATAGGGATCCTCGGTTTACTTATCGCTTTTAGAGGGGCCTTAAAAAGGCACTGGGATCTGAGGTCCGTTTGACCATGGATTACCATCCAAAGGCAGATGGCCAGATAGAGAGATCTATTCAGATCCATGAGGATATGCTCCTCGCATGTGTTCTCGACATTGGTGGGTCTTGGGATGATCATCTAGGGCTAGTTGAGTTTTATTATAACAACAGTTATCAATCTGCGATCAAAATTTCTCCTTTTGAGGCTTTGTATGGCCGCCCTTGTAAATCTCATTTATGTTGGTCGGAGATTGGTGATTGCTCTTTGGTTAGACAGAGTTTAGTCCAAGAGACGATAGCTATGATCTAGTTGATTTGTCAGAGAATGTTGACAGCACAAAGTCGGCACAAGTCTTATTCTGATCTTCGCCTTAAAACATTAGAGTTATCAGTTGACGACTAGGTGTTTTGGAAATTTCACCCCGATTATGTCACTGACATCTTGCGAGGCTAGGGAAGCTTGCTCCTATTTTCGTAGGACCTTCTGAGGTTGTTGGTATTGTATGGAATGTTTCTTACCGTCTAGATCTACCACCAATGCTAATGTTGATACATTACGTGTTCCATGTATTGCAGCTGTGAAAGTATCACTCAGATCCTTCTCATGTTGTGAGCTTGAGTAATATTGTGATTGAACAGGATTTATCTGTGACTGAATGACCAGTTAGGGTTTTTGATTTTTAGACCATGTTACTTCGTCGGAGAACGATACCTCTAGTTCATGTACTATAGCATCATGGTTCTGATTCTCATGAGACGTGGGAATGTTAGGCACTAATAAGAAATCAGTGGCCTCATCTTTTTAACGTGGACGTTTCTTCATAGAATTTCTGGGGACAGAAATATCTTATTTTGGGGAGGTTGTAACATCACGTTATGTTTCCATGTACTTTTGATATTTCTATAAACCTCTTTTTTGGATTAGTGACTTGGTGGTGCATTTGGGTGAACATTTAGGTAAAACAAAAGGGCAATGGCTTGTTCACAGTTTGCACACGGTTTGACAAACCGTGCGACTAAACCATGCCAAAGAAGCAGCACTGGACAGAGAGGTACACACGGTGTGCACATGGTTTGATGAACCGTGTGACCAAACCGTGTGGGCTGTGTATCTTTGGACAGTGTGGTCTGCATGGTGTGTGCATGGTTTGACAAATCATACGCCTCTTCCCAGGTAAACGGTACATGAGGTTTTAAATTCTGTATTTTTCTTTTAAAACCACTCGAACCCCCGGGACATCCATAATTTTGAACTTGTCTCGGTCTGGAATAATTTTTGTTCCTTCCAGAGCCTTCTAGAGAGATTCAAAGGCGATCCGAACATCTTTCTTTGATATTGAAGGCTCAGATTGAAGATCCTCTCTCTTCTTGGTAATTGGATTTCATCTCATTGTGTTTCTTGTTTATTCCTCTATCATTCCTTGATATTTTCATGGGAGATTTCCTTTTCATCCATGGATCTAACATATGAGATGAGATATAGATCTAGGATTGTGAGTCCAGATCTAGTTTTGCAAAATCTTGATTCCTTTGATCTTAATTTTGGTTTAAAGGATTTAGATCTATTTTTTGATCGATGTCATTGTGCCGCTCGGTTTTTGGGGTTTCACGTTGGGCTAACTCCAGTTAATAAATTAAGGTAGGTGGTTTCGTCCCAACTTGACAAATTGATAAAATTTGTAATTTCTTGATTTATTTCAATTGTTGATTTAAATTCAATTGCTAAAATTTTATTTCAATTAATTGATAAAAACTCGATTCCATTGAATTGAGATATTTGAAATTGTTTTTTCATAGAAATTTGGGAAAACCCCCAATTCCATTGAATTGGCTGTGTTTATGGAAATTGGCTGATTTAAATTGTTTAATTTAAATTGTGGATTTTATGGAAATGATGTCAATTAAATTGATGGATTTAATTGTGAAATGAATTTTTTAATGATGGAATTGGTTTTGAATGGATTTCAGACAAATGAAAATGGCTTAAAAAGGATTTGATATAAACCCATTAGTTTTATCTTGTGGAAAGGCATGTTTTTAATAAAACCTATTTTGGTTTAAAATGGAATGAAATTGGAACTTTTTGAAATGGGAGAATGGGATTGATCATATTTTAAGAATTCTTAAAATAGTTTGCCCATCATTTATGAGCGCATGCAAGCCTTAGGTAGTTAGTGAGTTACTTGGATACACTCTAAGCTACGACAACATTCTAAAACATACATGACGCGGGTCACATCCCTGACGGGTTGGTGACGAGTCTCCTATGGCCAGTGTGGGAGGGACGTGTGTATACAAATTTTTCTGAGTTCATAGAGAGAGTGTGGAATCCTATAACTGGTTAATACTATCATAACATTTGGCATATGACCATGTTGCTCGCTTGTTTATTAATATTTGAGATATAATAGTATGCCAATATTTGTGAACTGCATTACATGCCTCTTGAATATATATAAATTTTTTAATATAAATGTTTTACATAAGACATTGTTTTAGAAATATTCCATCAATTGTAAATCCTTTGCTTAAAATATTTATTTCCATCATTTAAAAATGTGTAGCTTATTTCCATAGAAATTTATATTGAATTGCCAAACCTGTTTATATGAAAATTGATATCTTTTATCTAGATAATCTATATTTGGAATCTGTTAAGGAATCATTGGTGGTATCCTACTGGAATTTGTCTCACAACCTACTTTTGAAATCAGGTGTTTGTATACTTTCTTCTTCCATGATCGTGCAAAGGGATGAGACCTCATGGAGGTGTATCCAGCTGTTGATATCTGGATTTTGTGAGTTTTTTTGCTTATTTTGACGATTTTTAGTACTTCATCTATAGTAATTTGAGCTTTTATGCCTCTTTGTATTCTGGTACTTTACTCCCGGTGGATTTTCTTTTGTTTTCATACTATCTTGTTTCTATTGCTTCTTCATTCTTGTGAAAAAATAGTTCCCACTTGTATGTCGTACGACGCCAGGTGCTTGTCACCGAACCGTGGGGATCGGGAAGTCCCTTCAGGATATGTCAGGTCCAGTTCGGTTAATGGGATACCAGGGTACACGTGCTGGATCGTGATAGTTAAATGTGTTTACTTTTATTTTTATCTTATACCCTATACTAGGATGGGTACTGATGGTGTTGTTTTTGGGAATGAAGGGGAGAAAAAGGATGATTGTTGACTACAGGCTTGGTAGATGTCAAGTATATGGCCTACATGCCATGTACATTATCTACACATCATGTACTAGACCATCACGATGTGTTTCCTTTCTAGTTTTGAAAAAGAACAATGTATTACACATCATGTACTTTTCCTACATGTCATGTACTAGCCTATAAGGTTTGTTAAAAACGGAGTATGTGACCTCTCATATTTTTATGTAAAATATAATTCCTTAATTTTTAGAACCCAAATACCATCTATTACAGGTTTTGAGATTTAGAAGCCATCCGGACCCCAATTCGAGCATAGTTTGTCTCGTCGGAACCACATTGATACGTACTTGATTCCATTTTAGTCATTCATCTTTATTCAGAATAATAGCTACACTATTTGGATCCAGGTTCATATTCCATAATATCCCATTCTTCATCCCTTATTCATATTTCTTACATATTTGGATGAATTAGGAAATGATACTCTATGAGATATATACTATTAATGCATGGTTGGCAGTCTATAACATCCTTTGTCATTTTGGGTTCCTTTCTAGAATTCATCCATTTCTCCATCTGTCCTACATTCTGGAGAGGCCACAATTTTGAGTGAGTTACTTGTAGTAGTAGTAGATGGACTAATGAGGTTTTCCATAGGTTCCATTTAGATGTGTTAGCACCCATTTCTATATTCAAGGTCACTGAAGGGGTCTATCGTAAGAGAATCTCATTTTAATTCACGTTATAAGAACTAAAGGGGTGTTTGCTTGTTCTATTCTTGTTTGAGGAAGAACATTAGATACCTTGATGTTTTATTTTTTCTATTTTGGTAATATACTACATCTTTTCTTAGTGATATCTGGTTATGCCATTATTTTTTATTTTATCTAGGATTGTTAAATGAATTTATGGGTGGGTATACCGATAAAATGATAAATTTAATGTTAAATTGATTATATGGGATGATTTTTCCCATTTGATTTGTAGTTAATATATGTCTTCTAAGAATGGGTACACTCAATGATTGAGCATGTTGATGTTAGTGGGTATACTCTTGAGTAATGACTACTTTAAATTAAATGATTAATGTTTTATGGTTGGATTTAAATGATTCATAGATTCCATGGTCTTCCCTCCATGGTTCTAGAACATGGTAGAGGATGTCTTGGGTTGATTCTAGCCCCTGAGTCTTGATTATGTGGGATGCATCAGGCCTTACTACGGCATGGATCTGGCTTTCTTGATATCATGTAGGACAAGCCATTTCCATGAATCCAAGACACAACTAGTGCCTAATCATGTTTCCACTAGATCCCCCAGGGGACTCAATGGGATTACTCGGACATGAACCTTGTTTGCAGCCTGTCATGGCATAGATTTATTACATGGATTGCCCAGTATATTACACCTTGGGCACAAAACCTGGGGTCTAATTTTAACTATACGTTGTGGTCGTGGGATTATATTTTTCACTATATATCATGAATGTGGGATTGTACATTTCACTATATGGTGAGGTCAAGGGATTCTTCAATTTTTCATATGGCGTGGTTGTGGATTACATGTTAATGATGGATTTATATTGTGGCTGTGAGACTTGTTTATTGTTTATATCTACCTTGTTAGGAAATGAAACTTTTGCAGTGAGCCTTGAGAGAATTTTCTGTACTTCTTGTTGTTTTAGACTTATTCCAGGGGCATACACACTTTCTTTAATAAATTATTTACACACATCAAAACATATTATATTGTTGTTAGAACTATATAGGCATGGGTGGTTTCCTACTATGATTTTTATTTCAAACCCTGTTTGGGCCTCCCTGGGGACCCAAATGGATTATAACTGTATAGTTAATGATAGGGGAAAGTGCCCTGGTGTATGTTGATAACTGTGGCATTAGATAAGTGGAGCATAAGACCTAGCTTAGGCTTGAGATGATGAGATATCTTTTTGACCATTAGTTCTTTATGGGATAATTGTATTGTATCATATTTCCATGTACTACATTGGATACTATATAGATACTTGTATAATCTACATCATTTTTATATGAAACATTTATGGTTATTGATATGTATTCATGACTTTCCTTACATTCAATTGAATACTATTTACTTCTCTCCTGCTATTTATTATTTATTTGACTACCATTGTGATACTTGAGTAATGAGGCCATAGACTCCCCAATAGCTCACCTAGGACCATTCTATTAGTCAAAATCCACTTCTATTTGAGGAGATGTGCTTGAGACCATATGGTCAACCTGTCTCGAGGCACCATAGTGTGGAATCCATGTTTGGGACATTCAAAATTGGTATCAAAGGATGTTTATTTTCATCTTTCACATACTATTTGGAGACATTAGATAGGGGTATTAAGGAAATAGAGTTTAGTAAACAAAATTCTCAGGAGTAGCTACCACTTGTATATAGAGAAGCTAAATTTCCTCGAATTGATTTTATTAAGGATTTTAATTATCACAGTTGATTCCATTTCAGCCTTTGGTGACCCACTTAATTTATACTATTACTATCACTGTAATTGTGGGTTATATTTCTATTTCAAACTAAATAGATGTGGGTATCCATATTTTACTTATTATCGGAACTTATTAGAGAGTCACAAGACATTCATTTTTCATCCATTTTTTATGAATTAGTACTTTCATGTTGTGGTGATAGTTAACGTGATAGTTTCTCCTATTTTTATTCTAGTTGGGTGTAGTACAGAAATGAGATAAATCATCATTCCATTCTTAAGGAAGTATTAGCACTTAGGAATTGTGAAATGATACCACGAGGGAATGGAAATGCTAAATGAACATGATATATGTATGTATTGTATGGGCATCAATCATTTGTTCATGTGGTGTTATGGGTCCATTTGGATCAGAATTTTGGGGACCATCAGTTAACTCATTTTAATAAAAATATGTTAAATGAAAATTTAATGGAAAATTGAAATGATGGATAGAGACTTGACTTAGATGTAATTTTTGTAGTAGTCAATGTGCATAGTTTATAGTTATTTTATGAATGTCCTTTATACAATCCTATATATAGGAGAAGTATGTTAGTATGAATTGGTTTATATGAGGGTTTTGACCTCTCATGTGCTTTTGAGTTGTGTGATTTGATGTTTTTCTTACTTAAGTCCTGTGTTTTGAATTATAGATACAATCATCCATGATGAACTCTTGTAGTATTTCACTAGAAAGGAAATGAACACACTTCAGATACAGTGGTCCATGGTCTCCCAGTTGGTCATCCATTAGTTCCAACTACCACACCATGATCTTTTTCTAGACATAGGTGTTGAGGCATAGTTCCACAAGGGGTTTATTCATTATATGTAAATGTTCCAGGGAGCACCACAGTCAACCTACACTATGGATTAACTGACATGGGTGTTCTAGTAGTAGAATTTTTCTATATTAATAACATATGGTGGACCATAGGATACATATATGTGTATGGAGACCACATTATAAATTTTATTTCATTAGGAGATGCCTCCATAGATGAGGTTCAAGCTCATGACTTACATGATACGTGGTGTGGAAAAGTACTATGTGGCATTTTAAACAGGGATGGTGGGCTATATAATATTGGATGGGATGAATTATAAACCCTTTTCTTTGAATACATTAACCTTGTGACTCTGTGTGTACATTGAGTCAGTAATTTCATGTCTCTAGAGTAGGGAGAGATGATAATTATGGAATACTCGTCATGATTTATAATGCTTCAGCATTTTGCACTAATGTGTCTTACAGATGAGCTATCTAAGACTAGGTACTTCGAGGAAGGTATCATACTTGATATGAAATACCATGTTGACGTGTCCAGGTTTCTATCTCTCATTGATATTGTGAATCATGCACTGATTATAGAGTGGAACCTGAGGGAAGATGGGGGTATAAAATAGGGAAATTATTTTTCTCTCCCGAATGGATCTATGAATTCTGGAAGGAATCTACATTTAGAGGCTTCCCATTAATGGAGTTCTAGTCAGGTAGTGGCTGTAAGAATCCTGGTGAATTTCCATCAGTGTTGTAGGTGTAGCGACAAGAAAAATTAGAGTCTCCACGAACCAGCCTATTATAGAGGATGCAGAAGGATGGGGCACATGGAAGATTTTATTCAGACCTTTACTCAATCTATGAAGGGATGAATTTATTATCCAAAATCATGTTCATGAGATGGTTCATAAGCTCCACAATAGACTGGGATCTGGAGTAGTGTAGGATGGTCAACCCCATGTAGTAGAGGTCATGGATGTGGTATCCATACATTAGGTTCTCAACGATAGCATGGTGGATTTTCTCAGGGTAACTAGGAAGGTTCATAGGTTTGTGGTACATGCCATTTTATGTATTATATTATAACCAACTGGAGTAGGATGTAGAGAATCTTTAGTGAGTGTTATGATCTTAGTAGATTCTACTATTTCATCTTCTCTTTTCGATATAGTTGCAACACAAAATTCTATATATGCATGGGGGGGGGGGGTTAAAATACTTGGTCTTGTGGATTTTAGTTCTGATGTTTTTGAAGCTATACACACCATTGCTGTCAGGAAGGTTGATGTGCACCAGTGTTGGGAGTGTCCTCTTACGTTTGGTGGGTGTCACACTGTTTGGGATCATTATGTCCTCGAGATGATAGGGTATGATGCCATTTTTGGGATGGACTGGTTATTATCCAATCATGCATACATTGACTACAATCACTAGAGGGAGACATTCACATCACCAGAGGGTGTGTTGTTTATCCACAAGGGTTAATTTTCTATGTTACATCATTAAAAAAATGTGGATTTTTACATAAATCTAGTGTCAGGAGATGCACTGGTATCCATTCCACCTTATGTGATGGCTATGACAGAGCTGTAAGAGCTCTAGAGGTAGCTAGAGGATTCAGAGGGGAAGGGGTTCAATCGACCCTATAATTCACCATGGTGTTCTCCAATACAATATGAGAAATTGGAGGATAGAACTCATAGTCTATGTGGGTATTATTGGAAACTAAACCAGCTGACATTTGTAAAACATTATCCCTAACCACATATTGAAAACCTATTTGATCTGATTCAAGGATATCATGTGTTATTGAAGATTTACATGAGGTCTATATGTCACCAGGTATGTTTTGGACCTGTAGACATACCTCATATAGCCTTTCGTTGTAGGTATGGGTTGTATGAGTATCTAGTTTTGTCGTTCAGTGATAAAGGACATGTTGGGATCATGCATCCTGAATTTTTGGGTCACATGGGATAGTCACATTCTCCAATTTGAGTTCTCTTAGAAAAACTATTATTAAGCGATGATACAGATAACACCTTATGAGGATTTATATGGTAGGTCATTCCGTTCTCTATTATATTGGTTAGAGTAAGGAGATGCATCTTTACTGGGACTGTTTCTCATACAAGGAACTTTTGAGAAGGTCAAATTGATTCGTATATAGATGGATAATGAGTAGTCTTGTCCAAAATAATACATCGATCGTCGCAGGATTCCCTATAGAGTTCAAGGTCAGGGATTAGGATTTCTTGTGTGTTTCACTGAGGTTATGGCCCAAGAGGATCCAGACACAAGGTAATATTTCCCCAAGATATGTCATGTCGCGTGAGATTCTGGTGAGATTCAGGTTAGTTACCTATCAATTAAAGTTACCTCAGAAGTATTGATCCATGTAAGACATCTTCCATGTATCTCATCTGCACAACTAACACATAGACACAACTCATGTTTTTGAGCCAGAGGTGGTTGACCTTCGTTTTGTTGGTATCCTTTGTGAAGCATCTAATTCATATCATTGACCAGATCATAATGGTTCTTTGAGGTTGGACAATTCCTATAGTATGGGTTCTATGATAACACATCATTTTACAAGATGAGAATTGGGTTGGGATACCGACATACATTCTCAGTGGCTTGATTTGTTCTTACATGAGAATTGACCACCCTTCAGAGAGAAATTATGTGACGAATTGATATAAAGGGGAAATATTTTATGATTTTTGGGTTTCTTAAAGAAACGATCTATCCATTATGGTTAAATTTTTTATCTTTCATTTTTTATAGACCGTAATATAGGTTATAGGCTGGTATTTTTTTGGGCAAGTATGAAAAAAAGTTTGAATTTTGGCTATAGGCCAGGTACACGCCATGTACTTGGCCTACATATCCTGTAATTTTCCATCACGATGTGTATCCTTTCTGGTTCAGAAAAATATATTATTCAGCACCTGTCGTGTACTTGGGATACAAATCGTGAATTGTACCTACTGGTTTTTTTAAAAAGGGATGGAGTAGCCTCTCATATTTTGACATAAAACAGGATCATATTGTTTTTTGTTATCCAAAAACCATCTTATATGGGATTTTAGATTTAGAATACATCTGGACTCTGATCCAAATGTGGATTCTCTCATTGGTACCATGTCGGTAAGTAATTGATTTGTTTTTATCATTTCATGATTATTTGGAACAACGACTCTTCTATTTGGATTTATGCTAATGTTCCCTAGTATCTCATTCTTTATTTGTTGTTTATATTTCATCCAAAACATGAAGAATTAGGACATGATATTAGAAAAGTGTCTACTACCGAGGTGAGGTAGGTGTTCAATACATCCCTTTGTAATTTCTATTACATTTCAGGCATTCATCCATTTCTCCAAAAGTCATAATTTCTATAAAGGCCTCATTTTTTAATGAGTTTCTTGTAGTAGTTGTTTTCAGACCTAGTGAGTTTTCCCAAAGGCTCTATTTTGGTGTGTTGTCACCTGTTTCTCGATTTAAGTCCTCCCAAGGGGTGATCCCTAAATAAATACCTTTTTAGTAACTTTCATATCCTCTGAGGGGGTGTGTTCTTGTTGTTTGTAGTATGAGGAAGAGCATTAGAAGCCTTAATGGTTGGTTTTATCTACTTAGTAGATGTAATTCATCCTTCCTTGTGATATCTAGTTATTCCATGCATGTTTAATTTTACTAGGAATTATAAATGGAGAATATGGGTAAGTATAACTATAAAAATGAATAATGGCATAATACATGGATTATATGGGAGGGTAGGCCAATAGGATTTTTAGTTGATAAATGGTTTCTATGAGTGGGTATACACATGGATTTTTTGTGTTGATGTGAGTAGGTATACTCCCATGGAATAAATGCTTCAAATCGAAATATAAAAAAGTTAATGTTTTGATTGAATGGGTTGGTAGATTCCTAGGAATGTTCCCCATTGATCTAGAATGTGGTACTAGATGCCTAGGTTTGACTCTTCCCCTTGGGTCTTGATTCTATGGGATTATTTAGGCTTTTCTAACCTAAGGATCCGGCTTGATTGGGATAATATAGGAAATGTCATTTCCATGGTCCTAGGACCCCAACCAAGACCTATCTAAGTTTCCACTGGGACACCCATGGGACTCAAAGGTAATCCTTGGACAAGAATCATAGATATGACCCTTCATGGTCAAGATTTATTACACAGATTCCCTATAATGATACACCTTGGATCCAACCCTTCGCATCAAATTTTCAATGTACGACGTGGCTGTGGGGTTCTAATTTTTAATATACGGTGTGGCTGTGAAATTGTTCTTTTCACTATATAGTTGTGCCAATGGATTTTTAAATTCATTATATAGCATGGTTGTGGCTTACATGGTAATTATGGATGTACAAAGTGTCTATGAGGCTTGTTAAATATTTATAGCTTATTTATAAGGAGTTGACTCTTTTTCCGTGATCCTTGAGATGTTGTTTGGTACTTATAGTTGTTATAGACTTATTTCATGCCAATATAAAAATACATTAATGTTTTTTTACACTTTTCAGCACATTGTATATTTCTGTTAGAAATGTATAGACCAGGGTGGTTTCCTACTGGGATGTTTATCTCACACCCAGTTTTGGCCTCCATGGGGATCCAAACAGATATATTTTTGTAGCTAATTATAGTATAAAACTCATTGGTACAAGTTCTTGACTCTGGCTTTGTAGAAATGGATCAGGGGACCATGCTGAGGCTTGTGATGCATGGATACGTTTACAGTTTTATTTATTTGTAGTATAATATTATTGTATTGTATTTTTATGTACTTATTTGGATGAATTCTTGATAATTTTATCATCTCCATCATTTTGTATTTGATACCCTTATAGTTATTAAAATGTATTATTTTCTTGTTTTACTTTCAGTTTATTACTATATTCTATTTATTTTATGTTTGACTTTTGATGAGATACTATAGTAATGAGGGCATAGTCTACCCACTGAATCACTGAGTCCCTCACTGTTAGTAGGAAGCCTATAGAATTTGGGGAGATGTGCTTGAGGACATATGGCCAAGGAATCTTTGGGAACCATAGGGTGTATTCTAGGTCTAGGATGTTACAGGTATAGTTAGGAATTAGTTATACTAATGTTAAAATTTTCTTATATATACAGACACACACACTATAGATCTATCATGATACCAACCAAACTGAGGTTGAAATTGAAATACAAATGACATCAGTCCGGGCGATAGTAGTATAATATACGCAAGAAAGATAATTTTATAAACTATTTGATGGATGTTGATATGGATATTTCATTACCATATTATAAACAAAAATCATATTATTTACAATATACAAAGGTAGTTATATCATTATAGTTTAATAAAAATAAAAGCAGGTGGAGAAATAAATAAATTAATGATTCACGTTGATGAACACTACTTATTATTTGAGTACCCCCTTAGTTTTTCAATAAATACATTAATGAAAATATTTCATTCAAAACAAATTCATCTAGGATTATTTGAGGGTTGTTATTTAATCATGGTTTCGATGAACGAAATATGTTTGAATGTGTTTAGATTATTGGAGAGTGGGTTCCATTTTATATTTGAGTAGGAGGGAATTTTTTTAAATTCCCAAAAGTATTCACTATTTTATGGTTATTAATTCCTCAAGTGTCTCCAATATTGATAATTTATCTGTTTCAAAAATTATACATTCAATAAACACCTCCAGAAGATAATAAAACAGATTTTGTATAGTTTTTTTCCTTAACTCCTATGTTTTCTTATTTTTAACATTTAATCATTATAGAAGCATGTTTTATAAAATTATTTATTTATAAATCAAGAAAATAATTGTAACACCCCAAGATTCCAGGATATATTTCCTTTTGAATAAATCAATAGATTGCATTGTACACAACATCGAGACTCTAACACCCCACAACCAATCAAGGTAGTCATTATGAATAGTAATACCCACTATTTGAAATTTTATAAATTTTATCTCTCAAAATGGACTTCATTTTTAGATTCATAATATCGAATTTAGCCTCGGGTAAAATTTTGGTACATTTCAGATAACTTTTATATTTTGATGAATAGTGAAAATTACTAAATTTTTATTAAAAACAACTTTTTTAATCAAAATAATTAATTGTTATAAATTGTGAATTTGAGTGGTTCTGAAGTATATTTAGAATATATTTATACTATTTAATACAATTATTGTCATTGGACATAATTTTACAATTAAACCGAACATAAACAAGTGTCAATATTTTGATAGTTATAATTTCTTAAAAACACTCTTTTTGTTTGGACAATGGGAATTAAATTTAAATTAATTTCTGACACTTCGGTGATTTTAATTTGGAAAAATGGACTCCATATTTGGAATCAGGATGTCCAAATAGTGTAAATAGGTAACTTTTATTTTTAGAAATTTTGAATAATTACTTCAGTAAATATTTTATTTACCATGGTTAAAGGGTAAATCCGGTAAATAATGGTAACAAATAATATTATAATAATAATAAATTACCCTAAAACGTGTCTTAACCCTATTGGTTGAATAATTTCAGAACATTATCATATTTTGGGTGATTTTGGGACCCCATGGATCCACTTGTATGTGATAATGACACTTTATATTCATTACGTTAAAGTAAATACAAAATAACATAAGCATATACCTTTTAGAAAAACAATTATTACATAGGGTTATATATATTATATATTCAACTATAAATATTAATTATAAGTGTAAAAGGATTTCATACATAAATGTATTTTATTTATAATTTTTAGACATTGAAAAATTAAAAATATACATGACACAATAATGATGAAATATTTTCCTTATTAATGAAAGAATCAAATAATTGGTATTATAAATGTTAAAAAAATATAATTTTAAAGATTTGATGACATATAAGGATTATAATGGAAAATATGACATGTTAGGAATGATTAAATGAATTTTATTTTAATTAAAAATGTTGTTAATATTTTAACAAAAATCAATTATCAAATATTGTCAAAATTGACTTAAAATGTTTTTAAAACAAATATTATATTATTAATTGATATTATTTTCCTAAAAATCTATGGTTCGTCCATAAAACATATTTAATTATAGTGTATAATTAATGGACCAATATGGGGTCTCTTGGATGTATAGAGTAAGTTTATTAACTATATATTATAAAAATACAAAGTGACATGGTAAGTGTTAAACTAATTAACCAAGAGTTAAAACTAAAAGATAAGGTTAATATAATGACCCAAACATGTATAAAATAAATTGGTTGAAAGGATTTTGACCCATCCCCACCTTATAATTTTAATAATCAATATTGTAGCCATTATAAAACGAATATGAATTTTTTATAAATTAATACTTTATGTTTTTTCTAAAGAGCCACTACTCCCCCTTCTAAAAGGACACAACTTCTAACCAATTATTTACACCTTCAAAGCCTTTTGGTACGGCCAACCCCTGCCCAAATACTCTCCAAACATCCCTCACTTCAAACTATAGGCCTTAGTTGGATCAGAAATCCAACATAAGGAGCTCTTTTGATCAAATCAAAAGGAAGAACCCGAAGAAGAGGAGGTTAACCTACCCTCAACCAAGGAAAAGTACAAGGTTAGGGGTTTTCATCTCACTCTTTATTCCCATGAGATTCATGCCATATTACCACTATTACCTTTTTTGTGGTGTATGTAATTACCATAATTGTATTCTTTGTGTAATACAATTTAATTTAAGTATATTTACATATTCATTGAATGATACTTCTTTCATGGGGTGTATGTTTCATAAGTTATCAAATTGGTAAGGGTTATTTCACAATCTCTTCATTATCTGAGGTTGTTTATACGTAATTATATAATGGGACCTCCTTATCATCCACATCCATGTTTCTTAAAAATGTATTTCAAAATATTCTTACTATTTTACAGAATATGGGTTAAAGTCAGTTATTCCCATTATTGACTTTTTATAAGATGTTTATAAAGGAATATTTAGGTCATTTTCCAAACAAGGTCCTTTTTAACCTTTTGGATAGAATTAAGGTAAGAATGTCTTTATAACTTATACGGCGGGTGCAGATATTTTCTGCCATTATAAAATCATTGAAAGCGTTCCTTACAAGCTTATAAGAATATTTTCAAAGTAAAATTTTTCTTTTATAATTATGTGACTTTTAAATGATTTCAAAAAAAGAGATATTTATCTCAAATGGTTTTGATTTCATCTATGTAAACATCCTTTGATAAATTTTACACTTGTTTTCAGTTGATTTATAATGATAAACGTATTCTATATTGTATTTAAGGTTTTGTGATATGTTTGACTATGGATGAGTTATTTTTATTCAATTAATGTTTTATAATTAATGTTTTTGCATTTCGTATGCTATTTTTAATACAAATGTTTACGTTATCTGTCATCCTCTTCTTAAGATGAATGTGTTGGAATAGTTTGTTCCGTGTTGGGGTCTGGTTACATCAGACCCTCCGGGTTAGTGTCTGGTTATTAGAGGCACTTCGGGTTGGTGTCCGGTTATTAGAGGCACTCCGGGTTGGTTTCCGGTTATTAGAGGCACTCTGGGTCGGAGTCCGGTTACAGAGGATCTCTGGGTTGGGTTCGGGTTACAGTTATCCCTTATGTCTTAGCAAGAGGCCGTGACACAGAAATTAATGTTTGACATTATACATTCCCTTGTTATGAACGTGGTTATTGATATTTCATGTGATTATTCGATTAGTAGAATATCCATGTGAATAATTAAATGGAATTATTTCATTTTATATTTTCCATATTATGATGAAGTTGAAGTTTAAAATGATTTTGTTTTTGTTATACATTAACTTAAATGTTCATTTTTATTTATTAAAGTTTCCGCTGTAATGTTATCCTTACTGAGAATCTAAGATCACCCCTTTCTATGTCTTATTTTTTCAAGGATTCCAAGAAGTAATTTTTGAATGACCTACAGGAATAGTATGAGGGGATATGATGAAAAGATGTTGTTGTAGTTTTTTTTTACTTTATGATGTAATGTAAGACTTATAAATATATCTAGTTTTTTCAGGACTACTAAACTAATCATTCCTTTGAGACTTGATATTTTGTGTTCATGCCAATGTTATGTAATAATGCACTGACTCTAGGTAACTGGGATCAGAATGTTATAGTTGGTATCAGAGGAAGTTTATTAAAAAACCATGGAAACTATATTTAGATAAACTCTGATTAGAGAACATATAACTAATATGGACATTGAGGATTAGTATAGAATAACATCCTAGAATTTTGGTATTGTAGAGATTTTTTGAGTTTTCCGAGAAATACATCCCTGTTTGGATATTAGCAGGTAGAGGCGGCTCTGGCACAGATGTACCTAGGGGTAAAACCCAAAAACACCACATTGAGCTAAACTCAAACGGGAACTGGTGCACGACCATGGGCTTTGCTACACTCTTGGTTACTACACTCCCGGGGGATATGCTTAGGATAATTCTCATTTTCCTTACAAACCATTATTAATGGTTTATGAGTATATACTTCCTCATAGAATAATTTTTTTTTTATGATTATGGGTTATATCCATAAACTGTTGAATTTATGTTAAGTGTTTTAGAAGTTTGGAATTATATATATCGATTCATAAACTAATCTAGTTTATGCCATTGTTTAGAAATGGCACCAAGTGGAAGTAATGGAAACCGTATCAATTCACGCACCCCATATAGGGATTTCCCTCCTGCTCAAGATAATTATAGTGGAGCTAGTGATGCAACTGGTGTTGAACTACTAATCACCATACTGGGACAACTCACTCAGGTTGTGAATAACAACCTTACCCGTATGGAGCACCCTAATCCACAGCATGGATGATCAATGTTAGATCCGTTCATAAGGAAAAAACCACCAACATTCAATGGGAGTAAAAATCCCTTAGTAGCTGAAAAATGGATAAATTCCTTAGAGAAAATATTCCATGCCGTGTGGTGTTCTGAAAGAGAAAAAGTTATCATGGTAGTTTACCACCTAACTGGAGATGATGATCAATGGTGGTCATTTATTCAAAACATGAAGAAAGATGATGAAGTATCAAATATGGAATGGAGGGAGTTTAAAGATCTATTTTTAGAAAAATACATTCCACATGACCATCGAGCAGATTTGGAAAGGAAATTTCTGAGTATGAGACAAAAGGAGGATGATAATGTCACAAAGTGTGAGGCTGACTTTACAAGGTTAGCAAGGTATGCTGGAGATTATATACGTAACCAAATAAGTAAGATTGATCTTTTCTTTGATTTCTAAAATCCATTTCTTCGTCAATCATTGATCTCACAATCCTTCTCGTCGTATGAAGACATTATCTCATGTGATATCAAGATAGGAATTGAATTCTCTAAATCTTATGACAATAAAGTAAAGAAAGAGAAGAATAGAATGATGGAGTGAGAGACAGATAAAGGAAAAAAATGGAATGAATTATTTTCTATTATGTGAAAATTGTGGGAAGAAACACCCTGGTACTTTCCTAAAAGGAATGTGAGTTTGTTACAAATGTGGAGAAAAAGGTCACCAGACTCGTGACTGCAATGTAATGAAGGAGGATATCAATTTTGAATGCTACAATTGTAGTGAAATGGGGCATTATGCAAATGAATGTCCTAAGGGTCATGGAAACATACCTCCGAAAAGGTGAAGGGTTGAAGGCCAAGCATATGTTGTTACTACAGTTGAATAGGAATGATTAATGTATCTGTATTTTTGGACTCAAGGATAATATTCTGGTTTTGAGAATAACCTGATATTTATAAGGATTTTACTGAAGTAATTGTTGTTTTCATTAAGGTTTTAATATGACTAAGGTAATCATATTTTCAGTATGTGCCGATAAGAGAAACATTACTCTATTTGGATAATCTGATGTTGCGATTGATTTCTAAATTTAGATACCTTTTACAGAGACTCAAGACAGAGGTACATTGGATAACTATACTGTTTTGGAATGGATTAAGTTGAAATTTGGATATTATTTCTCAAGGTTAAATCATTTCTTATGATTAATTTTGGAATATTATGATAATATAGTTTTAGGAAAAGGACAACCTACAGGTCGGGAGATAACCCGTCGCGTCGGACAAAACTCTAGGAATTGAACCGACAACCATAGTGCGACAAGCCTTTATTACATACCACTCGCCTACAAAAATTCCCTAGTTATTAAAAAAAAACTTTTTATTATAATGGTATGTGTTAATTATTTGAACCTTATACTATTAGGATAAATATATAATTTTTGAGTTCTATTATCTTTTGGTGTGAATGTTGAATTTGTGGTATAAATTAATTGAAGGATGAATACTCTACTTGTCAGATGTATATATATATATATATATCTTATTATATGAAGAAATTAATTCTTTAGGGAAGGTATATTAAGACCAAATATGTGTAATCCTAATACCTTATGTTTTGTTTAACTGACGATATTTTAAATCATCATAGATTGATGTGTATGAGTCCCTCAATTCTATACATGTTTGTGATTGATGACCTCAATCACTCCCTATAAATATTTATGTTTTTCCTATAATTACATGTCTATAATTTCCACCAATGTTCTCCTATTAGAAACCCTAATTTGGTGGTGACATTCTAATTTCCCTTTCCCGCTTATTAAAACTAAATTTTATTAACCATATTCTGATATGGGTTTTCCACAAAGGTATTTCAATTTTCAACCTTTTATTTTCAAAGAACAATTTCAAATTTTGAGGACGCAATTATTTGAAGGAGGGGATAATGTAGCACCCCATGCTTCCATGATATGTTTCCTTTTGAATAAAGAAATAGCTTGCATTGTACGCAACTTCAAGACTCTAACACACCGCAACCAATCAAAGTAGCTGTTATGAATAGTAATACCCACTTTTTTAAATATTATAAATTTTATCTCTCAATATGGACTTCATTTTTAAATTTTGAATATCAAAATTATCCTATTGTAAAATTTTGGTAGTTTTCAGATTACATTTATATTTTGATGAATAGTTAAAATTATTAAATTTTAATTAAAAACAACTTTTTTAATCATAATAATAAATAGTGATAAATTATTAATTTGTGTGGTTTTAAAGTATATTTAGAATATATTTTTACCATTTAATACAATGTCTATAATTGGACATAATTTTACAATTAAACCAGACATAAACAAGTTTTAATATTTTGATAGTTATTATTTCTTAAAAACACGATTTTTGTTTTGACAGCGAGAATTAATTTTAAATTAATTTCTGCCACTTCTGTATTTTGAATTTGGAAAAATTCACTCCATATTTGGAATCAGGATGTCCAAATTGTGTAAATAGGTATCTTTTATTTTTAGACATTTTGAATAATTACATCAGTAAATATGTTATTTACCATGGTTAAAGGGTAAAACCGGTAAATAAGGGTAAAAAATAATATTATAATAATAATAAATTACCCTAACACGTGTCTTAACCCTATTGGTTGACAAATTTATGGAAATGATCATATTTGGGTCGATTTTGGGACCCCAAGAATCCACCTATATGCTATAATGACACTTTATATTAATTATGTTAAAGTAAATACAAAATAACATAAGCATATATTTTTAGAAAAACAAATTTTACATAGGGTAATATATATTAAATATTCCACTATAAATATTCATTAGAAAGATAAATATATTTCCTACATAATGGTATTTTATTTTTAATTTTTCGACATTGAAAAATTAAAAATTTATATATGACACAATAATGATGCAATATTTTCCTTATTAATGAATGAATCAAATAATTGGTATTATAAATGTTAAAAAAATATAATTTGAATGTTTTGATGACATCCATGAATTTTATTGGTTAATATGACATGTTAGAATTTCCTAAATTAATTTTATTTGAAATAATAATGATGTTAATGCTTTAACAAATATAAGTTATTAAATTTTGTCAAAATTGACAAAAAAGAGTTTTGAAAACAAATATTATATTATTAATTGATATTATATTTTTAAAAATCTAAGGTTTGTCCAATGGACATATATAATGATAGGTGTTTTATTAATGGACCACTTGGGGTTCGGTTGGATTTATATATTATGTTTCATAACTATAGATTATAAAAATACAAAGTGACATGGTAAGTGTTAAACTAATTAACCAAGAGTAAAAACTAAAATATAAGGTTAATATAATGACCCAAACCTGTCTAAAATATATTGGTTGAAAGGATTTAGAACCATCCTCACCTTAGACATTGAATAATAAACATTGGATCCATAAGAAACTGACTATGAATTTATTATAAATTATTACTTTAAGTTTTTCTTAAAGAGCACCTCCTCCCCCTTATAAAAGGACACTACAACTAACCAATTTTTCACACCATCAAAGGATTTTGGTTCATCCAACCCCTGCCAAAATACCCTCTCACCTTCCCTCACTATAACCTAGGGGCCTTATTTTGATCAGAAAGCTATCCTAAGGATCTCTTTTGATCAAATCAAAAGGATGAACCCGAAGAAGAGGTGGTTAACCTACCCTCAACCAAGGAAAAGTACAAGGTATAGGGTTTTCATCTGACTCATTATTCCCATGAGATTCATGCCATATTGCCACTATTACCTTTTGTTTGGTGTATGTACTGATCATAATTGTATTATTTGTGTAATACACTTTAATTTATTTGTATTTACATATTCATTGAATGATACTTATTTAATAGGGTGTATGTTCCGTAAGTTACCAAATTTGTAACAGTTATATCACAATATCTTCATTATCCGAGGTTGTTTATATGTAATTATCTACTGGGACCACTTTATCATCCACATACATGTTTCATAAAAATGTATTTCGAAACCATCATACTATTTTACAGAATATGGGTTAATGTCATTTTAACCCTTGTTTGACTTTTTATAAAAGTTTATAATGGAATCTTTCCGTCATTTTCCAAACAAGGTCCTTTTTAACCTTTTCGACAGAATTAAGGTAAGAATGTATTTTTAACATATACGGTGGGTGTGGGTATTTTATAACATTATAAAATCTTTGAAAGCTTACCTCACAAGATTATAAGATTATTTTCAAAGTAAATGTTATCTTTTATAATTATGTGACTTTCAAATGATTGCAAAAAAAGATAAATTTCTCTCAAATAGTATTTATTTCATCTATGTCAACATCCTTTGATAAATTTTACACTTGTTTGAAGTATATTTATTATGATACAAATATTCTATATTTTATTTAAGGTTTTGTGATATGTTTGACTATGGATGAGTTATTTTTATGCCATTAATGGTTTATGATTATTGTTTTTTCATTTCGTTTTATAATTTTAATACGAATGATTACGTTATATTTCATCCACTTTTTAAGATGAATGTGTTGGACTAGTATGTTTCGGGTTGGGGTTCAGTTACAGCAGACCCTACGGTTTGGTGTCCGGTTATTACAGGCACTCTGGGTTGGTGTCCGGTTATTAGAGGCACTCCGGGTTGGTGTCCGGTTAATAGAGGCACTCCGGGTTGGAGTCTGGTTACAGAGGCTCTATGGGTTGGGTTCTGGTTACAATTATCCCTTAGGTCTTGGCACGAGGCCTTGACACAGAAATTACTGGTCGGAATTATGCATTCCCTTGTTATGAAAGTGGTTATTGATATTTCATGTGATTATTCTATTAGTATAATATCCATGTTAATAATTAAATGGAATTATTTCATTTTATTTTTTCCATATTATGATGAATATCACGTTTAAAAGGATTTTGTTTCAGTTATAAATTTCCATTAATGTTCATGCTTATTTATGAAAGTTTCCGCTGTACTTTTATCCTTACTGATAATCTGAGCTCACCCCTTTCTATTTCTTATTTTTTCCAAGATTCCAAGAAGTAATTTTTGAATTACCTGTAGAGATAGTATGAGGGGATATGAAGACAAGATGTTGTGGTAGTTTTTTTTACATTATCATATAATGTATGAATTATGAAAATATCTAGTGTTTTCATGACTAATATACTAATCGGTATTTCGAGACTTGGCCTTTTGTGATCATGCCAATGTTATGTAATAATGCACCAACTCTGGGTAACTGGGGTCGGGGCGTTAAAGTAGGTATCAGAGTAATTTTAGTACAAACCATGGAAACTAGATTTAGATAAACTCTAATTAGAGAACATAGACCTAAGATGGACTTTGAGGATTAATATAGAAGAACTTCCTAGAATTTTGGTATTGTAGAGATTTTGGGAGTTTCCCGAGAAATACATTCCTATCTAGATACGAGAAGGTAGAGGAGGCTCTGGCACAGGTGTACCTAGAGGGAAAACCCGAAAAACCACTTTGAGCTAGACTCAAACGAGAAATGGTGCACGAAAACGGGCCTTGCTGCACTCTTGGTTACGACACTCCCGGGGGATATGCTTAGGATAATTATCATTTTCTTTAGAAACTATTATGAGGGGTTTAAGAGTATATAATTTCTCAACGAAAACATTTTTTTTATGATTATGGGTTATATCCAGAAACAACTGAATTTATGTTTAGTGTATTAGATGTTTGGAATTATATATTTCTATTAATAAACTAATCTAGTTTATGCCATTGTTTAGAAATGGTGCCTGGTGGAAGGAATGGAAATAGTATCCATGAATGCACTCCATGTACAGATTTGTCTCCTGGTCAAGATAATTATAGTGGATCTAGTGATGCAACTGGTGTTGAAGAGCTAATCACCATATTGGGACAACTCACCCAGGTTATGAATAATAACCTCACCCGGATGGAGCACCCTAATCCACAGTGTGGAGGATCAATGTTATATCGCTTCATGAGGCGGCAACCACCAACATTCAATGGGAGTACAAATCCCTTAGTAGGTGAGCAATGGAAAAATTACATAGTGAAAATATTCCATTCCTTGGGGAGTAGTGAAAGGGAAAAAGTTATCATGGTAGTTTACCGCCTAACTGGAGATTATGATCAATGGTGGTCATTGATTCAAAAAACGAAGGAAGATGATGAAGTATCAAATATGGAATGGATGGAATTCAAAGATCTATTTTTTGAAAAATACTTTCCACATGACCATCGAGAAGATATGGAAAGGCAATTTCTGAGTCTGAGATAAAAGGAGGATGGGAATGTCACAAAGTATGAGGATGACTTTACAAGGTTATCAAGGTATGTTAGTGATTATATAAGTAACCCAAGAAGTATGATGGATCATTTCATTGATGGGTTAAAACCATTTCTTCGTCGATCATTGATCTCGCAATCCTTCTCGTCGTAAAAAGACATTGTATCATGTGCTATCAAGACAGAAAAGGAATTATCTGATTCATATGACAATAAAGTAAGGAAATAGAATAATAGAACAATGGAGAAATAGACGGATAATGGGAAAACGGGAAAGAAAGATATTCCATTACATGAAAATTGTTGGATGAAACACCCCGGTACTAGCCTAAAAGGAATGGGAGAGTGTTACAAATGTGGAGAAAAAGGTCACTAGACTCGTGATTGTAAGGGAATGAAGGAGGCTGTCAATGTTGAATGCTATAATTGTAGTTAAATGGGGAATTATGAAAATTAATTTCCTAAGCATCAGGGAAACATACCACATATAAGGCCAAGGGATAAAGGCCAATATTATGCTGTTACAACAGTTTAAGTGGAATGATTAATGTATTTGTATTTTTGTACTCAAGGATTATATTCTGGCTATGAGAATAATGTGATATATATAAGGATTGTACAATTGTACTTGTTGTTTTCATTAAGGTTTTAATATGAATAAGGTAATAATATTTTTAGTTTGTGACAATAAGAAAAACATTACTCTGTTTGGATAATCTGATGTTGCGATTGATTTTTGAATTTAGATACCTTTTATAGAGAGTTTGGATAGAGGTACTTCGGATAACAATAATGTTTTGAAATGGATTAAGTTGAACTTTGGATAGTATTGTTCAAGGTTAAAAAATTTCTTATGATTATTTTTGAAATATTATGATACTATAGTTTTATGAAAAGGACAACCTCTAGGTCGGACGATAACCCATCGCGTCGGACAATGCTGCAGGAATCGAACCGACAACCATAGTACGACAGACCTTTATTACCTACCACTAGTCTACAGGAAGTACTTGGTTATTACAAAATATTTTTTTTGTTATAATGGTATGTGTTAATGATTGGAACCTTATACAATTAGGATAAATATAAAATTTCTGAGTTCTATTATCTTTTGGTGTGAAAGTTGAGTTTGTGGTAGAAATTAATTGAAGGATGAAAACTATAATTGTCAAGATGTATATATATATATATATATATCTTATTCTATGAAGAAATTAATTCTTTAGGGAAGGGATATTAAGACAGAAATGTGTTATCCTAATACCTTGTGTTTTGTTGAACTTATGATATTTTAAATCATCATAGATTGATGGCTTTAAGGCCCTCAATTCTACACATGTTTGTGATTGATGACCTCAATCACTCACTATAAATATTTATGTTTTTCCTCTAATTACGTGTTTATAATTTCCACCAATGTTCTCTTATTCGAAACCCTAATTTTGTGGTGGCATTCTCATTTCCCTTCCCTCTTATTAAAAATAAATTTTATTAACCCTATTTCCTATATGGGTTTTCCACAAAGGTATTTCCTATTTTCAACCTTTTATTTTCATATAACAATTTCAAATTGCGAGGAAAAAATTATTTGAAGGAGGGTATAATGTAACACACCAAACTTCCATGATACATTTCCTTTTGAATAAACCAATAGCTTGCATTGTACGCAACTTCGAGACTCTAACACACCACAACCAATCAAAGTAGCCATTATGAATAGTAATACCAACTTTTTGTAATTTTATAAATTTTATCTCTTAAAATGGACTTCATTTTAATATTTGGAATATCGTAATTATCCTAGGGTAAAATTTTGGTACTTTTCGGATAAAATTTATATTCTGATGAATAGCGAAAATTAATAAATTTTAATTAAAAACAACTTTTCTAATAAAAATAATTAATAGTGATAATTTATAAATTTGAGTGGTCTTAAAGTATATTTAGAATATATTTTTACCTTTTAATACAATTTTGTTCATTGGACATAATTTTACAATTAAAACGGATATAAACAACTGTCAATGTTTTGATAGTTATTATTTCTTAAAAACACGTTTTTTGTTTTGAAAGTGAGAATTAATTTTAAATTAATTTTTCCCACTTCTGTGTTTTGAATTTGTAAAAATGGAATCTATATTTGGAATCATTATGTACAAATTGTTTAAATAGGTAAATATTATTTTTAGACATTTTTCATAATTACTCGAGTAAATATTTTATTTACCATGGTTAAAGGGTAAATATGGTAAAGAAGGGTAAAAAAAATAATAATAATAATAAATTACCATAATACATGTATTAACCCTATTGGTTGGTACATGTCTGACCATAATAATATTTGGGTCGATTTTAATACCCCATGGATCCACTAGTATGTGATAATGACACTTTATATTAATTAATTTAAAGTAAATACAAAATATCATAATCATATATCTTTTAAAAAAACAATTTGTACATATGGTTATATATTTTACATTTTCGACTATAAAAATTCAATAGAAAGTTAAAACTATTTCCTACATAATGGTTTTTTATTTATAATTTTTAGACATTGAAAAATTATAAATATATATGACACAATAATGTTGCAATATTTTCCTTATTAATGAAAGAATAAAATAATTGGTATTATAAATGTTAAAACCAATATAATTTGAATGATTTGATGACATCCACGAATTGTATTGGTTAATATGACATATTAGGATTTCTTGAATTAATTTTATTCGAATTAATAATTTTTTTATGATTTTAACAAAAATCAATTATTAAATATTTCAAAATTGATATAAAAGAGTTTTTAAAACAAATATTATATTATTAATTGATATTATATTCCTAAAAATATAAGGATTGGCCAAAGGACTTATATAATGATAGGTGTATCATTAATCGACCACTTGGGTTCACATGGATATATATAGTAAGTTTATTAACAATATATTATAAAACTAAAATGTAACATGGTAAGTGTTATACTAATTAACCAAAAGTTAAAACTAAAAGATAAGGCTAATATAATGACCCAAACCTATCTAAAATCTATTGGTTGAAATGATCTCGACCCATCCTTAGCTTATACTTTTAATAATAAACATTGGAGACATTATAAACTGAATATGAATTTATTATAAATTAGTACTTTAATTTTTTTTCTAGAGAGCCCCTCCCCCCCCTTATAAAAGGTCACCACTTATAACCAATTCTTCACACCTTCAATGCCTTTTGGTTTTGGCAACCCCTGCCCAAATACTCTCTCAACCTCCCTCACTTAAATCTAGAGGCCTTAGTTTGATCATAAAGCCAACCTAAGGAGCTCGTTTGATCAAATCAAATGGAAGAACCCGAATAAGAGGATGTTAACCTATCCTCAACCTATGAAAAGTACTAGGTTAGAGGTTTTCATCTCACTCCTTATTAACATGAGATTCGTGCCATATAGACACTATTACCTTTTATGTGGTGTATGTACTGACCATAATTTGATTCTTTGTTTAATAAACTTTAATTTATGTGTATTTACATATTCATTGTATGATAATTCTTTCATGGGGTGTATGTTTCGTAATTTACCAAATTGGTAAGGGTTATTTCACAATCTCTTCATTATCCGAGGTTGTTTATAAGTAATTATATACTGGGACCCCTTTATCATACACATCCATGTTTCTCAAAAATTTATTTCAAACCATTCTTACTATTTTACAGAATATGGGTTAAAGTAATTTAAACCCTTTTTGACTTTTTATAAGAAGTTTATGAAGAAATCTTTCCGTCATTTTCCAAACAAGGTCCTTTTTAACCTTTTTGACAGAATTACGGTAAGAATGTATTTTTAACTTATACGGTGGGTGCGGCTATTTTGTGCCATTATAAAATCATCGAAAGCTTCCCTAACAACATTATAAGAATATTTTCAAAGTAAATGTTTTCTTTTATAAATATTTGACTTTTAAATGATTTGAAAAAAGATATATTTCTCTCAAATAGTTTTTATTTAATCTATGTCAACATCCATTGATAAATTTTACACTTGTTTGACGTTGATTTATTATGATACTAATATTCCATATTGTATTAAAGGTTTTGTGATATGTTTGACTAAGTATGAGTTATTTTTATGCCATTAATGGTTTATGATTACTGTTTTGGAATTTCAAATTCTAGTTTAAATACGAATGATTATGTTATATTTCATTCTCTTCTTATGATGAATGTGTTGGACTAGTATGTTCCGGGTTGGGGTCTGGTTACAGCAGACCCTCCGGGTTGGTGTCCGGTTATTAGAGGCACTCCGGGTTAGTGTCCGGTTATTAGAGTCACTCCGGGTTGGTGTCCGGTTATTAGAGGCACTCCGGGTTGGAGCCCGGTTACAGAGGCTCTCCGGGTTGGGTTCCGGTTACAGTTATCACTTAGGTCTTGGCACAAGGCCTTGACATAGAAATTAAAGTTCAGCATTATGAAATCCCTTATTATGAAAGTGGTTATTGATATTGCATGTAATTATTCGATTAGTAGAATATCCATGTGAATAATTAAATGGAATTATTCCATTTTATCTTTTTATATTATGATGAAGTTCAAGTTTAAAAGGCTTTTGTTTTAGTTATACATTGCCATAAATGTTAATTCTTATTTATGAATGTTTTCGTTGTACTGTAATCCTTACTGAGCATCTGAGCTCACCCCTTTCTATGTCGAATTTTTTCCAGGATACCAAGAAATAATTTTTGAATAACCTGTTGGGATAGTATGAGTGGATATGAAGACAAGATGTTGCTGTAGTTTTTTTACTTTATGGTATAATGTAAGACTTATGAATATATATAGTGTTTCCAAGACTACTAAACTAATTTGTCTTTCGAGACTTGATCTTTTCTAATCATTCCAATGTTATTTAATAATGCATTCATTCTTGGTAACTAGGGTCAGGGCATTACAATACATGAATGATCCATAATAGATAACCTCTACCCATGGATACCAAATTTTAAACCCATTTTATAAAAAATACTATGTTTTTTGAAAAATAATTTTTACACAATAACATCTTAAAAGAAAATACATATCTTTTACCATAACCATGAAAAAAATAACAAATTAAGGGAATATAGAAGAATTTTTTTAAATAAATTTTTCTATAAATGAATAATTTCAATATAATTTATAATTATAAATCACATGCAAAAATATATGTTTTTTTGGTAATTTTAAATCACATAATAAAATATAATTTTTAAAAAAATTAATTAATTTGAATGTCATCATTATTCATTTTATTTAATTTTAAAAAATATAAATACATTGATCGAATTATAATCAATTATCTTTACACGCATGTATCATGATATATTCGTCAAAATAATTTAAAATTGTAATTAATTCAACTAAAATATCTTTTAAAATTTTTATTACCATTAATTTTACTTTATTATTAAAAAAAATTAATATTTTGGTATTGTTTAATCATTTAGAGTTTCCATAGATGTAAAATGTTATGGAAGATCAAAAAATTGAATAACCCAAACAATTTAAAATAAAATTCCATTTAAGATTTACTTAAATAAATTATTATGAAATATGTTTATAGAACACACACGAACTTGTTTTGATTTATTATATCCTACCTGATTTAAAAGAGTGAAACAAGTCATTATCATTGATAATATATCTCATGAAAATCATCACATGGTTAGTGTAAATATACGGTTTTTACAAATCCAATTAACATAGTAAAACAAAATGATGTCCTTAACTAATATGATCATATCATATTAATCCCAAAAACTAAAGAAGCCAAGGGAGATAGAAACAATAGGATTTTCCCCTAGCATGCCTAATATTAAATCTAATATCACAATATAGATAAATCCCATTTATGATAGAAGTTCATGCTCATCCAAATCATAGCCAACACCCTATATGATGATCCACCCAATGAAAGGCTCATCTTAAAATACCTTACTCTTAGGGTGTTTGATGGTGTATTAAATTGATATGTAGGAAGACCCTTTTAATGTAAGTATGAATGTTATATTTTCATATAATAGTGACATTATTTTTGTCCTATTATTGTTACATTATAAAAAAAATTATATTAAATAATTAAAAAAAAATTGGTCAATATTCAAATTCAATTATGAAAATTATTTTGATGATTTATGGAATTTTTAAATATATAATATTTTTATTAAATTTTATTATTTAGTATTATTTTACAAATATAAATTATCATATAAATTTTATAAATTCAAATTTAATTTTTATAAGTTTTTGATAATTGTTATATTAAAAAACACATCATTTGTAAATTAATGTTGATACTTTTTTTTAAAATTGAAAACAAAATTATTTTAATTTTTTTTATAAAAATTCGTTATTGTTTTTGGAATTGTAATCTCAAAATTATCCAACTATGAATTTTTCACAATTTTCTAATAACGTTGAATTTTCTTGTAAAAAAATGTGATATAATTTTATCGGTGTATTATAACATCATAATGACCAAATAGTGATGCAATAATTAGTATAAAATCCATACATGACCAAATATATGTTTTCATTAAAATAATGTAATTTTATATTTATTTTATTAACTTTATAAATCTATTACGAAACCTCCAAAACCATTAATATATTTTATGGTATTAAAATCATTTCATTAAGAGTATGAACCACTTACACATATGAAATGGTATTATTTTATTATGTATATCAATTGGTGTTATAAAATAATGGAAACAAGTCCAATTTTGAAGAATCCAGGGGAAAAATGGGTTAGTTTTTGATTTTGGATAATTTGTTATATCGAGTCCAAAAACTATTTTTGAGAAACGATAATTAATTCCCCACTAATTTCCTATATAAATCCCGTATTCCTCCCATTCATATTCAATAAAATACTTGTACCAGGTCATTAATCATCCCCTATTTATATTCCTCTGGAGGTGCCTCCAAGCTCTCAAGAAGTTCCTCCCATGCATTTTTAGTCACACACTCAAGTAAGTTATCCTCACCTTGTCTTATTTATTCTGGCTTCATTGTTGTCCTATTTAAAGAACCAAAATTTCTAGGAAATGTTTTTTATATATGTGGATATTTTACGAGACTTCAAAAATTGGTGGTCGGTAATTCCGAGGCTCGGAGTGCCCTGAATGAATTCCTAAACATTTTTTTGGGTACGTTCAGTAAACGTGTGAGCATATTTTTCTATCATTTTAACCAGTGCTCAGAATTGATATATGAGGGCACCGTTGAACTCGTAGCGCCGGTATTCGCTTTATGATACCTTCACCTCAACCGTAGTGGGTCGAGAGTGAAATATACAATTTTGTTCTTTTTGAAAAAGAATTAAATATAATAAAAACGTCTAACATTTTTATTTTTAAACCCCCTAAACATGCGTTATGGTGGTGGGGACCACCCGAGCCTCAACCTCCCATGTGAATGTTAAGAGGTGGGTACCACCTGAACATACCCCCTTTTTGAATTGAGAGGCTGGGACCAGCCGAACCCCTTTAATGAGAGAAAACCTCTCAACTACTCGAAATTTAATTATGCCAACACAAATCCATTTAATTGGGCCAATTTAAAGTGGTAATTAATGGTTCCAACAAACTACATTAATTATGACAACCTAGATTTTCCAACTTAATTTGGTTTGATAAACATAAATTAACAAGTTAGTTATTTCACATTTTGGTTGAATTGAGAGAGGGAAGTATTTGAGTATTATTATCTCCAATAAATAACATGTTCACCAACAAAGAACACTCTCCCCAATGAAGAACGCTCACACCTTCAAGGAACTTCATCAATGAAAACGAATAGATGATCGAGGAAACACCGATGTCACCAACGTCCGTCTATCCCCAATGACTTTGTCTCCTTCCTCGTGACCTCTGTCAATAAATCTCTGAGGTATGTTGATGTTGGAGTTTTTTCCCTTACCTGTTCTGGTTATTCTTCATGTTTAAAAATTTTTGTTGATCTACTTTCTACCATTCTAACGTGAAGGTTGAGGGCCAAAGAAAAAATGGCCTGACCCCACACCCTGTTCTTCATGAATGGTGTGATCTTCGTGATGGAAGAAGGAGGCTTTGTGCCATGACGATGAACGAAGAGAGGCTGGCTGAACTGGCCACCTGCGAAGGCGCGTAACATGATCGTTCCACGTGGAGAGGGTTGTGGCCCCTCTGGCCAGCCACGACAGACCGCCGCACCACGGTTGCCCAGCACCGCCCCGCGACCTCTGCAGCACACATGGCCTCTACGGCCCTTGTGGCCTCTAAGGACCCCTCGCGGCCTTCCCGCCGCCCCGTACTGCCCTGAAGCCTCCGAGCCACCTCGCACCAAACCAAACTGGGTCGGCCCAGGCCGGGTCGGTCTGACTGGGTCAGACCGGTCCCAGACTAGTTTCAACCCTATACGCTAATTTGGGGATAACTTTGGCACCAGACATCTGTTTGATAAACCGTCTACAGTTCTGCAAACCATGGATCGAGGCAGTCCATTTGGTATACCACAATAATGATTTGGATAAATTTGGGGAATGTATGGGTTGGACCGAGCATGAATCCAATCAGGCCCTCAGGGCAAAAAGGTTAATAACTCACAGACCGGGTGTCCAATTGACGCACCACCTATTGCATTGAGACCCCTATGACATGGAGTTCCTATACCATACTTCTCTGTGGGACATCATGGTAGTTGGTATATCGACCAGTGGCTTGAGGAGAGGATTCTCTCTAAGATGAGCAAGATTAGTGTAGTAACCTCATAGCTAGCTATGGAGATGTACTAGGATCCTATGTGGGTCTGACGATGTACTAGAGATGTACTAGGATCCTGTGTGGGTTTGACGATGTATTGGAGATGTACAAGGATCCAATATGGGTTTGAAGAGGTACTTGAGATGTACTATGATCTTGTGTGGGTATGACGATGTACTGGAGATGCACTAGAATCTTGTGTGGGTCTGACGATGTAATGGAGATTTATTAGGATCATGTGTGGGTATGACGACATACTAGAGAAGTAATAGGATCATGAGTGCATCTGACGACGTACTGGGGATGTACTAGGATCCTTTGTGATTTTGAAGACGTACTGGTGATGTACTAGGATCCTGTGTGGGTCTGACGACGTAATGGTGATATACTACGATCCTGTGTGGGTCTGATGATGATTTAGGATCCTTCATTGGTCTGCCTCTTAACATAGTAAGATGAATTATTAGATACGTATAATCATATCTAATATTGTACCTAAGGACATACCTATTTTGAGGTGAGTCTATACCTCTGTCATACTCACCTTCGTGGTATTTCCTTCCTTTTTGGAACAGTTGAGCTTTGGTATTTTGAGTTAGGCCTTATGTTTACTCATGATTGAGATTGGTATACTTGTTAACATAGGTATATGTATGGGAAAACATCTATGTAGGGCAGTTTTTTTCATGATTTCTAGTTTATCCTTTATGGATTCATTAGACCATAGGTTTCTTGGGTTCCCTAATGAGTATTTTATACTCACCCCTTCATGGGGTATGCCCGCACGTCAATGTGTTTGGTGTAGAAGACAGACAACACTGACTGAGGACGAGAGTATCAGGACTGGAGGTAGCTCAGAGGTGGACCTTAGATGATGTGTACTGCATAGAAAACCATTAGAGAGTGGTACCTACCCTTTAGGTAGTATCCTTGGGTGGTGATCCCAGGATCTATTCTAGTTTACTTGTACTTTCAGTTTCATTACATTCTAGTTGGGCTTGTATTTGGGCCCCTTCTGCTTACTGTACTCACTCTGTTTACTATTCCGTTTACATGAGATCGTATCATATTGTGTGCTTGGTTTCATGTGTTTATGGGTTATAAAGGCAATTCCTTCCCAGCTTTAGGGAATAGGTTTTCAGTTCTAGTCGTCAACCCATTTCTTTTGGAAGTCGGCCTTGGGGTAGTCAGGGAACGGGCCCTGGGGGACAGGTCGTGACAAATTTTTATTAGAGGTGTCAATTCTACGATAGATCATATGAGTCTGATATTTATTTTAATGGAAATAATTTTATGTGTCATGACTGTGGTTATTAGTTTAGGGAATCCATTGTTGGTGCGGCGGCCAACGTATCCATACATTAGGACCCTTACTACTGATTTTTTACTAAGTGCATGAAAAAACTAATTGTGTGTGTGTTTCCATGAGTTTACTTTGTGATCTCTTGGAGTCATCTCACCATGTATAACTTTTTGACCATGGTGCACCTATTTCTTTTTAGGATTCCATGACATAGACAACTAGCTAGGGTTCCGGATATAGTACACCCTAATATCCCATCGAGTGATGAGTCCTCGATGCATGGACCTCTTCCAGTAGTGGCACCAACAGAGGAACCAGCAGTAACATTACCCGTTTGGTCACTAATGCAACCATTCCTAGAAGCAGTGGGTTAATGCCGCTTGAGTGCATTGCATGAGTTCCAACACAAGAGGCCACCCAGGTTTAGGGGAGAGATGGACCCATAGGCATCTGAGGATTGATTGGAGGCCGTAGTGAGAGTCTTCCAACTGGTAGGGACACTATCTAATCACATGGTGATCCATGTCGCCAGAATTCTATTGGAAGTAGCAAGAAGATGGTGGAGCATGATGCTCCAAGTTCACGATGAGGTGGCACTTTTCTAGGAAGACTTCGAGAGCATATTTCGGGAAAATTTTCCCATCGAATCTTCATGCAATGTGCATTAATGTGATTCTTTATCTGCGGTAGGGAAGCATGATTGTGGCTTAGTACTCATCGAGGTTCACTGACCTATCATGCTACTCCACTGGTATGGTACGAGCCCCATTATTCAATGACCAAACCTTAGAGCAGTGGCTTAGGTAGGAGATCAGGGCTTTGATGATTTCTCATAGAATCGTGATGTAATCGGGGGTATTAGAGTGAGTCCTCTTAGTAAAGAGTTTCATTATTGTGCAGTCAGCAGTAGTGAGACCCACCACTGGACGTCACGTAGCAATGTCTTCTAGAGATGGCAGTATAAAGATGTTGCAGAGGACCAAGAGGACCACACCTATAGGTGTACGACCACATGATTCTGGTTCAGTTGTGTAGGACACCCAAGATAGATCCAATCATGCGAGGAGTGAGCAGTGTTAGACATGCACCGGGCAGTGTCACATGGATTTTGACTATTCAACCCATCATACATATGATCAGTAGATGGTTTAAGGACCACCCAAGAAGAGACGGTGATTCAACCGAGGTGGTCCATAGAGAGTAGACAGATGCGACAGAGGAGATGGCCATGCAGCTGGTGGTGGGTAATGATTTGAGATGTTACCCCCACCACCACCAAGTGGTCCACCCCCACCAAAAGGAGCAGGAGGACATGGGTGAGGTCAGCTCTAGGTAGCTGAGACCTATGACCATGGAGCTCCAGAGACAATATGAGGTACAATATGTGTCTACTATACCTTAGCTGTAGTAGTTATAGACACAAGTTCCAGTCATTATTTTGTTGCCATTACACTCGTTTGGAGCATGGATATTCTGACATAGTCGTTGGCTCGATCATTATGGATTGAGACTTTTACAGGGGAAGAATTGATGATTACACACTTGTTCTGGAAGTGTGATCTTACTCTAGGAGGTGAGAGCTTTAGTTGGGATCTCCTCGTAGCAGCATCGAAGCCTTTTGACGCCATCTTGGGTATGGACTGGTTATCTACAGTCCATGGTCAGATTAACTGTATTAGGCACAATGTTTGGTGTGTCCACATGGATGTAATAGGGTTTACATTCAATGGTGAGAAGGGAGACTATACAGAACATGATGAACTTACACGGAGGAGAGTATAGTTGATCACTAATCAGTTGGATAGCCTTACTCTCGGAGCAGTTGATGTGGATAGTCCAAGCTATCCAATAGTGGGGGACCTGTACACGTATGTCTTCCATGATTATGTTCCGGGTCTACGTACTCATAGAGAGGTGTACTTTCACATTGAATTGTACCCTTGGATGGAACTGATATCTACACCAGCATATCGGATGGCTCCTACAGAGCATTGCAAGTGGAAGGTACAACTAGAGGACTTGCATGGTAAGGGATTCATCTGGACCAATGTTTCTTCTTGGGTAGCCTCGATTGTGTTCACCAAGAAGGCAGATGGGAGCATAAGGAATTCTGTTGATTGTTGGTGCATGAACCAGAAAACCGTGAAGAGATTGTACCCACTCTCGATGATAGACGACCTCATTGATTAATTAACGGGAGCACAACGGTTCTCAATGACAGACCGTAGGTCAAGATATCACCAGATTACAGTATGAGAAGAGGATGTACAAAATATGGCTTTTTGATATCGGTATGGACATTATGAGTTATTGGTTATGCCTTTCAGTGTGACCAACTCCCTAATAGTGTTCATGGGGCTCATGAACAGGATCTTTCAACCATACCTTGATCACTTTTTATTAGTCTTCATCGATGAAATTCTGATCTACTGGACTACTAAGGTGGAGCATGCCTATCATTTGAAAATATTTCTGGACACACTCTGGGAGCCCCAGCATTATGTTAAGCTCTTGATGTGACAGTTCTGGATCTGAGAGGTGCACATTCTAGAAAATTTCATCTCAGAGGCTGGAGTAGTGGTGGATCCAACAACAATTGAGGTGGTAATTTCTTGGGATCCACCCTTAAGTGTGATGTAGGTACGATGTTTTATGGGTTTGGATAGATACTACCAGAGATTTGTGCCAGATTTCTCTAGAGTTGCTTCACCAGTATCGGCATTGACAAAGAAGCGACAACAATTCATTTGGTCATAGAGATACCATGAGAGTCTCATAAGCTGTGGTATAGGATTACTAGTGCACCCATATTGAGGCTACCAGAGGATGGCGTATGGTATGTAGTCTATTGCGATGTAACAGGTAACGGTCTCAGATGTGTCTTGATTCTAGAGTGAGCAGTGATCAGATACAGTTCTCGACAGCTGTGAAAGCATGAATAGAACTACACTACCCATGACCTGGAGTTAGAAGTAGTGGTATTTTCCTAGAAGATGTGATGAAATTACTTGATGGGTGAGCATTTTAAAGTCAACTCGGATCAGAAGATTCACAGGTATATCTTCTCTTAGAAGGACCTGAACCTGATAAAACAACATTGGATTGAATTCCTCCTGGAATTTAACTTCGATATAGTCTATACTCCTGGGAAGGGGAATGTTGTAGCATATGCACTTAGATGGATGTCTGGTATATAGCTGCTAGGTGTGGCAACAGAGCAGTTGGCCGCTTTGTAGATATCATTTGTCCATCGGAATGGAACAATTTTTCCATAGTCTCTTATAGTCACCCCCCAACATCTTCAACGTGTTAGGGAGGCACAGCGTGTGGACACTAACTGTGAAGCTTGAAATGCTCAGATATCCACAGGACATGCACCCGAAAGATTTTCATAATGTGAGGAGCACATCATCTTCTTTAGAGGATGTACCATGGTAGCAGTGTCACATTGAAAGGATTTGATGAGGGAGTTCCAAACTACCCCTCTAGTGGAACATCCAAGAGTGGTGAGAATGTACCAGGACCTTCAACGATAGCTATGGTTTCCAGGAATTAAGAAACCAGTTGAAAAGTTATTATCACGGTGCCTCACTTGTCCACAAGTGAAGGTGGATAATCAGGTACCAGCAAGCTTGGTTCATCCTTTATAAGTCCTAGATTGGAAGTGGGATGAGATATCCATGGACTTCTTGATAGGACATCCACGTACATCCAGATGTCATTATTCTATTTGGGTGATCGTCGAACGACTCACCAAGTCGACCCTCTACATACTGATTAGAGAGAAGGGTTCAATAGAGAGCTTGGGATGCCTCCATGTGCATAATATTGTACGACTACATGGAGTACCCTCAATGATTATCTCCGACCGTGATGCATGTTTTCCTTCCCAGCTAAGGAAGGGGTTTCTAGAGGCTTTCTGAACGCAACTTCATTTGAGCATCGCCTTCCATCCTCAGAAGGATGGCCAAACTGAGCGGACAATTCATACCCTCGAGGACATCCTACGTGCATGCATCCTTGACTTCAGTCATAGCTGGTAAGATCACCTGCCTTTGGTGGAGTTTGCATACAACAACAACTATCACTCCACCATTGGTATGGAACATTTTGAGGCATTGTACGGGCAACCTTGCAGATCACATTTGTGATTAAATTACCAAGGGGAGTCAGCACTAGTGGGACCAGAGATTGTATGGGCTACCACGGAGAAAGTGAAGATTATCCAGGATCAGATGAATACTGCACAGATCAGGAAGATGTCTTATGCCTATAAGAGACAGAGACCACTAGAGTTCTAGGATGGTGACCACGTCTTTCTATGAGTCTCACCCCGATGTGGTTTGCGAATATTTGGATGAGGACTCATGTTATCTCTGAGGTTAATAAAAAAAATTCAGGTACTCACAAGAGTTTGCGAGGAGGATTACCGCCTAGCACTTCCCCCTTAGTTGCACCGGGTGCACGGTGTCTTTCACGTATCCCAGCTGAGGAGATACGTGGACTACCCTTCTCAAATCATTGACCACAGTGAGCTGGACTTCAACGATGGGCTGACGTTTTCACTGGATTCAGTAGAGATTGGGGATCAACAGCAGAGGGTGCTTCGTGGGTGGTCGATACCTCTGGTGCATATTCATTGGTAGCACGATAACCTCTAAGAGAGAACATGGGAGTGGGAGTCCCAGATATGTTGTCAGTACCCCCCCTTGTTCCCTTAGTTTGAGCTGTGCCCTATAGAGATTCAAATCCTTGCTATGGGGACAATGAAAAGACCATGATTTACCATTTAAATTTTTTAAAATGTATGAGAATTTTACGAGTACGCAATAAATGACGACACATGATTTTAGGACCCGGAGTGCCCAGAATGGATTTCTGAACTTTTTTTTTTGGTATTTTCAGTAAACGTGCAAGCGGTTTGTTGTAACCTTAAAACCGGTGCTCAGAATTGAAATGAAAGGGCTCCGTTGAACTTGTAGTATCGATATTAACTTAAAGAGACCTTCACCTCAACCGTAGTGGGTCGAGAGTGAAAGATGATTTTTTTTCCAATTTGTGAAATAATTAAATAATATAAAATTTTTTATGATTTTTATTTTGGAAACCCCATGAACATGGGTTATGGTGGTGGGGACCACCCGAGCCTAAACCTACCATGTGAATGTTAAGAGTTTGGAACCACCTGAACTAACCCCATATTTGTATTGAGAGGAGAGGACCACCCAAACCCCATTAATAAGAGAAAACCTCACAACTCATATAACATTTTTTATGCCAACGCAATTCAATTTAATTGGGCCAATTAAATGAGATAATTAATTGTGCTAATGTAGTACATTAATTATGCCAACATTGTTGTGAAATCTTAATATATTTTGATAAACTTAAATTAACAAGTTGGATATTTTAAATTTTGGTGGAATTGGGATTGGGAAATACTGGAGGATTAATCTCTCCAACGAAGAATGTTTTCTCCAATGAAGAATGAGCTTCCCAAAGAATAACGCTCTCTCCAACTAGGAATGTCTTCAACTACAACAATCTGACAATCGAGGAATCACCGATATCGCCGATGTACGTCTATCCCCAACGACATCGTCTCCTTTCTCGAAACCTCCATCAACAAATCTCAGAGGTAGGGAGGATGTTTGAATATTTCTCCTTACCTGTTCTTAATATCGATCATGATTCATGATTTTGGTTTAGATTCATGCTACAATTCAAACACAGAGGGTTTGGGCCAAACAAACATGGCACAACTCCTTCTTCGTTCTTCATGAATGGTGTGTTCATCGTGATGGAAGAAGGCAGCTTTGTGCCACGACGTTGAACAAAGAGAGGCCAGTCAATCCACACACCAGTGAAGGCATGCCGCATGACCACGTCACGCGTAGAAGATGGTTGGCCATCTGGCTATCCACGGCGGACTCTTGAACCACGACCGCACAGCCGCACCGTAGCTACCCCGCTGGATCATGGACTCAGTGCCGCCCCGCCATATCGTGGCCTCCACACCACCCCGCGCCAACATAAATCCTCCGAATCCCGTGAGGCCTTTGTGGCCCCCTCGTTGCCTCTGAGGCCCTCTAGACCTCTATGCCACCCCATACCACCTCACTGCCTCTCCATCCCCTGCGGCCTGTCGCAACCCCTCATGACCCTCGCTCCCTCCGCACCACCTCGCACTGCCCAGGCAGGGCTGCCAGATCAGACCATTCAGCACAGGCTGGGCCACACCTCAGGCAAGGCCAGACCCAGCAGGTCAGGTTGAGTCATGCCAGGTCAGTCTGACTCGGTCGGACCGGTCCCAGAATAGTTTCGACCTAGTTTTCTCTTTTATCCATAACATTGGCACTGAGCATCTATTTTAAGAACCGTCTATCATGATGGAAACATCGGTGAGTTACGGTACCGTTCTTATACCCCACTACATATTTGTATAATGTTGAGGTATGGCCTAGTTTGATTGAGCATGAATCCAACCGGGCCCTCGGGATAAAAATGATAATAACTAACAGACCGGGCATCCGATTGACGCACCGCCTATTACATTGAGACCCCTATGATGTTGTGTTTCTATGGGATACCCCTATGATGTTGTGTTTCTGTGTCGGTATGATGACATACTAAAGATATACTTTGATTATGTGTGGGTCTGACGATATACTAGAGATGTAATAGGATCTTGTGTCAGTCTGATGATGTACTGCAGATGTAATAGGTTCTTGTGTGGGTATGAGGATGTACTGGAGATGTACTGGGATCATGTGTTGGTATAACGATTTAATGGACATGTACTAGGATCCTATGTGGGTCTCACAATGTACTGGAGATGTACTAGGATCATGTGTGGGTCTGAAGATGTATTGGAGATGTACTACGGTCTTGTGTGGGTATGAAGATGTACTGGAGATGCACTAGGATCCTTTGTGGGTCTGACGATGTACTGGGGATATACTAGGATCTTGTGTGGGTATGACGACATACTAAGGATGTACAAGGATCCTATGTGGGTTAAATAACATACTAGAGTTGTACTAGGATATTTTGTGGGTCTAATAATTTACTAAGATCCTATGTGGGTCAGATGATGATTTAGGATCCTTCTTGGGTCTACTGCTTAACATACTATGATGAATTAGTATATACATATAATCATATCTACTGCTGTACCTAATGATATACTTGGTGTGAGCTGAGTCTATACATGTGTGGTACTCACCGTCATGGTATTTCCATCCTTTGTCGAAAAGTTGTGCTTTTGGATTTGGAGTTGGACCTTGTGTTTCCTCATGATTGAGATTGGTATACTTGAAAACTTAGGTATATGTTTGGGAATATAGCTAAGTTGGGTTTTTAGTTTTTTTATATATATTTGTTTATCCATGGTGGATTTATGATCCCTTGATGGTCTCAGGGTCCCTACTAAGTATCATTATACTCACCCCTTCACAGGCTATGCCCTCACCTCGTTGTGTTTGGTGTAGACAATGTATATAACTGACTGAGGACGAGAGTACCAAGACTGGAGGTAGCTACGAGGTGGACCGTAGTTGAGGTGTACCGCAGAGCCGACCATTCGAGAACTGTACATACCCTTCAGCTAGTATCCTTGGAGGGTGATCAAAGGAGCTATTCTAATTTACTTGTACATTCAGTTTCTTGTACTTTCCAGTTGGTCTTGTATACTGGCCCATTTTGATTATTTTACTCACTCTGATTACTATTCAGTTTACTTGAGTTCGTATCTTTCTGTGTTCATTGTTGCATGCTTTTATAGGTTCTAAAGGCAATTACTTCTTAGCTTTAGGGAATATGCCTTCGGTGCTAGTCACCAGCCCCTAGCCTATGGAATGCATGATTTGGGTAGTCACGGCATGAGCCACGACGGATGGGTCATTACATATAATTCATTCTATTTCTAATTATTATTGTTGTTATACGTCATTAAATGTACCCTTTCAACATAATTTGAAGAAAATTACTCTATACACCTTTCGTAATAATCAGCCCATTTTATTAATTTTTACGTGACACCATTAGGTTTCTTAAATTTCTCCATGATTTTCTATGGAAGAACAATTCGTTATTGATTTCCTTATAAATTTCTTTTCTAGGGTTTTCACCATTTTACAATTATACTTCTATGACATGGGATTTTCATGTATGTATTCCACAATCATTGATCTAGAAATATACTATAATTATAAACAGAACCTTGTTCTATTCTATATTTGGCACACAAACGTGTGATAATGAAATGAAAGTGATGGGTAGACTCTGAATTATATAAAACTCAACAGAAATGGGTAATGTTTAGTCTCATGATACATCATGTTTCTAAAGTTAGTGTTCGTTATTGTGTTATAGGAATTTTTCCATCAGGTTGTATTGGAAGTTATCCTTCCCTATTGGGTTTGATGAAATGTCTTATGTTGTTTCCATTTATCCAATGTTTTATTTATGTTATCATGCTATATCATCTATTATTGTTCCTGTTTATGAATACAACTCCTTTTATTCACCTTTCAAATGACAAATTTTGTCATGTATTACATCATACAATTTTTATTACTTTATTGTTCTTTATAGCTGACCCATTTCCTATGTATTCTCCCAGGATACCTCATAAAATTAGTAAATCCATATAATTTTGAAATACTTTTAAGGATATTTGCAATAATTCTATTGTATCTCTTGATCATGATGTTTTGTGATGTAACTAATTCCCAAATACAATATATGAATGATATTCTTGGTTGATTTATGTGATCGTTCTGGAAGTAAAAAATTATTTACTATGTAAAAAAATAATGTTTATTATATTTGGTATCAATTGAAAAGAATATTTATTTTTGGTATTAATATTATAACATTCATGATAAATCCCAAGGGATAAATATAAATATAAAAAATATCCCTAAATTTTAAAATTTATAGCGTATGTGGTTTATCAAGAAAATAAATCCATATATAAAAAAATTAAGTGGAAGTGGATATAGAAAAAATGTATATAGGGGAAAACTAGAAAAAATGATGTATAGGTAGACTCAATTGAGAATTGGTGCACATCAACAAGCCTTACTAAACACCTTGTTTGAGCCTCCCATGATATATGATTTTGTAAATTGAAAATATCATTATAAACCATTATTAAGTGAATGAAAATTCTCCCATGAATATATGTTAGGAATGTGATCATGGATAACATTAATTTCGACCTAGAAATTCATATGTTTAGAAGTAATTGTAAATTATAAGTTACCCCTTTAATTGCATTGGATTCCCTTCTTTGCATGTAATTGTTTAAAAATTGTCATCCCTAATTTTTCGCATTATTTAATCCAATGTTCTTCAATATTAGGAATCAAGTAAATGACCAATATTATGGGAAATTATATGATTTCCCCAACCATATTCCTATCCTAATGAGATCATGAATAACGAAATTTATGACAATAATAACTGAGGTGACTCAGGATATGAATAGAAACCGAGATCCAGAGGTTGTTACATATCCCCAAAAGAGAGATTTAGTTTTGATTAAGAGATTAATGTTACAAAGGCCTTTGACTTTTAATGTATCATATGATCGTTTATTCACAGAATAATGGATCGACACCATTGATAAGATAAACTCTATCCTTCATTGTTATGAACTCGAGAATGAACTACATGTTGTTTATCTTATGGATGGAGAAGTTGATAAATTATGGAAACTAGTCCAGAATACAAAGCCCGAGAATGATATCTAATTGACGGGGATGAAGGAATTACAAATTTTATTTAATAAATATTTTCATCACACTCTATATCGTAAAATGGTATTGAATTTCCAAGACATCATAATAAACATGATGAATCAATCAGTCCATATAAGGATAACATCACAAGACTTTCAAAATACTTCTTTGGTTTTATTGTTTCCCTATAATGTTGTTTTGGCCTCTTCAATGGTGGGACAAAACATAATCTATGAAAAACCCTAGAAATACATGGATTTTTATTTCATTCACTAAATTTTATAATTTCCCCTTAATTTTATAATGGATATAGAAAAATAAAAATGGTATAATGGGGATATGAATACAAAAGTGGAGTTTAATTATGGAAATATGATGGATAAATCTAATTGTGCCATGAACTTTCATCGTCTCACCTATCAAGGGTGTTCAAATAAAAACCCTGGATATTATCTAAGGGGGGAGAGTAAATGATTCAAGTGTGGTATGGAATGAAACCTTTTCTAGAGATTTTTTAATGGAGAAACCCACCAATGAAATGTATTAATTGAATTCTCCATGAAACCCTCAATACATTATTCATTAATTCATCCTTAAGTAACAAGTGAAAATTTTAAACCAATTCACTAATGTAAGGGTTTTCAGAGACAAACAATAATCTCCATGAAAAAATGTTTGATATTTTTCCATCACAGCTTCTGAGGTGGATTCAAATAATGAATCAGTCAAGGTACTCTAGTAATTCATTCAATAAAAAAGAATGTACATTTTCATTATTGTTCTATACATTCCCTCATACCATGAAACATTAGTTGAACTATTCATACCAAACTATAAAGCATTCATGTAGAGTTCTAAGTGAAAACTATGAATTGGAAAATTATTATATCCCATGTATATAACACCTCCCCTATCAATGTTTGTGGGATGAAAATCCCAGTGATCCTTTTCATGCTCCATTTTTTAGAATTTTATAAAATTCTAGATATGGATTGATACTCCCTAAATAAAACCTGCATAAATTTCCACAAGAAAGAAATCAATCTCTATATTTTAAATCACCCTCACTAATTCTCTAAAACTAAAATTAGTAGGATGAATATTATTTAGATCCATAATCTAAATCATGGATATTATTTCCCAATGAGAAATAATGTAATACTGAAATAATTTATTAGGAGGAATGAATCATCATTGGATAAATTCCCATTATTAGGGTATATGTTGATGTGTTTCCTGAGGAATATAATAGTCGTCATCATAGTTTCTAGGTTAAATTATGAATTTATATTATACATGGGGATTTAAAATTATTCAAAATCCACATAGAATGGATGTACTGGAACCTGAGGATATGGGGAAGCAAATATAGTATAATCTTTATAGGGGTTTCATACACCAATGTTCCTAACAATGTGGGGCACAATTATTTTTCATCAATAATATGGAAGGGTCAATGTGCCTTTTCAATGATTAAAATGATCTAAACAATATCACAATAGAGAGTGTGTTTTCTCTTCCATGGATTGATGTCTTAGTCAATTAGATATGTGAAGAAAAATACTTCTCTAATGTGGATCTACAGTCGGGATATTACCATGTTAGAGGGATCAAAAGTGATTTCCCAAATATTACATTTCACACAAGGTATATTCATGATGATTTTGTAGTTATTCCATTTACACTCACTAATTCCCTAAATATATTATTTTACTTGATGATTACAGTCTTTAGATATTACCCTCAAATACTTGTGGTAGTAATTATTGATTATTTTATAATATACTCAAAAAATAAAGAGTTTCATGTTGAGAGTATGATAAATATTATAAAGTCATTATAAAAGGAGAACAATTATTCCCTGAACATAAAATTTGAGTTCTTTTTGAAGGATTAATCATTCATGGGGAATACAAGCACAAGTAATTAGATATCATTGGATCCTTCAAAAAAAATTTAATTATAGATTAGCCAAACATCAATGATTAATATCCATAGTTTCCATATATTATTTATGAAGTATAATTGATTTATAGGAAATTTATCCTGAGTTTCAATCCATTTAACTGAGTCAACTCATAATAGAGTAATGTTTTCAGGGGATGATGAATGTGACTATAGATTGATAGAGTTGAAAATAAGTCTTATAAATTACCATGTACTCACACTACCCCCTAGTGTAAATCTTTTCATAGTATTCAATGATGCTTCGATGAAGGGATTATATTGTGAATTAATTATTAATGAAAAAATCATATCCTATTGTTCAAGGCACGTGAAAGGTAAATAAAGGAACTACAAATCTAATGATCTGGAGTTGGATGCAGTGATCTTCACCTTTAAATTTTTTTCATCACTATCACATTGTGAAGAAGTGTGGAATATATACATAAAAAACACTCAAGAATATATTAAATTAAAATGAAATGAATATGATCAAATGAATATGGTTAGGGGTGATTATAAACATTGACTACTCAATTAACTACCATCATTGGAAAGTGTTTAATGTGGCTGAGGATCAATGTAGGTATGGTAAATTAATTTAATCATTGATAATAATAAAGAATGATATCATATTAAAATATATTAAATGGGTGTACATATAAATATTAAAGAAAGGAACACCATCAATCCATTCCAAATGATTGGTCAACTCTCCATTCTAGAGGGATTAATGGATTTTTAGTGAGATGATGTTGGAATATAGAAGAAAATCCATGCAATAACAAAATGGACATCCTTGAATTTTAATTTTAATGTATAATTATTTGTCACAATTTAGTTAATTATATGTGTATTGTAGAATACTATGTTAATGATTTAGTTGTTAGACGATTCACATAGTTTTACCTTCTATATCCATCCTATAAGAATAATGATATATTGAGATCTATGAGAGAACAATTTTTTGTAAAATATGAATCAAGAGATCATGAAATATACATAAAAATGTATTTTATGTTCGGATTTGAAGGGGGAAAAGACAAAATACATGGGGATGGTGAAACTATTACATATACCTACATGGAAATGGGAACATCACCATGGGAATTGAAACTAGTACAATGAAGATATCAAGAGGAAATAATGCTATATGACATATGGGGGATCTTTTTTACAAGACTTATTACTTCATTTTAATTTTAGATTACTTCGATCGATCGAATCACAAGGTCATATATTAGAGAAGTGCTAAGGATACATGGAACACCACTACATATTTTATCTAATCGAGACCCATGATTCAGCTCTATCTACTAGAAGAGTCTCCATCATTCTCTAGAAACAGATTTAAACTTTTAGACACCATATCTCCCCCAAAGTATTTTTCAACATGCGTGTACTATCCAAAAAAACTTGTGAATGTTGAGAGTATTTTCAATGGAAATAAAAAATGATGTGACCAATACCTACCTCTAGTTGAGTTATCCTACAACAAAAGTTTCACTAAAGCATCCAAATGGATCCCTGTGAATCTTATTTTGGGATATGGAGTAGAAAAATAACATGTTGGGAAAATAAATGAGAACACAAACTGAAAGTTCTTGAAATAGATGGGGTAATGGAGGAAAAGGTTATGATTTGTCAATATCACATCAATTCGCCTTAGAGTCGAAAAAATAGACATGTTTGTAACCCTTGAAGAGACCCAATGTTTGAGGTTCGAAACATGAAATTCTTCTATATATTCCCATTGGATAGATTCATATTATTTTGGATGAAGTTAAATCATAGTCCAAGATTCATCAACCCCTTTATGAACCTTTATTGAACCTGAGTGGTTGCTTTTCCACTGGATCCCCCACCTATCATATCTCAAGTATATGATGTATTCTATTTATCACTATTGAAGAATAAAAAACTAGACAACACAAAGGTACTCAATCCTGAGGTGGTCCCACTAGAGAATTATCTTTCGAATGAGGATAAATTGTTGATGAACATAGATCGTAGAGAAAAAGTTATTCCAATTAAGACAATGCAATTGGACAATGTGCTATTGAAAAACATTAAGTTTGATGAAGCAATAGTGAACTAATGGAAGTGATTAAATAGGGACACCTTCATCTATTTTAGGGGGGGATAACAAAAATTTTATGGGATAAATTTACAAAGGGGGGAATATTTATCAACCCATGCATTTATAAATACAATTTTCTTTATGGTTTAATCAAATGTATTATTATGTAATATGGTTATGCAAAGCGTATTCACTTTTTTATTATATCACTTCCCATCATATTTATAATAACATTAAAAATAAATACCATTTATAATATAGGTGTTGAAAAAAAATAACATCATTAGTATAAATATATGGTTTTTAAAACTCAAATTGAATGAGATACAGGAAGTGACAGTCTCAACGAGTAGGTTCATAACCTATGTGTCCCATTTATTAGAGATTTCGAGGAAGATATAATCATTGGGATTTTCCAATGACCAAGACCAATATGATATCTAATATTTTAATCTGGAGAAAAATATTTTACTGGATAAGTTCAAGTTCATGGAAATCATGATACAATCCTTGTATTATGATCCCCCTACCATGAAAGTCTCACAGTGACCCACCTTACTCTTATGGAGACCTCGGTGTATAAAAGGGTTATGTAATAAGAGAATAATAATATGAGAATGTAGATTATATTTTTATAGAATAATGAATATATTTTCATCCTATTATTGGTACGTTGAAATACTGTTATATAGATAAATTATAACAAAAATAAAATTTTAATTTAATATTCAAATTCAATTTGGGAATTTAGTATGACGAGTTAATGTAATTTTGAAATAAATAATATGTAACTTCCTAGGAAAATAAATAATAATACATTTTCATATTGATGAATATTTCTGAATTAAATATGAATTTTTCTTTAATTGGGATGTTATGTTCGATGGCGTACATGATACGCAACAATGGGTTTTTTGAAGACTAATGTTACACACAATTTTGAGTCATACCCAAAAATAATAATGTAATATTATTATTTTAAGTGGTTTTTAATGCCTGGTCATTGTAATGGTGTTAATGAAAAAGACAAATAATATATGATTATACGATTTTGTTAAAATTTTTAACCTTAATCCAATAAATTTTAGAGGATTAAAAAGTGAATTAATCTATTTTTAAGCATAAATACTCTAATATTCGTTAAAAGGTTTATTTACCGCCTTTTAATGGAGAACACTCACTAAATATTGTTTTGGTCACTTTTATATGTACCTTTGGAAGAAAAAATTCTTGTTTATAATTGGGACATCAAAATTTACATTGGGTAAATTTTTGGTATTTATCTGATAAAAATCATTATTTTAATGAATAGTGAAAAATACTATATTTAAATTCAAAACAGGCTTTTAATCTTATTTATTTATGTGGTTATATTATCTTTTTAATTGGTTTTAAGGTGTAATCATATTATATTTTTACCATTTAATCCAATGATTGTCATTAGATGTAATTTCACTTTACAATTGGACATAATCATGTGTCAATATTTTAATAGTTATTATTTCTTTAAAACATGCATTTTGTTTTGACAACGTGAACGAATTTTAAATTAATTAATCCAACTTATATGTTTTCAATTTTGTAAAATAGACAACATTTTAGAATTCAGAATATAAAATATATCTTATGCTGAATATTTGGTATTCTTTCGTAAAATTTCTTTTTTTGATAAATAGTGAAAACACGGAGTAATACTTAAAAAAACTGAGTTTTTCATTTAATTAAAATTTTACCACTTTTGTGCATTGAATATCTAAAATCCGATTTATATAGTTGTTATAAGTAAGTAAAATGTTGTTCAATAAGATGAAAGTAACATTTCATGAATTTTCACTATTGACGTTTATTTACATCGGTTAAATGTAAATAGGGTAATCCAAGGTAAAAACAATATTATAATAATATAAAATTTCCTTAACACTCATCCTAACCTTTTTTTATGTGTAATTTCAGACCAATAAAATCCTTGGGTGAGAATTTTGGCCTTTGAAAGCCACTTGGGTAAGATAATGATGTTAATAACCTTTTAATTAATGTAAAATTAAAATTCTCTTAAACAAGTATTGTTTTGGTAAAATAATTTTATTGTGGGGTTATATAATTCATATTTTTGATTATAAATATTCATTATAAATCAATAAAAATTTCCTCATCATCTTATTTTTGTATAATTTTTTCACATAAAAAAAATTATTTATGACACTATATTGCTACAGTGTTTACCTCATTAATAAATGATTTCAATAAATAAGATTACAATGATTAAAGTACTATCCAAAAGTTGTCCAATTGTTATAGGTTGATTTTATTTCGATCATGAGTCATATTATCACCGACGTTAATATGTTTTTGACCATTAGAAACCGAAAATCATTATATAATATAATAATATTTTCCCACTTTCCTAAATAGCCCCTCCTCCACCTTATAAAAAGACCTCACCTAAAACCCATTACACACACCTCTCATTCCCCTTGAATCATCCAAACTCTTCAAAAATAGTCTCTCAAGATCCCTATATTCCTTATAGAGTCCTTACTTTAGGTAGAAGGCACCTCAAGAAACCCATTTGGTTCGAACTAATGGGAGTTACCGGATTTAAACGTAACATATTTTGTTAAGTTGTTTTTTTATTTTAATTCTCCAACCTCCTAAACTCTTTTTATTACTTTTTTTTATGAAAACACTAGTTACCAAAATATATTAAGTTTTTTTATGAGAATTATTTTAACTACCCTTACATACACCTCCTTCTAATGGGTAAAAGACATATTATTTCCGTGGACGACAAACTAACGCCTCATGAAACAATTATTGTTCAATATTCTTATACCACCTCTTATGGTGGGCATTACGATGGAACTATATTTATATATGATATATATTATGTTTATGTTTTATTTACGCTTCTGTAATTTTTATTTACAAATATACCTTTATGCTTTCAAATATGTGTATATACGATAATTTCATTTGAGAAAGTGCAGAGTATCGCCCCCTAAAGGTGATATGATTCATTCATGACATAAATGGAGAATAAAAGGATGGAGGTAATGAAATTATGTAACATTTATATCATATGATATACTACTGGAATTATAATATACCTATGTATCATTATGTTTTCATTCCATTAATTATGAAATAGAAGTGAAAGTTGCGTTCATGTGTACGTACGACTTACTATCTCCATAAACAGTGCATTTCATATATTATCTCCAAATGTTATGTAATGTTATAAATAAATACTTATAGAGGATATATATGATATATATGATATCTAAATCATGAATATCAGTTTGGAGATGATGTAATTTTGACCATGTGATCAACTTGAAATTACTAGAATTTCATTTTTTACTCAAGTAGAAAATATCGAAAAAATGACCATTATTAACATAAATGGTTGAATAATGTTAATAATATGGTAACACAGGATATAAAAGGAATAATAAACTAGAAAAGGTTCTTATTAAATTATAAATTAACTTTACCTTATTATTTACAAGATTTAAGAACGAACGAGTTATGTCAGACACTAGGTAAGGGGTTTCTTATCTCACCTATAATTCCGTGAGATTTACATTGTTCGCCACTTATTTATTGAATGTGGTGTATTGTGTACTGAAATTTGATATATATTATCATTATTTTCTTTGTATTCACTATATTATATGATTTATTTGGGTGTTATTAACTTTTGGTCATACGAATTGATTGATTACAATGTAGTAAGGGGTTTTCATCTCACTTTTTATTCCCATGAGATTCATTATATATTTTCCAATTTTTCCTTTTGTGTTGTGTATGTACTACCAATTATTGTATTATTTATTTAACTTAATTTAATTTATTGGTATTTACACTTTCATTGTAAGATTTTTTTTCCATGTGGAGTATCTTTCGTAAGTTATCAAATCGGTAAGGGAACTTTTTAACCCAATTTCCATTCATTGGTTTAAGATTCTAATTTTTAATTATGTCATTCTATGATTATGTGTGTAATCACTATTTAAATATTTATGTGGTAATTTACACTCCCATACGTGTGGACATAATTTTTATACACATAATCACTCCATTGATATATTATCATGTCCTCAATTCGAACTTGATAAGTGTAATTTTAACTCAATTTCCATTCATTGAGTCAAAAAATCATGTAATTGGTGTTGTTTTGACAAAAATATGTGGGAATAATCTCTGATTAATTTACACTTAATATTTATTAATATTGACTGTATTTATATTTTTGATGCATTATTATGTAATTTATTTATCGTTAATCTAAAGATACAGTTTTTATTAGGGAATTCGTCTCAATTTGCATTCTATTGAGACTTGATTGTTGTCATGCACCAATTCACACCTATAAAATGTATATACTATACATTAGCCTATTATATCATGAATCCTTTTATTCTGATGACATTATGAAGTTAGGATGAAATTTTATTCCCATATTATTTGTATTCAATTGTTTGACATTTTGATAAAAACTCTTTAACTAAAATATTGTATTAAATGCATTAAAGATTTAGTCTTCTAAATATTTCTCATTAATGTACATTTTTTAAAAATAATCTTTTAGGATTTATTTATATTTATATTATTGTTTTATATTTTTAATTTGTTTAAATTTTTCAATGTGGTATGGGACACTTTGATTCAAAAATATCTTTATTTAATGTTTTAAATGGTTTTTGAATATTATTTGTTAAAGAATTGAATATTTCAATATCTTCAAATAATGTATTATGAGGGCATTATGGAAATTTTATCTTTTATTTATGCTTGTTTTATGTGTTATGACTAAGTTATGGTTCTTCAGCATTTTTTACGAATATGGGTGGTTCTGTGATAAACCTAGGGAGGGTGAGACGGAGATAGATCTATAATTCATTGGGTAATGTTATGGAGGTAAACACGAATTTTTTTCCGAAGAGATTTAGGGAATATACTTCGATGGGAATTCCAAATGTAACTCTCTATGTAGCTGTGAAAGCTACAACATAATTATGATATGGATGCCATAAGTTACCTTTTATATTTGTGTTTACTATGTAAATATTAGGATTTCATGAAGTATGTTATAGAGATTATGTTATGTAAGTATCGATGAACTAATGTATTATTTCTTTGGTTTATAACCCATACTATGATTTTTACGCTCATCTCATGTTTTGAAATGCTTTTCACAGGAAATAAAGATGAATAGGGTCAGGGATGGGATCAAGGAAAATTCATGTTGTCTAAAACATGGGACTAGACATGACACTTTTGGTCAAGAGTTTTTAATTTATAAAAAAAATATGGAAACAGAGTAGAAGTGTCCACCTACTAACTTTTGAGATGTAATGTAATAGTTATGGCCTAATTCTCTAAAACACTAATCCTGAAAAGATCATCAATGTAAATTATTCATTTAATTCAATATTATGTAATGTTTAAGGCTGGTTTGTTATAGTTGGTATCAGAGCATGGTTTAGATAACTTAAGGGGTTAGGGTGTTATTTTAGCAAAAGTTACATAACCATAATGGTTATCATATTAGAAAGAGACATAGTTATTTTAGATAAACTGTTTGAGTTTAAGATAACATGAATAAGCCTATTTTAGTATGTACCCTCCTCAAAAGAAATTATATGATGAATTTACTAATATACCCACACCAACCTTTTTGGTTTTAGTATATGGCTGGATCTAGTAGGCACCAAAGTAATAGTGGATGTGAAGAAAGATGTAACAGTTTTCCGAATGAACAATTGAATATAATGGGAGCTAAAATGAGAATTTTTTGGTTATTATATACTAGCTATCTGGAGTCATGATTGACGACCTGAAACTTGGAGATTTTTATAAGGCATCATATATACCAGAAACAAATCCCTTTGAAAAATCAGGTAATAATCTTAAAAGTAAGTATGTTCAAAAACCTATATTTCAAGGATGTAGAACAAAACACCCGGGAAAATGCTACAAAGGGAAGGGAAGATGCCATAGATGTGAGATTGAAGGTCATAAAGAAAGAACCTACCATGGAAAAAGGAAGCATCATGTGCACTCTAGGAAAGGGGAATAATTTCTTCCTAAGGGATCAATTGAATATTCTAAATGTGGTTTGGATGGTCATTATACAAAATAATGTCCTATGAAGAAGTTCCAGGAATGGGATCACCTGGATCAATAAATATATGTTTACCATTACCTAATGATATTCTTATTGAGGATGAAGAAACTATAAATGACCAATGAAATGTATGGATTATTTATTAATATATGTTTGGATATTTTTGAATCTTAGAATTTGATTAATGATTTTATTTTTAGGATTGATGTATTTCAAAATATGTTTGTAAAGATTGGCTAATAGATCATTAAGAACATTTAATGAGTAAGAATCCAACATATAAGGGATTCAAGAGTTATGGTAGATTTTAAGATGATGAAATGCTTAAAAGTATTAAGGATATTTTTGGGATTACATTGGATGAATTTTAATAGTATGCGTAACCTTGAAGTTTGATATATGAAAATGTTATTCAAGGAATAATTATCTTTTCTTTTTATGAGTAATGGTGGATTTTTTTGGAATAGTCCATGTTTTTATTATGGACATATGAAGATTTTGGTAATTTATGGAAATGATTAACCTATCATAGATAATATGTGATTTTGTTCATTACACTTCAGTGTGGGACTTTAAGAGTAGTTGATTTTATTTGGAGATAAATGATAATATTTACTGTGGAAGACTATGTGATTAAATCCTTGTAAGTATTGGGTTTAAATCTTAGTTTGGGTTACCTTGAATGATTATAAGCATATTTTTTTATTAAATGGACTTTTCTGAACATTGGGTATTGAATTTCAAATTTTGGGGATGAAGAGTAGTATTTCTTTTTATAGATTATTATCCTTTTTTGGGATTATTTAATCTTATAATAAACGTTTTGTTTTTGGTTGATGTCTAATGATAGAGTAAATATATCTTTCATCATTTTTGAATTATCTAATACTCTAGAAGATAATTTTGTTTCTTGTAATGTGACCATGTCAGTTTAAATACTCTTTATTTGGAGAAAAGATGAGTTTGTGGTAGAAATATAGTAAAGGATGAAAGCCTACATGACATGTATGTATGTTTCATTATGTTTTTATTTAAGCTCAAAAATAATTCCTCAAATTTATAAAAATTATCTTAAAACAAAAAAATTGTATGTTAATAATTCCTTCTGGGGAATCAAATACCATTTAACCCATCACACATTTGTGATTTTCTGGCGGTTAACATTCTCATAATCATGTTTTCTACCACTCTCCATCAAACCATGATGGTTTTTTCATCATCAATATCCATGTATTCCTATATAGAATCCTAGTATGGGATAACTTAGGTGACCCTTGTATTAGTAATTTTCTTTCATTTAAAGTGATATTTTTATTGACTCTTTTCCCGATGTGGGACATTCAATGATGTTTACATGCCAAATTTTAAAACCGTGAGGACACAATTTTCAAAAGGGGGGAAGGATGTAACATCCTAGGTATATAAAGAATAATACATTATAATATTTTTTAATATTTGGGAATTAAATATTAATTTTACTTTAAAGGGGATGCTATGTTTTATTACGTACCTGATACCCAACAACGAGTTTCTTTGAGGTCTAATGTAACACACAATGATGAGTCATACTGAAAAATTATAATATAATATTATTATTTTAAATTGTAGTTAATTCTAACCATTTTAATAGCGGGAATGAACAGAACTTACTAATATATGATTATAATGTTCTGTCAAATGTTTTCACATTTATCCAATAAATGTTAGATGCTTAAAAAGTGAATTAATCTAATTTTAAGCATAAATACTCTAATATTCTTTAAAAGGCAGATTTACCCCATTTTAATGGATAAACCTCTTTAAATATAGTTTTAGTCATTTTTATATATTATTTTTGAAAAAATAAAATTTTTCTTTACAATCGGGACATACAAAACATAATTTGGTCATATATTTAGTATTTTTCTGATAAAATTCATTTTTTAATGAATAGTGAAAATAATGTACCATTATTAAAAACTTCCTTTTAATATAATTTATTTATATGGTTACATTATATTTTTAATTTGTTTTAAGGTGTTATTAGAACATATTTTTACCATTTAATCCAACGTTGTTCATTTTACATAATTTCACTTCGAAATTGGACATAAACAAGTGTCAATATTTTAATAGATATTATTTCTTAAAAACACGCTTTTTATTATGACAACATGAATTAATTATAAATTAATTAATCAAACTTCAATTTTTTGAGTTTTATAAAATATATACCATTTTTTAATTTATAATATCAAATATAGCATAGGCTTATTTTTTGGTATTTTTCTGAGAAACGTCAATTTTTAATGAATATTGAAAACCCTCAGTAATAGTTAAAAAAACTGAATTTTTCATTTAAATGAAAATTTACCTCTTTATTAAATTGAATATATAAAATCTGACATACATGTTTCTTATTAGTAAGTAAAATTTTGTTCAATAAGATGAATTTTTTTGGTGAATAGTAATTTTTGACTTTTATTTACAGCGGTTAAATGTACATAGGGTAATTCATTGTAAAAACAATATTATATGAATATAAAATTACCTTAAAACATATCCTACCCCTATTGGATGAGTAAAATCTAACCAATACAATCCTTGGGTGACAATATTTTCCTTTGAAAGCCACTTGGGTAAGATAATGATATTAATAACTTTTTATTTAAAGTAAAAAAAAAATTTCACAAATATGTATTGTTTTTCTAAAATAGTTTTAATATGGGTTTATATAACTGATATATTTGACTATAAATATTCATTAAAAATATAAAAGTGTTTCCTACATCATGGTATTTTTTTATAATTTTTAGACATGAAATAAATAAACTTTTTTATGAAACAATAGTGATACAGTGTTTACATCATTAATAAATGATTTAAATAAATGTGATTATAAATATTAAAATATTATCCAGAACATGTCCAGTACATATCGGATGATTTTATTTAGACCATGAGTCATATTATATTTTACTTTAATAAGTTTCGGACCTTTAGAAACCAAAAATCACTATATAGTAAAATTATATTTTCACACATTCCTAAAGAGCCCCTCCTCCCCCTTATAAAAATACCTCAACCATAACCCATTATGCACACCTCTCAAGCACATTGGGTCACCCAAACTATGCCCAAATATGCTCTTAATATCCCTATGTTTTTTTCAAAGGCCTCACCTTGGGAATATTTCACTTCAAAAAACCTTTTTCTTTCAAACCAAAGGGATTTTCTCGATTTAAAGGTAATGTCTTCTCTTAAGTTATATTGAATTATTTTACATCTCCAAACCCCTAAAATATTTTTATTCATTTATTTGATAACAAAACCAGTATCCCAAACATACTAGGTTGTTGTTATGAGAATCATTATAACTACAATTACACACACCTCCATCTAATGGGAAATGTACATACTGTTTCTATGGACGACAAACTAATGCTTCACAAAATGATGATTGTTAAATCTTATCCTACCACCTATTATGGTGTCCATTATGATGGCACTGTATTTATATATGATATTTTTTTTTATGTTTTATATATGAATCTCTAATTTTTATTTACAATCTTACCTTAATGATTTCAAATATGTGTATATTCGATAATTTAATTTGAGAAAGTGTGGACTACCGCCCCCTCAAGGTGATATGATTCGTTCATGACATACATGGAACATATAAAGAATGGAATTAATGAAATTATGTAATATATATATCATATGATATTTTAATGGAATTAAAATATAACTATTTATCATTATGTTTTTATTTTGTTAAATAAGAAATTGAAATGAAAGTAGTGTTCATGTGTACGTACGACTTACAATCTCCATGAACAGTGCATTTTATCTATTATGTCCAAATGTTTTGTAATATTATAAATACACACATATACTGGATATATATGATATATATGATATATAAATTATGAATATGATTCTGGATATAGGGTACTTTTGACCACATGAACAACTTATAATAATAAGATGTTCATTTTTGACTCATGTACCAAATATCAACCAAACGACCATTATTAACAAAAATGATTGAATAATGTTTATAACATGGTAATTAGTGATATTAAAGGAATAATAAACATGAAAAAGGTTATTAAGGAAGCAGAAATTAACTTCAGATTATTATTTAGGAGATTAAAGAACGAATGGGTCAAGTCGGACATGAGGTATGGGGTTTCTTATCTCACTTTTAATTACACAGGATTTCCATTGTTCGCCACCTATTTATTGATTATGTTACATTATTTATTGATATTTGATATATATTATCATGATTCTCCTTAAATTCATTGTATTCTATGATTACTTTTTTGGTTATTAACTTTTTTTCATACGACTCGATTGATTGCAATGTGGTAAGGGGTTTTAACCAACTTTTTATTCCTGTGAGATTCATGCTATATTTCCCACTTTTTACATTTTTGTGATGTATGTATTTCCCATGATTGTATTCTTTGTGGAATATTCTTTAATTTATAGTTATTTACATCTTAATTGTGTGATTCTTCTTTCATGTGGAATATGTTTTGTATGTCACCAAATCGGTAAGGGATCTTTTTAACCCAATTTCTATTTCTTGGGTTAATATTCTAATTATTAATTTTTCCATGCTATGATTATGTGTAGAATCACTGTATATTTATTTATGTTGTAATTTCCACTCCCCTTTGTTGACATAATTTTTATCCACATAATCACTCCATTGATAAATTCTCTAGTCATCGATATTAACTTGATAAGAGTAAATTTAACTCAATTTCTATTCATTGAGTTAAACATCCATGTCATTGGTGTTGTTTTTACAGAAACATGTGTGAATGTTCTCTAATTTTATTACACTGAATATCCAATCATATTGAGTGTATTTATATTTTTCACAAATTATTATGTAATTGATTTATCCTTGATCTAAGGATACAATTTTTATAATTGATTTCATCTCAATTTACATTCGATTTAGACTTCATTGTGGTTATGAAACAATTCACTCTTATATTGTGTATAGACTCTACTTTGGCATATTATATCATGAATCCCATTATTCCCATGATATTATATAGTTTTAATTAAATTTTATTCCTCAATTATTTTTATTCAAGTGTCTCTTATATTTTTAAAATCTCTTTAACTAAAATATAGTTTTAAATTATTTAAAGATTTATTCTTAAAAATATTTCTCATTAATGCCCATGTTTTTAAAATGGTTTTTTAGGATTCATTTATATAGATATTAATTTTTTAAAATGTTAATTCCTTTAAAAGTTTCAACGTGTTATGGGCCACTTTGGTTCAAAAATATCTTTATTAAATGTTTTAAATGATTTTGGAACATGGTTTGATAATGAATTGATTATTTCAATATATTGAAATAATATATCAGGATAGCAATGTGGAAATGTTATCTTTCCTTTATGATAGTTTTATGTGTTATGACCATGTTAGGGTTCTTCAGAATTGTTTACGAATATGGGTGGTTCCATGATAATCATAGGGTGGGTGATCCCGAGGTATCTCTCCATTGCATCAGGTAACATGACGGAGGTAAACATGAATGTTTCTCTTAAGAGATATAGGGAATATACTGTGATGGGTATTCCAAATATAACTCCCTATATAGCTATGAAAGCTACAATGTAAGTATGTTATGGATGCCAGATGTTACCTTTATGATTTGTGTTTACTATGTAAATCTTATGATTTCATGAGGTACGTTAAAGAGCTTATAATATGTATGTATTAATGGACTAATGTTTTATTTTTTTTATAGTCCTTACTAAGATTTTTATGCTTATCCCATAATTTGAAATGTTTTTCACTGAACATAAAGATGAATAGGTTCAATGATGGGATTAAGGAAAAGTCATGTTGTATAAAACAATTAACTAGACATGTAAGTTTTATTCATTACTTTTTTTATGAAAAAATAGAAATTGAGTAGAAGTGTCTACATTGTAATATTTGAGATTTAATGTAATAGTTATGTCCAAATTCTCTAAATGTCTGAACATGAAATGATCCTAAATGTGAATTTTTCATTTAATTCAAGATTAGAAAATGTTTAAGGCTATGTCATTATGTAATATTTTTCTGAAATATTATTATAAATATATTTTATCAAAAATAAATGATCATATAATATTCATAATTTCAATTGTGATATTTTAAGGGATCAGAAACATATATTGTTAACAAAAATGAATTTCTCAATAAATGTATATTATTATATTATAAGAGAAATTACAAATATTTATAATATTATTTATATAAAATGAATATTCTTTGGACTCATGAAGTCGATATTTTATAATGGTGATTATTTATAAACTTACTAACACAACTGAATTTTAAGTTAAAAATCCATTTCTGTATAAATATAGGATGTGTATTGTGATATCATATGGAATAAAAATTCATGTAATAAATAAAATAAAACGAAACCATTTCCAAATATATGTTTTAATGAAAAAATAATTTTATTTTATTTTTATTTTATATATTTTATAAACCCATTATGAATCCTCCATAACAAATCATATATTTAAATGCTTTAAAATGATAGGATATAGGGAATTATAAACATCGATATTATAAAGATTATTATCTTGTTGTGTTTGAAACATGGCCATATAAAATTATTTAAAACACTTTCATTTTGAATAAATCATGGGGAAAAATGGAAAGGTTGTTGGTTTTGATTGTTTTATTATATTTGGTCCAAAACATTTGTTTGTGAAATGATATAAAATTCCAAACTCATTCCCTATATATACAGACCAAATATCCCATTTCACATCACTCAAAATCCTTGAAAAAAAATATTTACTCTAACCTCTTTTCTATAGATCAATATTATGTTGACCGTAACCTCTCAATATTCTCCTCACAATCATTTGGTGTCTCATACTCATGTATGGGATCATCACCTTCTATTATTTATTCAAGATTATTTATTATCTTATTGCTACAATTTCAAATTACTAATGTTGGGATATGTTGTCCCATGTACCCATTATTTTAAATTATATTTATAAATGTTTAAATAACCCTTTCTACCTAATCAAGACATTTTATTAAATTTAAGTGACATCATTATGTTGTATGGTTGCCATACTTCTGAAATTCAAGGACATTAATGGTCATTTCTTGTCCATGGGTGATGCTTTATTCTAGTTATTGATACACTATTTAATGGATTCAAATATAAAATTGTTGTTAAACATGGATAAATAGTTAAATAATTAGATTCACCATGATTATCCTATTCTTTGATCACCCCAAAACTATCAAAGTGAATTTAAAGATTTACTATTGGGTAAATCTGAATACACCTCACCTATTATTGGTCTGTTTGTGTCATGGGTGTTGTACTTTTCAACCTGGTGTCTTCTGTGGTTGTGGTTTGGGATGTTTGTATCACTGGGTTGTGGTTTTGTTGGTGTTAGTGTGTTCTATATGTACTGATTGGTATAGGTTCTGTTGTGGAATCTCAAATATAGAGTTTTATTTACTATGAAATGGATGTACTTGTTGAAAACTGGGTTTTATACGGGCCTTATTACGGTAGTTGGGAATGGTTTGTTTTTTCAGTGGGACTTCAATCTTGTTTAGTATAGTTTATTTGTTGTATGTGGTGCTTTTCAAGTAGTGGGGCTACTGAGGATGGTATTGTAGGGATAATTTTGAAAAATGATGGTGTAACAATTCATATGTGTTTCACTTAGATTTTCCAGATACTTTTTTTGATGTGTGTGTGGGTTATGTAGTTACATATGGGGTGTTTTTTTGTTTTACCAGTTTGGGATGGAATAAATAAATAAAAGAATATTTCAATTTAGTGTGATAATTTGTTTCATGAAATAACTGGGGTTATGAATTAATTTTGTGTTATGCTATGTGGTTATTCATTAGAGGTTGTACCAAGGTTAGTTTTGTGTGGGAAGGTTTTTTTATAACACGTATGATGGGATCAGTGTTTTGTATATATATATATATATTTACATATAGTACCTTGTGATTTCTATTTACACACACATGTTTTGAGAACGATGTGATGAACACCCCATTGTTATAGGTGAGGGTTTCCTTCCCCAACATCCCCGTGGGAGGATGGATGGATGGTTATTGGCACTTATCGACTCCCTCTTCTTGTAATTGGTAGCCTAAGAAACTTCGTGTAGGTTGTGGGGTGGTTGTGTGGCCCTATTTTCTACATGCAAGGATTTCTTTATTAGTATTATTCAAGATTATATATTTCATGAATTCCTAGGTGTCTTCAAGTAGAATTTTTGGTTTTCTGTCACATGTATCTATGGGCTGGATGTGGTGTGGTAGTATTCATGGAGTCTATGAGCAAGATTTTGTATATAAACCAAGTGTGTGCTAGATGGTTTTGACTATCGGGATAGTGGATGAGCATAGTTTCATCATGAAATTCTTCATTAGGGATGAGTAGTTAACCAATGTAATGTGGTGTCGGGGTGCGCTATCATTCATGTGGTTTTTACATTAATTAAAATGACTTGTATATTTTGGTGAACATGCCATGGTGAGGTTGGGGTGGATAGTATACCCTATTAGGTGCTTTTCAGTTTATATTGCTTTATCATATGGGAATTTTATGATTCTCCACTTGTGCATGAGTGACTTTGGATTTTACAACAAAGAAATCTTGTATGATCACCCTATGTATATATAACTATTTTTATGTTTCTTGGGAGATTATGCAGACTGTTCTGAACCATATAATCTCAATATTTGTGATAGTTCTTATGCCTCTACATATATTTGTTAGTTTTGTATTTTTCCTTGGGTATTTCATTGTATTACTAGCAGATTTAATTTAAACATTCATGTGGGATGTATTTTGGATTCTTATATATATGTGTGTGTGTGTGAGAAAGTTTTTTTGAGGTTGATAGATTGTTCATCCTAATCATGGATAGTATAAAATGGGAAATGCCTCCAATTTTGTGATATTTTGATACCCTTGGTGTAGGTCTCCACCCCAAGGAAGATTGGAGATGAGGCTCGAGGGTAATTATCTCTTTCTCATCTTAAATAAGTATGGTCATGACACTTACCTATATTTTACATCTTATTGATAATGGAGGTTAGTGAGATATTATATAATGGATATTTTTGGTTTCCAATGACTTCCTCTCTCTATTGTATTAGATCATGATCCTTGGGTCACATATATTTTCTGTAATGGACATCATACATCATTTTGTATTGATTTAAATGTCATAAAAACATTACATCCTCAAACAAATAGTAATTCTGAGAGGCTGATTTAGACTGTGGACTAATTTCTTTGTTCTTTTCAATGGATTTTTATGAATTTTGGGATAAATCTAATTCAATGGTGTTGTTTTATTATAATAAAAATTTTAATTCTAGTACACATATGGAACCATCTGAGAAAATATTGGGAATGTTGTATGAGATGGAATTTTTTATTAATAAAGATAATTAATGTTAATGGGACTAGAGTGAGTTGAGTGGACGAATTAGAAGGTGTATTTTATTCAACAACACATGAGGATGGATCTAAGTGGTAAGAGATGATATGTAGATAACTGACAGAATGATCAAACTTTTGATGTAAATGAATAATTGTTTTCTTATTCTTCCTCCATGGGAAATTGTTACCATTTTTTTAAAAAGGAAAATATATGAAAATGGAGTGTTATATCATGTTAAATCCAACATAATGTTGGATGAGTTTTTTACTAAGTGTATATTTTATCTAGTTTTTCATCGGTATTCATCATATTTCAAGTTTCAATGTTAAGGAAATATTTTCCAAATTAATTCCACGTCTTCAACCCTAAAGTAGTTTAGTTGGATGTGAATATTTCTTATGAGGATGATCAAAATTTTATTCTTGACTATAGAGAGTAATATTTATGGAATATGGTCAGTCAATAGATCTGTGTTTTATGGAAAAACCATATAGTATAAGAGTTCATATGGGAATATAAAAATACAAAGAGGGAAATATACTACCAATATTTTAATAGTTGAATAAACTTGTTAGGTTAGAATTTAAAAATGGGTGTAATATTTATAAATCCAATGTAACTATATAATAAATCATATTTATGATTTTATTAATATATAAAATATTATGTAATTTTTATAATCATAAATATAATATTGTAAAATATATTTCTTATAATGTTTTATATAGGAAAATAACTTTTAAATATTATAAATTTAATAAAAAAACTGATTTCAATTATTCAAATTGTCATATTAAATTTAATATTTGATCAAATGTTTAGTTTTTTTCATAAAATATTCAGTTTCTATATAATTGTGAGAAATATAATTTTTTTTTTAAAAAGTAATTTCATTTTATAAAGTTTTGTAATTCAAAAGTACCATAATATTTTCAATATGCTTTATATTAAAATAAGTATTATTTATTTTTAATTAAATAACTTCAAAATTTTCTGAATCAACATTATATGGTGTTTTAGTATATGTTTGTTTTTTGGTTTAAAAATAGGGTTTTTTCGGAAAACTATTTTAATGCACAAAATGTTTCTTTATTTCAATAAATTAAAAAAAACCATAATGATGAATATTTTTAAATTAAATGAATATATTATATATAAATAATTAATTTTTAATATTTTTACAATAATTATTTATATTCATCAATTTACTCTTAATTCATGTTTTATAGATAAAAGTACTATTTGAAAACCCCCTTTGTAATTATATAAATGGGTTTTCTTTTCATTTTCATTTTTCCACATATGTCAGATGGATTTTGTAAAATGTATTTCTTATGTGGAATCATCAAATTTTTTTTATAATTAGACTATAAAATTTTAACTTAATGAATATTTAAAATAGTAAAAACAATTAACACTGTTCATGTAATAATGGGTTTATCGGGGGTTAAACAAAAAACAAATTTATAAATATGAAGTAAACGTTCATATAAATATTTCATTATGGCCATATTTCAACCATATGAATTATTAGGATTGATAATAATACATTTTAACACTTTTCTATATTTAAAACAGTGTGTAAACATTTTCCTATTAAAAAATTTACGGTTTTCCACTAAACTCACATAATAAAGGAAACCCCTCTATTATATCATTCACACCATAAAACCCTTTAAGATTTAACTTGACCATAAAATATCACCTATAAACATACATACCCTCATCATAGAAGTCATATTTGTTTAATAAATAAATTCTATAAATAGTTTATGTATAATCCTAAGGAGGTAGTCTGATAATAGATTAATGTCCCAAAAATTATGTTTTTATTTTATTTAATCACCCACCTAATCTAAATATTAATAAATTATAAATATATAATATAAATATTATTTCAAGAATACTGAAATATTATTATGTTAATTGAATTGAATATATCAGTATCATCTTCCCTCAAATGGAAAATTATAATGTCTATCACGTGTATCGCAGACTACCACCTCATGATCTTATGCGACTCATTTTCACTAAACACCTCTAATAGTTGGGCATGATAGTATATATAATGTATATGTATGATATTAGGAAAATAATTATTTTCATATATTCATGGTACCATATATAACTTTTTTACTTCACATTCTGTTGGGGATATGATAAAAAATCTATAGTATACTAAAGCCCACTACCATAAGAAGTTATGTGATTTCTTTTTCCCTAATGCTTTACATTGAAGGTAACGAGCCTAAATTTAATAAGTATTTGTTATATATATATATATATAATTATTATGTTCATTAAATATTTATCAATATGAAAATTTATTATATTATTCTCTTTATTTCCATTTTAGTAACTAAAAATGGTTTTATTGTTAATGGAATGTTTGGACTACAACCTTCATGAAGTGATGAAACTCCCTTTTTATCCCCACACCGCATGTATGATATATATATATTAGTATTTTTAAATAATTAATATTACATTTTTGATTTGATGATTACTATTGAAAAATTAAATAATACTCACCTTCATTCAATAAAGATCATTGAAAATGTAAACATTAAACATTTTTATGTACAACCTAGTGTCTCCATGGTTATAAAAAACCATATATGTAAAAAAAAGTTCACAAATGAAATTGTAAGTATTTTTAATGTATAAATATGGCAACTATTTCATGATTATTATTTTAGATATATTTTAATAATGACCACTTTTACTATTGTCAACAAAACATTGACATTTTTTACACTTTATCTGAATATAGTAAACACATTGAACATTGATATAATTAATTAAATAATAAAATATAACATGTAAATATGTGAAATACAAGAAAAAATCATCAAAAATATTCTAAATTGTCTAAATAATTATACTATATTTAAAATTCATATTGAAAATAAAAATACGTAACATGTCTAACTTAAGGTAAGGGTCTTTGTCTCAACAACTATTCAGTGAGAAATATTTTTCAAGGGTATTTAGTGTTTATTTTATTTTTAATGGGTATTATTCTTCATATAATTCCAATGTGATATGAGACGATTCATTAAAAAAATTATTTTAGTATTTCCCTTATAACTATTATTTTCTTCAATATCCATTATTTTAAAATTATTTTATAATATAGATGAGATATTTCTAAATGGAAGTTATTATTTCTTTTAAAATGTTTAAATATAAGGGAATCTCTATTTAGAATTTGTGATTTTCATTACATGTGACAAAATAAATGCTCTATTTTAATGTATATGTTAGAAATGAGTTTTCCTCCACTTTAACAGTTTTATAATGTTTTGATTCGTTTATAAGAGTTGATTTTTTATTCCATAAAAACCTCATTCCCTTTAAGAGTATCTTTTTAATTAAAAATATTATTTAAAAAGTCAAGGTATATTTTAATATCTTATAATATTTTATTATGGGTGAAATAATATTTTTTGAGTGTGATGTGAAATTTTCATGATTTTCTATGTTATAATTACTAACTAATTATCAGACCATATTTTAGATGATGGATTGTTAGGTTACAACCCAAGTATAAGAAGTTATGTTATAAACCTTTCATCCGTGTTTACATTATAAACCATGGAAAATTTGTTAAATTATAAACCATTGATGGATCAGTCCATAATTATCTCCAAATTAATTGGGTATAGAAGTCAAAATTATCGTTATTCACTTTGTATTAGTGATATGGATAATGATAACCTAATTAACCTATATTATTTATCAATACTTTCTATGGAATTTTATATTTTTTATTGAGAAACAATTTTGTTTATTTTTTTGTAAAAATTATTTATTTTTTTCAATCAATGAACACTGATATATAAGAAAACATTTCATCAGTATCCTTGGTATCATTTGACTAATAGGTTTATTTTCTTATATTTAATAAAGAGATATTTTTTCTCATCAATTTTTTTTTTACAAGGGTTATCACTGTGTTTGATAATTGGCAAGGTAGTAATACATGCTAAATTCTATAATGATTCATAATAAATATGAATCATGTTTTACCTTAAAATCATAATGTTGACTAAAAATTGATAGTGAGAGAAATTATACACAATTTATTAAATAGTTATTTTATTCTTGAGCTATGGACTAATTAACTAAAACTATAAACTTGAATCCATCCTTAAAAGTAGCAGAATGGATTCATGACTTAGAAAACCAAAACATTTAATGATTATGGTTGGTTCCTTATAAAAATTAATTTAAATAATTTCATTATATTAAATGGATTGATGATAAACCGATATTATTGTCAAATATTTTAAAATAATTAAAAAATATAGTAATATAATATTTTTTTATTAAAATTAATAATATTATAAACATGTGAAATTATGTTACCTAATGAATATTTAATTATATAATTTATTTTATTAAAAACCATTGTAAACAATATTCACATTTTTCCAAAAAAAATTATGCATTAATTAATTAACAATATATATATTTACTAAATATTACCACTATTAGATATGAATACTTTATTAATTTAAATGACAAATCCAACAAATATGATATATATTTTAATATGAAATTAAGATATTAGTTTTAATTATATATTCTTATAGTACAATTATTTAATAACCCCATTTTGGAAAAAAAATGAAATTATTTTGAAATTTACATAGACATTTATTTTACAAAATTAGTATATATGTATACATTTTATTGATTATATATTCATAATTCAGGTAAAAAACCATGATTCAAAATATGTCATTTAGTTCATATAATAAAAAATTAATATTTTTAAAATATAAATTTACTACCCTAATATTTTTTATTAATATATATTAATAATATAAATATAATATACTCTTCTTATATTATTATATTTGTAAAATCATAATTAAAAAATTTATTATTTTTATGTATATTACATATATTTATTATATAATATAATAAAATGATTCATATTTGTTTATTTCTTGACTATAATGAAATTTATTTTATGTATAACAATTCTAGTAATTTATACTTACCATATACAAGATGATAATGGATGGTTTTGATATTCTTATTCCATAATTGTGATACTTTTTTAAAATTTTAATTTCATATTAAAAAATATGAATGTATATTTTATTTTTTCACTCTATAGTGATAATTATGAGATGTATTTATTATATAATAGATTAATATATCTATGAAAATAATAATATATAATTTTTATTACATTAATATAAAAATTAAAATTTTCCATAAGACATATATATAATGAAGTGTATAAAAGTAATAAAATTATGGACATTGAAAATATACAAAATTGATATCTCCCCACATACATAAATCAAGGCCAAACCATTTTTATTAAATGAGAAGTTGAATTAATTTTAATGTACGTGACCAATTTATTTGAACAGTTATTAATTATTGTGGGTTTAATCAATTTTTGATTAACAAATATTTTGATCATTAATATAATTACCCTGATATGATGGAAAGGATAATTATATATGATTATAGGTATTATATATACAATTTTCTTTTAATCTAATGGTTCCCATTAGTATAGGATTCCATCATAACTCCCATGAATATAATCCAAATTCCCAACAATATAATCCAAATTACAAAATATATGATACCATATCTATTAAAATTACAATACAATACATCGATACCAAGTATATATCATTAAAACTACACTATAAGATTCGTTGTGGTGAACTATATAACATTCATTACATGACATGAAATTTCATACATATCGATAACATAAACAAAAAAATTTGTGTCTTCATGAATTTAGACATAATATGTTAAAATTTTAAAAAATTAAATAAATTATATTAACTACACCTAAACATATACATTATTCCACTCTAAATCAATAATTGAAAACATGCCAACATTTGTGGGGATTTTAGGAACATTAGAAAAAGGTGTCCTCTATTGCTCTATATTGGTCCTAATAATAACAATATGTTGATATGGAATATACCTCCATTATGCATAGATGAAAAAATATAAATTATAAAAAAAATGATATATGTAGAATAACATTATATATAATTAATACATGTAAGTAATATCATAAAACATGTGCTCAAATACCTCTAAACAAATGGAAACATGTATCATTCTTATTAGTGGAATAGATTTGATGGTAGGGATGCCCACCAAATCTGTGGTATCATAATCCTGATATGTATATATATATATTGTCATTATGGAAATTATGAAAATAAGACCCACCAATTCACTGAAACACAATCAGTCCACACACCAAGTATCTTTATAGATCTCATTATAAGACTATATGTGTAGCACCCCGTGTATAGTGTATATAACCCAATGATCAAGTATTTTTATTCCATTAATTAATTGTGTTGTTTTTCTAGAAGAAACGAGGTGTTTTAAATTTATTTTTGTATTTTTTTGACATTCATGGGTTTTTTATGGTTAGTAGAAACCCTTTAGCATCTCATGGAAAACATGAAATAGATGAAAGTGTACATTAGGCTTGTGTACATTTAAAACACATTTTGGCCAAAATTGTGATAATTCCCTAGAGAAACTATGCATCTTAAAAAAATGGAAAAATATTTATAGGTAATGGTTGGTCTAACCATGTAAGCTAATTATGTATGGTTTTCACTCATGATAGTACAACCACATAGTTGGGACATGGTTTGAAAAATAGTGGTGACAAACTATAAAATATAAAAAATTTCCTCCATAAAAAGTCTATATAATAAAAATTAATACTTATGATCATTTTTTAAAACCTCCATAATGAAATTTGTTTTGTCTCTCATATCATCTGAGTTTAATCCCATTGATTCATGATTTATCCTTAGTAATATTAATGTATATTGGAGTCCCAGATTTGTTTGTCTTTTCTTGTTCTTCTATATGCATCTTAGAATTATGATTATTATGTCTCTCATAGCAATAACTCTCATTAATTGTTAATATGTCTATGTGAATTTAAATATTTGATGATGGTATCATGTTGGATCTAAGGTAACATTTGGTGTGATCATATCATTGGATGTACAATGTCATTCCTTATTTTTAGTATTGTTGGTGAGGTATGGGTCTTCTCTCTCAACCCATATTCATTTATACATTAAGGATGAGTTTTAGATGAATGCTTTTTATGAAATTATTTTGAAATACTTTTATTTTTGGTGATAATTTTATTATTATCTTGGATATTTTGGAATTTGAATAGATTTTTTAAGGACTATTTATTTATAATTTTATAATTATTCATTTAAAATTATCAATATCTAAATAGTGTGTAACATATATTTTATAATTATTTTAAAAATAATGAAATATATATATTGATTAGTCATGGAATTATTTTTTAATAAAGGATTGGGCATGATTTTAATATAATGTATTATGATCATAAAGTACCGGAATCATGTGGGATGAATTATAGACATGGATTTCCATCATCAATAGTGAAACATAGTTTGTGTGTGTGTGTGTGTTTATGTGTTTGGACATGGAAAATAAAATTACCAATCAAATGAAAAATTGATTAAATGATTTGTAAAATATATCAATGAAATTTTATTTAATTCATTGATTTGGACTAATTTTATTTCTTATAAAACCTTTATAAAAGGTTTTAAAAAGTTTTTTCCTAGTTGAGTGAGGTGAGAAATCAATGGGGAAATCCTACTAAGTTTAGAATCACCCCTTACATGGTCACTGTTTTTAATTTAAATATGTCATTTTTTTAGAAATAGTTAATTTCAAGTAATTTCATTTATTTTTGTGATTCATCAGGATACCATGGTTGTGACATGTGTAGTAGATATTGGAGAAGGTTTATTGATGATAGTTGATCTCACTATGGAGTTTTGAGTGTTGTTTTCTTGTGGTCCTCTTGAGTATGTCTTTTATTTTCAGAATTTACCTTAATATGGTTTATTGGTATTTCAATGTTTTGAGTTTCATTTTTCTCACATTAAAAATCTATAGGATTTGATTTTCATTTCTTTTATAGTATCAATGTTTTATCATTGGAAGGGGAAATCATCGCACAAATGTTATTGAGGCCCTTGGAATTTATTTCCATCATTTGATGTCTTAGGGATATCACATAAGGCCTTGTATACCCTCTTAAATCATTAATATAATGAGAAATGAATGAATATTTCAAATTTTATCATTCAGGGTCAGTTGAAATAACACTATGAGAAATTTGTATCATCTTCATTCAGTCCAAATATATTTTATGGACAAATGGAATCACCATTGTTCGGTTATGGACATAGGGAATGATTGCATTTCTTCAGTCATAGAGTTAGAAATATTATCAACCTATATATTGAGATATAATTTCTTATGATGTATGATTTTTATATCATGAAATTTATAGTATAAAAAGGAATAGATAATGACATTATGATGAACATCAAGTTACCATGTATTTATGTTATATTAGTGTTTAAAAAACATATATGTGTGTTCTCACTTAATAATAATGGGTTTACCTTATACTTTTTAAAGACATGAATTTACAGTATGACATCAAAATATTAATTAATTGTTTCTTTTGATTAAAATGGTTCATAAAGGGTTACAAACATTATAATATTTAAATATAGCGAAAATGGATGATTTTCCTAGCCATGGTTAGAGTACATCCACAAATTGTCAAAATGATGATGATAATATAATTGTGGATATTTATGTTTTCATATGTGTTTATAAGTATTTATGATAATCTTTTTCCTATTGATTGATAATAAATATCATATTTTTCTTGTTATAGAGAACGGAACCTGGTAGGCTCCTTAGAATGTAACTAGAAGTGGCTGCTATATCTGTGGTTTCACCTAAGCCATAAGTAAACCAAAAGATGGATAAAAATATTTAAAGGCTTTCAATAATATTTAATAGGTTAATAAAAAGGATTAAACATGGAAAGTGGACATTTAGGATCAACTAAAAAGGTATAATATATCAATATTTTTAGTGGATTGCAAGTTAGAAAAATTATAATTATGTTTCAATAAGAAGAATTGAATATTTTGTTTTATTTTCTACATTAAAATTGTTTAATTTAAATATGAAAACATATATATTGGATGATTTGGAATGAAAATGGTTGGAATTAGTTCTTCTTGATTAATTTGAAGAAGGAATAACATGGAAGGATAATGAAAATATTTAGAAAATAAATTAATTCCCAAAACATTCATATTTCTAGAATAATGGAATTCATCAATTTGAAATAGGAGAATATATTTGTGAAATAGTATGCGACTATTTTTATTAATTTATTCTATATTTCCATGGATTGTTTTCCATGATTTTTCATTTAGGATTTTATTTTTGATTTAGGATTAAATCCATATATTAGTTCAAATATTTTTATTCGGTGTGTTACAAATTATAATGAAATGGTCAATAAAGTGTTGTTGGAAGAAAGTATATATATGGAATTATGTTTATAAGGATCATGTTTCCCTCTACATGAATAGTTGGGAATACTAAATTTTTGATCGACAGGGTGTGGAAACCCTATTAAAACATTCATGAGACACCTCAGAATCAAACAATGGGATAATTTAATTTTCCTTATCCTTCCATAAGTAAGAAAGTATGTTATTAGTGATTTTCACTAGATAAAATCACTAGATATTATATGAAACAACCTAGAGCATGTCACAACTAAAAAATGTTTGGAAATCATAAGTGATATGATCACAGTGCCCTATGGTCAGGTTCTTGAGACACATCACTTATTTCTCAAGAATGATATGCTTTAATCAAGTGGGAACGAAATATCAATTGTCATCATCAAAATAGAGAAATCCTATGTGAAACTAGAAATACCAAGTCTCCTCAACCATGACAACCTCAACATGATTATAAAGTGAAAATTAAAGTGAGTAATAAATGTTATAGAGATAATAATTGATCATATATGATCAATATGGTCATTTGACTATCAATGATAAAATTCATTTGAATTATTCCCTTAATACTGATTATTTTGATAAGAGTGAAAACCACTTATTTAATGATTCTTGATTTTTTTATAATATGGGATTTCATGTAGAAATATTTTCATTAATCTTAAAACATTAAAATATTCATATAAAAAGATACTTCCAAACAATCATGTGTAATTCTTGTTGTATAAAAATCCATGGGGATAAGATTCTTTGTGATATCACAATGCTTGAGATGGATGTATATGACTTTATTTTGGGAATGGATTGGTTTATATCAGTCAAACAAAATGTCAACTATTATTCCATAATCGTTAGTTTCACATTTGAAGAATATGTTAATATTCTATTTAGATATTATTGGTGAAGAAATTATAACAATTTCTGATCACATGCACAGATTGTTGAAAACATAACATATTATTTTGTATTTCATACATTTGAATATTAGGAAGATATTGTTAATGGTTATTTATTAACTATTTTTGGCCAGTTTCCTAACATATTCCCTGAAAATTTGTCATGGTCCCCTCCCAATAAAGATGTTTACTTTATGATACATCTCCACTTTCAGTTGTAACTAATTTAATTACAAACATATAAATATAGAAATTTAATGACCAGTTATAATTTTTGGAATGAAAATGGTTCATTTGATCATGTACATCATCATGGGAAACATTAGTTCTTTTTGTGATGAAGGAGTATACAAAAAATATAATTTATTTACTTTATCATAAGTTAAAATATGCTATGACAAAGAATAATTATCCTCTACTAGGAAATAATTATATGTTAGATTAATTGAGTGGAGCGTTGTGTTTGTAAAAATTGAAATATGTTTTATGTATCACCAATTATGAATTTAGAAGGAGGATATTTGAAATATGACATTATGAATCTGATATGGAAATAATGAATATGTATTTCTCCCTTTTAGTCTTATTAATGAATTTTCTATCTTAAATCTATTTAAAAATAATAATTGATGAATCTGGAATTTTTTAGTGCTGCTTTTTGATGATATACTGATGTATTCGGGGACAAAATTAGATAATGAGAAACACATGGTGGTATTACTGGGTATCATACAAGAAAATCATTTCTATATTTTATCACTATAATATAATTATTGGAAACCGTAGTTATATTTCCATGGCTATTCTATTTTTTAAAAAGGTGTTTCCATTGATTTCGAAAATAAAAATGATCTTATCACTTTCAACCCACCAAATAATTTCATTGATATTAATACATTCTTTATTTTGGTGGGATACAACAGAAATTATTAATTTCATTTTTAACAATAGGAATCATCGTTGATAATAGGGATATGGAAATGTGTATCATTTTAATGGAAAAAATATCACAAATCTATTAAAGATCCTATTTTTAGACTTAATGTTGAACCCATCCTAATGTTTCCATAGTCTAGATAGGGCTATATAAAAATTTGTGATATATAGGGGTCTTGGTTTTGTTGTATTCCCATAGTGGTAGGTCATGTTGTTGCTTATATATTACGAGAGTTAAAATTTATTTTGAATAACCACCTACCACATGAATTAGAATTAGGTGATGTGGTCCACGATTTAATTACCTTGTGTCATTAACTATTTGCCTAATTCACATTGTTTAGAGATTATAATTTTTTTGAAACATATTTTCTCTTAATGATAATTTAATTTTAGGTAGTGACGATCAATATAGTATCTATAGATTTTTATCATTGAATTGATGTACACCTCAGTTGAAGGGTACTTTTTGGAATATTTATTAATAGAAAATTAATATGATTAAATGGAAAGAATATTTGGAACAATAGAATCTAATTGTAGTTATAAAGGATAAATGTTTTGACTTCATGGACCATGGTGATGTCACACCTTTGTTCCAATTTTCTATTGACCTTCATTTTGATGAGTGGGTTCATGTTTCTCAGAAACCTAATCCTAATTTCATTGCAATCTAGTAAAATATTAATGGTGGGTATACTATTAAGGGATATATGCTAAATAGTAATTCAATGTTGTATTTTTTGAGATCAGATGATAGTACCATTGAGTTTTTAGCAATAACATTTTAGTAATTTTTTACCATTTGACATGTGTTGTTCAACATGGGATTCAGAAAATATATAATGAAATGAAAATAATTTTTTGGTGTGATGGAATGAAATGATATATAGATTATCTCTTGAGATGCCTCGCCTATCAAAAGGTAGTGGTAGAGTATCAATGACTAGAAATTATGTTGCAGTCATTATAAATTAACTTATGGAAATTGGAGTGAATATCCATTTATTTTTTAATAATTATATAATGTAAAACTATGAAATAAAATTATATATGGGTGATAGTAAATCCAATCATAATGTATTATCATATCATCCTGATTCAAGAAAATGATTTTGTTTATGAACTATGAGAATTTTAATTTTAACAATTAGAAATATACATGAAATTACAGTCTCAATTTTATCATATATCTTCCCCAGATATAAATATTTATTTTTTAAATCATGGATGTAACAGATTTTATAAAGTTTTAATATGAGTATTGATTATCATCACCAAATAGATGTATTGTCTAAATGAAGAAACAAAATGATGTAAGAATTTTTTTGTCATGTCTGGTTGATTGTTTTTACTCATGGGAGGATAATTTTCCCTATTTTACTTCTTATATAATTATAGATATAATGTATGAATACATATGGATCATTCTGATGTATTGTATAGGAATTATGGTCATTACCATGTTTGTTTTGTGAAAACATGAGAGGTATCTTGACAACAAATAATATTAATATTGAACACCATGTACACCATTAGAAATCATATTACTATGGAAAATATTGTCTACCAATAACAATCATATAACAATAGAACATTATTTAAACCTATATCAATAAAAAATGAATAATTACATATCCTATAATTCTAATAAATGATATGTTAAAAATTACATTAAAAAACATGTATAAGAAACTCTATTATAACCAAACATGATCTATAATACATGGATGTATGATCCAAGGTAGTATATTTGATTATACTGATATGGAAATAGTTATTAAGAAGGATCAATAGCCAGATCCTAGTATGCATTGACTAGAATCCGACTCATAAGTCTCCTTGCATCTGGATTATCCTATATAATCCAAGAATCACCTTTGAAAATCTGTTTTTAAAAAATAATAAGCATGTGAATGAATTAAAAATAAAGGGTTTCCAAACTCCTAAACACATCAATGATTACCAAACCTCTATTACTTATGTGTTTGCTATGTGCTCTGTGGTGGCACTCACTAACCTATGTACCCAAACCCCACATACTATATCAGGGTTGGGTAAACATTGGGGAATCCATTGGGACCCCATATACTTTCATTGATGGGGTAACATAATCAGTATCCTAGAGGCTAACACATATGTGTGGAAATTCTAACACGGGATCATTGGTAGAATTAATTATAATGAGTAAGCATATATGGGATCCTTGATTGCACACATGTTTCTAATAACCCACACCCTTAGAGGACTAACAAGTCTCAACTAATAATTGGAATATGATTAAGGGGGATGCATCATACACATCATCATAGAGAAAACGATCATGTCCCATCAATGATCAATGTCTTAATCCACTATGGTCAACACATCCATCCAATTTGACCGATTAGTTCATGTTTTCATCATTGTAACCAAAAATTTTCAAAAGATACAGATGATGGAATAATGGGAGAATCCATTAAACATATTCAAACCATTAAAAATGATATTAAAGTAGTTATCATATTAAGAGGAACTCCCATGAGATATCTAAAACTATTTGGTGTAATATGAACCTATCTATCATGGATTACTCACCCCATCATGCCAATTAGGTGTTCTAAAAAATCATCTGTGTTAAAATGATTATCTACTTGTAAACGATTCCCAAAATGGACTACTTATGTGTCCAATTATAACTTGGGGAGACAAATTTTGAAAACTAGTGAATAGAGTTTCATTTATTTCGTACATGACATATTTAACCTAATAAAAAACATATACTCTCACATATCCACATAGCCATGTACCTTATCAGAACACGCCAGGTAAAACCCACATAAAACATGTGTAAAAAATATAAATGTTATTTACCCAATATGGTGAGCTATCCCATGATTCTCTAATTGAATTTTCTTGTGTTTCATCCATTACATGTAATCATATGTTGTGAATATACCACTCTGGGTATGGCCGTGTAACATAGATGACCAAGTGCCCCAACAATATCTACATGGATAGGTAAATGGATACACGGTCATAAATTAATGTATAGTGTGAACTCCAAGTGCATGAAAATTACTTCTCAAGTGTAATATCCCCTTAATGGGATGAATAAATTTCATTTTTTCTTTAATTATATGTCATGTTCTCAAAATTTCCAATTGGGAAACACCTACAATAATCACTAAGCACCCATTTTTTATCACATAAGAATAACTCAACCCTTATTTATTACTATGAATCCATATATGTTCTCTAAAACAATAATTTTTTTAATCTATAGGGTGTTATAACATAAACCTAAATATAACCCACAGTTCGGAGGATTCCCAGGAAATTATTGCCTCTATCCAGTTTCATGGCTACCATAAGATGATTTAGCTCCTCCCAAGATCCTAAGTGACACCTCCCTTATTCTACATCGCGCTATATGTACATATCCATTTCCACTCATGGCCATGGACATGGAATCCCACAACGGGGTTTTCTGGGAAACTGGTGATCAAAAATAAAGAAAAGGATGAATGAAAATGAGGAAAATTAAAATAAAAAATGGACCATTCCTTAGCCTTGATGTTTGAACTGCGTTTTTGACTCTCCTAGAAAACCTTGAAAACATATTATGGATTCAAATGATAATTTGAATTCCCAATATGGCAACATTTTCAAAAGATATATCCAAACAAACATGTGCATCTCAAATAATATTAAATTAACTAAAAATTAATTATTCCATTGAAATTTTGTCAATTCAAATTTCAACCAAAGTCATGTACTATGGAGATAACAACATTCTAAGATAAAATGATCAGTTATAAAAATTATCTGAGGACAACATATGAGTTAAAATGAATATTTTAACCATCATTAGTGAACAAAAGAAAAAAATCATATTTCTCTATAAACACCCTATCAAAGAGAACTTGGGACATTTCATAAGGTCATAATTTTAACCATATATTCATTATAGTAATTTATATAGATCATTTTTATTTACTAATTTGTTTGAAAGAACATTAATAATCTTATTAAATTCCCTCTTTTAGATATTCGAAATGAAAAAACATTAAAACATTAAAAAGGTACGTGAAAATTATATGAAATACAATATAAATGAAATAAAACATACCGTGAATATTATATAAGAATTTTGGAAAGATAATGTTAAAAAAATTCCATCATTTTTTATTTTGTTCCAATAAATTATAGAGATAATGATTAACCAAAAATTAATTCATACTTCTTCATTTACTAATTAAATATATAATTATTTTTAAAAAATATTAATTTTTAATAGAAATAATATCCCTTTATTTTTTAATAAATTCCTTCATAAAATTTAAAATTAATGAAATTATATTATTTGATGAAAATTATATAAATATTTTAGGAATAGGATTTTTGTTCTCAAAGATGTTATTCCCCTACGGAAGATTATTTCAATAGTTTTTTCTTTTTGAAATTTATTAAAATTTCAAAGTTAAATGATATATGTTCTAGAAAATATATTTATTTAAATAATATAAATATAATTTGAGGAAAAGTAAAATTAAAATTTAAAAACAATATCTTCCTCCTTTTAAAATGTTAATGTTAATGTAATTATATTTTATTATGATTGATAAAATTAAATATATCTATAGATTGATAATTAATAACATCAATTTAATAATGTTGAATATATAAACATGTAATGGTTTGGTAAAAAATATAATAATCATGATATTGAATTACATTAATTTCATGAAATATATATACTTGGTATGAGTAATCCCCATAGAAACAATTTCTTATATGTGTGTGTGTGTGTTTCCCAGGAATGAGTTGATGGTTTGTTATATAAATATAAAAAACAAGTATTAAAACAAATTATTTGAGTTCATGTGAATTTCAATACAAAAATCATGAGATTGTGTTTCATCCACAATACATGAGAACAAAAAATAAATTATACCGTTTGTTCTACATCTATAGTTGGATGTGATACTTAATGTTTCCTATTATTAAGGAATGAAACAAAATGTTATCTTAATAAATAACATGTTCTACATATATATTTTCTATTTAATATATATAATATTAATTAATCATCTATGTGAAATTTAATAACAATATATTTCTTGGAATAAAAAAATAATTTATGTTCTAAAATTCTATTTAGATCATGGAAAATTCACATTATGCCTTTTAAATTAGAATCCATTCTATTACCATCAAACCTCAATAAAAAAGTTTATATAAACAAAAAAATAGTTGAAAGCATTATGATAATGTAAATGTCTAATCATGTATTAATAAATTTTTCAATATTAAATTTTATATTATTCATCAAGAATAGGATTGATGTAAGTTACCACTTGATTAACAAATCTATGATATTTTTTCAAAAAAATAATTTTTTGGTATGTATTTTATATATTAATATTCACTTAATATACTTTCATTAGAGAATTGAGAAATTTTAATACCTTAAAATATCTATTAAACAATGATGAAAATTTCCGAAAATATCTCATAAAAACTTATCTATTATAAAAATACATTTTCCAGTTAAATAAAAAATAAATTAATTGGTAACAAATTTAAAAATTATAGTTACATTGAAAATTTTCTCAAAAAAGAACTATACCAACAATCCCATAAAAAATTATATTGGAATATAAATCCAAACAACTATAATATAATGTTACTGAGGGATTTTTATGACCATTGAGCCCTTAATTATGTTAAATATATTTCAAAACCCATTAATAATCTCACAAAAAATCATTTCTTTATAAAAATCATATTAAATATATCAGTTTTGAAATATCAATTTTTTCATTTAATTGAAAAAAAATAAACTAGAAACATTTTTAAATTATATATGGATTAAAATAAATTTTAATCTTTTTATATATGGTAATTTTGTGTTTTTATAGATATTATTGAGATTCATTGTAATTTTTAACGTTTTTGTGTAGTTGTAGGATTCTTTTTAGAACCAGGATTTGGGGTTGAATATTAAGGGATTGAAAATATAAATATATTTTTATTATACATGGTATTCAGATTAGGAGGTTTAATATGTTCTAGTATAATAATTGAGAATGTTGGGGTAACTCAAGCATAAGAAATAAATATAAATTCATCTGATCACCTAAGGTTTGTGAAAGTAGAAAGTGCAACTTCACATGGCATGTAACAAATCTAAATTCAAAAATAAGACTATTTTAGTCGATAGTCTGTGTGTGTGTAACACAACACCAATCCCAAAAGGGAATATATTATCCAAGAATATACAATATATTTACCTTTTTAAATAAAATAATATCATTATATATCTTTTTGAGAACACTATATAGAGTTAACATCTAATACATGCAAGACCAAATCTTACCAAAGAATAATATATTATTAAAATATTATTCCTTAATATAATAAGACATAACATAGTTGTTAAATTAGCAGTTATGAATAAAACTAACAATATCAAGAAAATATATGTTTATAATAATTTCAAATAAATTTATAGTTTAACAATGAATTATAATATAATATAAGATCCAACAGAATATAATAGGAAGATGTTTGTATAAAACTATTTTTGTGCCTACAAAGTTTTTTTATCCTATTAAATTAAATTAATTACAATTATTTATTTATAATAATGTAATATATATATATATATATATCTCTTATATATTTAAAAATATATTTTTTATATTCATTTAATAGATTAAATAATAATATGATATGAAAAAACCGAACATTTCACATAAAATTAAATATTTTTTTAAGTGTAATTTTACAACCTTTTAATAGAAAACATATTTTATATACATTTATTTATTTTATAGATTTTAAATTTCAATATAAAAAATTATTTGATATAAAAACAAAAAATTGATATTTTGGTGATTTTTTTATATTATTATATCTGGTTTCATTTGTTGATGAATAGTAAATAATATTGAATTTCCAATAAAAACTACTCTTTATCCTAATTTATTTATAAGGAAAATTAGTATTTGTTATTTTTTAAATGTATAAATAGATAAATTTATTATGAATTATTAATATTTAGGTCCATTTAATCATTTTCTATTACAAATAATTCAAAAAACATAAAAATCATTAGAATGTTTTTAATCTTAAATCATGAACTATCGTCTTGTATTTATGATTTTATTTCAATTAATGTCTTATTATTATTTGACATGAAATTAAAAAATTGGACTCCATATTTATAATCCTAATCATAGACAATTTATATTAATTTCAAAATATCCTATGAATAAAATATTAATAATTGTGGTTAAAAGTAATTACAATTATTAAGAAAGAAGTAGATAAACAAGGGGCCAAACCATAAACATAAGGGGAAAATGACATATAAACTTTTCCATAATCTAATTTATCTCCATTTTTAAACCCTATTATTGATTTTTTATAATTTATTAAATTATTGTAACCACATGCATTTGGAAATATATGGGCATAATTCACTTTTAAAAAATTTAAATGAGTGTCACTCTCTCTCCACTAAAAAAATGTACCCAACCCCTCCCACATCCTCATGTATCCGAACCCACTTTTTATCAACCAATTTCAACCCATATAGATCCCACAAATCATTAACATAATAATATTTTCCTAGCATTGGGTAAAAAATAATCCATGGAATCCCTTTGGTGGAAACTAAAATAAGATACTCGGTTAAGAGTTAACATCCTTCCTCAAGCTGTATTGTTTTATTACTTTCACAACTCTTACAATTATACTTATTACATATTCACATAAAATAATCATTATCATAGATATAATTACTTTCTATTTTCTAATGATTCAAAATAAATTTACACACACATCCATCTAATGGCTAACAGTCATATAGTCTATGTGTATAGAAAACAACCCCCTCATGATAAAAAGATTGTTTGTTTTCCCACTACCACCTCCAATGGTTTATAAAAATGGTGGAAATGATGTTCATATTTAATATATATGATATTTATTATTGCATTATTATTATTTAGTTTTTATATAACTCTTAATTTCATTCAATCTAATTTGATTAAATTGGATAACATAATTTTTGGATGTGTGGACTAATGTTTCCTAAAAACGATGTGATTCATTCAAACTACACATAGAATGTATACTAAATGTTTTTAGTGAAAAAAATTGACAAATATAAAATAAATATGACCCTGTGATTTTTACATACATTTATTCCAGTTAATTTTCATTATTTTAGTATTATAAAGAAATGGATGAATCGTTCATGTGTATGTACGACCATCCTTTTCCATGAATGGGGAATTTCATTTCTTATATCCAAAAATTTTGAATTATTATAAATACATATAAAATATTAATATATATATATATATATATGATAATTAAAATTTGGATTACATTTTGAATATGATTAAATAATGATATGTGTAATAGAAACAACAAGTAACAAGTCAAAATATACACGAAAATAATGAAATTGGCACATGAAATAGTTGATATAATAAAAGACTATTGACAGATGGTAATAATATATTTTATAAACACAATACATGATATCATTGATATTATTATGTTACTTATATAGGTTAGATTCATTTTCAAACCCTTATACATGATCATAAAGGATGTCCATTCAAAAGGAAAACCAATGTAATTCATTTTTGTCTCACTTTTCATTCGGTGAGACATATTACCATAACATAACCTACTTGTTTATTATTTTGTACCTACTTATCCTCTTGTTATATTATATAATGAATTATTTTATCTTCATGGTATTTAAATATTTCATTTTATTTTATTCCATTATGAGGCTTATGAATCAAATTTTCCAAATTGATATGGGATACTTTGGAATGTTTAATGATTATTTTCTTGAATTGTAATTTTAATTATCATTAAGTGATATTTCCATTATTTGTTGAATACTTATATAATTTTTCACCTAATTTAATATATATTGTTTATAGACTTAAACTTTTGACATTTAATATCATTATTCATTCAATGTTCATGATATTTTTACATTTTATTTTAATTGTTTCATTAATGTGATTTTCAGTTCATATTACCCAAGTGGAATAAAAATTCCCAAACACAAATCATTTTCATCAATTTATACTACATCCTATTTACCATTAATATTATATGATTATGTGAATAACTAAATTTATTATATACTAATTTCATCCCAATAATTTATTTATATTTACAATTGTTTGATATAATTTACTCATTGATTGATTCTCATGTCAATAATATAATATTCTCTGGGGATTAATTTATAATATTATTATTTGGGATTGATTAATCCATAATTTAGATCAGAGAAAATTATTTTATAATTTTCTAATAATACCTTTAAATTTATTTTCCTCTATCTTGTAATTAACAATATCATGTAATAGTACTATTTTTATAAATATTGCTACTCAAAAATGTTTTAGAAAATATTTTTTAGAAAACCAGATGACATATGATTCTTTTTTAAGAGAACATATTTTCATCAATAACAGTTATTACTAAAAAAAATTTCAACAGTTTTTTTACAATTGATGAATGATTTATTAAATAAATATTTACCTTTTTCCATTTTTTTTAAAAGTAGTCTTCTTATGTCTTTTTGAACATGGAATTTTTCTAAACATTTTACATTGAAAAATTACTGTTCATGTTACCTCTAATAGAATGTACTGATTTACCTACCTTTATGTCTTCAAATATTCATTGTAAATTATATATTTTTCTTCATATTAAATGAATGTTTTCGAAAATATATTTTTATAGAAAAGAATATTCAATTTTTTTCAAAATAAAAAAAAATATTTCTCTCAATAATTTTTTTCAAAAGATTGTTTTATAATATTTCTATTAGTCAATGACAATAACCAATTATTTTAATCAAAATGCCATATTTTATTATTTATACCATCATTATTATTCATTTATATTATTTATGATATATTTTTACAGGGAATATATTCACATTATCATCCTTGATTCCTTTGTTTTTTCTCCTTGAAATATTCAAATTCTAATGACCATTGAACATTGAATTTCACCTAATTATAAATATCATTTTTCCTAACTATGTTATATTCCTAGATGATATATAATTATATCAGAATTTGTTTAATTTATAACTTATTTAACAATTATTAGAAATATTAAAAAAAATTATATTCTTTATTCAATACGGATATATGATGACTCATGTTGTTTATTAATTAAATTAATTATTCTATATAAGGAATGATTTTTATATACAGTGATGGGTGGGGTATTGATTTTATATATAACCTATATCCGTCAAAATGTTCTCAAGAAAAAACATAGTTGTAAAAATTAAAAATATTTCTATGTATATTTCTATACCTTATTGTGAATGGTTTTCATGTTGTTTTTTTGCCTCAAACCTAATGTCGAAAAATTTGGTATTTCAATTATTTTTATTTAGTTATCCAAATTTTTTTTCATCTACATATATTTCATTGAAGTTTACTCACTTTTGATTTATTTAATGGATTTTTTTTGTAGTTTTTAACCTTTACGTATTATTCATAGACTCTTTTATCATTTTATTTATTACATTACATTTGTCTTTACTTATGACATTTCTTTTTTAACTATTCACATTAATTCATTATTTCACCTTTTGTACGTTATTCATATCAAGCTTTTGAGATCGCCTTATTATATTTTATTTTCCACAGGATTCCATGAAGCATTCTAATAATGATATGCAAGGTTACACAAGATGGAATAAGTTATATCATGGACAAGAAAAATTATGTTTTAATTACTGTATTCATTTATTGTATATGACACATGTATGTGTCATGTTTTCCAAGAAAAATAAATTGTTCTATAAACTGGGACATGATTTTCAAGTATCTTATTTTATTGTAATAGTATTAGAATTCAGATCATAGCATTCTGGGGTTAGGTAACTACAGTTGGAATTAGATATTGTTTATTAGAAACCTTGTAAGCTAATTTTAAAGAAATAATAGTTATAAATAATAACACTAAGATAATAATTGATAACAAGTATATAAAAAAATCCTATAATTATAGTAAGGAATAGATTATGTGGGTGTTCCTATAAATATATCTATATATTGGGTCCACATATGGAAGTGGTTATGGCACAAAAACCCCTTTGGGTAACAACTCTGACAAGGTTCATTTGGCATAGCCTAGAATAACCTGGTACATGACAACAGGTCCTACTATGCACATGGATTAAAACTCCTTGGGGATACAGTTATGGTAATTATAATATTCCTTAAAAACTATTGTAAATTATTTAAATATATAACTATATTGAATGACTTAGATTAAAACATAGACTAAGGAAGGGAAAGTAATGAAATAAAATGGACGATGAATTTATGTGTTAAGGACGCATTATGAAAATTATTTAATATAATATTTAGTTATTATGATTATTTCATGGATGTTCTAAATATTTACTTCATAAATAATATCATTGTGGTTTTGGAAAAGGGAAACCAATATGGTGGGTTACAACCCATCATGCTCAGAAATCCCTCAAGACCCCAACCCATTACTAATGAACGATAACGGAATGATGCTTAGTATTGGCCTACATGATGTCTTAATAAAATTAACATTGTAGGTAGATAAAAATAATTAAATATAAATATTAATAATGATGAAATAGTTTTTATTTATATGTTTATATATTAAAGTATTGACTATATTGGATTTGTAGTTTACTTAGAGGTAAATCGAATGAACTTTCAATTTTTAGTGATCTAACGATCCATTAAACATGAATTTTACTACATCAAGCTTTAAATTTTATTTTATGATATCCATATTGAGGATTAAGTAATGAAATAGAATTTTTTTTGAAGCCCAAAAATCAATGGAATAGTTCAAATGAAATTAAAACCTATAAAGAAAATATATTTCAATTTATTGTTTGTTAATAAAATAATTCCTCAATATTATGATGAGTATATTAATAAAATTTTCTCCTAATACATTAATTTTAGCTAAATCGATGGTCTTCAAAATCATCATCAATTTATGGCTTTGAGGCCATCAACTAAATATAGATAATTAACGTGTTTATAATGGATAAACTCAATTAATTTCCATAAATATTTATTCTTCTCATCTATGTATGTATATCTATATTCCCCTAATATTCTCTTACTAAAATACCTTGTTATATGTTAGTATGCAAGTCCTTTTTACATACAATTCTCTCTTTTCTATAGGATTTTTTATGATTCATTATCAAGATGTGATTTTTCAAAATTTTATATATTAGGAAATTAACTACTAAGATTGAGTTCCAATTTTGACTATAAAATTTTATGAACATAGTAAAAATATAATAGCCAAAAACACTAAAATAAAAAAATTTGTCTTCATGGCATTTATGAAATGCGACATCAAGGGAGAAAGGTAATATATTATCCTAATATATTAAAATATATTTATTATTTTAAATAAATTCAATCCATTATATAGGTTTCAATTCATGAAATATTTATTTTACTAGTGTTACATGCTATAATGAGTATTATCGAACAAAAAATTATTAATAAAGTATTTTTATTTAATATAATAAGATATAAACTATAAAATAAATTAGAGATTTTGAATTTTATTATTTTAACTATAAAAATATATGTTATATAAAAATAAAAATAAATTAATAGGTTACAAATTAATTATGAATCTATATAAAAAAAATTGACAATAAAAATAATGTTTATATAGAAAATTATTATAGGACCGCAAAGCTATATTATTCTTATAAATAAAACAAATTAAAATTTGGGAGTTATAATAATTTAATATATATATATATATATAATATTCATAAATATATTTTTTATATTCATTAAATTTATTTTATAATCCTATGATTGTATCAAACCAATTGTTTCACATAAAAATCAATATTTCTATAAGGCATTTTTACATCCTTGTAAGGGAGAACCTATTATAAATAAATTTTCATGAACATTTATATATTTTAAAGGAAAAAATATACTTTATATTTTAAATAAAAATATAATTCATATTTTAAGTAAAAATATAATAATTAGGTTATGGTTAATTGTTGTATTTTTCTCTCAAGATTCTTTTTTTATGAATAGTGTGAAATATTGATTTTTAACAAAAAATTGTCATTTCTTCTAATATATATATATATGATGTTAAATTATATTTTTATTATTTTCAATGATAAATTAGATAAATTTTATATCAAGTAATAAAATTAATTTCATTTGAATTAATTTAACCATTAAAATGGATTTAAAATCCTAGAAAAAAATTGAACATTTTCTCATTAAAAACATGCATTTCTATTCCATCCGTAGGATTAAATTTAAATTAATTTCTACCACTTATAAAATTTTTATTTCAAAATATTGATTCCATATTTGTACTAAGACTAATTAATAATGTCTAATATGGCCAGAATAGATTTTTTCAAAAATATTAGTGAGTGAGAATAAAATTATAAACAATTATTATGAGAAAAGTTTACATAATTAAGGGACTAATACAAATACATAAGGAATAAAATTACCTATAAAATGTTCCTAAAGTAATTTGATGGAAATATTTATACCTTATACACCCTTTTATATTATTTGGTCCTTTATTGAATCCACATTATATGGGAAAAACAGAGGTGGAATTCCAATTTGAAAAATTTATAGGTGTTACACTCCCCCTCCACTATAAAAATGCACACACCCCTCCCACTTCATTAGACTTATCATGACACTTTTCCTTGACCAATATATTCCCAAATATATCCTCACAATCCCTCTTATAATTATATATTACCCATATTATAAATAAATACCTCCATAGAAGTCGTTTGTTGTAAACCAAATGGAGTTACCCGACAAACATGTAACATCCTTCCTCAAGAAATTTAGTGTTATATCATTCTCCTATCGTTCAATTATCATCATCTATTGATTATATAATATCATTAGTATAATAAATATACATATATTTTTATTATGATATGGATTATGCCTAAAAATACAAACAATTCCATCTAATAGTTAACAAACATAATGTTTTTGTGTACGTCGAACTACCACCTCATGAAACGATGATTGTTCATTTTTTTCATTTCACACCTATCATGGTTTTTCATTATGATGGAATATATATATATATATGAAATATATAATGATAATAATTTATTAATGGTTCAATAATTATTATATAACACATACCTACATTAATTCTATTTTTGTAAATGTGATAACATCATTTGTGGAAGTGTGGACTGCCTCCTCCTCCAAGCGATGTGATTTGTTTACACTATACTTAGAATTTATAAGGTATTGTTTTAATAAAAATATGTGGAATATATGACATAAATATGATAATCGAATTATTATAAATAGATATATCATTTACTTGACATTTTTTTAACATGATAATGAAATGGAAGTAGCATCCATGAATTCGTACAACATACCACCTTCATAAAACGTGCATTTCATTTAATATATCCAAAAATAAGGGATTATTATAAATAGATATATACTGGATATATATATGTGTGTGTGTGAGTTAATTAAATCATTTTTTACATTTTTTCGATCATCAAATCATCATCTATTTAACAGTAATAACATCTTACATATCAAAACATACTCGAAAAAATAGGCAATAAACACCTGAAATAGTGGATATAATGAATGATAGTTAACAAACAGGTAATAAGAGTGTATAAAAAGATATTAGATGATATAATTTATTTTATTATGGTTATATTATAATATATTAACACGTTTGATCCCATTATGATGGATGTTAAATGATGTTCACCCAAAAGTAATCATAAGTTAATGGATATTTTTCAAACTTTTTAGTCCAGGAGAAATATACCATTAACACCACTTACATTATTTGTGTGGTGTACATATTTCCACATTTTATATATTATATACTGAAATATTATATGTTTATATTTTTTAAATTCATAATTTAATATTATCTCCTCTTGTGAATTATTATTTTAAAAATATCATTGTGATATTAGACAATTTTTTTCATAAAAAAATATTTTCCTCATGAATAAATTAAGTGATCTTTCAATGGTATTTCCATTCATTATAGAATAAATTATATTGGTGCACATTATTTATTATATTTTGTTTTTATACTAAATCTTTGGAATTTAATATCATTATTCATTGATTCTTCATTATATTTTGAGTTTTAATTAATATTATTTCATCTAAGCGGATTTACACTTAAAGACGTTGAAGTGGAAAATTACCTTTAAAACATAACTCTTTATCATTCGGTTCTAATACATCCAATTTTATGTTAATATTATATGATTTTGTTAATAATTAATTTATATATCTATATATTTATTTATACTACTTTTTATATATTTTTATTTTACACACATAATCTACTCATGTATTGATTCTTAACACAATGTTAAAATACATTCAATGGTTTAAATTACAAGTTAATTTTGTTTGTGATTGATTACACCAGAACATTTTAAATATAAAATTATTTGACCATTGATTAATAAAAAAATTATCTTTCATCTCTTTTTCTTATTTAGGAACATTATTAAATAATTCTATGATTCTTCCACTATTATAATCGAAAAATGTTAAAGAATTTTTTAAGAAAATATGATTTAATTTCCCTCATTTGTCAAAGAACCTATTTTTTTATTAAAATATTTTTTTTGAATTTTATTTATAGAAAATATTTTATCCATTACAAAATTGTTTATAATACACATTTATTGATTTATTATTTTACACTTTTTTTCAAATAGATCTTATTTTTTTCATTCCAAACAAGGAATTTTTCCATTCTTTTTATCATGAAGAAAAGAATTTTTTTAGTTATTACGACATCTACAGATATAATCACCATCATTTCATTCAATATTTCATACATTTTTTAAAGGGTATATATTTTTAATTGATTTTTTATTTCATATTTGATATTTAAATATATTATTTTTGAAAATGTTCTTCAAACTAAAAACACTATTTTACTCAAGGATGTTTTCAAATATACTTTTTTAAAGTATTTTAATTCATAATTTGTTTTTAAATATAATTAGGATGTTTTTTATTAATAAAATCCTCTTTGTTCCTCTATAAAGTTTATGATTGATTTTCTCAAGGAAATTATTAATATTGAATTATTTGATTAATTTCATTATCCCCATGAAATAATCAATTTCCTATGATCATGGAACAATTCATTTCAATAAATTATCAATATAATAAATAAATGATTTGTTTATTTAGTAAATTTTATAGTAGTTTTACATGTGGTGTTTTCGTTAAATGTCATTTTATAGTTTGGGAAAATATTGATAAATTTGTATTTTTTATTAAATATTGATATTTGATAAGCCATTTTTTTTTCTAATTAACTCAATTATTCTATATAAAGAATTTTTTGCATTCGCAGTTATGGTTGGGGTAAGGAATTTATATATCATTTATAAGTATCGATATTTTCTATTGAGAAAAATTACTTTTTTTAAGTAAATATGTTTCTAATTTTAGTTTTGAACAATATTGTGAAAGGTCTTCATGGTATATGTCTTCATTTGCCTCAGACATGACATCTAATAGTTAAACAATGCATTTATTTTGATTCATTTATCTAGAATATTGTTCATTGAAGTTTCAATAGATTCATTTCATTATCAGTCCATTGATTAAATTGTATTTATTTTTAGTTATTTACCTTGACATTTTTTTGCACTCATTTCTTAGTTTATTGAATACATGTCTTCTGTCGTCAGTAATTACATTTCAACATTGACTATTCTCATTGATTAATTGTTGATTCATCTATATATTACCATTAATGATCATTTAATAACACAATTATTATAATTCCTTTCACTTGGATTACATAAATAGTACAAAGATTTATACGAAAGGATACAATAGATGGAATAATGTCATTATCCATTAAATAAAAAAATTGTTTTTTTATTAGTGTATTCATTTATAATAATAGATTGATGAACTTTTCTCATTTACCAAGACTATAAAACCATTAGGTCCTTTGAGAACTGATTTACACGTATCTTATTCTAATAAAATGGTGATAGTCATTGGTTTCAGGCATGCTATGGTCAGGTCAATATAAATATTCTTCCCATCTACATGACAAAGGTATTTATATTGGGAATTAAATAATCAATTACTACATTATCCCTACCCAGATATCCATTTTAGTACGGGAATCCACACTTAACAACTAATTTACGTTCATGGGAATGGATCAGAGGCCCCTCTTATCCCACCTCCCCCCATGATGTTGGGGTCTTCTAGGAGAATTTGTTTGTAATTGAGGGAGTTTTTTCTCTTATATTGGATACATGTATTTATATTATCAATTATGGAGTCATTTTTTCATTCTGATGTTAGGGAATTCATTCTGATTTTACAAATGTTTTATTGAAATAGTACATTATCATGGGTATTTCATTCATCTTTTTTACAGTAAGTTTCTAGATGACTATTAGGTGTCACCATTAATTATTTCTTCAAGTAGTGATTTCATATAAATTGTTAATGTGTATTTACTTTTAATTAAATTAAAACTCGTCTGGATTTTGGTGTTCCATGATGGGTATTTCACTTAGATTGGTGTCTAGGAAGTGAGAGAGACATTTGAGGCTACACATGATGTGGTTCTAGCATGTTGACAATATTTAGTAGTAAATTGTGCAATACACATATTTATATTTTGTAAAAAATAATTATAATAAGTTTTAATAAATAATTATTTATAATTACATCATGTAAAATCATTACCTATTTTTTAATTAGTAACTATTTGAGATAGCATGAAATTGGTTGAGGATAGGTGGTGAGTTGATGTGAAATGTAAAGATAGAAATAATATTTAAAAATATTCAGGTGGTATCATATGCAAAATCATGTTATTTGTGATGTATTAATCTGTTTTTAGGTGTCTATATCTGCACAGAAGGTGATACCATTTATTAATGATAAGTATTTAATTTCATTAGAATGGTCAATATTAATTAATACCTGGAAATGATTAAAATGTATGAGAGAAAATATGTAAATTTTAGGGCCATGTTGGATCTTTTAATCCATTTTAGAACATTAAATTTAATTGGATTTGTCCTTAAATTATTTATATATAATGAAAAATCTTATTTATATTAAGATACACATTAGACCTTATGAGATAATGTGATGCTAAGGTTGGATTAATGTTAAACTCATTATTGTTATGTGTTTTACAATGGTTTGACAGGACACTAAGGGCTTGGTCAGGATTTTTTTATTGATTTTGGCACATCTGGACTATAATGGACTTTTTTATTTACACTAATGATTGATCAAATTATGTTTTTAGGAATGTTCAGATCATTTATTTAGTATTGAATTAACCTTGGTGGGTGGCCTTTAGATATATTATGAACATTTTTGGTGAGTACCCCAACTGATATTGAAATTGGAACTAAAAAGGAATATGGGACATCTCACTATAAAAATGATCAAGTAGAGAAGAATTTTTAGATAAGTTTCATTTTTTTGTGAAACTGACTTAATAATGAATTTTTTTGTGCCATAGTCATAAACATGAGAGACTAGTTTTTCCTGCAAAATCACCGTAGGGATTCCTTAACTTATGTGATGATCCAGAGGGTCCCATGGAGATTTATATCATTTACATACTCCCTTAGAGTACTAATGATACATTTTAATTTATATTATTAGATTGTTTTGGTTTGTGTGTTATGTAATTATTTTAATATTGTTACTATATAACCCCAATTGATGTGTAAGCCTTATATACATGTGATTTTTATAATTGGAATGGGTGTTCAACCAAACTGTAGAATACTTTTTTATTCATTTATGGTTATTCTAAAGTGTATACAATTCTCTTTAGAATCAAGGGAATTATATTTTATCCCTTTAACTAATGTTATGTACCATGATATATTTTAATTAAAAAATTATATGGAATATACCATTGGATTAATATAGGATATATATCCGACCTCGTGAAATATTTGTAGAGTAGATGCATAATATTAGTTTAATACAATGTTTTAAATAATTCACCTGTGGATTCCTAGTATTGATAACTATAATCCATCAACTTATATGATGAAGTAATTCATACATTAATTCCATATATGCAGCGATTCTATTGATAATGTGAAACCATTTAGATCTCTTAGGTTGCTGATATTCAAATGATAACACCAATTGAACAATTAAAATAGCATGAAATCTTGAGAAATAAATAGATTAAGATAATTTAAGTGGGATTATATCCTACATATAATATTTTGAATTTTCTAAGGGATATTATTTGACCAAATATATTGATTCATTGGATACACCATAGAATCATGTTGATAAACCTGATATATGATGGCCTGGGATCTTTTTTGTATTTAATTCCCAGAAGATTGGTTGTGGGTTCTGAGATGTTAATCCTTTAAAACACATTTGTTTTCTAGGAATAATTCAAGACTATACATGTTTAATATCATAGGGCCTCCCAATAATAGAAAGAAGACACTAATGAGACATTGATAATTCCCATGTACTAAAGTGGTTTTCATTATGAATGATTTAGGGTGTGGAATACCTGGTGATGGAACATGATTTTCTACTCATATTTTTTTTTGAGGGCATGGGATCTTTATATTTTGGAAAATTAGTCCCCTGATATATTTCTCATAATTTGAGACACTCTATAACTAGATAAGGTAGTTATAATACATCAAGGCCATGTACCTGGTGACTAACATCAGTCATTGGAATCGTCATGGGATACACATTTACTCACTTAGATCAGTTACGATGATATGGTTTAAAATCAGTATGTGAGGTGGTAAAGGTCATCAAAATAACATTTAAGGTAGAAAATTTATATTTTATATTTATTTATTAGAAATTTTAAGTTTTATATATTTATTATTGAAGATCCAATCACATGTAAATATAAAATCTAGTAAAATTTAGTACGATACCATAATATAGTTTCCCTACTGATTTTTTTACTAACACCCTACTCAGGTGGCCATTGCGAATGGGTACCCAGGAATTTCTCACCTATTTATAGGTACAGGTCTTGTTAGGGACCAATATTATGTGTTTATGTTGGAGAATCTTGAGTTGGATAAAGTGATTGTAAGTGATGCCTGAATATGGGGGAATGTAATTTTTATAGGCTATCTTTCATAATATTATCATCCATATGTTATTTTTTAAATTGGTGAAAATTCTTTTGTGAAATCATGATTATCTATGTACAGATAACCTTATCATAAAATGTATTATTATTTATTGTGTTGGTTTCTTTTATATATTACGATGTTTATTTATGGGATGTATGAAGCATTGTAATTAATGGTGATACTAATTATTATAATATAATGAGTATAGCCTCTCTGAAGTACCTATAAAGACCCCCTTTGATAGTCACATGCCTTCTGTGTTTGGTGATTCATGACTAGGGTTATGCAGTAGTCATGTCCTATAACAATTTAGAGTGATATAGGATATCTCTAAAAAATTTTGGAATTTTTTCACCATATTTGATGCCTTCTATTTAAATTTAAGTGTTACAATTTTTTATCCTCATTTTATGCATAATAAATGGGGGTTGACCAAAAACAAGTAAAACCATTTGTCAGCTCATTATATTGTTCAACTTTTGTCCATTCATGGGTCCTTTCAAATTTATTTAGTTCTTCATTCATATCTCTAATTTTACATTCACCAAAATAGACACAATATTCCTTTTTATATTCAAATTTTTATTGAACAACCTCATTGTACCATTTATTTCTCATGGAACATCTAGTTATAATACATTTACAAAAAATTTCCATAAAATATATAGTTGGGTGAATCCATTTGATTGACTTTTTTCTATATAATGTAGTATGTAGATCATTAGTTGTCATGTGTGTATCTTCATGTGATTTAGATTCATTATATTTAAAATTAAATTATATTATTCACATCGTATTTACTATTGATAGTTTCAAATTATTTCCCTATAATTTTTTAGGTGTTTATTTGAAAGAATCATTAGAAATATCTACTTCCAAAGGTTTTCGGAAAACATGTTTTTGAAATTCATCAAACATTACATGAACCGTTACTCTAATAATACTAGTCATTTTAATACAAATATATACATTTATTACTAGTTTCATAGGAAATAATAAATAATACTTCACCATCCTTATGATCAAATTAATGAACATAGAATTTTAAATATTTAATTAATACATTACATATGATGACTCTGTCAAAAGAATTTTTTTATATTATTTTATTAAATTACACATAATTAATATTCATAAAATAAATTTTTATTAAATCTCAATTTATAATATATATATTATAACATAAAGACAAATCTTTAATATTTATTGCTATAAAAAGATTATATTTAAATTTTATATTAATTTTATGAAGAATTATAATTCTTTGTTCAAATACACAGTTTTTCTATGCTGATCTATGAGATGGACTTTTTTATTTTATTACCTTAAAAAATTAAAATAATTCAAAAACACAATTTACAAACGCATCAACATGACTAGTCTTGATAAAAATAATAGGACCATTTTTCCAAATTTTTATTGAAGTGAAAAAACCCTAAAATGATTAAATGATTTATATTTTCTATATTTAGAATAATAAAATGTAAATATAGTGTAATCATTATCCAAGTAATTTAGAATTTTTTAATAAACATAATTAAAATTTATGTAGGAAAAATAACATCCATGTTTAATAGATTTAAATATTAATATGTCAAAATTTTACTTTTGGATTACGAATAAGACATACGACTCTTACCAATTTTATTATGATCAGAATCTCCTGTGGAATTGAACATATGTTTTGATAGATCCTTAAGATATAATTTCCTAAATGGAATGGATAATTATAGAAAGATACTGTTTCTTTTTATTAAATAAAAATGAATTATGGATCTTCAAATTCACATAAACTTGGTATACACTAATTAATTAGGGAATATATGGTTATAGTGTAATCATCCCTATACCTATTATAATAAATTTTTAAAGAACCAAAATAACAGTGATAGATATATTTATATTTTGTAATTTTTATAAGGTAATCTTTTGAAAATAATTCACTTATGTTGATAAGGTTTTTTATAATAACAAAAAAAAATACTTTTTTGAATTAAATATTTCTAATAAATGAAACGCCACCAATCTAATGATTTCAACACTTTTATCATGTCCAAACCAGATCCAAACTCCATCCAAAATATTCCAAATTTTGGATGTTTAGTATGTCCCAATTCATTTGTTAGAACAATAATTTTCCAATTTCAATTAACATTAATTTTTAGTATTAAAATTAATTTCTTGTAATAGATAATGTTTCATTATTGTAACAATAACATTATTAGGTTGATTTTCATTATAAAAGAATATTTTTAGATCCCACTCGTATAAAAAGTTTCTATATTGTATATATGCAACTATATCATAAACTAATCCATTACTATAAAAAAGAAATTTATTTTTAATTGAAAATAAATATTTATATCAGTATGATCCTATTAGAAAATTATTACCAAATGGTAAAATTTTATGCAAAAAAATCATTATAAATTATTCTTGTTTGAGTTAAACAAACTCAATTAGAAGAAATCGATTTCCTAATATGGAAATAAATTTTTATAAAAAATTTCATCATAAAAATGACGTTTTGAAATAATTTTTATCAATTATAAATATCATATAAAATTTTAAAAAATATATATTATTTTATAAATTCCCTTCATTTATATTCTAATTGTTTAAAACCATGATTTAGATAGTATTGGGATATAAATCTGATGACTGTTTAAAAATTTTGATAGTTAACTGTGAATTTAATTTATTATCATCAATATATTTTTCCTAAAAAAAATAATATGAACTATTCAACTTATTGTATTATTTTTTGTAATAGTTTTATATTTATCAATTTCATAAATTATAGGTATTTTTCCCTTATGATTTGATATTTTACTGTCACCAACCGAATCTGGTCGCCGCCAAAACCGGCACATAAGCCAGCCCTTATGAAGGCCCGAAGGGTTATACGGATCCCCACGGGTTGGCACAAGTGCCCAGGTATCATAAAATGAGAATTTGGACTGATTTAACCGATTTTATAAACGTAAACCAACAAAAGAATCCAATAAAAAATCTGGATTTTTAAAACCAAACAATCTTTTACAAAAATTCATAACTGGATTAAATATTTTAAAACATCTCAATAAAACAATAATGAAGATACATAACTAAAAGGAAACATCCCAAGAACCCTCCTGGGAAGGGGCACTACCCTTAATCCATCTCCACATGACTTCACCCCCATGGACCTGCTAGAAACCTGAACCACATGAACTAAAAAAATTGAACCCAAATTGTGACAACAAAAAAGAACCATGTATTCTTACACCCAAAGGATCATTTATGGTGTGATCCTAATCCAAATAAGATTCCACCAATTGATTCCAAAGATCATGAAATACAATGTGAAAAAAGCAAGTAGTTTTAATACGCAAAGAAAAGCAGTGATAAAATACAAGAAATGCAACTTTCAATTGAAAACAGTTTCCAAGATAATGTTTTTAGAATGTTCACACATTTAAATAGACATGTTATCTACTGTAATTTACTTCCATGAACACCCCAATACTTTGGAAAATAACAAAAACAAAATGAGCAACAAAATTGGGAACACCCTTAGGAACTATATAGTATCAGGCCCCATGTACCTCATTCCTCGGTGTTAAGTAACCATAGTAAAATCCATTATAATGAATGAGACACTAGTAGTGAACATACCCAAATTATATTGGTCCCATGTCATCATCAAAATAGTTTAGTTAGAGTTTATTTATCCAAATTCTAGGTGAAACAGGGACAAAACCCATTTAGTCCACTAGCCGTACTGGTACACATCTGCCCCACCTAGGTACAGGGATTCCCCCTTTTTTCTCAATCAACTTCATAATTTAACACATATAAATTTTAATTTAATACACCACTACTGGTATCATACAACAAATACAATATCTATAACATTTTATACCACTTAAAACACACACAAAACACTTTGATTTTTAATAAAACAATTTCTCAAAAATCTCGTGTTGTTTTGCCAATAAAACCACTTAAGAACCCCACTTGTACACTATGATCTCACAAGTACATTACCAATATAGTAAATTAATCCCAATACCAATCAATTAATATAAAAAAATCAATTTTAGGGCATCCCCATGTTAATCAAAAATTTATAACTTTGTAAAACATTCATTTTCACACAAAAGTGGAACCAAAACTTCACTTTATTTACAAACACATTTAAAACCCATTATTCTAGTAACAAAAAAAGAGTTTAACATTATAAATAGTATTTTAAGCATTATTACATGTTAATAAAATCAACTATGTATTTATAGGGAATCCCCAAATAAATCTATAAAACATCTCTTAGTAAAACGCCCAATTTCACACCAAATTTCCATTTAAAATTCAATTACAATAGAAACATCATTAGAACCAATTTTTTCAGAAATAATAAAATGATATAAATCTTAAAATATGATAAATATAAAGTGCTAATACACAATTATTTCATCAACATTGGAATCACCTACCAAATCAAATGAAACCCTTGAATCACCGTGCGAAAATCAAGTCTCACCACCGTCACACCAAGAGAGACTTTAGTTTAACCTAAAACCACAATAATTGACCAATAAACCCAAAGGTTAAACCCTGGGTTCGAAACCCTAACCCTCCAGACATTTAGAACATAATAAAAATTTAATGAAACTTCATAAAAAGGGGAGGTACAAAGGAATAGAGACACTTACTTGGGATTCTTTGAAGTTCCTCCACCAAATACCTCATCAAAATGGGGTTACAAAGAGGTTTTTAGAAACATGGATGGATGACATGGATTTTAAGTTTGAATGGTATGAGGAAGGGTAAAATTTGGAACTGGGATGAGTAATGGTAGTAATAATTGAATGAGTTATAATGTGAAAGAACTCACCTCCTCAAATATGGCTGATTTGAGAAACTCTATGACATTTGTCCCTAAATCGCGATTCCCAAGAGCTATAAAGAGGGAGGAAAGAGGCTGGGAGAGCGGATTGGTGCAATGGTCTCGTTTGAGACATAGAATCACAGAAAAATACATAATATTGAAGATTTTATTAAATAAATAAAATTTATTTTTAAAACTGGATATGGGCTTCCGGGCAGGCCCATTCACTTAAATAAAAACCAAAATAAACCATGTTTATCGATTTCTAAAGGTTCCAAATTTTTATTGTGATGTTAATATATCAAGGGAGGAAATTTAGGAATTAGAATGTGTAAAAAATATTAAAAAATGAAGATGTTATAAACGAAAATAAATTAATTTTTTAAATCTGGAATTGGGCTCATGCTTTGGCCCAATTCATGAAAACTCACCTATTCCTCCCTAAAACCTTGGGAAGACCCCAAAATAAATAATGAATGGAAATGAAATGAAAAATACCTTTTAAATATTTCATGTATGTGACAATTCTCCCCACCATGATAACTTTCTATCCCCGGAAAGCTTCAGAAAATCCAGATACCAAAACCAAACCCAACTGATAAACCAAGATGTACTTCTTTGCCAACTTCGCCCCCAATGGCCAAATCACCACCAGTGATAAATTAAGGAAATATTAATCACCCAACCCAAACGTACACCAAATTTCTAAAATGATCAATTGAATTCATACTTTATCCCAAATTGAATCTCCTCGGACACTATCTGAACAAGAATCATGCAATTCACCCAAACGAACAACAACTTCGAACAAGGTTACACTTACTTTACATTAACTAAACCATTGAGAGATCTCTCATCCCAATGTTTACTCATGGAAGATGTTGGTATCTAGATATTTCCGAACTATACTACCTACCACCATGCCAAGACCATTGATAAATCTGAGCAATGGGTATGGGGGACACAAATAGGCACCCCACCATAAAATTCAACCTATATTTTGTTTCTGAGACAGAATCAAGACACTAACATGGGGAGGCCTAAATTAACTCCCTAGTACAAAGGGTAAAATTACATTCACAATTTACGAATGAACATACATGAGAATCACAGTGGACCTCCCCACCATAAGAACCAACCATCTTAATCAACCTGCATGGGCTGACACAGAAAGAGGCAATTTTTTTAAAGATTTGGGAAGGGTGCAGGGTCAGTCTTCACGGTTTTTGAAAGTGTACACTAACTGTGCAAGACCATTCTTTTTGCATGGATTCCCATAACATGGTAACTAATAATCATAAACAAACTTTTTCCTTATCACATCTATCAAAATTTCCAACCATTTTCTAATGACTCGATGGAAACCAAAGGGGGAGGGAATGACATTAGTTGATGACATGGGTACAAGTCCCTCCACCTATTTACACCGAATGGGTACAACAGAAGAAAGATGATGACACTAGAGGTTTAAACTCTTACAATCTTTCATACTGAGGATAAGACATTGTTCAGGGATTTAACAAACCCTAGTATTTCCCCTGACTATGAGTCAACTTCTCTCCGTGACCTATGGCTGGAGCTCAAATGATTGAAGCATCTTCGACCTCATAGTTAGGCTTTGAAACCCCCTGAATGAAAATTATTCTTTTGGTGCAACCAACAACTATAATGAAATCATTGATAATATTTCCAATACATAACACATTCCAAACTCAGTTTACCCTAACTCGATATTTCACTGAAACAATGGAATAAAAAATGAACACACATCACACCTTGTTTTTTTCGAGTGAGAAACTATACAATTAAATAACACCTATAATCACCTTCCCCTAAAATGGTAGATTTTAAAGTATTTACAAGGGAGACATTCTCCCAACATAAAAAGACTCTCAGTGGATTTCACCACTTTTACCTTTATAGTCAATCGTGTGAACAAAATCACAGGGCTTCACTGAACATGACCATTGTGACTGATATAAAAAATGCATGGAGTGGGACCTTATACAACATCCCCAAACAACACACAATTTTATAAAGTGTCCATAATATCATCTCATGACCATATTTTCCAAACTCCTAGTTTATTGTGAACTTCTTTATTTTAGAGACCACGATGGACCAAGAGGACCTCTTAGACACCATCCAGATACTCATCCACGCTATCAACCCCAGAACACTTACACCTTCCGAAAATCAAGAGACTTAAGAAGCTAAGGTCTCTTCCAACCTTCCATGATAACTCTCACACTACAAGTGGATACACAAATCTAGGAAATTAAAGGTTGTACACTCAATCTAAAAATCTCAAGAAAAGGATTCCTTATATTGATCAACTGGAGGGTCTTCGAATGGAGAAACAATTGGGGTTGCACTTCAGTTGTGCACTAACCCTTAATGGGGCATACCTTATCCAATGATTATACCTAAGGATCCAACCAAGATTTTCCATTGGTCATTATATACCACAAAAACATATCCAAACACATGGAAAAATCACCTTAAATGCATCCCAAAACATTTCTAAAAAGTGACCACTAACCGGCCCTTCAACATAGCTTACCGACCAAACACAAACCCAAAACACAATACAAACTGGAGGGGTTCTTGGACACAAAACATCCCACAACATCAACATTTTCCAAAAACACATAATATAATCCATCCCAAACAATTAATCAAGACATCATGGTTTTCTTTAAAAAAAATTCTTGAAAACAAACATTTACGCAGTTAGTGTATCCACCAATGGTACCCCATGGGCCTTACACATGCATGTCTCAAAGCCACAATGGGCACCCTCCTAATATCTATCCCAATAATCATCCAGTCATTCCATCAAACATCTATCATCCCATATAACCCCATTCACGTGGTTTCTCACAAAAATACCAATGGATAAAACAAAAAATATGATTTCCACTTTTCAAAACAAAAACAGTCAACCAACACATCTTTTTTCTCAAAACTCCAAACCAGAAGATAAAAATCCGAATACACATCATGAAAAACTATTCAGAAAGACACAAAAATTTATAAAATAAATCTCTTTCAAGATATTCACATCAATTTCAAAACAACCCATCCCATTAAAATACCCTTAGATTGTTTAGAAAACACTATTGGGAACAGTTTTCAAAACCAACTTCAATATACTTCCTGCTTCCAAAAGAGGTGTAATCACACCATTTTACATTTCAAACCAATTCATTAAATTCAGTTCCACCATTTCATAAATAAAACCATTCCTTCTTTAATTGGAAATCATTACACAAAAACTTTATGCTTATTAAAACAAAAGTTCCACGTTTTCAAAACTAAAGCACAAAACAGTGCGAGAGGAAACTAGTTTTAGTGGGTGACTAAGACATGTGGTTGGCTTCCATATTTCAATCACTTCACTATCACAGAGAGTGTTCCAGGTAATATACTTGTCTTCACATGGCTTTCCTGGCCCTACGATCTCATTAAGACCATTAACCCAACTCTCTTTTCATTTCCCCTAATCATCATCGAACCACAAAAAACATTGGACTTAGATAAATCTCGAATTCTCCGGGAAATGTGAATCCCATCATGAGGTGTGGTGATCAGGAACACTAACCATAACTGGAATTAAATGTCCCAACAATCCAAACTCCATATTATTCGGACTCTTCCACAAATAACAAGACCCAAAGAGTTAACTTGAACCTTCTCTGATACCATTTTTTCACGAACTGAATCTGGTCACCACAAAAACTAGCACCAAACCCAGCCCGTAACAGGGATGGAAGGGCGTTCCTGATCCCCATTTGCTGAAAAAATTGCCTGAGTATTATGAAATGATAATTGGGAATGATTTACCTGAGTATATAAATGTAAAACAACAAACGAATCCAATAAAAAAATCCCTTTTTTTTAAACCTACCAATATTTTACAAAAATTCAGAAGAGAATTATATATTTTAAAACAGCTAAATAATACTATAACAAAGATACAAAACTAAAAGGAAACATCACATGAACCCTCATGGGAAGGGGAACTTCCCTTAAGCCATCTCCACAAGACTTCACCACCAAGGACCTGCTAGAAACCCATACCACTAGAACAAAATAATTGTACCCAACCCGCGACAACAAAAATAACCAAGTATACTGACAACCAAAGGTGTAAGTAAGGTGTGGGAAAAAAAATAGGATGCCACCCAATGATTCCAAATATCACGCAATATAATGGGAAAAAAATAAAGCAGTTTTAATACACAATGAAAAGCAGTGATAAAATACATGAAATGAAACTTTCAATTGAAAATAGTTTCAAGATAAAGTTTTCAGAATGTTCACAAATTTAAATAGAAATGTTAAGTAATGTAATGTACTGACATTAACACCTGAATACATGGAAAACAAACACAATGAGTAACAAAATCGGGAACACCCTTAGGCACTAGATTGTCTCAGGACCCATGTATCTCATACCTCAGTGTAAAGTAACCATAGTAAAATCCATTCTCATGGACGAGCCACTAGTAGGGAACATACCCTTAACCTAGTAGTCCCCAATGACCATCCAAATAGTTTAGTTAGAGTCTTCATTAATAAAATACTAGGTGAAATAGGGACCAAACTCATCCAATCCATTAGTCATACTAATACACATCCGCCCCACCTAGGTACCGGGCTTCCCCGTTTATGCTCAAACAATTTCCGAATTTAACACATATACATTTTAATATAAAACACCACTACTGGTCACATGCAAAAAATATAGTATCTATCACATTTTATAACACATAAAACACACAACAAAAACTTTTATTTTTAATAAAACAATTTCTCAAAAATCTCGTGTTGTTTTGCACACAAAACCCCTTGTGAAACCCACTTGTACACTATGTTCACAATTTTAAGTTACAAAAACAATAAATAAATCCCAATATTTTTCAATTTAAAAAATCATTTTAGGGAATCCCCTTGTTAAACAAAAACTAATAACTTTGTAAAACCTTCATTTTCACACAAAAGTGGGACAAAAAATTCACTTTCTTTACAAACACATTGAAAACACATTTTTGTAGAAAAAACCAAAGGGGATAACATTATAAACAGTATTTTCAGCCTTATTAAATGTAAATAACAACAACAAAGTATTTATAATGCATCCCCAAATAATCTTATAAATCATCTCTTTGGAAAACCCCAAATTTTACAAAAAAATTTCATTTAAAATTCAATTGCAATAGAAACATCATTAGAACCAATTTTTTCAGCAAAAATAAAATGATATTAACCATCAAATATGATAAATACAGAATTATAATACACAAAGATTGATTAAATATTGGATTCACCTACCAAATAAAATGAATCCCTTGAATCACCGTGCAAAAATCAAGTCCCACCACCATCACACCAAGAGGGTATTTTATCAAACCTAAAATCACAATAATTAACCAATAAAACAAAATGTTAAACCCTAGGTTCAAAAACCTACCCCCTGGTCATTTAAACTTCAAGAAAATTTAATGAAAATTCATAAATAGGGGAGGAACTAGGGAGAAGAGACACTTATTTGAGATTCATTGAAGTGCCTCCACCAAATACCCCATCAAACTGGGGTTACAAAGAGGTTTTGAGTAACATGGAGGGCATTAATGGAATTTAAGATAGAACGGGATGTGTAAGGGTGTAATTAGGAATTAGAATGTATGAAAGATAGTAATAATTATTAGAGTTGTGCAGGGAAAGAACTCATCTCCTCAAATCTGGCTGATTTGAAAACCCCTAGGAAGTTCATCCCTAAATCGTGATACCTAATAGCTCCAAAGAGGGGGGGAAAGAGGCTGGGTGGGCGTCTGGGTGTAGTGGTCTCATGTGAGACTTGTAATAACCTAAAAATACATAATATTTATGATGTTATTAAATAAAAAAATTCATTTTTAAAACTGGATATAGGCTTCGGGGCAGGCCCACTCCCTTAATTAAAAACCAAAATAAACCATGTTTATGTAATTATAAAGGTCCCAAATTTTTATTGTGGTGTTAATATATCATGGGAGGTCATTTAGGAATTGGAATGAGTGAAAAATATTAAAAATTGTGGATGTTATAAAAGAAAAAAAAATTATTTTTTAAATCTGCAATTGGGCTCACGGTTTGGTCCAATTCTTGAAAACTCCCATATTCATCCATAAAACCTTGGTAATACCCCAAAACAAACAATGAATGGAAATGAAATGAAAAATACCTTCAAAGGGGATGAGGAAGGGTCAAATTAGGAACTGGAATGGAGGAAATATTGTAATAATTGAAAGAGTTATAAAGGGAAAGAACTCACCTCCTCAAATCTGGACGATTTCAGAAACCCTAGGAAGATAGTCCCTAAATCACGATGACTAAGAGTCCCAAAGATGGGGGAATGAGGATGGGCGTGCTACTGGGTGAAATGGGCTTGTTTGAGTATTGAAATCACTGAAAAATACTTAATATCAAAGAATTTATTAAATAAAAAATTCATTTTTAAAACTGGATATGGGCTTCCTGGCAGGGCCAATCCCTTAAATAAAAACCAAAATAAACCATGTTTATGGATTTTTAAAGATTCCAAATTTTTATTGTGGTGTTAATATATCAGGGGAGGAAATTTAGGAATTTTAATGTGTGAAAAATATTAAAAAATGTGGAATTTATAAAAGAAACAAAATTTATTTTTTAAATCTGGAATTGGGCTCACAGTTTGGCCCAATTCATGAAAACTCACCTATTCCTCCATAAACCATTGGGAAGAACCCAAAACAATGAATGAATGGAAATGAAATGAAAAATACCATAAAAATATTTCATGTATGTGACATTTACTATTTTCATTAATGGATAGATTTTCACTTTCAAAATATGATGATCATAAATAATCCTCTTTATACTTGAAGTAAAACGCAATTTTTATTTTTAATTTTATTAATGATTATTAAATAATGAATTATTATTATATTTTTCATTTTTAATTTTTTTTAATGAAATCAAACTATTCTTTTCATGGCCTTTTAATTTCTTCACATTAATATTTAGAAAATATTTTACCATCAATTGAACTATAGTTTTCTAATGAATTAAAAATTCTTTTTAATTTTATTTTTAGATATATTATTAACTATATAATATACATAAAATGTTTAAGACAGTAGGGACTAATGTCAGTATCCTTTTTACTCATATAGAAAATCACATATTAAAAGACATTTTAATCACATATATTTCATTAAATTAATTCTGCTGAATAATAAAGAAATTCATATTATCTATGTTTTTTTTCATTTTTAATATAACATCATAATTTAATTATCACTTTATTTTGAGTTACTTTTATCTAAATAAAAACATTTATTGTTAAAAACATAAAATGTAGAAGTATTCGTATACAAAGAATGTGTATTATAATTATAATTACATGATATAATGCTAATGTCACTCTATTTGTTTATTTTTCTACATTTATTTTTATTATACATTATAATTTAATAAATTAATTGTTTATGTCATCAAGAAATTACTATGTCGGGTTTTTATTTCCATTGATACCTAGCCACATTGACTCCCATTAATTTTTCCTAATATTAGAAATATTATACATAATCTAATCATAAAATAAATATTTTCCACGAAATGGTTGTTGAAAATTTATAATATTTATAAAAAACTGATGTATTTCAATAACTGTTTAACCTAGTATTAAAAATAAATATTTATTATATTGTCTCATCATATCTATTTCACATAGAAGAAAATAAAATGAATGATAATATGGTCTCTTAAAAAATCCATGTTTTTCTAAAAATCTATATGTCATTAAACTTATATTTTCTTACTTCATGGAAATAATATTGGTCATATTAAATGATGACATCATATTATATATGTTCCTTATTAGAAAGAACACAGAAAATATTGTGATGTTTTGGGATTAATGAATATTCATGAATTTTCTAATGAGAATAGTTTTCAATTTCATTCTTTAGATTTTTGTAGTTTCAAAAAATTACGATGATGTTCTCAAATATAGAATTAATATAGTAGAATTTGTATTATAACACCAATAATGTAATCATTGCAATTAAAAATTAGTGTTCTTGTTAGATTTAAAATTTCACATTTTCTTATAGGAAAACCGACGATCAAATTAATAAGATTCATATACTGACATCATTAATTGGTGGAAACAATGTCTAAATTATGATAATCTATATAAATTTTTTTATAATCCCTATATAATGTATTTATAATAATAAATTTGAATTATTTTTCATAGTTAATATGAAAATAATAATAAAAATGTGTTGATTTTTTGTCTAAAAACATATAAATTTAAACCACATGATTTTTTCCTATTCATTAAGAAATATTTATAAAATAGAGTAAAATAATTCTATGTTGTTGAAATATAGACATTATAAAGATTATTTAAAAAATAATAGATATATTAGATAGAATATTATAAAAATACAATTATCATATAGTAAGTAGTATAAATTGAAAAATGAAATATAATAATATTTTATAAATGAATACAACTGATGTGTTATAACCAAACATTGAGTAATTTTTGGAAACCAAAATACACATATAAAAATATATTATAAAACCAAACATTAATTTTTTTTATGTCGGATATTTAAAGAAATTACAATGTATCGATGAGTATAGATATGTAACAACATATCCCATATATTATACATATCATATTTTCATTCTTTGTTTTAACAAAATCCATCAATATAACCAGTATGATGTTGCCACCTACCACATCCCAAATGTTCCCCAGATATACCTTTATATCTATGTAATCATATGATCTCGATGATCATTAATTACTATTACATTCAATCACCATAATCCCTTGACAAACCATGATTGATAAAAGAATAGTTTCATTGATAATATTCATACATTTACATTGATGAGGTAATAAAATGGTTTCTATCTGATAAAAATTATAATGAAGGGAAAATTAAATTGATAAATAATATTATCAACCTCTAGAAATTATAATTACCTAAAATGATCAAAAAAATTTGAATTTTGGATTCACTATATAAAATTTAATTCCTGGCTCTTCTAGTGAATACTTTTTTATACTAAACATTTTAGAAAAATAAAACTATCAAACCCTAAAAATATCATTTTTAGATTTGACAACGCTGAAGAAAAACATTTGATATTCTATTGAACACAAAATGTTAAATAATTAAGAGATAATATAATTTCTACCACTATTGTTATTATAATTTTTATGAATGTAATATTTCAAATTTATTATGATAAATTTTTTTTCACAAACCTTAATAAATTTCAATGGTATTTCATTTACCCAAAATTCATTCTGAGCCATCACAAGATCATGTGAAAAAATATATCCAAAAATTTACTTTTAAATTGTGTTGTAATTTCAAAAATTAAAAATTTAAGTGAGTCATTATATTTTAAAAAAAACTAAAAATATGGGATATAAAGATATAAAATTATTAATAAAATCATTAATTTTGTTTTTTAAATGTAATTTTTAAATTATTCATTATTATGATAAATTTCAAATTATTATTCAATGATTTAAAAAATATATCAATAATAAAAAAAATTACCAATGTTATATATCCTTATAATTTTTTTTGAATACAAAGAAAAAATTAAGAAAATAATATTAAAAAATGTTTTGACGAAGATATATACATTCATACCTATAAAGAAATTTCATAGCCCTATTTATTTGTATGTAATATTCCTTTTAAAAATTTGAATAAAAATTTATTTAAATTATTTAAATGATATGAATCATTTTAATTTACCTTATATGTAATGACCCATCCCCAAAAGTCTGGAGCTGGTGCATTATTTTAACACATTTGTATGATTACTAAGAATCATGTTTTGAAGGACCGATTAATTTAGCAGTCTTGGAAAATAGATTAAATACATGAGAAATATATTATAACTTCGAACATAAAACACCACATATATAATCCTTTGATAATTCCATTATTCCCCTAACTTAAACCTACATATTAATCATGATACATTTCTTGAAATCATGGGAAAAAAAATATATGAAAGGGGTGAGCTCAGATGCTCATTAAGGGTAAATAATTTTGCGGAAGCTATAAACATTTAATGAAAGATGTGTTATAAAAACAAAATCCATTTTAAACATAATATTCAAAATAATATGGAAAAAATAAATCAAGTATTTGTATATAAACATAAAAATTAATATTATACTAGTCAAATAAGCACATGTAATAACTAATTTAATAATATGGGAATGAATAATGTTGGACATCATTACCACATTGTCAAGGCTTCATTCCAATACTACAATGAAAAATTTGTCAAGGACTTATTCCAATAGAATAATTTGTCTCATTAGACCAACTAATGCATTGATGGGCTATATTGGGCCCCGCACGTCCCTTACTAAATCCAATGAATTCCTCAAATGAAAAAATTTTAATGATAACATATACATTTTTACTAAAACAAGAATACAAAATGTCATTATATAAACCATAAAATATGAATGATATAAAAATATAAAATCTACAGTAAAACATATCATAACTCATTCAATATAATATTAAAGAATATTTTATAGTAAATCAATCTCAATAAATAATAATATCCAATAAATGATGTTGATATAGTTTAAAATAATCAACAATACTCTTTAATAGAAATAGAACTTTTCATGATATCGTTAAAAGGCCACAAAATTTATAAAGGAATTAATTTTAATGATATTTTTGAATCAAAGTGTCCCATACCACTTTAAAACTTTTGAAAACAAAATTTACACTTTAAAAAATCGTCTCCACGTAAATAAATCTCTAAAAATCATTTTGAAAACATGGATATTAGTTATAAATATTTCAAAAATATATTTTTAAAAACATTTAAATTGATGATATAGTTAAAGAGTTCCATCCATACACAATAAAAGACTCATTTATAAAACAATTAAATGAATCATGGACATAGATGATAAATATGTCTCGGTAGATACTTATTGATAAAAAAATATCTGATAATAATGGGATTGAAGAAATAACCCTTACCTTGTATTCTTCCTTAGTCAATAGTATGTTTAATGTCTTGTATAATGAACATAGTTAGTTATTAAATTATAAAATTACCATATTAATATTTATGATATCATACATGATTCATTTATGACTTTATAGTTACAATTTAATAATAATTTCCATGTTAAATTTACATTTTGGGTAATAATCGTTTTTGTTATCGTACATGTTTTATCTTTTTATTCATGATCGTCTCACTTAGATAGTGATTTAAATACATCGAGAAAAAAAACATGATTTATATATCATATAAATTTATAATATAAATATATATAATAGATAGATATATGAAATGGAAAACACTGTTTATGGAGATGATAGGCCGTACGTACGCATAAACGTTGTTTCTGTTTTCATATTTTATTGAATGGATGTAATTGAATAAGATATATGAAAATACATACATATATAAATATACATATTTATATATATTTACAGTATCATTATTGTGTCATATATTGCATACTAATTAATAATATATTCTTCTATAATCAACATTGAATGGTGAACGTGGAAATGAATCTAATCACGTTTTGGAGATGGTAAGTTGTATGTATGCATGAGCGAAGATATCATTCTATTGTTAGATAAATTGTATTTAATTGGATGGTATATTATATATAATGAATCATTAAAAAGTTTTAATTATTATTTACATCAATTATACTCATTATTATACCCATCAATATAATGACGTGTTGAATAACAAACTACACCACAACGTGGAGATGGTAAGCTGTACGTTTGCACATATGGTGAAATTTTCCTTCATTGGGTGGATAGAATAATGATTATGGTTGTACCATATTTATAGTAACATATCAGTATGTAGAAGGTACTGGAGGTATTATTTTAGTATGGAAACAACAAAGAAAGTGTAAGTGGATAAAGAAAAGAAACTTGAAAGAGGTGATGGAGTAATTACATATTTTTCGGGTTCTTCCTTTTGATTTGAATGAAAGGGACCCTTAGGTTGGATTTATGATCAATTTAAGGCCTCTATGATGAATTTAGGGAATTTGGGAGAATATTTGAGTAGTTTTTGGTAGAGTCAAATGGATTTGGTGGTGTGATTTTGAGATAAGGAATGTACCCTTTTATCAGAGAGGTGAGGGTCACTTTAGGAAAAGCATAAAATATAAATTTATAATAAAATCCTTTTTGGTTTCAAATGGATAAAAATATATTTATTTCTAGGATAATGTGGGTATGGTTCTAAACACTCTAAATAAATATATTTAGATATGTTTTGGTCCCCATATTAACCATATCATTTAGATTTAACTCTTATTTAAATTATTTAACTTTTACAATGTCTTCTTGAATTTTTATATTACATGGTTATAAACATACAATAAATTTCCTATAGAACTAAAAGTGGTTCATTAATGACATATCTATAATTATATAATTCCTTTGGCCGAACCTTAGATTATTAAAAATATTGTTTCATTTAATAATATATTATTTGTTTTAAAAACTCATTTATGTTAATTTGGACACTATTTAGTATTTGGTTTTTTTGAAATTCATAACAACATGATTACTTTGAACAAAATTTCTAGAACCCACCCTAACATGTCATATTAACTTAAAAAGTTCATGGAATGCATCAAAAATCTCAATTAACATTTATTTTAATATTTATATTATCAATTATTTTAGTATTTCATTAATAAGGTAATTATTTCATCATCATTGTCATATAAATAAATTAAAATATATAATGTATAAAAATTATAAATAAAATACCATGATGTAGGAAATAATTTTATCTTTCTAATGAATATTTATATATGTATTTATCTTATAAATATTCTTATATTAAAAATGGTTGAGTTATTAAACAACGAATTTAAAAATTTTAAATCTTATTTAAATAAAATAATAATAAATTTCGTAATCTAATTGAAGTTGATCAAAGAGGACCATAATTTACTCCTAAGGTGTATTTGGGTAGAAGAAACATTTTCCAATAGAATTTTTACATGTTCTAGGGTAATTATAATATCATTTTTACCATTAATGTTCCTACTTACTTTTAATCGGGTAAATGAAATCCAAAAGTTACTATTAATCAAAAATTATTTTCATCCAACTGCACCACATTTTACTTGCTGATGTAAACACGGTCACTCAGTTTTAAAAAATAACTCAATGTTTTTCATTATTCTTCAAAATTTGAATTTTTTCAAAAAATACCAAAAATTCACCATAAGATAACTTTGATATTCTTAATCCAAAAATGATGTCTATTTTCCCAAATTCAAAACAGAGGAGTTATATTAATTAATTTAAATTTAATTCCCATTGTTAGAACAAAAACGTGGGGGTTTGAGGTGTAAAAAACTATCAAAATATTGATATGTGTTTTTGTCCAATTTAAATGTTAAATTTCATCCAATGACCAATATTGGATTAAATAATAAAAATACAATATAATTATACTTCCAAAAAATTTAAATGTATAAGTTAACACTATAAATTAATATTTATTGAAGAATTTTTTTTCATTTAAAATTTAGTATCGTTCACTATTCATAAAAATTTGAAACTTAACACAAAAACAAAAATATTTTATCCAAAGAAAATTTTTATGTCCCTATTTTTAATATAATGTTTATTTTGTGAAATTTAATTTATAAAATTTTAAAATATTAGATTTAAAAATGGGTTCCCATTAAAAGGTTGTAAAATACCATTTTTTTAAAAATACTTATTTTATTAGTAAAATTGAATTTTTTTATTATATTATTTCTAAGAAACACATAATATAGATGATAAAAGTATATGGATTATATAAAATTAAAATTTTAGATAATACTTTTCATAACTTCTTTTTAAACGACTAGTTTCGTAAGTATTGGGGTGTTCGAACTCAGTGTTGCATATAGCACAAGCTATTTAATTACTTTAAAGAGATAACATACAATGAAATCCTGAGGTGTTACATTATCCCTTATTTCAATAAATAGTTTCATCTCAATTTGAAATTGTTCTTCAAAAATAAAAGGGGAAAATAGAAAATACCTTTGTAGTAAACCAACGTCATAAATGGGTTTAATAAAATTTAGTCTTAAAAAGATGGAAAGGGAAATGAAAAAAGTCACCATAAAATTAGGATATCAAATAAGAGAACATTAGTGGAAATTAGAGACTCATAATTTTAGAAAAAATATAAATATTTATAGGGAGTGATTGAGGTCATCAATCACAAACATGTAAATAGTAAATTGAAAATTGTGGGCCTCAAAGCCTTAAATATATGATGACTTTAAATATTATTGGTTCATAAAAACATAATGTATTATGATAACACATTTTTTGTTTTAATGTTCTGTTCATAAATTTTATGAATGAATTTCTTCATAGAATAAGAAAAAATGTACTTGACTGGTAGAGTTCCGTCCTTTAACTAATTTCAACCACAAACTAATCTTTCACTCTAAAATATAATAGAACTCAAAAATATTCTATTTATCCTAATTGTATAGGATTTCAAAGAAAATAAATTTATAAATCATCTATTAGATCATTTAAAAAAACTAAATTATACAAACTAGGTCATCACATAGGCTCGATGTAGGGGATTCACCCTTGTCACCCATCGCTTGCGGGTTCAAGTCTCACAGCCTTGCCCTACACGACGGGTTGTCGCCCAACCTTATGTTTTTCTTTTTAATAAAAAATCCAAAAATAATATTAAGAATGTGTCAAACTAAAACAATAGTATCCAATTTCTAACATAATCCATTCCTTCCATTAGCCTTATCCAAAATAATTGTGTCATAACTCATGACCAAAACATTTATAAAGATGGTCACCATAAAATAATGAAGATCTCATATTTCAACATAATAACGTTTGAGAAAATTCTTAATGTATTCTCCTAAAACATGGTAACACTATGAATTACCATAAAACTTATTGATTACATTTATTCTCCCTATTTCATTATAGAATACAAGATATATTCATTATATATAAAATTTTTGAATACTCCAACAATGATGGAATAAAAGATCATTAATCAGTTCAAAGGTAGTCAAGAATATACAATATAATGTATCCAAATCATCCATCTCTTATTCCAAAATCACTACCTCACTATAAGGACCATATTAATTTTTATCTTTCCTTCAACCATGTATTTTCCAAAAATTTAACTTGCTGTTGAGTCACTTTTCTATGTACCGTATAATCTCAAATCTTCAATGAAATAGTACTATACTACAATAATTATTTATTTCTATAATTAATATAACATTAACATCATTTATTCAACACTAAAATGATATCATTCATTAATAAAAATATAAGGACACTAAACATTTTTCTTCATCTGTGGTAGTATCATAACTTGATTATTATCCAAAAACATCATTTCCAGTATACTCTAATGATTGAGACGTTGATTCGCGTAGTGTCCCAACTCCTAGAAGATGAATAATTATACATTTGAATCCTTTTTCTTACCGTACAAATCACATACTTGGTTTCATTTTTATCCACACATATAACAATCTCACATTCCCTTCGTTCATTTACGAAGGTGATTCTTTCCATAGTTATCACATATGGGAAAAATATTTTTTTCCTACAATCCCTATATCCATTATTACCTCTACTATCCTTTTCTTCTTTGGCTTCCCTTAGAAGTCAACAGACTCAAAAAAATTCTTTATCGATCATATTAATACCTGATACTATTTCATCATATGACGATAATACATAGATGACTATTTCCCTTGTAAATGTTGGCTTAAGATGATGAAGGATATTATCCTTCTTACTCTTTGGATCATGCGTATTGTCGGAGTTCTAATTCATTCTACTGGGCAAAATTTCTAAACAATGGCATACTCTAGGTTAGTTTATGAATCCCAATTCATTATTCCAAACATGTAAAATACCTAATTTAAATTGAACAGTGTATTCATTTAATTAATAATCATAAAAATGTTTTCTATAAGGATGGATTTACTCATAAATCCATTATAATGGTTTGTAATGTAAATGTGAATTATATTTAGCATATTTATAGGGAGTGTCATAACCAAGAGTGTAGTAATGAAAATTGTCGTGCAGCAGTTGTTTTTCATGTCTTGCTCAATGAAGTGTTTTTATGTTTAACCACTAGAAACAACTATTCTAGAGTCACCTTTACCTGCTTGAATCCAGACATGGATGTATTTCTTAGAAAATTCATAAAATCTATATATTACAAAAATTCCAGAAAGTTCTTCTATACTAATCCAAAAAGTAGATCATAGGGTAATGTTTTATAATAAAGAAATTTATAAATTTAATTTCCAAGGGTAGTACTAATCTTCCTCTAATATCAAATGTATGCCCCAACCCTAGAATCCTGGATCGGGTGTATTATTTTATTACATTGTCATGATTATAAGGAATGATGTCTCGAAGGACCAATCAATTTAGTAGTCTTGTAAAATAGATAACATACATGAACATTACATTACAATTTCAAACATAAAATATAACATAGATAATCCATTGAAAATTCCAATATGCCCCTTGCTTAACTATGGATATTAATGATAATACACTTTCTAGAATCATGGGAAAACAAAACATAAGAAAGTGGTGGGCTCATATGATTAGTAAGGATAAATAATTTAGCAAAATATATAATCTTTTAAGGCAAGATGGTTAATAAAAACAACAGCCTTTTTAAACATAATCATGAACATAATTTGGAAAAAATAAATCAATAATTTCCATATAAACATGCACCTAGATATTCTACTAGTTGAATAATCACAAGTAATAAATAATTTCATAATGAGGTAATTCATAATTCCAAATATCATAACCACGTAGTAAATGATTCATGCCCTGACTACAAATAAAAATTTGGTCAATGCCTTGTTCGAAGACACTAATTTTTCTCATGATAACTACCAAAGAATCAAGTGGATATAGTGGGCCCCACCCACCAATTACTATGTCTAATTCATTCTCATATGAAAAAGGGTGAAATATAACATAAAAATTAGTACTAAAACTAGCATACAAAATGTCAATATTTAACCATAAACTATGAATGGTATAAAAATATTACATCCATAGTCAAAGATATCATAACTCATTCCATACAATATCGAACAATGTATTATAGTAAATCAACCACCATCAAGAATAATATCTAATAAATGGTGTTGACATTGTAGAAAATAATCAATAAACTCTATGAGAGAAATAACAATTTTCATGAAATCATTTAAAAATGAAACAATTTATAAAGGAAGTCATTTAAAAGAGATTTTTCAATCAATTGGTCCCATAACACATTTTAACATTCGAAGGAAATTATAAATATAAAACAATACTGTCCTTGTATATAAATCTTTAAAATCATATTGAAAACATGGACATTAATTAAAAATATTTAGAAAAAAATATTTAAAACCATTTAAAATGATGATATAGTTAAATTGTACCTTTCATGAAAACATTAAAAGATTAATTTTTTAAACATTTTAATGAAACACAGAAATATATGAGAAATATGTCCAACTAGATACTTACTGATAAACAATATCAGATAATAATGAGATTGGGGAAATAACACTTACCTTTTACTTTTCCTTAGTCGAGGGTACATTTATCCTCTTGTATAATAACCATAGTATCTTATTAAATTTTACCATAACCTTATAAATATTTATGATATCATACATGAATCATTTATGACCTCATAATACCCATTTAATAATAGTTTCCATGTTAAATTAACATTTTGGGTAATATTCATTTTCTTTTTCGTGCATGTTTTAACTTGTTATTCTAGATCGTATCAATTAGATCATATTTTAAATACATATAAAATATAGAACATGATTTATATATAATATAAATTTAGAAAAAAAATATGTATAATAGATAGATATATGAAATGTAAAACACCATTTATTGAGATAGTAGGTCGTACATACACATAAAAGTTGTTTCTGTTTTCATATCGAATTGAACGGAAGTAAGTGAATAAGATATATATATATATATATATACTCCATGTAGAATTATTATGACATATATTACCTAAAAATTAATAATATATATTTATAAAATCGTAATTGAATGGTGAATGTGGAAATAAATCTTATTGCATTGTGGAGATGGTAAGTCATACATACCCACGAGCAATGATATAATTCTATTGATGGAGAAATTGTGTTTAATTGGATGGTATATTATATATAAATAATACTTAACATGATATATTTATTATTTAGGTCAATTATACTCATTATTATACCCATCGAAATAATTTCATGTTGAATAACAAACTACACCACAATGTGGATACAGTTAGTCTAACAAACACACATATGGCGACTTTTTCATTCATAGGTTGCAGAGAATAATCTATATGGTTTATACATATTTATAATAAAATTTCATTATATAGAATGTAATATATTTATTATTTTAGTATGGAAACAACAATGAAATTGGATGTTGAAGAATAAAAATACCATGAAAGAGGTGATGAAGTAATTACCTCTTCTTCGGGTTCTTTCTTTTAATTTAAACAAAAGGGCTCGATATGATGGAATTCTGATAAAATTAATACCTCTAAATTTATAGGAGGGTATTTGGTAAGTTATTTGAGAAGGTTTTGGATGAGACAAATCACTTAGGATTCCCTATTCTGTGAAAAGGGGAAGTACCCTTTTATGAGAGGGGTGAGGGTCAGTTTAGCAAAAGCATTAAATATTATTTAATTATAAATTCATGTTCATTTTATAATGATTAAAAATGAATTTATTTTTTAGGATCATGTAGGTATAGTTCTAAATCCTATAGACCAATATGTTTTAGTCATGTTTAGTGTAACACACCAAGCTTCCACGGTATGTTTCCCTTTGAATAATGCAATGGCGTGTGTTGTACGCAACATCGAGTTCTAACACACACCACAACTGATCAAACAAGCCGTTATGAATAGTAATACCTACTTTTTGTAATTTTATACATTTTATCTTTAAAAATGGTCTTTATTTTTGGATTCTTAATATCGAAATTAGCTTAGGGTGAATTTTTGGTACTTTTCGGATAACTTTGATATTTTGATGAATAGTGAAAATTACTAAATTTTACTTAAAAACAAATTTTTTAATCAAAATAATTAATGATGATAAATTATTAATTTGTGTGTTTTTAAAGTATATTTAGAATATATTTTTACCATTTAATAAAATTTTGTTCATTGGACATAATTTCACAATTAAACCAGACATAAACATTTGCCAATCTTCTGATAGTTATTATCACTTAAAAACACGCTTTTTGTTTTAACAACGGGAATTAATTTTAAATTAATTTCTTCCACTTATGTGTTTTGAATTTGGAAAAATGGATTCCATATTTTGAATCAGGATGTTCAAATTAAGTAAATAGGTATCTTTTATTTTTATACATTTTGAATAATTACATCGGTAAATATTTTATTTACCGTGGTTAAAGGGTAAATCCAGTAAGTAAGGGTTAACAAATAATATTATAATAATTCTAAATTACCCTAAAACGTGTCTTAAACCTATTGGTTGATACATGGCCGACCATGGGCATCTTTGGGTCGATTCTGGGACCCCATGGATCCACTTGTAAGTGATAGGACACTTTATTTTAATTAAGTTAAAATGAAAACAAAAATGACACAAGCATATATCCTTTAGAAAAACAATTTTTACAAAGGGTTATATATGTTGGATTTTAGACTATAAATATTAATTATAAATATATAATTATTTACTACATATTTATATTTTATTTATAATTTTTAGACATTAAATAATTAAATTTAATTATGACAAAATTGTGATGCAGTAATTACCATAATAGTGAATTATTAGAATAATTAATATTATAAATACCCAAATAAATATAATTTTACACTTTATATTAATTATACTAATTTTCTAGGTTAATATGACATTTTAGTATTGATTTAATTTACTTTATTTGAAGTAATAATTCTGTTATGAGTTTTACAAAAAACAATTATTGATTAGTGTCAAAATTGTCATAAAAGAGTTTTTTAAAAAAATATAATATTATTAATTTATATTAAATTCATAAAAATCTATGGTTCGGCCAAGAAACATATATCATGATAGGTGTTTCATTAATGGACCACTTGGGGGGTACTTGGATGTATATATTAAGTTTATTAACCATATAATATAAAAATACAAAGAGACATTGTAAAAGTGAAACAAATAAACTAAGAGTTAATACATAAAGATAAGGTTAATATAGTTACCCAAACCTGTCTAAATTATATTGGTTGAGTGTTTTTAGACCTATACCCACCTTAAAATTTAAATAATTAACTTTGGAGCCATTAGAAACCGAATATGAGTTTTTTATAAAATAATATTTCTAGCTTTTCCAAAGGTGGCCCTCACCCCTCTTATAAAAGGGAACTCCCCCTTCTCATTACTTCAAACCTTAAAACCCTTTTGGTTCAGACAACCTCTGACCAAATACTCTCTCAACTTCCATCAATTCATCCAAGAGGCCTTACTTTAGTCATAAAGCCAACTTAAGGATCCCTTTTGATCAAATCAAAAGGAAGAACCCAAAGAAGAGGTAATGATTTCACCACATTTTTTTCATGTTCCTTTCCTCTTCCACTTCCTCTTCCTTTGTTGTTACCATTATAAAATAATAACTCCAGTATTATATATGTATGGTCATGTTATTATAAATATGGTACAATTATATTTAGTATTCTATCCATCCTTTGAATAACATGTCACCATACATGCGTATGTACGGCTTACCGTCTCCACGTCGTGGTGTAATTGTTATTCAATAAATTAATATTTGGATGGGTATAATAATGATGTGTAATTAATTTAAATAATAAATTTAACATGATAATGATTCTTTATATATGATATAACATCCATTTATATATTATTTTAATATGAAATAATGATATTTTCTCTTGTGCATACGTACGGACTACCGTCTCCACGAACGCAGTGAGATTCATTCTCCATCGTATACATTCAAGTATAATTATAATTTGATGATTTAAAAATAATTTTTAAGGACTTGATATCATTCTGGATATGAATAAGATACATCCTATCCATAACAAACATGGCTTACGTAACAATGAATATAAAGGAAAATGAGTAAGTTAACGCACAAAATTACGATAATACTAAGATATTATTAACAAATCAATGTTAAAAGATAAAATATGATATCATATTAATGTAAATGATTCATTTATAATTCAATAACAATTATTTCACCATTATACAGGAGGTTAACCTACCATCGACCAAGGAAAAAGTACAAGTAAGGGGTTTCTTAACTCACTCTTAATTTGGTGAGAATTCCATTGTTCACCACTTAATTATTTGCATGTGGTGTATGTATGCTGCCCATGATTTTATTCATTGTGTAATATACTTTAATTTATGGGTATTTACATCATCATGGTATGATCCTTCTTTCATGGGTGTATGTTTCGTAAGTTACCTAATCGATAAAGGAATTTGAAATTTCATTTTCCACTCATTTGGCTTTACGCATATTTCATTGATTATATTACCCCAATATTCTATGTGGAATCACTATTCATTTGATTATGTCATAATTTCCACTCCCCTTCCTATGGATATTATTTTGATACACATAATCACTCCATTGATAATTCTAAAGTCATTGATATAAATTTGATAAGAGAAATTTTAACTCATTCTCCATTTGTTGAGTTAAACATCCAATTCGTTGGTGTTGTTTTTACAAGAATATGTGTGAATGTCATTTGATTGTTTTAAACTGAATATCCATTCATATTTAGTGTATTTATATTTATCACACATAACTATGTCTTTGATTTATCCTTAATCTAAGGATACAACCTTAATGAGAGATTTCATCTCAATTTACATTCCATTGTGACATCTTTGTTGTTATACACCAAATAACTTTTATGTGGTGTATATAATGTACTTTGACATAGTATATCATGAATTACATTATCCTCATGATATTATAATGTTTTTATTACAACAATTATTTGTATTCAAGTGTCTCTCTTTTTGTTAGAAACTCTAACTAAAATAACATTTTTAAATGTTTTAAAGACTTATTCTTCTAAATCTTGCTCATTAATGTCCATGTTTTAAAAATGGTTTTAAGGATTTATTTATATGGACATTAACGTTTTATAATTAAAACTCCTTTTAAAAAGTTTCAATGTGGTATGGGACACTTTGATTCAAAAATCTATTTTTAAATGGCTTCTTGACAAATAGTGTGAATTTTAAATGATTTCAAGAAAAAGGGGGATATTTTTCTCAAATAGTTTTGATGATTATTTTCATCTATGTCAACATCCTTCATTATTCTTGATTGAGGTTAATGTGTTACAATATAGTCTTCCATATTTTATCGAATGAGTTATGTTTGACTGTGGATGTGCTATTTTTACACCATTCAGGGTTTGTGGTTAAAGTATTGACATTTTGAATGCTAGTTTTAATAAGAATGTTTATGTTATGTTTAAACCTATTCATATGTGGAATGCATTGGACATAATAAGTGACGGGTGTAGCCCGCTATTGCCTCTCGATGCATCGGTAGGTATCATGAGACAAACTAGTGTCTTGGTACAAGGCCTTGACAAAATCTTATTTGTAGTCTTGGCATGAGGCCTTGGTAATGTGGTTATGATAGTCTGGCATTATGCATTCCATCATTATGAAAGTGGTTGTTGACATTGCATGTGATTGTTCAACTAGTAGAATATCCATGTGAGTAAGTAAATGGCATTATTTTATTTTATCTTTTACTTTTTATGCTGAAGTTCATGTTTAAAAGGCTTTTGTTTTAGTTATAAACTGCCTTAAGTGTTTATGCTTATCTATAAAAGATTCTTCTATAATGTTATCCTTAGTGAGCATCTGAGCTCACCCCTTTCAATGTTTTATTATTCCCAGGATTATGAAGAAGTAATTTATGAATGACCTGTAGGAATAGTATGAGGGGATATGAAGACAAGATGTTTTTTTATGATGTAATGTAAAATTTTATTAATGTATCTAGTGTTTCCAAGGCTACTAAACTAATCGGTCATTCAAGACTTGATCTTTCTTGTGATCATGCAAATTTTATGTAATAATGCACCGACTCTGTGTAACTGGAGTCGGGACGTTACAGTTGGTATCATAGGAAGTTTAATATAAACCTTGGAAGCTAGATTTACATAAACACTTATTAGAGCACATAGACCTAAGATGAACTTTGAGGATTAGTATGGAAAAAATTCCTAGAATTTTGGTATTGTAGGGATTTTGTGAGTTTTACATGCAATACATCTTTGTCTAGATACGAGCAGGTAGAGGCGGCTCTGGCACAAATGTACCTAGGGGCAAAACCCGAAAACACCGCTTTGAGCTAGACTCGAACGGGAACTGGTGCACGATAACGGGCCTTGATGCACTCTTGGTTACGACACTCCTGGGGGATATGCATAGGATAATTTACATTTTCTTTACAAACCAATTTGAGGTATTATATATATAAGATGAGAGTAAATGACCTCAGTTAATCCTAATGTGTTTCAAATTCAGAATATGGTGACATGTTAATCTCTAAATGATTTTATGAATATTGTTACTCACACATGGATTTCTGGTTTTAGTCAATTGCTGGATTCCAAGGAAGTCATAATGACTTTGTGATTGATGTACAAGGTGGGAATGGTGGTGGCAATGTGCAAAAACATGGAATATTGATAGGCAAAAAAGATATCATCTTTATACCAAATCAGTTTTCCAAAAATATGATCAACAATATATATATTAACCAATTACCAGACTCAACAAAGAAATGAAAGGTGATGAATGATAAGAGCTCCAGTAGTGGAGACCATGGAGAAAGAAATCATCAATTTCCATCATGCAAGAAATGTGGAAGGAGACACCCAGGACAGTGTCTCAATGGGGTAATGAAATTCATTACGTGTGGTAAGGAAGGACATAAAGTGAAGAATTGTCGAAGAAAAATAAAGAGTTCTATAGAAGAAGATAAAAATTCTCCCAAGAATCCATTTACAATCATTTGTCGTAAATGTAGGGGACCTGGCCATCACCCGAGTGAATGTCCTATTCTATAGGATATTTTCTAGGTCAAATAAGAAGTTATGTGGAAATAAATGGTTGTATAAATGTTTAAAAATTATTAGTGCTCTTTGTTGAATGGTTTACTTTGGAATAAGTTTCTCTTATATTTGTAACCCTGCAGTTTTTCATGTGAGAATGATATTTGAGGAATAATTATCTTTTCTCATGTGGATATAGTTATGAATAACCATATGGTTTTATATTATCATTGGGTTTGAGGAAATTATATGTTATTATAATTTTGGATGAAAAAGCAAGGTATGAGAAAAGATTTGTGGTTAAATAATGTTATGGTTATTTTGAAGAATTTATCTCATTTTTTAATTTTATAAAACATTGTTTTTGAAAAGAACAACACACAGACCGTGTGACAACCCGTCGCGTTGGAAAAATATGTGGGAATCGAACCCACAACCAAAGTGCGATTGGGATTTATCGCCTACCACTGGACAATGTGAAGTCCCTGGTTAGTGTGTCTATTATTGTTATTTAAATTATTTTTTTGATCAATAATAATTTGATTTGGGATCTTATGTCTTATCAAATTAATACCCTTAGTATAGGAAAATGATTTGGTGATTAAGTGATAAATGTTATTTTGGAAGTTGTTTTCTTTGTTGTGATCACTATATGCCCAAGGAAAATAGAATAGAGTGGGATTTCATTTGAAGAGTAATGGTTGATTTTTATCTATGTTTTTATTGTTGATTTATAATGATTTGGGTTATTTATGGAAATGATTAGGTTTATTACTTTTAAGTATGTGACTTTAAGAGTAATTAATGTCGTTTGGATATACAATTTAACGTGGAAGACTAAATTCTTATAAGTTTTGGGATTCAATATTAGTTTGGATTATATTGAATTATTTGAAGGGAACTTTATTATTGAATGGTATTTATTTAACTTTGGGGTATTGATGGTTTAATTTTAGAAATTAAGATTAGTGTTTTTTTTCATTCCCTAATGGAATATCCATTTGGGGGATCATCAGATATTATAATAAACATTTTGGTTTTTATTAATCTCTAATGACAAGGTAACTAGATAGTTTATCCTACGTTGATCATGTATTTCTATAGATGTTTATTCTTGCTCTTCCTTGTGAACATGTCTTCTCGAATACTCATTGTTCAAAAAAAAATTAGTTAGTGGTAAAAATTTATTAATGAATTAAACTCTCCTTAAAAGGTAAGTATATCTCTTTATGTTCTTATTCAATATAATAAATGAATTCCTCGTCCTTATGTAATGTACTTAAAACAAAAAAATGTTGTCCGTTTACTTTTCCTACTGGGAGACTAATGACCATTTGTCCCAACACAAGTTTGTGATTTTCTTATTGTTAACATTATCCTGATCATGTTTTCTATCCCTCTCCATTAGAACTTAACACTTAGTTTATCATCCATATCCATGTTTTCCTATATGGAATCCTAGTATGGGTTATCTTGGGTGACCTTTATACCTCTCTTCCTTTCTATTAAAGTGACAATTTTATTGATTTTTTTCCGATGTGGGACTTTCCATTAAATTCTAAAGCCCAATTTAAAAAAAAAGAAAATTGAGAGGACGCAATTTATTGAAGTAGGGGAGAATGTAACACCCCAAGATTCCACGGTACGTTTCCCTTTGAATAATGCAATGACGTGTGTTGTACGCACCATCGAGTTCTAGCACACATCGCAACCGATCAAACAAGCTATTATGAATAGTAATACCTAATTTTTGAAATTTTATACATTTTATCTTTAAAAATTAACTTTATTTGTGGATTTTTAATATAGAAATTAGCTTACGTTGAAATTTTGGTACTTTTCGGATAACTTTCATATATTGATTAATAGTGAAAATTACAAAATTTTAATTTTAAAAAAAAATTTAATCAAAATAATTAATAATTAGAGTGGTTTTAAAGTATATTTAGAGTATATTTTTACCATTTAATACAATGTTGGTCATTGGACATAATTTCACAATTAAACCAGATATAATCAAGTGCCAATCTTTTGATAGTTATTATCTCTGAAAAACACGCTTTTTGTTTTAACAACGGGAATTAATTTTAAATTAATTTCTATCACTTATGGGTTTTGAATTTGGAAAAATGGATTCCATATTTGGAATCATGATATTAAAATTATTTAAATAGGTAACTTTTATTTTTTGACATTTTGAATAATTACTTCGGTAAATATTTTATTTATCGTGGTTAAAGGGTAAATCCGATAAATAAGGGTTAGAAAATAATATTATAATAATACTAAATTACCCTAAAACATATCTTAACCCTATTTGTTGATACATGGCCGACCATTGCAATATTTGGGTCGATTTTGGGACCCCATTGATCCACTTGTAAGTGATAGGGACGCTTTATTTTAATTATGTTAAAATGAAAAAAATGACACAAGCATATATCTTTTAGAAAAACAATTTTTACATAGGGTTATATATGTTTGATTTTAGACTATAAATATTAATTATAAATATATAAAGATTTACTACATAATGATATTTTATTTATAATTTTTAGACATTAAATAATTTAATTTATTTATGACACAATGGTGATGCAGTAATTACCATAATAGTGAAAAAATAGAATAATTGATATTATAAATACCAAAATAAATATACTTTTACCCTTTTTATTAATTAAAATAATTTTATAGCTTAATATGACATGTTAGTATTGATTTAATTATCTTATTTCGAAGTAATTATTCTGTTATGACTTTTACAAAAATCAATTATTGAATGGTGTCAAAATTGACATAAAAGAGTTTTTAAAACAAATATTATATTATTAATTTATATTAAATTCATAAAAATCTAATGTTCGTCCAAGAGACTTATATCATGATAGGTGTATCATTAATGTACCACTTGGGGGTAACGTGGATGTATATAGTAAGTTTATTAACCATATAATATAAAAATACAAAGAGACATTGTAAAAGTGAAACTAATTAACTAAGAGTTAATACTTAGAGATAAGGTTAGTATAATGACCCAAACCTGTCTAAATTCTATTGGTTGAGTGGTTTTATACCTATACCCACCTTAAACTTTAAATAATAAACTTTGGAGCCATTAGAAACCTAATATCATTTTATTTTAAAATAATAATTCTAGATTTTCCAAAGGTGCCTCTCACCTCTCTTATGAAAGGGCACTCACCCTTCTCATTACATTACACCTTAAAAGCCTTTTGGTTCGACCAAACTCTACCCAAATACACTCTAAACTTCCATAAATTCATCCTATAGGCCTTCATTTAGTCAGAAATCCAACTTAAGGATCCCTTTTGATCAAATCAAAAGGCAGAACCCAAAGAAGAGGTAATGATTTCACCACCTTTTTTTCAAGTTCCATTCTTCTTCCACTTCCTCTTCCTCTGTTGTTACCATTGTAAAATTATAACTCCAGTATCATATATATACAGTTATGTTATTATAAATATGGTACAACTATATTCAGTATTATCTCCATCCTTTGCATAACATGTCACCAAATGTGCGTACGTACGACTTACCGTCTCCACGTCGTGGTGTAATTGTTATTCAATAAATAATTATTTGTATGGGTATAATAATGATGTGTAATTCATGTAAATAATAAATGTAACATGATAATTATTCTTTATATATGATATACCATCCATTTATATAATATATTAATATCAAAAGAATGATATTGTCGCTCGTTCGTACGTACGAACTACCGTCTCCACCAACGCGGTGAGATTCATTCTCCATAGTATCCATTCAAGTATAATTATCATTTGATGATTTAAAAATAATTTTTTAGGACTTGATATCATTCTAGATATGAATGAGATACATCCTATCCATAAAAAACATGGCTTACGTAACAACGAATATAAAGGAAAATGAGTATGTTAACACCCAAAATGACGATAATACTAAGATATTATTAACAAATCAATGTTAAAAGATCATATGTGATATCATATTAATGTAAATGGTTCTTATATAATTCAATAACAATTATTTCACCATTATATAGGAGGTTAACCTACCATCGACCAAGGGAAAATTACAAAGAAAGGGGTTTCTTAACTCACTCTTAATTTTGTGAGAATTCCATTGTTCACCACTTAATTATTTGCATGTGGTGTATGTATACTGCCCATGATTTTATTCATTTTGTAATATAATTTAATTTATGGGTATTTACATCATCATGGAATGATCCTTTTTTCATGGGTGTATGTTTTGTAAGTTACCTAATCGACAAGGGAATTTGAAATTTCAATTTCCACTCATTTGGATTTACGCATATTTCATTGATTATATTACCCCAAGATTATGTGTGGAATCACTATTCATTTGATTATGTAATAATTTCCACTCCCCTTACTATGGATATACTTTTGATACACATAATCACTCCATTGATAATTCTCAAGTCATTGATATGAATTTGATAAGAGTAATTTTAACTCATTCTCTATTTGTTGAGTTAAACATCCAATTCGTTGGTGTTGTTTTTACAAGAATATGTGTGAATGTCCTTTGATTGTTTTAAACTAAATATCCAATAATATTTAGTGTATATATATTTATCACACATAACTATGTCATTGATTTATCCATAATCTAATGATACATCCTTTATGAGATATTTCATCTCAATTTACATTCCATTGATACATCTTTGTTGTTATACACCAAATCACTTTTATGTGGTGTATATAATGTAATTTGACATAGTATATAATGAATTCCTTTATCCTCATGATATTAAAATGTTTTGATTACATCAATTATTTGTATTCATGTGTCTCTCTTTTGGTTAGAAACTCTTACTAAAATACCATTTTTAAATGTTTTAAAGACATATTCTTCTAAATCTTTCTCATTAATATCCATGTTTTAAAAATAGTTTTAAGGATTTATTAATATGGACATTAATGTTTTCAAATTAAAAATCCTTTTAAAATGTTTCAATGTGGTATGGGACACTTTGAATCAAAAATCTATTTTTAAATGGCTTTTTGACAAATAGTGCGACTTTTAAATGATTTCAAGAAAAAGGGGGATCTTTCACTCAAATAGTTTTTATGATTATTTTAATCTATGTCAACATCCTTAAGTATTCTTGATTGACGATAATGTGATACAATAAAATCTCCCATATTGTATAGAATGAGTTATGTTTGACTGTGGATGTTCTATATTTATACCATTCAAGGTTTGAGGTTAAAGTATTGACATTTCGTATGCTAGTTTTAATAAAAATGTTTATGTTATGTTTAAACCTGTTCATATGAGGAATTAATTGGACTTAATAAGTGACGGGTGGAGCCCGATATAGCTCCTCGATGCATCGGTAGGTCTCATGAGACAAAATAGTGTCTTGGCACATGGCCTTGACAAAATCTTATTTGTAGACTTGGTATTAGGTCTTGGCTATATGGTTATGATAGTCTGGCATTATGAATGTCATCATTATGAAAGTGGTTATTGATATTGCATGTGATTGTTAGACTAGTAGAATATCCATGTGAGTAAGTAAATGGAATTATTTTATTTTATATTTGTCATTTTATGCTGAAGTTCAAGTTTAAAAGGCTTTTGTTTTAGTTATAAACTGCCTTAAGTGTTTATGCTTATCTATGAAAGACTCTTCTATAATGTTATCCTTACTGAGCATCTGAGCTCACCCCTTTCAATGTTTTATTTTTCCCAGGATTATGGAGAAGTAATTTATGAATGACCTGCAGGGATAGTATGAGGGGATATGAAGACAAGATGTTTTTTATGATGTAATGTAAAATTTTATGAATGTATCTAGTGTTTCCAAGTCTACTAAACTAATCGGTTTTCGAGACTTGATCGTTCTTATTATCATGCCAATATTATGTAATAATTCACCGACTCTGGGTAACTAGAGTCGGGGCGTTACATTTAGGTCACCATATTAACCTTATCATTTCGATTTAACTCTTATTTATATAGTTTAACATTTACAATGTCTTCTTGTATTTTTATATTACATGGTTAATAAACAAGATATAAAATGCCAAGATTACCCCTAAGTTGTTTATTAATGGAAAATATATAATTATAAAAGTCATTTGGGTGAGCCTTAGATTTTTTGGAATATTATAACATTTCATAATATAGTATTTTTTTTAAAAACCCATTTATCTAAATTTTGACACTATTTAGTATTTGGTTTTTGTGAAAGTCATAAAAAAATTATTATTTCGAAAATAAATTTATTGAATCAACCCTAACATGTCTTGTTAACATATAAAATTCATGAAATTCATCAGAAGTTTAAATTTTCATTTATTATAATATTTATCACATTAATTGTTTTAGTTTTTCATTAATAAATTAATTACTACATCATCATAGTTTCATTAATAAATTTTATTATTTAACATCTAAAAATTATAAATAAAATTCCCTCATGTAAGAAATATTTTAATAATTCTAGTGAATTTTTATAGTCAAATATATCTTATGTATAACCCTATATTAAAAATGTTTTAGTTATTAATCTTTGAATTTTACAATTTGAACTCTTATTTAAATAAAATATTAATAAATGTATGAATCTAATTATAGTTGATCAAAGTGGTCCATATTTTATTCCTAATGCTTATTTTTGTATAAAACACTTATCCAATAGAAATAGGAAATGTGTTAGGGTAATTATAATATCATTTTTACCTTTAATTACACTATTTAGTTTTAACTGTGGTAAATAAAATCCAAACGATACTGTTCATCAAAAATTATTTTCATATAATTGATCCAAATTTACCTACTGATGATGACTGGGTATCTCAAATTTTGGAAATTAAAATCACAAAAGCAATAAAATAATGTTTTTTGAATATTTGAAAATGTGCCAAGAAGGTGGGTAAAAGATGTTAAAAAGTTGAATAAAATTTTATATGTCTAATCTTATTATAAATTGACTTAAACGAATTAAATTGATCAAATAACAGAATTATGTATCTATTTTGACTTTAAAAAAATATTTTTTTTAAATAATTATTTAAATTAGATTTTTGTTTTAATAAATAACGGAGTGTTTTTAAATTTGCACCAAAAATTGATTGTTTTCAAAAAAATACCAAAAAATTCACCCTAAGCTAATTTTGATATTCCGAATCCAAAAAATATGTCTATTTTACCAAATTTAAAACATAAAAGTTTTATTAGTTAATTTAAAATTAATTCTCATTGTCAAAACCAGAAAGCGGGTTTTTGAGAAGTAAAAACTACCAAAATATTGATATGTGATTATGCCCAATTTAAATGTGAAATTACATCCAATGACTAGTATTTGATTAAATGATAAAAATATAATATAATTATACATAAAAATTATTTAAATGTATAATATAACAGTATAAATAATTTTTACTAAAAACTTATTTTTAAATTAAAATTTTGTATCTTTCACTATTCATCAAAATATGAAATTTATCAAAAAAATTCCAAAATTCAATCCAAACTATATATTTATGTCTTAATTATTAAGAAGAAGTTTATTTTTTTCAAATTGAATATATTAATGTTTCAAATATTTTATTTAAAAAGGGTTCTCCATTAAAAGGTTGTAAAATTGTATTTCTTGCGAATAAGTATTTTATCTGAAAATGGAATTTTTTCTTATATTATTTGTAATACACACACAATATGGATGTCAAAATTATATTGAGTATTTAAAATTAAAAATTCAGTTAATACTATTCATAACTTCCTTTTGAATGACTAGTTTGGTATGTCGTGGTGCCTTCAAACTCAGTGTTGTGTGTAGCACAAGCTATTGAATTACTTTAAAGAGATAACGTACTATGAAATTATAGGGTATTACATTATATCAATAATCATGTGAAAAATATATGTTATTCCTTTTAATATTTTCCTTTAATATAATGAAAAAATTCATATTTTTAAAAAAATATATAAACCTTACCTTAATCAATTTTATATAAACCATGAGAATTTTAAATATATTTTTAACTAAAAATATTATGTGCTATAAGGTATTAATTTGAATTTAGTTTCCATATTTATATAAAATATCTACATAAAAATTTTATTTTTATAATAAAATTATTGTTTCATGATTTTATGTACTTGAATAAATTTCAATTTCATGTCTCATAGATTTCATCATTTATAACTATCATAGTTAGTGTCGATATAGATAAACGTGATACTTATTTCTCCCAATAACTAAATTTATATATATATATTTTATAATACAAATTTAATATGGTCAGTATATGTCATTTTTTATAGAAAAATAATCAATAAACCAGGTTTATATAATTATACAAACTTATTTTTATCTGTAATTATTTAATTATTAATTTTTTTTTACATAAATACGAACATAAAATTTTCATAACACTTATAAATAATAAAATAACCAAAATAAAAATAAGATAAATTCTTAAATATTAGTCATTAAACTCATTAAAGGAACATGGTAATTTTTATACAAAAATTAATATATATTTCATGATAAATTTTTTGTATGTTTTAATTTTTTTAAACACGATGCCTCAAAATACAATAATTTTTATAAATAAACATTGGTTCTACAAAGTGAAATTTCATTATAGTTTTCTATATATTATTTACTAGTATTATTAAAGGTAAATAATTTATTGAAATTTTTACATTCTTGTCATCATAAAAGTCTTCCAATGATCCAAATAATAATAAATGTTTCCTTAACAACACTGTATTTTTTAATGGTATTATTATGTATTTTAGATAATCATATGAGACACAATAAATTATCATTTAGAATGTAAAAATTCATAATAATTATTATAGTGATGCATTTTCATAAAATGAATGTTCCCTGTTATGGTTTTCATGTAATTACATTTTGCTATTAAATTAAATTTTTAATAATGAATCCTTCTAAAATTAAATGTTTTGTTTTGTTTTTCTATTAATTTAATTTAATTGTAGAAATACTATTGGAATAAATAATTATAATTTTAAGATATTAATTCAAATAATCAATATATGGTTTATAATCCTAATCAAATCATTGTCAAATATATTTTAAAAATATAGATCACAATTAATGCCCCTAGTGTGAAAATTAATGTATTTATTTTTTATGTGGGTTCATGAGTATTTCATGGGAAATGCATATTGATGTATGGTGTACACATAGTTATAATATGTTTCAGCATGTAAATATCAATAAATATAATTCAAATGAATTATTATATGATTTTAGTAATATTTAATTGTAGTATTGAATATAATGTTTGAATTTATTCTGACATAATTAGAAATACTTATTCTGTGATAATATTAAAATATGTGGATTTATTATTTTATTAATTATAATCAAATTTACAACATCAATCAATCATGTTCGTTTCAATTTTATCTTAACTGTTTTACTATTTATATTCCCATAAAAATACATTTTAGTATAAAAAATAAAGGGATATAATAAAAAGACAGTGGTTGTGATAAATTTTCATAGTTAGTTTGAGATAGGGCTCACATATAGAAAAATATTACAGTTATGGAAATTTAATTTAATTTTTTTAATAACTAGATTATTGCATTATATCTATAATGAATCTTGTTTTTTGGGCTATGAGATGATGTATAAATTTGAATTTATAAATTCAGAATATTGTGAGGGGTACAAAGATGTTTTCCTAATCAGATGACTTTTTATAATTATCTCGACAACTAAATTTTTCTTTGAATAGGGTGTTACCCTCTTACATTAATATTATTAAAATATGAGACATTATATTTTTTGTGGAATTATTAATAATTAATGATTAATTAATGTATTATTAATTTATTCATGAATTTTCATTTGAAGTTATCTATTGAATTGGGTGTTAAAATGAGATTATATCTTCAGGGTTTTTTAGGAATTTTGGGGTTTTTCTAGGCATGGAATAAATTCACATCAGACATCATGGCTAGACATGGACCCTTTTTCATTTCTTTTTTTTCATCATTATATTTTCCGCTTTTATTTCTCCTCTTATTTTTTGGGGTATAATGTACACCTCATGGGGAATCCAGAATTTTGTGAGTAAGAGTGAAAATGGGGAGGGGAGGTGTAGAGAGTGTGAGATAGTTAGAGATTGGGGATGAACGGTAGTGTGGTTTCAATGATCAAGAAAAGAAATATTGTCTTGTGACAACCACATATCATGCAAATGGGTGAAGAATGCGAAATGTATTCCCAATTGTATCCATTTTTTTATATAATTCATTGTATATTTGAATTATTCTTCATGGAAGGACCAATTATGGATTCTATAGACCACCCATGTTGTTGATCTCTGATTAAATGGAGAAAACTAGTGTTTTAGGCTGATTATGGGGGTTTCCATATAGGAAACCATAATAAACCGAAATATCATTCCCTAAGAACTTGATTTTCACTATTCCTATTTAATGAATATTAATTTCTCTATGTACATGTTTTCGGATTGGATATCACCCCACAGTGCTGTTCTTTTATGTTTATCTGATTTCATGGGAATGTTATTTTTCACGACACATATCACGTATTAGGAGTACAGTTGTTTTATTTGTAGATGTATGATTACATGTATAGGAATCCCATGTAAATAATCTTGTATTTTTGGGGTAAATAGACATACTACAACTGGGATATGTTGTGTCTAGTATAACACGACCTTGTAAAACACATTTCATATCAATGTGTTGTATAAGGGATGGTACCAATATAGACTAAAAATTATGTACATCATTTAAATGGTATATATTATTGTTATAAAATCCAATTCATGTTAATGTAAACAATACAGTGGTTCATCGAGAATTTACACCATGTATTATATAAAAAAAGTATTGTACTTCTCTATTGTTATCCTTTTGATGGTTTTCTTGTTTTTATTCCCCAGATACTAAATTGCTCAAATTATAACACCAATTTGAAAAATGTTTCAAGTAGATCATGATGGTGGAACTGGTTGGGTGATTTCCGGACACCTGAGTGTCATTTTGAAAAAATATTTCCATGATAGAGAGTCTCTTACTTTAGTAAATGAATGCATATTTATCATGTCAGTGATCCATGGGAGGATACCAACATTGCTGTAAATTGAATAATTTTTTTACACATAACATGATCTCAATTTCCCTTGACTAGGGAATATTATTACAGTACATAGTTCATGGGACTATAATTAGAATTAAATAGTATATAGGTTGGATGTTAAAACCTCCCTAGTAATGAATATTTTATCTAATATGTAATACGATACATCTCCCAATACTGGTGCCTCTGCTATTTATTCCTGTTAAAAACCTCTCTTATAAGGTGTTCCTTTTCAAAATAAATATCATTCCACGTGGGTTTTCACCTTGTAATTATAATTTATATGATTCTAATAAGGGATTAATCTAGAAATGTTAAGACTTATAGGATTAAAATTGTTTTCCTCTGTTTATGTATGGACCTTGAGGATCCCTTTTAGGTTCCCTAATTTGTGTTGTACCTTGTAGACCAAATCGTTTCCCTAGTGGCTAAGTAACCTTTATAATGCTCAATATGGGTTATACTAGAGATGGTATTCATGTTGTCACATGAACCCATAAAAAATATTAATACAATGTTTTTTCGGAATATTGATATGTTTAAGCATTTATCTAACCTCGCTCCTTAATTATGTATTGACATGGTTAATCATGATGCAGTTGTTATTTGAATAGTTTTGTCTTTTTTTGGCTGATGATCTTTTCTTGATGAGATATAATTATAGGGATTCTCATATGTAGATCAACACATGTATTTTATAGAATTTATATGTTTTAAATTCACTGAAATCATAATACCCATTTATCATATGGATTCCACTTAGAATTGGGATTATATTTCTATGATATTTATTCTATCTCAAACCCCACTTATATTTGGTAATACAAAGGATGATGAGCTCTCTATCATCCAATTGATTCAATAGTGTGTCAGGGTGCTCCATTTATCCAAGCATAGGATATTGATAAAATCCATAAGAAATGATTATATTTTTCTCTGTTGATTACTAGGATACTCCATTGGATTAAGTGAAATTTCAAATACATCACTACATATACCTATTGAGGAATGAGTATTTGATCTTCTTATTTAATGTATGATAAGTTTTTATCTAGGATCCGAAGTGTATTCCTTAAATATTAATTAATGTTCATCACCTAAAGGGTTTTCCCAATTCTAATGTTTTCAATTCCTTGAGATCAGGACCTATGACTCAAATATATGACTAGATTACATAATTTTTAAGTGATATGACATCATACTAAATGACATATTTATTTGATATCCAATTGAAACATGTAATACTTTATACATTTTTTATAGTCTATTTAAGGTGATCCTATAGATATTACATGTATATTCTTATGATTACATATCTTACACAGAGACATATCATCTAGAGGATAAAGCATGTTTCATTGATTAGAATCATTGAAACATGGATTTGTAGATTTATACATCACTGGAGTGGAATGAAAACCCACTATACTACATAGTTGTCATATTTTTATTTTATTAGGATCTCAAACTCAATGATAGAGTTTGAATGAATTCTATTGATTCATTTTGGTTGCATCCTAGATAGGATATTTTTATTATAAGAACATGCAATTTTGGGAACTGGTTAGGGGTTCACCGTAGGTGGTAGAATACATATATTTTTTCATACCCATTATACATGATACTTAGATTTCTTGTACACCTAAGGTAATATTATATGTAGATTATATATAAATTATGGCTATGTCTGGGGACCAAGGATTCATGATGGAGTGGATTCATTCATGTGGAATCATTATATTGTAATAGTGAATAATGGGTGTGTATTAAAATATTGGGTATTTTGGTCAACTTTGAAAACTAGATAATCCTTTTATTTTTAAATATATTTTATTTCTACATGAATATGTGGTTTTCTAATGGTTTATTAGTGTTTTATATATGACATGGTTGTTCCAGAATTTAATGTTTTTCATTCATTACAACCATTTTAATATTTATATCATTGACAATAGTTATTTTATTCTAGGGATTGTTTTATGTTATTATTATTGTTAATAACTATGACATGGGGGAATATTATCTCACCTGTCACACTCTAGGACCTTTATACTAGTGTATAGACCTTGGAATATTGGGATGCAAGCTTGAACAATTGTCGCTAATCTGTCTAATTAATCTTTATAGGGTGGCCCATTCCGAGACATGACAAAATCAAATTAATATAAATAATTAAATTTAGTATTCAATATCAGGGGGTTGGTTTCATATTAATCCTAAACTGTTATAATTATTCATTTTATTTAATGATGGGAAGATATTTTTATATGAAACTGAAATTCTAGAGTATGAATTATGAAAATTGTTATATAATTTTTTAGGTAGAAATCAACCATATTAGAACATGTATATATAGAGCCTACAAATATGATAAAATCAATTTCATATCATGGGAACCATATAATTGTTTCATTAAATATTTAACAATGAATATAAATATTCACATAGTGCATGCATCTTCTTATTTTATAAAATATAGAAATTGATAAAACATGTATATATTCTTGTATGTATTATATAGATTGAATATATAGTACCTAATAATGATATTCCTTAGATTAATATTTAATATATATTAAAATGAAATACTGTTGATAAACATATTAATGAAGGGAATATGAAATTTTGGGATATATATGATGTGTTTTATGGAGGCTTGATGTTGTATTGAAACAATATATGAAATCATATTGAAATTATCTGAGTAATTGTGTAATTTTTTTGAAATCATTCTATTTAAATCCTTAAAATAAATACAACATCAAATTATAAATAAATATGAAATAATTCATGGATGCAGATAACAAATACTGGGATTTTTAAATTTACATAAGAATCATCCCTCAATGGTATGTCATTATTTGTTGTTTTTCATTAGTGGTTACCCAAATGTATTTACGGATTGGTTTTGTGTTTTTGAATTTAGATTTTTTTTTATCAAATACGGATGTATATTATGTTTTAATTCTCATGTTTTAGGTGATTTATAGTATGATAAATTTTCATAGGGGGATCATTAGCAGATGAATCATAATCTGTAATAAGGATGATAATGGAATTGTTCATTATTGTATTTGGTAATTAGATAAGTAATTATAACTAAATATCAGAATTTAAGGTGGATAAATTTTATAATATTGAAACCACTAGAATTAAAAAATAATGAAAATCATTAATAAATATTTTATTATATATATTTATATATATACATATAATTATTTTATAAAATTATATGTGGTAAGATTAGGAGAAGGCCCAACATGGATAGAAAATAATTTGACATATGGGAATCAAACAAAATATATTTATAGGTTTAGTATGGAATCATAAAATTTCATAAGGGAAAATGGTATTCAATGATTCACCTATTATTATTTTATATTAATTATCATATTCAATAAAGGCCTCCTTAGTTCCAATAAGAGAAGAAAATTTTTATATTTGAAATTACATCACTGTAGTTGTAATTTTTCATGTGAGATTGATGGTTAAAATTTTATTTTGAAAATGAATCATATCAATTCATTGAATAAAAATATTCTGTTAGTATTATATTGAAAAATAATAAGTTCTTAGAAATATATAATAATTAAAATTTTATGATAAATTTATATAGATATATAAGCCATTGTAACGGAAGGATTCAATATTATAGTGAATGTGAAAATTTCGAATCTGGTTGATAGAAATATATTTAAGATCAATTAATTTTTGTGAAACTCTTTTGTAAATGAAATTTTTGAAAAGTATTATTTAATACATAAGGGGATCATGATAATAAATTTATTGAAACTAGGCATTATAATATTAATGAATGGAATATTAGAGAGAATGAATTAATATTTCTGTTATTTAATTCATAATTAAAAGTAATTATTAATTCTTAATTATAAGTATTATAATATTAATACACTATTTATAGTGAAATTTTGAGCTTCATAATATGATTTTTGTAAAAACATTTGATTCTATAATTTTAATGAGTTCAAATCGTATCTTATTGGATATTTGTGATGGAATGTTTTCATTCATTATTGATTTTGATTTAAAATTATTTTTAATTCATAGAATAAACCATGTATTAGTTTAATATATTGTGAGGAATGTTACTTTTTGTAGAAAGGGTGGAAATATTGAAAAATTATTTATTTTCATGCCTTACAGAATTAGATGCCTGAAAATATGGACAAGGATATTGATTAGTTCTTCATTATAATATGAATATATTAGTGACATGGTTAAAAATAATCATGTGACATATTTGAAAAATTATTCTAAAAGGATTGAGAAAATATTTGGAAATGTTTTCATTTTAATGTAATAATTATCGTATATTTTATCACATTATTAAAAATTAAACTAATTTGATTGAATATGAAGAAGATATTTATGGTTTGTTATTATAAGAGAATATAAGGAGGATAATAATGACATAATGAAAATTGAATGCTTATTTCAATGGAAAAGTAAATGTGAAATCATGATTCATTGTATGAAATTTTAATAAAAACTAAATGATGAAGAGAGTGATGATTGTTAATTAAAATCTTGTTCATCACATATATATCATGCTTAGAAATTATTCATTTAGAAGTCTATGAAATTAATGTTATCTAAATAAGAAACTAATGTAATTTATTATTAATATCTCTCTCTAGGATATAGATTTTGACAAGTTAGTAATAGTACATAAAACAACAATGGAGGTTGGGAAATTTTAATGAAATAGAGAATTGTTGTTAGTAATAGATGTTAATAGTGGCAATGTCCATTATTCCAAGTATAATTACATGAAAAATTACTTAATGAGTTATTTTGAAAAGTGAAAAAAAAAATTATTTAATTATATAAATTATATTAGTGGAAGAATTTTACTATAAATTATTGTTATACCTAATATTGATTATATGTGATGTTTTTCAGAGTTTATCGGTGAGTGAGAAGACTTGAGTTAGAACCTATAATTTTCTAGGAAATTCTATCTCTTAATTTTCCATTGAAATTATTCTAGTTTAGTTTTTCATGAATTATAAACATTTGTTGTGGTGTTTCAACTTTTATGTTAGAATTATGGTTTAAAGGTAGACTAATTATGTGAGGATAAATGAAAAACCTCGTGAGTTTCCATACATGGAGTGGTTTAAAGATTATGTTTGAATTAATTGAGTCCATATATAAAGATAACATGTGTGACCAATTGTTCATGGTATGTTTAGAATCCATGAAGGTGGGTCGACCATAAAAAATGTTGTTTGGATAAAAACTATATATAGAATAATGAAATGTTGTGTAAATTTAATACACACTATGTAATAATTTTTAGACACATTTCGTGAATGGTTACAGACCATTAAATACATTGAGACATGATGATAATAAACGTCATGAAAATATATTTCAAATCATGTAATATTAAATCTAGATAAATAATAATATGTGATGATGGGTTGCTTGCATATCCCTCAAAATATAAATACACACCATTTAACTAAATAACACACCATGTAATTTCCCATGCATGGGTTTTATGTTTATAGTGTGTCTGATATTTTCTCATTATCTTGAGCAACATTATCCTCTAAACACTATAGTGTTCTCTAGGAGATATTGGAGTTAATTCCTTGATTTGGGAAATCCAAACTATGAATTTGATCCCTAGTATATAGTTTTGGATAGGTTTCCAGTTATCTCCCACTATTCTCCAAACATTATGGTGTAATATATGAACTATGGTCATTATTGGATTCCACCAAGAATAATGTTGATAAATTATCCTTTATATGATCATCCACACCGTCCCCCTCAAGGTATTTTTTTTGTTAGATGCATTGGTTGATTTTCTGTTAAGGGTAGGTGATCTAAGCCATAACCTTGTTATTTGATAATTTTCAAGTATGTGAAATATTAAAACTATGCCAACATACAAGGGCCAAAATTAATTAGATGATAAATATAGTTATTCATTGATTCCATTTGAACTAATTGATTATTGACCTATATTATAGATACCTTTCGGGTCAGAGAATCCAAGATTAAAAATGACTTGTTTAATAGATTAAATATTTTTTTTTTGTGAAATGAGATTCAAATTATTTATTGGTATAGATTCACCATGTCATTTCTTTGTTATTGAAAATATTTCCTAGTTTTTGGTTAATGACCAAAGGATAAATGACATTTTGAAATTAATGATAAATGGTAACTTTTATAATTAAAAATTGAACCTGATGATGTGGAATTGAGTATACATTTTCTATGATATGAATTCTAATAAATGATGTAAAACATTTATCATGTTTTGTCCTAGTTGACATGATGATATGATTATATATAAGGTTATTCCCAGTGACACATTTTGAAGTGATTATATAATTGTCTATGCCATAAGACATGTAGAAATATTTAGATAGAATGATATTCCTAGTGACATATGGTGAAATACTAATATATCAGACATGGAATTGATAAATAATAAAATTATTATATATTGGTATCAAACGTGATTTATTTATAAAAATTTTATAATATGGTTTTGAAACAAATTTTTGTGATTTACACACTGCTTATAAGTAAATGTATTTCCATTATTATGTGGTTGAGGGTATAATAGTTGTGATATATTCTGAGAGACAATATAGTATGTCCCCAGGAATGTTTGTATTTTACCATGGTTATATAGTTGTGGTTGGAATGGTTTTGATCCATGATCAATGATATTCTAGAAGGGGTACAAAGCAGGTTTATGTGGTATTAATTTAATTACTTAATTGATTAATACACTTATTTATTTAATTATTTTATATACATAATATTAGACAAGTTATGTTTAGACATGTAAATGTCAAAAGACTATGTTATATTGAATCCATATTTAGTCTGTCATTTGGTACATGGGAAGAGTACATGGATATGTGACTGGAAAATGGAAAAGAACCTTGCTGTTGAATTTCATGTCTATATTGGATAAATCATGGATATGTGACTGACATGGGGTTTCAAAATAGGGAATATTGATTTTTTATTTTAGTTTTCTATTATTTTAATATTATTACATATATCATATCATTTAGTAAAATTATATTACAAAATTATAATATTCATTTTATTATTTATTCGGTAACTTTTTTTGGATTTTATTTTTTGGTTGTGTACTGTATTGTATTGTTTCTACTATAATCCAAACTATGATACATATTTATTGTTTTTATTTTATTATTTCATTTTGTTCTATTTATTTAAAAAAAAATTATATTCTCCCCACTATACATATCAAACCCCTACAACTAGTCATCATCTGTTAGTGTATGGGAAGGAATTATTGAGGTCTCAAAACTACCACATTCTGGCAATGTGAGAGAGTTCCATATTAGGTTACATTACAAAATGGTATCAAAGATATTTTTCCTTTCTTTTTAATAAAAATTTAGGAAAGGTATAAAAAATACATGGATTTCATGGGACTTAGAAATGATATTTTTAAAGGGAGTGGCTGAACCATTTTTAGGAAAAAATCTGAGTACCTAAGGGGGTTATTGTTTATAATTTTCTATTATTATAGTTGTTGATATTTCAAACTATATGACTCACATGTTGTGTAAGGCTATTATTTTGTGTTTTTCTGTTGTAAATTTTAATACTCATCGCTTGGAATTGGGGGAGATTTGCATGAATTCATTATAATAGGTATATAGAGATGTATAATTACATGCATTATTCATGATTGGGAGATATTTATTTTTATAAAATATAAACATTCTTACTGAACTGTAATATCTAATTATTATTTTATATTTTTAATGAAATAAAATAATTTATTTTTTTGTCAAACTAAATCACATGCAATCCATGTTAACTGTTACCAATTGTTAGTGGTTCTCTATTATTATCCGAATCCGAGGTTAAACTTTTTGTTATTAAAAGTGTTCTATGTGGTTTATTTGTCTTGTAATGAAAATTCCATTTTTTATTCACCATGTTAAACATCAGGAGTGTGGAAATCAACATGCTGTAAATGTAGTAGAAATGATGATCTATGTAGATGCTGGGGAACAGATGGATGTTTTGCTTCACGATTGCTTCTTGAGGGCCATAAGATCCATGAAAAGATAAAATGTATATACTGTTCCATGCATTTATGAGATGAAGAGATAGTTACAACTATATCATTAACTAATGTGTTATAAAGTGGTAGGACCTTAGGCTTTGATGTCCTTGATCAAGTCAATCATTAAAATCATTAATCATATGGGGACACCTATAGATATGAGTGTGATGCTTGCTATGTTTATTCTTCACGTACCATCCAATTGTTGGAGGGATATTCTAGAGTAGGTATGGTATTTTAATGGGTTATATTATAATGAAATTAAGGTGAAGTTAAAAATCTATTTCTATCCCATGATGTGGAGGGATGATACATCTCATGAGTCCATGAGCCTCACAAAATAGTGCATGTCAGTTTTACAATATGGTATACATTTCACCACCCTACATCATTTTTCACCATCATTGGTAGTTGATGAAATATCTTGAGTTAGAAACATTTATGATTCTATTATTTATTATATTAGTTCTCAGATGAACATTATCTATATGAGAAATTATACAGATGTGATGAATTTTTCACTAATAAAAGATGATAATCTGAGAGAGGACCTTAGTACTGGCCATGATTTTTTAATTATGGAAATTTGTGATATTTTTAGTAGTTTAAAAAAATAATCTATATTATTATTTTCAATAAAGTAGAAGTATCCATAGATGTCAGTGAGGTGGGTTGCTATATCAATATTGTATTCAATTATAATTATTTTTGTGGGGTAAAATGAGACACATGAGACCTCAATATCCATACTAATAATTTTAGTTTAGTTATTTTTGATGATTGGGAAAAAATCATTTGTTTTATACTGGTATGTAGTAGAATTTATATTGATGAGGACAATGAAATTTACAAGATTCTAAGATGGACATAGATATTTCTCAACATGTATGTATTTGGAGTTATATAGGGAATTCTACTCAAGGTATTAGATATTGTATACTAGCATAGGAATGAATATACTAGGATTAGGTTATAGCGTAGTGAAGTGAAGTTGGATCCTATAATAGAGGGTGTGGTCAGCTACATCTTATAATAATTACTCATGATAGTGTAGATGCATTACCATATACTTTCATAGGTATTTTTTTTATATTTTTCTACCATTATTATGTTTCCTATATACATGAGAATTACATTCCGTTTTACCCTCTAACTTTTAAATTATTAGGGATTTGATGTGGAAATAATGGATGGGTTTTTACTATATACACACCATTGTGAGTTAATTATTAGAGTATATAATGATGCATGGAACATTCTCAAGATATATGTGGTTACAATGTTTTTGAACAAATTTTTTTGGGAATGAAATGATTTCATTTGATTCACATTATGGATGAGTTAGATCTATACCAAGCGTATATCAACTGTTAATAGACTAGAGTTACCATTTTATCTCAAAGGGAGGCATGTATTCTCACCAGGGTGAGTGGGATATTCAGGATTTTAATGAAAGAGTAATTCGGTCCAGATTAGATTATTTCATGACTTAGATAACTAGTCCTTCTCTATATAATGGAGGAATGATGCGTTATTGTTTTCTTCCAGTGATATACCATTTTCAATATGTCTTTATTGGTGATTTCTATAGACTACCTATCAAGAAAGGGATGATGTTTAATATTGAGTTGGCACTGGGAGTAGAGCAAGGTTCCATCCCACATTATATAATGGAACAAGTTGAAATTCAAGATTTGAAAATTATGTTTTAAGATATGGAACATGATTTTTTTGTATAGACTAGTACATATTATTGAGGTTGTATTTTTCTCTTCTCCAAGAGGGGTGATGGCTATATACACTGTTGTGTGGATTATCATATGTTGAACAAGATTATGGGAAATATCCATTAACCTCATCCTCATATTGATAGTATGTTCAATTAGATGAGAGGTTAAAAGATATTCCCCATGATTTATTTTTGGTCAGGATATCGTATGTTGTAGGTGATCCCATCAGACATACATTGGAATTCCTTCTGGAGCATTAATGGTTTGTATGGGTTCATAATGATTCCATTTTTATTGATAAATTCAGTAGTGGTATTCATTCCAAAGATAAATAAGATATTTTATTCATTTTAGAACCTTATTGTGGTGTTCTTTTCAGTGAAATCTTAGTGTACTCCAAATTAATAGAAAATCATACCAAACATCCTAAAATAATCCTAATTAAATTGATAGAGTATCATCTCAAAAATAACATATCAAAATGTAGTTTATGGATTGTTAAAGAATACTTAATGGGAAATTTCATATCAGAGGAAGGAGTGCTGGTGAACCAAGGGAATGTTGTAACCACTATATCTTATAGAAGAACAATAATGTTTTTATGATTTGGATGACTCTGGATTTACAAAGTTATTGTTAGTGCTTTATCAATTTATTTTTCCCATTTGGTATCACTTATATATTTTTTGAAAAATAGAGTGGTTGTGTTCATTTTTAATGATCATTACAAGAGTGCTTTCAAAGAGGTTAATGTAAAGATGACCTTAGAACTTGTCCTCACATTCCCATAGTATGGTGAAGTAAATATTTTGTATTGTGACGCTTACGAAGTTGGACTCATTGAAATTCAAATGTTATAGGATCGAGTGGTATCCTATGACACTAGAAAACTAAGATCATAAGAGAGGAATTATCCTACAAAATATTTTGAATTAAAGATAGTGTATAACCAAATATATACTAGAGACATTATCTCAAAATTGATAGGCTCTTGGTATAAATTGGACACAAGTGGATCGGGTACATAATTTTCCAACAAATTCTCATCCATTGGAAGATAAGGTTGGTACAGAATCTACAATCATTATAAGACATGTTGGATTATACATCGGGAATTTGAGACATCATTTCCGATGAATTGATCCAAAAGATAATGATAATTATAGTACATGATTCTATTGATGAGTGACATGTAATGTACCTATTTTCAGACATGATTCTATACTTTTAAGAATATCGAGGTCTATAAACCCTAACATTGGCATCTATTATTCCCTTTATATTGGAACTGATTAGGGATATTCAGACATCTAATATGGAAGAAATAGTTTTAAGAGAACTATTATATGGTTTGGAGGATCTATTAGGATTGTCTCTTGGTGTTGGAAATTTTCATTTTAGTCATATCTTAGTTTGGGTCCCCCATATGATATCATGAGGAGCTTCTTCTTAAGACTCATTTTACTCGATGGGTGGTATATACTGGTTTGAAAAATGTGTGTCATTATTACTATATGAAATACTAGTGCCCATGAATTAAGAAAAAGGTAGCATTCTTTTTGGTTAATTATTTCACTTGTTAGTTTGTGATGTCCGAGAATCCAAGGCTAGCTAATATTTTACTAACTTTTCCTATTCATGGGGAGAAATTGAATGATTTCACTATAGATTTTGTGATAGTATTACCCATGAAAACCCATAATAATGATGTTTTATGGGTGATTCTAGATAGATTGGTGAACATAGCCCACTACATTATCATCAGAGAGACCATTAAATTTGAGGATCTATGATGTGATTACATGTGTGGTGTAGTTATGATTCATGGTGTTCTGAGGAGTATCATTTTATATAAGTATATTGGTTTCAAATACTTTTTTCTTAAGGGTCTTCAAAAGTATTTGGGATAATTTTTTCATTTTAGTATATTATATCATCCATAGATAGACATCCAATCTAAGAGGACTATTGGGGATCAAGATGATATTTTATGAGCCATTTTTTTGGGTTTCGATGGATTGTGTATGATTTCTTCCTTTAATTATATAACATTTGATTACATGGTAAACATATAGGATCTTTTATCATTTATTTTCTTGTATATAAGGTTTATATTACATTGATATAGAAAGTAGTTATCTATATCCACTTGAATTAAATATTAATGTGTTTAACCTAAATTAATTTTACTACATCCCATATCCCAGGGAAATTCATGAATGTAAAAGGATGTTCATAAATCATAGAAAGGGAATATTCAACTAGAACAAATAGCATGTGATCATGGGACATATAAAAATATATGATTATGCATAGAAATAATGCATGAATAAGATGCATATCATAATAATAAGATCCTGAATCATAATATGTAAATGTGGCTAAATCAATTGAATTTTCAATTCATAAGAATAACATCATGGTTTATACCCATCATGTCAAACATGAAAATTACCATGGTTATCAATCAATGTACTGTAAAACATGTCATATATAGAGATGAAATTACTTAGTGAAAGCATTATAAATTCATATGAGAACACCATTCATATTTCATAGTGTCATGTGATACATATAGATTATAATGATTCACTTCACTAATAACCTAAATTTTATAAATTATGTGTTACTTATAAAAAATTATGGCATCAAAATGATCTTAATGACATTAACATTAAATAATTATCCAACCAGGAATGGAAATGTGTGTTTCTTATAAGTAAATCCCCAATTATAAAAAACATTTTTAAAATCCTTTTCAATACAAATTGAATAGAACGTTTGGTTGGGTAGTCAAATAAAAATGTAAATATAATTTATTAGGTAAAATAGAGAAATTTGAGAAGCATGGTGGGTATAAACCATGATTTTAGAAAAGTGTAAAATGAGAGGGGAAGGTTTATCCCCCTAAAAATAGTTATTATAGTAATGGGATAATGTAATGTTAAAATGTAACATTATATGGAAATTTAAAAACATTCCACATTAATGGTGAATATAAATGGAAAAGATAAGTTGAGATTTCCCATATTGTTGAAATTTCAGTTCTAATTCCTTATGATTGGAACCATGGGGGATTGAGGACACCATGGGTGGACTCCATGGAAGGAAAAATCCCCATAAACTCAAGATGTGTGGATTGTAAGTGAATATTAATTGTAAAAGAGGGTGTTATTGATACCTATATTACTGGAATTGATTAATAATTTTAAAATATAGTCCCATTAAAAACTAAGGTGTAGAAACTAAATATCTAATGGCATACACATGGTTCTTTAACATGGTTATGGACATTTGGGTCTCATTTTTTGATTATTTAATCCACTGAAACCGAAATCCACTTTTTAATAATTCTTTTTTTCCAGGGAAAAGAAATGATTCTACAATGTAATGTTTATAAAAATAAAATTTTCTCATTTATACTTTGTATAAACAAATATAGTTTCGGAAAGTGATTAAAATATATTAAATTACTGAATATTAATAATTTAACAAGATTCTGGACATGTATTATTTTTAATTAGTTATTACATATTTATTATTTAAATATGAAGTCATAAAAAATACTGACAACCTAGAATTGTATTTTGTCAGTTCATAGAAATATTAAGGAATTTTAGAAAATTAATATAAATTAAACAAACCTAATTTAAAAATAATAAATTAAATAAATATATATATATATATATATATTCGTTTTGTCTTTTAATTATAAAATTATTTAATAAAAAATATGTCTTAAGGGGCAATCAAATATCTGACACTTATAAAAAAAATTACCAATCCATTATAAAACAATTTTATCATTTATATTTTGGTAGGTTTTTTAAAAAACTATTGTATTAAAAAGAATTATTCATAATACCTGAAAACATAATAAATATTTTTATGTTTTCTATTAAATTATATTTATGGTTCATTTTGTTTCAAAAAATAAAATAATCACAACAATCACAATTAATAATATATTTCACCAATAAAAAAATCATAAGAAGAATTTACTGAATAATTATTTAATTTATATAATGAAATTAATCATGTGTGTATCTATGGTCTGGAAAAAAACCCATTATTATATTTTCATATTTCCTATCGATATGTGGCGTGATGGGTTTTCATTTCTCGGGGTGGATCGACTAACATAGTAAAAGTTGAAACCTCAAATAGTTTTAAATTATCTTATAGATGATTATGTTAAAACATTACATGTTGAATGTTTTGTTGGTATTGGTCAAGGTAGAACCCCAATGTTGATACCTCCCTACCGTGTTCAGAAAAATGGGCATCATATTTTATGACACTACTAGTAGAGGCCATCAATTCTTCTTTTTGTATCAACTATTACAAAAAAATTATTGTTATAATATTAAAATTATCAACTTTGTATATACTTTCAAATGATCATATTGACCAATGGTCATACTGAAAAAAATTCATAGTGAAAAACCACCATATTTGACCAAATAACATATAATTTTGGAATCCAAATTGTAGAATTTCCCTTTACACCCCATAAAGTCCAATAAATTCCATCACCCAAAATTCACAAAAAATTTATCCCTAAGTTTATAATTTCATTTCATCATATTTTGATGAGGATAAAAATATTTTGATTCATTTATATTTAATTTTCAATATGGGGTAGATTTTCATATATTAGTGTTTCCATATAGTCCCAATTAATAAATTAAATTTTATATTTTTTGTCTAGTTGTAATATTTTTCTTTTTAATTGGTTTTAAAACTAAATAATATAACAATCATTTTTAATGATGAAAATTATTTATATATCTCATTATATTATATCTAAATTATTATGTAATATATAGCAAAAATTTATTTAAGAAACTAATATCAATTAAAATGTCGGGTTCATTGCATTCATAGCCTTATATGAAATTGCATCCCCAATATTTACGTAAAAAATTCTATTCAGAAATTGGTAGGGTAATTTTTTCTCATTTCCCTTGTTGGTTCCCACATAAATTCTCCATATTTATTATTTCACCAAAACACATTAAAGTCAATATTAGAAATTTTGTAGAAAGTTTTTTATATAGTCCATAATTTAGAACAGATTGTTCTCATATGATATGCCATCTGCCAGTTGTACCACCTCTAAATTTGGTACAATTGAGGTATCAGGTATGTATATTCTAAAAATATATTCATGTTAAACTTTATTAACATGAAAATTATTTAGTAAAAGTTCTAGATTATTGGAAAATATTATTATGTGATCAAGTAATTAAAAGGGTCAAATGTACCAAGGGCTATGTTTACCTTTATTTCCAAATCGCATGACCCTCTTCTACGGTGATATAAAAAGTAAAAACAATTCCCCAAAATAAAATTTCATGAAACATTGATTGTTGTTGGAATAGCACTTTGGATATCACTGAGAATACATTATATGTTTTTCGATGGAATGAACCATTTCGGTCTTCTATTTCACAAGATCACGCTTGAGAAAAATCTTCTCAGGAACTTTTCCCCAACAAGTTGGATTTCTAAATCAATTCCCATATATATCTTTATATGGAGTAGTCTAAAAATTTGAGATGATGTTTTTTGTGTATGATAACTCAATTAATGGGATGTTTTGATCCCAGCCACCTCTAAATTTCATTGAGAATCTTCTCATCATGCACATTAGTATCTAAATAGACCTTTTATATTGGCTACTAGTTCAAAGGTGATAAGGCATATTGAAATTAATTTCATTATTTTGATTATATTGAAGGATTGTCGACAATTTAGTTGTGAACATTAGATCATGATCAGTAATAATTGATTTAGGCACCCAATTAAACTTCATCATTTCCATTACATTTATATTTCATTGTTGTTCAAGAGATAAATCATCCAAAATAGTGAATAATTATGTAGTTTTGGTGTGTCGATATGTTCTAACCCATATCATATTGTTTCAATTATATTTTTTTAAGTGAATAGTGAAAATGTAAAAATGGGTATTATTCCACTTCCATGTAAGTATGGGTAGTGGTTGAAATGACCCATTAATAAGTTTTCACTCCAATATTACTTATTGAAACACAATGAACCTTATAGCGTAGTCGATAAATCTCTGTTTTCATATTTTATCACCAAAAAATGATCAAATTGTTTCCTATATATTTTTATTCTTCCATGATGTATAATGAATATTGAGCTATAATCTTCATCCACTAAATCCTTCATCCTATCTGAGATAGATTTCATACCAATACTTGTATTAAATTCCAATACACTGGCGTGACTAATATTGAAATCAGGAAACATACTTTTTCTCATGGCCATTATTTTATTTTGTGAAAATGATATTTTATTTGATATTTCATGATCTTATCTAGTAATGATGGATGAAAAATAGTTTCTTATAGGGTTTATGGTGTCCAATAATTTAAAATTCCCTTCCCAATTTTACTATATCCTTGATCAATGGATCTCCTTGAATTCTCATCATTTTCAGAATAACATGGTCTTTTGTAAATAATGAATCAGTGAATATGTTTTATATTCTATGTTGATAATGAATTAAAAAATTATAGATCTGAAGATGTTCCAAAAAATTTATTGTATCTTATTCAATTCCTTTTTAATGGATACATAAATAATAATTTGGTGCTCCATATATATCCCATTTCTTTCAATAAAGAAAATGCCTCTATACTTTCAGATAGGAAATAATTATACCTTAAGCCATGTCATGCATAAGATAATTATACTCATGATGAATTGACTAGTGTGATTTTTATGAAATCACCGTTTCATTTTCTATTAAAATTATACCAATACCATCCAAAGATGAAACTAAATTAATTAGCAATCCTTTTTTGGTATAGGGTAGTGTAAACATAGGTGAACCAATACCTTATTCTATTATTTGAAACATTTGTTACCCTCTTTTTTTCATATAACCATATCCACATTTTGAGTTAACATGGTTAGTTGGTTAGAAATTATTGAAGTCATTTCAGAATCCTCTTATAATACATTGTTAAACCAAGGAAACTACAAATATCAGTTTCAATTATAGGATGACGCCACTCTGCTACAACCATTAGATTATTAGGTCCAACATAGATTCCTTATTAGGTTATAACCCAATAAAAAATATTTTTAACCATAACTAAAATTTTATACATTTTCTATATAGAAAATCCTTCTTAAGATATATTAATATAAAAATTCAATGATGCTCACTTTTCTCATTGAATTTGTTATATATCACAATACTATAAATAAAAAATACAATCAATTTATCTTGGATGTCCTTAATGTCTATATTCATAAATATAAAAAATATACAACTAAAATTAGTAAATATAAAGGGAATTTCAAAAAGTTCATAATGCCAATACTTGGTTTAGAAGGAAGACCATAGAATATCTTCATTCAAAGTAATCGATTGATGATTCCCGTATTGGTGGTCATCTTGGAGAATAACCGAATCCCATAAATCTGGTCACATAAATCATCAACCCTTGGGATAGGGTACTTGTTCTTCACTATGATTTAATTAAGTTCTTTATAACCAATGTGTACATTAGTTAATATATCGTTCATCCTCACAAAGATAAAATGTTATCTTTATAAGGACTTACTTGGTTAGATAAATCCATTGTCCAAAAAATCCTGATGATGTTTATTTAATTCTTATAACATCATATTTTTCATTCTATACCGGGTCATTGATATTTTCTTTGATTATGGTAGGAATTCAGTGGATAAATCTACATCTCTTTCTATGGTGGTCAAGGTAACTCTTTGAGAATTACTTCAATGTATATATGAATGATGGGGAAATTACCTATATTTATACTTTTGATTTACTTTTCCCTCTCCATCAATTATCTCTATAAAGAGGTCAATTAGAGGTGAATACAGAAAAATCTATGGTAGTGATATATCTACATTAAAAATTATATTAGCTTTTGCATTCAAGACTACTAAAATATCATTTCCTCTATATTTAATCATAAGTTTATTATTATAGATCTACTTCATACCATGTATAGTGTATAATTCTCCATAGAAATGACTAATAGATTTGAGAAATGATTGTACAAGGAAAAATTTATACAATATTTTATATACACAATTTATTCTAGGATAGTCGCTATAACAGTCTTGATAGATAAATCTACTTCTATAAATTTAGTGTGTCATTATACAAACCATTCCAAACATGGATGAAATAATGGAATTTATAGGAATTCAACAAAATAAATTAGTAAATAACTTTTAGATTACAATTTTTGTATCTTCATCCTCATAATTATAAGCCTCCTCTTCTATTTTCTTTATATAAAATTCCTGAAATTGATCTATTATCCTACAATAAAGATGATGGTGTTTTCCATGAATTATGTTCTTATTTGGTCATTGACTACAAGCGTGACCATTACTTCCACAATCGAATAATTGAATATCTAGTTAGGCTAACCCCATCATCCCTTTTTCATTAGTGTAGAGAAGTTTTGGCTTCCCCTCACCATGAATTTTATGTGATAAATTCCAATATTTTTTGAGATTATAGAAATTTAATTCCCATGAAATAAGTTACCTGAATGTTTCTTCCAAAATTTATTTTCATAGAGGTAGTTGATCATTCCCATTTCCTATAACTTGATAAAAATATTACCTAACTTTGGATCCATTGATCACTTCTTCTCATTCAATCTATATAGAAATTTTGTCTCTTAAGTCTCTCATTGAACATTCATAGCACACTATACATTCTCCTCGGCGATTTCATAGTCCTACTATTCAATATTCCGTGATATATGTGGTCTTATTCCAATTGATAATCAATCAGAATTTACCTTAGGATCTTTAATAAAGAAAAAGGTGTATCGAACAAGTATATTAATTTTTATTTCATTAATTCCCATCAAGTAATTTTCCTTGTCATTCATTACTAGTAATTCCCTCAACATTTTTATTTGTATCTAATGAGGGAAGAATATGTTGAAAAATAATCCCCTAAACATTTCCCAATTCATAGAATCAATCTCCCTTATTAGAAATGTGTTTCTCATTAGTGTCCACCATTGAGATGATATTCCTTATATATAATATATGACAACTCCCATCACGAGGTGTAGTAAATTACATGTTATTTCTCTGTTCTATACCAACTAAATATGTAGAAACAAGAAGTTTTTGATGTTATCAAAAGGAAGTGGAAAATAAATAAATCTTTTATAGTCAGAGAATATCAACCTATTATCTAGATAGATATATAGTTAATAGATGAAAAACATAAACTGTTTGAAAATTTTAAATTAAAATTTTAGAAGATGAAGAAAGACTAAATTGTTCTTGTTTCAATAACAATTAATTATATAATAAAAATATTAATCTCATGGTCTAGTGAATAATTATATAAAACATGTTGAATTTAATTACCCCAATAATAGTGGCACAAGCATTCCAAATGGTCAGGGGTTCACCTATTGAAACTCCATTAGTATTCTTCATCATTTTAATTCTTGGTCTATTATGACACTCATTGTGATTGTGGAATTTGATTCATTAAATGAATTTTAATATAAATGATTGTAATTAAAACACTCCTTAATATAAATCGAAACATATCCATGATTTTATTATAAACTAAACAAAATAAAATTACACACTTATGATAATGGCTAGGATGTTAGTGTTGAGTAGAACCTCAACCCCATTCCGGGACACATGAGGAATGAAGGGAAAAGGGAGAAATACACGAAAATAAAAATGAATTCAATAAAGGAAAACTCATATTTGGATTTGGGGGATATCATTAAATAGATTTGTAGTACCTCCCCATTGAATTTCCAAACTTGAACAAGGATGGATTCATCTCTATTTATTGATATATATACTACCTTGCATGTAACAAAAATTTAAAACTATGCACATGAGTCAAATGAATGTTCCTTAAATTTTATTCTGATTATATGGTATACCATACCACACCATATAATTTAATAATCAGATATCATTAGGTGATAGTAATTATCCGCTGATTCCACAACGCAAGGAGTGTACAATCTGTTTCATCCATCAATCACTTCTAAAATAAAAAACATGGTTTGTTATAAGTTATTATGTGGCATGTAGTTTCTATCTAGATACACGGGACTATAATCAGTATACTCACCCCATTTAGGGGAATGGTTACAGAATGTGAGTTTATAAAGTAGATATCAATTATCTTTTAAATTTTATTCTTATGACACCTGATTTCTATCTTTGGATGTAATATCCAAAAAGTCAATAAGAACACATAAAAAATCATTTTTCTTCCAAAAACTACATATATCTGGTGAAATGATGTTTTTGTACTTAATAAAATGTATGGAAAATTATACACAAATTAGACCCTTAAAACTCCCCAACACATATTTAATTTTATACCCTTATGAAAAATCATATCATCTATCTAATATGATTCAAAAACTATTAAAATATAATAATTAAATTACTTATATTAATAAACACTATATCCATATAAGAGGATTCCGAAAGCTATGAAATAGATTTAAATTTCAAATATATTCTAGTCATGCTTCTTTAATAATTCAAATGAATACATTCACCCACATTTATATACAATTTTTTAACATTTCTTAAGTATATACCCCACATGATTACATAACTCTCCATAAAATGATAACTCATCACTAAATATCATTTAATTAGATATATTATCATTCAACTTTATATGCACTCAATTAACTGGATTGAATGTATTCTAATTATCAATATCGAAATAAAATCACAAAAATCACGTGGCCTTTCAATATTGTTAAACTAATTCTGTGGATACAACTATGTAGGTAATGATGTGAATATAATATTCAAGGATTGAAAAGGGAGGATAAATTCTCAATTAATATTGTATGATATTAAATAATAAAGATCAATGAAAATCATACTCATTAAGATCTCTAAAAATGTATAATATCAACATGATATTCCATTTATTACATAGGTTTGTAACCCATCAATAAGTGTAATGAAATAATATTTTCCCTCTTCGTAATTTTTCATCATTTTTTTATATAGAAGGAGTAATAAAAATAAAATGAATAGTTTTGTTTTAATCCTTCAGTCAAAATAAAAATGAGTCACTCTCATCCACACTTAGTTTTATCGTCGATCTCAGAAATATACTATGAATCGACAAACTACCTTCATAAATATCAAAATAATAATCCTACTATATTACCAAATAATATGTGTTGAAATGATAAATTATATTGTAATGTGGATTCCTATCATGATTTTTTATGTTCATTTTGTTTTCCATAATTGTATGATGTTGGGTAGGTATCATGGTCTAAAGGTCTAAAAATTTCAATCAAATTCCTCTATCATTTTAATGTGATTCAAAATCATCATATCTTGAGGAGAAATACTACGATGTTGTTATAATCACGAATATCATAAGAATTACTCAAGGAAAACGACATAATAAATAATATATCAAATATCTCAAAATACTTATTGGGAATGAGGATAATAATGGAGAAATTAGGTCATTAAATAAATATACATTCTTAGTATAATTAATGAAATATATTTATGGATTTTAATCAAAAGTTAAAATATATCAGTAATAATTTTAAAATCCTATAAAAAGAAAATAATAAAATTAAATTTAAATTTGTATATGTGGATTTATTATTTATAATTATAAATATCCAATAAAGAATCCAAATTTCAAATTATTTCCTCTATTAATGATATCTACTGTATTAGATTATGGTAAATAACTAATGTAGTGAGACATTCTCCCCATTAATTAATATGGAACATGGTCCTCCAAGTGAACTAATATTTAAGAGTAGATGATGCGTGTAAACAAAAGTGGTCTCGGGTGAGGGGATTCCAAGAAATAAGTAAAAAAAACAAATGAATGAAATTATTGAATATTATACTCCCGTCATGTCCGATTGAAAATAATGGATGGCTGTCAATTATAGATAACCATATCTTTCCAATGTACCTATGAATGTTGATGAGATGGGAAAATAATTTTGTATGTGTACATACATTGACATCATAAAAATTGAATGAAATAAATATATATAATGAAATAAATACATAGAAAAAATCATTGTATCGACTTAGAAGAGGAACTGTCTAAAATAAAATGGTCTGTAAGAGTATGGGAAACTGCATTGGGAGAAAAATTCTCAAGATATGTGCACTATTTGGTGGACTCAATGGGAACCTATTGGCTGACATTAGTAGAAGGTGCATCTTGAACTGTAGACTACAGGTGCATTGAATGTATGGATAGAGTTGTAAAATAATATATTGTTGATAAAGATGAGTATATGGATGTGAAGTAGGTGATAGTGGAATTTGATGGACCAAGTTCTAAAGAATGAGACCGAACATTCCCTCCATCCAAATGGGTGTCGAAGAAAATCATGATGATGATCCTTAGTGGTAAGGAAATGATAAACTATGAGATTAGTCGAGGGTATCGTTGGAGTTTGGGATATGGATGGTCCAGATGTAGTGGGAATGGTGGATAAAGATTTAATGGAGGAAAAGATAGTATATGTGGAGAAGATATATCTAATGGTGGAGGGGGTGGTACTTGATCGACACCACCAACATGGGATGATGGTTCATCTATCTCCCCAGCTAGGGATAGGGCATATGGCATGTGCACAAAGTTGTATACGCACCTCCCGTTGATCTTTAGGTGTATTATAATGAAGCATTCTATATGCTATGGATAACAAAAGTGATTGAGAGAGAGTGAGAGACTGGTAAAACTCTCCTAGGTAGTGTGCTAACTCGGTGTCATATAATATTCAGATTAGGTTACCATATTGACTGTGTATCATGGAATAATTATTGGAGGAAGCGAGGAAGGATGGATCGGGGTAATAATTTGGGATAGAGCATTTATCAATATCCATATCACATTTAGACATGATAGACATATCATCATAGTGTAAAAAACGATGGCACTGAATTACTGATGGATGAAATAGAGGGGATGGGAAATGATTACAGTGGTCTTCTATGTTTTGGTGGTGTACTTTTGTATAGTCACACCAATATAATTTCAAGAAAAAATGTGGTCAGAGAGCTTAAGGATCATGAGGGTTGAAATAAGCGGTTGGGTGGATGGTTGGGGGTAGAAACCACATGGTCGACTGAACTCTTCCCTGGTTAATGGAGAGTTTTATCCACCATTCTAGAATTTGATTTTAGTCAATGTATCAATGGGTTTCTAGGGGTAATCCGGCAAATTGATCTCTAATATTTCTAGAAACACTATAAATAAATCTTTTAATGTTTTATTTGGGTCCTGGAGTGTCATTATAATAAGCATGTGTACATGGATCTCACATATATCCTCTGAGACACCAAGGCATAGAGGAACTATGACATCAATATATCAACTCCTCCAGAGGATGGTGTGTTGTTAATATTTCTTCCACATTTCTTCTATAAGATTATTCCTATCAACGACGATCCATGGATGTGGCATGGGTATGTTTTCTATAGGAACATTCTATGTTGGATCCTCATCTACTAAAGTAGATAGCCAGGATGATGTGGTAGTGGTTGGTTCAACAATTTCCATGGATGTATCAGAAGTCATTGATGTATTAAAAGGTGGATTAGTTGCACCTGATGGTGTCATGTTATCAGTAAAATATTTATTTTTGTGGACCTCGATAGTTTTGGACAATGATGTTTTGGTAGTGGGTAGATAAGTTGATTCTGTAGATAGTGTCTAGTTTTCTTCAAGAATTATTTCTGATGTTGATGATATAGGTGCCAATAATATAGGATGTAAAATCCCCAAAACTGGAATCGGCATCACATGATGGACTCTCATTGGGGGTTTCATTGACCTCCTAATCCATAGCCACTATGCTAGATGCTCTTTATTAGTAGTTTTCATGGGACAATATCAACATTCTTTGTCCCCATAAAAAATATATGAAATAGAATGAACTGAAGAGAAAAAAATAAAATAAACTGAAAATAAATGAAAAAGTTGATAAACCCAATAATTTATAAGTACATGGTGTGTACAACAAGATTACACACCATTTAGTGTGGCCCGCATACAAATCCTTGTAGTTTGGAATTATAGGAATGGTCGAAATGTCTGTAGACCAAATAAATTCTAGAAATTTGTATCGCATAGACACTGTTTATGTATACTTGTGTTTGGCCAATGTATATTCCCTGAAAAAACAAGTCAAATAAAATCGGAGTAAATAGAATGTACCGAAAATACATGACATATGTGTTACATGGGCTATCTGTCAGTTTATTTATCCAGTTATATGACATTTTTAAGCTAAACAGAGTAACTATTGAAGGCATGTCCTGAACCAACACACCATGTAATTTTCAGTTTTACAATAATTCATGTGTTTCCATGTACAAATAGTGCACATTATGGGATTTTCATTTTCCCCTAATACTATGTATTTTCATATGAATTCTATCCAAATAATATATTCACCTAAAACACATCAAACTCAATAAAATGAATAGTGTATTATCACGTAATTGGATCGAGTTTTGAAACAAGGATAGGTTTGTTGACTGAATGAAACCAGAAATAAGGATTTATGGTGGGGGTGTGAGAGTGAATAATAGGAGGAAAAAAATTGTAGGGGGGTCGATTCGCGCTATGCCTAGATTGGGAACTCTAGATTTTAAAGAATATATATAGGGAATGTATGATGTTCTATAAGTCGTGTAAGTGATATAAATTTTGTAATTAATGTATATCTATTTTGATAAAATATATAATAGTTAATATTTATATTTATGTAAGTGATATAAATTTTATAATTAATGTATATTTATTTTGAAAAAATATATAATAGTTAATATTTAAAATTATTAATATATATATAAATAAACCTATACACCTAATTTATCATATAAATATAGGTCATGTTTTCTAAAATTTGAAAAATGTAACTAGAACCTTTGGTCTGGTGCTCTAGGTGCAATTTGATTAGAATCCCAGTCCAATCTAAATGATCTTTCTAAACTAATTGAGAAATGGATTTGGTACTAAACAATTTATTAACATTTCATATTAAAGTAAAGTTGAATTTCTATAATGGTATAATAATAACTCATGAATTGTGGTTTTAGTTTTTTAATTATTTAGATGAAATGTGTAGATTAGATGAATTCAAACTCGAGGCTTTTGAAAAATGGTCTACAACTGACCCAATGGGCTGACCTCACTACCTTTGGATTTTTATTTTTTAAAATGATACAAATTTTTATAAAAACATAACAAACATGATTTTTATCAGGATACACAATGTGTATTTATATTTTAGTGATAAGGGATCGAACTGAACTGACTATCAGAACTCGAACATGGGATATAGGATATGTGGTCTATAAAACCTCTAAAAAATCATACCCACCATAGTCTTCATTTATATTAACGTGTTTTTATTTACTCTTGAAATCATTATAGACACCATTTACAGAATGCATATAAATTAAAATAATAAATCATATACCAATGGTTTTTTTGGAATGAATCAAATTTGTGATGTGTCAGCTGCACTATAGTAACCCTTCCATCGACATAGACATCATTATTATTTATTTAATTAATTAATATACATTAATACTAAAATATCCATTATAATATAGACTAAAAATCAAATTACATGACATGTAAATAAGAAAACAGGGCATGTATCCTCATTTTACTCTCCAAATGAATGAATGGTACAAATCTTGTGGAGGGGAAGTACATGTTGAGTTTTTATTAAACATGAACTAAATATAAGTGGATAAAGAGAGCATGGTATGGGTTTCCTCCCATTTAGATTTTATGTTTTAAGTATTTTTAATTGTCCTGGGTTAAGTTACATACACATATACCAAAGGAGAATAAGGTTTTTGCAGCATGAATCACCACATATGTCAAGCATTCTCATCATTAAGAAAATGTTAACATACATCAGGTGGTCTAGAAAGTGACTTACAATATTTTTTTCATGATAGATAATTCATTTCAATCATAAACCTGTTCATTGGTGTGAGAATTTACATCCTTCACTATTTGAGGTTCTTCTTCGTTACGATGAAAACCTATAAATAATCAAAGGAACCCTTTGAAGTAGGTAAATGGTCAACTGAGAGTTTAGAAAGAGTCAACTGATCAAATCAGGTATAGAAATGATATGATGTGTACCCATGTAGAATGTTTTAAATGTGGGGCCCACATCATAAAATGCATCTTTTATTGCAAGAAAATTAGGACACCGTAACTTAGACTCAACTGTATTATCCATATGAGTGACTATCCCTGAATTTTTCTTGAACATAGTATGAAGTCATCATAACCATTCGATTTAGAGCAACTGGATTGTAGTAAAGTTTTCCTTAATTAATATTAATCATTCAGTATAACCTAAAGATGGATCTAGAAGAGATTATGAATTAGGAGGGTTCAAAAATGTACGTCGGAATTCCTCATATTTAAATCTATCATCCATATGTGGATAATATTATTCTATAAATTGGTATAACAACATTTGATCATTCAGAAAAAATCATATATTGGTGGATTTTATCAAATTTATGTTGAATAAGGATCCCCTATAATATGGTGTTGAGGGTCCAATAAATGTAATCAAGAAATGAAAATGGGAATTCTGGGAAAACAAAAAAAATCGACTCTAACTATTGCCTTCTATATATTCCTCAGAAAAGGAACAATAATTTGATTTCTCTCTTTACAAGGTGAGGAAAATTAAATGTTTTCCCATATGAACTAACTAACAAGGTATCATGTTGTTATTGGGGTCAAATCCATAGGGAAATAAAAAACTAGTAACCATTTGAATATTGGAAAATCCTAGTCGATTATCCCAACAGAAGTGGAGGAAATTGATAAACCTGAGAAAATATTTGTAAAATTTAAATTACAATAGAATAATATGAAGAGCAGTTACAAAATGAATATGTTAGGATTGAAACTAAATTATTACTTATTGAAATAATCATTCTTACAATGAAAATTATAACTGATAATTTATTACCATCGAGATTAAATTAAATTATTGTTTTATGGTCTACTGACTATCAATTATATAATTGATATATTAATCCCCTGGTCTACTGATTAATTACCTAAATCATCTTAGTGTTCATTACCCCTAAAATAGTGAATACATTCTCATCAGATAGTCTTGTGTTTTCTTATTGAAAATCATTTAGTTGTCACTATTAATTTCTTTCTTAGACTAATATGACACCAACAATGATTTTATTTATTTATTTCATTAAGGTATTTTTAAATAAACTATCTTAATAAAATCAAAACAAAATAATTTAAATCACAACAATTCTGTTATCTTTTTACAACCCCAATAGAAGAAAACTATCCTTTTATGACCATGGCTAGGATGTGAGTGTCGAGGAAAACCTCAACCCCTTGCATTGATATGATAGGTGAAAATGAAAAAGGGATAATTTCAATAAAATAGATATGAAATCAGAAAAGAAAAATTTCATATTTGGATTGAAAGTAGATCATTCCGTAGAGTGGAATGACACCTAAAATATCCAACCATGAACCATGAGTTATACCTCTCAATTTATAGAAATTTAGACTCAATGACATGTAACCAATAGTAAATGTTGTGTACATTAGTCAAAAGGTTATTCCTTATTTCCTCCCCTAGTTAGGTGGTCAATCACATCACCCCTTTGAATTCAAGAATTGAATTTTTTTTAGTTGATGTTACACACTACATGTAACTACCACACATGGCGTGTACAACTTGTTTTAGCTACCAACATCATCTATAAGTACTTAAAAAACATGTTATAAGTAGTACATGATATGTTTGATCTGGTATGATATATGGGCATGTACTTGTTCTTGAAGAACGATGTTAGGTAAAGGTTAGAGAAGGTGTGTTTATAAATTACAGGTCATGAATATTTCATCTTTTAATATAATAACTCTAACTTTTTGACTTTTTTCAGAATAACCTAAAAATCAACAAGAACACCAAAATAAATCATTTAATCAACAATACAACATTTATCAATTGAAAGAATATTTTTACACATAAAAATTTTATGTAAAGGTATACACAAATCGGGCACATCTACCCCCACCCCCACCCCTCCCCCGCACACACACAGTCATTTCATGCCAAAATCAAAATCTCAACTTCTAATAAATAAGAAGCCATACAAAAAAATATAAGAATTAAATTAAGTATAGTAAATACTTATATAGCCATATCATAGGATTTTGAAAGGATCTAAATATATTTCCATTCAAAAAAATTCAAATCATTCCTCAATTATAATTTAAATGAATACTTTCACCATCTATTAATTAAATTTTTCAACTTTTTATAATTATACATGACAGGTGATGATTTACCTCATAATAAAAAAAATTCAACCATCATGATGCTTCAAATCATAGTTATTATCATTATATAGTATAGTCACTCTATTTATATAATTTTACGTATTCTCATTCTCCAAATATATATTAAATCAAAAAAAATGAGTTATTTCAATAATTTTTAAATGGTTATGAGGAAAAGGTCAGGTCGGTAATTATGTCAAAATAATCTCAGAGGATTTAAAAAGGAGGCTAAATTCATAAATAATAAAGCATGATATGAAATAAAAAAGCTCAGTGAAAATAAATCCCCAGAAATATCTCTCAAATGGACACATATCATCATAATATTATATTTCTAAAATGGGTTCATAAACCGTTAATAAGTATAATTATTTAACCATTTACTCTTTTGAATTATTCGACTACCCTTATATAGTTGGACCACTATAAATGAAATTAGTATTGGTTTTGGATACATTTATTCAAAATGAAAAATATTCACTCTCCCCCACACCTCATAACACGGTTTCTCCCCAAAAAATACAATGAATATCAAAAATAGATTTTTAAATCTCAAATGAATAATCAATAAATATAACTAATTAATAAGGGTAGGATAGATAAAAAATCATGTAAGGTGTATTTATATCAAGGTAGTTTATGGTATGAATGGTTTATTTGATGGTCTAATGTGGGGTTGGTCACAAGGTCAAATGGGATGGAAATTTCAATCAAATTCTTCTTTAATTTTAATACGATTCATAACATTTATGTTTCAATGAGAAAAAAATTCATGTCCTAGTAGTCATGAACATCCCGAAAATCTCTATAAAATGAGGGTATAAGTAAATATATTCCAAATATCTCAGAATAATTCTTGGGAATTATAATACTAATGGTACAATCATATCAAGAAATGAATAAAAATGATTAGATTAATAAATTAAAAATAGGAAATTATTTAAATAAAAAATAAAATTGTATCAGTACTACTTCAAAAAATAATTAAAATTATAAAAACATGTATCTTTTAAGAATTCCATATATGAATTAAATATTTATTATTAATGTTTAAAAAAAAGTATATTTTATTTTAATTACACTATTAATGGGGTCTCTATAATCAATTAAATGGGAAAATAGGTGTAGTCAATGACTCTCCCACAAACATAATATATAACATGGTCATTCATGTTCAATTTTAAGGATGATAAGAGGATATAGGGAAAACAAGTCGGCTTTGGTGAGGGGAATTATGAAATGAAGTAAAAACAACAAAAGGAAATTAAATTAGGGAAAATATACTCCCTCGTAGATATCTATAAAAGATGGAACGAAGTCATTTGAGATGTCCATATTGAGTGAGATTAATTTATAATTTCAATTAAGTTTGAACAGAGTAATTTATTCATACATTCCATCACTTTAGAATCATGGAAATATATATATATATATATATAATAGAAATTTTCATAAAAAATATGTATGTCACCTGTGAAGAGGAACTATGTAAAACAGGAGGGTCCGAAAGAGTTTGGGAAGCTACAGTGGGAGTAGGAGGCATGTAGTCTTTGCTATATAAGGATGTAATTACAAGAACCTCCTAGATAAGATTAGTTGAAGGAGTTTCATCTCCAATACAAGATAAGAACAATAAATCCATTTCCATAAATATAATGGATGTCTTTTCTCTACAAGGATTAGTATACGAAGGAGGGGAATGTGATGGTGCTTGTAAATGTGGAAGGTCCAAGTACTGGATAATGGGGCCGAACATTCCCTCCATCTATTTGAGTATTTTATCCTTGGAATCCAGATGACACTACATAGTGTCAAGGTGGAGAGAAAAGTGTGAGTTCAGCTGATGATACTTATTTTCGAGGTGTTATGAATGGTTTAAAAGATGAGATAATGGTGGATGAAGATGCAAGGGAGGAGGATTTTGTATAATGTTGAGAAGTAATATCCACTGGTTAATGGGGTGGTACCAGATTAGTATCACCGCTTGGAGAAGGCAGGTCATCTCTACCCCAGATGGGGATGGGAAAAATTGCATGAGAACAAAGGAATATCCCCGCCTCTTAACCATCTTCATGCACTAAATCATGAGATTTCCATATGGTGGGAATAACCATGAGATCATGAAAGAGATATTATTCAAACACTCCCATGTAGTGTTCTAAATAGGATGGAAATAATTTTTCTTTTAGGTTTCCCTGATGTTTGTGGATCATTGAATTGAAGTGTGAGGCAGATAAGCATGGGATTTTGGGGGTAATCGTGTCGTATAATGCACGTAAGGGCCCCCATATCACATTTCCTCATGAAAAAATTGTCATCATGGTTGGGAAAATGAATGTAACTAATGTACAAATGGATGAAATATATGGGAGGTTAAATGATGAGATTTATCTTCTATGAAGTGGGGGTTTACTTGTGTTCATTCCTAGTAATATCTCTCCAATTGATGATGAGGTCAAATTGATAAGTACAAGTGAGGGAGGATACCAGAGGTGTGGTGGATGGATAGGGGTATAAATATAATCTTTGACCTAACTCCAACAGACTCAATGAATGGTGATTTCCTCACAACCCGAATCAGAGTCAATTTATTGTATCACTCGGCGTTTGGAGGTTGGTTGGCCCATCAAACTCAAATATAGAAATAAATGGTAAAGGTAATTATCAACATGTGGTAGTTCTATCAATGGGTATCTCTATTAGATGTTTGGGCCAAGGATCTTCCCAATATCTTCCTAGAATCCCATATGTTGTGGAAATTTGATGTCGAAAAATATGTAACTCAGCTAGTTACTTGGTTATGAAACTAACTGCCCACCTAGGTCACATGATGATGCACATCGACATTGAGACACATATGGGACTACATTCAGAATGTTTTTGGTGCTAGATATTCTAGAACAACTATTTCGAAAGAAGAAGGAATATATGATGTGGTTGTGGGTGGATCGACCTCTATTATAGAGGTATCAGAAATCATGGATATTGTGGAAGGTTGTGAAATCACACTAGATGGTTCCACTCTAGCTGTATCGGCTACATTGATAGAGTGCTTGATGGTTGTGGATGGTCTGGTCATGGCAGCGAGTGGATTAGTGGATGTCGTATATCATCTCATGGTGTCTCTAGGACAGGTAGTTGATGGTGAAGATGTGGATATCGGAAGGAGAGGGGGTAAATGTTCCAAATCTATTGGTTGTGAAACAAGGGGATTTTTCACTGAATATTTCATTAACATTTAGAGTCGAATACTTCATGTGGGATGCTCTATACCATTAGCGGTCTTTTTCCACTTCCCATATTCTCTATCATAATCATCCATTACTGTAATGTGAAAGAACATATGACAAAAAAGTAAATGAAAAAAAAAAGAAAAAATAAATTTGAGAAATCCCAAAAATGATAGAGTACATCTCTTGTATGTAAGTAGTATGTGGCATGTAGTGTGCCCATGTTTCAAGAATCTATACTCTGTAGGTACATGATGAAAAGAAATGTGTGTGGAATAAAGAAATATAGAACATGTGTAAGGGGTAAACACTGTGTGACTGAACATGTGGTCTATCTGTATTAGTGCATAGACACGGCCATGTCTATTGATAAATGAGTACACAATGTTTTTTATAGACACATTACCTAAGCATGAAATGGTAAGTCAATTTGTTTAGTGATCAATACATGAGTCATTCATAGGGTGAGCAGGGGCACTATACATGGTGTGTGATGAAAAGATACACCATGTATTTTTCAATTATAGTTTGGTTCACGTGTGTTCATGTATATCTACTACACAAAATATGGTCTTTGTTTATCCCATATACAATGTAGTTTCGTCTGAACACCATCATGATTCTACAATATCCTAAAAAGATCAGAATAAATGAAATTAAATGCAATAAATCACTTGCCTCAAGTGAGGATCAAAATGAGAATGGATTGGAAGAGTGAATCATGCCAGAAATAATTATCATACTTAGCGAGGGGTGTGCAATATGGGATTAGAAAATTGGGAGGGGGGCTTGACATGGTCAATGCTCAGTTAGGGATCTCTATCTTTTAAATCCTTTATACATGGCACGTGTGGTGTTCTACACACTATTTAAGTTATTGTTTCTATATAGTTTCTATATGCTTATTCTGATATAATATATATTAATTTGTATTTAAATTAATATATAAATAAGTATATATATATATATATATAATCAAAAATAAACTAGTACGTGTAATAGATATGAGAAATACAAGCCATGTTATCAAACATTTTAAATAGAGAGATATAATGTTCTATCTCGTGCTAGAGCCAAAATTCTATCCAATGACCAAACCGATCCAAACGCATACCCTCAACCAATAGAGTAATTTTTGTAATTCATCATATTTTATTAACATTTAATATCATAATGTATAGGTACATTACGACATGGAGAAAAGAATAAAACATATTGTGTGGTTTTAATTATTGGAGTTTTGGGATGAAATGGAAGGATTAGCTAAATTCCAACCAAGGACTTTAGAAGATAGTGCAACAACTATGAAAATAATCCAACATCACCCCTAATTATTTCATATTATTGAAAACATTTACAATTACTATGAAAAAATGACCCATGTAAAAATTGTGGAGATACACTCCATGTGGGATTATTTTATAGAAAAATGATGAAACTGAACCATCTATCCAAACAAGAGCATGAGACATTTAGATCAGTCATATACGACCCAACTTTGCAATTCAGAGCCACTATTTGTTATTTTTTATTTTTAAATGTTTTTTTACTTTTTATATCATTACACACTCTATTTACATAAAAAATTGATTGAAAATAATGAATACTATACCAAAGGTTGGTATGGAGAAATTCAAACTAGTGAGAGATCAGATACACTCCAGTGACCATTCCATCATCATATACTTAATTCTAGTTTATTTAATTATTTAATATTTATTTATACTAAAATGGATATTAAAATTTATACTTAAATTAAATTCACATTCTGTGTATGTAGGCATAGAAGGCGTGTATCCTCATTTCACTCTTATTGAAATAGTAAACAAAATAATGGATGGTACATGTCATGTGGAGGATATGTTCATGCATTGTATTTATTATAACATAAATAAAATAAATATGTGATAGATAAGAGAGGATTAGTTACATCCTAAAAAAACGATGATTTAGGTCATTCATCTTGACTAGAATTAAGGTAATTACCTATAATCTAAAGGAAGATGATGTTTTCACTATGCGATCCACCATAAATGTATAGTTACCGCAACATGAAGACAATTTTTATCTACATCAGATGTCCTAGGAGGAGTATTTCAGTATCCATTCTCCATGGCCAGTATATTTCAATGGTGAAATTGTTCAATAGTGTGATCATGTATGTATTTCACCTTCTAAGGTTCCTGCTTCATTATTCCGAAAACCATACAATAGTAATAAGAGTCCTTTGGAACAGGTAATTGATCAACTCAGTGGTTATAATGACTCAGTTGATCAAATTATGTACTAAAATGACGTGGTGTGTCCCCACATTCAATATTTTATTATTTAAAATTTTGTTGAGAACATTATTATGAATGATAGGTGGGGCCCATATCATATCATGCCTCCTTAGTTGAAAGAAAAATAGAATTCACTTCCTCAGACACAACCATATTATCCATATGAGTGATTACATATGATTGTTTCATGACTATAGTACCTAGTTGTCCTAACAATTATGATTGGTTCAACTATCATGTGGTAAATTCTATGATCATTTGTATAAATCCTTCATTATTACTTAAAGATTGTTATGGAAGAAAATAATAAATAAGTGGGGGTGAATAGTGTACCTGGGTATTTCTCACATTAAAACCAATCATCTATATATGGATAATATTATTCTGGACATGGGTACAACATCAATAGATCATTCAGATAATAATCATCTCCATGTATATTTTACCAATTTCTAGTTGATGAAAATAAAAAACAATGTGGGATCAAGTGTCTGAAAAAAATATTAGGAAAAGAAAAAGTAATATCTTGGTAAACCAACCTCAACTTATACTCATACTATTTCTTTTTACAAAATCCCTAATAATAGTTCAAATATTTAATTGCTCCCATCACGAGATGTTGCAAATTGAATGTTATTGCTCTCTATTGAACTTACGAAATAGATAGCTAGCCGAATGCGGGGTTAAACCGTCATGAAAATGGAAAAGAAATATATTAGTGCAATTCAAAAAATTTCATATGATTACCTAGACAGAAAAATAGTGAACGTAAGAAAATGAGAAACTATTTGTGAAGATTAAATTAAAATAGAATATGATACAGAACAATCCAAAAACATTGGTTGCACCTCAATTTTTTTTCTAATAATAATTCATTAGAATTAATAGTATATAATATATAGTTTTTCCATGTGGATTAAATTATATTTATGATTTTTGTTTCAATAATATTCAATCATGTAATTAATATATAAGTTCCTTGGTTTAGTGATTAATTAAAAAACCATACAAAATTTATTTAACCACAATACATTGGAAAAAGTCAACCAATTGTCATTAATTTTCCTATTAAAACTATATTATTTGTCAACATTAGTGTCGTTCATGGTCTGATTTGACACCCCTAGTGAATGTGTTAATTATTTCATGAATGGAATTGTAAAATAATGATCATAATAAAAACAAAAATATATAATTTAAATACAAACAAGACAATAAAATTATTATAATACCGACATAATAAAATTACTCTCTTCTATCAATTTTCATGAAGTGTGTGTTGCGAAGAACCTTATCCCCTTCCATGGAAATGAGAGGAATGAAGGGGAATGTAATAATTACATTAATATAGAGATGAACGTAGTAAATGAGAACATATATTTGGATTTGGGGGGGGGGGACATTCTAAAAATCTAGAATACCTCCCCATGGAATATCAAACATCGAGACAGGAGGTCTGGCCATCTATTAATATAAATTTAGAATACACTATGTATACTCAAATTTTTATGTCATTTAGTTGATTCAATTGGATGTTATTTTATTTTACTTTGGATGCTTGGATTTACACCCCTTTGAATTTCAGAATTGACTTCATTAGGTGATGGTACATGGAATGTGTTAAACCCAAAGATAGGTTGTATAGTCTATTTCAGAAACCATACCCATATATAAGGACATATATTTCATCTTATATGATATTACATGACATGTAGGATCTTGAAGGCTAGAAGAGAGTGTACTCGGTCTGGAAGAACCATGTCGAGGAAAGGATACACATGACTTTTTTATAAAGTACATGTCGTGTATATTTGAAAAATTATTCTGATCACTCCCAACTTGTGGCAAGTCTATAATATCTTAAAATAACTACTAGAACACCAAAATAAAAAAAATATCTACAAAAAAACATTAATCTTGTAAAATCATGTTTTCATAATTAATAATGTGTTTCAAAGGATATTCAAAAAAGAAGACACATTTTTATTCTGACAAGATGACTTTCTCTTTCTCTAAACAAATGAGTACAAAAAAATATCTTATCTATAGATATTATCTATTTTACATTAATCTATTGGCCATAAGATCCACTAAATTAAGATGTTCATTGATTCATGAAGGAGTCATAGGATAGATGTTCTCATTGAGGTAAATATAGCCACTCTACATGATTCATATTATTGTTCATAACTCGTATTATATTATTCATCATCCTCATGAATTTTTCTAATCCATCACCATTGGATCTTTTCTAGAGAATTTTCCATTTTAGTTTTTGTTTACATAGTTCAATCTATTTCAAAAATAAAATTCTAAATTATGACAAACTTAGTAAGATGTTTCTTACTTTTAAGAATCATATTATTCTAAATGGATTTTATTTCAAAAAGGAACATTAATCAATATTTTATTAGTATCTTCTAATAACAATAACATTTTAAATATATCTTTTATAATGGATTATACATAGATTTTGATTAACCAATCATATACCGTAGGAGTGTAATGTAATGTGCAACATAAGGCCCATTATTGGGATACATTTATCATCCGATTCTACCTCATTGTGTTTTTTTTGAGTGTAACCTATAGATATATTTGTTCTACAACCACATCCACATGTATTATCTAGACATGGATATAATTTTTTGGGGAATCACTGTCTTAATACATACCAAAATATATTTATGTTTTCATATATGTGGAATTGTCATATGTTTTTTAACATGATTTCAATTCTTGATTCTAAAAAATACCTAAACCATATTACGGTACCAACTATGGAATACTACCTTTTTATTAGACAATTTTTTATTAAATTTTATAAATAATGTATCTTTTAAAGTTTATATTCTTGGAAATAAGATAAATAATATATGAATAACTGAGGCATTAGGCAAAATCAAAATGAAAGAAATATCAACAGTTTCACTCTAATTTATATTTTACTGGATCAAATATCCTGGGAAAATTCATCAATGGAAATGGTGACCATGAAGCTTAGTAAGGGAATATGAAAAAGGGACATATAGCATGTGATCATAGGACATATCAAAACGAATATAAGAAATAAAAATAAGGAATGAAAGAGAGGGATATCATAATAATAAGAACATGAATAATAACATGTAAATGTATAAATAACATTCAAATGATATAGTCAAACAAATATCACCATGGATTATCAATAAAGCAAGATAAATGAAAATTACCAAGGTTATTCACTATAATGATGTATTACATGTCCTATCAAGAGATTTAATGTTATATTGAATGAATTAGAAAAATATATTAGGGCACACCATTCATATTTATTAACTTCATATGATACAAATAGATCATAATAAATCATATCATTAATAACATGTGCAGAATAATGAATGGATTTATTATAAAAAATCATGGCATTACAAACATATTAAAGGTATTATCTCTACATCATTTTTGACCCGAAAAATGAAATTTGAGTTTCATATATCTAAATCCCATAATCAAAAATAAATTTTTACATATTTCATAATACCCATTGAAATTAAATTAGTTTTGGGTATTCAAAGAAAAGGTAAAATCGAATTTCTCTTGTAAAAGAGTGGAACTTGGGATTTAAATCCGGCTGCATGATGGGAATATAACATGGGTTTAGAAAAGGGTAAAATAAGAGTGTAAAAGGGTAAAATTTTTATGAATACAATTTTTACTGTAACAGGATAATCTAAATTGAAAAAAATTAACATAGGTTTGGAAATTAGAACACAAACCACCAGAAAAGTGAACTTGAATTTGAAGGAGAGGTGAAGATTACTGTTACCATGAAGAGTTAATCCAATGAAATGGGGATTGAATCTATGGGGGCTTGAAGATAAATTTATAGAGTCCCTATATGGGGAAATAACCAAATAATCATAGAGGATATATTGAGAGAGAATATGAATGGTGAAATGAGTGGGTATTTATAGAAAAAGTGGTGTAATTGTCTAATAATATCCAAATATAGATCATGTAAAATAAGGTTGTGGAAAATGAAAATCCATTAGATTACCCATGGTATATGATCATGTATTTGAAAATTTGGGTCATATTTTATTATATTTTAATTCACCTGAACTAAACACCATTTTTTGATAAATCTATTGGCCTATAAAAATTAATTATTCCCCAATGTAATGTTTTTAAAAAGTAAATTTTCATTTTTAGAATTTGGAAATACACTAATAGTTTTTGCAATTGATTACAATATATTAAGACAATAAAAATTTATACAATAATAAAATATAGGCCAGGGATTGTGTTTAATTAATTATTACCTCCTTATGATATAAATATAAACTCATAATGTATTTTGAAAACCTAAAATATTATATTTAATATTTATGATATAATTATTTGTATTTTATAATATTCACTTAATTTCATCACAAACAAATATCTACATGATGTATTAAAATATTTTGAATTTTTAAAATAAATATTTAAATATTATAACATAATATTTTATATTTAATAACCATTGTTTATTAAAAAATATCACTTTTTAAGGAATAATAAAATTTCCAAAAATAATAAATAATTACGAAGGCCGTTTTCATATTATTTTATAATTTATATTTTGATAAGTGTGTTTTAAAATGCCATCTAACTAAAATATATTATTCAGAATAACTATGTTTACAATAAAATTATTTATATATATTATAGCAAGTTTCATTAATATTTTATTTTCATTATACAATGAAATTATTATATTCATATAAACAAAAAATAAATTTTACTAAGAAATAAAATTCATAATAGAAATTTGTGGCACAAAATTTATATTTATGTGGTAGAATTTCAAATTTAATTAAATAAGGTATGGAAATTAAGCCCCTTATTATAAATTCATACACTTAAGGTTATGGTGTTTTATGGTTGTTATTTTGTAGGTATTCATAGAAATCATCAATTGAGTGGTAACCTCCACTAATTTGAAAATATGTTCCAATAGATTTCATTCCAGATTAACTTGATGAATCTCATCTTGTGATTGTTCAAGGGTGAAACATAGTGAGGATACCTCCCGCTCATGTTTAGACAAATGGGCATCAATCAACATAACTCTACTAGTTGATTCCATAGATTCTTCTATATATAGCAATTAACTTTTTCCATTAATACTTACAAACAATACTAAATATGGTAAAAAATTTACCGAATGGTATTGTTTTCAATGGTCATATTTTCCAACATTCTTGACCAAAAACCATATAATTGTTGAAACCTAATGATCACATTTCTCTTTATACCCTATAAATACCTCTTCATTCTTTCAATCATAATTCACCAAAAATTTCTCCCAGCTTTTATATTTTCATTTCATAATATTTTGATTAGTTTAAAATTATTTTGTTCTATTTCTATGGAATTTTTAGTGGATGTGATGATTCAGATTGATTAGGGTGATCCATATTTTCCAATTTTATCTAATGAATTTTATATTTTTTTTCTAGTTGAAATACAAAAAATAATCTATTTGGATTTATATCTGAATAATGTAATCACCATTGTCAATGGGATACAATTTTGTTCGATTTTCATTATTTGAATGTATGTCATATAATATAATTTGAAACAAAAATTCATTCATGATATAAATATCATTTAAAAACACTTTTATTATTCATCATTGTATGAAGACAACGAACTCATAGAGTTTTGATATAATAGGAGATTATATGAATCAATAATGATAATGCATTTCAAGGACTTGTATACTAGGCCATTATGTTTTTCTCTTTACTAGTTCGTATTGAGAGAGTAAATTATTATTTGTCCTAGTATCATACATTCTTTTTCTCATCATGTTTATCTTATTATAAAGTTCTTGGTGACCACACATAGGAGGAAAAAATATTATGCTGCTGATCAAAGATAACATTAAGAGATTGAAGTTGGTCATGGTGTCTTACATTGGGCATCTCTTCGGTTGGGGAATTCAATATCAAGAAACTGATAATGATAGAACCACTGTTTATCAGGTAGTTTGAGACATTGGATTTTTTTAGTCCTGTGGTTATCAATTATCCCTTCAATAACCCTATAGTGTCATGCACAATGTGTATCAATTTTTGTATCTTAGAGATATTATTTATAACCTTGTAACTTTATAGCCATAGTAAACATCAAGCTTAGTGAGGATGTTCCCTTCATAGAGAATATTATATAGATTTCTAAATCTACTAAGAAGTCTATTTAGGGTGTGGTGGTTCGTTTGGTTAATGTGTAGTGGAAGCATAGAAGAGTTGAATATGAGACCTGGTAGAAGTAGTCTAATATGAAATAAAAGGGAATAAAATTGTTTTATGAGTCCGTATAATTTTTTTGGATTATTTTGGGTGCAAATATGTTTTATGGGGGGGATGTAATCAGATCCCATCTTTTTTAGGTTTTCCTATATCTTTTTATCTGAGTTTTTCAATATACTTATTTCGGTTGAGTCTTTCTTCACTAGTTAACCATTTTCATTGTTATTCAACTTATATTTAATTTTTTTTAGAAAAATAAGGCTTGGTATTTTTTGAGACATGATAAAACCATAAAGGATCCACACAATGGTTGGTTCGGGGTTTTGGTTAAATTAATGTGGTCCATGTCAGGATGGGTCAAGATTGATCAAGGGATACTGGTATTCTTATAACAAATAAAGAAGGATTGAGTTTTTATATGTATGATTTTCTAAAAAATATCTTTTAAATATTTACACACCATATAAATACAGTAAATTCTTGGAAAAAATTTTGAGACGAATGTCATGAATGGTTAAGGGATGTGAACCAATTCATATGATGATGATAATACATGTCATCCAATTATATTAAAATTATTTTACATTCAATTGAGAATAAAAATAATATGAGGAAATGTGTTTTTTTATGTGTCCCAACATAAATAAATACATGACATTTTATTTAATTACACATCGTGTAATGTCTTGAGCAGTGGTTTTAATTTTGTCTTTTGTTTTATATTATACCATTCTCCTTTCAATAATTTTCATATTGACCCTATGGAATCAACAATGAAAAATTGGATCACCTATCTTGATTCTAGACAACCTAATCACAAATTTGAACTTTTTTATGTGGTTTTTGTTAGGTTATCACTTCTCTCTCTTTGTTCCCCAGCAGTTATAGTGTCATCATCATATTGTGGTCATTATTGGTATTGTTCATGACCAGTTTTAATTTATGTTAATTTATATTATAATATGAACCTTCTACTACAATGGTTTTTTTACCATAAGAATACATTTAACATAAATTAAATTTTTGGGGTCAAATATGAAACCCTATGGTTAATTAATTGGAAGACCTATGAAATACTGAAAATGTTCAAACATATGTGTGAATAATTTTATTGAATGATAACATGAATTGGTATTGGAGTCGATTTGGTAAAAATGTATATGGAACCGTATTTTTTAATACCATTTTTGTGAGCGAGGCATTGATTAAAAATGGATTACTTAGTGGAATAGATTGTGTTTACTGTGACATGATATTCAAGTGATTACTGGATATAGATATAACTTGACGTGGCCTGATTATTGTAATGATTGGTCTATTTTCTGTTTATGGTCAAAGGATAAATGATTTGTGTAAATTAATGATAAATGGTAATTATTATAATTAAATGTCGATCCCGATTATGTGATATTGATATATACATGTTTCTTTTATATGTTTTCTTATAAATAGTTGAATTCATATATGGGGTTTCATCCCTATTGAAATGATGAAGTGGTTACATTGAGGGAATTTACTACTAACCTGTGATGAAATGTCTATATACTGGGATTTTACATTATACATGATGAAATGATTATATAATGGGATATTATCAGATAAACAGGTTGAAATTATTATATAGTAGTCTCTAACATGATAAATGATGAAATGATTATATAACAGGATCAACCCTAAATGAATTCAATAATTCTTTTGTTGAATGTTTTGACATGTTCTTTTATTTAGACTGTTGTAATAAGGTTTTGTTTTACCATCATTATATGTTCATCGATGGAAAGGTAGTGAGACAACCAATGATACATTCTAGGATGAAACAAAGGTAGGTTATATTTTACCACAGTTTTAAGGTTGTGGTTGGAATGGTTTCCAGATGTGATTAGAGATATTCTGACATATTTTTGAAGGAGGATGATGTGGTATTAATTTAAATTCTTAATTAATTAATAAATTTTTTACTATATTATTGCAGATACTTCATATCAGACTGATTATGTTTAGACATAGTGGTGATAACCATATGAGTTATACTCACACCCGGTTTGGGATACCATTTGGTACCCTAGAATATTAAAAGGATATAAGAATGGATACGGGTAGATGACTTGTTTTTTATATTCATTGCTGGATTGGATGGAGTTTGGAGATGGAACCGACATGGGGTTTGGAACCAGAGACTTCTGATTCATTATTTGAATATAGTAGTCTATTTTTTGTATTACATATAGAATTAAATTTTTATTCTTCCATTATTAGATAACATTTTTCCTATATTACTTATTGAATTATTCATCTGGATTTTATTGTTTGATTTTCTTTTGTATTGTATTTTCTTTGTTGTCATCTATACTCTGGTATTTTTTAATATTTCTATTTTATTATTCAATTTTTTTTTAATTTTCTTTCAAGGGATATAGTCTACCTATTAAAATTATTTAACCACCACTGCAATATGAAAGCTTCTAGCATGTGGCGAGAGGTTTATGAGTTCTCGTAACCAACCTGTTTTAGCCATGTGAGAGAGTACCAGATCAGTGGATGTTACAACTGGTGAATAATCCTAATTTTATTGTTATTATATTTTTCATCAATATCCATATCATTTGGTCATAAATTTCTATATATTTAAAATGAATAATGATAAATATCAACCATGTTTAACGGATATGTAGTGTGATAAATAAAAAAAATTGTAAATTTATTAAAATGTAGGATTCAAGAAAATATAAAAATTAAAAAGTGAATTAGAAACTACATGTAATGTAAAGACCCGTAAATTTCAAGGAAATTTTTTTCTTAAATTTCTTTGGAATTTTACAAGAGCGCAGCTTCTGACGGCACCTGATTCCGAGGCCCGGTGTGCCCGGAATCATTTTCTGAAGTTTGGCTCGGGTACGTTCAGTGAACGAACGTGCGGGTTTTTCTAACTTTTGAACCAGTGCCCGAAATCGAATTCTGAGGGCTCCGATGAAATCGCAGCCCCGGTATTCTCTTAGAAACTCCTCTTCCGGAGTTGCATTTTCTCGGGTGTGGTTTTTAATTTTCAGGCTTAAAGTTAAGAAATAAAATAATTTTGAGACAACGTTATTTTATTTCACTTAAGCCACTTGGAAGCCACTTGAAGCCACTAAAAGGCAAATTGAACTGAGTTGAACTGGATAGGATTCTATCCGGAAATATCTTTCCCCTTGGTAGGATATTTGTGAGGTGGGGCCAGCACGAGCCCCGCAGTTTCTTTCTGCTAAGAAACGCACCCGTGAAAACCCGTCTTAATGAAAGTCAACTGACGGATTTCTTAAAATCTTAACAGATAATTTAATTGGGTTGTTTCTTTCGTGAATTAAATGGGCTGTTTCTTTCGTCAATTAAATGGCATGTTTCTTTCATTGAATTAATTCAACGAATTAATTCAATCGTTTCTTACCCCCCCCCCCTTCGTGTGTGGGCATAATAATAAAATAAGACCAACCTATCTTTTTTTGGAGGATTTCCCGTTGAGACAGAATCCTTGTATCTTCTTCCTCCTTCGCGAAGAACGCGAATAACACGAAAAACGCGAAGAACGCTGAACCCGGAAATCGACGACACGACGCCGTGATCCGCGACGCCGACAACGTTCTTCTGCGACATCTCTTCCTCCGCGACGGGTCTTCGATCGGCTGCTTGAGTTCGCTGACTCAACGCCGTGTTCCGCGACGACGCGACGCCTTCCCGCGACGACCCGACGATCCCCCCTCTTCCGCGACAAACGATTCCGCGAAGAACGCTCACGCGCGACGACTCCGAGGTAGGGATTTTATATTTTTGAAATACCCCTCCTTATATTCCCGTGAACATTCTTTAAAAATTAATGAACCGGAATCAAAGAAACAATTTTATTTTATTAAAATTGTTGGTTCATGTGTTGAACATTTTATTTTCTCCCGTTGATTATCTCTAACGCGGAGGGTGCGGGCCAAACGAACACGGCCCGACGACCCTCCACCGTTCTTCGTTTTGTGCGGATTTGGCGGACGACGATGGAACGTTCCGCAACGGATGTTTGATGACCCCGCAGTAAAGAACGGAACCCGGGAGGAAAAACGGCGTAGACGGGAAGGAAAACGGGCCACCGGAGCGCCTCCGGCGGCCCGGGGAAGCCGGTGGCGGCGCGGGTCGCCGGCGCGGCGGCACCGGCGGCCGGAGGTGGCGGCACCCCGCGGGTGTCCAGCGCGACACCCCGCGGGTGCCGCGGGGTTGTCACGCGGCACCCCGGGGGTGTCCAGGGCGACACCCCGCGGGTGCCGCGGGGTTGTCACACGGCACCCCGCGGGTGTCCAGGGCGGCACACCGTGGGTGCCGCGGGGTTGTGACGCGGCACCCCGCGGGTGTCCAGGGCGGCACCCCGCGGGTGTCGCGGGGTTGTCACGCGGCGCGTCCGGCTGTCTGGCCGACACCCCGCGGGTGCCGCGGGGGTGTCACGTGTGGCGGCGGCTTTCCCCCGCGTCGGCCGCTCGGCCGAGCCAAGCCGGACTGGCCCTGGCCTGGCCGGGCCGGGCCAACCGGGTCGGACCCGACCCGGTTCGGGCCAACCAGGGGGGGTCGGGCCGGGTCGGCCCGGGCCCGGACCCCCCGTCTTCGGACGACTTTCGTTCAAACGCCCGTAACATGATCTACAGGACTCCAAACGACTCGCCGTCAGTGGCAACACAATCTTTGGATCAAGACGGTCGTTTCGGTTTATCGCACTCAAGGTTTCGGAATACTTTGGGTTCAGCCGGGTTGGTTCGTACACGAAACCAACCGGGCCCTCGGAGCGGAAACGCTCATATCTTGAGCTACGGACGTCCGATTGGCGTGCCGTCGGCTTTGATAGTTTCCTCTTAGTGAGACGGATCTTTTGGCTCACTCCGCCCGAGGTTTGGATGCAAGTGGAGTACGGTTGGGTTGGTTTTGCCTTAAAAACCAACCGGGCCCCTGGGACGAAAAAGCCAATAACTCTCAGACCGGGCGTCCGATTGACGCGTCGTCTATTGCGTTGAGTTCCTGTTGACGATACGGAACTTTTGGCATCCTTCGCCCGAGTTTTGCATACAGTTGGTAGTGGCCAGGTTGGATCGCACCCAAAATCCAACCGGGCCCCTGGAACGGAAAAGCTGATATCTTTCAGACAGGACGTCTGTTTGACTAACCGTCAGCGGCGTTAACGATCACGTTGAGAAACGGTCCCTATGAGTATAACCTATGAGAGCTCGGGGTACAGTTGAGATACGGCTGGGTTTGCTTTGCTCACGAAACCAACCTGGCCTCTGGGACGAAAGGGCTAGTAACTCACAGACCGGGCGTCCGATCGACGCAACGTCTGTTGCGTTGAGACCCCTTTGACGAGTCGGTCCTTTGAGTTACTTCTTCGTGGGACCTTGAGATACTTGGAGTATCGACTTGCAGATCGTGGAGCAGACCCTCCCAGAGTCGAGCGTGCGGAGTACGGAGACCGTGTAGCCGACTGAAACCTGACGACTGCTTGACCGACTCGACTTGGAGTGAGTCGACTAGCCCAGGGGATGGAGCACTACATTGTTTGGGTGCAGACCCATGGCAGACGGAGCACTTCCTGTGTGATAGTGCAGACCCGCGGTACTCGTCCGGAGAGTACCTCAACAGGCTACTAGGGGGTGTGCACTACTGTGTTTGGGTGACATATCTCGGCGGGAAGCACTACTGTGTTTGGGTGGATGGCCCGCGGTACTCTACAGGAGGAGTACCTCAGCAGTCTTAGGTTAGTGAGAAGTACCTTAGAGTCGTGACATGACCACTGTACACTCTATAGACAGAGCTCTTCAGTAGTTACGGTTTCGATAATGAAAATCCTGGTTTGAGCTGAGACTTTTGACCTTTGTGTTTCCTCATGATTGAGATGGGTTACTTGATAACTTAGGTATATGTATGGGCATATACCTGGGTAGTGGTTATCCGTTGATCTCATTATCCTTGTGTTTCCTCATGATTGTGATGGGTTACATTATAACATAGGTATATGCATTGGCATATACCTAAGTAGAGGTTATCTGTTGAGATCTTATTTGTGGTTATCCTTGTTGGATTTAGTGATACCTTGAGGGTCTCGGGGTCCCTACTGAGTATCGTTATACTCACCCCTGTACGAGCTATGCCCACACCTCGTTGTGTTGGTTGCAGATGACAGGCAGTGCTGACGGAGGCCGAGTGTTCGAGGACTGGACGGTACCCGGAGGTGGACTACACGACAAGTCAGTTTCCGGAGGTGGACTTCACGGCGAGATGACACTCGGAGGAGGTTGACGGATGAGAGCACTGTGGAGGCTATCTGTACCCACCCTTCAGGTAGGATTCGTGGTGGATGATCCAGGAGCTGCGCCATCTGTACCTACCCTTCTGGTAGATCTGAGGAGGACGACCCAGGAGCCGCTTTCGTCCCTCCAGCTGTTGTCTTTTTCTGTTTTACATTGTTCAGTTGTAGTTGTACTTTCTTTTGGGTTTGTATTCTGGCCCATTTACTTTTCAGCACTTCTTTTTGTACTTAGTGTTTTACTTCCGCTTGTACTCTGTGGTGTTTTGTTACTTTTATAAAGGCAATGCCTTCCCAGTTATTGGGATTTACGCCTTTGGTGCTAGTCGTCAGTCCCTGGCCTATGGAAGGCGGGCTTGGGGTAGTCACGACACGGGCCCCGAGGACGGGTCGTGACAATTGGTATCAGAGGTGGTCGGTTCTACCGCAGAATCTGATCTTTCTTTCTGTGAAGCAATAGTGTTAAGGGTACCGAGTGTGGTTTTCAGTTCAGGGAGTCCAGTTTTGGTGCGGGCGGCCGACGTATCCATACACCAGGACCCTGGCAACTGATTTTCGACTTTGTGCACGAAAACACTGTTTGCGTGTGAGTTTTAAAAGGTTCCCCCTTAAAACAGCTCAAACCAGGTCATCTCATCAGGTATAATCGTTTGACCGTGTTACGTTGTTTCTTTCAGGATGCCTTTTCTCGGACGACCAACTAGATCCCAGAGGGATGTGCGTGCTGAAAGCCTATCGAGGGATGCGGCTTCGGTACAGGGCCCTCTTGCAGTTGAGCCACCAGCGGAGGCGCCAGCGGTACTACCATACGTTGGGCCACCGATGCCACCAGCCCCAACAGTAGGCGATGCCCGCTACTTGAGCGCACTGCATGAGTTCCAGCGCCAGAGGCCACCCAGGTTCGGGGGAGAGACGGACCCGCAGGCGGCTGAGGATTGGCTGGAGGCTATGGTGGGAGTCTTCAGGCTAGTGGGGACGCCATCAGACTTCATGGTGACCTTTTCTTCCAGCCTTCATCAGGCAGCAGCAGGCAGGTGGTGGAGCCAATTGTTCCAGTTTTGCGATGGGATGGCTTTCACATGGGAAGACTTCGAGACCTTCTTCAGGGTGCAGTTTGTGCCAGTAGCTCTAAACCCCGAGCGTGTTCATAAGCTGCTGCCTTTTCCGCGTGTTTTTCGATCAGAAGACGAGTCATCTGTGGGCAGTAGACAGATGATGCAGAGGTCCAAGATGACTAGACCAGCAGTTGGGCGATCTCGGGTTTTAGGACCGGTGGTGCGGGGCACCCGGGGTGGGGTCAGAGCCAGTCGTGCCAGAAGCAGACTGTGTTACTCATGTGGTGGAAAGGGGCATCTGGCATGTGACTGTCTGACTCCTCGTACATTTGACCCATAGGCTTTTGAGGATCCACCAAGGAAGAGGCAGCAACGAATGCTTGAGCGACAGTAGAGCAGTGGACAAGGAAGTAGAGCTCCAAGAGCAGGTGGACAGGAGCGGAACTTGTGGATACGTCTCTTGTACTTCTAGTTCCATGTTGATGTTGTTTTTGTGTCTTGGTACCATGATCTGCAATAAAACAAAGACACTTATCTTGTGATTTTTGCTTTCCTGTCCTCTTTTGTGATGTTACTAAGTGGTCCTGGTTAAGACTGTTGACTTGACCCTCACATACAAAATTCCTACTGGAGGAGACCCAGTGACCTCACACTGATGCCGACAGTGTGACTCGACCCTTGGAGGCGAGAGTGACAGTTGGATCTCTTAGTAGTTACGTCGAGGCCTTACGACGTCATCCATGGCATGAATGCATCCTTCATGCCAGGATTGACTGTATTAGGCAATGGGCGTGGTTCATCTAGAGAGGGGATGAGACCGGGTTTCTCTTTTCAGCAAAGGAGAAATTTTAGAAGCTCTTCCAGATCATATGCAAAGGAGGTGCAGTTCATCCAGGATCGGATGGAGACTGCACGGTGCAGTAAGAAACAGGAAACCAGTGCCAGTCTTAGAGACTCGGGCGTGTTAAATGTTTCAAGAAGAGGAAGCATAAAGGAGAGATGAGTCTACAAAGTAGCAGATGTGGAGGCACAGCTAGGTGAGCAGCATGAGGTGGTGTACATCCTAACATGGTACAACCACCCGCCTTAGTTATTCCTGCCAGGCTCAGGGAGCTGGAGGGCGGTAGAAGAATGCGGCTGCATGCGGTCATGAAGTGTGACCCAATGGATCTAGAAATGATTCAACGGACAGACTGTGTCCACTACTAGCTGCTGTAGTAATAGACGTTTATATGAATCATTCCTCACTTTCACAAATCTTGTTCCAGACCTAGAGTTTCCGATAAGCCGTGGACTTGACCCTCACATATGGAGATACCTTGAGAAGTGACTTGATAATCACACTTATGCCGACAGTGTGGTCAGACCCTCGAGGCGAGATTTCTGGTTGGAATCTCTTGGTGGTAGCGTCGAGGCCTTACGACGTTAGTTTGAGTATGGAGTGGGAAATAATTGTTCATACTCAAATTGACGGTTTTAGGCAAACGTCGGGATGGGTTTTCCTTGGTCGGTGGAAAATGAAACCCCAGGCAGCGCAGGGTAACTCTTGCATAGGTGGGTGTGACCGATCATTCTTGAGTCGGTCAACCTTACTCTCGTGGCAGCAGTCATTTTGAGTTTCAGTTCCAGCAAGAATTGGAGACCTCTGGAGTACGAGGATGACGATCACACCCTTATACGGGTCTCACCTCGACGAGGGTTATGGAGATGTGGCCAAGGCGACAAGTTATCGCCGAGGTTCAACGAACCGTTCTAGGTCCTCAGCTGGGTAGGCGGGATGGTTTACCACTTGGTCCATACACCTCAGTTGCACTAGGTTCACGACGTTTCCATGTATCTCAGCGGAGGAGATACGTGCACGACCCGACACAAATCTTTGACCATGGGGAGCTGGTCTTTGGTGATGAGGTGACTTTTACGGAGTTTCTTGTGGGGATCGAGGTTCGATAAGAGCAGATCCTAGGAGGACGGTCGATTCCTCTTGTGCAATTTGTTTGGCAGCTCGGGGACCTCCCGGAGAGCACTTGGGAGTGGAAGGCTCAGATGAGTGCTCAGTACCGCCTTTGTTTCCCTATGTTTGTGTTGGAGCCTTACGGGGACGTAAAGCCCTGTGGTGGGAGTAATTTAAAGACCCGTAAATTTCAAGGAAATTTTTTTCTTAATTTTCTTTGGAATTTTTCAAGAGCGTAGATTCTGACGGAACCTGATTCTGAGGCCCGGTGTGCCCAGAATCATTTTCTGATGTTTGGCTCAGGTACGTTCAGTGAATGAATGTGCGGGTTTTTCTAACTTTTGATCCGGTGCCCGGAATCGAATTCTGAGGGCTTCGATGAAATCGTAGCGCCGGTATTCTCTTAGAAACTCCTATTCCAGAGTTGCGTTTTCTCAGGTGTGGTTTATAATTTTCGGGCTTAAAGTTAAGAAATAAAATAATTTTGCGACAACTTTATTTTATTTCACTTAAGCCGCTTGGAAGCCACTTGAATCCACTTAAAGGTGGCTTGAACTGAGTTGAACTGGATAGGATGCTATCCAGAAATATCCTACCCCTTGGTAGGATATTTGTGAGGTGGGGCCCGCATGAGCCCCGCCGTTTCCTTCCGCTAAGAAACGCACCCGTGAAAACCCGTCTTAATGAAAGTCAACTGACGCGTTTCCTAAAATCTTAACAGACCATTTAATTGGGCTGTTTCTTTCATGAATTAAATGGGATGTTTCTTTCGTGAATTAAATGGCCTGTTTCTTTCGTTGAATTAATTCAACGAATTAATTCAATAGTTTCTTACCCCCCCATTCGTGTGTTGGCATAATAATAAAATAAGACCAACCTATCTTTTTTTTGGAGGATTTCTTGTTGAGACAGAATCCTTGTATCTTCTTCCTCCTTCGCGAAGAACGCGAATAACACGAAGAACGCGAAGAACGCCGAACCCGGAAATCGACGACGTGACGCCGTGATCCGCGACGCCGACAACGTTCTTCTGTGACGTCTCTTCCTCCGCGACGGGTCTTCGATCGGCTGCTTGAGTTCACCAACTCAACGCCATGTTCCGCGACGACGCGACGCCTTCCCGCGACGACGCGACGATCCCCCCTCTTCCGCGACAAATGATTCCGCGAAGAACGCTCACGCGCGACGACTCCGTTGTAGGGATTTTATATTTTTGAAATACCCCTCCTTGTATTCCCGTGAACATTCTTTAAAAATTAAAGAACCGGAATCAAAGAAACAATTTTATTTTATTAAAATTGTTGGTTCATGTGTTGAAAATTTTATTTTCTCCCGTTGATTATCTCTAACGCGGAGGGTGCGGGCCAAACGAACACGGCCCGACGACCCTCCGTCGTTCTTCGTTTTGTGCGGATTTGGTGGGCGACGACGGAACGTGCCGCAACGGATGTTTGATGACCCCACAGTAAATAACGGAACCCGGGAGGAACAACGGCGCAGACGGAAAGGAAAACGGGCCACCGGAGCGACTCCGGCGGCCCGCAGAAGACGGTGGCGGCGCGGGTCGTCGGCGCGGCGGCGCCGGCGGCCGGAGGCGGGGGCACCCCGCGGGTGTCCAGCGCGACACCCCGCGGGTGTCCAGCGCGGCACCCCGCGGGTGTCCAGCGCGGCACCCCGCGGGTGCCGCGGGGTTGTCATGCGGCTCCCCGCGGGTGTCCAGGGCGACACCCCACGGGTGCCACGGGGTTGTCACGCAGCACCCCGCGGGTGTCCGGGGCGGCACCCCGCGGGTGCCGCGGGGGTGTCAAGCGTGGCAGCGGCTTTCCCCCGCGTCGGCCGCTCGGCCGCTCGGCCGAGCCAAGCCGGACTGGCCCTGGCCTGGCCGGGCCGGGCCAACCGGGTCGGACCCGACCCGGTTCGGGCCAACCAGGGGGGGTCGGCCCGGGCCCGGACCCCCCGTCTTCGGACGACTTTCGTTCAAACACCCGTAACTTGAGCTACGGGCCTCCAAACGACTCGCCATCAGTGGCAACGCAATCCTTGGAGCAAGACGGTCGTTTCGGTTTATCGTACTCAAGGTTTCAGAATACTTTGGGTTCGCCCGGGTTGGTTCGTACACGAAACCAACCGGGCCCTCGGAGCGGAAACGCTCATATCTTGAGCTACGAACGTCCGATTGGCGTGCCGTCAGCTTTGTTAGTTTCCTCTTAGTGAGACGGATCTTTTGGCTCACTCCTCCCGAGGATTGGATGCAAGTGGAGTACGGTCGGGTTGGTTTTCCCTTAAAAACTAACCGGGCCCCTAGGACGAAAAAGCCAATAACTCTCAGACCGGGCGTCTGATTGACGCGTCGTCTATTGCGTTGAGTTCATTTTGACGATACTGAACTTTTGGCATCCTTTGCCCGAGTTTTGGATACAGTTGGTAGTGGCCGGGTTGGATCGCACCCGAAATCCAACCGGGCCCCTGGAACGGAAAAGCTGATATCTTTCAGACAGGACGTCCGTTTGACGAACCGTCAGCGGCGTTAACGATCACGTTGAGAAACGGTCCTTATGAGTATACCCTATTAGAGCTCGGGGTACAGTTGATATACGGCTGGGTTTGGTTCGCTCACGAAACCAACCAGGCCCCTGGGACAAAAAGGCTAATAACTCACAGACCGGGCGTCCGATCGACGCGCCGTCTGTTGCGTTGAGACCCCTGTGACAAGGCGGTCCTTTGAGTTACTTCTTCGTGGGACCTTGAGATACTTGGAGTATCGACTTGCAGCTCGTGGAGCGGACCCTCCCAGAGTCGAGCGTGCGGAGTACGGAGACCGTGTAGCCGACTGAGACCTGACGACTGCTTGACCGACTCGACCTTGAGTGAGTCGACTAGCCCAGTGGACGGAGCACTACATTGTTTGGGTGAAGACCCATGGCGGACGGAGCACTACCTGTGTGATAGTGCAGACCCGTGGTACTCGTCCGGAGAGTACCTCAGTAGGCTACTAGGGGGTGTGCACTACTATGTTTGGGTGACATACCTTGGCGTGAAACACTACTGTCTTTGGGTGGCTGGCCCGCAGTACTCGACAGGAGGAGTACCTCAGCAGTCTTAGGTTAGTGAGCAGTACCTCGGAGTCGTGACAGGACCACTGTACACTCTAGAGACGGAGCTCTTCAGTAGTTACGGATTCGATAATGAAAATCCTGGTTTGAGCTGAGACTTTTGACCTTTGTGTTTCCTCATGATTGAGATGGGTTATTTGATAACTTAGGTATATGTATGGGCATATACCTGGGTAGTGGTTTTCCGTTGATCTCATGATCCTTGTGTTTCCTCATGATTGAGATGGGTTACATGATATCTTAGGTATATGCATGGGCATATACCTAAGTAGAGGTTATCTGTTGAGATCTTCTTTGTGGTTATCCTTGTTGGATTTAGTGATACCTTGAGGGTCTCGGGGTCCCTACTGAGTATCGTTATACTCACCCCTGCACGGGCTATGCCCGCACCTCGTTGTGTTGGTTGCAGACGACAGGCAGTGCTGAAGGAGGCCGAGTGTTCGAGGACTGGACGGTACCTGGAGGTGGACTACACGACAAATCAGTGTCCGGAGGTGGACTTCATGGCGATACGACACTCGGAGGAGGTTGACGGACGAGAGCACTGTGGAGGCTATCTGTACCCACCCTTTAGGTAGGATTCGTGGTGGACGATCCAGGAGCTGCACCATCTGTACCTACCCTTCATGTAGATCTGAGGAGGACGACCCAGGAGCCGCATCCGTCCCTCCAGCTGTTGTCTTTTTCTGTTGAACATTGTTCAGTTGTAGTTGTACTTTCTTTTGGGTTTTTATTCTGGCCCATTTACTTTTCATCACTTCTTTTTGTACTTAGTGTTTTACTTCCGCTTGTACTCTGTGGTGTTTTGTTACTTTTATAAAGGCAATTCCTTCCCAGTTATCGGGATTTACGGCTTTGGTGCTAGTTGCCAACCCCTGGCCTGTGGAAGGTGGGCTTGGGGTAGTCACGGCACGGGCCCTGAGGACGGGTCGTGACAGGTAAAGTAATAAAAAACAAAATATAAGTTTTGAATATATAATTATTGTATTTATTATTTTATTACAATGTATTTTTAATAAAATACAATTATCATAAATAAAATAGTGATGATGAATAGAAATACATCGCTGAAAATTTATCTTTTAAAATTTTTGTTTTGTTGTCGTGATTTCGTTAATGTGGATTTTAATTTTGATTAATTGAGTAATTTAAATTATTTTAGAAAAAAAATATAATTTTATTTAGTGGTGGATACCCCTCTATAATTGAAAACATGTGTATAAGGAATTAAAAAATATTCCAGTAAATGTGAAGAATAATACCAATTGATTAATGAACATATTTGATGGTGTCATAAATCTTCTCATTTTATAGAATATTTCTTTTATATTCTTAAATGAAAATATCATGTTAATATTATATCAAATATTATTTATACGAAATAAATATTAAATGAAGGGAGTGTGTTTATGATGAAGCACAAAATTATTTTAAAAATTAATAAAAGTCAATATTTGAAAGTAGAATGTAATCTCACATAAAAGGTTACAAGAATCATTTTATGTGGTTTGAGAATTCATATTGGTTTTTATATATTTAATATATATATATATATAATGGTTTTATAGGTGATATTTGTTTAAAATATATATATTTAATGAATATTTTGTATTTTTATGGATAAAAATGAAACTAAAATGTTTTTCCTATACTCATTTATATAAAAAACAAATTATCCTTTGGGAGGCCAAATTCATTATGATTTTTATAATATATGTATATTTTATGATTTGGTATAAAAATAGTGTAATAGTTTTTCCAATTGATGATGTGATAGAGTCATATTATTAAATAATAAATGAGGAATGTTATTTGTGTAATTAAAGATATGGTCATAGTGTCAAATGATAAATGAATAAGATAACCCAAAAAAATTATCGTAATATATATTAATATATTTACATGAGAAATGAAATGGAGATGCTTCAAAAGTCATAAATGGATGATATAGAATTTAAAATAATTAATTTTTGAGATCAAAATAAAAAAACACTTATATCTAATTTGATCCAATATATTTATACTAATAAATTGAAAGTAATCTCATAGGGAAAAGTATTTTGTACAATTTATTTCTATATACAGCTGATTGAAATGTATTGTATTTATATTACATATTTATGATTTATGAATGATGTTAAATATCATTAGATGTGGTGAAGTGAATAAATGCAGATATTTTATGAATATGTTTACAACAGATTATATAGATGTGTAAATTAAAATGAAATTAAAATACTTTTATAATGGTATAGATGTTGAATTTATTATTGACATATATACACAATATTAAAAAAATTATTTCATGATTGTTTGAATATCATTATATTGTATATATGCAAAATGATGTTGGCCGTAAATTAAATTCATCAATTCTTAGAGGTAAAAGATAAGAGTTGAGATATATTTCTAAAATTAATGTATATAATTTTGAATTTTAAACATTTATTTATATTATATTAGTTATATTAAGGTAGATTCGTTTTTAAGGTTCAATTAATTATTAATTATCTTTTAAGCAATGTTAATGGAACATAATTGAAAATAACATTGAAGGGAGCAGTTGAGGAAATATTCATCGGATTTATATCTAATAGAGTAAGGTAACACTCATAAAATATGTTGTATAGAATGATAATAAATTCTACCATTTTGATGGCTTCATATATCACTTTATCTGAGTGTCTGAAGAGTCTTATGTAAGAAGAAGAAGAAAAATTATTAGGTTTTAATTTATTAAAAAGGTCCTATGGAAATTTAAAAGATACTGAAATTTAATTTGAAGTGTGGTATGAGTTATATTAGGTAGATGTTTCATGTTAAAAGAAGATATTTCATTTAATTTATCGACTTTTGAGAAAATAAGGATAATATAAGAACAATATTTTCTATTGATCAAATAATTAAAATAAATTTATCTTTGAAGACAATATCCTATACCTCTTTGATTCATTATGTTTAAATAATGTATATTTTTGAAGAGTTGAAGCATCATAAGTGGATATGGTAATTAATATACAGTGGAATCCTAATTAAAATTATAAAAGAAGGATTTTTATTATGAGGATAACATATAACAATGCTATTTATGAAAATGATATTGTCTCATGAAATCAAAGGAAAAGTTAATTTGGAATGGAACAATGAGGGATTAGTTTTCTAGGGAGATTTTCATGTCAAGGTAATTTAATTTGAGTATTAATTTTTTCACATTTAAAATAATACTTATATTAGATAATTTCTGGTTATTTATATTTAATGTTATAAAATAAATTTCATGTGGATGTGAAGAAATTGTACATGAATAATAATTTGAATAAGATTGTTATATTAATTATAATATTAGAAATATTCTTAGTGATATTGATAGAAATTTTGTATGTTAATGACTAATTTATATAGTTTGAATCAATCATAAATTTATTATCACACAATGTTACATTCAACTAATAATTATTAAGAAATTATAAAACTATTAGGATACATCAAAAACAATAAAATGATTTTTATTAGAATCCACTCATTATGACTATTTATTTAATTAATAATTACATTATTAAAATTATAGAGATTATTTAATTTAGTTTAAAACACATTTAGATGATTCTTTTAAAATATCTGTTCTTGTGAAATTTATAATATTTATTGGATAATACACCAGTCATGAAAATGAAAATATTTATATTTCTCGGGAAAATTGTACTTGGTAACGGGTGAATAAAAATAGAATTGATGGATCATTGTTTATTTATATGATGATGTTAGTAGGAATAATAAATTAAATGAATTGATAAGTTGTGTATGTATTTTAAATTTATTTTAATGAACTAATGTGTATTTTACTTTACATTAATTCCCCATGACAAAAATTCATCTATATTGACTCATAGAGTTACTAATAACAATGTGCACACAAAGAATCTCATATTGTTGTAGAAAAGGAGAATTAGAATGTTAGTATAATTCAATATTGGTTATGGATTGAAAAAAATATAAATGAAATTTGTTCAAATTATTATTACTCATATTGATTGGACTTCATGTGATTATGATTAGATATCTATTTTGGTTGGTTTGTTTTTTTAGAGGAAATTTCAATTACATTGGAAAATAGGATGTAAAATTTTTATAAATTTGAGTATAGTAGAAGTATAATATATATATATTATTATGTCTCAATTTATTTGGAGATGGTGTAGTTTATAATATATCTTTGTGGAAATGGATTGGAAATAGTTACTTTCTTTTGATAATTTGGGTGAAATTTACATAATAATGAATTTGGGCCTCTACTATATGAAATCATATTTATTGGAAGACTAAATTAAAAATAAATAGTAAAAAATATAAACCTTTAATTATACACCTCAAATGCCTATATCTTCGATACAGTTTCTTAAAATTGTTTAATATTTATTTAATTTTTCATTTATTATATACCAATGATTACTATAATGGTTACATTTATTGTCGTTTGTAAATATGTTAAAATAAATGAAATTAATGCATAATTTTTTTAAAATACAATCTAGAATATATACACGAAACCATATATTTTCTATCTAATAATAGAAATGTGGGGAGCTCAGATATAAAGAATGTATATTTATAAGCACGATTTCCTATTCCGAAGAAAAAATAGATACAAAATAAACATAATAAGGTCTTGAATTTCAAGATTAATATAGAAATCATGATACCTAAATGTCATATATCAATTGAAATATCATATACAAGTTGTTAAAGACAATTTATGACAAGGATATCGATGAAAGTCATGGTGTCTAAACGTCTTTTATTGAAATGGTACTCATTAGTTGAATTGTATTATAATTATTAAATAAATATAAAATATTTTGAGAAAATACATTAGAAATATGATGGACGGATATATAGAAGTTCCAAGACCTTTGATATTATTTATTTTTGATGATTTAAAACTTAATATATAAATGTAGTAGAGCCTAGACATCCAAAATTTAAAATGTATGTCCACATTCAATGTTAACATCAAAGTAAATGTTTTTTAGTAATAATATAATAAATACCTATTAAAATAATGATATTGGTTTCATGGTGAATACCCATATATCATAATAAGGATGTATGTTTTGTCAAGTTTGTTTCCCTAGGATAAATGTCACAACAACAACATGTATTTCAATTTGTGACTTGAATTGTTTTTTATTTTCTATTTTTATGGTATTACAAACAAATAATATTACATTGACACACTACATGGTCGCCATAATTGAATTCATTAGATAAATGATCTTACTAAAGAATTTAATAAATTCATTATAACACCGAGCATTAAAATGTTACAATTTTAACCAGAAATCCTATAATATTCCATTGTAGGGTCATATAGAAAATATGATGATTTCATTCCATACGGTCTTAGAACATGTAACGGTAATTGTTGGATACAGTAAAATCATTAATGAATGATAATAATTAATGTAAATGGTAGTGATGTATAATTGAAAATAAATATATTTCAAATCCACATCATCACAGGCATATAAGGACATATGTAACTATGGTGTATTCTTTGGATCATTATAGCATAATAATAGATGTTGAGAAGTGTAAAATAAGAAGTATTAGGTAATTCATCATTAGTAAAACATCTAAGAGGTATTCATAAATTATTTCTAATATAAATGTAATATAATAATATCATCAAATGAAATAGAATTTTATATTTTCATATAATAAAAGGGTCATGATATGAAAATGTTTGGAGATTAATAGAACCACCTATTTATTTATAGATTTTGGATTTTCAAAAGGAGCATAATTACAGTGATTCAAGAATATAATGCTTAAAAAGGAATTTTTTTTAATTTAAATTAAAAAAATTAATTATTTAATCAAATTTATAATGAAAATAAAACATAAAATTAAATATTAGAATTGTATAGAACTAAATTAAAACTGTCAACATACATAATCATCTTGGTTTAGTACCCACCTTTTAATGAAAAAAACATTAATATTTAAGTGAAATATATGATATAAAGTCATTGTTTAAAAATATATGTGTGAACATAATATTTTTATTTTATTAAATGATAATAGGTTTGTGTATTTATATGTGTAGTGTGTGGTGTAATAGGGAATTAAGTTTTCAATAATTTATTTATCCATTATACCAACAAGTTTATTAATCCCATATTTCAATATTGTCTCCATTATTGATTCAAAACAATGTTTATTTCTTATTTTATTACAATATCACTAAATTGGATAGTTATTATATATATATATATATATATTAGTTGTCATATTTACAAAGAAATTCCATATTTCACCATTAGAACTGATTTAATGTAAATGTTTTTTAAAAATAACTACATTTAATCACATTCCTAATTTAGATACCCTATTTTCAAATATATAACGTATTATAAAAAAATAATATTCAAAATATAAAAATTAAATATTTCAATAATAATATAATATTTCAAAAATGAATGCAGCATGTAGATAAATTTCAATTTACTATAAATATTTTTTACATAGTACTGCCATTAATTCCAAGCATATATAACCCCTTATGAAAACTTAATTATATATCAACATATTGTTTGTAACAATGTATCATTCATTTGATTTTGTTTAATTTTAGTATCATTGTGATCCTATGAAATAGTTATTTTCATGGGTTATTTTACTCAAAATGAAAATTTTAAAGGTCATATTATCATAGACTAGGTTAAACCCAATTTATATTATTTACTTATTATTATTTAATAAATATGCCTCATATAGGATGATCGTAATATTAAAATACACATTCTCTATTTTCTAAACAAATTATCTTATTTAAATATAAAAATAATATAAATTAGTTCAGAAAGTTATATAATAGATCCAATTTTATCAATGATCGTAATTCCAAATATTAATAATTACCAATAGTCATAATGCATCAAGATAAAAATGGATTCCATGGAATATATCCCTATAAACAACACATTTTATTTTTCTTATAATTTCTATCAATTAGAATGTACTATTTTTTCTGAATTACAAATGTTATAGCCACTGTCATTATTTGAAAATATAGTATTGGATACATTTTCATAGTATTTAAATTGTTATTCTTTATATTTTCCATTCATATAAATGAAAATATTGTTATATTTGACCCAATTATTATAATTACTTTTTTAATTAGAAATAAATTTATTCTTAAATGTATTCATTGTAAATATCACTAAATTTAGAGTTTTTTATGAAAAAAATATATATTTAGATGATAATGTCCTTCTAAATTCATCACCCAAAAATTTATAAAAATATATATGGGTTATAATGGGAGTTCGACATAAAATATCAAACTATTAAGGTATGATACTTCATCACATTTTAATATATTATTTGGATTGTTTTACTAAATTGTGACATAATTGATTGATTCAAATATCTTTATTTTCTACCGGAAAAATATTAGGTGATATTTTCAATTAAATCAAAATATTATTTTGTTACAAAAAAAGGATGAGAATAGTTTTTGGGGAAGATGTATAAAAATAGATACATGATTACATCATATTTACTAGTATGTCTACGTGAAGATATGTGTTGTACTTTTATAATTTCTCTAAAAAATGTGCATTAATGAGTGAAGTTATGATTTTAGTTGTATGGTGTTACGAATAAATATTTTAATGAAATATTTAGTATTTGTGCAAGAAATATCTAAAACAAAAATACATGTGAAAATAACAATAAATTTTATTGAAGAAGATTTTAGTTTGGATTTTCAATATATAAATTTAAATGAAATTAAAATTGACTTCTTATAAAGGCTTTTATAGCAAGTGATGATATTTTTTTCAATAAAAGTATTCAATAATTAATTTTAGTTATTTTTTTCATCATATTTTTTCAACCAAATAGTGTTTGAAAAATATATATGAGATCAAAATATAATGAATATGTGAATTTATTATTGTTCCAACTTTTTTTATTAAGGTTTTATAAAAAACATTTTTGCAAAAAATAGTTACATTGTCCAATGGAATCATACCGTTGATGAAGTTAGATGTTTATTGTGATGTGGTGATGTTAGTGAAGTATGATTCGTTATTTTCAGAAATCTATAATGAGTGGATTGTTAAAGGCTATGGGTTTATATTTTCTGATTAAGTGTTAATTATATGAAGATGTTATGTGTTCATGTAGGTCTAATTGACTTTAATACATTTTTTTCGGTAATGTCAATTTTATATAAATTATTTATCATAATGGTCAAATTGGTTTATAAATTTTTTATATAGTTCAAATGAGTATTTAGGATTTATTAGAATTGATAATGAAATGTACTTATATTTTTTGGTACTATAGAAGAATTTTACATATTTATATATTCTATTTATTTATGTAGTGGTTCTAAAAAATTGGTTTGACAAATATTATAACATAATGTATTTTTATTAAAATATTGCTATTTCATTTTAAAGAAGATTCATGTAATAAATAATATTTTATTTTTGAATCATGACATCAGTTTATAAAATGAACTATTTTTGTTACATTAAAGGTTATAATAAGGATTTGGAATCATGGTTGGATGGTTTTGAATTTATTGTAATTTTTCACAACTATTAAATAATGGTATTTTAATATTTCATAGTCATGTAAAGAAAATTAGAATTTGGTTCATTATTGTGAGGAGGAAATTATGAAATGTTAATTTAGAATCCATAATTTTGATATGAAAATATCATACTATAAAATATTTTATTATTTTGTTTCGAATTTGAAATGTAATTTTGTTTTCAAGGATGGTAATTTTATCTATTTTATAACAACACATAGAAAAGGATATAAAAAATTAATAAAATTATAGAAGATGAAATTAAATTCGATGATTCAACCCCTATTATTAAATCTTGTTTAATTTCATTAATTAGGAACTCCTAAAATTTCCTTAGTGTATCCGTTTATGCACACTAAACCAAAATATAATTGAATAACTAATTAAAATTATATGGACCAAACTGTCTAATATATAATATATTAGGAATTATCTACAATCATGATATATAGGGATTAACTTCATCTCCAACATGAATCTTCATTTTTTGGATCAATTATAATAATGTATTTTTTTAATGATTTATTTATCAATTATTATGAATATAATTAAATTCGAATCGAATTATTTTAATGATGAATCAAACTATGATTTGAAATAATTAATAGAGAAAACTGTCCATTGAAATTTTTAATATTAAAACAATAACCTATAATTTTTTATTTGTTGACATTGTATATGAGACCAAAAAAACCTAGGAGTGTTGCTATTTTTAATATTCATTTGAAAATTATTATATAATTATATTGATTTATAAAATAAAAAATATTTTCCACAAGGAAATTAAATCATAGATTTAGTATATTAAAAAAATCAAATGGAGAAACATTGAGATCCCAAAAAAATCAATTATCTACAAATATAATAAAAAGGGCCTATAAAAATTAAAAAATTAAAAATATAATAATATGATAAAAAATAGTTTTTTCCCATTGGAGAAATGGTACATATAATTTGATCCATATTTGTGTTAATACCATGAAAAATACATTCTATAATTTAATTTCCATATATTCTTTCTCGTAGATTTCATAATTATATTTTATTGATCACATGAGAGGCTATAAGAAGTATATTTAAAGAATCATAGATGTATATTATTTTTTATATTCACTTATAAGGGGGATTATGGAATAATTTTTTTCACTTTTATATTGTCATGAGCCTATGTTAAACACTTCCCCAACTATTGGTCAAATCATTACTCTATCATATCATTCCAATAAAAGAGATGTTTCTATCATAATATTCCTAGTTTAATTCAAATATTTGCAGTTAAATGGGTATTTTTTGAAATGTCCTGGACCTCTTCGGTCAATTAATTTGTGAAAATGTGGTTTTAGAGGTCGTCTGGAAGGTTAGGGTGGCTTGGGGTGCATTTGGGTGGACTTTTACGCAATGTGAAAGGGTAATAGCTTTTGCACGATTGGCGCACGGTTCGCCTAAACCGTGCGGCCAAACCGTGTAAGGATGGTTTTGGGAGCAGGGGCAAACACACAGTTAGCGCACAGGTTGTCTAACCATACGGAATAACTCTGTGAGGAGTGTTTGACGATATAGAAGCTAACGCACGGTTAGCACATGGTTTGTTATATTGTGCAGACTAACCGTGCAGGCATGTAATGTTAGATCCTAAAATTGTGTATCTAACTAGTTTTTCCTTTAATCACCTCTTTTACGCCCTTATGCATCTATAACGTGGGATTAAACTCCCATGAAGGTTATAAAACCTTTCCCAAGTGTTTTGGAGGCGATATGGAGGCTTCTCTTCCCAAATCGAATATGTTTTCTGGAGGTATGGGATAGTTCTTGTTTGGTTTCTTAGATCTACATAGATATGCTTCTCCTCTTCCATCAGTTTCTTAGATCTATGCCCGTTATGGGTAGATCTAACTGTGTGGATGATAAATATGATGAGTCTAGGTCTTGGTTGTGTTCGGAGAGGATATCTATGTAGGATTCGAGGAGAATTGACTCGGTTCCTTGGGCGTTCTTCGACCATTGTGGTTTTCCTCAAAATCCTTTGAGGTAGGGGATTCGTGGCTTCTCTAATTTTTTATGTGAAATCGTAGAGTTAGCATGATTTCCCCCTTTTGGATCACAATGAAATTGAAATAATTAAATACGTGATCCAGATTAAAAGAATTGGTTTGATCGCATGTTGTTGATTTGTACCGTGATAACAGTTTGCCTCTTGATTTTATAGATAGTGTGATATCTATGCCTTTCTTGTTAGCATGTTTTTATTGATGAAATTGATAAAGAACGTAAAGCTGGAATTAATTGATAATTAATTGGGTAATGATAAACAGACATGTAAATTAATTTGGTTGTTTTTGTTGTTGTTGATCCAAATTAATGTTAATCAAATTGATGCCGATTTACGTGACTAATTCAGTTGGTTGGGAAATCAAAATTGGTTGCTGCTTGTTGTTTGAAGGCTAGATGTCTTTTTAAAGGGCCAAGATCCCAATTTGATGTGATTTTTGATTTCCTGATGCTTGTACTATGATGTGGCCCTGGAGGGGTGTTGTGATATGTGGAGGAATAAAGTCCTTTTGGTTGAGGCAGTGGATGACACCTAGAGTGGCGAGATGCATTGGTTTATGCACGTGGGTGTCGGGGAGGACACCGTGGATGATGAAATGGGATGGATGTGATTGTTGGATGGTTGTTGATTCTTTGGTTGTTTATCTACTTTACCTTTCCTCGCTTATCAATGTATCTGGTCTTGCTTACCCTTCTTCCGAAAGAGGCGAAGACACGCGGGGTATGCCACATGCTTTCTGTGTTTATCCTCTCAAGGGGAAATGGGTCTATGATCTTGTTATAGGTGGAAAATACATTACGGGTATTAGATCTACTCACCGTGTTGATCCCCCTTGTGTTTTGTAGTATATTAATCTTTTCTACAATGCCTGGGAATATGGAAAAGTAATTCTGTAATGAATGTTTGAATAAATGATGTTAAACCCTGGGGATGAAGTTTGTTAAAACATAATGATGTGGTTGAGAACTTTTTAATGGACAATGGAATTTTTGGATGTGGAGATAATAGAATTTTATGTGGAATTTTTCATTGTTAAATAATGTTTGAAGAATTATTTAACATACAGTGGAATTGATAAAAAGGGAATAAAGTTATATAATAAAGCCCTTAAATGGTTGTGTGCTTATAAGATACCTAGTCTTAGAAGTGACAACATGGAGATCGAGAGACGTTAGATGTCGTTGTGTCTATGACTAGGATATTCCCTTAGTGTCGTTGTGAGTTCTTGTATATTTTGTAATTTTTGTGTTTCTATACGCTACTCAACTCTGTCAATAAGGGAAACTGACACCCTGGGGATTCTGAGCCCTGAAGGGTGTTTTCCAAAACATTCAAGAGGGAGGATGAATGGATAACTACCCCCTTTGATCTCGCTCTCTTCTCTTGGTAGATACTAGTGCCATTAGGCACTGCGGTTATTTTTCCCCATATATGTGTGTAGATGGATGTAATGTCTTGTGGTTATTCCCACACTTTTATTCTAGATATAGTATCTTATGGACTACTATAGGTGTAACGCGTATAAGTAGTGATGTCTTGAGGATTCTTACTCGGTGTATGGGCTGTAATGGCTTGAGATATAATACCTAAAGTATCATACATGTTATGTGAGTTGTGGTGGCTACCGGAAACTACCCGGTTACGTTTGGTTGTGAGGATGGTGTGGTGCTTCGCCCATGTGTCTATGGGGAAGCCTTTGTGGTGCACGTAGTGCAGATTGTGGAGCTTCGCCCAGGTGTTTGTAGGCAAGCCTTTGGAGAGAGATGTAGAGGAAGTATGTCGTTGGAAAAAATTGTAAAACTATTGGGGAAGTAGTATCGGGGTACCCTTGATATTATTAACTATATGCTATATTCTTGTTTGTTTTACTTGGTGAGAGAATCTGTGGTGAGGTTGGGAACATAGTATACCTATTTAGGTGACGAGTTATTTTCATTGGTTGTTCACTGTGCTTTAGCAAGCTTTATTTACCATTGCATGAGAGGCTTCAGGGAGGATCCTACTAAGTATAATATTATACTTGTAATGCCCTGACTCCAATTACCTAGAGTCGGTGCATTATTACATAACATTGGCATGATCACCAGAAAGATCAAGTCTCGAAATAACGATTAGTTTAGTAGCCTTGGAAACACTAGATAAATTCATAAAATTTTACATTACATCATAAAAAAACATCTTGTCTTCATATCCCCTCATACTATCCCTACAGGTCATTCATAAATTACTTTTTCATAATCCTGGGAAAAATAAAACATTGAAAGGGGTGAGCTCAGATGCCCAGTAAGGATAACATTATAGCAGAATCTTCCATAAATAAGCATAAGCACTTAAGGCAGTGTATAACAAAAACAAAAGCGTTTGAAACTTGAACATCAGCATAAATTGGAAAAGATAAAATAAAATAATGCCATTTACTTACTCACATGGATATTCTACTAGTCAAACAATCACATGCAATATCAATAACCACTTTCATAATGATGGAATGCATAATGCCAGAATATCATAACCACATAGCGAAGGCCTCGTGCCAAGACTACAAATAAGATTTTGTCAAGGACTTGTTCCAAGACATTAGTTTTTCTCATGAGACCTACCGATGCCTCGAGGAGCTATAGCGGGCTCCACCTGTAAAGACCCAGAAATTTCAAGGGAAATTTTTTTTTCTTAATTTTCTTTGGAATTTTACATGAACGCAGTTTCTGACGGCCCCTGATTCCGAGGCCTGGTGTGCCCAGCATTAATTTCCGATGTTTAGCTCGGGTATGTTCAGTGACAGAACGAGTGGGTTTCTCTAACATTTTAACCGGTGATCGGAATCAAATTCTGAGGGCACTGATGAAATCACAACACCAGTATTTGCTTAAAAATTCTTTTTCTGGAGTTGCGTTTGCTGGGGTGTGGTTTTTAATTTTTGGGGTTAAGTTAAGAAATAAAATAAAGTGGTGCGACAACTTAATTTTATTTCACTTAAAGCCACATAAAAGCCACTTAATCTATGTTAAGTGGATAGGGTGGAATCCAAAATATCCTACCCTCTTGGTAAGATATTTCTGAGGTGGGGATCGCACGATCCCCACCGTTTCTTTTCCTATAAGTAACGCACCCGCAACCCCCCTCTTTAATGAAAGTCAACCGTGCGTTTTTCTGGTTATGAAACGCCTCATTATTTGGGAAGTTAAATCGTTACAATTAATTCATTGAATTAATTGTTCGTTTCTTTTATTTTGAATTTCAAACATGTAATGTGTGTTAATAAAATAATATAACTCTTATTTTATTTCTGTTGGAACTTGTGGCGTGGAGAGATTTTGGAGTAAAACGTTCTTCTTCGGCGAAGAATGCGAAGAACGTGAAGAACATGAAGAACGCTCTGACCTCCGACGAAGAATGCCAAACCCTCGGAGATCGACGACACGACGTCGTGTACCGCGACTTCAATGCCGTTTTGTCCGCGACACTCCTTCCATGACGATCGTTCTCTTACGCGATGATCCTCTTCTTCCGTGATGGTTAATTCTGCGACGAACTCGCGTTCGATGACAACGCTTGAGGTAGCGAATTATGTTTGTGAATGGTTTTATTCCCTTGATTTCTTTCATTATAAAGAAAACATGGAAACATGGATCAACTTGTTATCTAGTTGATCCGTGCACGTTTTCTTTGCGGGTAGGGAAATTTTGTTGCGGGAAGTTGTGAGGGATTTTATTATTGTTGATCGTGATCTCATCTGTCACCTTTCTTGGTTTCATTTTGGGATGCCTATTATCATACTAACAGGGGAAGGTCGGACCGCATGAACATGTCCGACCCTCCTTCCCCCCTTGTAGCTTGAGTTTGTTGCGGCACTTGAAAGGCAACGCGGTGCCATTGCACCACATGGAAACGAGAAGAAAGAATGCGGCGAAGAAGCGCGACACCGTTGCGCCGCACCATTGGGGCCGAACAAAACAGCAGGTGGATTCGGGGCCAAGGAGGCGATTTGAAGACCCCACTGTTTGTTGTAGAAGTTCGGATCGACAGACGATGATGAGGCGGGCCGCAATGGTGTTTTGAATCCTTTTTCATGATCTTCAGCTCCCGAGAGGACCACCGGCGCATACAAAATTGAAATCGGACCACCAGAGCAACTCCGGTGGTCCGCGGAAGACTCCGCCGGTGCGGTGGTAGGTAGCTGGTCTCGTAGCCATGCATGACCAGCAGGACACAGCAACACGCTGCGTCCGTTGGCAGGGAGTGGCCCCCGCGCGGGGAGCCGCGGTTTCTTCCACGGGGGCAGTGCCCTCTTTTTGCGCGGCCGCTATGCCAGCACTGACCCGGACCACTCGGCCATAGCCGAGCCACCCCGAGCTGGACCAGCGGCGGAGGGCCAGGCCGCCCAGGCCGGGCCAGGTCGCGCCCAGCCGGGTCGGACCCGGAACCGGGTCCGGTTGACCCGATTCGGGACAACCCAGGGGGGTTGGTCCGGGTCGGTCCGGGCCCAGACCCCCCACCTTCAGACCTTTTTCGGTATTTTGCTTATATCTTGAGCTGTAGAACTCCGATCGATGCACTGTCAGTGGCGACGTGACCCTTGGATCGATACGGTAGTTTCAGTATATTACACTCAGTGTTTCTAAGAACATTGGGTTTGGTCGGGTTGGTTCAGATACGAAACCAACCGGGCCCTTAGAGCGGAAACACTTATATCATGAGCTCGGGACATCCGATTGATATGTCGTTGACTTTGATGGATTCCTCTATGTGAGATGGATCTTTTGCCTTACTCCACTCGATGTTTGGATGATGTCGGAGTGTGGTCGTGTTGGATCTCTCACAAAACCAACAGGGCCCCTAGAACAAAAATGCCAATAACTCACAGACCGGGCGTCTGATTGACGCGCCGTCTGTCTTGTTGAATTCCTCTTGATGAGACGGAACTTTTGGCATACATGGCCTGAGTTTTGGTTGTAGTTGGATAGTGGATGGGTTGGATTGCACCCGAAATCCAACTGGGCCCCTGGAACGGAAAAGCTGATATCTTTCAGACCAGACGTCCGTTTGATGAACCGTCAGCGGCGTTGGTGATCATGTTGAGAAACTGTCCCTTTGATTTTAACCTATGAGATTTGTGGTATAGTTGAGATACGGCCAGGTTGGATCGCACACGACACCAACCGGGCCCCTGGGACAGAAAAGGCTAATAACTCATAGACCGGGCGTCCGATTGACGCACCGTCTGTTGCGTTGAGACTCCTATGACGAGGCGGTCCATTGAGATACTTCTTCGTGGGACATTGAGATACATTGAGTATCGTCCTATAGCTCGTGGAGCAGACCCTCCTAGAGACGAGCATGCGGAGTACGGAGACCGTGTAGCTGACTGAGACCTGACGACTGCTTGACCGACTCGACTTGGACTGAGTCGACTAGACCAGTGGACGGAACACTATATTGTGAGGTGAAGACCCATAGCGGACAGGGAACTACCTGTGTGACAGTGTAGACCCACAGTACTCGTCTGGAGAGTACATCTGCAGGCTACTAGGGGGTGTGCACTACTGTGTTTGGGTGGCATACCCAGGTGGGAAGCACTACTGTGTTTGGGTGGCTGGCCCGTGGTACTCGATAGGAGGAGTACCTCAGCAGTCTTAGGTTAGTGAGCAGTACCTTGGAGTCATGACCGGACCACTGTACACTCCAGAGACGGAGCTCTTCAGCAGTTACGGATTCGATAATAAGAATTCTGGTTTGAGATGAGTTTATTACCTTTGTGTTTCATCATGATTGAGATGGGTTACATGATAACTTAGTTATATGTATGTGCATATACCTGGGTAGTGGTTATCCGTTGATTTCATAACCCTTGTGTTTCCTCATGATTGAGATGGGTTACTTGATAACTTAGGTATATGTATGTGCATATACATAAGTAGAGGTTATCTGTTGAGATCTTCTTTATGGTTATCCTTGTTGGTTTTAGTGAGACCTTGATGGTATCGGGGTCCCAATTGAGTATCATTATACTCAACCCTGCATGGTCTATTCCCGCATCTCGTTGTGTTGGTTGCAGACGACGAAAAGTGTTGACGGAGGCCGAGTGTTCGAGGACTGGACGGTACCCGGAGGTGGACCACACGACGAGTCAGTACCCAGAGGTGGACCACACGATGAGTCAGTATCCGGTGGTGGACTTCACGGAGAGACGAAACATGGAGGAGGTTGATGGGTGAGAGCGTTGTGGAGGCTATTTGTACATACCCATCAGGTAGGATCAGTGGTGGACGATCCAGGAGATGCTCCATCTGTACCTACCCTTCAGGTAGGATCCGAGGAGGACGACCTAGGAGCCGCATCCGTCCTTCCAGCTATTGTCTTTTTCTTTTGTACATTGTTTAGCTGTAGTTTTACATTCTTTTGGGTTTGTATTCTGGCCCATTTACCTTTCATCACTTCTCTTTGTACTTAGTGTTTTACTTATTCTTGTACTCTGTGGTGTTTTGTTTACTTTTATAAAGACAATGTCTTCCCAGTTATCGGGATTTCTGCCTTTGGTGCTAGTCGCCAGCCCCTGGCCTATGGAAGGCGGGCTTGGGGTAGTCATGGCATTGGCCCCTAGGACGGGGCCTGACAAATTGGTATCAGAGGAGTCGATTCTACCGCAGAACATATAACTCTGATATTTTTTCTTTCTGTGAAGCAATAGTGTTAAGATTAACGAGTGTGTTTTTATGTTCCGGGAGTCCAGTGTTGGTGCGGGCGGTCGACGTATCCATACACCAGGACCCTGACAACTGATTTCCGACATTGTGCACGAAATCACTGATTGCGTGTGTGTTTCCAGAAGTTTTTAAATATCAGCTCAAACCAGGTCATCTCACCAGGTATAATCGTTTGATAGTGTCACATTGTTTCTTTCAGGATGCCTTTTCTCGGAAGACCAGCTAGAGCCCAGAGGGATGTGCGTACTGACAGCCTGTCGAGCGAAGAGGCTTTGGTACAGGGCCCCCTTGTAGTTGAGGCACCAGCGGAGGCACCAGCGGTACTACCACACGTTGGGCCACCGATTCCACTAGCCCCAGCAGTAGGCTTTGCACGCCACTTGAGCGCGCTGCACGAGTTCCAGCGCCAAAGGCCACCCAGGTTCCGGGGAGAGACTGACCTGCAAGAGGCTGAGGATTAGCTGGGGGTAGTGGTGAGAGTCTTCAGGCTAGTGGGGACGCCTGAAGACTTCATGGTGATCTTTGCTGCCATCATTCATCAGGCAGCAGCAGGCAGGTGGTGGAGCAACTTGTTCCAGTTTTGCGATGGGATAACATTCACATGTGAAGACTTCGAGACCTTATTCAGGGTGGAGTTTGTGCCAGTAGCTCTACACCCTGAGCGTGTACAGGAGCTTCTACCTTTTTCACAGGGTTTTCGATTAGTAGATGAGTCATCTGTGGGTAGTAGACAGATGTTGCAGAGGTCCAAGAGGACTAGATTCTGCCGTACGAGGAGTAGAAAGTGTTATGAATGTTGTTGGAAGGGTCACCTGGCACGTGATTGTCTGACTCCTCGTATAGATGATCTGAAGGCTTTGGAGGATCCAACGAGGCAGAAGCAGCGGCATGTGCTTGAGCAACATCCGAGCACTGGACAAGGCAGTAGAGCTCCAGGTGAAGGTGGACAGGAGAGGAACTAGTGGATACGTCCCATGTACTTCTAGTTCCATATTGATGTTGTATTAATGTCTTTGTACTATGAGATGCAATAATAAAAAGACACTTATCTTTGTGATGTTTTCTTTCTTGTCATTTTTGTTTGGTTGATACTGAGTAGTCGTGGTTAAGACTGTTGACATGAACCTACCTTTCGAGATTTCTACTAGAGGAGACCCAGTGACCTCGCACTAATACCGACAGTGTGACTCGACCCTTGGAGGTGAGAGTGACTGTTGGATTTATTGGTAGTTACATCGTGGCCTTATGACATAATCCATTGCATGAATACATCTTTCATGTCAGGATTGACTGTATTAGGCAATGGGCATGGTTCATCTAGGGGATGAGACTGTGTTTCTCTTTTCGGAAAAGGAGAAATTTTAGCAGCTCTTTCAGATCGTAGGCAAAGAAGGTGCTGATCATCCAGAAGCGAATGAAGACTGCACAGTGCAGTAAGAAATAGGAAACTAGCACCAGTCTTGGAGACTCGGGCATGTTAAATGTTTCCATAAGAGGAAGCATAATGGAGAGATGAGTCTGTGAAGCATCAGACATGGAGGTAGAGCTTGGAGAGTAGCATGAGGTGGTGTACATCTTATCATGCTAAACCACCCGCCTTAGTTATCCCCGCCAGGCTTAGGGAGCTAGAGGGCGGAGGATGAGTGAGGCTGCATGCGGTCAAGGAGAGTGACCCGATGGCTCTAAGAATGATTCAAGGGACAGTCTGTGTCCACTACTAGATGTTTTAGTAACAGACGTTGATATGAATCATTCCTTGCTTTCACATATCTTGTTCCAGACATAGTGTTTCCGGTATGCCATGGACTTGACCCTCACATCTGATGATACCTTGGGAGGAGACTCGATAATCACACTTATGCCGACGTTGTGGTCAGACCCTCAAAGTGAGAGTTTCAGTTGGAATCTATTGGTGGAAGCGTCGAGGCCTTACAACATTGGTTTTAGTATGGACTGGGCAATCACAGTTTATACACAAATTGATGGTATTAGGAAAAAAGGTTGTGGTTTAACTACGACGTCAGGTTGGGTTTTCCTTGGTCGATGAAAAGGGAACCCCAGGCAGCACGGGATAACTCATGCACAGGGGGGGTGCGACCGAACACTGTTGAGTTGGTCAACCTTACCCTTGTGGCAGTAGTCGTTTTGAGTTCTAGTTCTAACTGGAGTTGGAGACCTCTGGAGTTCGAGGATGACGATCACATCCTTTTACGGGTCTCACCTCGACAAGGTTTATGGAGATGTGACAAAGGTGGAATGTTATCTCCGAGGTTCAGCGGACATTCTTAGGTCCTTAGATGGGTAGGCGAGGTGGTTTACCACTTGACCCATCCACCTCAGTTGCACCAGGTGCACGACATCTTCCACGTATCTCATCTGAGGTGATACGTGCTCGACCCTTCGCATATCATCGTCCATGGGGAGATGGACGATGGCGATGGGGTGTCTTTCACGGAGGTTCTAGTGGGGATCTAGGATCGATAGGAGCAGATCCTTTGAGGACGGTCTATTCCTCGGGTGCTCTTTCACGGGCAGTAAAGGAACCTCCAGGTAAGCACATGGTAGTGGAAGGCTCAGATGCGTGCTCAATACCGCTTTTGTGACCGTAGTTTGTGTTGAAGCTTTACGAGGACGTAAATCCCTGAGGTGGGAGTAATGTAAAGACCTGAAAATTTCATGGGAAAATATTTTTTTCTTAATTTTCTTTAGAATTTTACAAGAACGTAGTTTCTGACGGCGCCTGATTCCGAGGCCCGGTGTGCCCGTAATTAATTTCCGAAGTTTAGCTCGGGTACGTTCAGTGAACGAACGAGCGAGTTTTTCTAACTCTTGAACTGGTGCTTGGAATCAAATTCCGAGGGCACCGATGAAATCACAGCGTCGGTATTTTCTTAAAAATTCTTTTTCCGGAGTTGCATTTGCTCGGGTTAGGTTCTTAATTTTTCGGGTTAAGTTAAGAAATAAAATAAAGTTGTGCAACATATTTATTTTATTTCACTTAAAGCCACATAAAAGAAACTTAAGCTAAGTTAAGAAGATAGGGAGGAATCCAAAATATCCTACCCTCTTGGTAGGATATTTTTGAGGTGGGGCCCGCACTAGCCCCACCGTTTATTTTCCTCTAAGTAACGCACCTAGAACTCCCCTATTTAATGAAAGTCAACCGTGCTTTTTTCTGGTTAAGAAACACCTCATTATTTGGGCAGTTAAATCATTACAATAAATTCATTAAATTAATTGTTCGTTTATTTTCTTTTGAATTTCAAACGTGTCACGTGCGTTAATAAAATAAGATAACTCTTATTTTTTTTCTGTTGGAACATGTGGCGTGGAGATAATTTGGAGGAAAACGTTCTTCTTTGGCGAAGAACGCGAATAACATGAATAATGTGAAGAATGCACCGACCTCTGACGAAGAACGCCAAACCCTCAGAGATCGACGATGCGACGCCGTGTACCGTGACGTCAACAACTTTTCTTCCGTGATGCTCCTTTTGTGACAATCCTTCTCATCCGTGACGATCCTTTTCTTCCACGACGGTTAATTCCACGACGAACTCGCTTTCGACGACAATGCTTGAGGTAGGGAATTATGTTTGTGAATGATTTTATTCCCTTGATTTAATTATTTCAAAAGAAAACAAGGAATCACAGATCAACTTGTTATCTAGTTGATCCGCTCACGTTTTCTTTGCTGGTTGGGAAATTTTTTTGCGGGAAGTTGTGAGGGCTTTTTTTATTGTTGATCGTTATCTCATCTGTCGCCTTTCATGGTTTCATTTTGGGCCGCCTGTTATCATAATAATGGGGGAAGGTCGGACCGCACGAACACGGCCGACCATCCTTCCCCCATTGTTGTTTGATTTTGTTGTGGCACATGAAAGGAAGTGCGGTGCCGTTGCACCGCACAGAAACGAGAAGAAAGAACGCGGCGAAGGAGCGCGGTGCCGTCGCGTCGGGCCGTTGGGGCCGAACGAAACCGCCGGCGGAGTCTGGGCCAAGGAGACGATTTGAAGTCCCAGCTATTTGTTGTAGAATTGTGGATCGACGGACGATGATGAGGCGGGCCGCAATGGTGTTTTGATTCCTTTGCTGTGATTTTCGGCTCCCGTGAGGACCACCGACACAGAAGGAATTGAAATTGGACCATCGGAGAAACTCTGGTGGTTCACGGAAGACTCCGCCGGTGCGGTGGCGCCGGCGCGCCACCGGGAAGGGGCCTCCGTGGCTGAAGCCGCGGCAGGGGGCGGGTGGTCTCGCTGCCGCCCGGGATCAGCAGGGCGTGGCATCACACCGCGTCCGTTGGCAGGGAGCGGCCCCCGCGCGGGGGGCCGTGGTTTCGTCCAAGGGGGAAGCGCCCCCTTTTTGCACGACTGCTCAGCCAGCGCCGATCTGGACTGCTTGGCCAGAGCCGAGCCACCCCGGGCCGGACCGGCCGCACTGGGTCGGGGCGCCCAGGCCAGGCCGGGTCGGACCCGGACCCCCCACTTTCAGACCTTTTTTGGTTTTTTGCTTATATCTTGAGCTGTAGACCTCAGATCGATGCACCGTCAGTGGCGATGCGACCCTTGGATCGAGACGGCCGTTTCGGTATATTACACTAAAGGTTTTGGAGAACATTGGGTTCGGCCGGGTTGGTATGGATACGAAACCAACCGGGCCCTCAGAGCGGAAACACTTATATCTTGAGTTCCGGACGTTCGATTGACATGCCGCCGAATTTTATGGATTCCTCTAAGTGAGACAGATCTTTTGGATTACTCCGTTCGATGTTTGGATGTCGTCGGAGTGTGGTCAGGTTGGTTCGCTCTTGAAACCAACCGGCCCCTAAAACGAAAAAGCCAATAACTCACAGACCGGGCTTCTGATTGACGCGCCGTCTATCTCGTTGAATTTTTTTTGATGAGGCGGAAATTTTGGCATATTTCGCCTGAGTTTTGGTTGTAGTTGGATAGTGTCCGGGTTGGATTGCACCCGAAATCTAACCAGGCCCCTGGAATGCAAAAGTTAATATCTTTCAGACCAGACGTCCGATTGAAGAACCGTCATCGGTGTTGGAGATCACGTTGAGAAACGGTCCATTTGATTTTACCCTATGATAGTTGGGGTACAGTTGAGATACGGCCGTGTTGGTTCGCACACGAGACCAACCGGGCTCCTGGGACGAAAAGGCTAATAACTCACAGACCGTGCATCCGATTGACACGTCGTCTGTTGCGTTGAGACCCCTATGACGAGATGGTCCTTTGAGATACATCTTCGTGGGACTTTGAGATACATGGAGTATCGACCTGTAGATCGTGGAGAAGACCCTCCTAAAGATGAGCGTGCAGAGTATGGAGACCGTGTAGCCGACTGAGACCTACCGACTGCTTGACCGACTCGACTTGGAGTGAGTCGACTAGCCCAGTGGACAGAGCACTACTTTTTGAGGGGCAGACCCATGGTGGACGGAGCACTACCTATGTGACAGTGCATACCCACGGTACTCATCCAGAGAGTACCTCTGCAGGCTACTAGAGGGTGTGCACTAATGTGTTTGGGTGGCATACCTCGGCGGGAATCACTACTGTGTTTGGGTGGCTGGCCCGCGGTACTCGACAGGAGGAGTACCTCAGCAGTCTTAGGTTAGTGAGCAGTACCTCGGAGTCGTGACATGACCACTGTACACTCCATAGGCGGAGCTCTTCAGCAGTTACGGTTTCGATAATAAAAATCCTGGTTTGAGCTGAGTCTATGACCTTTGTGTTTCCTCATGACTTAGATGGGTTACTTGATAACTTAGGTATATGTATGGGCATATACCTGGGTAGTGGTTATCCGTTGATTTCATAACCCTTGTGTTTCCTCATGATTGACATGGGTTACATGATAACTTAGGTATATGTATGGGCATATACCTAAGTAGAGGTTATCTGTTGATATCTTTATTGTGGTTATCATTGTTGGTTTAGTGAGACCTTTATGGCCTTGGGGTCCCTACTGAGTATCGTTATACTCACCCCTGCATGGGCTATGCCCGCACCTTGTTGTGTTGGTTGCAGACGTCGGGCAGTGCGGACAGAGGCCGACTGTTCGAGGACTGGACGGTACCCGGAGGTGGACCACACTACGAGTCAGTATCCGGAGGTGGACTTCACGATGAGACGACACTCAGAGGAGGTTGACGGGCGAGAGCATTGTGGAGGCTATCTGTATCTACCTTTCAGGTAGGATCCGTGGTGGACGATCCAGGAGTTGCGCCATATGTACCTACCCTTCAGGTAGGATCTGAGGAGGACGACCCAGGAGTTGCTTCTGTCCTTCGAGCTATTGTCTTTTTTTGTGGTACTTTGTTCAGCTGTTGTTTTACTTTCTTTTGGTTTTGTATTCTGGACCATTTACCTTTCAGCACTTCTCTTTGTACTTAGTGTTTTACATCCGATTTTACTCGGTGGTGTTTTGTTTAATTTTATAAAGTCAATGCCTTCCCAGTTATCGGGATTCTTGCCTTTGGTGCAAGTCACCAGCCACTGGCCTATGGAAGGCGGGTTTGGGGTAGTCACGACACAGGCCCCAAGGATGGGTCATGACACCACCCGTCACTGATTAAGTCCAATTCATTCCTCATATGAACAGGTTTAAACATAACATAAACATTCCTATTAAAACTAGCATACGAAATGTCAATACTTTAACAACAAACCATGAATGGTATAAAAATAGCACATCCACAGTCAAACATAACTCATTCGATACAATATGGAATATTGTATTGTATCACATTAACCTCAATCGTGAATAATGAAGGATGTTGACATAGATGAAAATAATCATCAAAACTATTTGAGAAAATATCCCCCTTTTTCTTGAAATCATTTTAAAGTCACACTATTTGTCAAGAAGCCATTTAAAAATAGATTTTTTAATCAAAGTGTTGCATACCACTTTGAAACTATTTAAAAGGAGTTTTAATTTTAAAACTTTAATATCCATATAAATAAATCCTTAAAACCATTTTTAAAAAATTGACATTAATGAGAATGATTTAGAAGAATAAGTCTTTAAAACATTTAAAAATGGTATTTTAGTTAGAGTTTCTAACCAAAAGAGAGACACTTGAATACAAATAATTGATGTAATCAAAAAATTGTAATATCATGAGGATAAAGGAATTCATGATATACTATGTCAAAGTACATTATATACACCACATAAAATTGATTTGGTGTATAACAACAAAGATGTATCAATGGAAAGTAAATTGAGATGAAATCTCTCATAAAGGCTGTATCCTTAGATTAAGGATAAATCAACGACATAGTTATGTGTGATAAATATAAAAACACTAAATATTATTGGATATTCAGTGTCAAACAATCATAGGACATTCACACATATTATTGTAAAAATAACACCAACGAATTGGATATTTATCTCAACAAATGGAGAATGAGTTAAAATTACTCTTATCAAATTCATATCAAGGACTTGAGAATTATCAATGGAGTGATTATGTGTATAAAAAGTATATCAACAAGAAGGGAGTAGAAATTATGACATAATCAAATGAATAGTGATTCCACACATAATCTTGGGGTAATATAATCAATGAAATATGCGTAAAGCCAAATGAGTGGAAATTGAAATTTAAATTCCCTTATCGATTAAGTAACTTATGAAACATACACCCATGAAAGAAGGATCATACCATGATGATGTAAATACCCATAAATTAAAGTATATTACACAATGAATAAAATCATGGGCAGTATACATACACCACATTCAAATAATTAAGTGGTGAACAATGGAATTCTCACGAAATTAAGAGTGAGTTAAGAAACCCCTTAGTTTGTACTTTTTCCTTGGTCGATGGTAGGTTAACCTCCTGTATAATGGTGAAATAATTTTTATTGAATTATACAAGAATAATTTACATTAATATGATATCATATATGAACTTTTAACATTTATTTGTTAATAATATCATAGTATTATCGTCATTTTGGGTGTCAACTTACTCATTTTCCTTTATATTCTTTGTTACTTAAGCCATGTTTGTTATGGATAGGATTTATCTTATTCATATCCAGAATTATATAAAGTTCTTAAACATTATTTTTAAATCATCAAATGATAATTATACATGAATGGATACAATGGAGAATGAATCTCACCACGTTCGTGGAGACGGTAGTCCGTACGTATGCACGAGCGACAATATCATTCTTTTGATATTAAAATAAAACATAAATGGATGGTATATCATATATACAGAATCATTATCATGTTACATTTATTATTTACATGAATTACACATCATTATTACACCCATCCCAATAATAATTTATTGAATAACAATTACACCACGACGTGGAGACGGTAAGCCGTACGTACACACGTATGGTGACATGTTATTAAAAGGATGGATAGAATACTGAATATAGTTGTACAATAATTATAATAACATCACCGTATATATATGATACTGGATTTATTATTTTCGAATGGTAACAACAAAGGAATATGATGTGGAAGTAGAAAGGAACTTGAAAAAAAAGGTGGTGAAATCATTACCTCTTCTTTATGTGCTTCCTATTGATATGATCAAAAGGGATCCTTAAGTTGGTTTTATGAATAAAGGAAGGAATCTAGGATGATGTTATGGAAGTTGAGAGAGTATTTGGGTAGAGGTTGGCCGAACCACAATGCTTTGAAGGTGGGAAGTAATGAGAAGGGGGAGTGCCCTTTTATAAGAGGGGTGAGGGGCACATTTGGAAAAGCTAGAAATATTATTTTATAATAAATTCATATTCGGTTTCTAATGGCTCAAAAGTTGATTATTTAAATATTAAGGCGTGGGTGGGTTTCAAACCACTCAAACAATAGAATTTAGATAGGTTAGGTTCATTATATTAACCTTATCTTTAAGTATTAACTCTTATTTAATTAGTTTCACTTTTTCAATGTCTCTTTGTATTATTATATTTTCTGATTAATAAACATACTATATACATCCAAGAAACCCCCAAGTGGTCCCATAATGATACACCTATCATGATATAAGTCTCTTGGCCGAACATTGGATTTTTAGGAATTTAATATCAAATTTAATATAATATTTGTTTTAAAAACTCTTCTATATCAATTTTGACACTATTCAATAATTGATTTTTGTAAAACTCATAAAAGAATTATTACTTCGAAAAAGGTTAATTAAATCAATCCTAATATGCCATATTATCCTAGAAAATAAGTTTAATTAATAAAAAGTCTCAAATTATTTTTATTTGGGTATTTATAATATCAATTATTCTAATTTTTCACTATTATGGTAATTACTGTGTCAGCATTTGGTCATAAATATATTAAATTATTTAATTTATAAAAATTATAAATAAAATATAATTATGTAGTAAATCATTATTTATTTCTAATTAATATTTATAGTCTAAAATCCAACATATATAACCCTATGTAACAATTGTTTTGCTAAAAGATATATGCTTTTGTCATTTTTGTTTTCATTTTAACTTAATTAAAATAAAGTGTCCATATCACTTACAAGTGGATCCATGGGATCCCAAAATCGTCCCAAAGATGAACATGGTCAGTCATTTATCGACCATTAGGGTTAAGACACATTTTAGGGTAATTTAGTATTATTATAATATTATATTTTAACCCTTATTTATCGGATTTACACTTTAACCATGGTAAATAAAATATTTACCGAAGTACTTATTCAAACTGTCTAAAAATAAAAGTTACCTATTTACATAATTTGAATATCCTGATTCCAAATATGGAATCCATTTTTCCAAATTCAATACACAGAAGTGGCAGAAAATAATTTAAAATTAATTCCAGTTGTTAAAATAAAAAGCGTGTTTTTAAGAGATAATAACTATCAAAATATTGGCACTTGTTTATGTCTTGTTTAATTGTGAAATTATGTCCAATGACCAAAATTGTATTAAATGGTAAAAATATATTCTAAATATAATTTAATTCCACTAAAATTAATAATTTATCATTGTTAATTATTTTGATTAAAAAGGTTGTTTTTAATTAAAATTTCGTAATTTCCACTATTCATCAAAATATGAAATTTATCCGAAAAGTACCCAAATTTCACCATAAGCTAATTTCAATATTACGAATCCAAAAATAAAGTCCATTTCTAAAGATAATATCTATAAAATTTCAAAAAGTAGGTATTAATATTCATAACGGCTTGTTTGATCGGTTGTAGTGTGTGTTAAACTCGATGTTTCGTACAACACATGCCATTGAATTATTCAAAGTGAAACGTACCCTGGAAGATTGGGGTGTTACATTCTCCCCACCTTTAATAAATTACGTCCTCACAATTTTCTTTTTTTTTAGATTGGGCTTTAGAATATAATGGAAAGTCCCACATCGGAAAAAGTTTCAATAAAACTATCACTTTAATAGAAAGGAAGAGAGGTATAAAGGTCACCCAAGATAACCCATACTAGGATTCCATGTAGGAAAAAATGGATATGGACGATAAACTAAGTGTTAAGCTCTGATGGAGAGGGATAGAAAACATGATCAGGAGAAAGTTAACAATAAGAAAATCACAAACTTGTGTTGGGACAAACTGTAATTAGTCTCCCAGTAGGAAAAGTAAACGAACAACATTTTTTGTTTTAAGTTACATTACATAAGGACGAGGAATTAATTTATGATATTGACTAAGAACATAAAGAGATACACTTCAATTTTATGTAGAGTTTCATTCCTTAAAATTTTTTACCACTAACTCATTTTCTTTTGAACAATGAGTACTCAAGATGACATGGTCACAATGGAAGAGCTAGAATAAACTTCTATAGAAATACATGATCCACGTAGGATAAACTATATAGTTACCTTGTCATTAGAGATTAATTAAAACCAAAATGTTTAGTATAATATCTGATGGTCCCCCAAATTGATATTCCATTAGAGAAAGAAAAAAACACTAATCTTAATTTCTAAAATTAAACCATCAATACCACAAAGTTAAATAAATATCATTAAATAATAAATTTCCTTTAAAATAATTCAATATAATCCAAACTAATATTGAAACTCAAAACTTATAAGAATTTAGTCTTCCACGTTAAATTGTATCTCCAAATGACATTGATTACTCTTAAAGTCACATACTTAAAAGTAATAAACCTAATAATTTCCATAAATAACCCAAATCATTATAAAACCACAATAAAAACATAGATAAAAATCCATTATTACTCCTCAAATGAGATCCAATACTATTCTATTTTCCTTGGGCATATAGTGTTCAAAACAAAGCGAACAACTTCCAAAATAACATTTATCACTTAATCACCAAATCATTTTCCTGTACTAAGGGTATTCATTTGATAATACATAAGATCCCAAATCAAATTATAATTGATCAACAAGATAATTTAACTAAAAATAATAGACACACTAACCAGGGACTTCACGTAGTCCATTGGTAGGCAATAAATACCAATCGCAATTTTTTTGTGGGTTCGATTCCCACAGATTTTTCCGATGCGACGGGTTGTCACATGGTCTGCGTGTTGTCTTTTTCAAAAAATCTGTTTTATAACATTACCAAAATGAGATAAATTCCTCAAAATAACCATAACATAATTTAACAACAAATCTTATCTCATACCTTGCATTTTTATCCCAAATTATAATAACTTATAATTCCCTCAAACCCAATGATCATATAAAACCAAATGGTTATTAATAACTATATCCACAAGAGAAAAGATAATTATTCCTCAAATATCATTCTCATATGGAAAACTACAGGGTTACAAATACAAGAGAAAATTATTCCAAAGTATACCCTTCAACTAGGAGCACTAATACATTTTAAACATTTATCCCACAATTTATTTCCACATAGATTCTTCTTTGACCAAGAAAATATCATATAGAATAGGAAATTCACTCGGGTAATGTCCAGGTCCCCTAAATTTACGGCAAATGACTGTAAATGGATTCTTGGAACCATTTTTATCTTCTTCCATAATAGTCTTCATTTTTCTTCGGCAATTCTTCACATTATGTCCTTCCTTCCTGCGCGTAATGCGTTTCATTGTCCCATTGAGACACTTTCCTGGGTGTCTCCTTCAAAATTTCCTACATGATGGAAATTGATTATTTCTTTCTCCATGGTCTCCACTACTGGAGATCTTATCATTCATCACATTTCTCTTCTTTGTTGAGTCTGGTAATAGGTTAATATATATATTGTTGTTCATATTTTTGGAAAACTGATTTGGTATAAAGATGATATCTTTTACACCTATCAACATTCCATTTTGTTGCTCATTTCCACCACTGTTCCCACCTTGTACATCATTCTCCAAGTCACTATAACTTCCTTGGAATCCAGCCATTGACTAAAACCAGAAATCCTTGTGTGAGTAACAGTAGTCATAAATTCATTTAGAGATTAACATGTCACCATATTCTCAATTTGAAACACATTAGGATTAACCGAGGTCATTTACTCTCATCTTATATATATAATACCTCAAATTGTTTTGTAAAGAAAATTTAAATTATCCTAAGCATATCCCCTAGGAGTGTCGTAACCAAGACTGCAGCAATGCCCGTTGTCATGCACCGGTTCCCGTTCGAGTCTCGTTCAAACAGGTGTTTTCGGGTATTACCCCTAGGTACATTTGTTCCAGAGCTGCCTCTACCTGCTCATATCCAGACAGGGATGTATTGCTCGGAAAACTCACAAAATATCTACAATACAATAATTCTAGGAAGTTATTCCATACTAATCCTCAACGTTCATCTTAGGTCTACGTGATCTAATCATAGTTTATGTAAATCAAGTTTCCAAGGTTTATACTAAACTTCCTCTAATACCAACTGTAACACCCCGACTCCAGTTACCCAGAGTCGGTGCATTATTACATAACATTGGAATGATCACAAGAGAGATCAAGTCTCGAAAGACCGATTAGTTTAGTTTCCTTGGGACACTAGATACATTCATAAAATTTTACATTATATCATAAAAAAACATCTTGTCTTCATATCCCCACATACTATCCCTGCAGGTCATTCAAAAATTACTTCTTCATATTCCTGGTAAAAATAAAACATTGAAAGGGGTGAGTTCAGATGCTCAGTAAGGATAACATTATAGCAGAATCTTTCATAGATAAGCATAAACACTTAAGGCAGTTTATAACTAAAAAAAAGCCTTTTAAACTTGAACTTCAGCATAAAATGGAAAAGATAAAATAAAATAATGCCATTTAATTACTCACGTGGATATTCTACTAGTCGAACAATCACATGAAATATCAATAACCACTTTCATAATGATGGAATGCATAATTCCAGACTATCATAAACACATATCCAAGGCCTCGTGCCAAGCCTACAAATAAGATTTTGTCAAGGCCTTGTGCCAAAACACTAGTTTGTCTCATGAGACCTACCAATGCATAGAGGAGCTATAGTAGGATCCACCCGTCACTTATTAAGTCCAATTCATTCATCATATGAACAGGTTTAAACATAACGTAAACATTCGTATTAAAACTAGTATACGAAATGCCAATACTTTAACCACAAACCATGAATGGTATAAAAATAGCACATCCACAGTCAAACATAATTCATTCGATACAATATGGAAGATTGTATTTTATCAAACTAACCTCAATAAAGAATAATGAAGGATGTTGACATAGATGAAAATAATCATCAAAACTATTTGAGTGAAATATCCCCCTTTTTCTTGAAATCATTTAAAAGACACACTATTTGTCAATAAGCCATTTAAAAATAGATTTTTGAATCAAAGTGTCCCATACCACCTTGAATCTTTTTAAAATGAGTTTTAATTTTAAAACATTAATATCCATATAAATAAATCCTTAAAACCATTTTTAAAACATGGACATTAATGAGAAAGATTTAGAAGAATAAGCCTTTAAAACATTTAAAATTGGTATTTTAGTTAGAGTTTCTAACCAAAAGAGATACACTTTAATACAAATAATTGATGTAATAAAAACAATGTAATATAATTAGGATAAAAGAATTCATGATATACTATGTCAAGGTACATTATATACACCACATAAAAGTGATTTGGTGTATAACAACAAAGATGTCTCAGTGGAATGTAAATTGAGATGAAATCTCTCATAAAGGATTTATCCTTAGATTAAGGATAAATCAACGACATAGTTATGTGTGATAAATATAAATACACTAAATATTATTGGATATTCAGTGTAAAAAAATAAAAGGACATTCACACATATTCTTGTAAAAACAACACCAACGAATTGGATGTTTAACTCAACAAATGGAGATTGAGTTAAAATTACTCTTATCAAATTCATATCAATGACATGAGAATTATCAATGGTGTGATTATGTGTATGAAAAGTATATCCATAGGAACGAGAGTGGAAATTATGACATAATCAAATGAATAGTGATTCCACACATAATCATGGGGTAATATAATCAATGAAATATGCGTAAAGCCAAATGAGTGGAAATTCAAATTTAAAATTCCCTTATCGATTAGGTAACTTACGAAACATACACCCTTGAAAGAAGGATCATACCATGATGATGTAAATACCCATAAATTAATGTATATAACACAATGAATAAAATAATGGGCAGTATACATAAACCACATGAAAATAATTAAGTGGTGAACAATGGAATTCTCATGAAATTAAAGTGAGTTAAGAAACCCCTTACTTTGTACTTTTTACTTGGTCGATGGTAGGTTAACCTCCTGTATAATTGTGAAATAATTGTTATTTAATTATACAAGAATCATTTACATTAATATGATATCTTATAAGATCTAATAACTATGATTTGTCAATAATATCTTAGTATTATCGTCATTTTGGGTGTTAACTTACTCATTTTCCTTTATATTATTTGTTACGTAAGCCATGTTTTTTATGTATAGGATGTGTATTATTCAAATCCATAATTATATCAAGTCCATAAACATTATTTTTAAATCATCAAATGATAATTATACATGAATGGATACGATGGAGAATGAATCTCACTGCGTTCGTGGAGACGGTACTCCGTACGTACGCACGAGCGACAATATCATTCTTTTGATATTAAAATAATATATAAATGGATGTTATATCATATATAAATAATCATTATCATGATAAATTTATTATTTACATGAATTAAACATCATTATTATACCCATCCAAATAATAATTTAATGAATAACAATTACACCACGACGAGGTGACGGTAAGCTGTACGTACGCACGTATGTTGACATGTTATTCAAAGGATGGATAAAATACTGAATATAGTTGCACCATATTTATAATAACATCACCGTATATATATGATACTAGAGTTATTATTTTATAATGGTAACAACAGAGGAAGAGGAATTGGAAAAAGAAAGGAACTTGAAAAAGGTGGTGAAATCAATACCTCTTCTTTGGGTTCTTCCTTTTGATTTGATCAAAAGGGATACTTAAGTTGGCTTTATGACAAAATTAAGGCATCTAGGATTAAGTGAGGGAATTTGAGAGAGTATTTGGATAGAGGATTGCCGAACCAAAAAGGTTTGATGGTGTGATGTAATGAGAAGGGCGAGTTCCCATTTATAAGAGGGGTGAGGGGAACCTTTAGAAAAGCTAGAAATATTATTTTATAATAAATTAATATTCGGTTTCTAATGGATCCAAAGAATAGTATTTAAAGTTTAATGTGGGGATAGGTAGAAAAACACTCATCCAATAGAATTTAGACAGGTTAGGGTCATTATATTAACCTTATCTTTAAGTATTAACTCTTAGTTAATTAGTTTCACTTTTACAATGTCTCTTTGTATTTTTATATTATATGGTTAATAAACATACTATATACATCCAAGAGACCTCCAAGTGGTCCATTAATGATACACCTATCTTGATATAAGTCTTTTGGCCAATCCTAAGATTTTTAAGAATTTAATATCAATTAATAATATAATATCTGTTTAAAAAACTATTTTTTGTCAATTTTTACAATATTCAAAAATTGATTTTTGTAAAACTCATAACAGAATTATTACTTCGAAAAAAGTTAATTAAATGAATAATAACATATCATATTAACCTATAAAATTATTTTAATTATTAAAAAGTCTCAAATTATATTTATTTTCGTATTTATAATAACAATTATTCTAATTCTTCACTATTATAGTAATTACTGCATCACCATTTTGTCATAAATAAATTAAATTATTTAATGTCAAAAAATTATAAATAAAATTTCATTATGTATTAAATCTTTCTAGATTTCAAATTAATATTTATAGTCTAAAATCCAACCTATATAACCCTATGTAACAGTTGTCTTTCTAAAAGATATATGCTTGTGTCATTTTTGTTTTCATTTTAACTTAATTAAAATAAAGTGTCCCTGTCACTTACAAGTGGATCCATGGTGTCCCAAATTCGACATAAATATGCCCATGGTCGGCCATGTATCAACCAATAGGGTTAAGACACGTTTTAGGGTAATTTATAATTATTATAATATTATTTTTTAACCCTTATTTACCGGATTTACCTTTTAACCAATGTAAATAAAATATTTACCGAAGTAATTATTCAAAATGTCTAAAAATAAAAGTTACCTATTTACAAAATATGAACATTCTAATTCTAAATGCTAAATCCATTTTTCCAAATTCAAAACACAGAAGTGGCAGAAATTAATTTAAAATTATTTCTTATTGTTAAAACAAAAAGCGTGTTTTTAAGAGACAATAACTATCAAAAGATTGGCACTTGTTTATGTCTGGTTTAATTGTGAAATTATGTCCAATGACCAACATTGTATTAAATGGTAAAAATATATTCTAAATATACATTAAAACCACTCAAATTAATAATTTATCACCATTAATTATTTTGATTAAAAAAGTTGTTTTTAAATAAAGTTTAGTAATTTTCACTATTCATCAAAATTTGAAAGTTATCCGAAAAGTACCAAAATTTTACCCTAAAATAATTTTTATATTACAGATCCAAAAATAAAGTCCATTTTTAACGATAAAATGTATAAAATTTAAAAAAGTAGGTATTACTATTCATAACGGCTTGTTTGATCGGCTGTGATGTGTGTTAGAACTCGATGTTGCGTACAACACACGCCATTGCATTATTCAAAGGGAAACATACCGTGGAAGATTGGGGTGTTACAATACTCACCCCATGTATATATAAACTGTTTTTCAGGTCACATGGAAAAGGTTGGAGATCAAGCTGGATTTTACTAGCTTGGGGTTGTAGGAGCTGTTCAGGATTGTCGTTGCAGTTGTGTTTACATTCTTTTGGTTACTTGTAGTTTTCCCTTTCAGTTGTAGTACTTTTTCATGACATTACATATGTGCACTTGGGTTTTCTTTTATACTAAATTTCTGAGTTGGAGTTAGTTGGGGTCTATTTTATCTCTCTCTTCAACATGTATTCTCATAGAGGGTAATTCCTTCCATTTTTGTGTTACTATACCCTCAGTGTTAGTCGCCAACCCGGTGCCTACTGGATGTGGGAATCGAGGTTCATTACCTCTTTTATCACATTTCTGGCCCATGAGGGTTACACTTTGTGGGGAGGGGTCGAATAGAGTGGTATCAGAGGCAGGCTGAGGGATAGGATGGATTTTGAAGTTAGGAACAGGTGAGTTTGCATGTTTTGGTAGGGCAATAGTGTCATTCATGTTTGGAAAGTGAGGTAAACACTAGAGACCGACTGAGACATAGGCTTTTTGGGACCCCTATGATCTTATGTATGAACCTTTATGTTTATAATGGCTACTAAACAGGGTGATACTGGTTGCAGGGTAGACACTTAGGAAAGGATCATGCTTTATTGTTCTTTGTGCCTATGTTTTAATGGGTAGAAAATGAGATAGGTTAACCTAAAATGAATAAAAGAAAACAAAAAAAATTAATTAATGGTGAGTCTTCCATATTCTAGGTTTATGAGATCTAAAAGTTTTTTATCTTACAGGTATGGCTCCAGGTCGACGTCTTCATCAAGTTTTCACAGAAAATGTCCCGCAGGTTGTTCCAGTAGATCGTCGCAGGGTATAGGTTGACGATGACGACACATGGAGGAAGAAACTCCAAGAGTTTCATCGCAAGAGTCTGAATAAGTATGAGGGTTCCGTTTTAGATGCAGTCACGGAAGACTAGTTGGAGGAGGTCGAGATAGGTTTCAGTTCGATCCATGCTTCGAAGGAGCACTGGGTGTCCTTAACTATGATAATGTTGTGTGGAGCTGCAAGCCATTGGTGGTTTTTATTCCTCGAGGATCGTGAGGTGTCAGTGATATCATGGGTGGAGTTCTGAGACAATTTTAGAGTCGTGTTCCTTTCCTCAATTTCAAAGGCGTGTAGTCTCCAGGAGATTCTTACCCTTCGACAGGGGAGCTCTACTGTTCGAGAGTTTGGAATCATTTTCAGGATAATTTTTCGATATGATTAGGACCTATTACCAGATTAGGAGGCTAGGGTGAGGCATTTCGATGAGGATTTGCGTCTAGAGATCCAGCGCTAGGTCACCCCTTTTTTGCTGAAGACATATCTTGAGGTGCTGGAGAGGGAAGAGTTTCTCGAGAGTACTTTGGCCAGAACATGATCATCATGAGAGGGGGATCGTCCTGATACCTCACAAAGCAAGGCTGTGGTCTGGGGTTCCTAGTTTTCAGGGTAGAAGAGTTTTCGTTCAGCCGGGGGTAGGTCCCAGCCCTTCACATCTTGTTTCTCCAGAGGCAAAAACTCTGAGGCCTATCCCAAGGGATTAGGATTTTATTTTTCTTGTGGTGGTCATGACCATCAGAAGTTGGTGTTCCCAACTATTCATAGTGGTTATCATGCACCGACTACTATTCTCCAGGTTCCTCTACTGAGGCAGTTCCAGTCGAGGCAGCAGTAGCCAGTTTCACCTGCATTAGATCAGCAGAGGGTAGATGGGGTAGGCAGAGGATAACCCTATGATGCTCCCCGTCCTCAGAGAGCAGAGCGTGAACATGGTGGTGGTCATCATCATGGTCAGAGAGGTCATGGCAGAGTTCATGGTCATCCTCATGCCGTAGCATTGCCAGCACCAGACGAGCCAGATGTTGTTCGAGGTACCCTTTTCTTGTTTTCTACCTTGGTGTATTCATTGTTGAATTCAAGAGAAACACAATCCATCATATCACCTACCCCGGTCCATGCTTTGGGACTTGAGGTGGAGAGGCTTCCAGTGCCCTTAGCGTTTACTATTCCAGTTAGAGGTCGAACCAGCTTGTTTGATGTATGTAGATACAGTGAGATAGTGTTGGGGCAACACTGCACTTGGAGAGATTTCCTATGTTTACAGATACAACCATATGATGTCATCCTCGGCATGCATTGGTTGTCTATGGTGCAGGCTATCATGGATTACTTCAGAAAGATGTTCGTTTTCATTGGTGTGAATGGAGGTAAAGTGGTGTTTGTTGGTGAGCGAGATCCTCAAATGAGTCATAGTTGTGTTCCATCCTTATCGTCCATAATGGACGAGATGATTTTGAGTTTTTTAGAGGTTCAGCAGTTGGTGTTTCCTCAGATCGTAGAGGAGTACCATGATGTCTTTCTAGAAAAGGTTTCAGCCTTAGCCCCTTGACGAGATATTGAACTCATGATCAAGCTACAACATGGAGTGTCTCCTATCCTTATGTCTTACTATGGTATGGACCCTTCTGAGTAGCGAGAGCTACATATACATCTTGATGGTCTGTTGTAGTGTGGTTTTGTTCGGCCAAGTGTGTCAACATGGAGTGCACCAGTTTTGTTTGTGAAGAAGTCTGACAGCCGTTTGTGGTTATGTGTCGATTATCGTCACTTAAACATAGTGACAATAAAGAATCGCTATCCTCTTCAATGGATTGATGACATATTCGATCAACTAAATGGTTCTATTTGGTTCTCAAAGATCGACTTGCGTTCAGGATATCATCAGATGCGAGTGAAGGATGAGGATATTCTAAAGACTGTATTATGTTGTCGTCATGGGCATTATGAGTTCCTCATAATGCCATTTGGTGTGACTAATGCTCCAGCTGTGTTAATGGGATTGATGAATGACGTGTTCCATGAATTCCTGGACACGTTTGTGGTAGTTTTCATTGACGACATTTTTTGTGTACTCCACATCTGAAGAGGAGCATGCAGAGCATCTACGAGCCGTTTTGGGAGTTCTTCTCCATCATCAGTTGTTCGGGAAGTTTTCGAAGTTTGAGTATTGGACTCGAGAAGTCCTTTTCATTGGGAATGTTGGGTCCCAATAGGGATTAGTTGTGGATCCATCGAATATTGAAGCAGTTGTGTCTTGGGAATCCCCAAGACAGTGTCTGAGGTGCGAAGTTTCCTTGGTATCACATGCTACTACATGAGATTCGTAGCATATTTCTCACAAGTTTCAAATAATCTAACATATTTAATGAGGAATTATCATGCATTCATATGGTATGATCTGTGTCAAGAAGCTTTCAAGTATTTAAAGGAGAGGTTAGTAAGTGATCCAGTCCTTTGTCTTCCAACTGAGGGAGTTCAGTTTGATATTTTCTATGATGCTTCACATATGGGGTTGGGTTGTGTTCTCAGGAAGTAGAGGTCAGTTGTTTCATATTGGTCTTGGCAGTTTCTTCCCCATGAATGAAAATATTCCACCCACGATCTTGAGTTGGCTGTCATGGTGCTTTCTCTGAAGTTGTTGATACATTACCTCATTGGTGAGAGCATTGTGGTTTTCTTCGATCATAAGAGTTTTAGGTATTTTATCTCCCAAAAATAATTGAACTTGCAAAATCATCGTAGGATTGAGTACTTACAGTAATACAACATTGAAATATCGTATACACCTAGGAAAGGAAACGTTTTAGCTGATGTGATGAGCTGATAGTCATGTAGTGATGTTGTGTGTGAATCTGGTGTTTCCTGGTGAGTAATGGAAGAGCTTTCAGATTTTCATCTTGATATGAAAAAAGAAGGATGTAGAGGTTGTCTTTTTCAGATGATGGTTTAGTCATACCTGATGGAGAAGGTGGAAGAGTCCCAGTTGGGTGATCTAGAGGTGGAAGTCAGGAGAGATCGAGTTGTTTGTGGTGAGGCCCCAGATTGTTGGACTGAAGATGAACAACAACGATTGTTGAATCACAGAAGGACTTTTGTCCCTTTTTCGATGCACGAGATGGTTCTCAGAGTGTTCCATATTAGAACATTAGCGGTACATCCTAGCATAAAAAATAAGTACTGATGCTTGAGGAGCCAGTTTTGGTGGTCTGGACTGAAGCGTGCGGTTGTGGATTTTTTTGTCTCGATGTTTAGTCTTCCAGAAGGTAAAGGTCAAACACCATGTTCCTGGTGGTCTTCTCAAGCCATTAGATATTCCTTAGTGTAAGTGGGAGGAAATCTCAATGGACTTCGTTACTGGTTTACCTTGATCTCTGGGAGGACATGATGCTATTTGGGTGGTATTGGATCTTTTAACAAAATCGGCCCACTTCATAGTGATCATGGAGTCGAACTCAGTGGAAGTTTTATCAAGGCAGTATCTGAAGGTGGTGGGGAAACTTCATGAAGTCCCTAGGATGATCATTTTTGATCGGTATCCTCGTTTTACCTCCAGGGTGTGGAGGGGTCTCCAATATGCTTTTGGTTCTCAGTTATGCCTTATCACTAATTTTCATCCTCAAAACCATGGCCAGACAGAGTGAACTATCCAGAATCTTGAAGATATGTTACGCTATTGTGTTCTTTATTTGGGAGTCTCATGGATTAAGCACTTAACCTTGGTGGAATTCAATTACAATAATAGTTTTCACGCCACCATCAGTATGGTGCCGTTTGAATCCTTGTATGGATGGTGTTTCCGTTATCCGTTGTGCTAGACTGGGGTTAGAGAGTCAGCAATTCTTGGACCGGAACAACTGTGGAATACAACATAGATGGTTCATGTGATTCGTGAGAGGATGAAGGCAGCACACGATCATTAGAAATTCAATGTCTATCAAAGGAGGAGACCCTTAGAGTTTAATGTTGGGGATCATGTATTTCTGAAGGTTACTCCCCATCATGGGAGGAAAAGGCTTGGTTGTGGGTGTAAGATTTCTCCCAGGTTTTTTGGTCCTTTATAAGTGTTATCTAATGTTGGGGATGTGGTGTATCGAGTAGCACTTCCCCCATAGATGAGCGGATACATGATTTTTTCCATGTATCATAGCTCCAACGTTATCTTCATGATGACTCTCATATCATCGAGCAGGGAGAGATCAATGTTGATGGTGATGAAACCTTTGAGAAGCGACCTGTGGAAATCCAAGACTGTAAGGAGAAGGTGTTCTGTGGGAATTCTATCTCCTTATTTTGTGTCTTGTGGCGACACGTTGGCTTGGAAAAGAGTACCTGAGAAATTGAGTCACAAATGCGTGTCTAGTAACTAGATTTGTCAGATGTATGACGATTTTCATGTATCATTTTAACTTTTGTGGTAAGGAAACTTTCATGTTTGTGAGATGGATCCATTTGTTTCTTTGATGGTTTTCTCCCTTTGATGAGGTATCCCAAGGGGTCGTTGTTCAAACCCTATTTCGTTTTCACTTTAGGTGGGTATTAGATTCTCGAGGACGAGATTGTTTTGAGAGGTATCTGATGAAATGGCATGGACCTCACCGGTCCATTCCTTTGTGAAAATGTGATGTTAGAGTTGCTCTGGAAGGTTTAGCTGACATGGGGTGCGTTTGGGTGGACTTTTAAGGAAAGAAATAAGGTAATAGCTTTCGCACGGTTGGCGCACAGTTTGCCTAAACCATGCGGCCAAACCGTGCAAGGATGGATTTGGGAGCAATGGCTAATGCACGATTAGTGCACAGTTTGTCGAACCATGCAGACTAACTGTGTGAGGAGTGTTTGACGAGGCAGAAGCTAACACACGGTTAGAGCACATTTTGTTAAACTGTGCAGACTAACCATGCAGCCACTTAAAGTTACATCCTAAAATTGTGGATCTAACTCGTTTTTCCTTTAATCACCTCATTTAAGCCCCTAAGTGGCCATAACTCAGGATTACTCTCCCTTGAAGGTTAGGAAACCTCTCTCAAGCGTTGTGGAGGCGATCCTCTGGCTTATCTTCCCGAATCAAAACTGTTTGCATGAGATATGTGATCGTTCTTTTTTGGTTTCTTATATCTACTTAGATATACTTCTCCTCTTCCCTCGGTTTCATAAATCTACACCCGTTATGGGTAGATCTAAGTTTGTGGATGCCAAATATGATGATCTTTGGTCTTGGTTGTGTAAGTAGAGGATATATAAGGAGGATTTGTGGAGAATCGAACCGGTTCCTTGGGCGTTCTTCAACCATTGTGGTTTTCCTTGAAAACCTTTGAGGTAGGGGATTTGTGGCTTCTCAAATTGTTTATGTGAAATAGTAGAGTTAGAATGATTTATCTCTTTTGGATCACAATGAAATTGACCTAATTATATACTTGAACCAGATTAAAAGAATTGGTTTGATTGCATTTGTTGCTTTGTACCATGATAATGGTTTGCCTCTTGATTTTCTAGATAGTGTGATATCTGTGCCTTGCTTGTTAGCATGTTGTTTTGATGAAATTGATAAAACTGTAAAGCCGGAATTAATTGATAATTAATTGGATAAAGATAAAGAGGCATGTTAACGAATTCAGTTATTGTTGTTGTGGTTGTTGATCCAAATTAATGTTAATCAAATTGATGCAGATGTACGTGATTAATTCACTTGGTTGGGAAACCAAAATATGTTGGTTCTTGTTGTTTGAAGGCTAGATGTCATGTTAACGGTCCAAGAGCCCAATTTGATGTGATGTTTTATTTCTTTCTTCTTGTGCTTTGATTTGACCCTAGAGGGGTGTTGTGATATGTGGAGTCATAAAGGCCTTTTGGTTGAGGCAGCAGATGATGCCTAGAGTGGCGAGATGCATCGGTTTGTGCATGTGGGTGTCGAGGAGGACACTAGGGATGATGGAATGGAATGGATGTGATTGTTGGATAATTGTTGATTCTTTGGTTGTTTATCAACATTACTTTTCCCACCTGCTAAAGGAAGCTTTTCTTTCTTACCCTTCTTCCGAAAGATGCAAAGACAAGAAGGGTATGCCATGTGCTATCCGTGTTTAGCCTCTCAAGGGAGAACGAGTCTATGCTCTTGGTATATGCGGCATTGACTCGACGGGTAGTACATCAACTCACCGTGTTGATCCCCCTTGTGTTTAGGAGCATTGGATTATTTCTAGAATTCATAGGAATATGGGAAAGTTATTCTGTATTGAATGTTTAAATGAATGATGTTAACCCCTGGGGATGGAGTTTATTGAAACATAATGATGATGTTGACAACTTTGGAAAGGACATTGGAATTTTTTGATGTGGTGATAATAGAATTTAATGTGGAATTGTTCATGGTTTATTAATGTTTGATAATTATTTAACGTACAATGGAATTGATAAAATGGGAATAAAGTAATCTAATAAATCCCTTAAATGATTTTGTTCTTATAGGATACCTAGCCATAGAAGTGGAATCATGAAGTTCGAGAGATGTTAGCTGCAGTTGTGTCTATGACTAGGTTATTCCCATAGTGTGGTTGTGAGTTATAGTATCTTCTGTACATTTTGTGTTTCTATATGCTACTCCACCCTTTCAGTAAGGGAAACTGACACCCCGGGGATTCTGAGCCATGGGGGGGTGTTTTCTCAAACATTCTAGTGGGAGGATGAATTTCTGGCTACCACCTTTGACCCCACTCTCTTCTCTTGGTATATACTACTACCATTAGGAACAATGGTTAGTTTTCCCCATATATGTGTGTAGAGGGCTCTAATTTCTTGTCGTTATTCACACACATATATTCTAGATATAGTATCATATGTACTACTATAGGTGTAACTTGTATAGGCTGTAATGTATTTAGGATCCTTACTCGGTGTATGGGTTGTAATGGCTTGAGGTATAATACCCGACATATGATACACATTATGCGAGCTGTGGTGACTCCCTGAAAATACATGGTTAGTTTTGGTTGTGAGGATGGTGTGGTGTTTCAGCCAGGTGTTTGTGGGAAAGCCTTTGGGGTGCACGTGGTTCATATTGTGTTGGTTAGCCCAGGTGTATGCGGGCAAGCCTTTGGAGAGAGATGCACACAATGTATATCGTTGGGGAAAAGCATAAAACCAGTGGGGAAGTAGTAGTGATGTACCCTTGATTTTATTTACTATATGATATATTCTTGTATGTGTTAAATGGTGAGAGAAGCCATGGTGAGGCTGGGAACTTAGTATACGTGTTTAGGTGATGAGTTAGTTTTTACTTGTTTTTCACTGTGCTTTATCATGCTTTATTTTCCTTTTCATGAGAGTCTTCGGGGATGATCCTACATAGTATACTGTTATACTCACCCTACATATATATAAACTATTTTCAGGTCACTTGGTGGATGTTGGGGATCAAGCCGGTTTCTACTAGATTGGGGTTACAGGAGTTGTTCAGGATTCTGGTTGCATCTGTTTTTAATTTCTTTTGGGTACTTACAGTTTCCCCTTTCAGGGGTAGTACATTTTTCATGACATTACATATGTTCACTTGGGTTTCCTTTTATACTTCAGTTTTGAGTTGGAGTTGGTTGGTGTCTATCTTATCTCTCTCTTCTGCATGTGTTCTCTTTAAGGGTAATTCCTACCATTTGTGAGTTACTATACCCTCGGTGCAAGTCGCCAATCCAGGGCCTACTAGAGGCAGGACTCGGGGGGTCATTATCTTCATTCTCATATTGTTGTCCCAGGAGGGGTACACTTTGTGGGGAGGGGGTCGTGACATTTTTTATTAATATCATAAAATGTTTTCTTCAAAGGTTTATAAAATATAAAATCAATATCCTTTTGATGAAAAAATATTAGAGTGTAGAAATTTTGGTAAACACACTTTTCAAGAACTGATAAAAACCAAAATTTTAGTGGATTGATTAAAAATTTGGAAAAGATATTTGAAATTTAAATATTGAAAAAATGAATTTTTTATAACAATAATACATTTGAGAATTATATTAGTCTGCATTCCTCTAGATAATTACGCAACCTACCAAAAAATAAAAATTTCAAAGTTTATGATTTTTTAAATGGATTACAGTAATATTTCTCTAATACTAGAGGTAAAATAATAAAATGATAATATAAAAAATTTACTATAATAAATCAATAACAGTATTAAATTCGAAATAAAAATTTTAAATACACCAATTAGGTTTCTCTTAATGGTTCTTGAATAATTGGAAAGTCGAAATAGATTTATTTGATAATAGAATGCACCAAATTATGGAACAAACCTTCAATAAACCCAATCCATTATCCAACCCATTATTAATCTAAATAAAATATACAATTAAGGTAATATAAATATTCTCCTTATGATTTTTTGAAATTATTTTACTCCAATGTATGCATATTTTCTAATAATTTCCCTCCTCATTAAACATACTACCTCATATAAATTTTAAATAATAAGGAAACTAAATTTATTTGGATGAACATGATTCATAATAAACCACTATTAAAATATTTTTAGGAAAATGATCCCTAACTAAATTATTATTTCAATCTCTTTCTAATTAACATCTCTTGTTTTGGATTTATGAAAATTATTTTGTTCTCTAATTTTTTCTATACCCCTACATTAATATATATTATTTTTTAAAAATTTAATATTCACTTATTGGAATACTTTCTTAGGTCCACCTAATAGCCTTTACGTTATATTTCAATTAATATTTATGTTACATTTATTTTTTAGGATGAGGATATTACTAATAAAATACTCATCTTCATCACCAATAAATATTGATAATGTTAAATTATACGTCCAATGATTATGTTATAATATAGGTTGGTGTTTTGTGTATGGAACCATAATAGTTATTAAAATATGTGAACAATGAATACAATGATGAAAATTTCATCACAAAAAATATGAAAATAATGAATTAAATTCATCAATACAACAAACTACAATCCCATAGTGATAATTTATACTCCCATAAATGTAATATGTTTCCATGTAAGAATCACAAAATGACTGGTTTTGTTAGAAAAAATAGGTTTTAAGATATTTTGAAACAAAAATTTATCTTAAAACACTTAAGCTTAATAATAATGGAGTGATATACATTTTAATAAATATATATAACTAAAATCATGGATACTTCTAAATTAGGAATCATAATAGGAGATAAGATTTTATAATGTTCTATTGAGTTATCTTTCATGGAAACTAAAATAATGAATTATATAATATCATCTCTAAACATACATGAATTTATACCCTCATGAATATTTATATACATTTTTATCTTTCAATGGAATTGTCTGTTAAATTAGTGGGATCGTGATAATATACCTAACCATATCCACTTTTAGAACCTAAAAATATGTGTAAACGTTCACATTCACTATAAGAACATGTATCATCGAGGAATCCCACCTTATATCAAATAGATATATTATTTAGTCACACCACCACCCATAATATCTTATACACAAAAATATACTACTAATAAAAAATCATAATAATTACAGTAGTGGATAAGTATATTTTATGTGTACGAAAAATTATGACATATCCATATGAGTATTTATCATCTAATTTTTCATTAGGATTATTTTATTAGTTCCTGGTTCATCCATGAATTAAATATACATTAAATATTCTGGAATAAAGTAAAATACAGGGAAATTGATCTAAAATATTTTGTATTTGTGAAATACATTATTTATTAAATCATATTATTCCATATTAATTATTTATAAAATAAATTTACAAAATTATGGTGAAAATTGATATACTATAACAACAAACTCCATCAAATGATCATAATAATTTATTCACTCATTGATTGGGCCTAAAGTGAAAATACATTAAATTAATTAATCATCATAGAGTATTACGAACCTGTGACATGATTATTTTTCCCTATTACATTATGTGATTTTACTTATATTACACACTTGTATTTTTTAGTGGGTTAGTAAGGATGTTTGCTTTATTTTTGGTATACCAAATCATCTAGAGAACTAGAAATCTCCTCAATACCCTAATCCAACTATCTAAATTTTTATTATTAATATTAAACTAAATATTTATTTTATGAAACTTTTCTTTAAAATGAAAACTTATATGGGTTAAATATTTTTTATAGAAATGACATATGGAATATTTTTCATCAATGCTCAACATTTATATTAATCAATGAGTTTTGGAAATATTTTTTATATGAATATGTTTATAGATTTTTTATGTGGAATTGGGGACCACTAAAATTGAAACATGTCATAATATAAAGAATATATATAATCATCAAATTGGATATTTGAAAACTATAATGAATCATATTTATCTATAATAGGGTATTTGGAATCTTTTTTTTATTCATGGGAAAACCTCCACTCACTTCTATTACACAGAGTTAAGTATATATATCCTATCATAGAGTTCATATAATATAATATATTACTATATAAATTATACTTACAGAATAGGAATGTGGAACATGTATATATCTCATATATGAAATGTTTTGACTACAATATTATGAATATTTTTTCATATTTTATTCAATTTCCATGATTTAACGATTATTTTCTCAAACAATTTCACTCCCTAAAAGAAATTTCCCATCTTAAGCTCTCTATGTTATAGTCCATCGTATTAGTATTTGCATAAATGTGTTTCTGATGATTTAATGAAACAATTATCTAATTATACCATAATTTTTTTTTGAAAATACATATAGAGTGACACAAGGTTGTTATTTGATCCTTTAATATTCCTTTTAATTATATGTCTCTCATATATTTGGGAAGTATATTTTTAATAAAATAATTTGTCAATCCTTCATATAATTGTCATCCACATTTTCTGATTAGCGTCTCTTTTCATTCACTACTTCATCATGTCGAAATGTTAATTTGTTTAGTTTTGTTCATTTTTTAGGTATATTATTGGTTGTCATTGAGAGAGATTAAATTATTTTAAATATTGGTTTTTGATTTCTATGTATGGTTAGTAAAGTTTTTGAATTATTTATATTAATCCTTGTTAATTTTTAATGATTTCATTAATTGATCGAAATATAATTAATATTGGAATATAATTAATGTATATTATATCATATTCTCAAATAGTTTATCATGGTTATTAATTTGATCTACCATTATAATATTTTTATATTGTTTCATTATGTCAAACTCATTTTATTATTCATTAAATGTATGAAATTATCAAATTGATAGTTTTTTAATAATGTGTTCATGTGTAGGTTTTATTTAAAAATTTATATTTAAGTGGGTAATTTTATAACAAAGGAAAACAAAACAAGAACTGTCAGAATATCCAGTGAATTTTTTGTGATATTCCACAGATGATATTTTTTTCAAATTACATGACATACTGAAATTATTGAATTATATATATTAAAACGACCTATTAGTTTTACAATTTTTTAGAAATCTTAAAATAATTATACTATAAAACCCCATTTCATTATCAACTAATATAAAATTACAATTATAGTATGAAATTCATAATCCATAAAAAGTATTCAAAACTACCAAAAATCAATTATGATAATATTTTATAAATAATATAAATATTTTATCCTCTCATAATAAGTTGAAATAAAAAATTAATAATGGTCAAAAAAATATCAATTATGGTAAATATAATTGATAATTGAAAAAGATAATAACAATCCTTATGTATATCTTATACAATATTTTATCATTTAATAATAAAAATAATTCCATATTCAGTAGAATGTGTTAGCATAACATCTTCATTGATTACAAATCCAAAATAAATGCATCGGTATGAATGATTAGTTGTTCAGTGATGGAATGAATAATTCTGGATAATTAAATCCATTCCATGTGACAAGGAATCATAAATTTATAAATAATGAAACTTACTTCATTTAAATGTGACTATGATACTTTTAATGGGTACTCATACATTAGAAAACCCATTCAAGTTTGTCTGAGAGGACCTACTGAAACATCACAGGGATATTTCACACCTCCCACAACACTAATTTACTACAAATCCTTAACAATATAAAGAATGAATGAAAATATAAAATAAAAAACCAATATTTATTATCAATATATCATTTATATATAAATAATAAGAATACATATTTTTATCACTTCCCCAATATATTAATTAAATGTATTCATGTATAATCATTAATCAAAGAACAACAATATGCTGTAATATTAATATTTCTAAGGTAAAAAATTCGAAAATTAAATTATTTTATGTGTTTTAGGTGAATTGAAATAATTAATGGTGTAAATGGTATTCATAAATGGATGGAATTATATTAAAGTGCATGACTAAATAATGTGGATGACTAAGAATTTTAAAACCAGTAATGGATTTTCATGAGTGTAATACCCAAAATAAAAAAAATATTATGGAATTTATAACACTATTTATGAATAATAACTCCCAATTAGGTATAAAATTTACAATATAGATGATAATTTAATTAAAATCATAAAGGATTTGAATGAAATCATTTTTAACAGAAGTAAAAAAATTGAATGTCACTAGTCATGTTCAAAAGTTTTTTAGAAAAATTGATAAGTAAATAATTTATAAATATTTACATTTAGAATCAATACACAATAACCGGATGATGAAAAATAAATAATTTTTTTACAAAACTAGAACTGTGTTGATGTAATAACAAATTATCTTGAAATTAAAAACTTTTTTCATGCATTAATATATTTTTTTGGAAACCCGAATCATAATATAGAATAAAAAATAAAAAATAAAATATATAAACATAAATATATATAAACATAAATATATATAAAAAATAAAATAATTACTATTTATGATTTCATATAATAATGATAAAATTGTTGGGAAGGGAAAATTTTAACAAGGAGAGTAATCCATTGTCAAAGAGTATACGAATTATCTTCAATAATGATATAATTTTTTTGAATAAATTTATCAATGTAAAATAATTGAAATAAAAATGAATTTTACTACATCGTAAAATATTCTATATTTAAATAAAATAATTTTTTAGGATAAAATTATATGTAAAATGGATATAAAGAAGAAAAATTATATCTCATTAAAGAATATTGTGATAACAGATTACCATACAACATCTCTATCTTTTGAATGAAATTCATATGTATAATTGATAATGAGATGGATTTATAAACCCAATAAATCAGAAAAATAAAGACATAAAAAAGTAATCAATTTAAAATAAATATTCCATTAATACAAATAATATTTTGGATATATACAGTTTTTCAATTATGTAATTGTGTCATGATAAAACCCTTAACATAGTGGTTTGTTGTGAATTGAATGTAAATAAGAGGGTTTCCATGAAATTGAAATTGGAATATTATTAATTCAAATTTATGAAACAATTTTTCTAATAATATTCCTATGGATACACTACATAAATTTTTTTTTTGTGAGATATCATATAGGTCTCATTGAATTGATAATAGAGTCAAATAATCCCTAAATTAATTCCAAAATTCGACTGAAGAGATTGAATCTCTTAAATATAAAATAACTCTATTAATCACCTATTTATTAAAAATATTTCAAATGTATATCCTCTTATAATATTCATTTATAATATTTGAATACATGTATAATTTAGAGCTATTATCTATTTTCAATATCGTGTTGGTGTAATCATTATTTCCTTGAACTAGATTTGTACTAGCAATGAAGTAATTAATTTTTATACTAATATTCATCATTCATAGATAATAAAATATAATTAATTTCAATTCATAATAAATTATGATGTTATAAATTCAATAAATCTGAATGTTTTTTCCTTAATTACGAAATATGTAATGAGAATATTTCTATGGTTTTTTAGAAACAAAGTATGGTGTCTTACATAAGGATATTAATATTGACATCAAAATTACATAAAGAAATAAAAAATCATTTGTCAAATATTTTTATCATATATTAGTAGAAATAATGTTCTCATATTCATCTTTTATGTAATGTTATACAATTGTTCAGGTAGGCAGATAAACTATCCCAAACATTAATATACCATAATTACTTTATGAGTCTCGTCTTAAATTTGGTTTCTATTTGAATAATATGTTTATTAGAGGTGGAAAAAATTATAATTTTTTATTACTATTTATTCAATATTATTTATATGATTTTTAAAAATCTGAAAGCATGTAAATTAGAAATGTGATATGTTACTTCATTGAGATTGTATCATACACAAACACATAAAATATTTTTGTTTTAATTAATAGAAATGGGAATATGAGTTTAATGATTATTACAAAAATATTAAATTATTTATTATAAAATAATATATGAATCCATCTTATATGATTTTGAAATATTTGTTCTTAGTGTTTGATAGAAAATAAACACCATTGGAAAATGGTTGTCACCTATATTGATAAATTTGAACCTCCCTTAGAGGATTCCCTGGAAAGAGAGGAAAAATGAAAAACTCGTGTTTCAAAAGGATTAAAGAAGTGAAATAGGATTGTATGTAAATGTATGAAGGAATATCATCAATATGAAAAGAAAATATGGTAGTTATCTTGATGGTATGGTCAAAGACTCGTTATAAAAGTGGTGAATATGTAATTTTTGCAAATAATTCATCTTAATATAATGAGGGAACATGATTCACATGAACAAGATAATATAAAAAATGATATAATTTACAGTATGAATTTGTATATCAAGAAAATACTTCACAGATAATTTTGAATAATTTTTTTCTAATTATCCTTTTACACACTTGGTTATCCATTTTACCCTTTTGGATTTTACCAAGGTATATATCTTTTACTTATGTACTAAAATTTTTATACCCATAAATAAAATGGACCATATATTAAAATATATAAAATCTAATACCAAATTTAAAATCCACTTTATTATATTCATAATATTAAATTGATAATTTATAAGGTTTTAATAATAAATATATAATATTATTAAAATAAGTTCATAGAATTGTTTAACAGAAGTTCTAAAAAATAAATATTATATTTGTAAACTAAAATTGGTACATGTATAATTACAATTCCACTATTTTTTTCTAAATAATTCTTCATATCATTCCATATCATACATATATATTAATAATATAAAAAAATTTAATTCCTTTGTTAAAAATATTTATTTTTGACTATTAACATATAAATTCATTCTTTTTTCGGAAATACAAGAAGTCAAACTCATCTAATTAATACATGTTTGAATCTAAAATTGTGTTATATTTTATAAATTTAATAATATAATGATTATATATATTAATTTTAAATTAAATATAAAAATATAAAGGAAAAATATCTTTTTATAAAAAATGATATTTTAAACACCATTTTCATAATATTATTTCATATCAATTTATTATTTAGAGATGATTAATATATTAGTGAATATTTAATAATATTTTGAAATTGTACAATTTAATTTATTAGGATATTATATATAACACTTAAAAATATTTTATTCTAAAAACATTACTTTTAAATTAGTTAATAATTACATGGTATCAATAATTATTTGTTGTATAAATTTTTATATTAATCAATTATTGTAAATATATTTATCTTTGATAAATAAAAACATTAAATTATTTTTGAAAATTTTATTGTTCATATTCAATTCTAAAATATATATATATATATATATATATATATATATATATATTATTTTAAATTCATTATTTATTATTCAAGAATTACATTATTTTTACTACTTACAATACAAGAATTCAGAACAAAAATTTGATACATGTATATCAAACCACTACATTTCTCTAAAAAAATTATTATTAATACGCATATTTCATTGATATATATATCCTTAATAAACTCTTTCATTCCATTTAAACATAACATTTCCTTATATTTCATTTTACATGTCTGAATATGATTTCTCCATTAAATATGTTATTCAACATTATGTGTTTTCTTTATATATTGGTCATCATTAGGGGTTAAGTTGATCATTAAGATCTCAAAGTGTTGAATACCTTATTATTTCTTATTTATATCCATCATCTAAATTATGATCATTTAATTGATTTAATAATATTTGATCTATAATAAATCATGGTGTATATTACATATTTTTATATGAATTTCATTATTTTTTACTCTTAATGAATCATGTGTTGTTAGTTTAACTCCAATATTTTATGAATTATTAACTAATCAATTGAAATTTAATTTAAAAAATAAAAAATAAAATATTTTATGATTGTAGACATATATTATATATATACAATGTAATTCAAAAAAATTTGGGCCATTACATATAATGTCCTCGGTTTTATGAGCAGGTCTAATTCCTAAACTCATATGATTTTTTGGATTTTGGTGGCCATACCACACATTCCTTGACAGTTGGAACTTAATTCTTATAGTTCTATTAATTGAAGTCTGTTTTCATAGATGGATTTAGAGGATTAGAATGTTTCTTGGGGTTTTGAGTGGGTTTTTGATGTACAAGAGGTCAAAAACCCATATTTTACTGGTGTTAAAGTTAAGGCACATTATTTGTAAAAACTGTATGGCCTTCTATGTGTAATTTTGTGACCTTAATTTAGCATTGAAGATAGTTTGAAAAAAACTTTAGGATGGGTTTCATTATTTTGACGGAAATTATGTAGTTTTAGATGAGGCTTAAAACATTGTTCTCCCATATTTTGGAAAACCGTTCAAGATAACCGTTCAAGGTGTAGATCTTATATAGTGGGTTTTACATGTTTGGTTCATGGTTACCAAAACAATGTATCCAAATACTACAAGTTATTTAAAGAGGTGATTTTCCAAATTTTCCTCTCTTTTTTGTCCATATTCCTCGTATTTTTATTTCTACTTTTGTTAATAGTATAGAGGGGGCCCTCCTTTCTTCCATCCCCAATAATTTTCTAATGATCCTCATTTGAGATTAGTTCATCAAGTGATGGGTCTATTTTTAAACTATATCATTAAGGGTTATATCAATCTTGATTCCTTTATTCCTTTCTCTTTCCATAAGTTGTGATAAATCCATGTAATCCATTTTACACTATTGCCAAATAGTTCATCTAAAATACATATTTTGTCCAATTTTTCTTAACATAGAGGCATGTATCCTATGAGTGAATTTATAGCTGTAATGAAATGAATTTTCACTAGATTCATTTTTATAAATTAATTGGGAAAATTATGAGACCTCCATCTATGAGAATTTTTTATTCTCAGGCCTAATGTTCCTGTAATGAATTTTTGAAAAAATTAATGTTTTTATAGAACTCACACACTAATTTCTCGAAAATCAAAATAACATAAAAAGGGTTTCTCAATTTATAAATAACTGTGAAACATATTGCTCATAGTCATGGATTTATCGTAGGAACGACGTAACTTTTTTCAATGCAGGCCTTCTGTAAAAAAACATGAAAATTGAATAACATTAAATGAAGTAATTAAAACATTATTTTCTTCTAGAATCCAAATAAATCACAAATGATAACTAAGATCTGAAATATGAGATCATTGTTGAGTTTATAAGGGATTTTTTTCGTTAGGCAAGGCCTAACCTCAATCAATATATTCTAGCTGTGAATGATAGTTTTTGGATGCGAACATCATTAAAATATTTAATAATAATATTTCATTTAAGGTTACATGATGATGAAGTAGTGGTTCCCCTTTTTAATAAGTCCTGTCATAATTCCAATTTTATCACATAATCCTAGAGTTTATCCAAGGAAAGGAGAAGGTGGATCTCTTTCCAATGAAGATGGATCGAAGGTTGATACTCAGATCAAGAATCGAGGATTCATCAATCGAAGCCAATGTGGCATACCAATTCATTAATTACTGATCCAAACCCTATACAGGGTGCTGTTTCTATGTTATACTTTCCCCTCTCTTATTTTTCAAGGATGAATGCGGAAGAACCCATGAATAGGTTGATCAGCGTTTCGATCATTCTTGCATGATGTGTAATTGTTCATGATGAATAAAAATGATGATTTTAAATAGGTATTTGATTTGTGTACATTCTTTTCATCAATTATAACAATAATGGATTGAGGCCGACATGAATAAGGCCATGATCCATTCTTTGGGTGTGGTTGTTTATTTATCTCTATCCCTTGTTTTTCTTATATTATTTGTTCATCATAAAGTATGGATGAGGGATATTTTCAAATTTTATTAGTCGTGAAACAATTCGTGATCATGGATTCGACACTATGGAGGTGTGAAAGCAATGGTTAATTATATTTTTACGATATAAAGTCTATGACGACTAGAGCTGTAGATATGGTTGGATAAAGCGGTGCAGTGTGGTAGGTCTAGGAGGCATGCTGAGGGATCTGGCCCAACTGAGGAATAATCCAGACAGCAGGACACTAGTGGTGGAGGCATCCACAACCTAGAGGGAGGAAGGTCCAGTCAAATCACAGGTTAAGATGTTTGGTCGTAGGGTGCAAGGTCATGTTCTATTCGAGTCCATGTCAGAGCGGGCAGTGGTAGAGGCCCTGGGTGGTGATTATGGGAACAACCACCGTGGTCCATGTATGAGATGGCCAACACGCGTGGATCCCACATTGTTGGATGAAATGCGAGGAGGATCAGGATAAAATTCCTTACACATTTAAAATGTCGACTACATTGACAGCGAGTGTATGGCTGAGTTAGATGAACTGAGCCGATCCACCGACCAGTAGATCTGTGTACAACAGTTTGTGGCGTATCAGTTCAGCAGGATATGATGAATGGGCTAGGGACTAGTGGTCCAATTGGATAGGTCATGCCAGGCCCAGTGGGCTGAGATGGGTTGGGTAAGACAAACTAGACTAGATTGGGTCCGAGGGCTAGGCCAGGTTGGGCTCAGACCAGACCCAAGTAATACTTTTTCACCAATGTGGTTATAAAATTCATGTGTAATTTGAGTTTAATGCGCCATATGTGGCATGGGGACTCTTATGATGTAGCTTTAAATTTTGAGATAACATGGTGGGTTGTAAAAATAGAACACTATATGAGGACGATTTGTCTTTTTTCTTTCCTATAGGGTGTAGTATGAAATTTTATTCACATCCCTGGATAGTAGTTCCCTCAAGAGACTGAGTCCCAAATAGAGTTGTGGTATCCCTACATGGGACCGGAGCGATCCTCTATCACCGCTGATGGTGATGTTTTGGGAAATGAAGCGACCAATGAGCACAAGGCATTAGTCCTCTATCCAGGGGGCCATATCGGTTGGGTAGTCTATATTCCCTATGAAGGATCCCCTACAATACAAGTCACATCAGTAGGGTTATTATTATTTTCTAAGGAGGATCCCTTCTTATTTATGCTAATACAGAATGGGTTTATGGTAATCTTTGAGTGGGATCCCCTCTCTGTATATCATGATCATGGAAAAGTATGTTCAATTTGTGAGGTTCCCAAATTAGCTGGGCCTCTTTACTAGAGTCTCCAATGACATCTGGGCTCGAGTAGAGTGTTCTCCCAGAATGAGCATGACTCATACAGAACTTGTGGATGATATTTGGTTATGACATACTTCTTTACCATGTAGTTATTAGTTGATGAGACCTTTCATCTTGGAATTATTTTCGATAATACATGTATACTATTATTATATGTTCAATATGAATATACCTATGTCTATATGACCATATCATCTTAGTTTATTTCATTTGTGGTATTACAAAAGGGTATCATCTTCATGAGGTTTCAATTGTGGCATTTTACATTTGTGTTTTGGGGTTTCTTGGTGAGTATTAGTTTAATCAACCCAACAAAGTCTTCACCTGGACATGTTTTTTCTTGTGCAGACCATTGATTCTATGATGGATTTCTAGGTAAACCAGTATGTGGCACTTAGATAGTGACCGAGAAGTTGAGGTGTGCTCCTATGACTTCAAACAACTGTTCATGTACTGACCATTTAGGTGGGATCTTCTACAGAAGAACATCAGGACTGTGGGCTACAAAATATTTCTTTTTAGTAGGATTTTATTCTGATCTAGTTATACATATATTCACATTACATTTCTATCGTACTTTGTGGTTGATATCATAGTTTAGGCATACATTTTTTACTATATAATATTTTAGTATTTTGGGCTTAGAGATGTGTGAGTTTGTATAGGGACTTAGGAAAATGCCTTCCATTGTGGTATATGCCATCTCGATGCTAGTTTCCAACCCCTCGTTTATTGGAGGTGTGATTAGGGTAGTTAGGACATTATCCCCTCTAGGATTGGTTAGGGTACAGTGGCATCAAAGGTGGTCAATTCTACTAATGGGCTGGGAGTTTTTAGTGTTAGTTAAGCGAAATAGTGTCGACTGTTTCAAGTTTATATTTCATGCCATGGAATCTAGTGTTGGTGCAGCAGCCGATGTATCGATGCATCAAGACTCTATAAAGTTGCTTAAGAATAGATATATTAAAACACGATTTATTAGGAAAAATAAATATACATTCATCATATAGGATTGAGTTTTGTTTTTAATGTCCTTCCTGAGTTAGATAACATGGTATAATCTTTTAACTAAGAAACATATTGTATTATTATAGGTTATATTCATAACACCAGCAAGTAATTTTTCTCGTAAATCATTGGGAGTATGACATAATGTTTAATGACGACTCCCAATGTTTATCTAGTTAGGGTGTAGTTTATCGTCATAATGGTATGCATGTGGTGCTATCTCCTATTAATTAGTTCATTGACCCGCCTTGTTTAGTTTAGGTGGATGCAGTATCCTAGACTGAGTCGTGGAAGGCTCTTTTTTGTGTTGGATTATGATACAAAGGGTCGGATCATGTATCATATTCTATTGAGTTATATATCACCCAAGATGATGGGTTAACATGAACTAATGATATTATGTGCATGTCGAAACCCACATAATAGTAGGTTTTTTAAGATGTTCAAAGGGTATTCTGGTTCTCTGTGGAAGTGTAGTTTCTATTATTATTGTGTGATGGGAATTCCTAATGAGAATCTCCCACTGATCGGGGTGCATTCATATAGGCCATTGATCAAACACCAAGGAAGATACATTGATAGGAGAAGACATATCTGTCATGCAGTGGATATGGAAGAGGAAATGGGGAAGCAGTATGTGATGTCCAACATTATGACATTTTTTAACCACCGCCCCAGGTGTTACATATCACACACAGGGTGTTGGGAAAAGGGTAGGAAATAGTTTTAGGCTATCGAGGATAATAAACTCAAGAATTCATGAATGGTTCCAGGTACAATCTATGTCTTTCTACTATATCTACATCAAATAGATATTTTTTCTAGTGTTATTCTTTCTTTCAAATTTCCATGTTGAACACATAGATATTTCATGTTAGACGGTTTAATTAACCCTTAAATTTAAATATACCTTCAAGAGGGGTCTTGATAATTGCACACTAGGGACCATATTGTGACCAGACTCTTAAATATGAGATTTTTGATAGGGATTTCATGGTAGTAGCATTGAGGCATTATGATTTCATTCTCAGTATGGTCTTGTATCCTTAATTCATGCTCAGATTTATTGTTTTAGGAAAAGTGTGTGGTTCATCTAATATAACAGAACTAGATTTCCATTATTATCAAGAAAGGTAAATAATTGTATCTCAGCTTGTAATCATGTAAAGGATGGTGCAGTTGATTACTCTTCAGTTGAAAATCCTAACCCTTAGTGAAGTGGATGTTTTGAATCCTTGGATTCCTATAAAGGTGATGGAGTATAAGGATGTATTCCCTAAAGATGTTCTAGGTTTACCTCCCCACTAATAGATATACTTTTTAATTGATCTACACCTAGGGAAAACAACGATGTATACACATTCATAATGGACGACTTGCATATATCATCATGAGATGACTGTATAAATGGGGGTATTGTAGAGGAAGGGATTCATGAGAACTAGGGATTTAGCATTGGTTGCCCCAAATTTTATTTCCAAGACGTATAACTGGAGTTAGATGTTATGTGTGAAATTTAGAAAGTTGAATATGGTTATCGTGAAGAATAAGTACCCACCACATAGTATTGATGACCTCTTCGATTAGATGAATGGAGTGAGATGGTTCAAAAATATAAACATCAGATCTGGAAATCCCCAGCTTCGTGTAGTGGATCAGGATGTACCAAAGAGAGCCTTCAGATGTTATTATGTCTACTATGAGTGTATAGTGATATCTTTTGGTGTGAATATCAACTAGGAAGTGTTCATGAGACTCATAAATAGGATCAACTAGCCTTACATAGACTATCTCATCATGGTATTCATTGATGACATCCTAGTGTAATCAAATTTTGAGGAGGAGCATGCTATACAATCGATGTTGGTCATGGAAAAACATAGAGAGTATCATATTTATAGGAATCTATCTAATCGTTAGTTCTGGATTCGGGATGTCCACGTTCTGAGAGACTTCATTTCAGTGGCTAGCGATGTAGTGGATCTGGTGAAGAGTGAGACAGTGCTTTCATAGAAGACACTGAAGTGTGTTAATGAGTTGTGGAGTTCCATGGGTTTGGTTGGGTACTATCATAGGTTTTTACCCATCATTTATAGAGTAGCCGAACCCTTGATGACCTTTACATGGAAGGTGATTCCTTTCGTTTATATAAAGAAGTTCCATTATCTCTTTTATGAGAGGAGATAGAGGGGTTGTATAGATTTCCTTCCGGACTACGACTTTAGTAATGTCTATACTCTTGGGAAGGGGAACATATTTGTAGGAAGTCTCTGTATGAGATCCAGCTTGTTGTTTCTGAGTGAGGTATCAAAATATTTTTCTACATTGTAGATATCCTTTTTTTGGGGATGAATTAGCTTACCTCCAATTGATATTTGTCACCCCTCTACACTTACTGCAATGTAGGGAGGCACAACTTAGGGATGAAGACGAAGATGATCTACATTCTCAAATGTCCAGAGGGCATGTGTAACATCCCATGTAAATGAAGAATAATATATTCTCATAATTATAAATATTTTTTAATTAAATATTAAATTTACATTAAATGGTTTTCCATGTTCGATAGCATACCCGATACGTAACAGCGGGTTTCTTTGAAATCTTACGACACACACTAATAATATAATATTAATATTTTAAATGGAAGTTAACACCTAGATGGTTTATTGGAGGGAATGAATAAAACTAATTAAAATATGATTATAAATGTTTTTTAAATGTATTTACTTTTATCCAATAAATGTTAAGGGATTAAAATGTGAATGAATCTAATTTTAATCAGAATTTACATTAAAAAGTCGATTTACTTCTTTTTAATGTAGAGACCCATTTAAATATACCTTTTTAACTTTAACACATTACCATTTACCAAATAAAATACTTATTTAGAATGGGTACATCAAAATTTACATTCTATAAATTTTTGGAATTTTCCTGATAATGTTTATTTCTTAATGAATAGTGAAAATATTCTTTTTTAAATCCAAACCGTGTTTTAATCTAATTTATTTATATGGTTAGATTATTATTTTTTATTTGGTTTTAAATTTTAATTGGAATATATTTTGACCATTTAATCCAATGTTGGTTATTGGAAGTAATTTGACTTTGAAATTGGACATACACCAGTCTCAATCTTTTGATAGTTATTTTTTCTTAAAAACACGCTATTTGTTTTAACAATGGGAATTAATTTTAAATTAATTAATTTAACTTATATGTTTTGAATATGGTAAAATAGAAATCATTTTTGAATTCGGAATATCAAATATAGATTAGTCTTATTTTTTTTGGTAGATATCTGAAAAACATCAATTTTTGACGAATAGTGAAACCACAAAGTAGTAGTTAAAAAAACTAAAATTTACATTTAAATGAAATTTTACCACCTCTTTGAATTGAAATTTTAAAATCTGTCATACATTTTTGTTATGAGTATGTAGAATATGGTTCAATAAGATGAAAATTATTTTTGGTGAGTAGTAACTTTTGACTTTTATTTTCCGAGGTTAAAGGTAAATAGGGTAATTCAAGGTAAAATGAATATTATAATAATTAAAAATTACATTAACACTTGTTATAAAATTACTAAATGAGTAATGGCTGACCATGGAAATCCTTGGGTCGATTTTGGGACCCCATGGAACCACTTATGAATGATGATGACAATTTAGATTAATTAATTTAAAGCAAAGGCAAAAATGGTATACACAAAAATCTCTTAGTAAATAATTTTTTATATGGTGTTATATAAGTAATATTTTTTACTATAAATATTAATTTGAAATATAAAAAGCTTTAGTACATCATGGTAATTGTTTTATAATTTTTAGACATTGAATAAATTAAATTATTTTTGACACAATAATGATGTAGTGTTTACCTCATTAATAAATCATTTAAATAAATAAGATTATAAATATTAAAATAACATCCAAAACATATCCAATTATTTTTGGATGATTGTATTTCGTCCATGAGTCATCATATCTTTGACTCTATTTATTTTAGGATATATAGAAACTGAATATCATTATATAATAAAATAATATTTCCACACTTTCTTAAAGAGCCCCTCCTCCCCCTTATAAAAAGAGACCATTTATAACCAATTCCTCGCACCTCTAAAGCCTTTTGGATAATCCAAAATCTGACCAATTAATCTCCCTACATCCATATATTCCACCTAGAAGCCTTACCTTAGGCAGAAGACACTTCAAAAAACCATTTTGGTTCAATCCAAATGTAGTTACCCAAATTAATGGTAATAGGTTCTCTTAAGTTATTTTAATTTATTTTACTTATAAAACCCCTAAACTCTTTTTATTCCCTTATTTTATAACTAAAACACTATCCTAAATATAATATTATGTTTTTAGGTGAAGTATTCAAACAACACATACACACACCTCCATCTATTGGGTGAAGAACATATTGTTTCTGTGGATGGCAAACTAATGCCTCACGAAAAGATTATTGTTCGATTATCTCCTACTACCTATCATGGTGGACGTTAAGATGAAAATATATTTATATATGATATATATTATGTTTATGTTTTTTTATGCTTCTATATTCTTCTTTTATAGCGTACCTTTAGGGTTTCCATTATGGGTAAACGTGAAAACATCATTTGAGGAAGTCCGGACTACGACCCCTCAAAGTGATATGACTCGTTAATTCCATATGTGGGATGTATAAAGGATTTATTTAATGATATTATATATGATATTATACTATAATTCTTATATACCTATGTATCATTATCTTTTAATTCAATTAAAATAAGAAATTGAAATGGAAGTAGCATTCATTCGAACGTACGACTTACCATCTCCATGAAAGGTGCGTTTCTTTTATTACCTCCAGATGTTATATACTATTATAAATATATATATATAATGGATATATGTGATATATAAGATATCTAAATAATGAATATAATTCTGGATATAACGTACTATTGACAACAAGGAAAACTTGTAAATATAAGGTGTTCATTTTTGACTCAAGTAACAAAATATCAACAAAATGACCATTATTAACTAAAATGATTACATAATGTTTATAACATGGTAATAATTTATATAAAAGGACTAATAAACTTTAAAAGGGTTCTTAACCAATTAGAAATTAACTTTATTGTATTATTCAGAAGATTAAAGAATGAACGAGTCAATTTGGACATGAGGTAAGGGACTTCGTCTCAATCTCCTTTCATTGAGGAATATTTTCATTAATAAACAACATTATTTAATACGATGTATAATCCCCTTTGAATTTTACTTTTATTTCAAAAGTAATACTTTTCTATGAAGCATTTTACTAAATGACAAAAATAATCTTCCTTTTAACGTAAGTGGTGACAACGACCTTTTATGCCGCCGTGAGTATTTTTTGATATTTGGCTTTCTCAACAAGCCGTAATGTTTTTAAAAGAAAATAAATACCATATACTATTTTTTGTATTTTGGAATTGAAAATGGTTTTGATAAAATATTCATTTATGTAAATATATTTAAATTATATTTTGTGATTGAAATGTAGAAATGTTATCATTCCCTTATATTTTTTATGTGTTATGATTTTATAATGGTACATGGACATTTGATGGGTGGTTACGTGATAAACTAAATGACCGGTGGTTCAATGAAAACCATGACAGGTGGTTAAATTATAACCTCCAATGAAATGGGTATGGAATTCAGCCGTATAGATATTCTATTTAGTGATATGTGTGGAAGTTTACTATATGATTATTCCATTAAAATAAGTTTATGTCCCAAGTTACCATTATTAGTTATGTGTTCATTATATGGGTTTTATGGTAATATTTTGGTTACAAAAGGGTAAGTAGTGATATTTTATTTATTGAAGATTATTTACTACTTAATAAACATGAAAAGTATTACTTATGTTAAATTATTCATTGTTTACTTGTTGTTTTGAAAAACTAACATTTTTTCTTCTTTGTGTATCCCTTACTGAGTTTTTTATGATCATCCCATGTTTTTAAAATGTTTTTCAGAGGACATAATGTGGAATATGGCCATGAATGGGACAATGGAAAAGTCATTTTGTCTTCAACATGGAACTAGACATTAAACTTTTTTTTCAAGAGTTCTTGTTTTGTGAAAAAATGGAAACTGAGTAGAATTTTCTACATTATATATATATTTTTCAAATGAAATGTAATAGTTATGGACTAATTTTCTAAAACTCTAAACCTGAAAAGATCCTGAATGTGAATTATTCATGTAATTCATGAATATGTTGTGTTTTAAGGTTAGGTCATTATATTTGGTATCAGAGGTTGGTTTAGGAAACATTAGGATTTAGTGTATTGTTAAATTAACATCTATAAATTAATTTATGTTAATAATATAGAATTTACAGATTACCATGTTGCTTCGCCTAAGATATCTATTTTGTTCAGAATGGCTTTCCGCAGAAAAAATAGGGAATCTATGTTGGGACGACATCAGTAGGATGAAAACATTCCAAATCAGCAACCTTAGATGGTCGGAATCGGAACTGAATAGTTTGTTTTAGTGATGGAATAGTTGAATCATGCTATAAATGGTGGTGGTATCTATGCATGTGATCGGTTTGATCAACCACAGACGAACATGTCAGTAGTGGAGCATTTCATGAGGCAACATCCCCCATCATTCGAAGGATCATATGACCCTCTGCTAGAAGAAAGGTGGATTAATGAAATGGAGAATATTTTTGATGTCATGGGGTGTTCAGAACATCAAAAGGGTAGTCTCTCTATTTACCGTTTTAAAGTTGAAGCTGATTAGTGGTGGTTGATAGTGAAAATTATCAGGGATAGTGAGGAGATTCATGCTCTTGATTGGAATGAACTTAAAGGTATGTTTCATGAGAAATATTTTCCTAAGGTAGTTCATCATAGGATGGAAAAACAATTTTGATAATAGAGGTAGGAGTATGACTCAGGAGATGCTTATGATGAAAAATGAACTAGACTCGCAAGGTATGCTCCAAATTTTATATGAGATCTTGATAGTAAGATAAATCAACTCTACTAAGGACAGAAGCCATGATATCGATGAGAATTATCCTCTCGTGAAATAAAATGTTATGAAAAACTTGTTTGATGTGCCGAGAAGTTGAAAATGGACTTTGTTGATGATCAGATGTTATTGAAAAACAACAGAATTAGAGTTTCAGTTAGTAGATAAAGGGAATGAATTCATCGAAGAAGCCTAGAGGTAAGAAAATTAAATATCCAACTTGTGATAAGTGTGGTAAAAAGAATCCTGGAAAATGTTTATCAAAGACTATAAAGTGATTCTGGTGTGGTAAGTCTAGTCATATTGCTCGTAACTGTTAGGAAGATGATCAAGCAGAGAATGAAAAGCCATCGATAATATGTTTCATGTGTAATGAAATGGGTTATTGTACAAATGAGTGTCTAGAAATGAACTCAACTGAGGGAAAGCAGCTAGACTACAAGGAGAAAGAGGTGGTGAAATCCTTTGAAACTACTTCAACAGATGTTGGGCCATCAGTCAAAGTAGTATCAGGTACACTGTTTTATTTTTTAGATTATGCTAATGTGTTGTTTGATTCAGGGTCTACACACTCTTTCATTTCTGAGAAGTTTATAATAAATTGAAAATTCCATCTCATGGTATGAATACAGAACTTATTGTAAAAACACCTGGAAGAAATTTTGAGACAAAATGAAAACATTAGAACTTTCAATTCCTTGTGTGCGGGAAGAATCTACCTACAAACCTTATTGTTTTGCCTCTGGTAAAGTTTGATGTTATTTTGTGCATGGATTGGATGTATTTTTATCATGATAAGATTGACTACAGAGCTAAATAGGTTTCATTTCAGATATATTTACAGTTTGTGTACAAGAATGATCTCTTTCTTTTGATAAAATATCCGTAAGCTGAGAAACTTGTAAAATATGGAAAAGAATATTACCTTGCACATATTTTTGAAAATAAAGGAACTGTTCAAAATAAAGATGTGCCAGTGGTAATTGAGTACCTTGATGTTTTTTATAATGAGTTTCCTAGTATAATACATGATTGGGAAGATGAATTTACTGTTTACTTTGTTCCTTATTCTATGACAATTTCAAAACACCCTTATTGAATGGATCAAATTGGACTTTTAGAGTTAAAGAAGGAATTGAATGAGTTATTAGATAAAGGTTTTATTTGAAATAGCACATCACCATGGGGTTCTCCTATGTTTTTTTGTTAAAAATAATGACGGTTCAATGAGATGTTTCATTGACTATAGAGCATTAAATAACACCACTATTAAGAACAACAATTCTTTGCCTCATATCAATGATTTGTTTGATTAGCTCTAGGGAGATAATTATTTTTTTATGATTGATTTGAGATTGTGGTACCATCAGATGAAATTAAAGTAAACATAAATTCTAAAGACTGCATTTCATTCTAGATATGGCCATTACGAATTTGCAGTTATTCCTTTTCGGTTAACCAATTCACCTGTTGTATTCATGGATCTTATGAATAGAATTTTCCTAGGAGTTCTTAGATAAGTTTCTAGTTGTGTTAATTAATGATATATTGGTTTATTCTAAAAGTAAATAGGAGCATTAATGTCATTTAAGTGTTTTCATTAAAACCATAAAAGAAATGAAACTTTATAGGAAAATCATAAAGTCAGAGTTTTATTTACAACAAATTTATTTCCTTGGTCACATTGTATCAAAAAATTGCATTACTATTGATCCTCCTAAAATATTATTTCGTGAAGAATGGCCAAGCCCCAAAAATATAATAAGGATCCGTATTTTTCTTGGTTTGTCAGGTTATTACCATAGGTTTGTTGATAATTTTTCACAGTTATCTAGTCCAATGAGTAAGTTAACTCAAAACAGTTTTATGTTCATTTGGAAAGAAGAATATGCTGATTGTTTTTACTAATTGAAAATGATATTGGTGAATGGTTCAGTTTTGGAACTTCCTTCCAGAAATGGGGAGTTTTTTATTTATAGTGATGATTTATTGAAAGGGCTTGGATGTGTCCTTATATAGATTGATCAGGTAATTGCATATGCTTCACATTAGTTGAATCATCATGAGTTAATTTACCCTACACATGATTTTGAATTAGCTTATGTTGTTTTTTCTTTTAAAAATTGGAGGTATCATTTGTAAAGAGTAAATATGAAATATATACTAACCACAAAAGTTTTTAGTATATATTCACTCATAAATATTTGAACATGAGACAGAGGAGATGGATGGAATTAATCATAGATGATGATTTCACGATCCTTTACCGTCCGGGAAAAGAAAATAAAGTGGTTGAGGCTTTGATTTGAAAAGGTAATGTATCATTAATCATGCTACGATTGGAATGCTATCCTTTGGTTTTAGATTTGATGAAGTTTGGTATATAAGTTTTTGGTGCATGAAATTCTTCTATTTTGTTTCATGTGTCAATGAAATCATATCTATCAGACAGAATAAAGAAAGCACAGAAAGAAGATAGTCAGTTGTAGAAAAAGGTAGTGTTGGTTTAGAAGGGTAAGTTGCATAATTTTAATGTTGATAATGATTATGTTTTGAGTATTGGGAAAATATTATGTTTGCCTTGTGATTCGTAGTTGAATAATGAGTTCATATGGGAAGCTCATAGTTCTCAATTATCATTTCATCCAGGTATTACTAAGATGTACAGAGATATTCGAGAGTATTACAGGTGGGAAGGAATGAAATTAGATGTTGTTAATTTTACTATGAAGTGTTTGACATGTCAGTAGGTTAAAGAAGAGTAGTAGTTACCAAAATGGATTTATTAGTCTTTACTGGTGCCAGAGTGGAAATGGAAAAATATATCCATGGACTTTATTGTGACATTACCGAAGAAATCTCAATGTAATAAGGCAATCTAGGATATAGTTCATCGATTGACTAAATCTGATCATTTATTTCCTATTCAAGATACTTTTTCTCTAGATCAACTAGCTGGGTTGTATGTTAAAGAGACAGTCAGGTTGCATAGAGTTTTACTCTCCATTATATCTAATCGTGATCCGAGGATTACTTATAACATTGGGAAAGTTCTTCAGAAGTCGTTGGGTTCTAAATTAAATTTTAGTATAGCTTTTCTTCCACAATCAGATGGGTAGTCAGAACGAACAACTCAGACCTTGGAGGATATGCTATGTGCTTGTTCACTGGATTACCAGGGAATATGGGAAGAACATCTTTCTTTGGTTGAATTTTCTTTATAATAACTGTTTTCATTCCAGTATACAGATGGCTCCATTTGAGGCATTACATTGAAAGCACTGTCGAAATCTATCTTTTTGTGATGAAGTAGGTGAATGGAAGTTTATGGGACTAGAATTGGTTGAAGAGATGCCAGAAAATATTTAGTTGATTCAGAAGCACATGAGAATAGCTCAGAATATACAAAAAAGTTACATAGATAACTGGAGGAAGGTTATTTCTTTTGAGGTAGGTGATCTTGACTTTCTCAATGTTTCTCCATGGAATAGTGTGATGTGTTTTGGTATGAAGGGAAATTTGAGTCTGAGGTTCATTAGACCTTATGAAATCTTGGAGGAAGTTGGATCAGTTGTGTACAGAGTGGCTTTACCTCTATGTTTACCCCAGGTACATAATATTTTCCATGTTTCGGTGTTGAGAAAGTATATTACAGATCCATCTCATATTTTGAGTCCAGAGGTAGTTCATTTGGAAGAGAATCTCTCTTATGAAGAAAAACCAGTCCAGAATCGTGATCGTCGAGAGCAAGTTTTTCGGAATAAAGTAATTGACTAGGTAAATGTTTTGTGTAAATATCATATGGTTGAAGAGGAAATGTGGGAATCTGAAAATTCTATGAGGGATAAATACTGCCACTAATTTTGATAAATGAATAAAAATTGTGAGAACACAATTTAAAAAATGGGGGAAGGATGTGAAATCCCAGGTAAATGAAGAATAATGTATTTTCTTACTTATTAATATTTTTGAATTAAATAATAATTTTACTTTATAAGGGTTTCTATGTTTTATAGCGTACCTGATACGCAACAATGGGTTTATTTGAAATCTTACATTGCACACTAATAATATAATATTATTATTTTAAATTGATGTTAACACCTAGACTTTATATTAGACTGAATTAACAAAACTAACAACAATATTATTATAGATTTTTTTTAAATGTATATAATTTTATCCAATAAAATTTAGAGGCTTAAAATGTGAATTAATCAAATTTTAAAAATAATATACATTAAAAGTTATATTTCCTCCTTTTAATGGAGTACCCTCATTATAAATTGTTTTTTCAATTTAATAAATTCTAACTGACCAAATAAAATCATTTCTTTAGAATGGGGACATCAAAATTTACTTTTTGTAAATTTTTGGAATTTTTCTGATAACATTCATTTTTTAATGAATAGTGAAAATATTGTATTTTTATTCAAAACTGAATTTTAATATAATTTATTTATATAGATAGATTATATTTTTTTTATTGTTTTTAATGTTAAATTAGAATATATATTTACCATTTAATCCAATTTTTTTCATTGAAATTTATTTCACTTGGAAATTAAACATAAACAAGTGTCAATCTTGTAATAGTTATTGTTTCTTAAAAACACGCTATTTGTTTTAACAAAGGGAATTATTTTTAAATTAATTAATGCAACTTCTATGTTTTGAATTTGTAAAAATAGAAATAATTTTTGAATTAGGAATATCAAATATATCTTAGTCAGAGTTTTTGGTAGTTTTCTGAAAAACATATATTTTTAATGAATACTGAAACCACATAGTAGTAGTTAAGAAAAGTAACTTATCTATTTAAATAAAATTTTACCCCTTCTATGAATTGAATTTCGAAAATCTAACAAAAATGGTTGTTATTAGTAGGTAAAATTTGGTTCAATGAGATGAAAAATAATTTTTGGTGAATAGTAACTTTTGACTTTTATTTACCGCGGTTAAAAGTAAATAGGGTAATTTAAGGTAAAAAGAATATTATAATAATTCAAAATTACCTTAATAATTTTCCTAACCTTATTATATGAGTAAGGGGAAACCATGGGCATCGTTGGGTCGATTTTGTAACAGCATAGAGCCACTTGTAAATGATAATGACAATTAGATTAATTAATATAAAGTAAAGGAAAAAACGACATAAACAAAAATCTCTTATTAAATTAATTCTTATATGGTGTTGCATAAGTAATATTTTTTACTATTAATATTCATTGGAATGATAAAATAATTTTCTACATCATGGTATTTTTCATAATTTTTAGACATCGAATAAATTAAATTATTTATGACAGAATAATGATGTAGTGTTTACCTCATTAATAAATTATTTAAATAAATAAGATTATAAATATTAAAATAACATCCAAAACCTGTCCAGTTCTTATTGTATTTATTTATTTCGACCCTGAGACATCTTATCTTTGACGCTATTTATTTCTGGAACATTATAAAATGAATATCATTATATAATAAAATAATGTTTTCACACTTTCTTAAAGATCCCCTCCTCCCCCTTATAAAAGGAGACAATTTTTAAACAATTCATCACAAATATCAAGAATTTTTCCTTCTCCAAACTCTACCCAATTATTTTCCCTACGTCCCTCTCTTCCACCTATAATCCTTACCACAGGCCTAATGCATTTCAACAAACTTTTTGGGTTCAAACCAAAGGGATTTTCCCAAATTAAAGGTAACAGTTTCTCTTAACTTCTTTTCTTATATTGTACTTCTCCAAACCCTATACTATTTTTATTAAATTATTCAATATCAAAACTAGTATAATTAATATACTAGGATGATTTTATTTGAATTATTATAACTACAATTACAAAATCCTCCATCTAATGGGTGAAGAACATACTCATTTTGTGGATGGAAAACTAACACCTCACGAAAAGATGATTGTTTGATTATCTCTTACCGCCTACCATGGAGTCCATTAAGATAAAAATATATTTATATATGATATATATTATGTTTATGTTTTCTTTATGTTTTTGTATTTTCTTTTATATCATACCTTTATGGTTTCTATTATGGGTAAATGCGATAATATCATTTGAGTGCCCCTTCAAAGTGATATAACTCATTAATTCTATATGTGAGATGTATAAAGGATGGAGCTAATGATATTATATATGATATTATTATGAAACTATAATATAAATATGTATCATTATTTTTTAATTCCATTAAAATAAGAAATTGAAATGGAATTAGCGTTCATGCTAACGTACGGCTTACCGTCTCCATGAATGGTGCATTTCATTTCTTACCTCAAAATGTCATTTAATATTATAAATAAATAAATACATATATATATATACTGGATATATATGATATATAAGATATCTAAATAATGAATATCATTTTGGATATAATAGAATATAGACAACGTGGACAACTTGTAAATATATGATGTCTATTTTTTACTCAAGTACCAAATATTGACAAAACGACCAATATTAACATAAATGATTACAAAATGGTTATAAAAAAGTAATAATTGATATAAAAGGAATAATAAAATTGAAAAAGTATCTTAGGAAATTATAAATTCAGTTTAGTTTATTATTCATTAGATTAAAGAACGAACGGGTCAAGTCGGACACAAGGTATGGGACTTCATCTCAATCTCCTTTCCTTGAGGCATATTTCCATTAATACACATATTTATTTTATACGGTGTATAAACCCCTTCGACTTTTACTATTATTTCAAAAGGAATCATGTTCTATGAATCGTTTTAATAAATGACAAATAAATTGTTCTTTTTAATGTAAGTGGTGTCAACGACCATTTTCTCCACCACGAGTATTATTTTTTCTTTGGATTCCTCAACAATTTGTAATGTTTTTAAAAGAAAATAAATACCATATACCCTTTTACACAATTTTTTATTTAAAATGGTTTTGATAAATGATTATTTTATGTTAATATATTTTAATGATATTTTTTAATTGAAATGTGGAAATGTTATCATTCCTTTATATTGGTTTTATGTGTTATCATTTTATAATGGTACTTGGACATTTGATGGGCGGTTACATGATAAACCAAATGACAGGTAGTGTTGTGAAAACTAGGATAGTGGTTACGTTATAACCTCTAATGCATTGGGTATGTATGTTGGCCGTATGGCTATTCTATTTAGTGATATGTGTGGAAGTCGACCGTATGGTTATTCCATTTAAGTATGTTTATGTCCCATGTTACCTTTATAAATTATGTGTTCTTTATATGGGTTTTATGGTAATATTTTGGTTAAAAAATGGTACTTAGTGATATTTTATTTAGTGAAGAGTATTTACTACATCATTAATGTGAAAAGTATTACTTATGTTAAAGTATTCATGGTTTACTTTTTATTTTGAAAAACTAAAAGTTTTCCTTCTTTGTGTATCCCTTACTGATCTTTTTATGTTCATAAAATGTTTTTAAAATGTTTTTCACATGAGATAATGTGGAATAGGGTCAAGGATGGGAACAAAATAAAATTCATTTTGTATTAAACATGGAACTAGACTTTACTCTATTTTTAAGTGTTATTGTTTTGTGAAAAAAATTGAAACTGAGTAGAAGTGTATTCTTTATACATTTTTTTTGAAATGTAATTTAATAGTTATGGAAAAAGTTTCTAAAAATATAAACCTAAAAATATCATTAATGTGAATTATTCATTTAATTCATGACTATGTATTTTTTTATGGTTGGGTCCTTATAGCATGCCCATGATGGATATTCAAAATGGGAGGAAGATTTGCTCATTTAAAAGGACACCTGATGATATCTGTGGGGTTCTAACTAGATGATATGATGGATATTCAGAATACCCATTAACTATACATCCAGGTGTGGAAATGATGCACTCAGACCTTCAACATCAGTTTTCTGGCTAGGGATAAAAAATTTGTAGTGTTTTGTCATGAATCCTTACATTCCAACAAGTGTATGTTGAGAATCAGGTTCCAACAGGTTTAACTCAACCTCTTAAGGTTCCATAGATGATGTTGGAAGGTATATCGTTGGACTTTATGATTGGTTTACCACATACATCAATCTGACATGATTCCATCAAGTTGATCATTTACTAGCTCACCATGATGGCCCAATTTAGAGAATTTTTTAAATAGTGTTCAGAAAAGAGATTGGGATGCCAGTATATGAAGGCTAAACATTGACTCCCTAGAGTCCCTCAACAATAGATTCAGATAGAAATTCTCACCTTACATCCTGATTGTGTATTAAATCTCATGAGGAATTTGGGAATCAACTTTATATGAGCACAATGTTTCACACTCAGATGGACTACCAGACTAAGTGGACCATTCAGCTTCAAGGTGGGATGCTACAGGCATGCATTTTAAATTTTTTCCATAGATTGGTGGATCACCTTCAACTGGTGGAGCATTAATAAAAGAATAGGTACCCATCCACCATTAGTATAGAACCATTCGACCATTTGAATGGGATATCCTATAGGTCACTACATTATTGGACTGGTCCGAGAGTGTTGGCACTCATAACCTCAGAGATTTTGTAGGAGCCTATAGAGAAGGTTCTAGACATCCATTAGAATAAGATGACTATATATAGTAGTCAAAAATCATATTTTGACTCGTGGTAGAGGAATTTTTAGTTCTATGATGAAGACAGTGTATTCGTTTGACTATCTACTTAATTCGGAATGTAGAGATTTAGACGCGATGAGAATATATCCAAAATTCTCATTATCCCTTTCGTAATAATAACTAGATCTGGTGATGTGGCATATCGCTTGGCTCTACCCCCATAGTTGGACTAGGTACATGCCATCTTACACGGTTCTTAGTTGAAAATATACATGGATGATTCACTGAACATCATTGACTAGGGAGACTTTTTCTGATTACCTGATGGATATTGAAGAGTGATAGGATAATATCCTTCATGTGTGATTGATTCCTCTAGTGAATGTTTAGTGGGATAACTGGAATCTCTAGGAAAGCACTTTGGGAGTTAGAGGCTTAGATTATTTCTTAGTACCCTAATATTCTTTTTTAGCCTTTTATTTTTATTTCAAGGATATAAATGCCTAATGTGGTGATAATTTAAGAACGTAAAATATCCCTAGTATTTTTATAAATTAATTTGTAAAATTCTAAGACTGTTTGACGAGATGACGTACGATTCCGAGACAAAGTGTGACTAGAATGATTTAATAAAAATGTTATGTTTTTAATAGAACACATGTTCCAAATTTCTATAAAAGTGAAATAACATTTAAATGGTTTAATATTTTTGAAATCCAATGTCACCATTGAGTTTAGAGAATTGGATTTACCCTAGGCGTGATGTAACTATATTCAGTGCGTGTCTTCTACGGAAGAACCTAAATAATGATTATCTGTAAATAAAATGACTTTATTTTTAAAATTCTAATTACTCATAAATGGTAACATTTAGATGAAATATGAGACAACCATTGAGTTTGTAAGGGGTTTCTTCCATAGGCGAGGCCTAACCTTTACCGATTTATAAGAATAATAAAGGATAGTTTTGTTACGTGAACATCATTAAAATATTTTAAGAAATATTTTATTTAACGGTACATGATGATGTAGTGGTGGTTACCATTTTTATTAAGCTTTTTTAGAAATCCAAAGTTATCTAAAAAAACAAGGATCTCTCCTAAGTCAATAATAAGGAGGCTCTTTTGTCTGCAACAACAAATCGTAAGTCAAAACTCAGATAAAGAATTGATGAATCGATGAATGACAACAATACAGATTAATCCTTCATCAATGACTGATCCATAATCTAGTTAGTATGTTATTTCATTGTTATTATTTACCCACTCTTAATATTCAATGACGAATGTGGATGAACCCATTGGTAGGATGATCTATAGTTTTATCATTCTTGTGGGATTAGTTATTTTCCATGTTGAATAAAAAAGATGATATTTGTTTAGAGATTTGATTTGTTTCATCTATGTTCATCAATTCTAACATGAAAAGGTAAATTCTATCATGAAAAAGGCAAAGATCTATTGTTTTTTTGTTCATCATCATTTATCTATTTCCCCTAATTTTTGTGCATTTTTCATTTTTCATGAAATTTTGATAAGGGTTCATTGCTACTTTGATTTTTGGCACAACGATCTAAGACCGATGATTCTACACCACGGAGATGCAACAACAAACACACTACATAATCCACTGAGGCAATATTCTACGAAGTGGAAGGTGATGGATGGAGCATTGGCTCCATCCGGCTTAGGTGGTGTGGAGTGGATGGTCCAAGTGGCATGGTGCGGCAGCCGACCTAGGTGGGGGGAGATCTGGAGGTAGGCCATTTGAAGGGTGGTAGGCATTGGGGACTCAAGCTTCCGGATGGGAGGCCAGTTCATGTGGAGCATGAAGTAGGATGGCCACTAGTTGGAAGGCATGTGACGGGGCGTGATGTATTGGTCTATGGGATGCCATGTGGGAGCCATCGGTGGTGGAGGCTATGAGTGGTGATATGGGATGCGGCCACCAGGGGCCATGTACATGTCATCCAACCCATAACAGTGGGATCCATGGGGAGGGGGATTGGGATGTAGAGGAATCTAGGTTAAACATGATGGAAACATTGACCGAGAGTGAACTGCCAGTCCATACACTGATTGACCGACCAATTTACAACAAGCCACGCACTGAAGGATCCATCAAATATTCAGCATACTGGGATAGAAAGACCGGTCTGCTCCATCACCCCAAAGATCTGGGTCCAATAGTTTATCAAGTCAGACCTAATAGGCCAAGGTAACTAGTCCTATATGAGAGACCAAACAGGGCCCAATGGACTGGGTTGGAACGTGCCTAGTGGTTCAGGTTGTGTTGGTTCTGCCGAACCAGACCCGATCAGGTCAACGTGTCAAGCCATGTCGAACCCAGACAAAACTTATGTTAAACCTTTTCACTAAAATTAGAATAACTTTCAAGAATAAGGTCCATCTGATGATCTATATATAGAATGTGGACCATTACAATGAGTAAATGCTTTTTATATGGATTTTTGGGTTTTTAAAATTTACATGTATAAGTGGAGAGGTTTCGTTGGATTTTTTACTTTGGGGTTTAGTACGATATTATGTCCCCATCACTAGAGAGTAGTCCCCTTTATAGGTCGAGTCCCGGGTAGATTTAAGGTACGCTCCCTTTGGAAAATAGAAATTATATATCAACCTTGATGGAGTTTTGCATAAATTTTTGTGACATCTGTGTGCAGAGAGTTGGTCCTCCATATAGTGGGCTATATCAGTATGGTTTTCAGGAATTTCTAATAAGGATACCCTATGTAATGAGCCTCATCAATAGGAAAGTCGATATTCTCTAAGCAGGATCCCCTACGTTGCAGGCTATTATAGATTTGGTTTTCATTATTCTAAATGAATGTATTCCCTCTCAATATTTCATGATCATTGAAAATTATGTTCAATTTGGAAGGTTTAGAAATTATTGAGAACACTTTACAAGAATCTCTAATGTCATCATGGCTCAAGGAGTGATTTCTCCATAAATTTTCATGCCTCGAGTAGAATCTCATGGATGAATATTTGATTTGACTTACCTCTTTACTAGGAATCTAGTAGTGTATGAGACCATACTTATTGGTATCCATTACGAGTATACTTTTATATTATTATTATATATATTATATCCATATACATGTTTCGATCTGACTATATCTTTGTAGTGGTGTTTTCACTTTCTGTTATTTCTACATGTTATCTTCATTATGATGTTTCCTCCATGTGACTTTTATATGTTTTTTGGGTTACCTGTTGAGTATTTTTACTCTCCCTTTTATGGGATTATCCAGCATGTGTCGTGTGTTGATTAGACTATGAATGCTTTTAAGGAGTCCTAGGTGGACAAGAACTAGGTGCTTCTTAGAGAGATACCTTGAGGTTGATGAGTAATCATGTGGCATTAGATAAAAGTTAATGTACACACCCTTCAGATAGGGTCTTCTACATATGATATTTAAAACCTTGTGCTATATACTCTTTCTTTTTGTGGGCTTATATTCTGGCCGAGTTATACATTATTATACTTTTATTTCCTATTTTACTCTATGGATTGTATATTATAGTATAATTTCATTGTATACACAGTGTTTATAAATTTATGTATTTTGGGTTTGGAGAAGTGTGTGTGTGTGTGTGGTTTCATAGGCAAATATCTTCCAATAGGGGGTTATTCCTACTCTTATCTAGTCACCATCCCCTATACAATTCAATGCGGGCTTGGGGTTGTAATTACACGGGCCCCTTTGGATGGGTCAAGACACTAACTGTATGAGGTGGATGCTTCTTTGATTTCTCTATGACTTCACTCATGACTTGTGGGTGCATTCATGATCGCGTTGTTGGTTTATCCAATAGAAAATAATAATTTTATTCTTATATATTAATTATTAAATTTATTTGTTGATATTACTAAATGAATGATTGACTATGACAAATAATGGAACATGACGGTTGGGAAGCTTATGAGAAATTCTCTGTGTTAATCTTGGTGGGTTATTAAAAATTATTATATTTTTAATTTATTGTGATATTTCAATAGAAATATGACGGGTGAGGATGGATATTTATTGAGGTGATGATGATTAAATGGAATAAGGAGACATGGTTCATCCGGGAAGTGTTGGACCGAGGCATGTGGGGTGATGTTTATCATCATGATGGGACACATGGTCATCTGGTTGTGGAACCATTGAGTTCTTGATTGATGGAATTCAATGATAAATTGAGATATTGTTAACCATCAGGTTGGAAAACAAGGCCACATGGAAATGAGGTGTTCATGGTAATATGGCTTAGGTAACCTGTTAGTGATTTTCACTGACCATGATTCTCTAAGGTGACATTGGGGAACAAATTACACAGAATGAATGAAGTTGATGAGGTGGTAATGAGCTATCATGTAAGAAAGGGCCTACATTAGTCAAGGATTAGGATGTTTTTATCAATCATGGAGTATGTAGGGTCTTTCCATTGATATCCTCATATAGAGTGAGGAGATAATGGGAGATGTTATTGAGACTTCCAGTTGGGGTATAAGGGTTTATAAATTATATTGGGCCATTTCGATGATATTATTTGGGAGGATGTATATATCCATTACATGGGAAATATTCTATCAAGATGACATCTGTAACACACCAGGTAAATAAATAATATGACATTTTCATATTTATCCATATTTGTGAATAAAATATTTATATGACTTTAAAGGGGACGCTATGCTCGATAGCGTACCCAACACGCAACAACGAGTTTCTTGGGAATCTTAGGTTGCACTCTAATAATAACATAATATTATTTTAAATGGCAGTTAACAGGTAGCTGTTGTATTGGCGGGAATGGATAGAAATAACTAAAATAGGATTATATATGTTTTTAAATGTTTTTACTATTATCCAATAAAAGATAAAGGCTTAAAATAAGGAAAGAATTCAATTTTAGGCGTATATGCCATAGTTTTCACTAAAGGTTCACTTATCGCCTTTTGATGGAGAACCGTCATTAAATATAGTTTTGTTCACTCTTATATATCCTTTTCGACCAAATAAAACTCTTCTTTAGAATCGGGACATCAAAATTTACTTTGTGTAAATTTTGGGTATCTTTCCGATAAAGTTCATTTTTTTAATGAATAGTGTAAAATGTTTTATTTTAATTAAAAACCTCTTTTTAATATAATTTATTTATATTATTATATTATCTTTTGAATTGATTTTAAAGTGAAATTAGAATATATTTTTACCATTAAATCCAATAGTGGTCATTGGAATTAATTTCACTTTGAAATCGGACATAAACTAGTGTCAATCTTTTGATACTTATTGTTTCATAAAAACACGCTACTTGTCATGACAGCGGGAATTAATTATTAAATTAATTAATGTGACTTATATGTTTTGAATTTTGTAAAATAGACTTCATTTTTGAATTCGGAATATCAAATATAGCTTAGGGTGAATTTTTGGGATTTTTCTGAAAAACATCAATTTTTGATGAATAGTGACACCACTAAGTGGTACTTATAAAAACTGATTTTTCCGTTTAAATGAAATTTTCCCATCTTTGTGTTTTGAAATTAAAAAATCCGACATACATGGTTTTCATTAAGAAGTAAAATTTGGTTCAATGGGATAAAAATAATTTTTTGGTGAATAGTAACTTATTAAGTTTTTAATCGCGATTAGAGGTAATTAGTGTAGTTTACGTTAAAAATAATGTTTTAATAATATGAAATGAACTTGAAACATGTCCTAAACTCATTGGATGTGTAATGGACGACCCAGACAAGCCATGGGTCATCTTGGGGACCCCATGGAGCCACTTTGAATGGGAAATGACATAAATAACTTTTTATTTAATGTAAAAGTAAAAATGACACAAACATGATATGTTTTACTAAAACAATTTTTATGTGGGGTTATACAAGTCATATTTTTTATTATAAATAGTCATTAGAAATCTAAAAAGATTTCCTACATCATAGTAATTTTTTTTATAAATTTTATACATTAAATAAATTAAATTATTTATGACATCATAGTGATGCAGTGATGACATCATTATCTGACGATTTAAATAAAATGAGATGATAATGTAAACTCTATGACCTAAACATGTCCAAAACATATTGGATGGGTGGATTGCGAACCCTTATCACCATATCCATGAATTATATCAATGTGGGACCTTTTAAAACCGAAACACATTTTCAAATAAAGTAATATTTCTTACTTTCCAAAAGTGCCCCTCCTCTCCTCTTATAAAAGGCCCCCACCTCTACCTCATTTCACACCCTCCTCAAGCCTTTGGCTCGGCCAACCCCTGCCCATTTACTCTCTCCACATCCCTCGCCTAATCCTAGAGGATTCCCTTTGGGCATAATCCTTTCAAAGGAAGCCTTTAGGTTCAAATCAAAAGGAGTTACACTTTTAAAGGTAATTCAATCTCTCATGTTCATTTGTTTTATTTTGCTTCTCCAACCCCCTAAACTCTTTTTATTTACTTATTTTGTAACAAAACCAGTATCTTAAACATACTAGGATGTTTTTATAAGATTTATTCTTGCTACACTCTCACACAAATACATCAAATGGTTAAAGAACATACGGTTTCCGTGGATGGCGAAATTCTGCCTCCCGAAACAATGATTCTTCAATACTCATTTAACACCTTCAAATGTGGCCATTATGATGTCAATATTTTTATATATGATATATAATATGTTTAATTTTTCCTTAAGCTTCTGTTTTTTTTCATTTTGGGCATACCTTTACGGTTTCCATTGTGGGTAAACGCGGTATCTTCATTTAAGGAAGTGCGGACTACCGCCCCCTCAAAGTGATTTGATTCGTTAAATACCATATGTGGGATGTAATAAGGATGGAACTATGATATTATATATGATAATATACTGGAATTATAATATACCTTTATATCATTATGATTCCATTCTATAAAATACGAAATAGAAATGAAAGTAGCGTTCATGCGTACGTACAGCTTACCGTCTCTATGAACAGTGTGTTTCATTTCTTACCTCTAAATGATTATGTAATGTTGTAAATGCATGAATGTACTGGATATATATGACATATATGATATCTACATCATGAATACAATTATGGATAGAATAAACATTTGGCCACACGAACAACATGTAATTGTAAGTAGTCCACTTTCGACATAAGAACCAGATATCGGCAAAAAAAATATTATTAACTTAAATGATTACATAATGTTTATGACATGGTAATAAGTGATATAAAAGGAATAATGAACTTGAAAAAGGTTCTTAAGGAAGTAGAAATTAAATCAAGTCTATTATTCAGGAGATTAAAGAACGATCGAGTCAATTCGGACCCGAGGTAAGGGATCCTACTCCTCTCTTTCTTTTTAAATAAACTCTTTTATGTAATTCCTTATAATATCATCTTTCTTGTTATTGGGATTTTCATTTATATCACTCTTACTTTAATTTTTATGTTCATATGATGAGAGACCCTATTCTCTCTCATCAATCCATTTTGAAGTTTCGAGTGCCGCCGTTAGGCTGCTGAATTTTCGTAAGAGATCTAAACTCTCTCTTTCTCTTTAAGTACTCCCCTTTATGTCACATCTTTTAAGCTCCTATTTGTTATGATGGGGGGTGTTATTTAATATTCCTCTTGCTGTACATTTTTTTGTAATGTGATGAGATACCCTATTTGATCTCATCAATCCATTTTTGGAAGTTTTATGTGGCGTCGTTAGGCTGCCGAGTTTTCGTAAGGGATTTTTCATCTCATATTTATTCCCGTGAGATTTATGCTACATTTGCCACAATTTCCTTTGAGTGGTGTATGTACCGAAATTATTCTACTATTTTTGTAATATAATTTACTTTTATGAGTATTTACATCAATGATTTATTGTCCTTCTTTCATGGGGTGTATGTTTTTAAAGAAACCCAAGTCGGTAAGGGAACCTTTCAGACTCCTTTTTTTTAAAAAACTTCTTGTGTTGGGTATTTTAATTTACATATTGTAATGTTGGGATATTTTCTCATATATCCTTATTGATGTAAATTATATGTCCAGGTTATGAGAAACACATTTTTATCTCTCATCAACTCATTTTTATGTGATGCCGTTAGGCTGTCAAGGGAACTTCTTAACCCAATTTCGTTTTCTTTGGGTTCAACATATTGTTATTGAATATGTAATCCTTTGAATATGTGTGAATGACCTTTGATTATTTTACACTTAATATCTTCTTATATTTGGTGTATTCATTTGTCACACATAATTATGTAATTGATTTATCCTTAAACCGAGGATATCTCCTTTGTATGGGACTTCGTCTAAATATCCTTTCATTGAGGCATATTTCGTTTTATACACAACTTTCTTTTATACGGTGTATAAACTCCTTTGAATTTAACTTTTATACAAAAGAAATATTTTTCTATGAAGCGTTTTACTATGTGACAAAAAGGAATGTTTTTATAACGTACGCGGTGACAACGACCTTTTCCGCCGCCGCGAGTATTATTTGGTCTTTGGCTTCCTCAAAAATCCGTAATGTTTTTAAAATTAAATAAATACCATATAATCTTTTATGTATTTTGGTATTGAAAATGGTTTTGATAAAGGATTATATTATGATATATTGTGATTGAAATGTGGTAATGTTATCATTCCTTTATATTGGTTTTATGTTTTATGATTTTATATTGGTACTTGGACATTTGACGGGTGGTTACGTGATAAACCATATGACGAGTGGTGCCGTGAATACCAGGACGGGTGGATACGTCATAACCTCCAATGCATTGGGAATGGAAGTCGTCCATATGGCTATTCCATTAAGTATATATGGAAGTTGGCTGAATGGATATTCCATTAAGTGATATGTGTGGAAGTCGACCGTATGGTTATTACACTTAAGTATGTTTATGTCCCAAGTTACCTTTATATGTTATGTGTTCTTTATATGCGTTTTATGGTAAACTTTTGGTTACAAAAGGGTAAGTAATGAACTTTTATTCAGCGAAGAGTTTTTACTAATTCGAAGAGGTGAAACGTATTACTTTGATAAAGAATACATGGTTTACTTGTTGTTTTGAAAAACTAACAGTTTTCATTCTTTGTGTATCCCTTACTGAGATTTTTATGCTCATCCCAAGTTTTTGAAATGTTTTTCACAGGACTTAGCGTGTAATAGGGTCAAGGATGGGATCAAGGGAAAGTCATGCTACCTAAAACAAGGAACTATACATGTTTCTTTTTAAGTGTTTTTATTTTATGGAAATTTTGTAGAAGAGACTACTTTGTAATCTTTAGAGATGTAATGGTTATGTCCCAATTCTCTAAAACTCTAAACCTGAAAAGATCCTCAATGTGAATTACTCATTTAATTCAATACGAAGTAAGGATTAAGGCTAGGGCCTTATAGTTGGTATCAAAGGTCAGTTTAGATAACATTCAATGTTAGGGTATTCCTTAAGCATAAGAGAAATTACCATAATGGATAGGATTTAAAAAAGAGTCCTAGTTTTAGATAAAGTGAATGAGTAAGTATAACTTAGTGTTTACCTTCCTCATTAGTACATGATGGTTTTTTTTGATATACTCACACTGACATTTCTGTTTTTAGTGAATGTATGGATCTAGTAGGCACTATAGAGACAACAGGTTTGAAGGAAACTGTGGTGGTTCTATGATTACGATACTGGATAAAATGGGGGATTCAATGAGGAAACTCGTGGTTGTTCTAAACCAACTATCAAGGAGTCATGATCAACCACTTTATCCTTGGTATGTTCTGTAATGCATCATGTACGAGATGACCAATCGATGTGGAAGTTCAGGTAATAATTATAGAGGTAACAATTAGAGTTTATATGATCCTTACTTTTGAGTTAATTATGGGTTACTATATGTTATGATTGAAGTGAAAGGCATGAGATAAAATTGAGGTTAAATTATGTTGTGGTTATTTTTGATGATTTTATCCCTTTTTGGGGAATGATTTGAGAGTTATATAGTTTTGGAAAAAGGACAACACGTAGACCGTGTGACTACTCGTCGCGTCAGATAAAGCTGTAGGAATCGAACCCACAATCAAAGTGCAACTGGTATTTATCGCCTACCACTGGACTACGTGAAGTCCCTGGTTAGTTTGACTGATTCTTTTTAGTCATATGATTTTATGAATTAAGAGTAAGTTGATTTTGGGTTATTTATGGAAATGATTAACCTATCATGGATGATATGTGATTAGGTTAATTACTTTTCAATACGAGACTTTAGGAGCAACTGATGTTGTTTGGAGATAAATTTTACAATTTAACTTGGAAGACTATGTGACTAAATCCTTCAAATATTTGGGTTTCAACCTTAGTATGGTTTCTTTGATTAATTTTATGGACAAATTGTTTATCAGATGGTCCTCATTGAACTTTGGGTTTTTTTGGACAAATTTTGGAGATTAAGCATAGATTTTCTTTTTATAAAGGGTTATCCTTTTCTAGATTATCTGATCTTGTACTAGCCTTTTTGGTTTTGATTTTTTTTAAAGTCTAAAGACACGGGATGTATATAGTTCTCTTTTGTGGATTAGGTGATTCTCTAGAATTTGATTATTTTACTCTTAATGGGAACAAGTCTTCTTAAATACTCGTCTTTTGGAGAAAATGTGATTTTGTGAAAGGAATCTAATAAAAGTTGAAAGTCAACATGATAAGTGATTATGTTTCCTTATGAATAAATTCCTCAATAAAAAGTAACTTAAAACAAAAATGTTGTCTATTAACTTTTCCTACTGGGGAATCAAATACCGTTTAACCCATCACAGGTTTGTGATTTTCTCGTTGTTATCTTTCTCCTAAACATGTTTTCTATCACTCTCCATCAGAACATGACCCTATGTTTTCTCTTCCATGACAATGGTTTTCTACATGGAATCCTAGTATGGGTTATCACGGGTGACCTCTGTTCTTATCTTTCTTTATTTTAAAGTGATTGTTTTACCGACTCTTGTTCTGATGTGGGACTTTCAAGGATGTTTCCAAGCTCAATTTTAAAAATTGAGAGGACGTAATTCCCAAAAGGGGGGAAGGATGTAACACCCCAGGTAAATAAATAATATGAAATTTTCATATTTATCCTTATTTGTGAATAAAATATTCATATGACTTTATAGGGGACGCTATGCTCGATGGCGTACCCAACACACAACAATGAGTTTTTTGGGAATCTTACGTTGCACTCTAATAATAAAATAATATTGTTTTAAATGGCAGTTAACAGGTAGCCGTTGTATTGGCTGGAATGGATAGAAATTACCAAAATATGATTATATATGTTTTTAAATGTTTTTACTATTATCCAATAAAAGATAAAGGCTTAAAATATGGAAAGAATTCAATTTTAGGCGTATATGCCCTAGTTTTCACTAAAGGTTCACTTATCGCCTTTTGATGGTGAAGCGTCATTAAATATAGTTTTGTTCACTCTTATACATCCTTTTGGACCAAATAAAACTCTTCTTTAGAATTGGGACATCAAAATTTACTTTGTGTAAATTTTTGGTATCTTTCCGATAAAGTTCATTTTTTTAATGAATAGTGTTAAATGTTGTATTTTAATTCAAAACCTCTTTTTAATCTAATTTATTTATATGATTAGATTATCTTTTGAATTGGTTTTAAATTGAAATTAGAATATATTTTTACCATTAAATCCAATATTTTACGTTGGAATAAATTTCACTTTGAAATCGTACTTAAACTAGTGTCAATCTTTTGATACTTATTGTTTCATAAAAACACGCTATTTGTCATGACAGCAGGAATTAATTATTAAATTAATTAATGTGACTTATTTGTTTTAAATTTTAAAAAATATACTTCATTTTTGAATTCGGAATATCAAATATAGCTTAGGGTGAATTTTTGGGATTTTTCTAAAAAACGTCAATTTTTGATGAATAGTGACACCACTAAGTGCTACTTATAAAAACTGATTTTTCCGTTTAAATGAAATTTTGCCATCTTTGTGTTTTGAATTTAAAAAATCCTACATAAATGGTTTTCATTAAGATGTAAAATTTGGTTCAATGGGATAAAAATAATTTTTTGGTGAATAGTAACTTATTATGTTTTTAATCGCGATTAGAGGTAATTAGTGTAGTTTAAGGTAAAAATAATGTTTTAATAATATGAAATGAACTTTAAAAATGTCATAACCTAATTGGATGTGTAATGTCCTACCAAGAAAAGCCATGGGTCATCTTTGAAAACCCATGGAGCCACTTTTTTTGGGAAATGACATAAATAACTTTTTATTTAATGTAAAAGTAAAAATGACACAAACATGATATGTTTTACTAAAACAATTTTTAAGTGGGGTTATTCAAGTAATATTATTTTATTATAAATAGTCATTGGAAATATAAAAAGATTTCCTACATCATAGTAATTGTTTTATAATTTTTAGACATTAAATAAATTAAATTATTTATGACATCATAATGATGCAGCGATGACATCATTATCTGACGATTTAAATAAAATGAGAAGATAATGTAAACTCTATGACCTAAAAATGTCCAAAACTTATTGGATGGGTGGATTTAGAACCCTTATCACCTTATCCACAAATTATATCAATGCGGGACCTTTTAAAACCGAAACACATTTTCAAATAAAGTAATATTTCTTACATTCCAGAAGTGTGCCTCCTCTCCTCTTATAAACGACCCCCACCTCTACCTCATTTCACACCCTCCTCAAGCATTTGGTTCGGCCAACCCCTGCCCATTTACTCTCTCCACATCCCTCTACTCATCCTAGAGGATTCCCTTTGGGTAGAATCCTTTCAAAGGAAGCCTTTAGGCTCAAATCAAAAGGAGTTACACTTTTAAAGGTAATTCGTTCTCTCATGTTCATTTGTTTTATTTTGCTTCTCCAACCCCCTAAACTCTTTTTATTTACTTCTTTTGTAACACCAAAATTATCTTAAATATACTAGGATGTTTTTATAAGATTTATTCTAGCTACACTCTCACAATACTACATCAAATGGTTAATGAACATATGGTTTCTGTGGATGGAGAAATTCTGCCTCCCGAAACGATGATTGTTCAATACTCATTTAACACCTTCAATGCTGGCCATTATGATGTCACTATTTTTATATATGATATATAATATGATTATGTTTTCCTTAAGATTATTTTTTTTTATTTTGGGCATACCATTATGGTTTCAATTTTGGGTAAACACGATATCTTTATTTAAGGAAGTGCGGACTACCGCCCCCTCAAAGTGATTTGATTCGTTAAATACCATATGTGGGACGTATAAAGTATGTAACTATGATTTAATATATTATATTATACTGGAATTATAATATTCCTTTATATCATTATGATTCCATTATATAAAATACGAAATAGAAATGAAATTAGCGTTCATGCGTACGTAGGGCTTACCGTCTCCATGAACGGTGCATTTCATTTCATACCTCTAAATGATTATGTAATGTTATAAATGCATGAATGTACTGGATATATATTACATATATGATATATACATCATGAATACAATTCTGGATATAATAAACATTTGGCCACACGAACAACATGTAATTGTAAGAAATCCACTTTCGACTTAAGAACCAAATATCGGCAAAATAAATATTATTAACATAAATGATTACATAATGTTTATGACATGGTAATAAGTGATATAAAAGGAATAATGAACTTGAAAAAGGTTCTTAAGGAAGTAGAAATTAAATCATGTTCATTATTCAGGAGATTAAAGAACGATCGAGTCAAGTCGGACCCGAGGTAAGGGATCCTACACCTCTCTTTCTTTTTAAGTACACTCTTTCATGTCATTCCTTCTAAGATAATATTTCTTGTTATTGGGATGTTCTTTTATATTGATATTACTGTAATTTTTATGTTCATATGATGAGGGACCCTATTCTCTCTCATCAATCCATTTTGGAAGTTTTGAGTGCCGCCGTTAGGCTGCTGAATTTTCGTAAGAGATCTAACCTCACTCTTTCTCTTTAAGTACTCCCCTTTATGTCACTTATTTTAAGCTCCTATTTGTTATGATAGGGGATGTTCTTTCATATTCCTATTGCTGTACATTTTGTTTTAATGTTATGAGATACCCTATTTGATCTCATCAATCCATTTTTGGAAGTTTTAGGTGGCGCCGTTAGGCTGCCGAGTTTTCGTAAGGGATTTTTCATCTCACATTTATTCCCGTGAGATTTATGCTACATTTGCCGCAATTTCCTTTGAGTGGTGTAGATACTGCCATTGTTCTACTATTTGTGTAATATACTTTCCTTTTTGAGTATTTACATCAATGATTTATTGTCCTTCTTTCATGGGGTGCATGTTTTGAAAGATACCCAAGTCGGTAAGGGATCCTTTCACACTCCTTTATTTAAAAAGACTTATTTTGTTGGGTATTTTAATTTACATATTGTTATGTTGGGATATGTTCTCATATATCCTTATTGATGTAAATTTTATATCCAAGTGATGAGATACACTTTTTTATCTCTCATCAACTCATTTTGATGTGATTTCGTTAGGCTGTCAAGGGACCTTCTTAACCCAATTTCGATTTCTGTGGGTTCAACATGTAGTTATTGAATAAGTCATTCTTTGAATATGTGTGAATGACCATTGATTATTTTATACTTAATATCCACATATATTTGGTGTATTCATTTGTCACACATAATTATGTAATTGATTTATCCTTAAACCAAGGATATCGTCATTCTATGGGACTTCGTCTCAATATCCTTTCATTGAGGCATATTTCGTTTTATACACAACTTTCTTTTATACGGTGTATAAACCCCTTTGACTTTTACTTTAGTACAAAATAAATCTTTTTCTACGAAGAGTTTTACTAGATGAAAAAAAGGAATGTTTTTTTAACGTACGCGGTGACAATGACCTTTTCCGCCGCCGCGAGTATTATTTGGTCTTTGGGTTCCTCAACAAGCCGTAATGTTTATAAAATGAAATAAATACCATATAATCTTTTATGTATATTGGTTTTGAAAATGTTTTTCATAAAGGATTCTATTATGATATATTGTGATTGAAATGTGGAAATGTTATCATTCCTTTATATTGGTTTTATGTTTTATGATTTTATATTGGTACTTGGACATTTGATGGGTGGTTACGTGATAAACCATATGACGGGTGGTGCCGTGAATACAAGGATGGGTGGTTACGTTATAACCCCCAATGCATTGGGTATGGAAGTCAGCCGTATGGCTATTCCATTAAGTATGTATGGAAGTTGGCCGAATGGCTATTCCATTAAGTGATATGTGTGGAAGTCGACCGTATGGTTATTCCACTTAAGTATGTTTATGCCCCAAGTTACCTTTATATGTTATGTGTTCTTTATATGGGTTTTATGGTAATCTTTTGGTTACAAAAGGGTATGTAATGAACTTTTATTCAGATAAGAGTTTTTACTACTTCGAAGATTTAAAAAGTATTACTTTGATAAAGTATACTTGGTTTACTTGTTGTTTTGAAAAACTAACAGTTTTCATTCTTTGTGTATCCCTTACTGAGCTTTTTATGCTCATCCCAAGTTTTTTAAATGTTTTTCACAGGACATAGCATTGAATAGGGTCAAGGATGGGATCAAGGGAATGTCATGCTACCTAAAACATGGAACTATACATGTTTATTTTTAAGTATTTTTATTTTGTGGAAATTTAGTAGAAGCGACTACTTTGTAATCTTTAGAGATGTAATAGTTATGTCCTAATTCTCTAAAACTCTAAACCTGAAAAGATTCTCAATGTGAATTACTCATTTAATTCAATATTAAGTAAGGTTTAAGGATAGGGTCTTATAACAGCGCATACTATTTAGAAGACAAATTTTGATTTTCCTCAATCATCAAGAATCAAGATGATGATGATTTTCATAGCTGAGGTCTGAGAGAACATGTATTTTTTTGGATTCCCCTCGTGAATCCGATAATTTAATTCTGAAATGGTATCTATCAGTTGGAATGAGGTGGTGGTGATAACTTAATAAGAGGTTCATGATGGATCTCTATCTTGTTTCATGTCAACGTACTCCTTGGGTGTTATGTGAAGGATATTTTACACTATAGTAATATAAAAATAGACATGTCATTATATTAGAAATATATTTCAAGGGGAATATTGAATACTGGTGATTTTTAAAGTATTTTGTCTATATATTTTATTCATGAGATTCAATTTTAATTATATTTAGAACACATGATTTATCACTTATATAAGATTAGAACTTCTTCATGGTGGCCTACTGAGATTTATTCTCACACACTACATGGGCCCTTAAGAAAATGTGTAAACATTATTATTTTGTGATCATGTAATGATTAGGGATTAGGATATAGTCATTGGTGATCATATCACACTACATAGAAGTGTATGGATGACATTGGACCCTGGAGGTTCTTGCATCAGCTGTAGTTTCTTTATTAGTTTCATTTTTATCAGCATTCCTTAAATATAATCCTGACATAGGACACAAGTGACCTACAATATTTATTTTCATGAATTACGTGACTTTAATTAATATTCAACAAATGGTATCATGTGGTGATTCATTTGGTAAATTTAATGATTGAGCTTCATCTAATATACTATTTTTTCTTTGATGTGATTCCTCTATTGCGAGATACAGGTACTATTGTTTATAATCATTATTTGAATGCTATAAATATCTATAAAACATAATTTTTATCTCTAAATGATGGAATATTATATCCAATATCACCCTTTTACACCATTTTTTCTAGTTGGAAGCATTTCGAATATATAAAGACAAACCTAATTCCAAGTGGAAAACTATCGATGAGAACTTTTTGAGGGGGAAAGAAGGACATGAAACAACATTACATCCCACCAATAAATTGTTTCCAGAAAATATTAATCATCAAATTCTAGTAACAATTAATAATAATATATAATTATATCCATGACATAAGATATATGTTCTGAGAGGTATAAATAAATATATCCGTATGTAAGAATTGGTAACATATTGATTTCCACAAAATTGATAGATATTAAAATTTACAACCATTTATTCATAATATTCATGGATATATATTTCTTGGATGTTTCTAGAGACATACCTTCCACTACAACATTTCAAATACACATTTAAAAATATAGTATTGACAAAATTATGATAATACCCAATGTATGATAACCAAAATATAATATGAATATGAAATACCGTTATTATGATGTGTTTCTTAGTGAAATCATTATTTTAAAAATTGATAATTTAATTTCAGATATATCATTATTACCTAATCCTATAACTCCTCAGGTCAATATTAGGATATATAATATTGGGTCATCTCATATTCAATAACCTTATTTGTTAAAATAATGAATCATTCATAATTAGTTTTAATGAGAAAGTAAAAAACAAAAATAATATCCCACAAGTGTTATTATCATGGTGTATAGTCTTACACCCATTAAACGTGCACTAGAGTATATTTGGACTTTATTCTCAAATAAATTATATTCAAATGATTATTCTATGGTTTCTAAATTTATAAATCTTATCAACTTTCCAGTTTATATGAAGGGATGTATGTTCTTGGTGAACAACAAGATTTATTTTATTTTATAAATTAATCATGTTACCCTACAATGAAGCTATACTGTTATAGTAATCCTTATGTGTTAACCAATTTCCTCTTATCCAAATTTCTAAAATATAAAAAATTACATTAAAAATGTAATGTGTTATCGATTACATAGATAATATTTTCAAAGTTATATTATAAATTTTTTATGATGAATACACATGCAACCAGTAATTCTCAATATTGTTTTGATTACGCAATACAATCATTACCTTTTATGAGTAATGTTTTATTAAAAAAATTGATTTTTAAAAGAAAAATGTGTTTTTTATATTCAATTTTGTTTAGAAAATGAGTTCAAAATATTTTTTCAAGAATATTTTGATAAAAACATGCTCCTCCTTCTAGATTACACACAGCCCGCACTCCTGATCCTCTTGTGGGTTGGCTTCACAGCCTTCCTTTTGGGTGCAGTTGACCCTCAGTTCCCACATGTGCTTGACGTATAGGTACTCGTCTGGCCTCCTTGGTTGGGCCATATTTTTTATTTAATTCCTTACATGCTTAAAAACCATGTGTACAAGAGTTCTTAGACACCTTCCTCTTATTCATCCCATGCATGTGCAATGCACTTACGAGGTTCCATAATAATCCATTTCTCCCATCTTCTTCATCTTCAAACATGAGCCTCCATTTCGTTTTGGAATAAAAAATCCAATATCATCAAAATTCGTTTAATCCAATAATATATGATGCATGGATCATTTCTTATTTCCTGATAAATTTAAAAAAATTTCATGGCCTTCATGTTGTAAAGGATGCGTTCTTTATTAACGCATATCTTGGACGTTAACGTTCATCTCAATCAATCATTTGACTTTATTCACAACCTTCATCAAATTAGAATACATTGGATGGATCTTCTTTCACCACATATAATTGTGTATTTCATAGTATTCTTCATGATGGTGTAATTAAGAATCACTTTGATACAAGTATTTGGAACTTTGGATAAGCTCAACAATAATCGAAATTCAATATGGAGAATTTCCAAGAATGACGCCCAATGTCAAAGGGTGATTATCCAAATATCAATGGAATTTTCATTCAAACAACTTCCCCTCTTCAATCATCACCACCACCACTTTTCCATACACATATTTACACTTGACACCTTACTGAAAACTGATTATCAACAAATTCAACATCGTGCTCAAAAGTATATGTATATATATCTATCATAAAATAGTTGATACTATTTATACTTGTAAATTTAACATATAGTTTATAATGGTATTATATATCATGTATTGTTTATGATTGTTTTTTCATGATGAATATTTTATAAAACATTAAAATCTTGTTCTTGTTTGTAACTCATGCTAAAAATAGTGTCATTTATAACAATATAAAAACTAACTATTGTGTTTCCTTTATGATATCAAGTATAATTTTATTCTTTTATATTCCCAAGGTGTTTCATTATCCCCTAAATTAATAACATGTGTCTTTACAATTATAAAAATATATTTTAAATCAAATGTTGGACATTTGAAATCACTTTTTTTGTGAACCCAAATAATAAAAATTATTAATAAAACATATGCTTAAATCAAGTGAATGTGAAGTATGTTGGTAATCTATAGTAACACTTACTTGGTTTCCAAATAGTAGAACATGGGTTTTTTGTAAATATTTATACATGGATGAAAAAAATATAGACCTAAAAAGGATATAGAGTTGTAGGTAAAATTAATCACTACAATGAGAATGATCGAAAAAGATAACATTCAAAAAACCATATTTCATTATGGTGTGAACAAGTTCGTTGGTATCAACATATGGGATGGTAATATGATTTTTTTACCAAGATACTTTTAATATTGTTTTGGAATTACCTTACCATCTATACATATAGAATGTATAAATATATATACTTGATGGATAAAATATCATCATATTCATAATTTCCTCAACAATAAAATAATTTACACTAATCTGTTAGTATTCAAGCCAAAATTTTCATATCTGGATAACAAAAATCAACTTTGAAAAACCACATAACCAGATGATTTATAATGAAAATATTCATTCTTTCTATAGAAATTAAAAACTCATAATTTTTCTCACATTGTAATATCATTTCCAAAATGGATAACCCTTCTTATGGTTTATTAATCTCATAAAATCAATTATCAAACCAAAAAACGAAAAATAATTCATTTCATGACTTAAACACATACATATCAAATAACCTCCACAACTTAATCATTATATATCATTTTAAACTCAAATTGTATATCACACATTTTATGTTAAATGAGAAAATTTGAATATATCATTTCAAGATAACATTAATCACTAATTCACAAAATAAATCTTCAATCTCATGGTTATCTATTTGATAAAACCTATGTTCCCATAATTACCTCAATAACCAAGATCTTATAAACCCAAAAAAAAATTCCTTAAAAACTACGTCAAAAAATATTTAAATGCATAACAAACATTAACTAAAGATACATATACTAAAATGATATTAATAAATTTGAAATTTCATCATATAAACGAAAAATAATGTTTCTTATATTTTCGTATTTTCATTATCTTTAATTTTATATAGTTATGAAGGTATCCATGACTCATAAGACAAAATAACTTGAAAAAACCAGAATATCCAAGTTTATCTAAATAGACAATTGATACCAACTATAACATCTTAGAACCCAAACTCTTAGATTTAGTTATGAAATTTTAATCTTTATATATCCATTTTTATTACAATAATGGTGACCTGATTTTTTGACACAATCTATTAAACATAAAAATAAAAAGTATGCTCTAATAAATCTATGATTATTTTTTTGGTTTAATTTTATAGATATTTAGGTACTCCTATATGACATTAAATGATCATATTCCTCACAAAACCTAGACTTTCTTTATCACATTAATACCTCAATAGCCATATTAAATCTATTTTAGTCATAACATGTTCAACCTCATTCTTAATAAACTATATAAAATGAAACTTAATAATGGTGATCTCAAATTATATATAGGTGAAAAAATAAGAATTAAAAAAATGAATGTCAACAGAGAGATGAAAAATAGCATAAGGTTATAATGAAATATTTAATTTTTATGAGAATAAAATATTATTGTTCATAACAATCAACATCTGGATAATTGAACTCAAAAACAAGTCATAATATATTAGAAAAGATGATAGTAATAATATTCGATAATGATGAATCTTGTGATATCAGTCTTGTTCAAATGAAACATAATAAACCCATAAAAAAAATAGATAAAACCTTTTAGTATCCTGGAAAATCATTTGAAAAACCCTTACACAATCCTTATAAATTGTAATAACCATATAGAAAAAATTGAATATAATTATCTGGAGAAAAAAATAATTACCCAATTCATTAAATTACAATTTGGATTCACCCATCATATAATCTATAATGGGTTCACACAACACATACTTGCACCCATAATTTAAAATTATAAAAAATGATTTATTAATAAAGAATAAGGAGAATTAATTTAATCATAAATACCTAAAATTATAAGAAACTAGGTTTTCAATATTGTATAAACCCCATCATAACAATTTTTAATGATTTAATATGTCGAATTTGAATGCCATTTGAGTTCATAGAGGTTTTTTAGTGTATAGGGAATGTTCAGATCCCAGATCCCAAACTGCTCGGTTGAAAATGGCCATGTTCATGTTTAGTATAAACAATGTGGGTTAAGACAGAAGTTTTAACAATCCATGTGAGGCCTAGGTATATAGAAGGTAAATGTAATATTTTTTGAGATACATTGTTCAATTTGGGATGCATCTCCATGCCATAACCTATTCAAATTTTAATAGAGGTGTCTTCCATAGTCTCTGCACATTTAATCAAACTATGTGGGGAAATTGTATAGGTTCCAATATCCAATAGCTAACCATACATGGTTTACTGACAGTACGATAAACCATTAAAACCATCTATTTTAGAGAAACTATATAATTTTAAAATAAATATAATATATTCTAAACCTATGTAATCATTTACATTCTCTCAGTAGAAAAGTCTCATTTTAATATATTCCATTGATGCCTAAACTAGGATTTTAGGTATTATCGTTCTCTGTTCTCTGATTCAAGTGTGTAAAATATCATTGGATCTTCATCAGTTATTAAATTATTTATTTATATGTACATCATTTTCCTTGATATTGGTGACTCAATTTAGGTGAATGCTGATTTTCCCTATTTCTAGGTTCATAATCTATTATTAATTTTTCTCATGTTATTAGACAAATTATGAGTTTATTCTAGACTATAAATACACGTATAATCTAATTTAGATGGTATAAACATTTTCCATGTTTCTTATTGATTTATTATTCTACATACCAATTTGATTCCTGCCAAATGTTATGTTGTGACCCCGTAAAAAAATTGATTAATTCAATTTTATGTAATTGGACATTTTAGGTATTCACATAGGTTCCCTTGAGATGTATTTTTGTTGTTTCTAAATCTAGGTCCTCCCATGGGGTGTGTCATGTGAATTTACCTTGTTTAGGTCATATTAATTTATACATGGGGTGAGTTAATGTTTTCATAGAAAAAGTTATCCCTTTAATAAATGGATTGTTTAAATGTGATGTTTATGTGATGGGTTTCCTTCTATTGCATGTGATAAACTGTTGATGTAGACTCTTTTAATGATTTAATTGTGAATTGTTAGGTTAATATAGATGAAAGGGCCATTGTTTACTCGTGAATGTGAAATGTTCTATGTGGTTGAGTTTACTCATGATGTGTAATTAAATGTTAAATGGATACATTAGTCGGTATACGAACGGTGTGTAATGATGAATGATTTTTCAAATTCTTGGATGTTGTTCATTATATATTTATGAATATGTAGAGACTATCGATGGAATATTCTTTTTGGTAGTTAATTAATTAGAATTACTTCGGATATACTACCATTGGATCTGACTTGCATGGAATCACATAGGACAGTTTTGATATGAAATGATGTTAGGACTCCAACTGATGGACAACTGAGTTTCCATCAAGACACTCAAGGGTCTTGAGGAGGAATCCACGGTCATGAAAACATTGGATCTATCCCTTCATAGTTTGATAGATTGATTATGTGATGATTTTGTGAGAATTTTTGTATTCTTGGTTGAAAAACTCTCTTGGGTATGTTCTAACTCCTTTTATTATAGGAAAATCCCATGGTTGGTATGGTTCTAATATTTATACAGTGAGTTCATGGTTATTACTACCTTTTTATTTATATTTCCATTTTTGGATCCTAAAACATATTTATAGGGATACTTGAGAGGCTTCAAAATAATACATTCTTAGTAATGGACATCGCATGGACAATTTAAATTTACAATTTGCTTACCTTTTTAACATTAAAACTACTAATCTGGTTATATTGGATGTCCTATAATTGTATAGATATTTGGATGGTTATATACTGGTATTTTATCTCACACATTGTTCAGTCCAGTGGTGGGTACCCAAATATAAAATATAAAAGTTGTTAGATATAGGGGAAATCAGCCATAGTTTGAGATTAGATTTTGCACCATACTTAAGAGCAGGGGAGAAAGGAACTGAGATGTGCTTTGAGATTCTATTTGGGGATAACAAGATTTTGGATTTTGGTATTTGAATACATTTATTATAATGTAATTATGTGTATCTATTTTATCTTATTTAAAGATACAAGAATCATAATCATTATATACGAAAAAATTCATGATTTTTTGAGAATTCCATTCATGATTATTTTAAAATTTATACTTGTTATACTGATTTTAATTTTTGACTGTAATTACTATTATGATGTGTTCTATTCAAGTAATTAATTAATTTTCTCCCCACTACACATCCAAGTCCATCCCTACTAGTTTACAACCTATGGCATTAAGGAAAATGCGCTTGATGCCATGTTACCCATCATGCTTAGGGCATGTTTATGTGGTCTCCAGGTCAGGACGTTAGAATGTGTTATCATACCATATTTTCTAATTTTTTTCCCGATTTTTGTATAATATAAAAGGATTTCAATAAATTTTAATTTATAAAGGATATGTGAATTCGAATAGTTATCCCACATACAGGAAATCCCAAAATTTCCTCAAATTAAAACCATTTTTTCCTTATTTACACTATTATTGTTGATTTGATTCGATTGTTCAGTGTCACACATGAATTATGATGTTACTATTAATATAGTTTTTTGTTATATTAAATTTATTTCTAATGAGAATAAGGAATTAAACATTAGGCATCATATATAAACTCGTTATAAATCACATGCCATTCATTATATAATGTAATTTGGGATACATTACCTATTTGGGTGCTACTATGATAGGTTTTTTCATAGATGTACATATTATTTTGGTAAAATTTGTGTAGTGGATAGACAAATGACACCATTATTTAGTTCATAATTAGTATTTTCCCTTATGTACTAGAAATTGATGAACGTTTTTTTTAATTATTCAAAGTGGGTTTGATATGGTATAACTTATATCGGCACTATATTTTGATTAATGAGGTGTTATGGGACCTAAACTATTGGAACATGGAGATAAATTTGTATTATGATTTAAATTAATTGGTTATATAATGGTTGTGAATGATAAATGAAATTGGAATGGAAAAATGAACTGGGAAATAGAGACATGACCTATACTTGGTGTTTGAGTGGGAAAGAGGAAGCATCCTTATTAGTATTTAGTGATTACAATTTTTATAGACATTTATTTGGAGAGGGATATGTTTTATGACAATGTTTTAGGAGGTTTTTGATATGATTTTTAGCGGTAAAATTGACTTTTTTCTTTACTGAGTCTTATATTTGTATTTATTGTGGCATGTCACCCCAAAGACCATTAGTCATACGCCTAGAGGGTGGAAACAATCATGCTAAAAATGTGTTGGTTCATGGGATATTGGTAGATACTCCATTTGATCCAAATGTGACACCAATTGTTGTTAATGATATTGGTGTCAGATCTTAGTTTCACAAGGGATTCTATCACTTCCAATAGACTTCTCAGAGGGAATCGTAGAATACCATGTATATGGATGACATAACTCTTTTGTTAAAGCATTAAAAAACATCAACATTTTAAGGGGATGGTATTTCACATGCTATAGTGTTGTGGATAGAGACTAAGATAAAAGTTTAAAAGCATTTATATACCCATCCAGAGAAGATAGTGAATCTAGGGTCATATCCATTTAACATAGTATGAAAGCACTTGTGGGATGTTCTAAACAAAGATGACAGGCAAAGAATATGGTTTAGGTTGATTTTCAAACCAATTTACATCAATATTTCTACCTCAAGACTCTATGGTCAAAGCATTATAGTTATTTCATGCATCTATAGCATGGTTCAATGATAGTTATAGAGTAATCACCACACTTTACATTATTGCATCATTTTGTACAGATGTACCTTACTAATGTGATATCGAGGGATATGTGCTTAATTTAAGGTATCTGACATTCTATTAGATCTCAGTTCAACACAATAAATTTGGAATATATTTTTGAAATTATGAATTTGGTGCTGATTACAGTGTGGAACCATAGTTATGATGGAAGCGTATAGCAGAGAAATATAGTGCCTCAACATAGTGGTTCGAAAAATTTAGGATTGAGTGGTTGTTTGGAGGATTCCCATGAGATTAGTAAAAGTCAATCTATGAGTAATAGTATCTCAGTGTTCTATGATATGTGTGGTAGGTTATGCCACATGAAGAATTTGTCGACCTTAACCTAGTCTAGTGATGATCATATGATAGAATGATCCTTGTGAAATTTTTGTATAGAACCTTCCCTCCAAGTGTGACAGGTAGGGGGACATCTCCATCAATTTGTTTTGGATAAGGTTACTTATCTCCACATCAAGAAGGGATTCAGAGATGTATCATTTAGTTTGGTCAAGTTAGTGGTTGTCAAGGCTGAGTAAGCTAGACACCAATTACATAGATATTTCAGAGTGGGTCAACTATGGGAAGTAAGGTTGTATCATAGGGATACAGTTCATGCCAGATCAAGTCTGTACAGACTACCATGAGTAGAAGGGTTACAATTTTTCTACACTAATAGGTACAATCTTACTATCCTCAACTATTTCATCTCTTCTATTTGGAACAATTACATCACATAGTTTCACATATTCCCCTTTGATAAACATTTTTGGGATCATTATTATATCTTTTGAGAGAATTATAATGCCAAAAACAACATTATAATGTATTATGGAGTGTGTATTTTGGTGTAAGGAGTGATCCCTTGAGGTTGGTGGGTGTCACATCGGTTGGGATCATTATTTCCTTTAGATCACCAAGTTTGTCATTATACTTGGGATGTACTGGCTAGTAGAGTATTGATAATATATTGATTTCTATCACTAGAGGGTGTTGTTCACATCACCAGAGGGTGGATTTTTTACATATAATGGTGAATGGAATAGCTTGGTGGGTCAATCATTAACATACCATTTTGGGATGGGCGGGATGAAAACTTAGATTTTTTGTTTTTATCGAGATGATTTGGGAGAATGTAAAACATAAAGTCTATAATGGTTTATCTTTACAGGGTTGTTTTTCTATATGAATTTTCTATTTTACATCCTAATATAGAGGTTGATTTCATTATCAAACTAGTCCCATGATCTTCAATGGTATATAATCATCCTTAGAAGATTAATACGATAGAGTTACTAGAGATCAAGAGGAAGCTAGAGGACATATAGGGAAAGGGGTTTATTCAACCCATTACTTCCCTCTGGGTTTCACTGGTCATTTTTTTCCAAATAGTCAGATGGTTCCCCTAGGATATCTGTGGACTATCATAAACATAACTAGTTGATCATTATGAACTAATATCCTTTTATTGGGATAGATAACCTGTTTGAATAACTTCAAGACGACCGAGTGTTATTAAAAACTGATCTCTGATCCATACGTCACCAAGTATATGTTTGACCAATAGACATACCATGTACAACCTTTAGTGTTAGGTATGTCCTAAAAAATTATCAAATTTTTATGTTATGTCACACTAACACGCAAGAGGATATCATGTCACTGAAGAACCAATTGTTATATCCTAATCTGGATTCATTTGGGGGGATTTCATTGACAATATATTGTTTTATTCAAAAAATAGACATAACCATTCCAAACATCTCCAATAGGGATTGAATACATTTGGAGAGAATTTATTATATTCAAAATAACAATGATCCACTTTTGGATGGATCAGATTCACTTCAAGGGTCAAAATATATATGAGACAGAAGTATAAGTAGTCCCAGAAAAGGTAAGAGTTATGGATTCTTATAAGGTGACCAAGAATGTCTTTGACATATGGAGTTTCTTGTGTCTATTTTGATATAACATGCATTTCATACAGGACTTATAACCCTTATAAATAATGTTGATGGGTTTGACTAGGAAGGTTGTGAAGTTTTTAGGGTTTGATTTTTGGGAGAAGACCATTAGAAGGTAAAAGAGATATTGTAATCAGCACCAGTACTGATATTTCCAAACAATGGTAGAAGACATATTGTGTATCGTGATGCATCATGTATTAGGTTTGCGAAGTTCTTCTGTAGGGGGTTAGTGTCGTAGTGTATGGGTCCTAGTAGAGGTACCCATATGAGAATAACTACATGATGCAAAAAAATCAAGTAAGCTATAGTTTTTCACTCTTTGTGTTGTTGGACAAATTTCTTACTTTAATATAATTTTATGGTGTATATTGACCACAAAATCCGCAAGTATATATTTAAAAATCGTGATCTAAATTTGAGGTATAAATGGTATGTGGATTACATATAGTCTTTCGACTTCGATCATACCTACATGCCTAGAAATTGCAATGTAGTATCTTTTGAACTGATAAGGAGGACATATATACATGAATTTTGACATACAAGTAGCAATTGTTATCTTATTTAATTTTTATATGAGATTCCCTTGGAGGTGTAGGATAGTTAAGTACAAAATTGTCTATCATTCTTGGTTATGACCTCTTACCATATGCATACAGTGAGGATGGGGTAACTATCATGATAAAAAGTCCTAGTCTTATCGGAGAGTGTGGTAGGTGACGACCCTCCTTCGAGATTGACTAGAGACGATGATGAGATTCTACATACATATGGTCATGTTGGGGTTCTAGCATACATAAATAGGGTGTTAATGTGAAAATTTCAATTATTTTTGTGGGCATTTCATCTTAGAGATATGATGATGTACCTGGACATGCACCATTCTTTTTGTTGGGTTTATGAAATGCGATGTAGTTTTTTTGGCATGCGATATTAAACATATCATATGGTGAATTTAGATCATCTATGAACAACAAAACATTTAATGTAGTTACCTATTTTGGATTTGAAATGGGATAATTTCATGATGGAATTTTGACCAATTTACTATGATTTATTCAAGGTAATGATATTGTGTGGGTTGTTTCTGATAGGCTCGTGACTGTTTATAATTTCATTACAATCAAGGAGACCATCAGTGTCGATAACATTCATTTATTTAATATCAATGATATAGATATACATCATAGGGAATCATACATTATTTTTATATATAGGGACTACCACATTACATCTCATTTCATTTAGTGTTTTTATAAGGGTTTGGGTATAATGGTTATTATATGCATGAAATTCCACCCTTAGTCTGATGGTCACCTAGAGCATTTGATAATGGTTCTTGAGGGAATGTTGTGAGTATGCATCCTCTATTTTGGGGGCTCTTGGTAGAAATATATTACCCTAGTTAACTTTTCCTACAATATAAACTTTCAAGAGATGATACAAATAGAACATTATAATGTTTTATATGATAGCCCATGTTGATCACCACAGTTCTAGACAGAGGTTGGTCAGGTAGATTTAATGGGACCACATCTCATGAAGAAGACTTATGAGTAGGTCTAGATGATTTATAAGTTGGTGGATACTATATAGTCTCAACAAAAATCATTCGATTATCACTACATACAACCTATAGATTTCATGGTCAAGAATCATGTCCTTAACATGTTTAATTGTGGTTGGGACATTGGATAATTTTAAGATAGGTTAAGATTTCCCTGTGGTATTTTAGGTTGAACGATATTCTCGGAATGGTTAGGCTACTAGACTATAGATTGATGTTGTTTCAAAGGTATGGAGCTATGCATGAACAATTCCATGTATCTCAACTACGACACAATCAATAGGAAGTATCTCATTTTTTCTTCATAAGGAGGATGAGTTAAGGGAAGTTTCATCTATTGAGGATCACCCTGCTATTATTATTTATATAATCATGAATGTTACATGAGGTTATTTAGTTCCTCTAGTGTTATAGAGATTCATGGTCATTTATATGATAATACATGATATTAGTAGGTTGAAGGATGTTCTCAGTGGCTACAGTTGTTCTCTGATACATCATGACCATGCTTTAGAGGGTAATTTGGGGACGAATCACTTTTGGTGGGGGCATTGTAAGAACTGGCAATTATGTATGAGGTACAGATCCTTATTTTTTACATTTCATATTTTGACATGGAATTATCATAATTCCCATTGAGTACATGGAGGTTTATGGGGTGTTTGGGGCTTATTCAGATCCTCGAACCCAATCTTTTGGGAAGAAAATAGCAGGGGAAGGGATAATAGAAATAATGTGGAGAAGGCCCTCTAGTTTAATAAACCATGTGATTTATGGGAAGGGACAAGGTGAAGGACACATTTATTCAACGAAATAGATTAATTTGGATGGAACAACCATCTTTGAAACACTATAATTTTAATAGTGGTTGTTTTTAATATTTCTGCATGGTTAGTCAAAATGTGCGAGGAAACCATGTAAGTTCCCTTATACTATAGGTAGCAGTGCATGATTAGTTCATATTTTGTTAGAACATGGTCCTAAACTATGTAGCCACATTATTTTTTGGGAAATGTTATAATTTTAAAATTAATTTAATCCTTTTTAACCATAATTTTTCATTTTCATTCTACTGGTTGAAATATAACATTTTTCGATCTTCCTTTGACGACTGACCTTGGATTTGAGGTATTCCCACCATATGATCATCTATACGAGTGTTAGATCCACATTACTATGTAATAAATTCATCATTATATATTCTTCATTTTTCTTGGTATAAACAGTATATTTAAGAGAAATATGGTTTTCCTTATTCTTTATTTTGTAATTTTTTCTTCATTATTACCCCCGATTTGAGTCAAATTAAGAGTTAATACTGGACGAGCACTCAACTAATGAGCTATGATAGGGTTTATATTGAATTTACATGACATTTTGTTCATTATTATGATTCTTATCATTGTTCCACCTGTCATAGATTTCATATCGACCCCAAGACTAAATTTATTAACTGAATTAGATGTAATTGGACTAGTTATTGATTCTATAAGGTTACCTTATGATGTTTTGGTGGGTGTTTTCCATTCCAAGGCCACCCATGGGGTGTTCCAAACGAATTTACCGTTTCTATGCCATATTAAATCACCCATGTGGATATTTTATGCAATGTTTGGTAAAGTAATCACTTTAATAAATGAATTGAATTAAAAAATATGATTATAAAATGGGTTTCATCTATTCCCATGTGATGAATTTCTTATAGTGAACTTTTTAATTTTTGGATTTTGAATGGTTGGGTTAAGTGACGGGATATTTTTGTTGATTACACATTTATGTGAAATGTGATATGTGAGTGGGTATACTCATGAAGTGTAATTGAATGAGAGAGGGCCCAATAAGTGTGATTACACAAGTTATGTAATGATAAATGATCTCTCACATTCCCTAGATGTTATTCCATAGATATTTATATAGTAGTGGATGCCATAGATAGATTACACGTAGTATGTAATGATAAATAATCCACTTACCTTAGCTATAATATCCACGTTATTCCGTATATATTTATGAGTACATGTTTTGACTTCATTATATATACATGAATCATCATTAATGTATATGAGACAACTCGTGATTTTAATGAATTATTATTTATATTTTATCAGTTTTCTTCTTTTTGTACATATGTTCATTACTAACTATTCTCAGTATTCTGTATTGCTACCCTTGGGTAATATGGGAATAATATTTTCCTAGACACACTCAAGGCCATCGCTTCTAGTCAGTAGTCTCTTGCATTTGGGGGGATGTTCTTGAGGCCACATGACACACTACGATCTGAGAAATTTCTAGGGGCATTTGAATCTATGACATTACAGGAAAGTCCTTTATTATTACAATAACATGAATATCCCATGGAATGGAAAAAGTTTCCATAAAAATATCATTTAAATGTGGTTAATCTATGGAAAATAAATGGGTTCAATTAAAATCACTTCCAATAATGATCAACACGAAGAAAATAAACTGTTTTCATTAAAATTTCTATGAAAAAATGTTAACTCTTACAATTAAATGTGTTACATAATAATCTCATTGTTACATGATTATCCCATTGAAAAAAAATGTTCCATAAAAATCCCATTGAATAAATATTAATATAATAATGAAATTATCAATATAATTTCATTACACAACATACCATTTGGTGTATAAACCACAATAATATTGGTTTAAATAACTAAGTGGAAATATTATTAAAATATAATTAAAATCCTTTTGAGAAAATTACCCTTATTGTTTTTAAAATAAAATTTTAAAACATTAAAAATTTTGAAATTAAATTATTGTAAAAAAACCATGAAAACATATTACAAATGTTTTAAAAAATATAAATAAAACATTTCATAAAGAAAATTTCATTTTTTATTTGGAAAAAAATTTGTAAAACATATTCTATGATCTTTTTATAATACATGTTTTAAAATAATATAGAATTCCGACTTATGAGATAAAAATGATGGGTTTTCAAAAAAAATAATCAAAATTTAAATAACAATGACAGGCTAAATAGTAAAATTAATTGTAATTTTACTTATTATGAATATGAGATGAAATTTCATGATTTTATTGATATATTAATCTTAGGATATCATCATTGAAAGTATTATAATTAAAAATTAACTTACATGATAAGTTAGTAACAATGAGTACATAACATTTTAGTAACATTCATTCTTAATTCTCTAAAATAATAAAATTATATTATTCAGAATATAATTAAAATATTTATATTTATGATTTATCATTTATATGTAGTAGTATATACTCCTAATAAAATATTATAGCCATAGAACATAACATATACCTAAAATAAGGCTCTATGGGTTAATAATATGATACTACTTTTGTAACAAGAAACTGTAATACCAATGAAAGGGAGATATTAATGACGACATGTAAATTCACATAATTTTAATGATACAAATAATAAAAATAAATCATGATATGTATATATAAAAAACAATAAAAATAAGTGTTGAATATGAAAAAAAATCACTAAAAATGTTTCTTATGAAGCCTAGTTTATTATTAAATCAAAGCAATGATGACTTTAACTAGGTAGAGGGAGACCCATTACATATCCCAAAGGCCCAGTGGAAATTTAGCCCATTACATGGCCCTTAGCATCTAGTACTTTGTGGTACTGTAGTAGAGAGCATTGTAGAAATATATTTCACTAATATTAAAGTGATATTAGAACTCTTACTACCTTCAATACAACATGACACATGTGTATTAATATTCCAGAATAATAAACCTATTTTGTTTACTTACATTATTGAGAATATTTTTCAATTTTATTATTAATTTTATTTCATTTATTATTATGTGATATACAACTATGTAATCTATTATGTTTAAATTTTATATCTTGACCATATTTTTCTTTTGTGCCAAAAGTGACATTGGTGTTTCCACTATAATCAAATAAATCATAACATAAACATAATTTTTATACTATTCATTAAATAATTTTTATATTTATTAATATTTTACACTTTTATAACTCATCATGGGTGATTGTTATGAAAAATTAACTAGTTTTACCACCATTGAGATGGTTGGTCATACGTACACATTATTGATATTTCCATTTTTCAACGATAATTATAGAAGAAGGGTAAGTAACACTTATAATTCCAAAATTATCATAATATGAAAAATAAAATTTTATTTAATTATGTGAACTTAAATATATCATTATTTTGAATTGGTATGAAAAAGGGAATCACATCGCATCAATGATGCAGTATTATACATGTCCATGAACAATGTTATAATTTTTATCATGGCGTGTAAGGTAAAAATAAAATGATATATTATATTTATATAATAATATATATGTCATTAATATAATTACTATATCATATATATATATAATTTATTTATTCTAATTATTCAAATTATCTTTTACAAAATGTGTTATTGAAAATTGAGTCACATCACTTCGTGAGGTTGTTGTCCACTATAAACAAGGGTAATATTTTTGTATCCCATACAGAATGGAATTTAAAATTGTATATAATTTATACTGACTCCTGATGTATAATTATGATATTAATTTAATATATACACTTTTTATACATCATCATACCCAATAATGAGTGGTGGTATTGGAGAAATGAATGTCATCACTTTGAGAGGTGATAGTCCACCATACACGAGAATGATGCTTTCCTAACCGATTTAATGGAATTATGTGTGGTTATAGGTAATAAATGATTAATTAAAAAGTTATTTATTATTTAAAATATTTAGTCGTTATCATCTTCCTATTATAATAAAAATTTATGGAGGTGGATAAAGAAGTAATATAGAGATGTTTGATGAATAATAGAAACTCTTCTTCATGTATCCCCAAAAACCATAAACTAAAATAATGAAAGGATTTCTTTAATAAAAAAATAATTCCTATTTGATGAATATAGGACTTTTAAGAATTTATTTGGACTAGTTTTTTAGACCAAATTTATCAAGTTGGTGCGAAGAAGTGAGGGGAGTGAATTCCCTTTTATAGTTGAGGGGTGGAATTTTTTAAAATACCAAAACGTATTCGTTGTTTCAAGGTAAATATTCCCTAAACATGATAGAATATTGATAACTAATTTTTTTATGTATTATATGGTCAAGTTAAACCTCCCCTAAAAAACTAGATGTTTAAAACATTTGTATAACTCTTTTGTTTCATATTTTAGTCATTTTTTATCATTATGGTATCTAGTTTTCTAATCTTACTATTTTATCCATTATTGAAAAAGTAATGTGATAAATACTATATTATTTTTACACATGTATTGTTATTATAAAATATAATTTACCAAATAAAAATATTATGTTTTTTGAAAATTAAGTTTCTCATAGGAATATGTAACGTGGAAAAACACACTTTTATCTTTAACAACAACAACTATGGTTTTTAATATTTTATAGTCAATATCATAATTATAAATTATATATTTTTCATTGATAAGATCATATTATTTAATTATTAACATTTATAAGTGACCAGGAATAATACAACCATTTTAGTATTTTTTATAACTTTTAATCAAATATAAATTATCATATATTTTCATTAATGCCAAATATGACATTTTTCATTTAAATGGAATTGAAAAATACAAATACATTTATTGGATATAAAATATATTTTTCCCAAATCATAATAATATTATATATTCATCTTAAAAATTAATTTAATACATTATTTCATTCATCTTACCCATTTTTCATGACTTTTAGGATCACTATTTTAGTTAATATTAACAAAATAAATAATGCATACGTGTTTCACATATTTAATGTAATTAATTCATATAAAATTTAAAAACTACCAGAATAGAAAAATGTAAATTTCATATTTAAATAAAATTTATAACTAAACTGAAGATTTTTTCCGTTTCCAAAATAATTATAGAATTTATATGGGATAAATGTACATTTTTTATGTTATTCTTTACCTACCTATTTATATTGAACAACTTCATGAAAAGTGTTGAAAATTCTCATAAAATTAGATCCTATAGTAATAATGGTTAATTGATTTTTAGGAAAATTGATTTTTGGCAACTGTCTAGGTCATTTTCCTTTTAATATTAATGTTTAATTCCTTGGTAAAATAATTTTTACCCCAATCGTTGTGACTTGTTTTTACTTGTTTTCCAAAAAATTCAGTAAAAAATTAGTTTTTCATGAATATAAATTATAAATTATAAATATTTAAAATATGAAATCCATTTTTCTAATATAAACCTTAGGTTGTTGAAAATTTATTTTTAAAAATAATCACACCGATATGGAATGACAACTGGTTTTAAGAATAATAACTTTTTAAGAATAATATGATTATATATTATATTTATGATTAAAACTAATAATTTTCTAAAAATTAATAAATATTTATTGATATAATATATATATATATTTAATTGAAAAAATTACCCATTTATTATTATCTTAATTTTTTAAAATAGAATAAATTCATGAATTTTAATATAGTTTTTTTTTGGAAAAACCAATTCTTAAACACAAAAAAAATATATATAGAAAAAGAAAATATAAATTTGGTTATAAGTAACTATGAGGAATGAATATAACTAACTAACATGTAGATTAATTTAAAACCTATTAGATACCCATGTTTTATTTGAAAATCTTGATTTATTAAAATGTAATGACATTAAAGAAAATTAGTATATTTTAACAATTCACCGAATAATAAATATTTTTTAAAAAATAAAATAATTTTACCCAATGTAAATTTTTATATTCTTATTGAAAAGTTTATGTTAATATTTAAAATAGATTTTATAAAAGCTCAAAATTTTTTAAAAATTTTTCATGAAATTTATGAAAAATATAATTTTTTAACAAAACATATTTTGAATAATATAACCACTCTAATGAAAATTGTTTATTAATTTACTAAATGTTTTCAATAATATATATTAAGTATAATATATATATATACATATATATATCATAATGTATTAAATAATATTTATACCGATTAACATGACAACATTGTTATAATATAAATATACATCATGGGTACATTATGTTCTGTGATGTGTGTTGAATATGTTGTCAAAAAATGGTCTCTTGTTTGTATATAAAGAAAGATAAACTCAGTGTTTTGAGTAACAGAACATAAAATTCGTGTCTCATATGATTTATGATATAAAATATAACATCCTTATATTAAATTATTAGGTTCCTAAAAACACATAGCTGGTGAATATATAATATCATTGGAATATGATATAAAAACTCGCATCCTGAAGGGAAAAATAGTTTAGTAGTCTAGGTAATGTAGATACAATCATGAATTAAAAAGAAATTTTATTATAAAAAATAATAAATTAATTTCCTTGAGGACACCATTATTCCCCTTATCATATTTATGTATATCAATCATAAAAAAACATCCTAGAAACCCTAGGAGAATAAAACATAAGAAAATGGCGATCTCATATACTCATAAATGGTAAGCTACAGAGGAAGCTATGAATAATTATGGAATAATTTAGTGGTCATGGTCTTTAATTTCATTTAAATTATGATAATATGGTGTTTAGGTTGTTCTAGGAAGTCATGGTGATACAGTTCATCATGTTTCAAAATTCCTGGTTATCCATTTCTCATTAGTGGCTCACCGTGGTAGTAGCTCACCCTAGAGGTCATGTACTGGCGGTCCGTCATTGGTTGTTGCTCATTTGTGGTCACTCTATGGTAGTGTCGCTCTAATAGTTGATCACTAATGGTAACTCACTGACGATGACTCACTGGTGTTCAGATGTCAGAGGTGGCTCACTAGTGGTCACTCATCCATCGTTTCCTCATCTAGCGGTGTCTCTCCTCACGGTGACTCAGTAACTGTGAAAAGCATTTCATTTGGTAGTTTCTCATACATATTTCCCCAACCTAATGGTCATGATTTTAGTTGTTCTTCTCCTAACAGTCCATTATCCATTGGTGACATGTATAAAAATGGCTCTCTAGCGATTCCTCACCGAGTAATGCCTCGTCGACCAATGCCTCACCAAACAGTTCAACATGAACAATGATTCCAAATTCCTCCATTTTCTCTCTTTTTGGAAACCTTTTTGAAATAAAATATTATTAAGGAATTAATCAAAAGTAGTTGAGACTATTTCAAATCCCATAAATCCTAACATTATTTTTTTAAGTTTCACGGGGCTTTAAATTTGTCCAAACTCATTATCTTGACCAGATCATCCACTAATAGAAAATGAAAAATGTATATAAATATATGACTATATCGAAAGTCGAGATACCATTCCACATTTTTATCCATCTTTTATTACATTGGTATGAGACGCCTCATACCCTTCTTCCCAAAGGAATCATGTAATCTCTTGTATATTTTGGATCATGTTTCCATAGGGTTTTCCCACTACATGCACACCCTAGTTTTGGTGCAACGATGACGTTCCGATCATCACATCATCCAAGTTAGTTTTCCATTGCCCATATAATTTATGAATCATATGGGGATGTTGAATAACTGTTTTCCTTTTTTAGGAAAGTGTAATTCATATTAATAAAGATAATGGATCTGAATTGAGATCGATATGTGGGGCTAGAAATATTTATGTAAGTTCTTGTTGTTTTGTTATCTCTATTGATTTTATAATTCTTATGGGATAACTACCACCTAAAAATTGTGGTTTGGGGGGGTCTGTGTATAACCACATAACGTTTTATGGAATGAATTTTTTTTTTCATCGAAAAATTTATATATTAATATTTTTATTTATATATACTCATATATAAAATGGATTCTATAGGAACATTCTATTTATGTGATGACCCCTGAATTAAAATGTGGAATTACCGGAGGCAGGATTTTTTAAATAATGATCATGTTTGTCCTAGGATAATTTGGTGATGTGGTTGTGGGAATGGGTTTCTACATGGGGTTAGTTTGGATGTTTTGGTAATTGTAGTAGTGCAATCATTATGAAGCGGGGATATAGTTTTTGGTTGTTCTTCGGTGTGTTGCTGTATATGGTTGTGAGATTGGGATTTGTTTTGGGATGGTATAATGGTTTGGATAGGATGAAATTGAATAAGTACAGCGATGATTTGTATGTATGCTTCAACGTTAATAACATACCTAAATCTCCTCCCCATATTTATAGATCAATATATGATATATCCTAAATTTTAGTTTTAATAGGAGGAAATGTTAAGACACACTAATAAATCATGGCTCCTCACATTCTAAAAACAATTTTCCTATTATCTATTTGGATTATTAGTTTCCTAAGAAGTGATGAAATGGATAAATTAATATTCTAAAAAATAATGGAAATTGTTAAATAAATTTTCAAAGGAATGTAAAATGAGTTTATTGACTTATAATGTGGTGTTGTGGATTTTAATGTAGCAGTAGAGTTGATAGTGTTTTGATTTTGGGGTTTTAATATAAAACCTATGTTGGGACTGAGTGTGTGGTACCATATATGTATATACTTGTATTTTCTGGTGATTTATATGTGCATTCCACCTTAGATGATCACTATGTAGTGACCCCCCTTCTTCATAGGGGAGGGTGTCTTTCCCGAAATCCAATGAGGAGTATAAAAGGTTTGATTCTGACACATTTATTCACAAAATTCATGAAATGTAAATTATGTAATAGGCTATGATGGATGGAGGATTATTAGTGTCTTAAATTAATGTTATGATAGACCAAGGTTCATTGGGCGAGATGCGATTACCTAGGTTTTTTTGAGCAAACTATTTTGTGCATTTCCATTTTTTTTCAATATAAGAGGTGGCATATTGTCATATATTTCATGAGAATTGGATTTGATGTTGTTTGTGTCCTATTAGTGTGGGGGTGGGATGTGTTGTGAGGACCAGGTGTGTATGGGAAGGTGGTGTTTTGAAGTCCATGTGTGTGTGGGTGGATTGTGATGCGGCTTCTGACCCAACTGTGTGTTCTTGAGATGTGTTGTGGTATAAAGAAGGGAAGGGAGATCCATGATGTTCGACATTGGGAGTGAGGGGTAAACCAAGGAAAAACATGTCACGACCTATCCCCTGGGGCCCAGGCCGTGACTACCCCAAGATCGCCTTCCATAGGCCAGAGGATGTCGACTAGAACCCAAGGTGTAATTTCCTAAATCTGGGAAGGCATTGCCTTAAAAACTATAAAAACACACAACAGAGCACACAACTTGTTACAAAACACTAAGTAAAACTATATAACAAGAGAGTACTAAAAAGTAAAGGGGCCAGAAATACAATCCTAACTGTAAAGTACAAGTACAACTGAAAAGGAAAAAACAACTGAAATGTGAAATGAAAATCATGGATCATCCACCACGGATCCTACCTGAAGTGTAGGTACAGATAGCCTCCTTAGTACTCCACATCTATCAGTATCCTCCGTGTACTGACATGTTGTATGGCCCACCTCTGGGAACCATCCAGTCCCGGTACTCTCAACCATAGTAAACGTTGTCCGTCATCTACAACCAATACAACGGGGTGCGGGCATAGCCCATGCAGGGGTGAGTATAAAGATAATCAGTAGGGACCCCGAGATCCTCAAGTTTTTAGAAAATCCAACAAGGATAAACCACAAAGTATTAAATCAACAGATAACACCACTTAGGTATATGACCATACATATACCTATGTTATCAAGTAATCAATCTCAATCATGAGGAAAACACAAATGATAATGACTCATCTCAAACCAAGATTTATATTATTGAAACCATAGCTACTGGAGAACTCAAGATCAATGGAGTATAGTGGTCTTTACATGACACCAAGGAGCTCCCTTCTAACCTTGAATAGTTGTGGTACTCATCCTGTCTATTACCCTCAGACTGCTATGTCACACAGAGGCACTCCCCACAATGGGTCTTCCGCGTCACCAAGGCACTACCCCCTAATCGCCTGCAGAGGTATTCCCCCTATCGAGTACCATGGGTCTGCTGCCAAAACATGGTTCTCCTCCACCATGGGTCTACTGCAACACCAAGGCACTCCCCACTGGGCTAGTTGAGTCACTCCGAGTCGAATCAGTCAATAGTGGTCAGGTCCCTGCTAGCTACTAGGTCTCCGCACACTGGTCGCTCATCCCCGGAATGATTCACTCCACGAGCTACTATTCAAAACTCCAAATGTAAATATTACCTAGGTAGTAGTATCTCAAAGGTCCTCCAAGTCATAGAGGTCTCAACACAACAGACGGTGCGTCAATCGGATGCCCGGTCTGTGAGTTATTAGCCTTTTAGTCCGGGGGCCCGGTTAGATTCGTGCAAGAACCAACCTAACTGTATCTCATGTATCCCCCAAACTCAAGTGGTGTATACTCAAAGAGACAATCATGATATAATATTACTAATGCTGCTGATAGTTTGTCAAACGGACTTCCGGTGCCAATGATATGGCCAAAAGAAAGTAATGGGTCGGTAGTGCGCCCTGGTTTGGTCTGACCCTATATGGGATGACCTGGTCTAGGTTGACCGGGTCAGACCTATTGGGTCTGGCCCGGCCCATTGGGAGGGCCAGCTTGTTAGATTTGGGTCGGCCCGCTGGGTCCTGTCCAGTAGGCCACATGGGCGGTTTGGCCCGAGCTCAGGCCTAGTTCGGCCTGGAGCGCCGCGAGGGTGCGACTCAGGATACAAGGGGATTGCAGGCCAGCGCGATTCCGCTGGGTGCACGGGAGGCGTCCGGGAAGGCCAGTGGGCATGCCAACGGGGCGTGGCCATGTCGATAGGCGACCAAGCCGACGGGTGGTCGGGGAGGGGGCCATGCGGGCCGGCGGGATACGAGGCTCGGTGCGAGGCGGGCCGGCAGGTGGCCAGGCATGGCGTAATGCGGGCCGGCAGGCGGCCGGGCAGGGTGCCAGGGGGACGGTGTGTGGTTGCACAGGGTGCCATGCATTCCGTCGGGCGGCCGGCAGGTCGGGAGGCCAGGCCGGCGCGGTTCAGCGCGGCTCGGGCCGGTAGGGTTTGGTTGGGGCACGCAGGAGGCTGCCAGCGGGGCAGGCCAGGGGACACGATCGGCAGACAGTGCGGCCATGGCGGTTCGGCCGGAGGGACGCGGTTCGACCCAGAGCACTGGAACACCACGGGGGCGGTGCAGTTTTCGGAGGTCATGGGAAGCGCTACCTTTTATTGTTTCCTTCGTTGACTTGAATGCCAATTAATTGTTATGTCTCCATGCTGAAGATCGTCACAAACAAGAACGACAGAGGGGTTGGGCCATGTTGGTTTGACCCACACCTTCCACATTTAGGGTGATAACACTTGGCTCATCAAGTTAGGAGAACGATGAAAAACAAATCACCCACAAGAAGAATCGTAACCTCATTCTTCGTTTGGATGGATAAGAAGAACATGGAAAAAAAGAAAACAACCCTCCCTTTGTTTGTTGATCACCGAAAAATTTGCTGGAAGAAGACGAAGTTGATCATTGTTCGTCGCGTCCACTGCACACTGCAAATTCTGAACACGCACGTTGGTTGTGGGAGATGATCCACGTCTATAGTTGTCTGGGGAAGAAGTTATAAAATCTATTATTTCGTTAGCATGATATCAAAAAGAAAACTATACATTTGTTGTCACATTCTAATTAATGGGAGGATTTGGCCCCATTAATTGGATGCGTTGGAAAATTTAATGTGTAAGAATTTCAAGAGGCATCTTCACATTAAAGAGGGGGTTGAGAGGTTTTCCACTCCTCTCATTTAATAAGGGTCGGGTGGTCCTCACACCTATTATTCGAATAGGGAGGTTATGTGGTCTCGGGTCGTCCCCGCCACATTAATCCTCTATGGGAGGTTGAGTTCAGGTGGGCCCCACCACCATAACCTTTCATGGGAGGTTATGGTGTGGTGTTCTTACCTCTAAATTCCATGAGAAGGTTTAAACCAATAAAAAAATTAAGCCACACACTTATGTTTTTCTCATCCATTATCTAAAAACTCCAAAACCATCGTTAAATATCGACCCTTAGACATCCTGGTGGTAGTCTTATTATGTGAATACCAGCAATGCGAGTTCAATGGTCTCCTTGGATTTCAATTATGAGCACAGGTTCAGAAGTTAGTAAAACCCCCTCGTACGTTTACTAAACATACCTGATAAAAACATAAAAAATTGATTATGGGCACACTGGGCCTCGGAATCTAGCACCGTTAGTATTCATGGACTCACTAAATTCCCATGTATTTATGAAAAAAGTTTCCACGGAATTTCAAAGACTTTACATTTTCCCCACCTCATGGATTTACATCCTCGTAAGCTACAACTGAACTAATGGAACCAGTAGGGGTACTGAGCACACATCTGAGCCTCATGCTCCCATGTGTTCTCTTGTAGGTTCCCATGCTACCAACGAACATGCACCAGAGGTATCGATCGTCCATGTAGGACCCATTCCTGTTGATCCTTAATATCCTCTAGAATCTCCGTTAAAGTCTCCCCATCATCAACATCCATCTCTCTATGGTCGATGATGTGGGAAGGGTCGTGCACATATCTCTTCAACTGAGATATGTGGAATACATCGTGCACCCGGTGAAACTGAGGTGGAAAGGCTAAGCAGTAAGCCACCACACCAACTCTGATAAGGACCCAAAAAGGTCCAATGAATATCTGAGATTACATTCCTCCTCGGCCAAATCTCCATAGTCCTTGTCGAGGTGAGACCTGTAGAAAGACGTGGTCACCATCCTTGAATTCTAGAGATCACTATCTCCTGTCAGCATTTGACTTTTTCCTGCTCTATGCAGTGTTAATCTGCTCCATGATGATCTGTACCTTCTTTGAGGTAGCCCATTCCACCTCTAGTCCCACCAGTGCTGACTCCCCCGGGTCTGTCTAGCACAAGGGTGATCTGCAATGTTTCCCGTATAACCCGCCAAAAGGTACCTTCCCTATGGTGGAGTGATAGAATTTTTTGTATGAAAACTACACCAAAGGTATGTGATCCTCCTAGCTATGACGGAAGTCGAGGACACAAGAACACAAAATTTCCTCAAGGGTCTGAATGGTTGGCTCAGTCTATCCATCCTTCTGAGGATGGATGGCGGTGCTCAGATGAAGATGTGTCCCAAAATTCTCCTACAACCTCTTCCATAGTCGGGAAGTAAACCGTCTTTCATGATCAAAGACAATAGATGAAGGTAGTCCATGTATCCACACACTCTCTTGCACATAGAGGCATCCCAATCTCTCTACTGAACCCTGCTCTCTGACCGGTACGAAGTGGGCCAATTTGGTAAGTCGATAAACGATCTACCCAATCGAGTCATGACCCATGGATTTACGTGGAAATACTATCATGAAGTCCATGGATATCCCATCCCAGTTCCACTTCGGGACCTCTAAAGTCTGAAATAAGCCTTCTGGTATATGCTGCTCCGCCTTCACTTGCTGAAAAGTGAGGCATCGAGAGGTTAAATCAGATACTACCTTCTTCATACCTGGACACTAATTCTATCGTCGAAGGTCTTGGAACATCATTCCCACTCCTAGATGTACCACTAAATGGGATGTGTGGAACTCCCTCAACACTTCCTCTTGAAGTGACACTGGTACCATATTACATCCTCAGAAGTGGATGATGTGCTCCCCACATTTAGAAAATCAATCAGGTGCCTGCCCTATAGATATCTGAGCACGTCGAGTCTCACAGTCCGTGTCTCCACACAGTGCCCCCTGACTCATTAAATAAGTGGAGGAGTGACTGTAAGAGACTATAGAAAGGCTACTCCGTCTATATCCATAAATGATATTTGTATGGCATCCAGCTGATCTGTCACCTCGCCTAGCTACTGTATACCAGATCTCCTGGTGAGTTCATCTGCTACAACGTTCCCCTTTCAAAGAGTATAGACTATCTCAAAGTCATAATCCTGGAGGAACTCAAACCATCAACGATGTCTCACGATCTGGTCCTTATGAGAGAATATTTACCTTATACTACTGTGATTAGAGTACATGGAAAAATTTTCACCCATCAGATAGTGTCGCCACATCTTCAATGAGAAGACAAATGCTGCTAACTCTGGGTCATGGGTAGCATAGTTCTTCTCATATTGTCTCAAATGCTGAGAACCATACGTGATCACTGTTCACTTCTGCATTAGGACACACCTGAGTCCAGTCCCTGATGCGTCGCAGTAGACTACGTTCCCTACGCCTTCCTCTGGAAGCCTCAAGATGGGGGCACTAGTCAGCCTCTCCCTTATATACTGAATGTTCTACTTCCATCAATCCAACAACATGAAGGGTTTCCCCTTATTTTTCAAAGGTCGAGGGTGGTGCTTCAACTAGAGAGAAGTCTAGAACAAACCTCAGGTATTAACCTGCCAATCCCAGGAAACTTCATACATCTATCACACTCCAGGGTGGCTCCCAAGATATTACCATCTCAATCATCACTGGATCCACTAAAACTCCAGCCTCCGAGATGATATGTGAAATGAATATAATCTCTATGATCCAAAACTAGTACTTCAAGGTCTTACCATAAAGCTGGTGCTCCCGGAATGGGTCCAGTACTACCTGCAAATGGTAGGCATGCATCTCCTCAGTAGTCGAGTAGATCAGAATGTCGTCGATGAAGACTACGACAAAGTGATTGAGGTAAGGCTGGAAAATCCTATTCATGAGTCCCATGAACACTTCTGGAGAATTGGTTACGCCGAAAGGCATATACAAGAACTCATTGTGTTCATACCGACATTTTAAAGTCATCTTCTGCACATCCTCGTCTCGAACTCTAAGCTGGTGATAGCCTGATCTGGGGTCTATCTTTGAGAACCACCATGCTCCCTTCAATTGATAAAAGAGGTCTCCAATCCTTGAAAGTGTTTACTTTTTCTTCATGATCACTTGGTTTAGGAAATTGTAGTCAACACAATGATTTGAACTCCCATCTGTCTTCTTCATGAACAGAATCAGGGTTCCCAGGGAGAAACACTAGGCCAGATGAATCCTTTCTCCTACAAGTCCTCTAGCCGTACCTACAACTTGCGAAGCTCTGGTGGAGCCATCTGATACACTATTGTAGATATCGGTGTCATCCCATGGTATAGGTAATTGTAGATGTCCATCAACTTATGATGAGGTAGTCCTTGAACATCATTAGGAAAAACATCAGTGTACTAGTCCACCACTACAGGATAGCTCGGACTCTCCACATCAATATCTCTGAGGGTAAGGCTGGCCAATTGATGAGTGATCGGCTGCACCCTCCTTCGAGTATGTCTGTCATTTGCTGAAGATGATCCCCTCATTCCGGTAAAGGTAAACCTTGTCCCATCCATGCAGACACACCACACATTGCGCCTAATACAATCGATCTGAGCATGGAATCTAGAAAACTGGTCCATACTCTAGATGACGTCATAAGGTCCCGATGCCGAAAATAAGAGATTCCAGCCAAAGCTCTCACTCCTAGAGTAATCTCACACTACTGGTACAAGTGCGTAATCAGCATGCCCTCTACTATATAAGTCTCTAGCCGTAAGGATTGAGCCAATGACTCCATCGGAATTTCTGAGCTCTGAACCAGGGGAGTGGTAATGAAAGTGTGACTAGAATTGGTGTGTATAAGAACTGCATCTAAGGTGGAATAGACATGAATAATAACCCATATCATCTCCAGAGTTTCGTGATCATAGGACTCAACTACTAGGATCTGAGATATCCCCTTTCCACCTGCTCCCTGCAGTCGAGGTGGACCTCCTGGTGGTGGTGGTAGTAGCACCTCAAAACAATGTCCACCACCAGCTGCATGGCCAGCTCCTTTTTCACTTCAGCCTTCTCCCTATGGACCGTCTCAATAGAATATTTGTCTCTGCCTAGGTGGTCCTTTGACCATCTGATGATCATCCGAATGGTGGGTCATATAGTCAGGAGCCATGTGACCTTTTCCACCGTATGAGTAACACTGCCAACTCCTGGAAGGTATGTCTCCACTCTGGGTGCCCCGCACAAGAGATCCCGAGTCATACGGGCATCCACAAATAGGTCTGTTCCTCAAGGACCTATGTGTCATCTGTCTATTTTCAGCTCTGTAATACTCTGCTACGTGTCGAATGGTGGTGGATAACTCTACTAGAGACTTCTCAGTAAGAAAACACTCCACTATGAGGGCTCTCTCTAACACGCCTGCCTGGGTTGGGATACTGAGTGATATCACTGAAGCTCTGATCTCTCACTCGAGTCCATGCTTGAAGGTCCGGGCCCTGAAGAATGGGCCCCACACTATATCGGTGGAGTTGCACGAGAGTTCGGTGAACCTCACTGATTACTAAGCTACAATCATGTTGCTCTGATGCAGATGAAGTAGCTCATGTATGTGCTCTGCGTGAAGAGTCGTTGGGACAAACTCTGCTCGAAACAGTCCCTCGAAGAATGCTGAGAGAACCGTCATCTCTTCATGAACCTATAGCATCAACCTCCACCATCTTCCCACTGCTACTTGTAGAAGGATTTCATGAAGGATCTCCATGAAGTTGGTTGGTGTCCCTACCAGTCAGAAAAACTCTCACCACAGCCTCCAGCCAATCCTCTGCCGCTTGTGGGTCTATCTCTCCCCTGAACCTGGGTGTCCTCTGGCACTAGAACGTGTGAAACATGCTAAATAAGCATGCATCGTCTACTACTAGGGTAGGTGGAATCAGTGGCACAATGGGTAATGGTACCACTGGTGCCTCCATTGGAAGAGGGCTCTACACCAAGGCCTTGTCACTCGGTGGGGAATCTGTACGTACAAATCTGGGGCCTCTAGCTGGTCGTCCACAGGGAGGCATCCAGAAAGAAGCAGATGTGACACAGTCAATGATTATACCTGGTGAGCTAAGATGGTTGAGGTGACTTAAAAAACATTTTAAAACACGCATGTAATCAGTTTTTTCATGCAATGAGTTGGAAATCAGAATTCAGGGTCCATGTGTATGGATACGTCAGCTTCCCCAACAACTCTAGACTCCCTGAATTGAAAACTACACTCACTACACTTATCATTATTTCTTCATGCAAAATATTAGAGTCTTATGTTCTATGATAGAACCGAATCCTCTAATACTAATTTGTCATGAATCGTCCCCTGGGGCCCGTGTCGTGACTGTCCCAAGCCCGCCTTCCATAGGCCAAGAGCTATAAAGACTTGCATCAAAGGCATAATTCCCTAAATCTGGGATAGAATTTCCTTTAAATCTGTAGACACACACAACAAAGAACATATCTGGATACAAAACACAAAGTAAAATTGAATAAAAAGAAAGTGCTGAAATGTAAAGGGGCTAGAAATACAGGCCCAAATATATAGTAAAAGTAAAAATGAACTGGATAAAACTGCTGAAAGGTCAAAAGAAGCTCCTGGATCATCCACCACAAATTCTACCTATAGGGTAGGCACATATTTCCTCCCCAACACTCCACGACTTTCGGTCTCCTCCATGTATCGACACGTCGTATAGTCCACCTTTGGGAACTATCCAGTCGTGGTACTCTCAGCCTCAGTAAGCACATTCCATCAGCTGCAACCAACACAATGTGTTTCTGGCATAGCCCGTGCATGGGTGAGTATAATGATATTCAGTAGGGACCCCGAGACCCTCAAGGTCTCTCAAAATCCAACATGTATAAACCACAAATTATTTAATCAATAGATAACCCCACTTAGGTATATACCCAAACATATACCTATGTTATCAAGTAATCCATCTCAGACATGAGAAAAACACAAAATTTACAGACTCATCTCAAAACAGGATATTTATTTTCGAAACCATGGCTGCGAGAGAACTCTTGTTCAATAGAGTATAGTGGGTATGCCGCAACACCAAGGATCGTCCCACTAACCTTGAACTGCTGAGGTAATCCTCCTGTCGAGTATCATGGGTATGTTGTGTCACACAGTGGCACTCCCCATCATGGGTCTATCGCGCCACCATGGTGTCCCCCTAATAGCATGTAGAGGTACACCTCCAATCGAGTACTGCGGGTCTGGCGCAACAACCAGGCACTCCTCTACTGTGGGTCTGCCGCAACACCAAGGTGGTCCCCACTAGGCTAGTCGAGTCACTTCGAGTCGAATCAGTCAGCAGTTGTCAAGTCTAAGCTAGTTACAAGGTCATTGCACTCTGCCCTCTCGTCATTGAAAGGATCCGATCCACGAGCTACTGGTCAAAACACCAACTATAAATACGTCCCATGTATAAGAATCTCAATGGTCCGCCACATCATAGAGGTCTCAACGCAACAGATGACACATCAATCAGATGCCTAGTCTGTGAATTATTAGCCTTTTAGTTGTGGGGTCTGGTTGGATTTTTTCACGATCCAACCTGACTGTATCTCAACTATACCCCAAACTCTAGTGGGGTATACTCAAAGGGACGTTATTGCTCCAATATTACTAGATCCACTGATGGTTCATCAAACGGACATATGGTGCCAATGATCTTTCCAAAAGAATGTAAACAGTCGGTAGTGGGCCTAGGTTCGGTCAGACTCGGTCGGACCAACCCGGTCTGACCTAGTCTGGGCCGACCGGATCTGGGTCGACCCGGTAAGTCCTGCTGGGTCTGGCCCGACCATTTGGCGGGCCGGTATTTTAGGTTTTTCCCGGCCCACTGGGCCCATCCCATCAGGCTGCAAGGGCGGTACGACCCGGTCTCATGGCCGGTTCACCCTGGAGAGCCGTGAGGGTGCGTATTGAGCAACACAGGGGGAACAGGGCATGTGGGATGAAGTGGCTTATCTGAGCTCAAGGTAGGCAGTTGGGCAGGCAGGGAGGCGGCCGGGTAGGCCGGTGGGGTGCAGCTAGGCCAGTGGGTAGCCGAGATGGGCGCCAGGCGGGCCGGCGGGCAGCCGGGCAGGGAGCCAGGCGGGTCGGTGTGCGGATGGGCAGGGCCCCGTGCGGGTTGGCAGGCGACCAGGAAGGGTTCTAGGTGGCCGGTAGGCAGCCGGGAGGTTGGACCGGTGCAGTTCAGCAAGGCTCGGGCCAGCGTTGGTCGGTAGAGTTCAGCCGGGGTGCACTAGAGACCAGTAGCGATGCAGCCCGGGGTGGTGCGGTTGGTGCGGCTGGCGAAAGGCATAGATAGGGTGTCTTGGCCGAAGGGCCTCGGTTTAGTTCGGTGCTCCAGACCGCCGCGAGGGTGGCACTATTTGCGGAGGCCGCGGGAATGGCGGATTATGCATGATGCATTCGTCGCCTTCAATGTCGATTCGTTGTTATGTCACCTTGCCGAAGATCATCACAATCAAGAACAATGGAGGGGTCGGGCCATGTTGGTTTGACCTGCACCCTCTATGTTTAGGGTGATAAAACTTGTCTCACCATGGTAGGAGAACAATGAAAAACTCACCCGCAAGAAGAATCATAACCTCATTTTTCATTTTGAAAGAAAATAATAGCACGACACATAAAATAAAACAACACCAACCGTTGTTTGTTGATCGCCGAAGAAGTCGCGGGAAGAAGAAAAATATATATATGTTTGCTCCATGTCTGTAGGTGTCCGAGGAATAAGTTCAAAGGATATAATTGTCGGCATTCTTCATTGGAAGGCGAGGTTCTTCATTTGAGAACTCCATTTCTCCCAAGCTCTCATATCCCCAAAAAAAATATATGTTCCAAATAATAGATTCTAAAATAAATTATTTCATTGGGAAAATTTCAAAAATAAAACTAAACATTTGTTGTCACATTCAAATTAATGGGAGGATTTGGCCCCATTAATTGGGTGTGTTGAAAACTTTAATGTGGAGGAAGCTCAAGAGGCTTCTCCACATTAAAGAGGGGGGGGGGGGGGTTGAGAGGTTTTCCACTCCTCTCATTTAATAGGGGTTGGGTGGTCCCCACACCTATTATTCAAATAGGGAGGATATGTTGTTTCGTGTGGTCCCGACCATATTAATCCCCACATTGGGGGTAGAGCTAAGGTGGGCCCCACCACCATAACCTATCATGAGAGGTTATGGTGTGGTGGTCCCACCTCCAACTTCCATGAGGTGGTTTTAACCTAGAAAATAAAATTAATCCACAAACATAATTTTTTTTAAATTGATTCCCTAAAACAAAAAAATAATCTTTTAATCTCGACCCATTGTTGTTGAGGTGATAGTTTTCTTAAGCGAATATTGGTGTTGTGAGTTCAACGGTGTCCTTAGATTTAAATATCTAGCACCAGTTCAATATTTATAAAAATATACTCTTATTTTTACTAAATGTTCCTGAAAAAAATTTCATAAATTGATTCTGAGCACACTGGGCCTCAAAATAACACAACGTCAGTTTTCACGGATTCATAAAATTCCCATGTATTTAAAAAAAATCACAGAATTTTTGGGTCATAACAAAATTTGTGGGCCGTACCATATCCTCTATTTTTTATATTACATTACATGTATTTAATTACTTGTCAAGCTTTCCTTAGTGAGGAAGGGAGAGTTATTATACCTTCTTTGGTAATTTCTGGTTCTTTTATTTTCATATGAGTGAATTTGTGTGCCTATTTCACATCTTCATGAGAGAATTTGTTTTCCTATAGAGTATACATGTATGAACACCGTATGTATATTAACATTTTTTGGTTTCAATGATGATTTCACTGACCGAGTTGTACCTTACTATCTAAGATCCTGGCATTTTTTAGGTCATATATTAGCATTACTTTTTATATTTACATTGGAGTACATTGTATTAAATTAGTATTATTTGACACATGCATATTTTTATGGATTTGGTATTTCATTAATATTTTTTATTGGATGTGCATTGTTGATGATAAATTTTATCTCCCGGCCCTTTTCCCTAAAAGTGTAATACCGCCTGTATTGTTATATTTTTACACCATTGGTTCTAGCCACCAAACCATGGCCTGCTGGAGTTGGGATATGGGGTTACATAACTCACATTCATCATTTCCATCCCTTGAAGGGTATATTTGGATGAAGTGGGTCATGATAGAGTAGTATCAGAAATGACATTTGAAAAATAGTATGAAACATAGTGTTTGGGACAATGAGGATTTTTTGTCTTGAATAGTGATAGATCCAACTTATCTTAGTATGAGACATAGACATGGAAGTCCATATAGGGCATTGTATTTTAGGTCCTCCCACTGTCTAGTTCATAGAATCTAAGCCTATTTAATGTCCAATTAAGACAATCATTCTTGAAAGGTAGAAACCTAAGAATTGTAAATTCATCATATTGAATTGTGTTCTTGTTTCAGTTGGTTTGTTTTGTGATGGTTAAATGACTAAATTTGATAAATTGAACATAAACCTTAATAACTTTATATACTAAAAATATTAGGATATCCTTGTTTACCTTTCAGTTATGGTTCATGGTCATCATTCGTTTGTGGATCAAGCGGTGGATGTTAAGGAGCCTAATCAATTTAATGAATGTAGGGTTGATCACGCTAGAGAAGATGATGAGCGGGAGAGAAGGTTTTGTACATTCCAGTATCAGGAATGGGAATAGTATGAGGTAAATTTTGAAGACGTTGAGATAGAAATATAGTTGGAGGAGCATGATATCACGATAATTTCTATAAGATACATGATAGGTAGTAGATTCTCTTTGCTGGCCAGTCTGATGCGGGGATATATGCATTATTGGTGGAGATAATATCTAGGGGAGTGGAAGGAGGCATACATGTCATTGTTCCACTTCTATAAGGAGTTCGGAGTTATATTCCTTTTGTGTACCAAAAAGAATGAAAAGAGCTTGGCACCACACTCCTTTTAGTAGAGCATTTTGTCAGTGTGGGATCAAGTGATCAAGGTTAAGGATCTTCTTCATTTTTTCCCCAAACCACTTCCAGACGAGGAGCCTTGTGCGAGACACTTTGAGGAATCACTTCATCTTTATATCATGTATGTTGTTACTCCTTTTACATTACCGATGTATCTGGAGGTTTAATGTAAGAAATATGTTATAATGTGGATGAACTTGTGATGAGGTCAAGCACAAGAGGGGATCTAGTAGAGTATTTAGAGAGGAAGAGCTTATAGTGTATGTTCTTATTTTCCATGACATTAAACCTTTCGACAAGTGGGGATAGTACCTCAATATATTCATTTATGACCTCCCTATTAGGGTGGTTTTAGTTCATTCTATGGGAGCATCGTGTAAGTTAATTTTTTGGGGTTTTATGGTCACCCCTAGACCTAATTCCATGTAGCTTATTGAAACCAATTGGGTGGAGTCGGATAGGCTTAGTGTCATCCTTAACTATACATTCTTGTGATACCATTTCATCAGTTTGGGTAAAATGTTTTTTCTCCACCAAGGGGAGATGGAGAAGGTAGAGGCTACCCCCTGGATTTTTCATCTGTTTAGGTACCATGACCAATTCATGGTCATGGATGTGGAATCCATCAATGATGTAGAAGATATGGGAATGTTCAGTTTTATGTAGAAGAGGTAGTAGTTCTAATGAGTCTATCGATCTATAGAGATATTATCCATTTTGTTAGTACCCTTGATTTTGTGTTGTTTGATTAATGATATCCACAATCCTTTTTTGAACCCTCCCTATCCCATGATATGAAACTACCTATATAAAGGATTCATGTTCACCTAGTTTTTATTATGTTGGTCAGAGGTCATAATATCTTTTTTGATGACTGACGGGGGTGTAGGCTGAAGAGGATACCACAATAGTCCCGTGGGGAACTATTCTTATTACAAATACAACCACATTATATCATTCATATCACTGACTATTTTTATTTCATATGTTCTATTATCAACTACATGAAGATAAAAGTCTTGTTTTCATATGTGGATGAACAATGTGTGGATTTTGTTCGAAAGAAGAGTTGTTAGGTGTGAAATTGGCATGTAGAGACACATTGTTCATTGTTGGATGTTATGTTATTATAATTAGTGGGTGTTTAGGTGGTTGAGATTACAATGGATTTTGTGAGTTCCAAGATTTTTTCTCTAATTAATTTGTGATGTTACCCCCTAAATGTGATGTTGAGTTCGGGGTACACTTGAAGCCTATTGTTTCTATGATTTTGAAGGTTTCTTATTGGATGACATCTTCTATATTGTGAGAGAAGATTATTTTGAAATATGATCTAATGAGTAATGATTTTCTCAGGCCCAATCTGTCGACGTAATGTTATCTAGTATTGTTTATGAAGATTACACACACTAGTCTGAGGTTGTTTCTATACTACCAGAGGTTTAATTAGTTAACGTTCATGAATCGTTAGTCTCTTACATGGATAGAAAAAAAATTCTAGATGATACGATTGAGTTTTTTTTCTATGATATATCTATTTTATACATATCACAAGTTGAGTGAGAAGGAGGGAGATATCCCAAGACTACTTTTAGAAAAAGGTATGGGCACATCGAGTTCGTAGTCATGCCATTCAGTATTATGATCAAACAAGTACTGTTCATGTGACATATGAACTTTATTTTTCAGGGGATCCATGACTAATTATTTATCATGTTCATCAATGAAATATTGGTCTAATTAATGTCGGAGGTGGATCGTTCCAATCATATACGAACTAAATTTAACGTTCTTTAACACCACCAAATCTATGTAAAGTAGTCCAAGTGAATGTTATGGACATGATAGGTACATTTCCTCGAGAAAGTCGTTTCCCACTAGGTTAAGGTAGTATACATGTTAATGGTAGATGTAGTGGATTCCTGGGATGCCCCCAAGAATGTGGTGGAAGTTCATAGTTTCCTTCTGCTTTAAGGAATTTTTAAAAGGTTTGTTCCCAATTTCTCAAAATATGCGGTCATGTTGAAATCTTTTAATATTAATGATCAATATATTCTATTGGGTGAGTAGAAAAAGTTAATTTTCTGTTACCTAATTTGTATTTTGTTTACTTCTCCAGTGCATGGGTTATTGGAGGAAGGGTTGATGTTTGAGGTCTTTTATGATACTTCCTGTCTGGGTTTGGGATGGGTGTTGATGTAGTAGTGCATAATGGTCTCTTATGGGACTAGGTAGTTACACACCATGAATTAAACTATGAAAACCAATATATGAAATTATATATAGTTTTGTTCATGCTGATGTTGTGAAGGAATTACCATAATGGGTAGTGATTTTTGGTCTTCATGGATCACAAGAGCTTGAGGTATATCTTTTCTCAGCATGGCCTCATTCTATAACAGAAGAGGAGGATATAGTTTCATCTAGAATATGATTTTCAGATCATCTATACCAAAATACGGGTAAATTTTGTAGAAAATTATTTGTGTAGAATGATAAAGAAGGATTTTGTTCAAGAGTCTTTAAATGTAAGGAGAGCTATAGTGGAGTTGGAATCCTTGCACTTAGATAATATATTGGATGGTAGTAAATGTAGTTTTTATATGATATTAAAATCATCTCTAATGTATTATGTGGAGGGGTATAAGTGGGGATCCTCATAATAAGAGGTGATCCGCAATCATGTAGTCCATGGTGATGCTCCGGAGGGATGGTCAGAGGATGTTCAGAACTATATGTTGTTTCAAAGGGAATTTGTTTATCCTGGTGGCTACGGGTGGTGAATTCATTAATTATTTTCATATCTAACCATTGGTGGTATGTCTTGGAGTTTACATGATGTACCATGGCTTGAAGATGCAGTTTTGTTGCCTCATGATGAAATATGATGTTACAATGTTGTTAGACAAGTGCATGATTTTCTAGTAGGTAAAGGCCGAGAACAGTGTTCTTGGTGGTGTGATAGAGACCATGGACTTTCCTTGGTGGAAATGGGATAAAATATCAATTGCTTTATTAATCAATTTACATATAGATAAAATATATTGGGTGACTATCTAGGTTTTATGGGATCATATAATGAAATTTTCCATCTTTTTAACTGTCATGGAGTTGGGCGCAGTGGATGCCTTTTCCAAGAGGTATGTAGATGATGTGGTGTGGTTGGATATATTTCAAAGTTCCATTTTCGTATCTTAGGATGCACAGTATACCTCATGGGTCTAGAGGGTATTACATCATTCTTTTTTACACTAGTTATGCCTCACCAGTGATCTCCCCAATTAGGAATATGGGTAGATAGAGCGGACTATTCAAATGTCAGAGGGTATATTACACATGTTCGTGTTGCACTTTGGTGGCTCTTGGGTATGACATCTTCCTTTAGTGGAAATCACTTATAATAATATATATTTTTCTTACATTGACATGGATCAATTCAAATATTTTTATGGAAGGTCATGTTATTCTCTTTCGGGATGGATGAATGTAGTGGTTATAGATTCTCTCAGTCCCGATGTGGAGTTGAGAAAAACAAATAATGTCTATCTTATTCATGAGAGGTAGAATGTAGATCATGACTAGAAGTAGTAATAAGATTATCAAAGTTATAATCCCTTTGATTTCAATTGTTCGGACCAGTTTTTATTAAATGTATCTCCCCAATGTGGGTAGTAGAGGTTTGGAAGAGGTAGTAAGCATTCTCATAGGTTTGTTGGACCCATTAAGGTGTTGGGGAAATTTTAATTGGTGGCATACATGTTTTCATTTTCTCCACTATTAGAGAGGATACATGAATTCTACCACAACTCTCATATTTATATATATCATGAAGATGATTCCCATGTCATTGACCAAGAATAGTTAATTAATAAGGGAGATGCAACATTTTTGGAATGGCTACTAGAGATACAAGATCTTTGAGAGAAGGTGTTACATGGATGGATTAATCCTTCGGTTCATGTCTTGTGGAGGAATGATGGCATGGAGGAGAGTACATGAGAGTGAGATATGATAATATGTGATAGGTACCTGAATTTGTTTTAAGTATTTACATCCTCTATTTTTTCTTTAAATGATATATTTGAAACCATTTTTATAAGGTGAGTTGTTTAACCGTGGTTTGTGATGTATGTGGTCTGATGTGTGATAACATACTAACATGTGAAAGGGGTAGGACCTAATTCCTAATAGATATGCGTTAATAGAGATGTGATTAAACATGGGTAGTTGAGTATGTGTCCCTGAGAGAATATTGTATCTCTTAATGGGGGTATAATTCCCTATATCATGTGCTCAGGATAGTGATATTGTTGTCATGGGATGTGTCATTTATTGTCATTAGAGATTGAATTTCTACACCAATGTTGATAAAACCATGAAATGCATATGTTGGAGGAGGTTTTTATGGATATAGAGATTTCCAATACAACTTTTGAACAACATAGTGGGGTTTATCATTGGATGATGGTGTGTTTTGAAGTGTTTCATTTGTAGCGAGATCCTTGAGAGGTATCTCAAGTGATGGTTGTTTTGACCCATCATATATTTTCTTCTGGGTATGAATTGAATTATTTAGGGTGAGAATAGTTTGACAGCTATCTGATGTAGTGTAATATACAATACTTTTCTATTATTTTATGAGAATATAGTGCTTCGTGTGTTGTGGGAATTCTAGGTGACTCATTTGAACACATTAAAAATATCCATTTTCTTGTCTTTCTAATGGTCTCTCTCCCTAGTGGAAGATCACCCTAGTGGTCACTCGCTGCAGTTTCTCATATGTGGTGGGTCACTGTTAGCGAAAAGATAGATGTAAATATCTAACAGTCTCTAACTAGTGGTGCCTCACTAGGGTTGGCTCACTGGAAGTGGAATGTATGTGTTGTGAGTCCCAGATGTGTGTGGGATTGTTGTATTGTTCGTCCTTGGTGTGTGTAGGTGGGTTATGATGTGGTTTCTGGACTAGGTGTGTGTGGGAATCATGGGTTGTGTTATACTGATGGGAAGGGGGAGATAAGGCATTTGGCATTGGAATAGAGTTCGATACTCTACGGAAAGTGGTGTGGGTTACCCTTTCATATAATTTCATTATATTATATTATTAGTTTTCATTACTTGTTGATTTTGCCTCTATGAGTATGGGTAGTTACTAAACCTTCTCTGGTGCTGTTTGGTTATGAAATTCTCTCATCGATGCATTAGTATACATCTTTCACATCCGTACAAGTGAATTATTTTTTTTCGACAGAGTATACTTTTATTTTCAACCTAAGTATATAACCTATTTACAGGCTTCCAAGAGGATACTACAGACCACACTAGAACTTACTAGCACAGATGTTGATATTTTTCAGGTTGTCATTTTTCTTTACAATTGGTAATTAATTTGGATACATTCTATTGTATAAGTTCTTTTTTATACAAGAATGTGGGATGGTTTTTGTCTTCATTTAATATTGTGTCTTGGAGTTTCATTATGGATGATTTATCTTATCTCCCGATATTGTTTTTCTAAAAAGATTAATTCCTCACATATTGTGATATTTTTACATACATGGTTCTAGTCATAAACCTGAGGTCTTATGGAGGTGATAATATTGAGTCATTATATCCAATTCTTCATTAACATCCCTCAAGGGGTATATTTTTAAGGAGGGGTTCATGACAAAGAATCAAAATGTAGGGATAAATAAATGAAAAATATTTATTTTATAAAATAACATGTCCACAATATTGAAGGAATAAATGATACTCAAATAATTAAGTATAAATAATCACTTGATTTTGAAAACATAACCATGGATGTTCTAACTACCAAATTATTATAATTAATGACAATAAAACAATTTGTAATATTAGAATGCATAATTCCGGACATCTAAAATATATCATTGATTCATTGTTCCCATGATTATAAATAAATGGGCAATGCATCAACCCAAACCAAATATTGATTTTCTTATGTGAAATAATGATGAATAAAGGGTCTATATAGGTCCTCTCACATCACACACAATGTCCAATTCAATTATTATTTTAATGAGTTAAATCATATTCAACAAAAAAATAATATTAAAAAACAATCATTCAAAATTTTATCAATTACCCAAATTAAAAAATTAATCATCAAATATATAGATTAATATAATTGGTATTAAACTAGTACATACCTAGTCTTTGAGAAATTTAAACACCATAAAAGGATCTTTAAAAACATTTTCTAGGAAAATAACCTTTCCATTTTAAGAATCACCCATTTAAATAATGACCACAAAACATTTTGAAAATTGTTTTCATAATAACAATTTAATATTTAAAAAAATTTATTATATATTTGGTGTTCATGATGGTGTAAAATTATGGTGATTTTTTACAACCGAAAATAATTATTCCATTCCCATTTTTGGTAATATCCAAATAATTTATTTTTAAAAATGACATGAATATAAATCTATTTTTTTTGAATTCTTAATTGGTTAAAATTTCTTTAATAATTCATTTTTAAATTGATCAAATCATTTTTTGAATAAAAAATAGAAATAATGTTGTTTTCTATAAGGATTTTGGGTCTAAGAGGGAATCAATTTTGCAATTTGTTGAAGAAAACACAATAATTTTATGTACAATATAGTGTAAAATGTTACTATTGGTTTAAAATTCTCCTTAAATCCCAAAGGTGGAGAAATATATTTATTTTGAGATATGAAAATTTAATAATTCTAGAAATGGATATGTAAACAAGGGAAATCATGAAAAATGAAGATATTATGAAATAAACATTTACCACTTTGGTATGTTATAAATCATAAGCCCATAAATGATAGGTAATAAAATATAAAAATAAATAAAATAAAAGTTGGTATATTGATGATTAAACATATCATGTTTAATGTGTATAAACTACAGAAATGAAATAAGTGGTGAATATGGAATATGCGTAGTGGAATTCAAAGTGAGATAAAAAATCTTGTGTTATAGATGATTTCCATTGTACGTATTTATAGATATTATATTACAGTTTTAATAATTTTCATAATTCATATCATAACAATAATAATATATATAATATCATATATTTTCCTTTTAAATCAATTTACTACCCTTATGTTTCAAATATTTCATTGCATTCATTATTTCTTATGATAATCAGCTTACATTCTCATGCGGGTTCGGTCACGAATGTAAATGTTCCTATGAATAAGATATATACATCTATATAATAATTATAATATTTTTATAAATAATATATTAAATATATATATATATTATCATATTTAAATTTATATTTATTGGACATGGAAGATGAATATCATAACTTTGTTATGATGGTAGACCATGCATACCCACAAGTGATGATATCATTGCATTAATGAGTGAATGGTTTAGAGATTTGGTGATATATTAATTTTTAATAACCAATATAATCTCATATATTACACTTATATATATATATTAATTTAATCCATATTATATTTAATTTAATACATATGCCAAAATTAGTCACATAAGTTAATGAGGAGGTAGTCCACTATACACTGGAGGGACGAAACATTATATGAAATGAAATGGAATGTAAATAGTTTTATGTTTCATTAAAAATACTGAATAATAAAAAAATTATTATTTCATATACATTTTTCAAATTTATCACTATATCCATCCTTGAAAGGTGGTTATGTGTAATAAATAGCATTGGTTCATGAAATAATTGTTTATACACATGATCAATGATTATGTTTATTATTTGATGGAAGTGAAAATAGAGATATATTACAAAATAATAATAATAATATCTGATTATATGGTAGATATAGTATATATTATATTTTATAAATAATAAATAATTTTTCAAAAAGAAGAAGTACTATTAATGAGACTTTTTTGATAATTTACTTGTGCTATAAAATCATTCTTTGCATATCCCCTTAAGGACCTTAGTTATTGTATTTTGGTAGCACTACTAGCTCAATAATATGTATAAGGATATTTGGGAGATATTTTATAAGGTTTTTTATATACAATATATTTATCGGTGTGGATTAGTTATGGGAGGGAGTTCCCCTTTATATGTAGGGAATGAGAACCCACAAACAAATTACTATGAAATTTAAAAAAATACAATTTTACAGAGTCATTTACATTAACAAATTATTACAAATGAACTCAAGTTATATTTTGGGATATTATAATGTAGAAAAATTTCTATACTATACTATTATTATAGGTTTTTGTGTCATTTAAACCATTTTCATCAAATCATAACCCATTGATAATCCCCTTTTTATCTTGAACACATTAATTCAGTTTTTACTATTTAAAATATTTAATATACTCAAAAAATAATTTCATCTTCATAAAATATTTAAATTTATTTTATTATAAATACAGAATCCACTTTTTCAAATATAAATCACAAAATATGTATAATCCATTTTAAAATTATTCATGTCGATGTGATGAAAAATTAAGCTTTCAAAAGAAAATAATCATATAAATTGATTTTTTAAATACAAAATGAATTATTTTATTTGTTATAATAACCTATATTAGGTAAATTGGAATATAATTGAATTGATTTACCTTTAAAAACATTTTTAAAAAATATTTAACATTATAAATAATTCAATGGAAAATTCACTTTTAGGAAAAACAATATTTTTAACTATTTATTGGAAGAAAGAAAAATTCTAGAAAAACCTAAACACTAAATCAGTTAAAAATTTTATATTATTATTTCATAATTTTTTTTATTTTTTTATAAACATTCTCTAAAATTGGGAAATACTATTTTTAAATTGTATGTGGAAAGCGTTACTCACCCTCTTTTTAGAAAAATATAGTTTTCCGGAAAACATTTATTTAAAATTCAAATGATTCATATTTTATTTCTAATATATTTATATATATATATTTATTTAAAATATTTCATAAATTTTTTAACCAAATAGGTTTTATAATTTATTTTTTATTATTCATTCATTTCAATATAACACCTATGTTATAATGTTCATGTTCAATTACTAATAGTTTAATAGTGTATTATATTTAATTTGTACCTACATTCTCATGTGTCACAATCTATTATGGATATTGAATTTATTTAAAAACAAATATATTTTAATGTATCTAGATGTTACATAATCAACTATGTAAATATTTTCATTTCATATACTATATTGAATATGATGTTTCTATTTAAAAATATCAGAGGTGTTACTGGCGCCCCAAAAAATAACTGCACTTAAATGGGTAATGATTATGTTTTTATAGAGAATTATACTATAAGTGTTCCATGTATTTATTATAATTCTTAAGGGCCCTATTACTATTCTATGATAATAATGTTACAATCCACCAAAATCACTATTTTATTATTTCTAATTGGATTTAATTGATATATTTTGATTTTATAAAGAGAAGTAGTGATCCTCTTGAAATAATTATTATCACCTTTTGGGGTGAAAATGAATGATTTAAAAAATTGTTCTGTTATTTTTTTCATGTTTTTCACTAGATAAATTATTTTCTTCATTTTATTTCAAATAATGAGATTTATGAGCCTATTCAATGTTTAATATAAATCGAGATGTGTATAGATATGGTTAATGGGAAATTAAAAATAATGATAAAAGTTATGAATATATTTTATGAAAACAATTGATGATTATTTTAAAATATTTATATTATCAGAAAAGTATATATAGATTTGAAGTATCTACATTTATTATTATTTGGTTTTGATATATATGATTTATAAACTCATTATCCAAAACAATTATAAAAATAGTTCATCAAATGAATGAGAATTTATTCATTACCTATATATAAAGATTATGTAATGTTACAGGATAGATAATTTTAAAATATGATATTAAACATTATAAGTGTCTTCATAAAACATTATTAACAATGTAATAAAATCTTAATTCTATGAGTCATATTCAAAAAAAATATGGAGAAAAAAATTTGAAAATAATTATATTTAGAAGGAATACTAAATAATGAATCTTATAAAAATTCATTATGTTTTTCCAGAGGGAACAATGATTGTATTTTTAAACAAATTATCATTGAATTAAAAAAATTATAATTAATACATTGAAATACTTTTATTAGATAATCACATTGTAAAATAATTTGGAATACTACCTTTAAAAATGGATAAAGAAAAATATGAATACCATATTAAATAATACATTACATGGTGTCCTAATATAAAGGAGAAAATTAGGGGGAATGGATGTAATATACATAGAAGGGAAATCACAATTAAAGTGGATGTGAATTATTATCAATAATGATATAAATTTTTAAGAATAAATTCGTCCAAAAATAATCATTAAATTAATTTCTTTTTTCCCTAAAGTGAAAAATAATGTAACATGATATATAATATTACATTTGGTGAAACCAATATTCAAAGATCAATGTTAAAAATGGTGATGTATTTCCTAATATAGGGAATTCATTTAACAATGACCTGAACAAAATTATTATATTTTTAACTAAAATCCATTAAATAATAAATCGTGATATGTATTCATAAAATAAAATAAGTGAATTAATATTATAAAAAAATGAAATACATGAATATAAAATATTAAATATTGAAACATTTAGTGAATTGACATCATATCTCAATGATCAAAATTTGATATGATGATACACTTAATGTAGTGGTCTTATAAGAATTCAATACCATATATGGGTTACCGTAAAATGGAAATTAAGATATATTTAAATGATTTATGTTAATTATACTTAGAGGATATTTGAATGTGAATACACCACATAATATAAAAAATGTTTTGTAATGTCAAGGATATCTCAAGGAAGAGAAAATATAGACATATATCATTTTATATAATTATTAATTTACCACTAATAACATGAATATCATATAAAGAATAAAATTATTAATATAATATTTATGATCCTTTTTTTGAATATAAATCATTTTATCAACATCATTTATAGTTTTATATTACATGTATATTTGTTTGTAATTATCAAAACTCATTATCAGGTGTGAGTAATCATGATAATGTTGATGTATTTTGATAAAGGTATACTTTTTCTTAATTAATATTCCAAATATTATCATTTCCACATTATATAATGTACCGAAATTGATTGTCTAAAATAATTTTTAAATTTATAACTTCATTCTATGAGATTTTTCATTATGTATCATAACGAATCAATCAATCGTGACCATGCTTCAGTTAGATTTAATGAACGACCATTGGTATCTTGTGTACATAATTAACTATTACTGGTACCAATAAAAAAAATTAAAATAAATATTTATTTATGTATATGATAACATATTGTTAATTATTTTCAAGTAGTTATCTAAGATATCATTCTATATAACTATTGAAGTTGGTGGTGAGACATACCCAAACATGACCATATCCTAAATAATGGATAATTATTATTTTTAAAGTAAAATATTTTATAATAATATTATTATAAAATAATCATAACTATATTATATATATATATATATATATCATTAATATTTTAAATAATATAATAATAATTTTTAATAAATAATCAACAATATAGGTGACCAATTTGATATGTTACTTCGTAGAGGTATTAGTAGACAATAACAAGGGAAAATATTTTTTTCTAAATAGAAAGGGGTAAAAGTGGTTAATTATTAATAATGAAATTTCATAAACAATGAATATAATATTATTAGTATATTACCGAAATTATATCAGGAAATATTCATTTTAAATTAAATAATAAAAAATAACATAATAAGATTATTATAACTCATGTTTATAACATTGAAGATCACTTAACAAATTCGATTGAAATTGAAAATGTATTTCCTGAACTTATATATTAAATATTATGTATGTGAAAATCGATTATTGGAGAAGGGACAATGGTAAATTCTGATGATGAATCTATGATTTTCGAACTGGTCCTAATGTGGTTGTGGGATGCCCCTTTTATAAGAACTGAAAATGAAAATTTTCTAAATATTTTAAGTAAATTTAAAGTCTTCAAATGATTTACATTTTAATAATACTCTAAATTGGAAAATAATCGGGGGGGTATCATGGTTTTTGTAATGAAATACCAAATCTAATCAACATGAATCAATTTTTTAACATGTTTTTATTTACCCATTTGGTCAACCCTCTTTACCCTTTTGGATTTTTCCATATAATCTGGTTTTTTACATCATATATTCATTTTTAAAAAAATGAAAATAAAATTGTCCTTATAACCTAATATGTAAGTCCTAATTGAATAATTACAACCAATATTGTTATAATAACATTAAAATAGTGATTAAATTTAATTTTAAAATACTGATTTTATACTATACTAAAATAAATTAGAATAGTCTACCAAAATTTCAAAATTATAAATCCTCAGGTTATTAACTAAAATAAATATAATATTATTTTTTCTAAATTTTTAAATTAAGTAATTTTCATTGAAATTTTTTTAACTTTTATCTTCATACATATATAGTAATAATTTCACTAAAGCCACATTCTTTCCAAAAAACTTTTATTTTTAACTATTCAAGTAAAAATATTTTGTTATATGATATTAAAATAAATTATTAATAAGAAAATATTGAAAAATATCATATAAAAATGAAATTATTTTTCAAAAAATTATTATTATAATATATAAATAACATTCTTGAAAATTAAAAAAATTATACTGAAAACTTATTTTTTTGAAAAATTTAAATTATTAGACAATATTTATTTACAAAAACAATTGTATAAATTATCATTATAAAAAATGATAACAAAATACTTAATCTATAAAAATATTTTCAATATGGTAAATCTAATTTAGCAGGATAAATTATATACCATATTAAAATGATTAGTTGAAAAAATTAAATTTGAATTATATAATTTTATGAAAAAAAATATATTTATTTTCAATAAAATTCAATTTTAATACCCGATAGATATTAATCTCTTTTTTATATTTCATAAATTCACCATAAGATTAATTAATAATCATTATCATAAGATGTTATGTTTAAAAATATTTATTAATAATATTTTAATGTTATAACTTTATCGATTATTTATTATTTATTATACTAATTATTATAAATTAAATTCTCATACTAATAAAATTTAGTATATCTTTGGATATATTTAAATGTAATTACCACTTTAAAAATGAAAATATTTATCATTTCTAGTTTTATTACCTACGTATATCTTTATAATGTTGTATAATTCCATTCATTCTTTTCATTTCATGATTATTAATTATATATCTATCAATATGATTTATACATTAATGTAATTAATACTCATTTTAGGCTTTAAATAGCTATTGTAAGTCCACAAGGATGAATATGATCCTATATATCTTCATGTTGTCCAATTTAATTCTTTTCTATTTATTTTCCATTTTAATTTATAGACCTCTAAAGGTTGAATAGTCTATGGTGTATAATATTATATTCATGATATTTTTTGAAATGCTTTAATGTTTATAAATAAATTTAATTATTATAATTATTATTTTTTTAAATATTATCAAATCTATTCCAATTCCATTGAATAAATAAAATAAAAATTATATTTATATTTATATAGTTTATGTAAATTATTGTCTTCCTAAAAACCTACATTTTTACAAGTGGAACACTTAATTTTATATAAAAATAATAAAATTGTAATAAAATGATATAAATGACATATATATATATATTATTAAAAGAAAATTGAAATTAAAAAATGAATATAAAAAACAGAAAAAAATAATAAACAATTTCCTCTATTGATATTTTTGAATTATGATTCATTGTTGATAATGATTTATTTTTTTGTGAAGTGACCTCATAAATTCTCTCAAATTATTTATAACATTCTTATTTATATAAAAACCTTTTTCATTAATGTAACGACCTCGAGCATACTATCCTAGAGATGGTGCCTTAATTTATTACATTAGAATAATATACAATGAATCATATCCCAATGGACTGAGTAGATTTGTAGTCTTAGTAAACTATTTACATAATTTTAATTTAGTTTACATTTTAAAAAAATATACCCAAATAATTTCATTGAGTATTTCATTATTTCAACAAGGTGTAACCCGACGTATCAGTTATAATGTAAATTAAATAATCCTGGAGAAAGTAAATTACATGAAAGGGGTGACATAAAATGATCTGTAAGGGTATACATATACAAGAATCTATCATAAATAATCATAAATGAATATGGAAATGTTATTAACTGAAAAACATTCAATTTAATCAAAAACAATAGCATAATATAGAAGCAATAAAATATTATCAAACAATTCAATTAAAATAATCACATGAGAAATAATCAAAACCATTGATATCCTACTAGTCGAATAATGTCATGAAATATCAATAACTAATAACATAATGATGGAAAAAAAATTCCAGAAATCATAAACATACCATCAAGGCTTATTCGACGAAATTAATCATAAATGGTAAGGCCTCATCCAATAGTTAAACTAGTTTGTCTCATTAGACCAATTGATGCATCGAGGAGCTGTGGAGAGAGACACCCCTAAATTAACAATTTTATTAAATTAAAAAAAAAATTGTGGTGAAACATAATCAACATGTAATCATGTATTTAATGTTTAATAAAACTGTATATAAATTTCATTTAGTAGACATAATTACAAACCATGTAGAGTAATATAGTGAATGATATCAAAATATTATATCCCTATTTAAATTAATAATATAAATTTAATAAAAATCATTAGATGGTATGATAATATAAAATACTAAATGATGTATAAGTTTTTATATATTATGTTGGAATATATAAGGATGCATTTTAATGTGACCATTGAAAATTTCATGAGGAACATAATCATTAAACATTCCAAAGTGTCCCGTAGAATTTCAATACATTTTAATCATGACACTCGAAAATGAATGACATAAAATGAAAACATTAATATCAAGTTAATAATTAATGTCATGATATTTTATATCTAATTTATTTAAATAAAATATATACAATAAATAAGTTGTGAACAAGGCATATATCTAAAATAAGTAGTATTAAGACAAAAATACCCTTAACACATGTATAATTTCCTTTTTACAAATATGGACATCACATATAATGGTTTAAATCATGTTATAAATTTATAATAAAACCATATTTATATTTATTATATCTTATCTGATCCCCTTATAACATTTTAACACTTCTTTTATTAATAATATCTTATTCCTTTCTCTGTTTTCAATGATAATTTCCATGTTTTCATAGGATTGTTTTGTCATCAAATTATGTGTTCTCTTACAAACGTTAAAGGTAAAAAATATCCATAATTATATTTGGGTAATATTTTTCATATTTTTCATTAAATAAGGTTTTATAATCATTCATAAATGGTTAACATGTAAAATGAATCACATCATGTGGAAGAGGCATTAACCGTTCGTACGCATGAGTGATGATATCATTCCTATATTGGTAAAACAGTTTCGAATTGGATGGTATATTAATATTTATATAATATATATGACTTAATAATTATCTTATATATATATATTATTTCTATCATTATACCTATCCAAGTAATATGGTGATGAAAATCATATTATACCACGACGTGGAGATGGTAAATTGTATGTATGCACATCTGATGATTTCTTTTTTCGTAGGATGGATAAATCATGTAATATTGATTTAAAATAATTTTAATTAAACCTAAGAATATATATCATACTAGAATCCTATTTATCATGGAAAAAACACATGATGTGTATATTTAAGAAGAAATAAACTGGTAGGAGTTGGTAAAGATGATTACATCTTCTTCGGCATACTAACATTAATATATTCTGAATATATCTATTGTTGGTATTTTTCATATAAAAACACATAATGATCTTGTCTAAGGTAATTGGGAGGATAACTATTAATGTTTTGGTATGGATATAATGTTCATGGTGATGTGAATATATTTTGGTGGACGTTCCCTTTTACAATTGAGGATAGAGGATCTTTCGAAAATTCTCAAAATAAGAAATTATTAAAAACTAATTTTAAATTTAAAATTCCCCACAAGTGAGTTATTTGAATGATAAATTTAGTATGAGTCTAAATAATATCAACAAAAAACATTTATACATTCTTAGGTCATATTGATAACCTTATCTTTTTATATAACCATTATTTAGTCCCTTTAACTCATACTGAGACAACATATGTTTTTAATCACCAAGGGTGAATATATGTACTATAAATTAAAACATAACCATAAATGTAAAATCTAAAACATTTTAAATCTTAACCCAATAGTTTTTGAAAATGATATTTTTTTTGAATTTAAGATCATTTTATGAAATATCATTTAATTTATAATATCATTTATTTTAGTAATGATACTATTCATACATGACTATTTAAAAATATCATAACAACAATATATATTTGAAAATACTCTTTTAACATATCAACAATATTTCATAAAACTATAGGAAAATTTTGTATGAGCTTAAATATATAATATTAATATTCTTAATATCATTTATTTGATATTTCCATTAATTAAACAATTATTGTATCATAATTGTGTAATAATTTAAATTATTAATTTATTTCCTAATAATAAAATATAAATTCCCCTGATTAATTTATTCAACATATCTTTTTATGGCTATTTAGAGTTGAATATACCTTCTTAATTACTAATCCCATATAAATTATGAAACAACATGTTTTCAAAGTAAAAATGAATAAAAGTTTTTATTGTATTTATATCCAATTTCAATTTGAAATTGATTAAAATTATCTAAATTAGATTAAATGATATTAAATTTATCTATTTGTAATTGAAAACCAACCAATAGAATAATTTACCACTTTAAATTGCTTAAATGAAAAATATGTTCAAAATTAAAATCTACGATTTTTCAATAATCATCAAAACATGAAACATATTATAAAACTACCAAATATTCAACCAAATTTAATTTTTATATTGAAATTAAAATGAAGAAGTTTATTTTATTAAATATAATTTATAAATGTTTCAATATAAGTTTTAAATCATATGATCCATCAAAAGGCAGTCAAACTTTCTTTAGAAAAAATGTATCCTTTCATGTATAACGTTGGTCTTATTCTTATAGTAAGCTTATTAATCTTATTTGACGAGTTAATAAAAAATTAATTTACCACATATATTTTTCATTATTTTCTTTCACTAATTGTAATTTATTTAATTTATTATAAAAAATATATTATTATGCCGATAAAAAAAGTTTTTTTAAAAAAACACATAATTTATATTTCTAATTGTATTTTATTTATATTTAAAATTAATTGGTGATCAAGTACATAATTTGGAAAATGGGTGTAAATAATATTTTCTCATTTTACTTAATCTGACAAAAAACAAACATTTTAATGGAATGTGTTAAAATAATAGTATTTAATAGTATACCGATGTTCATTTATGCTCGGTGCTGCATGAAAGAAATTATATCAATAAAATTTGATTTATTTAAAAAGGTGCATATGATAAAATATGGGTGTGTTACACTCTCCCCTACATTAATAAATTTCATCCCCTAAATTTTAAATTTCAATTTAAAATACAATAGATGATACTTTAAAATTTGTTCTTGGGAAACCCAAATCATATGTTGGGTTAGTAAATCATAGCCTTAATAAAGGGAAAATTGAAAAGGGAAGGTTACCAAAAATTTAGTGTTTCGAATTAGATAAAATAAGAGGAAAGTGAACACTATGACATGAAAGAGAAATGAAACCATCATGTTTTTATGTATAGTGATAGTGAATATGGTTAGGAAATATTCAATGGTCACAAAATTGAATATATGATATGGGTTAAAGATTCCCCTAATTTCCTAGTAGATAAATAAAAGAACAGGGTTTTCAATCAAAATTCCTTTTTCATAGATGAGAGAATATTTTACTGTGAAAATAAGTACTTTAGAAAAAAATCTTAATTGATTTAATTGCATGTTATAAGTATTGTCTTATCTATTAGTTATGCTTATATGTATTATAACCTCACCTCATATATTAAAAAATGGATATTCATATTGAATTTTACATACCTAATGAATTTTAATAAATAAAACGATATGTTGTTCATCAATACATCATATAAATATTTATTGAAACAATAATGGTTATAATATATTATCAAATAAATTATACATTAATCAAAGTCAATATTATCTAATTTTCCACATAAACCATTCCAACCTTATGACTCGTGAAATATACTTATGTAAACATTCACAGTCCAAAAATGTCTCTAAATTTCAAAAATCAATATTAACATTAGATTCCTTAAAAAATAATGTATCTATTATTATCACATACCAAATTTTTGGCCACCTTAAAAATAATAATGAAAACTATCATGATTTAAAATCTTTAAATAATAATTACTGAAGTAAACTCCATATATATGTCTTGATTCTTCTGAATAGATCACAATTGCTGAAATATTTTATGAATATAAAAAGACATGAACATTAATCATTACACATCATTAATGAAACCAATAACTACTCTTCATAAAATTATTAATTAATAAACATGATCTGATAAAAACTGTAATCTTGTTGATTTTTTCCATTAAACAAAACCCAATGCACATTGTGTGAAACACTAGTCATTGTGATATAGTCATGTTGAATCATTTATAAGATGTCAAAATGATGAAATATTTTTCTCAATCAATTATTCAAAAGGTTTATAATAGTTTATCCCTTGTATTACCATATATATTGGATGATATCCTATGCATAGACTTATCCTCAATGTTTGTCACAGGGTTATATTATTTAATCCATGATTTCTTAAATCTAGTTCCCATGTTTTCTATTAAACATGCTCTGTTACCATAATTAATTAACATAACCCCAGTAGCCTAAATCCAGTTCCCAACTATATTACATTATAATAAAATAAAAGGAATCACATCTAAAAGGATCAAATAGATTAGTGTTCTTGGTAAACTAAAAACATACATTGATTTCATGTTTCATATTAAAATATAAAAATAAATAATGAAATACAATGGGTTTTTCATATTTCCCCCAATGTTAAACCCTTTATATATGTCATGATATAAATCGTTGGAAACTGAGAAAAAAAATAAACATATGAAATTGGTGAAGTCAAATTCTTAGTAACTGAATAAAAACAACAGAATATATCACAAATAATTATAAACTATTATGACAAGGTGATTAATTCATCACATTATAAATAATCAATAAAATGATCATAATATGGATGGAATAAAACATGATCAAATAATGTCATATATACAATCTCATGGGAAATAAAATTATCAATATATATGTTTCTAGTAAGATAATCACATGGAATATCAATAACTAAAATCATAATTATGGAGTTCATGATGTTGAAAATCATAATCATACCATCTAGGCTTCATCCAATACACCAAAAATTAATGGGTATGGCCTCAACTAATATACATAATAGTTTATCTCACAAGACTTATTAGTTCATTGAGGGGATACAGAAGGCCCCACCTATTATTTACTAAGTCTAATACATTCCTCATATTAAATTGGTTAAACGTAATCAATAAATTCTATTTTATTTAAAATAGAATAAAAAATGTAAATAACATTCATTAAGTATCTATAATAAAAAACCTTGCAGTTTAATATTGTGAATGGTATCAAAATATTATATCCATAGACAAAACAATCAAAAAATAATAATAAAATATAGTTAATGGTAAAAAATGGGATAAAATTAAATGAAATAAACGATTCAAGAAATTATTATTACATAGATGGAGATACATTTAAATGATTCATGTGGAGAATCCTGGGTAATATAATCTTTAAAAGTTCTGAATCATCCCATGAATCATTGAAAATGTTAAATGATAATCCCCAAAAAAGAATAAAATTAACTGAAAAATATAATAACAAGAAAATAAGGATATTTTTTATATGATATATCAAATGGATGTATATATACCTGATATAAGGAATAACTGGTAAACAACTCATATATTTCATTAATATAAAAGCGAGACGAGAATTCCATTACCAGAGGGTTGATGTCCATGATAAATATCTGAGACAAATGTATAAATCTTTAATTCATGTCAATAATTTATACAATAACCTTATTCATATTTATTATATCATATATCAAACCCCTATAACATTTTTTCAATTTTTTTGTTAATATTATTTTATTCATTTCACTACTCTTTGTGTTTATTCCCATATTATCTCGTGGTTGTTTTTTTATTAAAATTATTGTTTCTCTATATTAGGATATTAGTCCAAAATCACTATAATAATATTAATTTTATATATTTAGAATTTATTAATTATATACATTTTTGTAATCATTCTTCAATGGTAAAAATGAAAAATTAATCGTATCGTGTCGTTGAGATAGATGGTCATATGTACACGTTAGCGTTGATAATATTCACTTATTGGTGAAAGGGTAAAGAAGTGGATGGTTTATTAGTTTTATAGAATAAATTTGATTTCTTAGTTATAATATATATTTATTATTTCCATTATTCTAACCATCCATGTAAAGAGAAAATGAAAATTAGATCACACCACGACATGGAGACGGTAAGCTGTATGCACACCTGTGCGGTAAATTTATTTTTCATAGGATGGATAAAACCTGTATTATATTTGTACCATAATCATAATAGCATCTAAAATATATATTAAAATTTATTTATTACTTTATCAAGTAAAAAAAATTATGATCATGTAGAAGAAAAAATAAACTCAAAAAAGTTGATAAAGACGATTACGTCTTCTACAAAAGACTTCTATTAATCTCTTCTAAGTGTTTTATGGTTGGTCTGTCTATTTAAAAACAACTAAAAAATGTTAACGATGTTGGGGGAAGAAAATATTAGGTTTTGGTATATATAAAAGGATCATGGTTCTATGAATAAGTGATGGTGGAGATGTGGATTTGTAATTGAGGTGAGGGGACTTTTGTAAATTATTATATTATTAAAATAAAACCATTACATTCAAAAACAATGGCTCAAAATTTTTTTATTTAGAATTTAATATGATTATTCGTTATAATAACATCAACCAATAATATTAATAAAATATTAAGAAAAATTATTACCCTTATCTTTTATCATTTTTCTTATTTAAACTACTTATCTATTACCTGGACGACGTCTTTTTTTATTCTTTAATAGTAGATATATAACTATTAAATTCTAAACATACCATAAAAGTATATTTAATAACATATTTATCCATTTCTATATTATTTTTTAAAATTTTTATTCTTATTAATTTTATATCATTTACTAAAATATTATTTATTATAAAATATCAGTAATGTTTATTATGATACTATTCATTATATACCTTTTTAATAATATCTAAACAATAAGATAATTTGTAACCAACTATTTAACCATATCCTAAATGTGTAAAACTATTATATTAAATTCATATATTACACTAAAAATATGAAATTATTTTTATTTTATTATTTTTACTATAATTTATGTCATATTTCCATTAATAAAATAATTAATACATCCTAACATTTTTAGAACATAAGGGAATTTTATTTTTTAAAAAATTAATAATAAATAATCATGATGAAGTTAAATATTTTATATTTAATAAAACCATTTATAATTTAATATATCTTCTGAATAATACAACATTAAAAATTTATAATTATTAAAAATATTATTATATCAGATTTGACTTTTCTTAGAATAATATAATACAAAATCCTTATATAATATGGGAGTGTAATTTTATAATATTTATAATATTATTTTTACCCATAATTACTTGATTTTCCATTAACCGTGTTAATAATAATTTCTATATTATTATTCATAATGTTCAAAAATAATAGAAAACTATATAATAAATTTTTACATTATCTTACAAAAAATGGAATCCATTTTAAAATATTAAATTCATATAACTTTTAGTCATTAATTTTAAATTAATCCTTCCGATGTGATGAAACAATGAGGATTTAATGTAAAAAATGTTTACAAGATTCAAATATTTCTATATCCAATTTCAATATGAAATTAGTTAAAATATCATAAATTATATTTAAAGATATAATATTTATCTTAATATACTATTAAACCAATAAAATATATAAATTAACTATATAAAAAATCTATTTTTAATTATAATCTATTATTTTTTACTATTCATCAAAACATTATTCTTATCTAAAAAATACCAAAAACTGAAACAAAGGCAATTTTTATATTCCTATTAAAATTATTAAGTATATTTTTTAAAATATTATTCATCAATGTTTCAAAATTTATTTTTTAAACAAGTGATCCATCTAAAGATAGAGAAATTTCTATTAGAAAAAAATTTCCATTTATGGTTAAATTTTTTTTTATTAAAATACTATAAATATTTGTGAATGAAATGTAAAAAATTTGAATATAGAAATTTATATTTAATTATTATCAGTCAATAATAGTTATTAATTTTATTTTATATGATAAAATTCTATTGTGAGTGTAAAAATTGTTTTTTAATAAAACATAATCATTTAAATTCAATATGTTTTTATTTTAATTTACAATTAATTTTTATTAAATGAATTTTATATATAAACATGTGTAAAATATATTTTTATAAATTATTTAATCTTATTCACAACTATCAACTAACAAAATTGTTTTAAAAAATTAATATTTAATCGGATATCGTAGTTTGTTTAGCCTCAGTGTTGAGTGATATGTATACAATCAATGAAATTTTATTTATTTTAGAAGAAACATACCATAAAATCATGGGGTTATAATTAATAAAATTAATGAAAACATTATGCAATGTTTCATAGGTTTAAAGATATTAATGAAATTGAAAAATATCAAAAGAAACATGGATTATGGTTTCTTAATAGGGTTTCAAAAGAAAAATAAAAAAATATTGACTAATTATTTTATAGAAATATTAAAATGAAGAAACAAAAACCGCAAAATGAATATTTATCCCTATCAATAGAAATATTTTATAATTTTATTATTATAACATAGTTTGTTAATATTTTATACCTTTTAATATCAACAAGTCCAAATATGTGAAAAATATATAGTAAATATTGTTAATAAAAATTATATCAAATAAAATACAATTTTTTGTTGTTTTTTTATTTATTCGATGAAAAAGTAAAAATAATAATAATAAATAAAACATAAATGAAACATTTGAAATGTTAAAATTCAAATAAAAATTTGGATCATGTTATTTTTTTAATTTCATAGAAAAACTATTGTTCTTCTGAATTATCTAGTAGCCAAGAGTTGTACACCAAGATCGGGTGTTGAAGAAGTAATACTTACATACTACAATGAATGTTCACGATCGAGCGTACTTGACCCTAAATTTTATTTATTGAAAATAAAAATACTTGAAAAAAAATATTAGTGTGTTACACAAAGTACATCCCAATGCTACCCATGTAGACTGATACTTACATATTATCCCAAATTCCAACTCATGTGTCCAAATTTTCACCTTCTATAAATACAATGTAAAATGATGTAATTTATTTAATTTCATATAAAATAAAATTATATATTGTTCATTTCAAGAAATATATGGAACATTTACTCAACAAAACTCAAGTATATTATAAATACCATTTATTTTCAATGAAGACAATTATGTACGATAGAAAATATTTAACTTCCCGAACTATTATAAATAAAATTCCACTTTTTTGTTTAATTATATTTCATATGGTTATATAAGAAACATGATCATATTTTGATTATTATAAATATTTTGATTTAAATGGTTGTTATAAATCATTTCCATTGATACTATAGTTGTTTAACAGTGATCGCATGAGTAGTATAAATATAAGGTTTTAACAACTCATTTTGAAACATATATAAAATGTGATGGCCTCAACAAGTATGATCATTACCTTTGAAGCACATTTATCATACCATCCCTGGGATATAACATTTATGGGTGTTTCAACAGACCATGCCAATTTTATGATTCAACAACATAAGCATGATGGAAACTATTTACATGATAAATTCAAGCTGATCCAAATCTTGGCAAAAATCTTGTTCACCGAACGACCCCATGAAAGCCCCACCAATGTAATATATACTCTTAGGACTTATGCTGGTGTAATTAGGGGATATGTAATAAGTATCTATCATTATGATTATGTAATTTTTTCTAAAATAAAGAATTTACTTTTATTTTATTATTGTTACATTGTAAATTATTTATAATGTACAAATAGTATTTTTGGTTAATATTCAAATTAATTTAAGAAATATATTTTGATTAATTAATTGATTGTTGAAATAAATAATATTATAATAAAATAGTATTATTAAATTATATTTATTAAATATAATTGATCAAATAATTTTTTTGAAGTAAAATGTAATTATTAATATAATATGAAAATTGTTTTTGTCAAAACCATTCAATTATTCATAATTTTAAAATTTTATTTTAGTATTAAAATTCAAAAATTTATAAAATTATTTAGATAAAATTAATATTATTCTTGGAATCATGGTGTTGAAATTATCCAACAGTGAATTTTTCTTAATTTTCTATTATAGATGATTTTTTGGGAAAAACTTAAATACCTTATAAATATATATTGTGTTTTCTGACATCATAATATCCCTATAATGATGTAATAAATACTATAAATGGAATCCTTAGTAATATAAGTCTTTTTTATTTAAAATAATTTTATATTAATTTTACTTTATTTTTTTATAAATCCATAGTGAATCATTCGTAACATATTATATATTTTTGGATTTTTAATTCATTTCATTAAGAGTGTGACTCATATCCACATATTAAAGGAATATATTTTAATATTATCGGCCCTTGACCTTATAAAATAATTTATTCCTCTTAGTTTTTTTGAATAAATGGATAAAACCATGGTATGGTTAATGGTTTTGTAAATTTTATTGTGTAGTGCCCAAAACCAAAATTAATAAAGATCTCCCCACCTTTCCTATATAAAACCTTGAAATCTCCAATTTTTCTCAACTCACACTAATTCAAGTTTCACTAACCTCTTCACATTACTATCAATAGTCTTCCCAAGGCACCCAGACACCCAATAACCTCCTCCCAATCTATTAGAATCACATATCCAAGTAAGGCATCTTCTGCTCTCATATTTTATCAAGAACGTCTTTTATGGTATATATTTTAATATTAATTTTTATATATTTGTAAATGCTCATAAATAATCCCGGTAAAATACATTTTATTTATAAATAATTATATTTACCTTTCCATTATCATTAATTCATCCATGATCCATTGTTTTCACATGTTACCATGCCCTAATTCTATAGAGGATTTCACTCTCCTAATTCAAATTCAAGAACTTCTTCTATATTAAGAATGTTAAATTCTATTTCATGTGTTTGAGTATAATAATACATGGTCCCCTTATATTAAAATTAATGTATAAATGACAAGAGTCCCATTCCTATCTCATCAACCCATTTTATTAATTTCAATTTGATGTCATTATGCTGTAGAAATTTCACTATGGTTTTCCATCACATAGTGAATACCAAACCATTTTTATACCATGTGAAATCACATTTATGCTTCTATAATTATTGATTGGGGGATTACATGTAATTATACCTCCTTCCATGGTTATGAAAAAACTTATTCTTTTTTGTAATTCTATGTTATATGCTCTATGTGGCACAGTTATGCATCAAATGAACTTTTTATGAAGTTTGGGCCCTAATAGCACTTCAAAACACTGGGTAATGATTAGTATCATGACATGTGATGTGAAATAAGGGTTTAATCATGATAATTCATGTAAAATTATGGTTTACTCATGATAATTCATGTCCAATGAGGTTTTATTCATGCTAATCATTATGCAATGAGCCTTGACTCGTGCTAATATAATGTTGTTTGTTGTTTACACATTTTGATGTTATGATTATAATGTTATGTCATTCCTTGGGATTTGGGTTTCTTATTTATTTCCATTGATATACCTATTGACTAAAATTTATTGTATTCATCTTGTTATTACTTGTTTATTCCCTTATTAGGCTTTATATCTCTCAATTTTCTAATGTTTTTCTTCAGGTTATCCCATGAAATATTAATTATAATGGGATGTTGTGGTCATGTAAAAGATATTTTAAATAATGATTTTGTATTTAATGTTTTTTGTTATTATATATTTGTACTAAATTCCTAATAAACTAGGACACTAGATCTTCTATGTTGTATTAAGTGAAATTTTATGTAATAATTCATGTTTAAATATGAAATAAATAGAAGTTTTGTTATAGTTGGTATCTGAGGATAGGCTGAGTTATTTTTTGGATTGGGATTTAAACCCAAGTAAAAACCATTATGGATAATACTATGTTTAAGAAAAAACTTCCTAATATTTTTTGAGTACAGAGTAAGGGTTTTAACAAGAAAATACATCCTTTTCAAAAAATGAAAAATTGGATGTGGAACTAGCACAGATGTATCTAGGGGTAAAAATAAAAAATACCTCTTTGATATAGAATAAAATTGGAACTGGTGTACGAAAATGGGCCTTGAAGAACTCTTGGTTTGAAACTCTTAGGGGGTATTATTTGTTGATTATTTAATATCACTATGAACCATTATTAATGGAACACAAAAAAATTCCCATTAAAATATATTATAGGAGATAGATCATGGATAACACTAAATCAAGAACCACATAACATAACAAGATAAATTTAATTTATATTTTATTCCTTTAATTTCATTATATTACCATTAATGTGTTTAATATTTTAAAAGAACTCATCCATAAGTCAATATTGGATGAAGTTGAAAAATAATTATAAAGTGAAAGGTAGGTTTATCATCAATAGTTCTACACGTTCATTTATATCCTATATGTTTAGTGGAACAATCAAAACACCAGAAAAAATTAATAGAAGTAGAGATAAAAGTGAAAATGGAAAATGGGGAAATTATTGAATCCCATGAATATAAAACCTCTCATATCACAATATGGGTAATAAACTTCCTGGAGATCCTTGTAATACATTTTGTAGTGGACTTTGATGAAATTCTGGGCATGAAATGGATTTTATCTAATAGATCCAACATAAATTCCCTAAAGAGGGAAATCACCCTATATATGGTGATTCAAACCCCAATTCTATAAAAGTATAAATAGGAGGACGAATATTCATCAAAACCTCCATATTATGTGTGTATATTAATGCACTATGAGCATGTATATCTTGCTCACATGATTGAGTATATGGAAGGTGCCATCCTAAAAAAACAGGCATATTGTTTCGCTGATGTGGTTCCCAAAAATTTTTTTGGTCTTACTTTTAGCAGAAATGAAAAATTAATTATAGACCTTATACATGGGGATTTGTGAATATCCATGACCCCATACAGAATGGTTATCATGGAACATGAGAAACTGATGAAACATCTATAGGATAATATGGATAAATGGTTTATATACCCATGTCTTTCACTAGGGGGTGCATCAGTCCTCTTCATCAAGATGAATGGTAGGTCAATGTTCCTTTTCCTTGATTATTGTGATCTCAAAAAAATCAGCATAAAGAACAAGTATCCTTTTATATAAATTTAATACTTGTTTGATTAGACAGTTGGAGAAAAATACATCTCCAAGGTGGGTCTATTGTTGGGATATTACCATGTAAGGGTGAAGTAGTAGGATATCCCAAATACTAATTTTCATACAAGGTACGGGCATTATGAGTTCATAGAGTTTCCATTTTGAATCATTAATTCTCTAGAAATATTAATGGCCTTGATGAATAGAGTCTTTATATATTTCCATGAAAATTATATGGTTGTCCTTATAGATGATATTATAATATAATCCCAATCTAAAGAGGAGCATAAGGGGAATCTATGCACAGTGATAAAGTCATTTGAAACGGATAAACTTTATGAAATGTATAGTAAGTGTGACTTCTAGATAAACGAAGTATCATTCATTTTGAATATCATCACGAGTAATGGAATATATGTATATCCACCCTAGACATATACAATTGGGTGATATTTGATGCCAATATATATGAAAGATATCCATAGCTTCCTTAAGTTAACTAGATTTTATCAAGAATTTTTGATACATTTCTCATGATTTTATAACCCTCTTACCATGATTACTCATAAGGGAGTCATGGTTTCTTGGAATGTTGAACATGACTAATGCATCAGGGAATTGAAAAAAATGCCTATCACTTCCCTTGAGCTCACAGTACAAAAATGTGGGAGAATTTAATAATCTTAAACGATTCAACAAAGAAGGGATTGGGATTTGTGTTGATGAAAAAAAACGAGTTCATTTCTTATTCCATATCGGAGCGGAAAATTCATGAACAAAACTATCCAACACATGATATGAGGTTAACAATTGTGAATATGGTTATAACTCAACATGGATTATGACTACTCAATCGACTATAATCATAAGAAATATATCATGGTGGAAGATAATCTATGTAGAAAGGACCCATCAATTAAATCATTGATGAGAATTGAAAAATATCCAATCATCTTAAATTTTTTAATGATGGAAATGTGAATCATAAATAATGGAACATTATTAATCCTTTTAGGAATTATTTATCAACTGTATCTATTGTAAAGGTTAAAGGGTGATTAAAAAGATGATGAGGGAATTTAAGAAGATAGTGTAAACTATCATAAATGGGAAATAATCAGAGTTTATTTTGAATAATAAATTAATTTTGAGTTTTGGGTTGAGACAATGTGATCCATCAATTCATGGGTGGAAGAAAGAACTATTTCCTGATTATTATTTCTTTAATATCACTACTGTAAATGTGGTTTTTTAAAATAGTTATTTATAAACGGTTTAGTTAAACCGTGGGTAAAGAAGGTTTAGGGATCCCTTTCCCAACGGATCACTAGACCCATTGGGAATGGGTACTCCTATGCCAACAGTTTTATGAAACTGTTGGTAAAGGGGTGTTTAAGATACCCTTTCCCAACAGTTTTATGAATCCGTTGGGAAAGGGTACCCCTTTTCCAATGGTTCTATTGAACCATTGGGTAAGGGTACACTTAGCAACCCTTTTCCAATGGTTTTTACAAACCTTTGGTAAAGGTTTTCCCCAAATACAGTTGGGCCGCTGCTCTCCCCCATTCGCGACATAACCCTAAAATCCATCTGGCGCTCTACTCCTCTCACGAACTCCCCCATCCGAACATGTGAAAACCCATCTGAATCATATCAAATTAGGTATTTTAATCATTATACACATATTCTACCTTGTGTTTATTGTTATTGATCTAATATTTTAGTTTTATGTTTGGATTTTGATGTGATTTCATCGTGAAAAATAGGGAAATGAACGAAAATTATGTTAGTTAATTAGATTCCCATGGAATATCATTTCTGTTATAACGTCCTTGCTAAATAAAGTGTAAATGTAATAAAAGAACTTGAATAAGTTGTGGAAGTTGGGGTATGTTGCTTCAATGATTGGTTTTTTGTTGTGTTTCATTGTATGTTATAGGCTATTGTATGGTGATTGAGGTGACTAGTTGGGCATTCTGATATGTGGGGTTGTAATGTGATAGTTAGTGGGCATGGATGTAACATGTGAAGTTATGTGATAGTGATTATGTGTGGTGGTGTTATGTCATGTGGATGTGTTGTGTGGTGAGGTTGTGGTGTATGATGTGGTGAGGTGGTTTTGGTTGTGCGGTGGTTTGTGATGTGCAATATTTTTGATGTGATATGTGGTTGTTTTGGTGAGATGGTTGGCCGATGTAACATGTCGACGATGGTTATTGTGAGATGGTGAATTGTTGTGTGGTGGTTTTATTAGTTTCCTGGTTATCTATGGAATAAATTATGCTATTAATAAAAACAAGATATTAAAAAAATGAGATGGAATAGAAATGGATGTGTGGTATATTGATTTAATTAATTTAACATTAAATGAATGGACAGTGTAAGTGTGAACGATGCTACATATAAATTAAAGTGGGAAATGCTATGCATCTTGTGTGGTGGTGGTGTGGTGTGTTGAATATAGTGGTGAAAGTGGTTGTGATGTTTTATGTGTTGTATGGTAGTAGTGAAGTGTGTGATTATGTAGTTAATGTAAACCCATAGGTTGGGTATTTTGTGATAACTATATATCATGTATTTTATGTTATTTCTACACATTCCCAACCAGAGTTGGATAAACTTACCAACGATCAAGGGTTTTGAGTTATGGGTATTTTTTCTAATATATAGGATGGTGGTTATATGGTTGGATAGATACCATGTCTTCCCTACTCTTCCTTCATAAGTGACTGACCATGTTTTTTAAAGAAATATGTGGTGTGATTGTCCATGTGTCTTCAGGAGAGATGTATTATGATTTCCCTAGTATTTTCAGGTGAGGTGTGATCTGATAAGGCTATAAAAAGATGTGGCATGTGGTTGGGGTCATGTAGGGTAGGAGTATGGCACAAGGTATATGTTATTCATTTTAATGATTCCCTACTAATATGGTTATCAGATGAGGCTTGTTGTGATGTGATAACACATTATGTTCTTACTGGTTTTACATTTTTTCAATAAAACATTAGTATGTTTTTTTCACATGTGTAGTTGATACCTTGATTATTTTATTGCTTTATTGTTTAATTAAATGTATTTTCTATTAAAGTTCAATCCTATTGAATTGTTTATGACAAAATGACTTATATAAATTATTTTTACAGAATGGACAAGTAGTTGGATATATGAAACCAATCGGATCACAGGAAATTTTCAAAACAATTTAGAGAGCTTTATAGATTTTGCATTTCACAATGCTTCAGATAGTGGTCGCATACACTGCCCATGTTCCAATTGTGTTGGTAGACATTGGATGAGCCAATAAGATGTCAGCTTCCACATAACCAAAAATAGTTTTCAAGCAAACTACATTGTGTGGTATCATAATGGGGAGAAAATGAAATCTCAAATTGGTGATTATCGAAATGAAAGGACGGGAATGGAGAATTTGTTAGATGTTCGGTTTCCATTTATTCTTCATCATGAAAAAAACTGAATTTTGACTCAAGAATACTTCTATATGAGGACGGCTGATGCATCTAGTGAAAATGATGATATTGATAGGGTGAAAGAATTGAATGATGTTGCCACAACTCCAGCATATCGACAATGCGATAAAATGAAAAATATGGAACATTTAATCTGATTGTTTCATGGGAAAAATATGTATGGGATTTCTAATACAGCAATCAATTACATTATTACCCTCTTGAAGGATTTACTTATAGATGATGCAGATATTCTCTCAAACCACTATATGGCGAGGAAGTTAGTTGAGGAAATTGGATTTTCAAGAAACAAAATTCATGCTTGCCCGAAAGATTGCATTTTATTCATGGAGTAAACCCCTGAATGAAATTATTGTATAAAACGTGGCACATTTCGCTGGATGTCAAAAATCTGATGGAACACTATACCATGTTCCAAATATTTTAATGTGGCACATTCCATTGATCCCCATACTCCAGAATATTTTTATGTCTGATGAAATATCAATATAAATGAGATGGAATGATACCCAGAGAAAGAAGACTAATGATGACTTGGTTCATCCTGCAGATGGATTTGCATGGCAGATATTTGATTCTCGACATCCTGATTTTGCAGCTGACGTGCGTAATGTGTGGCTAGGTCTTTCATGAGACGGTTTTGATCCATTTTGGAAGATGCTTACTTCGCACAACACATGGACAGTTTTTATACACATTTATAATCGTCCACCATGGTATTGTATGAAAAAAACCTTTCACTTTCATGAGTATACTCATATCAGGTCCTTCGGATCCTGGAATTGATATTGATGTATACATGAAACCTTAAATAAAAGAGTTGAAACTTCTTTGGGATGTGGGTGTGCGCACATACAATGCATGTTTGAAAGACATATTTCAGATGCGTGATGCACTTATGTGGATGATCAATGATTTTGTAGCTTTTGGAATGATGTCTGGATGGAGCACGAAGGGAAAACTGTAATGTCCAGTTTTTATGAAGAATACACGATCCAAAAGACTGAAACATCACTGTAATTTTAGTTTTACGAGACATGGACGATTCTTGCCAAAGGATCATCCATATAGATTGAATCATAGAAGATTTGATAATACCATAGAGACCGATGATCCACCTCAACATATGTCTGGAACTGATGTGCTTAATGAATTGAAATATTTCAGTTTTTCATTCGGGAAGGGTCAAATGAAATCTGGAAAGAGAATGAATGTTTCCACTAAAACCTGTTACAATTTGAGGAATAGGTGTATATTTTTTGATTTTCCTTATTGGTCAACCAATTTTTTACGTCATTTCTTAGAAGTAATGCATATTGAAAAGAATATATGAAAAATGTTGATTTAGTTTCTTCTAAATGTCATGTGGAAGACAAAGGATGATTTACGATCTTGGCGTGACTTGGTGGATTGGGGAATCAGACCAGAATTGAATCCGGTGCGTATTAGTGAAAATAAATGGCAACTTCCATGTGCTTCTTATGTGATGACACCTACAGAAAAAGAAATTTTTGGAAGTATTAGAGACTATTAGAGTTCTTGATGGCTATTCAAGAAACATATCTAAATGGCTCAACAGAAGAGAGTTGAAGCTAAAATCATTGAAGACACGTGATTATCATGTTCTACTGCATGAGTTGCTTCCATTAGAAATCTGTCATCTTTTGTCCAATAATGTAAGGGTGGCTATTTTTTAGTTGTGACATTTTTTATAGATCATTGTTCTATGAAATTTTCCATGCCTTTCTTGCAAAAAATGTTGATAGATGCCCCATTAATTTTGTGTGAGTTGGAGAAAATATTTCCTCCATCATTTTTCACATGTATTCTACATCTGACTGTCCATATTCCCACAGAAATACTTCTCGGAGGATCTGTTTCTTTTCTTTCGATGTATCCAACTGAAAGAAATATGTTCACATTGAAGTATTATGTCTGAAATAGAAATCAACATGAAGTTTCGATGGTGAACGGTTACCTGGCTCAAGAATGTATGGATTTATGCTCGATGTATTTTTCTGATCTCACTACAAGATTGAACAGCCCAATGAGAAATGAAGAAGTATAGTATGTGAAAATTGAACCCAGTTTTCCATCACTACCTCAAACAGGAGGAATTCCTGGATCATATACATTGAATAAATTAAGCCATGAAGAGCGGGAGATGGCATATCACATAGTTTTGTTCAAACTGTGATTTTTTTGATGACTATATCAGGTAACTAAATTTATTATGTATATCTTAGATATATTTCTTTTAAACTATTCATATTTTATATCAACAGGGAACATAAAATCATGATAAATAGGAAGCATCTTTCTTTATCTTTGAGAAGGATAGAGACTTCTCATAGCAAAGAGTTTTTTGCTTAGTTAAAATTGAAGGAAAAAATATTTCTGTTTAAATTAATTATTTCAATATTTAATTAAGTTTAACAGTCATTTATATTTCAGTTCTTGAGTTTGTCTGCTGACTCAGTCTCTGGGGAAATAAGAGCATTGGATTTTGGTCCTAATATCATGGTTCATTACTGTAAATCAATTGTTATCAATGGGTAAAAATGTATTGTCACTGAACGAGAAAAGAACATGAGAACACAACATGATGGTGTTATGGTTACTACCACAACAGATTGTTATGATGGAGAATTAGATAGTAGACCGCGATTTGAAAATATGGGTTATTATGGAGTCGTTGAGAAAATAGTAATATTGGATTATTACTCTCATGGACGAGTCACAATGATGAAATTCCATTGGTTTGATTCGATGATGAGACATGTCACATTTATTGATGATTTTGGATTTCGAGTAACTAATATGACTCGCACTCTTGCTATAGAAGAACCATATGTGTTGGAATCAAAGGATAAACATGTTTTTTATGTCAAAGACCAACTTCGACTAGAATTTGGTGTCATAGTTGAAGTAATTCCAAGACATATTTTTGATAATGGAATTGACACTATCCATATTTCTATTAGAACCAATCCATTTATTTCTTTTGATGAATCCAATAGCTCAATTTTCAGAGATGATTGTGAACCTGGAGTTGTGGTTGAATGTATATAGATGCATTCATACATGTTCTGAATTATTTTGGTTTACCTCGATTAGGGTTGTTAAGGTTGGTAATATTCAAATTGATTTAGTATTGATCACAAATATGTTTTATTTGACTTGACCGTTATGTGAATTTTCAATGTTTATTGGTTACTACTTTATTTGAATTGCATTTTCTAATTTGAAATTGAACTGTATTCAAACCTAGTCAAACAATATTTATAACATGGTGAACATTAAACCTTTTACGATTTATTAAATTCATTAAAGATCTTATAAAACAATTAATAGCTAAATTATCAATGAATCCCCCTATTCCCTCATATATTTAGTTTTTTTGTTTACACATTAGTTTCCTTTTTCTAATTAATTACATATCTATTTTCAAAAGTAAGAAATGCAGCCAATTGAAGAGAGATGAAGGAAAAAAATGATAGAGAAAAATCATCGGATGACGGAGATGGGCGTTCCACCATTAGTGCCTACAGTGAGTACTTTATTTCAAATATATATATTTTTAAAGAATATATAATTTCATGTGATTAATTTTTTTGTAAACATTTTTGTAGGATCCACCTATACGTCAACAATTGTTCGATGAGGATCCTATTACTGGTCCTAGTGCTCAGGCTGGTGGTACGAGGAGGGTTCATACTAGAGGTGGATGATCAGCTGCGCGTGCCCGACTAGACCCTGCCCCACCCACTGACATGTCATCCTTCTCAAATTCTGATCACGGTGTTTCGTTAGGGACACACGGGATATTTAGGCCTCCAATGTTTTCACTACCTTATGAATCTTCTGCCCCATCATTTTCACATCCCATGATGATTCCCACACACGAGTTAGAATCCTGTCATACTACTGTCCCATATTCTTTTCCCTCTACTTTAGTCTTTCCGAGCTTCTATATTCCATAGTCTTCGACTCCTATTCCACCAAAGGGTACTCCATCACTTTCTGTAGATCTGGCAGTGCTCAGCGATCAAACTAGCATATGTATATTTATAAAACCCTAACAAATTTTTTTAGAAATATTTATTTTCATTATAACATGTTTTGATAAAATATTTGTTTTTCTTTCATGATAGGTGCATCTACTAACAAGAGGAGGGAGAAGGGGCGTACACACATGCGTTCGGTGAGAAACCACTGCACACATGTTATGGTGGATTACAATGAAGACAACAAAATGGTTGAGAAATCAGGGTAGCAATGTTGAAGTTTTTTGGTGATGCTTGCCAAATACTCCGACATCATTCCCATCAGCTCGCTTTCTTGGAGACATTTTGCACATGAGGTCAAGGATAGAGCTTGGGAAGATATATGGATAAAACAATCTATCATATTTAATGAAATGAATTATTTTTTCATTTATATGAATTAATATTTTGATGTCAGCTTCGATTAAATTTTCCCGATAGTGAGTGCTCGAGAGGAACGTCTAAAGGATTTAGTAGAGACTTGGAGAGCCTACAAGCATGAGTAGTATATTGGCTGGAGTGCTAGAGTTGGCACTGAGTTAGAGTCGGTACCAGTCTTGAATGATAGTCCTATAGAGTAGTATCGTCATATGATTAATCATTGGATGAGTACCTAGTTTAAGGTATTAATTACATTTGAGGTTTTTAAATAATAACATTCATGTTTTTCATTAATATTATCCTTTGACTTAACGAATTTTATTTACGAATCATCTGGAAAAAATTAAAAAAAAACATTGATGCAAAAAAATATCTACACACACTAGGACGCACGATGATGTCAGATCATGAGAGGAAGCAGGTATGAAATTTTTTTATAAGTTTTATTTACGACTTATATTATCTTTTGTTTTCTCAATTATTTAATCATTTGCTAAATTTATCATATAACTTTATTTTTCAATGACATTGTAGAGGCAAATACAGAATATTGAAGGACGTGTGCCTTGAACAAAACTGTTTTGCTCGAGTAGATGGAAAAAGGATAGACGTGACATCAATGAAGCAACTCAGCAGCAGATTGTAAGTTTTAATCTGTTGATTTTATATTTTAATATCTATTTTATAACTTAATAATATATTTATATTTGTAACAGTTTTCTTTAGAAGCCCTCAATTCCCAAGAACCAGTCAATTTTGGGCCAACAGATCACTTACATCTGGTGTTGGGAGAGGAGAATCTTGGCAGAGTACACTGTCAACCTAGGATAGCCCACACGAGGTATTGGCCCTCCTCAGGTATGAGATGTAGTTCCACCGAGCTGCAACAAGTTAGGTCACAGGTAGAACTGGCTGTGAAAAGGTCCATAAAGATGGCAGAACAGTCTTCTAGGGAAAACAGTTCGTTTATGAAATTTATTGAAGTTCTACGTTCAACACTTCCAGTAGAGGCCAGCCCAGCTTTTGATGAGTATATGTCGTTGATTTGTTCTATATATGGTGCACTAGGTGGCGGCTATTTTGGTGATCATGAAGACATCCAACTTGACGATGATGATGGCGAGGAGTCTGATTCGTAAGAGGATGGAGAGGAGGAGGGCGAGGCAGGTGGTGAGGGCGAGGAGGAGGGCGAGGGCGAGGAGGAGGGCGCTGAGGAGGGTGAGGATGATGATGAGGACGAGGACGAGGGTGATTATGATGATGATGATGGTGATGGTTATGTGGGAAAAATTGATCCATTGCATTTTTTACTAATATTACTATGGTTTTTTATTTAATCTATTCTAGTTGTTGGTTTTATCTATACTCATAGTATAGTATTGGAGTTGAGTTATTTTTATATATTATCTGTTTTTATAGATGTTGTTGTCTTTTAGTGGTTGTGTGTTTGGGAACCCCCCTCCTTCCTGGACCCCGGACAACCCCCCACAATCCTCATTGGACCCCGGACACCCCCCCTAGACACCCCCTGGATAGCCCCTCGAACTTCCCCTGGACAGTCCCCCCACCCTTCACCCTGGACCCCGGACAGACCCTCGGACAGCCCCCCAGAAAACCCCCAAAAAGCCCCCCCCCTCTTCTATGGACCCTAGACAAACCCCCGAACACCCCCGAGATAGCCCCATGACAGCCCCCCGAATAGCCCCCGGACAACCACCCAGGCAGCCACCCAGACGCCCCCCCCACCCACTTCCTTGGACCTCAGACAACCCCCCGAACACCCCCAGGACAACCCCGGGACAGCCCCCCGGACAACCCCCAGACAACCCCCCAAACAGCCCCCAAGACAGCCCCCCACCCTCCTCCCTGGACCCCAGACAGCCACCCACACATTCCCCCAAACATCCCCCCACCCTCCTCCTTTGACCCTTGAAAACCCCCCAAACACCCCCCGGACAGCCCCCCCCACCCTCCTCCTTGGTCCTTAGACAGCCCCCCGGGACACCCACCATACAACCCCCCAAACAGCCCCACTGGACAGCCCCGCCAGATAGCCCCCGACCCTCCTTGATTTCATTTACTACTAGAAAATCTATAATATTTTTTTTTTTATTTTCATCACGCTAATCAATGTAAATCACATTTACGCATCTAATCAATATCATAGATTCATGGTATGTTATAAAAGAGATGTATTCATTGGGCATTACATTGTTAGCTCTGAAATGTTTCATATCATGATAAACTGAAATCTAATCCATAGTAAGAATGATATAAAAATATTTTTTATGAATGTTCATAATATTTTATGTAAATACCATTCCACTAATAGACACATGAGGATTCTCATAAAATGGACAACATTATAAGTACATATGAAAAATCGACCAAACACATTTGGTTGACATTGAAACATTAGGAGAACGATCCATGGGTCATATGTGACGTGCAAGAATTAACCCCGCCTCAATCTGAGACGCGGTGCGGCCGGAACCACTCAAAGTTTCTGTCTTTTGTTTCAAAAGGACGTCATTTTATTTGAAAAACATCAACAGGAATAAGAAAAACTGACCAAATGCATTCGGATTGTGTCGATACTTTCTAACAATGATCCATGGGATATATTTGATCGGTACGACTCATCCCCACCTCAATCCAAGGAGCGGTGTCGCCGACACCATACACAATGTCTCTCTTTTGTTTAAAATGCACAGGATTATAAGTGAAAAGAACAACTGACATAGGAAAAATTGACCAAACACATTCAAAATGTGTTTAGGCTTTAAAAAACGATCCATGGGTCATATGTGACGTGTATGAGTCAACCCTGCCTCAATATGAGGCACGGTTTGGCAGAAATCACTCTAAATGGCACTCTTTTGATTAAAATGGACAACATTTTATGTACATATGTAAAAACTGACCAAACGCATTCAGTTTCCATTGAAACTATAGGAGAATGATTCATGGGTCATATGTGATGTGTACGAATCAACCCCGCCTCAATATGAGATGCGGTGTGGCCGGCACCACTCAAAGTGTCTGTATTTTGTTTCAAAAGAACGTCATTTTAATTGAAAAACATCAACTGGCATAGGGAAAACCAACTAAACTAATTTGGATTGTGTTGATACTTTTGAACAACGATCCATGGGTCATATGTGATGTGTACGAGTCAACCCCACCTCAATATGAGGCTCGTTGTAACCGAAACCATTCACAGTGTCTCTCATTTATTTAAAATGGATAGGATTATAAGTGAAAAGAACAACTAACATACACAAAACTGAGCAGACACATTAGAAATGTTTTGATTCATTATAAAAAAGATCCATGGGTCATATGTGACGTGTAAGAGTAAACCCTGCCTTAATCATAGGAATGGTGTGGTTGGAATCACTCTAAGTGGAACTATTTTGTTTAAAATGGACAACATTTTATGTACATATGAAAAACCGACCAAACGCATTCACATTCTATTGAAACATTAGGATAACGATTCATGGGTCATTTGTGACGCGTACGAATCAACCCCGCCTCAATATGAGACATGGTGTGGCCGACACCACTCAAAGTGTCTGTCTTTTGTTTCAAAAGGATGCCATTTTAATTGAAAAACATCAACTGGCATATGGAAAACTGACCAAACGCATTCGGATTGTATCGATAATTTATAACAATGATCCATGGGTCATATGTGACGTGTATGAGTCAACCCCACCTCAATCTGAGGCGCGGTGTGGCCGGAACTATTCACAATGTCTCCCTTTTGATTAAAATGGACAGGATTATAAGTGAAAAGAACAACTAACATACGCAAAACCGACCAAACACATTCGAAATGTGTTGATAATTTAGAACAATGTTCCATGGGTCATATGTGACATGTACGAGTCAACCCCGCCTTAATATGAGGCACGGTGTGGCCAGAACAACTCTAAGTGGTTCTCTTTTGTTTAAAATGGACAACATCTTATGTACATACAGAAAACTGACCAAACACATTTGGTTTACGTTGAAACATTAGGAGAACGATTAATGGGTCATATGTGATGTGTACGAATCAACACCGCATCAATCTGAGACGTGGTGTGGACGACACCACCCAAAGTGTCTATCTTTTGTTTCAAAAGGATGTCATTTTAATTAAAAAACTTTACCTGGCATACGGAAAACCAGCAAAATGCATTCGTATTGTGTCGATACTTTAGCACAACGATCCATGGGTCATATGTGACGTGTACGATTCAACCCCGCCTCAATCTGAGGCGCGGTGTGGCCCACACCATTCACAATGTCTCTCTTTTGTTTAAAATGGACATGATTATAAGTGAAAAGAACAACTGGCATACAAAAATGTAACACCCCAAGCTTCCACTGTACGTTTTCTTTCGAAAAATGCAATGGCGTGCATTGTACGCAACTTCGAGATTTTAACACACCATAAACAATCAAACTAGCCAGTATGAATAGTAATACCTACTTTTTAAAATTTTATAAATTCTATCTCTCAAAATGGACTTCATTTTTGGATTCGGAATATCAAATTTAGCCTAGGGTGAAATTTTGGTACTTTTTGGATAACTTTCATATTTTGATGAATAGTGAAAATTACTAAATTTTAATTAAAAACAAAATTTTTAATCATAATAATTAATAGTGATAAATTATGAATTTGAGTGGTTTTAAAGTATATTTAGAATATATTTTTACCATTTAATACAATGTGGGTCATTGAACATAATTTCACATTTAAACCAGACATAAACAAGTGCCAATCTTTTGATATTTATTATCTCTTAAAAACACACTTTTTGTTTTAACAACTGTAATTAATTTTAAATTAATTTCTGCCACTTCTGTGTTTTGAATTTGAAAAAATGGATTCCATATTTGGAATCAGTATGTTCAAATTGTGTAAATAGGTGACTTTTATTTTTAGACATTTTGGATAATTATTTTGGTAAATATTTTATTTACAATGGTTAAAGGGTAAATCCGGTAAACAAGGGTTAAAAAATAATATTATAATAATACTAAATTATCCTAAAACGTGTTTTAACCCTATTGGTTGATACATGGTCGACCATGGGAATCTTTGGGTCGATATTAAGACCCCATGGATCCACTTGTAAGTGATAATGACACTTTATTTTAATTAAGTTAAAATAAATACAAAAATTACACAAGCATATATCTTTTAAAAAACCAATTGTTACATAGGGTTATATATGTTGGATTTTAGACTATAAATATTCATTATAAATATAAGAATATTTCATACATAATGATATTTTGTTTATAATTTTTAGACATTATATAAGTTAATTTATTTATGACACAATGGTGATGCATTAATTACCATAATAGTGAAAAATTAGAATAATTGATATTATAAATACCCAAATAAATATAATATGATACTTTTATTGAATTAAACTAATTTTCTAGGATAACACGACATATTAGGATTTATTGAATTAACTTTGTTCGAAGTAATAATTCTGTTATGTGTTTCACAAAAATCAACTATTGAATAGTGTCAAAATTGACATAAAAGAGTTTTTAAAACAAATATTATATTAAATTCCTAAAAATCTGAGGTTAGGCCAAGAGACTTATATCATGATAGGTATATCATTAATGGACCACTTGGGGGTCTCTTGGATGCATATAGTAAGTTTATTAACTATATAATATAAATATACAAAGTGACATGGTAAATGTCAAACTAATAAACCAAGAGTTAAATCTAAAAGATTATGTTAATATAGTGACCCAAACCTGTCTAAATTATATTGGCTGAATGGCTTTCGACCTATACCCACCTTAAGATTTTAATAATAAACTTTTGAGACATTAGATACTGAATATGAATTTATTATAAATTAATATTTCTAGCATTTCCAAAGGTGCCTCTCACCCCTCTTATAAAAGGGCACTCCTCCTTCTCATTTCTTCACACCTTCAAATCCTTTTGGTTCGGCCAAACCCTACCCAAATACTCACTCAAAATCCCTCACTACAAACCTATAGGACTTAGTTTTATCAGAAAGCCAACCTAAGGAGCCCTTTTTATCAAATCAAAAGGAAGAACCCGAAGAAGAGGTAATGTTTTCACCACCCCTTTTCAAGTTCCTTTATTCTTCCACTTATTCATTCTTTGTTATTACCATTATAAAATAATAACTCCAGTATCATATATATACTGTTATGTTATTATAAATATGGTACAACCATATTCATTATTATATCCATCCTTTGAATTACATGTCACCATACGTGTGTACGTACGGCTTACCGTCTCCACGTCGTGGTGTAATTTTTATTCAATATATTATTATTTGGATGGGTATAATAATGATGTGTAACTCATGTAAATAATAAATATAACATGATAATGATTCTGTATATATTATATACCATCCAATTATATATTATTTTAATATCAAAAGAATGATATTGTCGCTCGTGCGTACGTACGGACTACCGTCTCCACGAACGCGATGCGATTCATTCTCCATCACATCCACTCAAGTATAATTATAATTTTATGATTTAAAAATAGTATCTAAGGACTTTATATCATTCTGGATATGAATAATATAAATCCCATTAATAAAAAATATGTCACACATAATAAAGAATATAAAGTAAAATGAACCTGTTAACACCTGAAATGATGATAATTCTAAGATATTATTAACAAGTCAATGTTAAAAGATCATATATGATATCATATTAATGCATATGATTCTTTTATAATTAAATAACAATTATTTCACCATTATACAGGTGGATAACCTACCGTCGACCAAGGAAAAAGTACAAAGTAAGGGGTTTCTTATCTCACTTTTAATTCTGTGAGAATTCCATTGTTCACCACTTATTTATTGCATGTGGTGTGTGTAATGCCCATGATTGTATTTATTGTGTAATATACTATAATTTATGCGTATTTACATAATAAATTTAAGATCCTTCCTTCATGGATGTATGTTTCTTAAGTTACCTAATCGATAAGGGAATTTGAAATTTCAATTTCCACTCATTTGGATTTACCCATATTTCATTGATTATATTACCCCAAGTTTATGTGTGGAATCACTGTTCATTTGATTATGTCATAATTTCCACTCCCCTTCCTATGGATATACTTTTGATACACATAATCACTCCATTGATAATTTCTCAAGTCATCGATATGAATTTGATAAGAGTAATTTTAACTCATTCATTATTTGTTGAGTTAAAATCCAATTCATTGGTGCTGTTTTTATAAGATTTTGTGTGAATGTCCTTTGATTTTTTTACACTAAATATACAATCATATTTAGTGTATTTATATTTTTCACACATAACTATGTCGTTGATTTATCCTTAACCTAAGGATACGACCTGTATGAGAGATTTCATCTCAACTTAAATTCCATAGAGACTTCTTTGTTGTTATACACCAAATCACTTTTAAGTGTTGTATATAATGTACTTTGACATAGTATATCATGAATTCCCTTATTCTCATGATATTAAAATATATTGATTACCTAAATTATTTGTATTCAAGTGTCTCTCTTTTGGTTAGAAACTCTAACTAAAATACCATTTTTAAATGTTTTAATGACTTATTCTTCTAAATAATTCTCATTAATGTCCATGTTTTAAAAATGGTTTTAAGGATTTATTTATATGGACATTAATGTATTAAAATCAAAACTCCTTTTAAAAGTTTCAAAGAGGTATGAGACACTTTGATTCTAAAATATATTTTGAATGGATTCTTGACAAATAGTGTGACTTTTAAATGTTTTCAAGAAAAGGGGAATATTTCTCTCAAATAGTTTTGATGATTATTTTCATCAATGTCAACATCCTCATTATTCTTGATTGAGGTTAATGTGATACAATACAATCTTCCATATTGTATCAAATGAGTTATGTTTGACTGTGGATGTGCTATTTTTATACCATTCATGGTTTGTGGTAAAAGTATTGACATTTCGTATACTAGTTTTAATACGAATGTTTATGTTATGTTTAAAACTATTCATATGAGGAATGAGTTGGAATTAATAAATGACGGGTGGATCCCGCTATAGCTCCTCGATTCATCGGTAGGTCTCATGAGACAAACTAGTGTCTTGGCACAAGGCCTTGTAAAAATATTATTTGTAGTCTTGGCACGAGGCCTTGGCTATGTCGTAATGATAGTCTGGCATTATGCATTCCATCATTATGAAAGTGGTTGTTGATATTGCATGGGATTTTTCGACTTGTAGAATATCCATGTGAGTATGTAAATGGCATTATTTTATTTTATCTTTTCCATTTTATGCTAAAGTTCATGTTTAAAATGCTTTTGTTTTAGTTATAAACTGCCTTAAGAGTTTATGCTTATCTATGAAAGCTTCAGCTATAATGTTATCCTTACTGAGCATCTGAGCTCACCACTTTCAATTTTTATTTTTCCCAGGATTATGAAGAAGTAATTTATGAATGACCTGCAGGGATAATATGAGGGGATATGAAGACAAGTTGTTTTTTTATGATGTAATGTAAAACATTATGGATGTATCTAGTTATTCCAAGGCTACGAAACTAATCGGTCTTTCGAGACTTGATATTTCTTGTTATCATGCCAATGTTATGTAACAATGCACCGACTCTGGGTAACTAGGGTCGGGGCGTTACAGTTGGTATCAGAGGAAGTTTAGTACAAACCTTGGAAGCTAGGTTTAGATAAACTCTGATTATAGCATGTAGACCTAAGATAAACTTTGAGGATTAGTATAGAAGAACTTCCTAAAATATTTGTATTGTAGAGATTTTGTGAGTTTTCCGAGCAATACATCCCTATCTGGATACGAGCTGGTAGAGGCGGATCTGGCACAGATGTACCTATGGGTAAAACCCGAAAACACTGCTTTAAGCTAGACTCGAACAGGACCTGGTGCACGACAATAGGCCTTGCTACACTCTTGGTTACGACACTCCCGAGGGATATGCTTAGGATAATTTACATTTTCTTTACAAACTGATTTAAAGTATTATATATATAAGATGAGAGTAAATGACCTTGGTTAATCCTATTGTGTTTCAAATTGAGAATATGGTGACATGTTAATATCTAAATGATTGTATGACTACTATTACTCACACAATGCTTTTTGGTTTTAGTCAATGGCTGGATTCCAAGTAAGTCATAGTGACTTTGAGAATGATGTACCTGGTGGGAACGGTGGTGGCAATGAGCAACAAAATGGAATTTTGATAGGTGTAAATGATATCGTCTTTATGCCAAATCAACTTTCCAAAAATATGATCAACAATATATATATATTAACCAATTACCGGAGTCAACAAAGAAGAGAAAGGTGATGAAGGATAAGAGATACAGTAGTGGAGACCATGGATAAAGAAATCCTAAATTTCTATCATGCAGGAAATGTGGAAGGAGTCACCCAGGAAAATGTCTCAATGGGACAAAGAAATGCTTTACTTGTGGGAAGGAAGGACATAAAGTGAATAATTGCTGAAGCAAAATGAAGAGTACTATCGAAGAAGATAAAAATGGTCCCAAGAGTCCATTTACAGTCATTTGTCGTAAATGTAGGGGACCTGGCCATTACCCGAGTGAATGTCCTATTCTATAGGATATTTTCTTGGTCCAAGAAGAATATATGTGGAAATAAATGGTTGGAGAAATGTTTAAAAATTATTAGCACTCCTTGTTGATGGGTTTACTTTGGAATAATTTTCTATTGTATTTGTAACCCCACAGTTTTCCATGTGAGAATGATATTTGAGGAATAATTGTCTCTTCTCTTGTGGATATAGGTATAAATAACCATTTGGTTTTATATGATCATTGGGGCTTGAGAAAATTATAAGTTATTATAATTTGGGATGAAAATACAAGGTATGATATAACATTTGTGGTTAAATTATGTTATTTTGAGGAATTTATCTCATTTTGGTAATATTATAAAATATAGTTTTTGAAAAAGGACAACACGTAGACCGTGTGACAACCCGTCGCGTCGGAAAAATCTGTGGGAATCAAACCCACAAACAATGTGCGATTGAGATTTATCGCCTACCACTGGACTAATTGAAGTCCCTGGTTAGTGTGACTATTTTATTTAGTTAAATGATTTTATTGATCAATAATATGTTTATTTGGGTTCTTATGCCTTATCAAATGAATACCCATAGTATAGGAAAATGATTTGGTGATTAACTGATAAATGTAATTTTGGAAGATGTTCACTTTGTTGGGAACACTATATGTCCAAGGAAAATAGAATACTATGGGATGTCATTAGGGGAGTAATTGTGTATTTTTATCTAGGTTTTTATTGTAGATCTATAGTGATTTTGGTTATTTATGGAAATTATTAACCTATAATAAAGAATAAGTGGTTAGGTTAATTACATTTAATTATTTGACTTTAAGAGTAGATGATGCCATTTGGAGATACAATTTAATGTGGAAGACTACATTCTTATATGTTTTGGGTTTCAATATTAGTTTGGATTATATTGAATGATTTTGAGGAAAATTTATTATTGAATGGTATTTATTTAACTTTGGGGTATTGTTGGTTTAATTTTAGAAATTAAGATTAGTATTTTTTTTCTCTAATGGAATATACATTTGGGGGATCATCAGTTCTTATACTAACCATTTTTTTGATTAATCTCTAAAGACAAGTTAAATATATAGTTTATCCTACATGGATCATGTATTTCTATATAATTTTGTTCTAGCTCTTTTATTGTGACCAACTCTTCTTGAATACTCATTGTTCAAAAAAAAAACAATTTAGTGGTAAAAAGTTATTAAATAATGAAAATCTACTTAAAAAGTAAGTATATCTCTTTATGTTCTTATTCAATATCATAAATTAATTCTCATCCTTATGTAATGTAACTTAAAACAAAAAAAATGTTGTTCGTTTACTTTCCTACTAGGAGACTAATGGCCGTTTGTCCCAACACAAGTTTGTGGTTTTCTTATTTTTAACTTTCTCCTGATCATGATTTATGTCCCTCTCCATCAGAAAATGACACTTATTTTATCATCCATATCCATGTTTTCCTATTTGTAATCCTAGTACGGGTTATCTTGGATGACCTTTATACCTCTATTTCTTTCTTTTAAAGTGATAGTTTTATTGACTCTTTTTCCTGTGTGGGACTATCCATTATATTCCCAAGCACAATTTTAAAAATTTTGAGGACTAAATTTATTGAAGGAGGGGAGAATGTAACACCCCATTCTTCCATGGTACATTTCCTTTCAAATAATGCAATGGCGTGCATTGTACGCAACTTCGAGATTTTAACACACCATAACCAATCAAACTTTCCATTATGAATAGTAATACCTACTTTTTGAAATTTTATAAATTCTATCTCTCAAAATGGACTTTATTTTTGGATTCAAAATTTCAAATCTAGCCTAGGGTGAAATTTTGGTACTTTTCGGATAACTTGCATATTTTGATGAATAGTGAAAATTACTATATTTTAATTAAAAACAAATTTTTTAATCAAAATAATTAATATTGATAAATTATGAATTTGAGTAGTTTTAAAGTATATTTATAATATATATTTACTATGTAATACAATGTGGGTCATTGAACATAATTTCACATTTAAACCAGACATAAACAAGTGCCAATCTTTTGATATTTATTATCTCTTAAAAACACGCTTTTTGTTTTAACAACGGGAATTAATTTTAAATTAATTTCTGCCACTTATGTGTTTTCAATTTGGAAAAATGGATTCCATATTTGGAATCAGGATGTTCAAATTTTTTAAATAGGTAACTTTTATTTTTAGACATTTTGAATAATTACTTCGGTAAATATTTTATTTACCATGGTTAAAGGGTAAATCCGGTAAATAAGGGTTAAAAATAATATTATAATAATACTAAATTACCCTAAAACGTGTCTTAACCCTATTGGTTGATACATGGCCGACCATGGGCATCTTTGGGTCGATTTTGGGACCCCATGGATCTACTTGTTAGTGATAATGACACTGTATTTTAATTAAGTTAAAATAAATACAAAAATGACACAAGCATATATGTTTTAGAAAAACAACTGTCACATAGGGTAATATAAGTTGGATTTTAGACTATAAATATTCATTATAAATCTAAAAATATTTCCTACATAATGATATTTTGTTTCTAATTTTTATACATTAAATAAGTTAATTTATTTATGATACAATGGTGATGCAGTAATTACCATAATAGTGAAAAATTAGAATAATTGATATTATAAATACCCAAATAAGTATAATTTTATACTTTTATTGAATTAAAATAATTTTATAGGATACAATGACATATTAGTATTGATTTAATTAACTTTTTTCGAAGTAATCATTCTTTTATGTGTTTCACAAAAATCAACTATTGAATAGTGTCAAAATTGACATAAAAGAGTTTTTAAAAGAAATATTATATTAAATTCCTAAAAATCTATGTTTCGGCCAAGAGACATATATTATGACAGTTATATCATTAATGGACCACTTGGGGGTCACTTGGATGTATATAGTATGTTTATTAACTATATAATATAAAAATACAATGTGACATGGTAAATGTCAAACTAATTAACCAAGAGTTAAAACTAAAATATTAGGTTAATATAGTGACACAAACCTTTCTAAATTCTATTGGCTGAATGGTTTTCGACCTATAACCACCTTAAACGTTTAATAATCAACTTTGGAGCCATTAGAAATCGAATATGAATTTATTATAAATTAATATTTCTAGCATTTCCAAAGCTGCCCCTCACCCCTCTTATAAAAGGGCACTCCTCCTTCTCATTTTTTCACACCATCAAAGCCTTTTGGATCGGCCAAACCCTGCCCAAATACTCTCTCAACTTCCCTCAATACAACCTAGTGTCCTTAGTTTGATCAGAAAGCCAACCTAAGGAGCCCTTTTGATCAAATCAAAATGAAGAACCCGAAGAAGAGGTAATGTTTTCACCACCCCTTTTCAAGTTCCTTTATTCTTCCACTTATTCATTCTTTGTTATTCCCATTATAAAATAAACACTCCAGTATCATATATATACTGTGATGTTAATATAAATATGGTACAACCATATTCAGTATTCTATCCATCCTTTTAATAACATGTCACCATATGTGCGTACGTACGACTTAACGTCTCCATGTCGTGGTGTAATTGTTATTCAATATATTATTATTTGGATGGGTATAATAATGATGTGTAACTCATGTAAATAAGAAATATAACATGATAATGATTCTATATATATGATATACCATCCAATTATATATTATTTAAATATCAAAAGAATGATATTGTCGCTCGTGCGTATGTACGGACTACCGTCTCCACGAACGCGATGAGATTCATTCTCCATCATATCCATTCAAGTATAATTATAATTTTATGATTAAAAAATATTATCTAAGGACTTGATATCATTATGTATATGAATAATATACATCCCATTAATAACAAATATGGCTCACATAATACAGAATATAAAGTAAAATGAACCCGTTAACACCCGAAATGACGATAATTCTATGATATTATTAACATGTCAATGTTAAAAGATCATATATGATATCTTATTAATGCATATCATTCTTTTATAATTAAATAACAATTATTTAACCATTATACAAACGGTTAACCTACCTTCGACCAAGGAAAATGTACAAAGTAAGGGGTTTCTTATATAACTTTTAATTCCGTGAGAATTCCATTGTTCACCACTTATTTATTGTATGTGGTGTGTGTAATGCCCATGATTGTATTTATTGTGTAATATAATTTAATTTATGGGTATTTAAATCATCAATTTAAGATCTTTCCTTCATGGGTGTGTGTTTAGTAAGTTACCTAATCGATAAGGGAATTTGAAATTTAAATTTCCACTCATTTGGCTTTACGCATATTTCATTGATTATATTACCCCAAGATTATGTGTGGAATCACTATTCATTTGATTATGTCATAATTTCCACTCCCCTTCTTGTGGATATACTTTTGATACACATAATCACTCCATTGATAATTTCTCAAGTCATCGATATGAATTTGATAAGAGTAATTTTAACTCATTCTCCATTTGTTGAGTTAAACATCCAATTCATTGGTGTTGTTTTTACAAGAATATGTGTGAATTTCCTTCAATTGTTTTACACTAAATATCCAATAATATTGAGTGTACTTATAATTTTCACACATAACTATGTCATTGATTTATCCTTAACCTAAGGATATGACCTTTATGAGAGATTTCATCTCAACATAAATTCCATTGAGACTTCTTTGTTGTTATACACCAAATCACTTTTATGTGGTGTATATAATTTACATTGACATAGTATATCATGAATTCCATTATTCTCATGATATTAAAATATTTTTATTACCTAAATTATTTGTATTCAAGTGTCTCTCTTTTGGTTAAAACTCTAACTAAAATACAATTTTTAAATGTTTTAAAGACTTATTCTTCTAAATCTTTCTCATTAATGTCCATGTTTTAAAAATGGTTTTAAGTATTTATTTATATGGACATTAAAGTATTCAAATCAAAACACCATTTAAAAGTTTCAAAGTAGTATGGGAGACTTTGATTCTAAAATCTATTTAAATGGAATCATGACAAATAGTGTGACTTTTAAATGTTTTCAAGAAAAGGGGGATATTTCTCTCAAATAGTTTTGATGATTATTTTCATCTATGTCAACATCCTTCATTATTCTTGATTGAGGTTAATGTTATACAATAAAATCTTCCATATTGTATATAATGAGTTATGTTTGACTGTGGATGTGCTATTTTTATACCATTCATGGTTTGTGGTAAAAGTATTGACATTTTATATGCTAGTTTTAATATGATTGTTTATGTTATGTTTAAACCTGTTCATATGAGGAATGCATTGGACTAAATAAGTGATGGGTGGAGCCCGCTATAGCTCCTCGATGCATCGGTAGGTCTCATGAGACAAACTAGTGTCTCGGAACAGGGCCTTGGAAAAATCTTATCTGTAGTCTTGGCACAAGGCCTTGGCTATGTGGTTACGATAGTCTGGCAGTATGCATTCCATCATTATGAAAGTGGTTCTTGATATTTCATGGGATTGTTCGACTAGTAGAATATCCATGTGAGTAAGTAAATGGCATTATTTTATTTTATCTTTTCCATTTTATGCTGAAGTTCACGTTTAAAAGGCTTTTGTTTTAGTTATAAACTGCCTTATCTGTTTATGCTTATCTATGAAATCTTCTGCTATAATTTTATCCTTACTGAGCATCTGAGATCACCCCTTTCAATGTTTTATTTTTCCCAGGATTATGAAAAATTAATTTATGAATGACCTACAGGGATATTATGAGGGGACATGAAGACAAGTTATTTTTTGCTCTAATGTAAAACTTTATGGATGTATCTAGTTATTCCAAGTCTACTAAACTAATAGGTCTTTCGAGACATGATCTTTCTTGTGATCATGCCAATGTTATGTAATAATGCACCGACTCTGGGTAACTGGGGTCGGGGCATTACAAAAAAACCGACTAAATGCATTCAAAATGTGTTGATGCATTAGGAAAACGATCCATGGGTCATATGTGACGTGTACGAGTCAACCCTGCCTTAATCGGAGGCATAGTGTGGCTGGAATCCCTCTAAGTGGCTCTCTTTTGTTTAAAATGGACAACATTTTAAGTACATATGGAAAACCGACCAAACACATTCGATTTCCATTGAAATATTAGGAGAAAGATCCACGTGTCATATTTGACGTGTACGAATCAACCCCGCCTCAATCTGATATGTGGTGTGGCCGACACCACTCAAAGTGTTTGTCTTCTATTTCAAAAGGACGCCATTTTAATTGAAAAACATCAATTAGCATATGAAAAACCGACCAAATGCATTAATATTGGGTCGATACTTTATAAAAACGATCCATGGGTCATATGTGATGTGTACGAGTCAACCCCGCCTCAATACGAGGCACGGTGTGGCCGAAACCATTCACAGTATCTCACTTTTGTTTAAAATGGACAAGATTATAAGTGGAAAGAACAACTGACATACGCAAAACCGACCAAACAAATTCGAAATGTGTTGATGGATTGAAAAAATGATCCATGGGTCATATTTGATGTGTACGAGTCATCCTCACCTTAATCTAAAGCACGATGTGGCCGGAATCACTCTAAGTGGCTCTCTTTTGTTTAAAATTGACAACATTTTAAGTACATATGGAAAACCGACCAAACACATTCGGTTTCCATTGAAACATTAGGAGAACGATCCATGGGTCATCTGTGATGTGTAAGAATCAACCCCGCTTCAATACGAGACGCAGTGTGCCCGACACCACTCAAAGTGTCTGTCTTTTGTTTCAAAAGGACATCATTTTAATTGTGAAACATCAACTATCATACGGAAAACCGACCAAACGCATTCGGATTCTGTTGATAATTTATCACAACGATACATGGGTCATATGTGACGTCTACGAATCAACCCCACCTCAATCTGAGGCGCAGTGTGGCCGACACCATTCACAGTGACTCTCTTTTGATTAAAATGGACAGGATTATAGGTGAACAGAACAACCGACATACGCAAAACTGACCAACGCATTTGAAATGTGTTGATGCATTTGGAAAATGATCCAAGGGTCATATGTGATGTGTAAGAGTCAACCACGCCTTAATATAAGGCACAGTGTGGCCGAAATCACTCTAAGTGGCTCTCTTTCGTTTAAAATGGACAACATTATAAGTACATGTGGAAAACCGACCAAATGCATTCAGTTTCAGTTCAACCTTTAGTAGAATGATTCACTGGTCATATGTGACTTGTACGAATCAACTCTGCCTCAATCTGAGATGTGGTGTGGCCAACACCACTCAATGTTTTTTTCATTTGTTTCAAAATGACATCCTTTAAATTGAAAAACATCAACTGGAATACAGAAAACAGACCAAACGCTTTAGGATTGTGTTGATACATTAGAACAATGATCCAAGGGTCATATGTGACGTGTAAGAGTCATACCCTCCTCAATCCGAGGCGCGGTGTGGCCGACACCATTCATAATGTCTTTCTATTGTTTAAAATGGACAGGATTATAAGTGAAAATATCAACTGACATACGTAAAACCAACCAAACACATTCGAAATGTGTATATGGATTAAAACAGCGATCCATTGGTCATATGTGATGTGTACGAGTCTACCCCTCCTTAATCTGAGACACGGTGTGGCCGGAATCACTCTAAGTGGCTCTCTTTTGTTTAAAATGGACAACATTTTATGTATATACGGAAAACTGACCAAACACATTCGGTTTCCATTGAAACATTAGGAGAACGATCCATGGGTCATATGCGACGTGTACGAATCAACCCCACCTCAATCTGAGATGCAGTGTGGCTGTCACCACTCACAGTGTCAGTCTTTTGTTTCTAAAGGACATCATTTTAATTTAAAAACATCAACTGGCATATGGAAAACCGACCAAACGCATTCGGATTGTGTCGATACCTTAGCACAACGATCCATGGGTCATATGTGACATGTACCAGTCAACTTCACCTCAATCCGAGGCGTGGTGTGGCAGACACCATTCACAGTGTCTCTCTTTTGTTTAAAATGGACAGGATTATAAGTGAAAAGAACAACTGACATATGAAAAACCATCCAAACACATTCGAAATGTGTTGACACTTTGAAACAATGATCAATGGGTCATTTTTGAAGTGTAAAAGTCAACCCCTCCCTAATTTGAGGCACGGTGTGGCCGGAATCACTCTAAGTGGCTCTCTTTTGTTTAAAATGCACAACATTTTAAGTAGATACGGAAAACTGACTAAACGCATTTGGTTTCCATTGAAACATTAGGATAAATATCCATGGGTCATATGTGATGTGTAAAAGTCACCCCCCCCTCAATCTGAGATGCGGTGTGACCGGAACCACTCAAAGTGTCTGTCTTTTGTTTCAAATGGATGTCATTTTAATTAAAAACATCAACTGGAATACGGAAAACCAACAAAATGCATTCGGATTGTGTCGATACTTTATCACAATGATCCATTGGTCATAAGTGACATGTACGAGTCAACCCCACCACAATTAGAGGGATGGTGTGGATGACACCACTCTAAATGTGTCTATTTTGTTTAAAATGGACAAGATTATAAGTGAAAAGAACAACTGGAATACGAAAAACTGACCAAACGCATTCGGAATGTGTTGATAATTTATCACAAAGATCCATAGGTCATATGCAATCTGTACGAGCCATCCCAACATCAATCCGAGTCATGGTGTGGCCGACACCACTCAAAGTGTCTGTCTTTTGTTTCAAAAGGAGTTCGTTTTAATTGAAAAACGTCAACTGACATATGAAAATCTGACCAACTGCATTAGGATTGTGTCGATACATTATCACAAAAATCCATGGGTCATATGTGACTTGTCCGAGTCAACCCCACCTCAATCCGAGGCGCGGTGTGGCCGGCACCATTCATAGTGTCTCTCTTTTGTTTAAAATGGACAAGAATATAAGTGAAAAGATCAACTAGAATACCAAAAACCAAACAAATGTATTTGAAATGTGTTGATACTTTAGGAAAATGATCCATGAGTCATATGTGACATTTAATAGTCAACCCTTCTTTAATCTGAGGCACGGTGTGGTTGAAATCACTCTAAGTGGCTATCATTTGTTTAAAATGGACACCATTTTAAGTACATACTGAAAACAGACCAAACGCATTAGGTTTCCATTTAATATATAGGATTACGATCCATGGATCATATGTGACGTGTACAAACCAACCCCGCCTCAATCTGTGACGTGGTGTGGCCGGCACCACACAAAGTGTATGTCTTTTGTTTCAAAAGGATGTCATTTTTATTGAAAAACATCAACTGGCATACAGAAAACTAACCAAACGCATTCGGATTGTGTCGATACTTTAGAAAGATGATCCATGGGTCATATGTGATGTGTACGTGTCAACCCCGCCTCAATCTGAGGCACTGTGTGGCCGACACTACTCCAACTATGTCTCTTTTGTTTAAAATGGAGAGGATTATAAGTGAAAAGAACAACTGGAATATGGAAAACTGACCAAAATCCTTCGGAATGTTTTGATAATTTATCACAATGATCCATGGGTCATATGTGACCTATAAGAGCCACCCCGGGCTCAATCTGAGTCTTAGTGTTGTCGGGATCAATCTAAGTGTCTCTCTTTTGTTTAAAATGGACACCATTTTATGTAAATTCAGAAAACCAGTCAAACGCATTCGGTTTCCATTGAAACATTAGTAGAATGATCCATGTGTCATATGTGGTGTGTACCCGTCAACCCTGACTCAATCTGAGACGTGGTGTGGCAAACACCATTCAAAGTTTCTGTCTTTTGTTTCAAAAGGACGTCATTTTAATTGAAAAACATCAACTGGCATACAGAAAACTGAGCAAACGATTTCTGAATATGTTGATACTTTAGGACAATGATAAATGGGTCATTTGTGAAGTTTAAGAGTTATCCACGCCACAATCTGAAGCACGGTGTGGCGGGTTCACTCCTTGTGTTTGTATTTTGTTACAAATGGACAGAATTATAAGTGAAAAGAACAACTGACATACGAAAAACTAAGCAAACGCATTTGAAATGTGTTGATTATTTAGGAAAACGATCCATGGGTCATATGCGACGTGTATGAGACAACCCCTCTTTAATCTGAGGCACGGTGTAGCCGGAATCACTCTAAGTGGCTCTCTTTTGTTTAAAATGGACAACATTTTAACTACATACGGAAAACAGACCAAACAGATTCTGATTGTGTTGATACATTAGCACAATGTTCCATGGGTCATATGTGATATGTACGAGTATACCCTGCCTCAATCCGAGGCATGGTGTGGCCGACACCATTCATAGTGTCTCTCTTTTGTTTAAAATGGACATGATTATAAGTGAAAAGATCAATTGGCATACGAAAAACCAACCAAACACATTTAAAATGTGTTGATTATTTAGGAAAAAGATCAATGGGTCATATGTGACGTGTACGAGTCAACCCCACCTCAATCCGAGGCACGGTGTGGCCGACACCATTCATAGTGTCTCTTTTGTTTAAAATGGACATGATTATAAGTGAAAAGAACAACTAACATACGAAAAACTGACCAAACACATTCGGATTCTGTTGATGTTGTAGGTCAATGATCCATTGGTTATATGTGACGTGTACGAGTCATCTCGGGCTCAATTAGAGGCATGGTGTGGTCGAGATCACTGTAAGTGGCTCCCTTTTGTTTAAAATGGACTACATTTTAAGTAAATAGAGAAAACCAACCAAATGCATTCGGTTTCCGTTGATACTTTAGGAAAACAATCCATGGGTCATTTGTGATGTGTACGAATCAACCCCGCCTCAATCTGAGACGCGGTGTGGCCATAACCACTCAAAGTGTCTGTCTTTTGTTTCAAAAGGACATTATTTTAGGTGAAACATCATCTCGAATACGGAAAACCGACCAAATGCATTCGGATTGTGTCGATACTTTATTACAACGATCCATGGGTCATATTTATCGTGTAAGAGTCAACCCCGCCTCAATCCAAGGTGCATTGTTACTGACACCACCCTAATTGTGACTCTTTGGTTTAAAATGGACATGATTATAAGTGAAAAGAACAACAAGCATACGTAAAACCGACCAAATGCATTCGTTATCTGTTTATAATTTATAACAACGCTTCATGGGTAATATGTGACCTGTATGAGCCAACCTGTGCTCAATCCGAGTCATGGTGTGGCCGGGATCAGTATAAGTGTCTCTCTTTTGTTTAAAATGGACAACATTTTAAGTACCTACGGAAAACTGACCAAACGCATTCAGTTTCTGTTGAAACATTAGGAGAAAGATCCATGGGTCATATGTGACGTGTACAAATCAACCCCGCCTCAATCTGAGACGCGGTGTGGCCATCACCTATCAAAGTTTCTATCTTTTGTTTCAAAAGGACATCATTTTATGTGAAAAACATCAACTGACATACGGAAAACTGAGTAAATGCTTTCGGAATATGTTGATACTTTAAGAAAACAATCGATGGGTCATTTGTGACGTGTACGAGTTAACCTTGCCTCAATCCGAGGCATGGTGTGGCCAGTATCACTCTAGGTGTATATATTTTGTTTACAATGGACATCATTTCAGGTAAAAATATATGGTATACAAAAAACTGATCAAATTGTGAATTGAATTCAAGATTCCACATATAATTGTCATCAAAATTTTAAATTGAATTATAAATGAATCATGTATGTTTATAATTACGTTATGAATTCTAATTTAATTATGGATGTTTATAGTTCCAGGATGCATTATATGTTAAATGTGTATGAATATTTTCTCTATATGTATGTTTTAGTTGGTTATTTCAGGTACAATAATTGTATATGAATGTGTTAGATTATTTCAGGTACAATAATTGGATTGAAAATGGGAGGGAATGCACAAAATGAGCATATTGTCCAAATTGAAGATGTGTTGTGCAAATTGCAGGCTGCTGTGCAATTTTCACAACATAGGCTATGCCAATGGTTTCAACCCGTTGCCTAGCATCCCTAATGCATTTTTTACAAATTGTTCAATAACCCATTGGTAAAAATACCTTTCCCAAAGGTTTAGAAACTATTGGGAAAGAGGAGAATCCTTGGGATTTCCCAATGGTTCAAGCCAAACCGTTCGGAAATATTATCCCAACGGTTTGGCACAACCGTTGGAATAGGTTAATCTTTCCCCACCCTATACCAACATTTCATAGTAAACCATTGGAAAAATCATTCCCAACGGCTTACTTCCCTATGGTTTGAATAACCATTGGTATAACATATACCAACGGTTCTGTAGCCTTTCCCAACGATTCAGAACCGTTGGGAAAGACTGTATTACCAGTAGTGTATTTCCATTCATAGATAAAATACAAAGATGTATTGAGATCTATGGGAGAAATATTGTTGTGCTAAAATGAAGAACAAGACTGGGGAATATAAATCATAGTTTTTGGAATGTCAGTATGTCATGTTTGAGAGGAAAAATTATATGGGGATGATGCAACCATTACCCACACAAACAATGAAATGAAAAAAACTCACAATTGGATTTGTCATCAAACATCCAAATACATCCAAAGGAAACAATGCTATATAGGTTATTAGCGATCATCATAAAATGGTTTCACACTTTGTTTCGATTCAAGAGAATTTATCACTAAATAAACTAGCACATATATAAATCGGAGAAGTGGTAAGGCTACATGTAGTACAACTATTGATTATGGAAGATTGTGATAAAAAATTCACCTCTATGTTTTAGGAATGTCTCCAGCATGCTCTAACAATTGAGCTGAATTTTAGCATGGATTATCACCGTCAAAATTATGGCCAATATCAGTGGACCGTCCAAAAAATGAAGAAATGTTGAGAGAATTAACAATGGAAAACAATAGAGGATTGGACCAACATCTTCCTTTGGTGGAGTTATCATACAAAAATAGTTTCTATTCAAGAATAAAAATGCTCCCCTATGAATACCTTTATGGATTGAAGTGTAGAACACAAACACGATAGGATGATATTGGAGACATAAAACATATAGGTCCAAAAATGTTCAATGAAATGGTGGATAAGTTTAAGACCATCCAATAGCACATCAAGCCTCCTATAGTTGAAAAAAGAGTTATGTTGACAGTCTTTGATGTGACCTAATGATTGATGTTGGAGACATGGTATAGATGTGACCTAGATATTGATGTTGGAGACATGGTATTTCTCTATATATTTCTATGCAATATATTGATGATATTTGGTATGACGAGAAATCTTCTTCCAAGGTACATTGTCCCATTTGGGATCATTAATCTCAACAGTGAAGTGGCATATCGACTATCACTCCCATATAGCACTTGATGTATTCCATGTATCTTTATTATTAATATATATACCATAAACATCACATTTACACAATCGATAGGTGTAACCATTAGAGAATGATCATTCATATGAGGATCAGCCGGTGAAGATCATATATCGTAGAGGGAACATTTTGAAAACTATTACAATACCCCTCGTCAATGTGTTGTGGTGAATCCACAATATTTAAAAAGTAATATTGGAACCATAGGAGGTGATGAAGTAGATTTACCCCCCCCCCATATTCTTTAGTGTTGGAAAATGGTATTTTGATGAGGAAATTTCATTAAGTGAGAAGGTTGTAAAGACCCAAACTATTATGGAAAAAAATCCCCTTTTGATTTAATTAAATTTCATAGGGATACAAACAACACCTGAACATATTTTATTTATTATATCTAGTAGGATTTAAATGGCAGTTATGTATCATTTCCATTGATAATATTAAATTTGAATAGTGATTACATGACTAGAATAAATATATTGTTTTATCAAATCCTTTTGACACAGAAAAAAGAAGCGATGTCCTCAACTAGTATGATCATTACTTTTGAAGCTCATTTATCATACCATCATAGTGAGATATATAATTTTACGGATTTTCCCTAGAATAATAAGAAGAATTGATCTAACAAAATTATCATGACGAAACATTCTAGGAGAGACAATCAAGCTCATCGAGTTCACGACCTGAACCATATTCACAGAGCAACCCCATGAAATCCCCACCATCGCACACATTACTCTTAGGGAGTTTTCTATCTTAATAATGGGATATATAACATGTCCATATCCTTGTTATTATGTAAATAATTATTCTATAGAATAATTATTATACCTTAATACTATTATTGTTATCATATAAGTGATTTTTAAGAAAAAATATATTATTTTTGGTTAATAGTAAAATTCAATTAAGAAAAATATTTTTTTTAATTAATGGGTTTTTAAAATAAATAATATTATAATAAAATATTATTATTAAATTGCTCTTATTAAATATTAATGATCATATAATTTTTATGAATAAAAATGTAATTTTTATTAAGGATTAAAAACTATTGTTTTCAAACACCGTCACTTTTCAATAAGTGTCCATTTTTTATACTAAAAGTGAAAATTAAATTATTATGAAATTTATTTATTTAAAATTAATATTTTCATTGAATCAGAATGCCAAAATTTTCCAATTGTGAATTTTTCATAATTTCATACGACTATCGAGTTTTTGGGTAAAAATTAAATACCATATATGTAAAAGGTGTGTTTTATGACATCATAATGGATCTATGATGATGTACTAAATAATCAAAAAGTAATATTTGGCCAAATATATATATTTTTACTTAAAAATAATTAAATTTTATCTTTATTTGATTTATTTTATAAAGAATTAGTTAATCCTCCAATACATATACTATATTTTTAAATTTTAAATTCATTTCATTAGGAGTGTGTCCCACCTCCACATAAGAAAAGGGATTATTTTATTATTATTGTACTATTCAAAAAAATAATAATTTATTCCCATACTCTTTTCTATAAACAATGCGAAAAACCCTGTGATGGTTTGTGGTTTTTTATTAATTTATTTTGTAGTTTCCACAACCAAAATAAAAGAAATCCACCTTATATAATTTATAAAACCACCCAAATCACATTTCTCATTACTCAAACACATTGGAGATCGAAAAAAATCTTCCCCTTACTCCCTAGAATGCTTACAAGTCTCCCAAATCTACCATGAATCCCCCCAAGCAATTGGAGTCACACATCCAAGTATGGAATCTTCCATATTCCTCTTTTATCAAGCACCCCTTTTATGATATGATTTTTAATTTCCTTTTGAATATGTTTTTATATGTTTATATATACTACCATTACTCTCTATTTTATTTATTAATAATGATAAAATTTTTTACACTCTTATTAGGCTATCCATGATTCATTTTATACACCTGTTACCATATCGATAGCTCATTAGTGATTTTTCTCTCCTCATTCTAATTAAAGAACATCAATTATATTATGAATATTAAATTACATTTCAACTATTTGGGTGCAATTTTACATGATCCGGTTATATTAAATTTCATTTATAAATGATGTGAAACACATTTTTCTCCCATTAACCAAATTTTTGAATTTATATTTAACATTGTTTCAGTCTCGAAATTGCACTATGATTTTCCATCATGTAGTGAATACCAAACTTCTTTCTCTACCAAGGGTATTCACATTTATGGTCATATACTTATTGATTGGGGACTATAAATTTATTAATTACACATTCCTTGATCATGAAATAAGATATTATATTTACTGATTCCATGTTATCTAATCTTTGTGGCACACTAATGAATTAAATGAAATGTTTATGAAGGGAAATTCTTAATAGTTCTCCCATGCATTGGTTAATGTTTAGTATCATGATACATCATGTGCAATGAAGTTTTAATCAAGATAAATTTTGTGAAATGAGGTTTTACTCATGATAATTCATTTATAATGAGGGTTTATTCATTCAAATCCATGTGAAATGAGCCTTGACTCATGCTAATATCATGTTGTATGTTGTTGACCCATCTCTAATAATAATTAAAATTTAATGATAATATGGATGATTATCACGCTATGTCACACATTTATGTTCATGTTTCTTTTCTGCGCTATTAATAAGACAATTCACTAAAATGTATTTTATTATTCATGTTATGCCATGTCTATTCACTTATTTAGTTTTATATATAACCCTTTTTTATGTTTTCCCTCAGGTTATCCCATGCAATGCCATGTACGAAGGAATGTTGTGGTAATGTAAGTGAATATTTCAATAAATATTTTGTATTTCATATTTATATTATTATGTAATGTTCCTAATTTCTCAAGAAACTATACATCTAGATATTCAATGATATATTAAGTGAAATGTTATTTCATAATTTAAGTGTATATATGAAATAAATAGCAAGGTTGTTATATTATACAACACACAACACTAAGCATTAACAAAAAAAATAATTTTTTTATCAATATAACCATTATAAAATATCGATGTAGTTGTACTGTAATATTAAAAATAAACCCATTATAATATATATATATATATATATATATTCCACAATAATTAATAATGTATTTATTAATTCCTTTGAAATAGACATATAATTTTTATAAATGTTATTTTATGGTTGATATATAATTTTTCCTATAAAATGATTTATATATATATATATTGAGAAAATATGATATTTAATTTTCAAAAAAATATAGAAAATAATCTTTTTTATTAATTTAAAATTCACATTTTAAAAAAAAGTATAAAAATAATCATAGGATAGTATTCTGGAAATTTTTTAAAAGACTGACTTTTTAGTGAATATTGATAAATACAACGTTTTTTATAGAATAAATTTAATTTATAATAATCAATTTATTGATTTATTTTGATAGATAAATAATAAAAGTATTAGCCAATTATATTTAATCTAATATTATTAACCTTTATATTTTTATATTTTCAGTTTAGCATTTAAAAATTCAATTTAAAAAAATCAGTTTTCCATTTCATTTTCTCATTTATTCTTATATTAATATCTACCACTTCTAAAAATTGAACCATTAAAACTAAACACCATTTTAAAAACTATTAGTTATAATTTTTTAAAATATTTCCCTTTTTTTATTGTTATGAATCCTAACCATTCTAAATAGTTTCACCATGGTAAAGTTAAAAAAGGTAAATAAGGCAAACAATTATAAGATAAGGACTAAAACAAAGTCCCAATAACAAGGATTTATCTAATAGGATTAGATTATATGATAAATTTCATTCCAATTTTAAATAATATTTTCATTTGGTCATGTATTTCATTCATTTTGAACATTATAAAAGTTATATAAATGATAATGTAAAAAATCTCACATTCATGATTCAATTATCATTCATATTTCTTAAAAACGATAAAAAAACATATGTTATGTTATAAATATATATTTGTTAGAAAGAATAAATCTATATAAATATAATTTATTTCTTGTTTTTAGTTATTACTTAACTATGTTATGTTCTTATGAAACACAGTAATATTATGAATATAATATAGTGAAAAATAATATAAATTATTTTAAAAATATTAATAGTAGTATATTCTAAATTAATTATTCTATTACATTTATTTATTTAAAAAATTTAACATTTTAGGGATTTAAAATATTAAAATTTGAATTGATTTTTAATATATAAAAAATAGTAAATTTATGGGAAAATCGATATTTTATTGTAAATATTTATTTCCAAAAAAAATCTTAAAACTCGTACTATCAACAAAATTTTCAAAAGGGATAATGATGGTTTAAAAAATATATAAGGTTAGAAAAGAAATTTAAAATTTCTAAAATTTTATTTAATTTGATGATTCTTACCCATCACTATCCTATATATTAATTATATCATTTTTGGATCAATTTTAAATGAAAATTAATATATATTTATTTAATATTTCTATTAATTTCTAGAGTTCCTCTACCCTCACATATAAATGGGATCCTCCAATCCAGATCTCTATCGAATTAAAAATCATTTTGGTTCTACGAGTCACTACTCAAATACCTTCCTTATATCCCTTCATGCATCATTTTTTTCAATGTTAGATCTTGAAAACATTATAGGAATTTTTTCGGCCTAAACATTCTAATGTTGTCTGAAGAAGAGGTGTAATTTATTATAGATAATTTTTGTTTTATTTCTTCATATAACTCAAAAAAACATTCTTGGTAGATATTGAAATAATTACACAAGTATATTATATATATGGTTATGTTTATATATTATATTTATAACCTATATACAACTTCTCTTCCATTAAATTTTAAATGAGACCAAAAATCATATGTATAGATGAATATAGCCTCGTCAACCAATGTATTATGTGATCCATAAAAACCTTTCACAAATAGTTATTATAATGTATTTAATTCATATATATTATATTAATGATATATTTATAATTATAGAAATGTAATAAATTAAAAATTAAATTATATTTATAATCATTTGAAAAAGATAATGTCATTCGTTCATGTGTGGATAACAACGTCAAAAAAGTGATTTTAATATTTTTTGATCAGTAAATTATAAGGATTATATATAAAAGCGAAATTTAAACTATAATATGGTTTTGATTATATAGTTATCATTGTATTATGATTAAATAATACTTATGTCTTTTACATAATTATCACTAAAAATAGAATATTTACTCAAGAGATTGTTTCACCAACATTATCAATGATTGTAAAGTAGTTCATTTTTCATAACAATATATCATTGTTGGTAATAAAAGTATAAATAATTTAATTAAAAGAAATATTTGCAATTTTATTTTTCATTAGGTTTTGGAATATCTAACTCTGACAAAAATCCATCTACTAAATTATATTTTGGTCTTATTTTCCGAGTATCCTAAAAAAGTATGAAATGATCTTTATACATTTATTCATCAATTATAACATCATAATCAACTAAAATTATTAATTAAATATAAAGTGATTCATTACAACTTTAATAAATAACCTTATTTTATTATTCATCACGATAATAGACATACAAGATGACAAAGACTATATGTAACACCCTAGGTAAATAAAGTGTATGACATTTTCACATTTATCCATATTTGTGAATAAAATATTAGTAGTACTTTAAAATGGAATTCTATGCTCAATGGCGTACCCAATATGCAACAACAGGTTTCTTGGAAATCTTACGTTGCACTCTAATAGTAAAATAATATTATTTTAAATGGTAGTTAACGCCTAGCCGTTGTAATGGCGGGAATGAACAGAACTAACTACAAAATGAATATATATGTTTGTCAAATTTTTTTATTTTTTTTCAATAAATTTTAGGGGATTAAAATTTCAAATGAATCCAGTTTTTAAGCCTAAACATTCCATTATTCTATAAAAGGTCGATTAACCGCCTTTTAATGGAGAACCTCTTTTAAATCCACTTTTTGAAAATTTTATAAGCTTCATTTTTCAAAATAAACATATTATTTATGACGGGGACATTTAAATTTACCATGGTATAATTTTTGGTATTTTTCTAACAATGTTGATTTTTCAATGAATAGTGAAACATACTGCATTTTACATCAAAACTGCTTTTTCATATAATTTAATTATAGGGTTATATTAACTTATTAATTTGGTTTTAATTTTAATTAGAATATATTTTTACCATTTAATTCAATGATGGTCATTTGGATTAATTTCACTTTGGAATTAGGCATAAACAAGTGCCAAACATTTCATAAATATTGTTTCTAAAAAAACCCGCTATTTGTTTTGACAATGAGAAGTTTTTTTTTAAAATTAATTATTGAAATTTATGTGTTTGGAATTTGGTAAAATGGATGACATATTTTTAATCATATGGTCTAAATTATGCAATTAAAACTCTTTTGTTTTTGGACATTATGAATAGTAACGACGGTAATTATCTTTAATTATCTTGATTAATGAGTAATCGGGTAGTTAAAGATAATAAGATAATATCATAATAATAACAAATGACCAAAAAATGTTTCCTAAGGCTACTGGTTGTATCATGGCCGACCATGGGATTCCTTGTGCCAAACTTGGGGGCCCCATGCAATCACTTTGGTGAGAAAGTGACTTTTTATCTTTTTATTTTTAAAGAATGTTAAATGTAACAAATAATGTATCAACTAATTAAAATATTTTTAGTTTTGTCTAAATAAATTATCTTTTGGAATATAAATATTAATTGGAAAGGTAAAAGGATTTCCTACATCATAGTATTTTTTTTATAATTTTTAGACATTATATAAAATATATTATTTATGACATCATGATGATGCAGCGATGACCTCATTATTTAACGATTTAAATAAAATGGAAAGATAATGTAAAATCTAAGAACTAGACATGTACAAAACCTATTGTATGGTTGTATTTCGAACCCTTATCGCCTTATCCTCAAAACACATCAATGTGGGACCATTAAAATCTGAAACTCATTTGAAAATAAAGTTACATTTTATAGCTTTCCAAGAGTGTCCCTCCTCTCCTCTTATAAAAGGCCCCCACCTATACCTCCATACCCACACATCCAAAGCCTTCCTCTCAGGTAACCCCTTCCAATTTTGTCTCTACACATCCCTCTATAACTCCTTGAAGCCTCACTTTGGGCATAATCCTTCCCAAGGAAGCCTTTGAGCTCAAACCAAAGGGAGTTACCCGATTTTAAGGTAATGTCTTCACTTGTTTCCTTTTGTATTATTTTGCTTTCCCAAACCCCTAAACTCTTTTTATTAATTTATTTTGTAACAAATAAATTATATTAAATATACTTGGATGTTTTTATAAGATGTATTCGAGCTACACTTACACACACCTACATCTAATCGTTAAATAACATACTATTTCTGTGGATGGCGAATTTCTGCCTCACGAAATGATGATTGTTCAACATTATTCTGACATCTTAAAAGGTGTCCATTAAGATGAAAATATATTTATATATGATATATAATATATTTATGTTTTACATAATCTTATTTTTTTTTCATTTATGGCATACCTTTATGGTTTCCATTATGGGTAAACACGATATCTTCATTTAAGGAAGTGCGGACTACCACCCCCTCAAAGTGATTTGATTCGTTAATAACATATGTGGTATGTATAAAGGATATATTTAATTATATTATATATAATACCATACTATAATTAGAATAATATTATGTATCATTATGTTTTAATTCCATTAAATATGAAATTTAAATGGAAGTAGCGTTCATGCGTACGTACGGCTTACCGTCTCCACGAACGGTACATTTCATTTCTTATCTCAAAATGTTATTTACTATTATAAGTACATATATATAATGGATATATATGTAATATATTACATATAAATTATGGATATCATTCTGGAACTATAACATATATATATCTCTCATTTTGTTTTAATTCAATTAATATGACAAAAAATGAAAGTAGCGTTCATGCATACGTACAGCCTACCGTCTCCATTAACGGTGCATTTCGTTTTTTATCTCCAAATGATATGGAATATTATAAAATTAATATTTACTGGATATATATGATAATTTAATCATTAATAATATTCTGGAAATTATTTACTTATCACTACATGGGAAATCTTTTTTCAAACAAGTTCATTTTTGACTCATGTACAAAACATCGGCAAAAACGTCTGATATGAACTAACATTATTAAACAATTATTATAACATTATAAAATGTTATATGAACTGAATATAATCTATAAAGGAGGTAGATAGGCAATTATTAATTGACCAAAGTTTATTATTTAGGAATATAAAGAAATGAACAAGACATGTTGGACTTGAGGTAAGGGATCCTACACATATCTTTCTTTTTAAGTACACTCTTTTATGTCATTCCTTTTAAAGATCATATTTAGTGTTATTGGGATTTTCTTTTATATTACTATTACTGCAATTTTTATGTTCATGTGATGAGAGACCCTATTCTCCCTCATCAATCCATTTTGGAAGTTTTGAGTGGCGCCGTTAGGCTGCCATATTTTCGTAAGAGATCTAACCTCTCTCTTTCTTTTTAAGTACTCTACTTTATGTCACTTCTTTTATGATCCTCTTTGATATGATGGTGGATGCTATTTTATATTCCACTTTCTGTACATTTAATTTTAATATCATGAGAGACCCTATTTTATCTCATCCATCCATTTTTGGAAGTTTTAAGTGGCGTCGTTCGGCTGCCGAGTTTTCGTAAGGGATTTTTCATCTCACTTTTATTCCCATGAGATTTATGCTACATTTTCCACAATTTCCTTTGAGTGGTGTATTTACTATCCATTATTATACTCTTTGTGTAATATACTTTCATTTATGAGTTTTTACATCAATTTTGTATTGTCCTTCTTTCACGGGGAATATGTTTCGAAAGATACCCATGTCGGTAAGGGAACCTTTCACCCTCCTATTTTTAAAAGACATCTTTTATTATGTATTTTAATTCACATACTATTATGTTGGGATATGTTATTCTATATCCTTATTGATTTAAATTTTATTTCCAAGTTATTATATACCCTTTTTATCTCTTATCAACTCATTTTCTGAATTTTGAAGTGATGCCGTTAGGCTGTCGAATTTTACCAAGGGAACGTTTTAACCCAATTTCGATTTCTTTGGGTTCAACATGTAGTTATTGAATATGTCCTCATTTGAATATGTCTGAATGACCTTTTAGTGTTTTACACTTAATATCCACTTATATTGGGTGTATTTATTTTTTTTACACATAATTATGAGATTGATTTATCTCTAATTTAAGGGTACCTTCTTTACAGGGGATTTCAACTCATTTTACATTTCCATTGAGACTTCATTGTTGTTATGCACCAATTCACTATTATATGGTGTATATACTATCCTTTGGAATATTATATCATGAATTCCTTTATTCACATGATATTATAAAGTTCTGATTAAATGTTATTCCTCAATTATTGTATTCAAGTGTTTCTCATTTTGTTAAAAACACTTTAAATAAAATATCATTTTAAATGTTTTAATGATTTATTCTTATAAATGGTTCCCATTAATATCCATGTTTTCAAAATGGTTTTAAGGATTTATTTATATGGATATTAATGGTTTAAAATGTTAAAATCTTCAAGGTGTTATGGGAAACTTTGATTAAAAAATCTCTTTATTAAATGTTTTAAATGGTTTTGGAAATGGTTTCTTTTTGAATGGATTCATTATTTCAATATACTAAAATGTTATATTGTGATTGAAATGTAGAAATACTATTTTTCCTTTATGCATGTTTTATGTGATACGTTTATGTTATGGTTCCTGGGCATTGTTATGGAAATGGGTGGTTCCGTGATAAACTAATGGGGGTGAGCCCGATATAGATCTCCAATGAATTAGGTAACGCGAAGGAGTGAAACGTTAAGGTTTCTCCGAATATATTTAGGGAATATACTGTTGTGGGTATTCCAAATGTAACCAAGAGGGTTACTCTCTACGTAATAATGTTATTAATGCCTCAAGTTACCTTTTATGTCTTATGATTTCTATGATTTATTCATGATTTTATGAGGTATGTTAAAGTGATTATGTTTTATGGGTAAAGTATGAATTAATTCTTATGTATACATGTACCCAAGTTTCCTTTCCATATTTTTATATCCCTTACTGAGCTTTTTATGCTCATCCCATGTTTTTGAAATGTTTTTCACAGGTCAAGGGAAGGGTACATGATATGATGATAGTGTCAAGGAAGTGTCAAGAAAGAATACATGTTTTATTTTAAATATGTTTCCGTTGATGGGAAAAATGAATACTATCTTTTATATAACCACTTTGTTTAAATGTGGAATGTAATGCATGTTTTATGATCTAATTATCTAAATATCTAAACCTGAAAAGATCCTCAATGTGTAATCTTGTAATAACTCAAGATTAAGTAAGGTTTAAGACTGGGGCCTTATAGTTGGTATCAGATGTTGGTTTAGAAAACATTAGAGGTTAGGGTATTCTTTAAGCATAAGTGACATTACCGTAATGGTTAGGATTTCCGAATGAATCCTAGTTTTAGATAAAGTGAATGAGTAATAATATCTTAGTGTTTATCTTCCTCATTAGTACATGATGGTTTTGTTGATATACTCACACTGACCTTTTTGGTTTTAGTAAATGGCTGGTTCTAGAAGGAACCAAAGTAACAGTGGATGTGAAGGAAACTGTGACGGTTTTTTGAGCAAGATACTGAATGATATGGGAGCTGCAATGAGAACTCTTGTGATTATCCTCATCCAACTATCTGGAGTCATGATTGACAACCTAAACCTTGGTGATTTCTCTAAGGCATCATATATGCGAGAAACAAATCCCTATGGAACTACAGGTAATAATCATAAAGGTAAGTGTGTTAAAAACCTTTTGTGTCAAAAATGTGGAAATAAACACGTAGGAAAATGTTTCAAAGGGACATAAATATTCTATAGATGTAGAAATGAAGATCATAAAGCAAGAACCTGCCATGGAAAAACGAAGCATCCAGTTGACTCGAGGAAAGGGAAAGAAGTTCTTTCTGAGGGATCTATTGAATGTTTTAAATGTGGTGTGCATGGTCATTTTGAAAACACATGTCCTATGAAGATGTTTCATGAATGAGATCACCAATATCGTACAAATGTTCGTTTACCAATACCTAATTCCATTCCGATTGAGGATGAAGAAACTGAAAATGACTGATCAATGGTATGGATTATTTCATGACTATTGTTTTCCTATTTTGGAATCATAGGATATGATTCATGATTTTGTTTGTAGGAAAGAATTATTTCAGAATAAGTTGGAAAGGAATGGTTAATGGATCATGAAGAATGTTTAATGAGTATGATGTCAACATATAAGGGCTTCAAGAGTTATGGTGAAATTCTTAAGAGTATTAAGTCTCTTTTGATGACGGGGTTACAATAGAAGAATTTTTATATTATGTGTAACCCTGATGTTTAATATATGAAAATTTTATTAAAGGAATAGTTATCTTTTCTTTTGAGGAAATAGCTATAATGAACTATTTCGGTTTATATGATACTTACTTTTAATGTATTTATGGGTTACTATATGTTATAATGGATGTGAAAGGAATGAGATAAAATTGAGGTTAAATTATGTTATGGTTATTTTTGATGATTTTATCTCTTTTTGGGGAATGATTTGAGAATTATATTGTATTGGAAAAAGGACAACACATAGACCGTGTGACAACCCGTCGTGTCGGACAAAGCTGCGGGAATCGAACCCACAACCAAAGTGCAACTGGTATTTATCACCCACCACTGGACTACGTGAAGTCCATGGTTATTTTGACTGATTATTTTTAGTTATATGATATTTTTAATTAAGAGTAAGTTGATTTTGGGTTATCTATGGAAATTTTTTAACCTATCATGGAGGATATGGGATTAGGTTAATTACATTTCAATACGAGACTTTAAGAGCAACTGATGTTGTTTGGAGATAAATGTTACGATTTAACATGGAAGACTATGTGACTAAATCCTTCAAATATTTGGGTTTCAACCTTAGTTTGGTTTACTTTGATGAATTTTGTGGACAACTTGTTTATCGAATGGTCCTCGTTGAACTTTGGGTTTTTTTGGACAATTTTTGGAGATTAAGAATAGATTTTATTTTTATAAAGGGTTATACTTTTTTGGATTATCTGATCTTGTACTAACACTTTTGGTTTTGGTTTTGGTTAAATTCCAAAGACATGGGATGTATATAGTTCTCTTTTTTGGATTAGGTGATTCTCAAGAAGGTGATTGTAGTACTCTTAATGCGAACAAGTCTTCCTAAATACTCATCTTATGGAGAAAATACGAGTTTGATTAAGGAATATAGAAAAAGTTGAAAGTCTACATGACAAGTAAGTATGTTTCATTATGATTTAGTTAAGCTCAAAAATAAATTCCTCAATAAAAATTAACTTAAAACAAAAATGCTGTCTGTTAACGTTTCCTACTGGAGAATCGAATACCGTTTAACCCATCACATGTTTGTGATTTTCTTATGGTTAACTTCCTCCTAGACATGTTTACTATCACTCTCCATCAGAACATGACCCTTTGTTATTTCCTCCATGTCCATATTTTCATACATGGAATCCTAGTATGGGTTAACTCGGGTGACCTTTGTACTTCCATTTCTTTCTTTTAAAGTGATAGTTTAATTTATTCCTTGTCCAATGTGGGACTTTCAATGGAGTTTTCAAGCCCAATTTTAAAATTGCAAGGACACAATTCTCAAAAAGGGGGAAGGATGTAACACCCTAGGTAAATAAAGAGTATGAAATTTTCACATTTATCCATATTTGTGAATAAAATATTAATATTACTTTAAACGTAATGCTATGCTTAATGGCGTACCCAATATGCAACAACAAGTTTCTTTGAAATCTTACGTTGCACTCTAATAGTAAAATAATATTATTTTAAATGGTAGTTAACGCCTTGCCATTGTAATGGAGGGAATGAACAGAACTAACTACAAAATGATTATATATGTTTTTCAAATATTTTTATTTTTTTCAGTAAATGTTAGGGGATTAAAAATCCAAATGAATCCAGTTTTAAAGCGTAAACATTCCAATATTCTTTAAAAGGTGGATTAACCACCTTTTAATGGCAAACCACTTTTAAATCCACTTTTTGACAATTTTATAAGCTATATTTTTTAAAATAAACATATTATTTATGATTGGGACATTTAAATTTACCTTGGGTTATTTTTTGGTATTTTTCTAACAATGTTCATTTTTCAATGAATAGTGAAAAATACTGCATTTTACATCCAAACTGCTTTTTCATATAATTTAATTATATGGTTATATTATCTTTTTAATTTGTTTTAAAGTGTAATTAGAATATATTTTTACCATGTAATTCAATGATGGTCATTGGGATTAATTTCACTTTAGAATTAGGCATAAATAAGTGCCAAACTATTCATAAATATTGTTTCTAAAAAACCCCGCTATTTGTTTTGACAACATGAAGTTTTTTTTAAAATAATTATTGAAATTTATGTGTTTGGAATTTGGTAAAATAGATGACATATTTTGAATCATAATGTTCAAATTATGAAATTAAGACTCTTTGTTTTTGAACATTATGAATAGTAACGACGGTAATTATCTTTAATTATCGTGATTAATGAGTAATCGAGTAGTTAAAGATAATAAGATAATATCATAATAAAAAAAATGACCAAAAAATGTGTTCTAAGGCTACTTGTTGTTTCATGGCCGACCATGGGATTCCTTGTGCGAAACTTGGGGGCTCGAGGGAATCACTTTTGTGAGAAAGTGACTTTTTATCTTTTTATTTTTAATGAATGTTAAATGTAACAAAGAATGTATCAACTAAGTAAAATATTTTTAAATTTTTCTAAATAAATGATATTTTGGACTATAAATATTCATTGTAATGTTAAAGGATTTTCTACATCATATTATTTTTTTTATAATTTTTAGACATTAAATAAATTAAATTATTTATGACATCATGATGATGCAGCGATGACCTCATTATTTAACGATTTAAATAAAAAGGAATGATAATGAAAAATCTAAGACCTAAACATGTACAATACCTATTTTATGGGATTATTTCGAACCATTATCACCTTATACATAAAAAAATCAATGTGAGGCCATTAAAATCCGAAACTCATTTGAAAATAAAGTTACATTTTTTACCTTTCCAAGAGTGCCCCTCCTCCCCTCTTATAAAAGGCCCCCACCTCTACCTCCTTACCCACACTTCCAAAGCATTTGGCTCGGCCAAACCTTGCCCATTTTATCTCTCCAAATCCCTCTCTAACTCCTTGAATCCTCACATTGGGCATAATCCGTCCCAAGGAAGCCTTTGAGCTCAAACCAAAGGGAGTAACCCGATTTTAAGGTAATGTCTTCACTTGTGTCCTTTTGTTTTATTTTGCTTCTAAAAACCCCTAAACTCTTTTTATTCATTTATTTTGTAAAGAATACAGTATCTTCAATATACTTGGATGTTTTTATAAGAAGTTTTCGAGCTACAATTACACACAGATTCATCTAATGGTTAAAGAACATACTGTTTCTATGGATGGCGAATTTCTGCCTCACGAAACGATGATTATTCAACATTCTTATAACACCATCAAAGGTGGCCATTAAGATGACACTATATTTATATATTATATATATTATGTTTATGTTTTACTTAATCTTCTGAATTTTTCATTTATGGCATACCATTATGGTTTCCATTATGGGTAAACGCGATATCTTCATTTAAGGAAGTGCGGACTACTGTCCCCTCAAAGTGATTTGATTCGTTAATACCATATGTGGAATGTATAAAGGATATATATAATGATATTATATATGATACCATACTGGAATTAAAATACTATTATGTATCATTATGTTTTAATTCCATTAAATATGAAATAGAAATGGAAGTAGCGTTCATGCGTACGTACGGCTTACCGTCTCCATGAACGGTACATTTCATTTCTTATCTCAAAATGATATGTACTATTATAAGTACATATTTATAGTGGATAAATATGTAATATATTACATATAAATTATGGATATCATTCTGGAAATATAACATATATATATATATATCTCATTTTGTTTTAATTACATTAATATGACAAAAAATGAAAGTAGCGTTCACGCGTACGTACGGCCTACCGTCTCCATGATCGGTGCTTTTCATTTTTTTTCTCTAAATGATATGTAATAGAATAAAATTAATATTTACTGGATATATATGATATTTTAATAATTAATACTATTCTGGAAATTATTTAGTTATAACTACATGGGCAATCTTTTTTAAAAAAAGTTCATTTTTGACTCATGTACCAAACATCGGCAAAAATGTCTGATATGAACTAACATTATTAAACAATTATTATAACATTATAATATGTGATATTAAATGAATAATAATATCTAAAGGAGGTACTTAGGAAATTAATAATTGAAAAATGTTTATTATTTAGGAATATAAAGAAATGAATAAGACAAGTTGGACTTGAGGTAAGGGATCCTACTCCTCTCTTTCTTTTTAAGTACACTCTTTTATGTAATTACTTTTAAAGCTCATATTTCATGTTATTGGGATGTTATTTTATATTAATATTACTGTAATTTTATTTTCATGTGATTAGAGACCCTATTCTCTCTCATCGATCTATTGTAGATTTTTTGAGTGGCGCCGTTAGGCAGCCGAATTTTCGTAAGAGATCTAACCTCTCTCTTTCTTTTTAAGTACTCTACTTTATATCACTTCTTTTAAGATCCTCTTTGTTATGATGGGGGATGTTCTTTTATATTCATCTTTCTTTACATTTAATTTTAATATGATGAGAGACCCTATTTGATCTCATCAATCCATTTTTGGAAGTTTAAAGTGGCGCCGTTAGACTGCCAAGTTTTCGTAAGGGATTTTTCATCTCACTTTTATTCCCGTGTGATTTATGCTACATTTGCCACAATTTTATTTGTGTTGTGTATTTAATATCCATTAATCTACTCTTTGTGTAATATAATTTCATTTATGATTATTTACATCAATGTTGTATTGTCCTTCTTTCACGGGGCATATGTTTCGAAAGATACCCATGTCGGTATGGGAACCTGTCACCATCCTCTTTTTAAAAAATTTATTTTGTTATGTCTTTTAATTCACATAATATTATGTTGGGATATGTTATTCTATATCCTTATTGATTTAAATTTTATGCCCATGTGATGAGATACCCTTTTTATCTCTCATCAACTCATTTTCTGATTTTTGATGTGATGCCGTTAGGCTGTCTAATTTTACCAAGGGAACTTTTTAACCCATTTTCGATTTCTTTGGGTTCAACATGTAGTTATTGAATATGTCCTCATTTGAATATGTGTGAATGACCTTTGAGTGTTTTATACTTAATATCCACTTATATTGGGTGTATTTATATTTTTCACACATAATTATGAAATTGATTTATCCTTAATTTAAGGGTACCTTCTTTACAGGGGATTTCATCTCATTTTACATTTCTATTGAGACTTCATTGTTGTTATTCACCAATTCACTCTTATATGGTGTATATACAAACCCTCAGAATATTATATCATGAATTCTTTTTTTCTTATGATATTATAAATTTTTTATTAAAGGTTATTCCTCAATTATTGTATTCAAGTGTCTCATTTTGTTAAAAACACTTTAAATAAAATATCATTTTAAATGTTTTAATGATTTATTCTTAAAAATGGTTCCCATTAATATCCATGTTTTCAAAATGGTGTTAAGGATTTATTTATATGGATATTAATGGTTTAAAATGTTAAAATCTTCAAGGTGGTATAGGACACTTTGATTCAAATTTTTTTTTATTAAATGATTTAAATGGTTTTGGAAATGGTTTCTTTTTTAATGGATTCATTATTTCAATATACTAAAATGTTATAGTGTGATTGAAATGTGGAAATGTTATGTTTTCTTTATGCATGATTTATGTGATACGTTTGTGTTATGGTTCTTGGGCATTGTTATGGAAACGGGTGGTTCCGTGATAAACTAAGGGCGGGTGAGCCCGATATAGCCCTCCAATGCATTGGGTAACGCGAAGGAGTGAAAAGTTAATGTTTCTCCGAAGAGATTTAGGGAATATACTGTGGTGGGTATTCCAAACGTAACCAAGAGGGTTACTCCCTACGTAAGAATGTTATGAATGCCTCAAGTTACCTTTTATGTCTCATGATTTCTATGATTTATTCATGATTTTATGAGGTATGTTAAAGTAATTATATTTTATGGGTAATGTATGACTTCATTCTTATGTATACATGTACTCATGTTTCCTTTCAATATTTTTATATCCCTTACTGAGCTTTTTATGCTCATCCCATGTTTTTGAAATGGTTTTCACAGGTTATGGGAAGGGTACATGATATGATGATTGTGTCAAGGAAGTGTCAAGAAAGAATCCATGTTTTATTTTAAATATGTTTCCATTGATGGAAAAATGAATACTATCTTTTATGTAACCACTTTGTTTAACTGTGGAATGTAATGCAAGTTTTATGATCTATTTCTCTAAAACTCTAATCCTGAGAAGATCCTCAATGTGTAATCTTGTAATAACTCAATATTAAGTAAGGTTTAAGGCTGGGGACATATACTATAGGTAATAGAAAAAATTATTTGAAAATGATCATTTGAATGTTTTAATGATTTTTTTAATAATTATCCAAGATGTATATATTTTTAAATTAATTTTTGTGATTTTATTTATGAAAATAAATTAATTTTAATTGATATAATATGTCTTATTTTACTATATTTCAAATTTATTCAAAAAGAAATATTTTTAAATATTTTATTACAAACATATTGATTTTTAATACAAAGAATAAAAATAAGGATGTATTATAATGTATACACTATGAATGGGTTATTTCAAATGATATAGAAATAATTTCGTGGTTTTATTTATTTATAATAATTCATTTTTATTCAATAAAAAAATTCTACAACATTTTTCAATTTATTTTTCAAAAAATGGTTTTACGTGGAATAGATTTTTCAACATTGAGAAAATGTTTTTTAAGAATTTTCTATGATTTTAATATAAAAATTGAAATAATTTATGTGTTATGATAATTATATGGTCTATAGTTATTATTTTATTTTATTTATACTTTGGATAAAACCATGGATGGTTTTTTATATTAAATACCATGGATAGGTGGTTCTATTATAAACAAAGTATGGTTGGGTCTATGATAACCCTCAATTTCATTTGGCATGAATCATGTTAGAAGATGACCACATTTTTTATTAATAATATTAGAATGATTTTAGGAGTTATTTAGAATGTAAATACCATGAACCTAGTAACTAGGATACATTTTTTCAATTATTTCATTATCATAATATACAAGGAATCATATTCAGAGGGACCAAATAGTTTAGTGATATCAGTACACAGTACATGTTCCCAAGAATATAATTATAATTGAATAAAAAAATTACAAATTAATTTAGTTTAGATTAAATTTTTTAGATATATAATATCCTTCAATATAAATCATAGTATGCTTCATGTATTCCTTGTAAAGAACAAAATACGAGGGAGATATCAAATTATCTATTAGGGTTTAGTGTAACATATTCTAGAATAAATAAAGAATAATAATAAATATGTCAAGGTATATATGTTTAATCTCTATCCAAGATATCCTAGAGAATATTTTTGATATCAATTACATTGTCATTGATACAAGGAATTAATTCATGAAGGAACATTATTTTAGAGGTCTTGATAAATAAGATACATAAATGAGTCTTATATTTTAAATGACGGCAACAATTACAACACACTTTTCTTTTTCTATCTAAAAAAATTGATTATAAATCTAACCATTCTATTAAATCCATGAATATAATTTATAGTATGCATCATTGTTTCTTGGGTAAATAAAAATAACATGGGTGGGAACAAATGTTTAGTAAAGGAAAAATTTAGATGAAGAAATAATGAATGATTGAGAGTAGTAATTATGGAATTGTGAATAAGAGAACACAAATACAAATGAAATAAAAACTGATATGGAAGTGCATATAAAAAATGGAAAAGTAATTAATAGAAACGTATTCCATTATAAAAACAAGATAATGAAAAATAAATATAGAAATGTAAGAAACTGAAACACATGACATCTAAATAACATAAAATGAAATGAATCCATTGATATATCAAGAAAAAATATCATGGATGAATAATACCTAAAACTAATGTGAGTAAAATTATTGATTATTCATTTCCATGTTTAATATATATATGGTAATATTATTGTTAAGACCATTCAAAATATAGTTTACAAAATATCGAGTAAAAATCCATCTTAAGAGGCTAGACAAATGACTCGTACCTTGAGATTATTGATGCATTGAGGGTCCATCAATACCTAGGCCCACCCATGTCATAACCATCCATTAAAATATCACACAAAATAATCAAAATAAATAATATACCTAATCAACTAAATATATTTAATGATAAATTATAATATATTATTTATCACCTAGTTAATCCAATAACTCTCAAATTAAATGCCATATGTAAAATGGTATACAGTTTCAGAAATACTAGTTTCAATTTAATGAGGATTTATATAATGACATTAATTTAAAATGAAAAATGATTACATAAATGTAATTGTTTTTAAATAATATAAACAATATCACAAGGAAGTGAGATTGCAAGGATAATCATTAAGTACATTATTGAGGGGAATAATATTAAAACATTCCAAAGTGTCTCATACCACAATGAAAAATTTAAATCATTATATCCATAAATGTATGAAATTATAAGATACCTGTAAAATCATGAGAATAAGGGTGTTCATGAAATAATAAGAAAAATAGAGTATATAAACCAATTAAAAGTGAATTTGCACATAATAACAAATAAGTCTCAATGAAATGTAAATTGAGACCAAATTCTATTACATTTTGTTTTCATTCTGGTCAACATCATTTAAAATCATATATAAGGGGTAGAAACATGTTACTAACTTATAAAATAATCATATTAGTAATTTTTATATCATATATGATCCTCTTATAATCTCTTATTACTCATTTGGTAATAAATTTTAATTATTTTAACTATTTCTAGAGTTAATTAGAATGTTTGCAGAGTGCGTTTTAACTTGTTATTCACCGTTGATATTAAATATGTCATGTTTGTATCATATATTTAATGTAAACCATGATGTTAATTTCATATTTATATCTAATATATATATATTTATAATAGTCTATAATATTTGGATATTAAAAATGATGTGAACCATTCTTGGAGATGGTATATCGTACGTACGCATGAACACTATGTTCATTTATTTGTCTAATTAAAAGAACAAAATATAAATTGTCAATATTTATATTATAATTCTAATATAATATCTATATTATATATTTTACATATTTTTATTAAAACCTTTTATATACATTCCATGTATTCCCTGAATGATTCATATCGCTTTGAGGGGTGGAACTCTACACTTCCTAAAAAGAAATTAATGTATTAACAAAAAATGGAATTCAAAAAATTAATTTATAAATAAAATTAATATTATCATGATGAAATTTTAAATAAATTATATAAAATATTAAAATATATTTTCCATCATAATTTCCATGATGAGAGGTGGTAAGGGAAAATTGAACAATCATCATTTCGTGAGGTAGGAATTCACTATACACCGACATTATATGTTAATCACAATGAGATAGAATAATGTGTAAGAGTCGGTGGAATAATTAGTAGAATCAATTCCTAGTATATTTTGGTTACTATAATTGTTATGCATGAATATAAAAATAATATTTGAAGGGATGGATAATGGATATAAAAAAAATAAATCTTAAGGAAAGATGTTACCTCTTAATTAGGTAACTTATTTTGGTTTATAGTAAAATGTTTCATCGGGATTAATTAAACCCAATTGGAAGATTATAGGATGCGGGGAGTTATAGAGAAGAGATAATTCATTAGATATTGGTTCATTCAAATTGTATTGGGACATGTAAGTATTTGGGAGGAGGGAGGCCCTTCTATAGTAGAGGAGTGACTCTCTTGTATTATTTTGACAAGGTAATTCAATTCATGTTTTTTATGTTGAAAATTGATCTAATAGTGTGAAAAATTCATGAAAATGTTGGATTGCGTTGATATATGTTAATAAAACTACATTTGGTAAGGTTTATAGTTTGTTTTAAGACATACTGTTATGTTTTATTACTACATTAAACTTATTATTCCTTAATATTTGTAATTAATTTTAATTTCTTTTAGTAATAATTTTGGAAAGAAGTTGTTATAGTTATATATAATTAATATTTATGATTCCAAATATGGAATTATTTTTTCCATATTCCAATAATATAGGTGGAATAATGTTTTTAAATTTAATCATACTGGTGGGGTAATAATGAAGGTTCTTAAAGTAAAAACATTCAAATGTTTGCTATGTATTTATAATCAGTATCAAATTGAAAATTTTTAAAATGAAATAAATTTTAATAAACGAAATAAAAATTATCTAATTAGAATTTAAAACCAATTAATAATATAGTTTAACAATATAAATAAATTAGATGAAAAATAATATTTGAACAAAAAATCTGTATTTTAAACTATTCATTAAAAATGACATGTTTTTGAAAAATATAAAAAATTCAACAAAACCTAATTATTATGTTTTTATTTAAAATATATTGTTTATTTTAAATTATTAATTTTATTAATTTTTCAAAATTAGGATTTAAAATGGGTTCAAAATTAAATTGTGTTAAAATTTCATTATAAATATATAGGTTTTTTATATATAAAATAGAGTTTGTTCTTATCTTATGCATATAAAAAATATTGGATGAATATAAAACTTATTTTGTTGAATATATAACATATATATTTTATTAAAATAAATTACAATTTTTTATTAAGAAAAAATTCCTTTGGAATCAATAAAAGAATAATACAACTTTTTTTATAATATTGATTCTTATTTTCGTTTTTCATTAATTGGAAACACATGAATTTATTTTATATTTATATAAAAAATTTATTTTATTAATATAGATAATAATATTCATTACTACTAACATAATGGATAGGATATATCTTATTATATTAAATAATAATATTTTGATAATACATTGTTATTTTGTGATTCTCGGTCTTGCAAGTAGTTGGATCTATGAAGGGAGGTTTCTTTTGCGTGTAATTCATGCTTCCAAAAAAAGGTATGACTTATTTGTGATTCAAGATATAAAATATTTTAATTAATTTATGATATAAAATATATTATAAATTATAAAGAGATGGTTTTACTTTACATTCGTAGTATCATGTTTCATACAGTCAATCGATTACCATGTTCGTACTTTACATTTTTCAACTTCACAATCTTGCCACCATATTTAAATAAATCCCTTTAAATTTAAAATAAATAATGTTGATATATAAATTGATAAATCCTATGTTTTAAATATCATGTCATGATAAGGGTTTATAAGTCATCCCTTGTAAAAGAGAGAATGTGAAGTTAAAAAGTTAACATGGCCTTCTATGTAACTAGGTCATTATGTTTGAGAATGATAGTGGAATGCATAGATACATATATGGAGGAAAAGAATAAATATTTTTAGGGATTTAATTAGTTATTCAATCACAAACATGTTAGTTGTCAATAGAATATTGTGGGCCTTAAATCCACAAATCTGTGATGATTTAAGAGACCATCAGTTCAATATAAAATTTGGTATTAAGAAAACAATTTATTTAGATGAAATTTTCCATGTGTGTGGTAATTATTCTACTAACATATAATATTACAAATAATTCATAGCATATTGGTTTCAATTTTATTTAAATAAATCTATCGTTTGGTTTTTCTTCATTGAAATTATTATTCATTCATTTATTACCAAAAATTTATTAACAACAACGAATTTTTCTCATTCCTAGGGAACTAAATAAATTTTTTAAAGGATTGTAATGCCTATAAAAGTGTGAAAGATCAAGATATTTTTCATTAACTATCATCCAAAAAATATATATTTAATATATTATTCTCAAATCATCAAAAGTGACACTTCTGGTTCATGATTAACATTTATTCGTCAAATTATTTACTTAAAAACTATTAAAACATAACTAGGAAATTGTGTTTGTTAGTGGTTGGTGTTAAACCCTTATTATTATACGGTCAAGTGATCATGACCTATGGCTTTTCCAGATTTTTTTGGTTGTCACCTGACATACAATTATTCCTTTTATAAAACCATATTAGTATAATTTCAAAAATAAATCTAATAGACATCTTTAAAATAAGGTTTACAAATAAATAACCTTTTAACTACAATTTTCAATACAACCTCAGTACCTAAATACTTAATCCGTTGTATTTTAATATATTTACTTCCTTGGTCAATGTTTTATCAATAATATAATTTGTAGGATTTCAAAACCATGACTCCTTATCTTCAATATAAAACACCTTAGCATTAACCTAGGTTACATATTATTTATCCAAATACCTTTTAATTTTTTTTAAAATAAAATGTTAATTATCCTATGAAGATCCACCTAGTGTGTCAAAGCAGGTGCACAGAAAGAAATGTTATCATACACTAGCCTATGTTTTAAACTTAACTTCCTTTGATACCAGTTATAAAACCCTGAACCCAAATAGCCAAGAGCATGTGTCTGATATAAATATGATTGGCATAATTAAAAGGAATAAAATGTCAATATAATTATTGTTTAGTAGTATTTTTAAAGTAGGAATATAAATGAAGCATGAAATATAAAATCTTATAGTAATTACAACATTATATTTTTCATAATTGTAAATAAATAACATTTAGAAAAACTATAATTAATCTCGTAAATCCATTAAAATTTATCACAGTATTCTTCATGTATTCCTGGGGAAAAACATAATAAGGGTGAGCTCAAATGCATTATAAGGGAAAATATAATAGAAGAAATAGTGAACCAATGAGAGAAATAATTATGTCATGGTAAATAACAGAACAAACATACAATGTAATTAAAAAATAATAAAGTGCATAAAAAATATAGAAATGTAATAAATCGAAACACATTACATTAAAATAGATATATAAGAAAAAATATACATGGAAAGGTAATAAAAATAAACACATAGAATCTAAATAATTGAAAATGAAATATATCCATTAATATGTTGAAAAAAATATCAAGGTTGATTAATAACTAAAAGAATATTATGGAAATTATTTATTATTAGATGACATATTTACTAGGTACATGGTACCTATACCATCAAGACCTTTCACAAGATGGTTTACAAAGTAATGGGTAAAACCCTATCTAAGGTGGGTAGCCAAATTACTCATCCCATTAGAATACTGATGCACTAAGGGGGTATCAATAACCAGAACCCACCAATGTCTTACCATTCAAAAAAAAATTCTCATTTATAATAATGAAAATAAATAGCATTCCTTACCAAATATATTTTTTTAATTAGAAATTCAGATTTAATATTTGTTACCCAGTTAATAAAATTACAGTAAAAGTAAACATCGTATGAAAAATGGTACATGGTTTAGGAAACACAAATCTACATTGTATGAGAATATTCATATTCAAGTAAATGTAATGTGATAAATTATTACAAAAAGTTATGGTTTTTATATTATGTAAACAATAACAAAAGGAAGAAATATTTCAATGATTATAATTAAGAACATTCTTGAGGAGAATAATCATTAAACATTTCAAAATTTCCTACACCACTTTAAAACATTTGAAGAGTAATATTTATATGTGTAATCCATTCAATTAAACATAAAATTTCATTTGAATAATGGTATTATTTGTTAACCAAGAAAAAAGAATTATATACACAAAAAAAGTGAATTGGTTCATAATAGAAAATTAGTCTTAATGAAATGTCAATTGTGATGAAATTCCCTTACCTTGTGTCTCCTTTTAGGTGAACATCCATTAAAATCATGTTTAATGGGTAGAAATATATTAATAACAAATAAACAGACCATATTAATATTTATAATATCATATATGATATTCTTATAACATCTTATTATACATCTGATAAAATATATTCATTATTTTTACTATTTAAGGTGTTAATTGCCTAGTTTTTCGATTATGTTTTAACAAGTTATTGATTCTTATTATTAAATATATAATTTTTTAATAATATCCATAACTTATCCCATGATTTTAATATCATATATATCATTTATATATGTATTTATAGTATTGTATAAAATTTGGAGATGACAGATGATGTTCATCGTTTATGGAGACGGTAGGTCGTATATATGCATGAACGCTAGATTCATTTATTTTTCATATTAAAAGAATTAAATATAAATGATACATTAGTATATGATAATTCTAGTATCATATATATGTTTTATATTTTACAAAGGATTATTAAAACCTTACAATATATGTTCTATGTATGTAACGAATGAGTTGTGTGAGAAAGAGGGGTTGTTGACCACACTTTCTCAAACAAAATTATCGTTTTTAGAAAAGATAGAAAACATAAAGGTATTTTATAAATAAAAATTATAATTGAATAAAGATATTATAAATATTATATATAAAATATATAATATTACTATCTACCATAATGTCTATCATGAGAGGTGGTAATGGAAAATAATCAATCATCATTTAGTGAGGTAATAATTTTCCGTACACAGAAACCTTATGTTAATCACCCATTATATGAAGTTCTGTATATGTGTGGTTCAAAAACATATAATAAAAACGTTATAGTATATATAGGATACTATTATTTTCATAAAATAATATAATAATAATATATGAGGGGTTGTATATTAGAAAGTAAACGAAAAGATTAATAAATGATGTTACTTCTTAATCAGGAAACTTCTTTTAGTTTCTACCAAATGGCTTCCTTGTGTTGCATTCTACCCAAGGGAAGTGTTATAAGATAAATTTAGGGATTTTGAATAGTTATTTGGGAATTTATTATTTGAAAAAAAGTGTCCTGATAGGTTTGAGGATGTGGGAGGCGGGGAGGTCTATTTTAGTGGAGGGGGAGAACTCTTATAATATTTTGATAAGGGAATTACATGCTCATTTTTCATTATTTAATTGGATCCAATAACATACCCAATAATTTAAATGAGATTATAGGTAAGATATAGGACCATCCAATGTCATTTTGAAAACTACATAAGTAGTATCAGTCATTATGTTTGAGGTTTAGTCATTTATTACGCTTAAGTTTTTCCTTAATAATTGTAATTAATGTTAATTGCTTTCTCGAATAATTTTTTTTAAAAAAATTATAATTAATATACATTATAAATTATTCTTATTCAAATTATAGAATGAATTTTTCCAAATTAGAATTATAGTAGTGGAATAAATTATTTTTATAGTAATCTCACCGGTGGGACGACAATACAAGATTTAAAAAAAACATACCATTGTTTCTTTTGTATTTATACTAAATTTCAAAGTGAAATTGATTCTAATGAAATAAATTGTGTTAATTCATAAAAATATTATCTTAATGAACATTAAAACCCATTAAATATATATTTAATCATTATTAATAAATTATTTTAAAAAATATTTTTGAAATGATATTTAGTTTATTTAACTATTCTCTAACAAATGATATGTTTCTAGAAAAAAACCAAAATTAACCCTAACAATATAATAATTATTAAGTTTCTAATATTAAGTTTATTTTGGAATATGAAATAAATTAATGTGTCTATATTAATATGTAAAATATATTCTCCATTAAATAGTGGATAAAATTTTCTTAAAAAAATATAAGGTTTTATGTTTAAAACAGTGTTTGACCTATATTATTCTTATCAATCAATATTGATTAATATCAAAAATATTTTATAGAATATCTAAATATATAGTTCACTAAAATCATTAACTAATTGTAATTAATTTTTTATATTAAAGAAACACTCCTTTGAAAGCATAATAAAAAATATTTATTTTTATATCAAATTGGATCATATTTCCATTTCTTATAAATTGGTAACCCAAGAATTAATTTTATGTATATATAAACCCTAACTTTTCATAATTTACATAATACTATTATTAATTACTTACATTATAGATATATTATATCATATTATATTAAGTTATAGTATTTTAAAAATATATTTTCATTTAGTAAAACACGGTATTGCATGTAACATAACCTATTAAGGAAGGTCGCTCATGTGTCTAATGAATGCTATCAAGGAAGTTAACTATTACACAGTATCAATTTCCAGGTTCTTACATTATATTTTTATTGCTTCACAATATTAGTGAACACAGATTTATTTTATATTAAAATATAATCATGATGAGTTAAGGAAGAATCAATATTGAAATGTAAAAAACTGAAAACATGAGAGATTTAATCAATAAAATGAGAATAATTGGAATTTATTTATAATATCATTGAAAAAATTTGTTGGGCTATAATAATTGAATTTTGAATAATGGAAGTGATTAATTATTAGATTTCTTTTTTCTTCGAAACATGATCTCACTATCCACAAGACCATTCACAAGATGGTATAAAACAAATTTTTAATAAAATGATTTGTATTTCCCATCTATATCTTTGATATAAAATAATTTCACAAGAAATTTTAAAAATACTGGTTAAAAATGCATGGATTTTTCTAACTGATTTAGTAACCTGAAACATCAGACGCATCAAGTGAGTTTGTAAAAATATTATATACCGCGTTTCACTCACGTTCAAATCACCCTCATATATCTAATGATAGATTCAGTTGATTAACAATTTTCTTTATCCTAAAATATCCATACTATACAAAAAAACAGATACATCAATACATTTAATGCATAAAAATAAACTTGTAATGTAAATGTCTCATGCTAAAATTGTATAGGTTTTAAAAAATGAGAATGTTTATGATAAATAATAAGGCTTTTTAGGAGAAATTTTTTGTTTAATGATAATAAAAATCTAACTTCTAAAAGGGGATGTTAATATCTTCTAAAAAATATGAAGGGAAACATCAATGTTATCCTATGTAAAAATAATAATAAAACATTCATAAGAAGAATATAGATGGTATGAAACCAGGCCCATTTTAGTACAAATAATGTGAAATTTTCATTTATGAATGGAAATAAAATAAAAATTACATTAAAAGTTTCTTCATAAAAATATTTTTTTCATTTTTCAAAACATTATAAAAATCATTTTCATTGAAGATAACAATTAAAAAATCATCTAAAATATATTGTTAAAAATGAAAATGATGCTTCGATAAAATTATGGTCATCGAGGTGATTAATTCCATTCATGACATATAATTTAATGAAATATTAATTTTTAATTGTAAAAAGGACAAGAATGTGATTTTTCAAGAAAATGAAAACAAAATTCCATTATATTTTTTTGGTAAAATTAATAGTGAAATTGTTTTTAAAAAGGAATATGATTCCTTTGAAACAAAATATAAATGATTAAAAATTGGTTAATATTCATGTTCTATATCATCTTGATAATATTAAAACATTTTTGAAAAATTTCTTTAAAATATGGTTTTGGATGAAAAATGATGTTCGACTGAAGAAATAAATGATATTATATATTATTAAAACATTTTATCAATTAATTTAATTATAAAAGAGTGAATAAATGACCTATAAAATTAATATATAATGAATAATTAAAATTTTAATAAATTTAAGTGGTTTATTAAAAAATTATCAAATTATATCTTTCAAATTGAAATTAAAGAATTGAAAATCTCAATTAAAATGTGATTTGGAAGTGAGAACATTAAAAGATCATAAAATTGAAGTCAGTATAAAAAAATGAATTTAATATATTTCTAATATAATAATATAAACATTACAAAATTAAATTCAGAATATTATAATGATTTAATAATATTAATTATAATGAAAATGTAATATAACTAAATGAATGTTTACATTGTGTTTTTAAATTCCTCACCAATATATATCTCTTAAATAAAATAACCATAGATGAAATAAATAAAATTGAATCTCAATATTCCATTACTAATAGACTAATCATGAAATTAAATTACAAATGGAATGTATATACACCATATAAGAGAATTAAGGACTATAAGAAAACAATATTACATAATTACATTAAATAGGAAAAGAATTATCTTAAATCATGTGTCCTTTTGGGTGAACATGATTTATCATATTTATAGTGGTTTCAAAAATGTTCAAAAATCAATGAAACCATATCATTATAGATGATTTCATATACGATGCATTTATATCATATCATCACCCTCTTGTTAACAATCATTCATTAATGTTATTGTCTACGGTTGTAATTTTTTTTCGCATTACTATTTTATTACGAATGTTCCAGTTACGATGTATATTATAATGATCCTCAATTAAAGAATAATAATAAAGAAATAAATTAAATATTGTTATATTATTTTCAATTTAAAAAAATAATATATTCTATTTATTAAAAATTTAGTACATTGCAATCATGGAGAAGGTGGGTGTACATATGCATGTGTATGGATTCCATTTTCCAGTAATCATTATAAAAATAAGGTAGTTAATATATATTCATTTTTGAATGATAATAATTTATATATTCCATGGTATATTAATTTATATATATATATAATACATATATTATTGTGATAAAAAGTGTGTCACATCGCATCAGGAATGTGGTAGTCTGTATGTACACAAATGATGATGTTATTTATAAAAGAATGAAAAGAAACGAAATGAAATTATATTTTTTTTTGAATAAAGATAATTATCTCATGTATATCATAATTATTTCATTTAAATAACATATAATAATTATATTTATCATTATAACAATCCATTTCAAACATTATTGACATTAGAAACACATCGTTTTGTGGTGTGGTGGTCCATTGTACATCGTTGTGGCTTTATAATGTATACTAAAATAGTAATGCTATCAAGAAATATACAATATAGTTACTCAAAATGTATTTTTATTTTATCAATAACTTATATATAATTTTTATCTACCATTATATTGATCCCTTTGACGTGGAAATGGAAAATCGAACTACAATCAGTTTGTGTGGTGGTAGTCCACCATACATAGAAATGAAGATTTGATAACCCTTTTTATAGAAGTGTATACAGATTTAGGGAATTAGATTATTATAAAAACATAAATGTATATGACTCAAACAAATTTCATCATATGATAATGGATTAATAAAAATTTAAATAGATGGACAATGAAGTTAAATAATGATGCTCGATGAGGAACATTATATCTTCTTAATGTATCCTCATTTGGATTGCACAAAAGCTTTCAAAGGTGGGATTTCTTAAATAAATAGGGCTTTACGATTATGAAAATTAATTTTTGACATTATTTGGGTATTTAGTGTCATAACTATAGTGTTTTTATTATTTTTAATGTAGGGGATAGGAGGTGACCATTTAGAATTGGGGGTTATGAAAAATATGGTATTTTTAAAAATAATTGTGTATTGTAAGATTTTCATAATGTAAAAATGTAAAAATGAATTTTTATATATGTTTATATGAATAATAATTTAATTATGGCCATAAAATATTTTTTTACAACTTTATAGTTAATTTTTACCCTTATATTTTTATGTTAACCCATAGTAAACCCATTTTTCCCTTAAATATAGTAATTAATTTTTACTAAATTCGTTATTAATTTTGGAAAAAATAATATCAGTATAATAAAAATTGTAAATTATGATGATTAAAAATATGGAATCAAATTTTTCAAATTCATTTCAAATAAGTGAAAAATTTCAATATAAATTTAATACCACATGCATAATGAGAATGCATGTCTTTTAAAGTGAAAATGATCGAAAGTATACAAACCGTTTATATAAATATTTAGTGTGAAAAATATTCAAACAAACTAATATGGATTATTTATATAACATTAATATGATATTAAATTGAAATAAATTAAAAATATAATTTATAATTAGTAATTATTATTTAAAAATAGTAGTTTCGAATTAAAAATCAATATTTTTTCGAATAATCAATAATAAAACATTATATGAAAAATCTGAAATATTTACCATAGCATACTTGTGATATTAAAATATCAAAAAATTATGTTCCCATTTTCATATTAATTTTCCAAATGTGGAAAAAAAATTATTTTTCAATTGTATTTACAAAGAGTAGCTAAACATTCTATTAAAAAAGACTTTTTTTTGAAAATTATTTCTATTTTTATTCCTAATGATTGTTAATTTATTTATAGACAACTTATAATTAATAAATGTACATTAAATATATATTTTGATTAGTTATATACTACTTTTTTACATATCATTCCAATTTTTATGGAACAAATTTTATATTAAAAGTATTATTAATAGTGTATAGTTGTCGGTAAAACCCGATCTTGTATCTAACAAAAGCAATTGAAGAAATTCATTATTTCATTTATCATAATATATTTTATAAATTTATTTCATTCTGAAAAAATATATTTCCTAAATTATTTTGGTATTATATTATATTCCATATTTGGCATTCTATGTAACATATTCTATTGAAAATGATTTTATTTTTTTATAATTTATTATTGTTACATTATTTCCACTTTAATAAATTTTTCCCTCACAATTTAGTGGTGATATTTTTAATCAGGGTTTTGATATTAGAAAATTCAACTCATTGAAAATATCACATATTAAAATAGTTGAAGAATCATCCTCTAAATAAGAGATAAATTAAATTACAATGGTCATCCAGAATAACACAAATCTATGTTTCGAATTTGGATAACAAATGTGGGTAATGAAAACATGTGTATGGAATAAAAGCATAAATAATTATAATGAGTGACTTATGTCGCAGAAATAAATAAATTTATTGATTAATGGAGTTTCAATGGCATCAAATCCATAAATATATGATAATATACAAGACTGTATGATTAATTGGTTATAAATATAAAATAATATAATCTTCCTTTCATGGTCTTTTTTGGAAATTTGTTGAATTATTTTATATTATAAAAATATAATGAAAATATACTAACATGATGTGTTTCTGTTTAATCTGTTCGTTTTCATCATTTAGTTTTTATTCAAAAATATTTTAACTCATCCCTTAATATATTATATGAATATTGAAAAATTAATTTTTTATTCTCGGATCACTAATATTAAAGTTTAATGGATCATAATATCAATAAAACAATCCATTATGTTAATCTCTATCTTTTTTCCAACTCCAATATGATTATAAAAACTAATCCCATATAATAAATTAACTATTAAACCATAAAATTATAACTACTAATTCTTCATTAATAGATATTTTTTTAATTTTTTATCAAAAAAACAATCTAATATTAAATGAAAAATCATGTTGGTTAATTGTAGGTACAAAACCCATATCATCTTTCATTCCATTGTTCATTCCCACAAGAACTTTTCATATATAACAATTGTCCCCCAACATATGTTTTGTACTTTTTCAAAGAGAATACTTATTTAATTATTATAGAATTTCCAAAAAATAATATTAGAATCCTTGAAAAAAACCATTAAATATGATTTTTATTATGGTCTTCAATAAAACTTATTTTTTTCAATGTCTAACAATATTATTTGAATAAGATTGTATTTTCATTAATGATCATATTAACCATAAATTATATCAATAACTATTAAATAATTATTATAAAATGTAATGTCATTTTTCCTCCATAACCACTAAAACTTTTATTTGTAATAAATAACATGAAAATTTCATTAAACATCATAGTCTCCCATAACATTAATCATAAAAAGTGGTGTTTAAAACATTAAATTTGTGATAAATTGTAAGATAATAATCAAATGATGCGACTTATAACTCTTATGTTAATGAATACATATATGATTATAATATAATCCAATGAGGTTTTATGATTCTTTTAACCAAACCACCATTAGTAAAAATACTTATAAAATTTTATTTTCTAAATCCTTATACATAAATAGTTCTTCTATGTTGATTCCACAAAGTACTGTCTATAGTCTATGGATTATCCTAGTTCATTAGTTGTCATTATATATTAAAATTCAACAATTGTTTTTAAAATAATATGTGAATAATCCTATTAAAACCTAGGGAGTTTCAATCTAGGTGTGTAGTAAGTCCCATTATCATGAACCAAATAATTATATGGTCAATCACAATGTGCCATCTCTTGAGTTATCTCCCTCAATGTGAAAATATTCTAGAAAAAAATAAACATATATTATTAATAAATTAATATATTTAAAAGAAAAATAAAATAAAATCAACCTTAAAAAACAATAACATGTTATTCTATAATTATGCTCAAATTATATCATAATTTTATGTAATCTCTATTTTTTTTTGAAATAGTTCCCATTATTTCTACTAATAAAACATTGATAACAACCATAGGGATTATGGCCTATGAATCCTTGAGTAGATGTATTCTTTATAACATTATCATAAGTTATAAAGAATATCATCTTAATAGACTGAATATGTTAGTAGACATAGTAAACTAGATACAAACATGAGAAATGAAGTATAATTTAATTAAAAAGTTAAAAAAAATTATTTTTGATAACCAAATTATTTCTTATAGAATAACATTTCATATAAAAAATGTTCTTTTCATTGATTTCTTTGAAATAAAACAAAATAAGGGTGATCTCAAATTCGTATTATGGTTTAAGTACACTAAATGATATCATTAATCAATAATTAATAATAAATATGGAATAATAAATAATAGAAACAAATATGTAAAAACAGCACTATAATTATGTGAAAAGTAATAATTAATTGAAAAAAGTAAACAACTAAAAAAAGTCACATAATCAATAAAATGATAATGAAATTAATGATGACATAAAATCATGGGGATAATATCATGGATAATAATAATTTAATTATGAATGAATTAAATTCATAATTATCATACATTAAGTTTCCCATGAAAAAGATATCATTACCATCAAGAGAATTTAAAATATAGTCTAAAAATTATTGGGTAAAACTGATTGGTATTGGAAAATTACATATCTTCTATCAATACATTTCACAATATAGATTAAAATTACTAAATAAAAATTCATGGTGTTTGTCGACTTGGTTTTTTATCAGGATACCATATATGATTTTAGGTGATTTATATATTTGGTCTCAACAAATTTTTGTATCTCTAAATAATTCTTCATATATCAAATAATTAATTTAATTTGTAAAAATTGATGATTATCTATTGTTATTCATATTTAGTAAAGAATACAAATTTATCATTATTTCATAACTAAATTAGTAACTATACTTGTAAAAACCATTTTTTAAAACCGTATATGGTTATAAGATAATAATATAAATGATAAATAATATGTATTATTATGAGAAATTTATTTTATAAAGATAATTGTAAAGTGAATATGTCAAGGGCATGTTAATGTCAATATCATGAAACTTTAATGTTATATACAATACTATCCTCTTCCAAAATAATCTTAATAATTTTAGAGGAATAATAATTGTGGAATCAACATAAACCTATTTTTGTATCAATAAATTTTTTCTGTCGTTGATGAATACAAATAAAATAAAATTATCATTATAATCATTCGTGATTAAGATTTAATTTTCATTTAGAAATAGTTTTTAAAAAATATTTTTCATTGAAAATAAATTATAATTTTTTTTGAAAAATATATTCATAAAAATGAAAATAAACATTCAAATAAATGATGTTCATGATATTAGGTAAATCTATACAGGCCATAAAAGTTAAAGGAACATTTTTTTACTGACTAAAGGTTATGATTTTTTCTTTTTAATAAAATGGAAAGATGATTCATTATATATTTTTTTGGTAAAATCAAAATAACCATTGTATTGATAATGAAATAAGATTACATTTTATTTTGAAATTATTAAATTTTTTTGAATATTCATTTTTAAATGATTCTAAATTATGATAAAAATTTTCAAAAAATACTTATAAAATATGGTTATGAAATAAATAGACTTGTAATGAAAGATAAAAATAATTTCATATATTCGTAAAACCTTTTATAAATTAATTTAATAACGAAACTGTATAAAATTTATCTATTTCCTGAACTTATCATGAATAATCAACATGGGAAGAAAATGAATTTTTTTATTAAAAATATAATAAATAACTTCCTTAATTTAAAATTTTGGAACAAAAAATATAAATTAAATTACATTGTGAACTAAACCAGTGAAAGAATCAAATTGTTGAAGTTATAAAAAAATGAATTTATTATGTGTTTTGACTATAAATAAATGTAACATGATTTGAAATGTAATATAATATTATTATATTATTATATTAATTGAAATAAGGATGTAATATAACAAAATGAAATAATAATTGAGTTATGAATTTATTTATAATTTTTTAGAATTTTAGTAAAACCCACTTGGATACAATAATATAAATTAAATAAATTCCTTTAATTTTTGAGATATTTGAATATTAAATTTCAGAGGATAATTATATGAAGTATATAAAATAAATTACGTTCATAACATTTCAATATTGCATAAAGAAATGAAATTGATACTAATAACCTTACCTCACATGTTATTTAAGGTGAACATGATTCAAAAAAATTGTAAATTTTTATTTACCATTTTATTGAATTAAAAAATCATATTAGTATGTTTGGTATCATATGTGATCCTTTTATAATTCATCATCACCTATTCAAGAATGATCTTTCATCATCTTCAAAAAAAAATCGTGTTAATTTCTTGGATTTCTAAATGGTGTGTTATTTTGAATGATCACATTCATGTGTATATTATATAATTCCATCAAATCCATAGTAACGATATTTAAATAACATGATTATTTTTACATCAATTTTACTTCTAAAACTAACCATATAAAAAGATAATGGGATTTTTTTGTTTTGACCATGGAGATGATAGGGTTTACACACGCATCAGTAATGTTTCCATCTTCCAACAATCATTAATGAAAAATTTTATTGAATATATACTATTTATATAATTATAATAATATGTTATATATCATATTATATAAACCAATATATATATAATGTAAATATGGTTTCATTATGAAATGTGGTTCACATTACATTGTAAATGAGATAGTCTACACATACACAAAAGAAGTTATCATATTTGTGTTAGTGCAAATAAAAGAAATAAAATGATATTTATTATTTTTTCCAAAGAAAAATTTTTTAATTAATATAATAATTATTCAATGTATATCTCATATAATCATTATCATTATCTTTATCACCTTCCATGTGAAGTGTTAGTGAATGATGAATCTCATCAATTTCTGGGTCGGTAGTCCCTTGTACAACCAATCGATGTTATTATATATTATATAGTATTTAAGGTAAAAATATATATATTAAATTATGAAGAATGATTTATATTTATTTTATAAATATCATATAAATTCTTTAGATCTGTTATCATACCAAACATTGAGAGTTATAGTGGAAAAAATGAACAACATCGGTTCACATTCTGGTAGTTTTCCATACAAATGAATGGTCATTTCATAACCAATTTTATTATAGTAGAGATATATTTAGGTAATTCAATTACTATTATTCAATCCCAATATATATTATATATTGAGGTTATTATAAAATAATTATTTAACAAAAAATATCATATGTAGTGAAATAAGTAAAATAAATATGCATGTTGATGAACATTTTCTCTTATTCATGTATCCTCCTTAGGTTTTATCTACATCCTTAAATTATTAGATTTAATCCGAAAAAGTATTATAGGATGTGTTTTGGGATGATTGGAAGTGATTTGGTTTGTAACATTTTGAATTAATGTGGTTTTAATGTATGATGTTGAGAATAGAGGTGGTGGACTTCTATATGTTAGGGAGAGGTCACACATTGTATTTTTTGAAAAGAACTAAGCTATCGAATTATTTTCATGTATATGATGGCATATAAATAGATCATTATGTAATAATATGGTTCTAATTTTCAAAATTTTCAAATAAAAATGTTTTTATAAATTTTTATAATTAATTTTTAACCATTTAATCTTTATTTATCCCCACCCCACCAAGTAAAACAATGTTTACATTAACCATGGAAATTAATGTTTACTAATTCACTATACATATTAGAGATAATTATAGATTATATAATTAGATATTATGAAATATTTTTATTCAAAATATAGATATAAATATTTTAAGTTGAATAAAAAAGTAGAAAATTTTAATTTAAAATTAAATTCACAGACGTGATGAGAAACGTAGTTATAAATGTGAAAATGTTCAAATGTTTACAATGTTTTTATATAAATAATAATTATGAAAATTGTTATAATGAACTAAATTATGTTAATTGATATAAAATTGATCTGTTTTATATATTAAATAAAAATAAAAATATAATTTTTCATTATAAATTTTTAATCAAAAAATGATTATTTCAATTGTATTTTAGTAATTTTCAATAATAAAAAAAATTTAAATACCCAAAAAAATGATTCAACCATATATAATTTCTATATTCTTATCTGAAAAATTAATTGTTCTTACATATAAATTTTCTAAATTTTTTATAAATTACTTTTAAATTTTTTGTTCCAAGTGCTACATATCAACCTGTTGGACTCCTAATGTACTAATCATGTTTTAATGATCACAAATACTATTCAACCTGGTTAAATTCTGTAAATTATATCAAATCATGTGTATTATAGTTTAAGTATTCTCATTCTTTAAGAACATCAATTTATGATCTTAATCACTCTACTTTTAGTTTAATAACATTATATTACCCTTGATTTACTTTTGTAATAACTTATTTGACAAATGATTAATTATAATCCATTCCATGATCATCATTGCTTATATCTAAATACAGTTATTTTCAAAAGTCTGAGACACCGTGAGTCTACCACTGATTATAGCTTTCTGGAAAAGTAATCAGACACTATGAAGGATCAGACATCATGAAGTAGACACTGTTAATATTAAGACATCGTGAAGCAGACACCGTGAATATCCAGACACCGTGAACTAGTCATCGTGAATGAGACACCGTGACCATGAGCCACTATGAACAAGACACCGTGAATGAGACATTGTTACCATGAGACATAGTAAACAAGACACCATGAACAAGACATCGTGACCATGAGACACTGTGACCATAAGGCACTATGACCACTAGAAACTGTTACTGCAAGACACCGTGATTACGGGACACTATGACCAATACAGACACCGTGTGAAAGAGACATCAGTTCCAGGAAATATTGTGACATAGTTTCCTAATATAATTTTTGGTCATCTTTCAGTTTAATCTCTAATGGTTATATTTAATGATTTTAATGTAGAGATAATTAATGTTTCATTGTAGACATATCATCGGACAGTACGAGGTACGAGGTGTAGAATAAATGAAACATGTTGGCTCAAACACATTCAATCCAAGATAAAAAGATTAGTGTGTCCCAGAAACATGTGGTGAAAAAGTTTGTATAATGTAGTAGGACTCAATGAACAAGCTGGTGGGTGTGAACATGGGAAAAATATACATTTTGGAGAATTGTCTCATGCAACTAGATTATGTTTAAGAACACAAGAATCATTTTCAAATCCATATAACATCTTCACACTGACAAACATCACGAATAACACAAGCCAAATCTTTTTGTCTTACGACACTCTGTTATCCAAATGAGGAGGAGGAGGATGAACTAAAAAGGAAATCTGTTGTATTCAAGTCCACCTCCTCTAATAACAAAGACAAAGGGAAAGTGAAAGATTTTGTATAAATCTCCACTAATGAATAATCATCACCCGATAGTGATGAAGAGATGGCTCAATTATCCAGAAAATTTAAAAGATTTTACAAGAAGAGAAACTTTTTTCAAAATCCTAACATCAAGAAAAATTATGACCAACAATGAAAATTGGGGGATGTAATGGAAAAGAAGTGACAAGGCTGATCAAATTGTCTGCTATGAATTTAAGCGTGAAGTAAATATCAAGGCTTACTATCCAAACTCAAGTAAAAAATGAAATGTGATGAGAAGGATAGGAAATATAAAAAGGTAATAAATGAAACCTGGAATGCTTCTGAGGATAGTTCAAGTAACTAAGAAACATCACATGACGAAAAGGATAAAAAATACAATATGTATTTCATGACAAACACATATAAGGTAACACTGGACTCCTCTGTACATTATTCATACTATTCTGTAGATGAGAGGGACTCTGAGAACATTACTAATGAAGAAGTGTTTGAATATTGTAACATGATTGAAGAAACATGTAATGAACTAAAAGACAAATATAAACCATTTAAGAAACCTCATGCTCTTACTATGACTATTAAATCAGAATACACAACTGAAAAAGAGAAAAATGTTCAACTGGTCAAAGAAAACAACGAATAACAAATTTCTAATGATCAATTGAAACATTTACTTTAAAAGGTTACTAATGTGAAGAAAACCCTTACTCAAATTATTGGAAAACAATTGCCCCTAAATACAAGACTATCATTGGGTATCATCCTGGAAAAAGAAATCATGATTGAACCGATTTTGTTTCATGATCTAGGACATATCGTTTTACATCCAATTCTGGACACAAATAATCTAATTCAAGTAATGATACACTATCTAATGTTTCATGTTTTTCCGATCCAAATAGAGTTTATTTTTCAAATACTTTACTTAATGCTTATATGAAATATATGAAGAAAATATGGGTTCCTAAAGCACTTATTACTAATATTACTGGACCCAAACAAGTATGGGTACCAAAATCTATTTTTTCTTAATATTTTTATAGGAATTATTTTTAAAGAGTTCATGTAAAATTGTATGGTACTTGGACAGTGGATGTTTAATACACATGAAAAGAGAATAATAATTCTTCAAGAATCTAATAAAAACAGATGGAAGACATGTCACATTTGGTTACAATTCCAAAGGAATGATTATTGGCCTCATCGAAATCGGTAACTGTAACTCAGTTTTAATTTCTGATGTACTATTTGTTGATGGATTAAAATATAAATAACTTTGTATCTTACAATTATGTGATGATGGATTTAATTTTATATTTGAAAATTATTCTTTCAATATCTTTAATTCAAATGAAGAATTAATGTTTTCCACTTTAGGAAATGAAAATGTTTACTCAGTTAACTTATATTCCTTAGCCTCTCAAAATGCTTCATGTTTTATGTGAATTTCATATAGAGTCGTGGGTCTGGCATAGGAGACTAGAACACTGTAATTTTCACTCCCTTAAGATGTTAACTAGAAAATCTTAGTTAAAGTCTTACCCAAACTTGAGTTTCTAAATGAAAAAGTGTGTAATCCTTGTAAAAAAGGAAAACAACACAAAATTTCCTTCAAACCAAAGAAAGATGTGTCAACTTATCAACCTCTCGAACTTGTTCAGCTGGATTTATTTGGGGCATTTAGAGTTTTCGTTTAAATTGGAAGCATTATATTTACATTCTTGTAGATTACTTTTCTTGATATACTTGGACCATTTTTATGGATCACAAGAGTGAAACTTGTTCTTACATTAGTAAATATTCCACGACTGTAGAAAATGAAAGTGGATTTAAAATTTAATCCTTTAGAAGTGATCATGGTCGTTTGTTTGAAAATCAAGAGTTTGAATCCTTTCTCTCACAAAATGGTTAAATCATAATTTCTCTGCCCCTAGAACATCTCAACAAAATTGAGTTGTAGAAAGAAGAAATAGAACCCTGCAATAGATTGCTAGAACAATTCTTATTGAATATGACCTACCTATTTATTTTTGGGTTGAAGATTTCATTACAACATAAAACATAATCAATATAGTTTTGATCAGACCCATTCTACAGAGGACTCATTATGAGTTATAGAACAATAAAAAACCCAATGTAAACTACTTCAATGTTTTTGGCAGGAAAGTCTATAATCATAATACTATGGACAATATTGAAAATTATCATCCAACAGTGATAAAGGTAACTCTATAGGATATTCCATGTCTTGTGAAGCATATAGAGTGTTCAATAAAAGAACTAAATGTGTTGAAGAATTTGTCTATGTCCAATTTTATGAAACATATCCACATTAGACTAAAAGTTCTCTAGAAAACCTAGAGGATGATTTATCAAATCTGAAAATAAATTCAAAATCCTCAAACACTTCTGTGAAAGAATCTGTGTAAACTACCAGGTCTAGAAATTCCCTAGAATCAAGTCACAATGAACCTAGACCTATCGGTGAACCAGAAGTCAGAATTCCCTCTTATTCTATAGCTGTTAAAACTCTTAAGAACCATACTTTAGATGTTGTTGTAGGTGACCTAGACAAAGGAACACAAACTAGAGCTTCTCTTTAAAATCAGGTTGAACATCAAGTCTTCTTGTCACAACTTGAACCTAAAAACTTTAATGATTCTATAAATGATGAATTTTGGTTGATGACTATGCAAGAAGAATTTATTTATTTTGAAAGGAATAAATTTTGGAAACATGTTGAAATACATTAGGACAAATTCTCCATAGGCACTAAATGGGTTTTTAGAAATAAGGTAGATGAGGATGGTAACATAGTTAGAAACAAGGATAGATTGGTTTCTCAAGGCTATAGTCATGAAGTAATTAACTATGGGGAGACCTTTTCACCAGTAGCTAGACATGAAGCCATCAGAATCCTTCCTTCATATGCTGCACATCTGAATTTCAAGCTATATCAAATGGATGTTAAAAGTGCATTCTTAAAAGGTTATATAGCTGAGGATGTTTTTTTTGAACAACCCCCTGTATTTTCAAACCCTTATTTTCCAAATCCTATTTTTAATTTATCTAAATCGTTACATGGTTTAAAACATGCTCCAAGAGCCTAGTATGATAGGCTGAGTACTATTCTTATTTCCAAAGGTTATACAAAAGGATTAGTTGAGCCTACCGTTTTTATAAAATGAATTTATAATGATGTATTTGGTGTTCAAATCTATGTAAATTCCATTATTTTTTGTTCTTCAAAAAAAATTATGTGTTTCTTTTTTTAAATTGTTTCAAAATGAATTTTAATTGAGTTTAATGGGGGAACAAAAAAAATATCACGGAATTCAAATCTTTAAAAATAACGATGGAATAATTTTAACTCAAAGTAAATTTACTAGAGATATTCTAAAACATTTGTTATTGGATAGAAATAAAAGACGTAAAATTGCCATGAGTACCACATGTAAGTTGGTTCTTGATGAAGATAGAAAATATGTTGATCAAACCACTTAATGAAGAATGATTTGAAGTTTACTCTACATGACTTCTAGTCGACCTGACATTATGTTTAGTGTGTGTATGTGTGCTCGTTTCAAAGAAAATCCAATGGAATCTCATTTAAATGCTGTAATGATAATTTTAAAATACCTCAAGAATACACCCAATCTATGAATATTCTATCCTAGATGACAATCAATTGAATTAGTTAGTTATTCTAATGTCGACTTCGGTGGATATAAGTTATATAGAAAAAGAACCTATGGATCATGTCACATTTTAGGCAAATCACTAGTATCATGTTGTAGTATGAAACAAAAAATCTATTGCATTACCTACTGCAGAAGCTAAATACATAGCTTCTAGTAGTTTTTGTGCAAAAATTGTGTAAATGAAACACACATTACAAGATTATGGATATCAATTCAGCCATGTACCGATAAATTGTGACAACAGAAGAGTTATTAACATCACGAAAAAAATGTTTCACATTATAGGACAAATCATATTGATGTAAGATATCAATTTTTTAGTGATCATTATCAAAAAGGTGACATCACTTTGGAATTCACTAGAACTAAGTATTAGCATGATGATATATTTACCAAATCATTAAATTTTGAAAGAATAGGCTACATCATACAAGAATTACGTATGATAAATCCTTGGTAAATGTACTACTATTTCATGATTTTGGTCTCACAGTTAGTGCTTCATAACTACTATCTGATAGTTACTATCTCTCTCTAAACTTCATGTGTATTGTCTCACTATAAAGTTGAGGTTCACTATCTCACCATAAATTTTATGTTTATTGTCTCACCGTAATATTTCATGATTACTGTCTCACTGTAATGCTCAGTTACTATCTCACAGTTACATTGATTCTTTATCTCACTGTGATGACCCGATATGATCTCACAATAAAGATTCTTTATGATTTTTTTATGTTTGAATTAAAAACTGTATCACGGTAATTATCATTTTCACCTTTTTTCCCGCACTTTTACTATTGCGACATTTGGTATTCAATAATGATAAAATATAAAAAGTATCATTTTTCCTTCACATGAGATTTCTTTGATTCACTCATTCATAACCTCTCTTCCAAACTAAAACCCTTATCCCTCTCTTTAACACTCAGTGGATGCTCAGGATGAAACACCATTCATCTTCAACTCCAAAAAAACGTAGCGCAAATAAGAATAAAATTTCACCAAATCTAGCACTCGAAAGTCCTATAAACCCAAATCTGGTAAACCAATTTGTCGTACTTGAGAAAGAGGTTTTTCCCCAAATAGATTCTACAAATTAAGCCTCTGGTTATGATTTTTTTAAAATAGAGGTTGGATAAAGTGGTGTTTGAAGTAAGACAGACCAATGTATCCTATGTTAGTGGCTCAGTTTTATCAATATTTTCATTTCACGTTTGTGTTTGAAGATGGATATGTTTTCAGAAGCTGTATCAATGGGAAAAATGATCATTCTTTTTGGGTTTATAGGCTGCATGCCTTAGGATACCTCATAAAGGAATCTATGAGGATTATCAGAGAGGACCTCCACCTTAAAATGAATTATTTGATCAGCATGATGGTTTGAAAGCCTTAACTGGTAATTTCACCAAGAGGAGAGTCATTTTTGCTGAACTAGATTGAGAATAAAGGCTTCTGTTCAAGTTTATTTAGAATCCGATTAGCCATAAAAAAAGGTTATTTTTTCTGTATTGAAATGACATGATGTGTTTTTGATCCACCTTATAAAAAATGGGAATAAGACCAACCTTTGCAGGTATATCATTCACCACATGTGTGAACTGATCAAAGCCACATCCAAATCAACATCTGTGTTTTACTCTCAGCTTATCTCAATCATTCTTCTTTACAAAGGTATATTTGGACCTAATCAAGAAGTTATAATGGATTGTGAGTACTACCTTTCAAAAGTCACTATCAAGAGAATGAAGATAAATTGGAACCCTTTAAAAATGGAATGGGGGGAAAACAATTATATACTTTATGAGAAATTCAATCTTGTGGAACATCCCTCAAGACCAAGAGATATTTCTGCACCTAGTTTGGAACCAGATGAGGTTGTTGAATAATCTTCTGAAAAAGAATAAGATGATGTTGAGCCTACCAGGGAATCTATTTTTGTTGAGGAAGACAATATTATCGTTCCTCATTATATTCTTCAGGAAGAGGTCCCTGGTCCTAAAGATGTTTTTTAATCTGGAAGATCAACCTGAGGTTGAAACAGAATTTGTTTCCAAAGAAACTAAAATTAATACCATGGAAGAACCTATAGTGGAAGAGCTACCTGTTATACCAGATGCTAACCTTGAGGAACACCCATTGGAATAATCTGTTCCTAAAATCATTCCTTCAGCTTGGGAAAGGATAGAGCAGGATTTTCAGTTGGCTAGATTGGAAATGGGTGAAGAACTACGATATGAGTTTGTGGAATTAGATTAAGATCCTAAGCCTATAAATCCTGAGAAGGTTGGAACTATTGAGGGGGAGAAACCCCCAAATTTGGAATCTAACGAAATACCAAATCCGGTTGATTCGAGACCTGTAAGCACATGATATAAGTTCCCCAGTTTCTATGATGTTGATGACTCTCATCAAGTCTCAACAAAATTCCCTGATCTTTCCTCTTTTTTCCATATGAAATTTGTCTCTAATATCACCCCTGTAAAGGAACCTGAAACCATATCAATCCCTATTTCTGAACCTTCATCAAACGAACCATACATTGTGAGTAAGGACGATCTATGAGAATTTAGTTCTACCCTTTGTGAGTAAGGACCATCCTTAGTTCTACCCTTTGTGAGTAACGAACCATCCTTTTTGAGTAAGGACCATCCTTAGTTCTACCCTTTTGTCTGGTGTTGAAAATGTTTTGAATTCCCAACTTGCTCTTCTGACTCATCTAAGTGAGAAAGATGCCTCATTGTAGTTGGAGAATGGTGGTTGGAAAATACAACCCATAATGATTCATTATATTCTAGAAGTAAGTGTTGAGAACAAACTACTTATTGCGGAATTGAAGACTCTGAGAGGTATGATTAAAGACATGTAGAAGGAGATGCATTCGAGCTCAGAGCTTATTTCTCATCCTGTTGATCCTTCTGTTCCTCAAATACCTTAGGATGTTGTGTCCCATATTCAACATCACTTAGCTTCCATAGAAAAAAAGTTCACTGAAAGGAACAAACAGATTATGAAGGATATGAGTGAGCTTGTTGTAAATCATAACAAACTCACTGTTGATTATACAAGGTGTCTTCAGAAAGTGCCCAATCAACTGTAATATCTCACCACTGTTGTCAATGCTTCTAATGCCTCTGTTCAATCCTCCCAAACCTCTTTAGACAGTGATCAACTCAAAACCGTCATCAAAGATGAGATTCAGACTGTGCTTAGAGGTTTCAATAAAGATTATCTCTGTAAAGTTATGAAGAGCAGTGACCTAGTTTTTTACCTGGTCCAAATCCATTCTAACATTTCTAGTGAATCTTAGTAAGAGATAACTAATAATGTGGATTTCTACTTCAATAGAATCCTATCCAAGATTGACATGAATTATAACTTCAAGTATCTTGTAGAAAATCTGTGGATTTATCCTGTTACTCATGATTTCATGACCCATGTCTGAAAGTTCACAAAGTTTACTCGGTTGTTGAATAAGTTTATAGAGAACAAGGTTGATTTTAGAAATATCCATGCTGTTTGGTGGAGAGATAATTGAAACTTTTATCAAACTCCTAAGGCCCTATCTTCATGTCAAGAGTAAAACCATTGTTGCTCCTACAGAAACACATCTATGACCTAGATTTCCTACCTTCACCACTGCTCTATCCTTCAGTTCCATGTCTGTTAGTCAGGAACTGAGTCAGATTAGGCTCGTGATTCTTGATCAACAACTTCCTTGGTATTATATTGCACCTAATCTTCTTCCTTGGTTTTCGAAGGCCTTCCGTTACCTTCTCTCTCTACCAGATCCCTCCCTTATTCTACCAACACTTCATCTCCTATGGATTCCTCTTCTATTGTTGTTGATAAATGAAAAGAGAAGGCATTCTTCTGAAGAAGAACAGTGATGACTCTTTATTGATAGGAATGATATTTCTTTTATTTTTCTTCTGTATTTTTGTACTAGATCTTATTTTCTTTAATGAAATGTTCACTTTTCATGAATTTTCATATTACATCTTTTTGATAATCCCAAAAGGGGGAGAAATCACTATGTGTTATACATTTATCTTATGTTAGACATTTATGTCTATATCTATAGATGAATCAAATAAAAACTTTAAATATAAATTTTTAGTGATTATCAAAAGGGGGGAGATTGCTGGACTCATCATGTGCTAATCATGTTTTAATGATCACTAATCCTATTCAACATGGTTAAATCATGTAAATTATATCAAATCATGTGTATTATTGTTTAATTATTCTCATGATTTAAGATGATCAATTTAATAACTTAATTGATCTTCATTCAGTTTAATTACATTGTAATATCCTTGATTGAAATTTATAATACCTTGTTTGAAAAATTATTTGGTATAATCTATTATATGATCATCATTGCTTAAGTCTGAATGCAGTTATTTTGAAAATTCTGAGACACCATGACTCTGCCCCTAGTTATGTCTTTCTGTAAAATTAAAACAAACACTATGAAGGATCAGACACCGTGAAGTAGACACCATGAATATTCAGACACTGTGAAGCAGACACCGTGAATATCCAGACACTATGAACAAGACACTGTGAACGAGACACCGTGACCATGAGACACTGTGAACAAGACACCATGAACAAGACACCATGACCATGAGACACCATGAACAGGAGACCGTGAACGAGACACCATGACCATGACACACCGTGACTATATGACACTATGATCATGATAATTCATGACTGATACACACCGTGACTACGAGACACTATGACCAATCTAGACACCGTGTGAAGGAGACACTGTTTCCATGACATATTGGGAAACTATTTCCTAATATAATTTTTCGTCTTTTAGTTTAATATCTAATGGTCATATTTGAATATTTTATTGAACTGACATAATTAATGCTTCTTTTTAGACATATCATAAAATAGTACAAGATACGAGGTGCAGAATACATGCAACCTATAAGGCCCCATCCTAAAACCTTACTTAATCTTGAGTTATTACAAGATTACACATTGAGGATCTTTTCGGGTTTAGAGTTTTAGAGAATTAGAACATAAAACATGCATTACATTCCACATATAAAAAAAGAGGTTACAAAAAGATAGTATTATACTTTCCCATCAATGGAAACATTTTTAAAATAAAACATGGATTCTTTCTTGACACTTCCTTGACACTATCATCAAATCATGTACCTTTCCCTTGACATGTGAAATACATTTCAAAAAACATGGGACGAGCAGAAAAAGCTCAGTAAGGGATATAAAAATAGGGAAAGGAATCATGGGTACATATATACATAAGATTGAAATCATACTTTACCCATAAAACATAACCACTTTAACATACCTCATCAAATCATGAATAAATCATAGAAATCATAAGACATAAAGGTAACTTGAGGAATTCATAACATTCTTACCTACGGAGTAACCCTTTTGGTTACATTTGGAATACCCATCAGAGTATATTCCCTAAATCTCTTCGTAGAAACCTTAAAATTTCACTCCTTCGTGTTACCCAATGCATTGGAGAGCTATATCGGGCTCACCCGCCCTTAGTTTATCACGGAAACACCCGTCTTCATAATAATTCCCAAGAACCTCAACATAATCGTATCACATGAAAACATTCGTAAAGGAAACAAAACATTTCCACCTTTCAATCACAAGATATCAATACAACACATTGATAAAAAAACATTATGAAAAAAATTTTCAATACCAAAATAAAAGAAAAGTAAAACATGGTATTTATTTTTCTTTTTTTAAAAAAAGGTATGGCTTGTAGAGGATGCCGAAACTCAAATAATGGTCACGGCGGCAGAGAAGTCGTTGTCAACGCATACGTATGACAAAAAAACATCCCCTTTTGTTGATTAGTAAACGCTTCGTATAAAAAAATATTCCTTTTGAATAAACTTAAAAGTCAATGGGGTTTATACACCGTATAAAAGAAGGTTGTGTATAAAACAAAATATGCCTCAATGAAAGGAGATTGAGACGAAGTCCCATACCTCGGGTCTGACTTGAGTCGATGGTTCTTTAATTTCGTGAATAATAAACTTGATTTAATTTCAAATTGCTTAAAAACCTTTTTCATGTTCATTATTCCTTTTATATCACTTATTTCTATGTCATGATCACTATGTAATTTTTTAAGTTAATAACGGTCGTTTTAACGATCATTGGTACTTGAGTAAACAATAAACCCTTTATAATTATGAGTTGTTCATGTATCCATTATATCAAGAATTATAATAATGATGTATATATCATATATATCTATTATATACATTCATTTATAATATTACATAATCATTTAGAGATAAGAAATGAAATGCACCGTTCATGGAGATGGTAAGCCGTACGTACGCATGAACGATACTTTCATTTCCATTTCGTATTTTATAGAGTGGAATCATAATGATATAAAGGTATATTATAATTCCAGTATAGTATAATATATAATATCATAGTTCCATCCTTTATACATCCCACATATGGTATTAAACGAATCAAATCACTTTGAGGGGGCGGTAGTCCGCACTTCCTTAAATGAAGATATCGCGTTGACCCATAATGGAAACCATAAAGGTATGCCCAAAATAAAAAATAAATAAGATTAAGGAAAACATAAACATATTATTTATCATATATAAATATAGTGACATATTAATGGCCACCTTTGAAGGTGTTAAAAGAATGTCGAACAATCATCGTTTCGGGAGGCATAAATTCAACATCCACGGAAACAGTATGTCCTTTAACCATTAGATGTAGGTGTCTGTAAGTGTAGATCGAATCCTACTTATAGAAACATCCTAGTATATTGAAGATACTAGAGTTGTTACAAAAGTAATGAATAAAAATAGGTTAGGGGGTTGGAGAAACAAAATAAAACAAAAGGACTCAAGTGAAGACATTACCTTAAAATCAGGTAACTCCATTTGGTTTGATCTCAAAGGCTTCCTTGGGAAGACTTCTTCCCAAATTGAGGCTTAAAAGAGTAAGATAGGGATGTTGAGAGACAAAATGGGCAGGGGTTGGCCAAGCCAAAGGCTTTGGGAGTGTGGGTTAAGAGGTAGAGGTGGGGGCCTTTTATAAGAGGAGAGGAGGGGCACTCTTGGAAAGTAAAGAAATGTTACTTTATTTAAAATTGATTTTCGGATTCAAAAGGTCCCACATTGATATAATTCTAGATTAATGTGATAAGGGTTCGAAATACACCCATCCAATATGTTTTGGACATGTGTAGGTCTTAGATTTTACATTATCATTCCATTTTATTTAAATCCATTATTAATGAGATAATCGCCGCATCACCATGATGTCATAAGTAATTTAATAAATTTCATGTCTAAAAATTATAAAAAAAAGATCATTATGTAGGAAATATTTTAATATTTATAATGAATATTTATAGTCCAAAAGATCATTTATGTAGACAAATATAAAAATACATTACTTAGGTGATACATTCTTTGTCACATTTAACATTCTTTCAAAAAATAAAAAGATAAAAATTCACTTTCTCACAAAAGTGATTCCATGTGGTCCCCATGTTTGGCACAAGACATACCACGGTCGGCCATGAGACAACCAGTAGAATTAGGACACATGTTGGTGTCATTTGTTTTATTATGATTTTATTTTATTATCCTTAACTACCTGATTACTCATTAATCAAGATAATTAATGATAATTACCGTCGTTGCTATTCATAATGTACAAAAACAAAAGAGTCTTGATTAAATAATTTTGACCTTATGATTCCAAATCTGTAATCCATTTTACCAAATTAAAAACACATAAATTGCAATAATTTATTTAAAAATAATTCTCGTTGTCAAAACAAATAGCTGGTTTTTTGAAACAATATCTATGAAAAGTTTGGCATTAGTTAATGACCAAGTGAAATAAATCCTAATGACCACCATTGGATTAAATGGTAAAATTATATTCAGATTACACTTTAAGGCCAATTAAAAAGATAATCTATCCATATAATTAAATTAAATGAAAAAGCAATTTTGATGTAAAATGCAGTATTTTTCACTATTCATTAAAAAATGAACATTGTCCGAAAAATACCAAAAATTCATCCAATGTAAATTTCAATGTCCCAATCATAATTAATATGTTTATTTTGACAAATAGAGATTATAAAATTGTCAATAGTTTGATTTAAAAAGGGTTTTCCATCAAAAGACAGTAAACCAATCTTTTAAGAATATTAGTGTATTCCATGCATAAGATTGTATTTATTTCAATTTTAAGCCTCGAAAACACTATCTAAATCATTAATAGACATAGATAAAAATATCTATTATTCATTACTTACTTGGGATGTTACATCTTTCCCCCCTTTAGAAAATTGTGTCCCTGCAATTTATTTACATATCGAATAAATGGGGGTACTTATCCCTCATTGCATTTTCAGATTCCCATGTTGCCTCTTCAATCATGTGGTTTTTACACAAAACCATTACCTGATTAGTCACCTTATTCCGTAACACTTGCTCCCTGTGGTCAATAATCTGGACCGGTTGTTCATCATATGATAGGTTCTCTTCCAGCTGAACAACCTCTGGACTCAAATCATGAGATGGATCTGGCATATACTTTCTCAACATCGAAACATGAAAAATATTGTGTACTTGAGATAAACTCGGAGGTAAAGCCACTCAGTAAGAAACTGATCCAACTCTCTCCAGAATTTCAAATGGTCCAATGAACCTTGGACTCATCTTTCCGTTATTACCAAATCGCATCACAGTTTTCCATGGTGAGACTTTGAGAAAAACATGATCACATACCTCAAAAGATAGATACTTCCTCCTGTTGTCTGCATAACTCTTCTCCCTACTCTGAGCTGTTCTCATGTGTTTCTGAATCAGCTGAATTTTTTTGGCCATCTCTTCTACCAATTTTGGTCCCATCAACTTCCTTTCACCCACTTTATATCACAAAGTTGTAGTTCGACACCGCTTCCCATATAATCCCTCAAATGGTGCCATCTGTATACTAGAATGAAAACTGTTATTATATGAAAATTCAACCAATGAAAGATGTTGGTCCCAAATTCCCTGATAATCCATTGAACAAGCTCGTAGCATATCATCCAAGGTCGGAATTGTTCGTTCTGACTGCCCTTCTGATTGAGGATGAAAAGCTGTACTAAAATTTAATTCAGTACCCAACGACTTCTGAAGGCCTTTCCAAATGTTAGAAGTAAACATGGGATCACGGTCAGATACAATGGAGAGGGGAACTCCATGTAACCTGACTATATCTTTAAGATACAAATGGGAAAGTTGATCTCGGGAAAAAGTATCTTGTATAGCAAGGAAATGAGCAGATTTAGTCAAGCGATCAACAATAACCCAAATTGCATTATTACCTCGAGATTTCTTCGGTAATCCCAGAACAAAGTCCATGGATATATTCTCCCATTTCCAATCTGGCACTGGTAAAGGATGAAACATCCCTTTCGGTAACTGTCGCTCTGCTTTAACCTGTTGAGATGTCAAACAATTCACAGTAAAATCACCAATATCTCTTTTCATTCCATCCCACCAGTAATACTCCCGCAGATCCCTGTACATCTTATTACTGCTAGGATAAACTAAATATAGAGAACTATGAGCTTCATATAACAACTCTCCCTTAAATTGTAAATCACAAGGCACACACAATCTCTTCCCAAATCTCAAAACACAATCACTAGCAATGTTGAATTCATGCAACTTACCTTTCTGAACCAGTTCTACCTTTTTCTGTAACTCACTATCTTGCTTCTATGCTTTCTTGATTCTGTCTGATATAGAAGATCTCACTAATACCTGAAACAAAACAGAAGAACGTCCTGTACCAACAACTTCTATGCAAAATTTCATCAAATCCTTAACCAAATGATCACATTCCAAACGCAAAATTTCTAATGAAGCATTACATTTTCGACTCAAAGCATCAGCCACATTATTTTATTTTCCCGGATGGTAATGAATTGTACAATCATAATCCTTGATTAATTCTAGCCATATCCTCTTTCTCATGTTAACTCTTTCTGAGTGAATATATACTTTAAACTGTTGTGATCGGTATATATTTCACACTTTACTCCATACAAATGATACCTCAAAATTTTTAAAGCAAAAAGAACAGCAGCTAATTCCAAATCATGTGTAGTGTAAATTACCTCATGATTTTTCAACTGTCGTGAAGCATAAGCAATTACCTGATCATTCTTCATTAGGACACAACCATGTCCTTTCAATGAATCTTCACTGTATATAACAAACTCACCATTCCTAGAAGGTAGTGCCAAAACTTGAGAATTCACCAATCTTCTTTTCAGTTCCAGAAAACAATCATCACATTCTTTTGTCCTGATAAACTTAACACTATTTCGAGTTATCTTTGTCATTGGACTAGATAACCGTGAAAAATTTCTAACAAACCTTCAGTAATATCCTGCCAAACCAAGGAAACTACAAATCTCTGTTACATTTTTGGGTCTTGTCCATTCTCCAACAACCTTTGTTTTTGTAGGATCAACAATTATCCCATCTTTAGAAACAATGTGACCAAGGAAAGAAATTTGTTGGAACCAAAACTCACACTTGATGAATTTCCCATACAATTTCTTTTCTTTTAATGTTTGAAAAATGACCCTTAACTGTCTTTCATGATCTTCATTACTTTTAGAAAAAACAAAAATATCATCAATGAAAACCACCACAAACTTATCCAAGAACTCATGGAAAATTCTATTCATTAATTCCATGAATAAAGCAGGTGTATTGGTTAGCCCAAAAGGCATCACTACAAATTCATAATGGCCATATCTTGTACAAAACACATTCTTCGGAACATCTTCTTCCTTTACCTTCATCTGATGGTACCCCGATCTCAGGTAAATCTTTGAAAAAAACTGAGCTCCCTGGAGTTGATCAAACAAATTATCGATATGAGGAAAAGGATATTTTTTCTTAACAATGATGTTATTCAAGGCTCTATAATCAATGAAAAGTCTCATAGAACCATATTTCTTTTTAAGAAATAAAACAGAAGCACCCCATGGTGATGTGCTAGGTCGAATGAAACCTTTCTCTAATAAATCTTGCAATTGCTCCATCAACTCTAAAAGTTCAATTTGAGCCATTCAATAAGGGGGTTTTGAAATTTTCTTAGAATCAGAAACTAAGTCAACAGTAAATTCAACATCCCAATCTAGTATTATTCCAGGAAACTCATCAGGAAAAACATCAGGATACTCATTTACCACAGGCACATCATTAATCTGAACAGTTCCTTTGTTTTCAACGATGTGTGCAAGGTAACATTCATTTCCATCTTTTAAAAGTTTCTTGAACTCTTGATAAGTTATCAACAGTAAGGGTTCATTCTTGTACACAAACTGAAAGTCTTTCTGAAAAGAAACTTCTTTAGCTCTACAGTCAATCATAGCATGGTAAGTAGAGAGCCAATCCATACCCAGGATAACATCAAACTCTACTAGAGGTAGAAAAATAAGGTTTTCAAGTAGGTTGTTTCCACATATAAGGATAGGAAGATTCTTATAAATTCCTTTTGAATCAACATTTCCCCCAGGTGTATTTACCAAAATTTCAGGGGTCATTTCTTGAGATGGTATTCCCAATTTACTAGAAAAGGTTTCAGAGATGAAAGAATGTGTAGACCCCGAATCAAACAACACACTGGCATAATCTGAAAAAACAAACAAAATACCTGATACAACTTCATTTGATGGCCAGACATCTGCTGAAATAGTTGCAAATGATTTCACCACCCCTTTCTGCTTGTAGTCTAACTACTTCCCATCACTCAAGCTCTTTGTCGAACACTCGTTTGCATAGTGACCCATCTTATTGCACTTAAAACATTTCACTAACTGTAAATCAAATTTGGTCTTACCTTCACCTTGATCTTTTTTCAGTGAAATCACGAGCCTTATGTCCCATCTTAACACATCGGTAGCACTTTCCAGAATTCAGAAGACATTCCCCAGCATGCCTTTTGCCACATTTATCACAAACTGAAAACTTAGTTTTCTTACCGTCAGACCTTTTGGAAGAATTCTTTCCATTCTCCTGCCACCTTGGTCTCTTCTTCTGTTGGTTGTTATAGAACACTTGATCATCGGTAAACTCCATTTCCACCTTCTCAGCACATCGAACAAGATTTTCATAACTTTTACACTCACGGGAAGCTAATGCGCTTTGATATTTTGGATTTAATCCTGAGTAAAAAAGATTGATTTTACTATCAAGGTCTCAGATAAAATTTGGAGAATACCTTGATAATTGAGTGAACCTTTCTTCATAGGTAGCCACTGAGTATTCCTCTTGCCTCAATTCCAAGAATTGTTTTTCAATCCTAAGTCGAACAGCCTTAGTAAAATACTTCTCAAGAAACATTCCATTGAATTCATCCCAGTCAAGAGAATCAATCTAATCGGCGTCCCTGATATTTTTAACCATCGACCACTACTGGTCTGCTTCACCCTCCAAACGGTAAATAACAAGACTAACCTTTTGATTTTCTGAACACCCCATGACATCGAAAATATTCTCTAGTGATTTAATCCACCTTTCAGCTAGCATAGGGTCAGATGATCCTCTGAATGATGGGGGATGTTGCCTCATGAAATGTTCCACCACTGACATGTTCCTCTGCGGTTGATCTGGCTAATCTCGTGCATGGATACCACCACCATTTATTGCTTGAGTCAACTACGCCATTTCTGCAAAACACTGTCCAGTTCCAATTCCGACCATCTTAGGATGATGATTCGGAAGGTTATTTCCTTTTGTATGCCTTCCTAGCATTACTTCCCTGTTTCCTATGCGGAAAACCATTCTGAACAAACATGTCTTAGATGAAGAAACATGGTAACCTTCAAATGCTATATCACTTCAATTCGACCATAATTTTTTTTGGATAATCATTTAATATAATTATAACTCCTAAAGATATCTAAACCGACCTTTGATACCAACTATAAGGCCTTAGCCTTAAACCTTACTTAATCTTGAGTTATTACAAGATTACACGTTGAGGATATTTGCGGGGTTAGAGTTTTAGAGAATTTGAACATAAAACTTTCATTACATTCCACATATAAACAAAGTGGTTACATAAAGATAGTTTTATTCTTTCCCATCAATGGAAACATATTTAAAATAAAACATGGATTTTTTATTGACACTTCCTTGACACTATCATCATATGATGTACCATTCCTTTGACCTGTGAAAAACATTTCAAAATACTTGGTATGAGCATAAAAAGCTTAGTAAGGGATATAAAAATATGGAAAGGAAACATGGGTACATATATACATAAGAATGAAATCATACTTTACCCATAAAACATAACCACTTTAACATACCTCATCAAATCATGAATAAATCATAGAAATCATAAGACTTAAAGGTAACTTGAGGTATTCATAACATTCTTACGTAGGGATTAACCCTCTTGGTTACGTTTGGAATACCCATCACAGTATATTCCATAAATATCTTCGGAGAAACCTTAACATTTCACTCCTTCGCATTACCCAATGCATCGGAGAGCAATATCGGGCTCACCCGCCCTTATTTTATCACGGAACCCCCCGTCTTCATAATAATTCCCAAGAACCTCAACATAATCGTATCACATAAAACATGCATAAATGAAAAAAAAACATTTCCACCTTTCAAACACATGATATCAATAAAACAAATTGATATAAAAACATTATGAAAACCATTTTCAATACCAAAATAAAAGAAAAGTAAAACATGGTATTTATTTTTCTTTTTTTTAAAAATGTATGGCTTGTAGAGGAAGGTGAAACTCAAATAATGGTCACGGCGGCAGAGAAGTCGTTGTCGCCGCATACGTACAACAAAAAGACATTCCCTTTTCTTGTTTAGTAAACGCTTCGTATAAAAAATATTCTGTTTGAATAAACGTAAAAGTAAAAGGAGTTTATACACCGTATAAACGAATGTTGTGTATAAAACAAAATATGCCTCAATTAAAGGAGATTGAGACAAAGTCCCATACCTCAGGTCCGACTTGACTCGATCGTTCATTAAGGTCCTGAATAATTAACTTGAGTTAATTTCTACTTTATTTAGAACCATTTTCAAGTTCATTAATCCTTTTATATCACTTATTTCCATGTCACGAACACTATGTAATTTTTTAAGTTAATAACGGTCGTTTTAACGATCATTGGTACTTGAGTCAAAAATAAACCCTTTATAATTACAAGTTGTTCATGTATCCATTATATCCAGAATTATAATCATGATGTATATATCATATATATCTAGTATATACATGCATTCATAATATTACATAATCATTTAGGGGTATGAAATGAAATGCACCGTTCATGGAGACGGTATGCCGTACGTACGCATGAACGCTACTTTCATTTTCCATTTCGTATTTTATATAATGCAATAATAATGATATAAAGGTATATTATAATTCTAGTATAATATCATATATAATATCATAGTTCCATCCTTTATACATCCCACATATGGTATTTAACGAATCAAATCTCTTTGAGGGGGCGGTAGTCTGCACTTCCTTAAATGAAGATATCACGTTTACCCATAATGGAAACCATAAAGGTATGCCCAAAATGAAAAATACAGAAGCGTAAGGAAAACATAAACATATTATATATCATATATAAATATAGGGACATCTAAATGGCCACCTTTTAAAGTGTTAAAATAATGTTGAACAATCATCATTTCGGGAGGCATAAATTCACCATCCACGGAAACAGTATGTCCTTTAACCATTAGATGTTGGTGTGTGTAAGTGTAGATCGAATCGTTCTTATAAAAACATCCTAGTATATTGAAGACACTAGATTTTTTACAAAAGAAATGAATAAAAAGAGTTTAGGAGGTTGGAGAATCAAAATAAAACAAAAGGACTCAAGTGAAGACATTACCTTAAAATCGGGTAACTCCGTTTGGTATGAGCTCAAAGGCTTCCTTGGGAAGACTTCTTCCCAAAGTGAGGATTCAAGGAGTAATAGAGACAAAATGGGCAGGGTTTGGCCGAGCCAAAGGCTTTGGGAGTGTGGTTAAGGAGGTAGAGGTGGGGGCCTTTTATAAGAGGTGAGAAGGGGCACTCTTGGAAAGTAAATTAATGTTACTTTATTTGAAAATGATTTTCGGATTCAAAATTACCCACATTGATATAATTCGAGGGTAAGGTGATAAGGGATTGAAATCCACCCATCCAATAGGTTTTTGGACATTTTAGGTCTAAGATTTTACATTATCATTCTATTTTATTTAAATCCTTTATTAATGAGGTAATCGCTGCATCATCATGATGTCATAAATAATTTAATAAATTTAATTTATAAAAATTATAAAAAATATATCATGATATAGGAAATAGTTTTATCATTATAATGAATATTTATAGTCCAAAAGGTCATTTATTTAGAAAAAATTAAAAATACTTTACTTAGGTGATACATTTTCGTCACATTTAACATTCATTAAAAAAATAAAAAGACAAAAAGTCACTTTCTAACAAAAGTGATTCCATGGGGTCCCCATGTTTGGAGAAATACATACCATGGTCATCCATGAGACAACGAGTAGAATTAGGACACATGTTCATGTAATTTTTTTTATTATGATATTATTTTATTATCCATAACTACCCGATTACTCATTAATCAAGATAATTAAAGATAATTACCGTCGTTACTATTCATAATGTCCAAAAACAAAAGAGTCTTGATTACATAATTTGGAACTTCTGATTACAAATATGTAATCCATTTTACCAAATTCCAAACATAGAAATTGCAATAATTGATTTAATAATAATTTAGTTGTCAAAACAAATAGCGAGTTTTTTTGAAACAATATCTATGAAAAGTTTGGCATTAGTTTATGACCAATTTCAAAGTGAAATTAATCCTAATGACCACCATTAGATTAAATGGAAAAATTATATTCAGATTAAACATTAATACCAATTAAAAAGATCATCTATCCATATAATTAAATTAAATGAAAAAGCAGTATCGATGTAAAATGCAGTATTTTTCACTTTTCATTAAAAAATGATCATTGTCAGAAAAATACCAAAAATTTATCCAATGTAAATTTCAATATCCTAATAAAAATTAAAATGATTATTTTGAAAAATAGAGATTATAAAATTGTAAAAAGTTTGATTTTAAAAGGGTTTTCCATCAAAAGGTAGTAAAACAATCTTTTAAAAATATTAGTGTATTCCATGCATAAGATTGTATTTATTTCCCATTTAAGCCTCTAAAAAAATATATAAATCATTAATAAACATAGATAAAAATATCTATTATTAATTACTTAATTGGGATGTTACATCCTTCCCCCCTTTAGAAAATTGCGTCCCTGCAATTTATTTACTTATCGAATAAATGGGGGTACTTATCCCTCATTGCATTTTAAGATTCCCATGTTGCATCTTCAATCATGTGGTTTTTACAAAAAACCTTTACATGTTTAATAACTATATTCTGTAACACTTGCTCCCTGTGGTCAAGAATCTAGACTGGTTGTTCCTCATATGATAGGTTCTCTTCCAGCTGAACTACCTCTGGACTCAAAACATGATATGGATCTGGCATATACTTTCTCAACATCGAAACATGAAAAACATTGTGTACCTGAGATAAACTCGGAGGTAAAGCCACTCGGTAAGCAACTGATCCAACTCTCTCCAGAATTTCATATGGTCCAATGAACCTTGGACTCAGCTTTCCTTTCTTACCAAATCACATCACACTTTTCCATGGTGAGACATTGAGAAAAACATGATCACCTACCTCAAAAGATAGATCCTTCCTCCTGTAGTCTGCATAACTCTTTTGCCTACTCTGAGCTGTTCTCATGTGTTTCTGAATCAGCTGAACTTTTTCTGCCAGCTCTTCTACCAATTCTGGTCCCATCAACTTCCTTTCACCCACTTCATCCCAAAAAGCTGGATTTCGACACCGCTTCCCATATAACGCCTCAAATGGTGACATCTGTATACTGGAATGAAAACTATTATTATATGAAAATTTAACCAACGAAAGATGTTTGTCCCAACTTCCTTGATAATCAATCGAACAAGCTCATAGCATATCCTCCAAGGTCTGAATTGTTCGTTCTGACTGCCCATCTGATTAAGGATGAAAATCTATACTAAAATTTAATTCAGTACCCAACGACTTCTGAAGGCCTTTCCAAAAGTTAGAAGTGAACCTAGGATCACGGTCAGATACAATAGAGAGGGGAACTCCATGTAACCTGACTATCTCTTTAAGATACAATCGAGAAAGATTATCTAGGGAAAAAGTACCCCGTATAGAAAGGAAATGAGCAGATTTAGTCAAGTGATCAACAATAACCCAAATTTCATTATTACCTCTAGATGTTTTCGGTAATCCCACAACAAAGTCCATGGATATATTCTCCCATTTCCACTCTAGCACTGGTAAAGGCTGAAGCTTCCATTTCGGTAACTGCCGCTCTGCTTTAAACTATTGACATGTCAAACACTTCACATAGAAATAACCAATATCTCTTTTCATTCCATCCCACCAGTAATACTCCCGCAGATCTCTGTACATCATAGTACTGCTAGGATGAACTTAAAACAGTGAACTATGAGCTTCACATAACAACTCTCTCTTCAACTCTGAATCACAAGGCACACACAATATCTTCCCAAATCTCAAAACACAATCACTATCAATGTTGAATTCTTGAAACATTCCTTTCTGAACCAGCTCTACCTTTTTCTGCAACTCACTGTCTTGATTCTGTGCTTTCTTGATTATGTCTGATAGAGATGATCTCACTGATACCTGAAACAAAACAGAAGAACGTCCTACACCAACAACTTATATGCCAATGTTCATCTAATCCTTAACCAAAGGATCACGTTCCAAATGAAAAATTTCTAATGAAGCATTACTTTTTCAACTCAAAGCATCAACCACTTTATTTTCTTTTCCCGGATGGTAATGAATTGTACAATCATAATCCCTGATTAATTCTAGACATCTCCTCTTTCTCATGTTCAAATTATTCTGAGTGAATATATACATTAAACTTTTGTGATCGGTATATATTTCACACTTTACTCCATACAAATGATGCCTCCAAATTTTTAAAGCAAAAACAACAACAGCTAATTCCAAATCATGTGTAGGGTAATTTACCTCATGATTTTTCAACTGTCGTGAAGCATAAGCAATTACCTGATCATTCTTCATTAGTACACAACCAAGTCATTTCAATGAAGCGTCACTGTATATAACAAACTCACCATTCCTGGAAGGTAGTGCCAAAACTGGAGCTTTCACCAATCATCTTTTCAGTTCCTGAAAACAATCATCACATTCTTTTGTCAAGATAGTCATAACACCCTTCCGAGTTAGCTTAGTCATTGGACTAGATAACCGTGAAAAATTTCTAACAAACCTTCTATAATAGCCTGCCAAACCAAGGAAACTACGAATATCTGTTACATTTGTGGGTCATGGACATTCTTCAACAACCTTTGTTTTTTCAGGATCAACAGTTATCCCATCTTTAGAAACAATGTGACCAAGGAAAGAAATTTGTTGCAACCGAAACTCAAAATTTCTGAATTTCCCATACAATTTCTTTTTTTAAGGTTTGCAAAATGACCCTTAAATGTCTTTCATGCTCTTCATTACATTTAGTAAAAACCAAAATATCATCAATGAAAACCACCATAAACTTATCCAAGAACTCATGGGAAATTCTATTCATTAAGTCCATGAATACAGCAGGTGCATTGGTTAGCCCAAAAGGCATTACTACAAATTCATAATGGCCATATCATGTAAGAAATGCAGTCTTCGGAACATCTGCTTCCTTTACCTTCAGCTGATGGTACCCCGATCTCAGGTCAATCTTTGAAAAAAACTGAGCTCCCTGGAGCTGATCAAACAAATCATCGATATGAGGAAAAGGATATTTGTTCTTAATAGTGATGTTATTCAAGGCTCTATAATCAATGAAAAGTCTCATAGAACCATATTTCTTTTTAAAAAATAAATCAGGAGGACCCCATGGTGACGTGCTAGGTCGAATGAAACCATTCTCTAACAAATCTTGCAATTGCTCCTTCAACTCTAAAAGTTCAATTTGAGCCATTCGATAAGGGGGTTTTGAAATTGGCTTAGCATCAGGAACTAAGTCAATAGTAAATTAAACTTCTCAATCTATTATTATTCCAGGCAACTCATTAGGAAAAACATCAGGATACTCATTTACCACTGGCACATCATTAATCTGAACAATTCCTTTTTTGCAACGATGTGTGCAAGGTAACATTCATTTCCATCTTTTAGAAGATTCTTGGTTTCTTGGTAATTTATCAACAGTAAGGGTTCATTCTTGTACAGAAACTAAAATTCTTTCTGAAAAGAAACTTCTTTATCTCTACAGTTAATCATAGCATGGTAAATAGAGAGCCAATCCATACCCAGGATAACATCAAACTCTACTAGAGATATAAAAATAAGGTTTGAAAGTAGGTTCTCTCCACATATAAGGATAGGAAGATTCTTATAAATTATTTTTGCCTCAACATTTCACCCAGGTGTTTTTAACACAAGTTCAGGCGCCATTTCTTGATATGGTATTCCCATTTTACTAGAAAAGGTTTCAGAGATGAAAGAATGTGTAGACCTCGAATCAAACAACACACTGGCATAATCTGAAAAAACAAACAAAATACCTGATACAACTTCATTTGATGGCCCGACATCTGCTGAAGTTGTTGGAAAGGATTTCACCACCCCTTTCTGCTTGTAGTCTAACTGCTTCCCATCACTCAATCTCTTTGTCAGACACTCGTTTGGATAGTGACCCATCTTATTGAACCTAAAACATTTCACTAACTGTAAATCAAATTTGGTCTTACCATCACCTTGATCTTTTTCAGTGCAATCATGAGCCTTATGTCCCATCTTACCACATCGGGAGCACTTTCCAGAATTTAGAAGACATTCTCCAACATTCCTTTTGCCACATTTATCACAAAATGGAAATTTAGTTTTCTTACAGTCAGACCTTTTGGAAGATTTCTTTCATTTTCCTGCCACCTCGGTCTCTTCTTCTGTTGGTTGATATAGAACACTTGATCATCGGTAAACTCCATTTCCACCTTCTCAGCACATCGAACAAGCTTTTAATAACTTTTAAACTCACGGGAAGAAAATTCCCTTTGATATTTTGTCTTTAATCCTGAGTAAAAATGATTGATTTTACTATCAAGGTCTCAGATAAAATTTGGAGCATACCTTGATAATCGAGTGAACCATTCTTCATAGGCAGCCACTGAGTCTTCCTCTTGCCTCAATTCCAAGAATTTCTTTTCCATCCTAAGTCAAACTGCCTTAGGAAAATACTTCTCAAGAAACATACCTTTGAATTCATCCCAGTCAAGAGCAGCAATCTCATCGGCGTCCCTGATTTTTTAACCATCGACCACCACTGATCTGCTTCACCCTCCAAACAGTAAATATCAAGACCAACCTTTGGATTGTCTGAACACCCCATGACATCTAAAATATTCTCTAGTGCTTTAATCCACCCTTCAACTAGCACATGGTCAGATGATCCTCTGAATGATGGGGGATGTTGCCTCATGAAATGTTCCACCACTAACATGTACCTCTGCGGTTAATCTGGATGATCTTGTGCATGGATACCACCGAAATTTATTTCTTGAGTCAACTGTGCCATTACTGCAACAAACTGTTAAGTTCCAATTTTGACCATCTCAGGATGCCGATTCGGAAGGTTATTTCCTTCAGTATGCCTTCTTAGCACTACTTCCCTGTTTCCTCTGAGGAAAACCCTTCTAAACAATCATATCTTAGATAAAGCAACATGGTAACCTTCAAATTCTATATCACTTCAATTTGACCATAAAAAAATATTTTTGGATAATCATTTAATAGAATTCTAACTCCTAAATTTATCTAAACCAACCTTTGATACCAACTATAAGGCCCCTACCTTAAACCTTACTTAATCTTGAGTTATTACAAGATTACACATTGAGGATCTTTTCGGGTTTAGAGTTTTAGAGAATTAGAACATAAAACATGCATAACATTCCACATATAAACAAAGTGGTTACACAATGATAGTATTTTTCTTTCCCATAAATTTTAAAATATTTAAAATAAAACATGGATTCTTTCTTGACACTTCCTTGACACTATCATCATATCATATAACTTTCCCTTGACCTGTGAAAAACATTTCAAAAAACATGGGATGAGCATAAAAAGCTCAGTAGATGATATAAAAATATGGAAAGGAAACATGGGTACATATATACAAAATAATGAAATCATACATTACCCAAAAAACATAACCACTTTAACATACCTCATCAAATCTTGATCAAATCATAGAAATCATAAGAAATAATGGTAGCTTGAGGAATTCATAACATTTTTACGTAGGGATTAACCCTCTTGGTTACATTTGGAATACCCCTCACAGTGTATTCCCTAAATCTCTTCGGAGAAACCATAATGTTTCACTCATTCGCATCACCCAATGCATTGGAGGGCTATATCAGGCTCACCCGCCCTTAGTTTATCCCGGAACCACCCGTCTTCATAATAATTCCCAAGAACCTCAATATAATCATATCAAATAAAACATGCATAAAGGAAACAAAACATTTCCACCTTTCAATCACAAGATATCAATACAAAACATTTATATAAAAACATTATGAAAACCATTTTCAATACCAAAATAAAAGAACAGTAAAACATGGTATTTATTTTTCTTTTTAAAAAAAGGTATGGCTTGTAGAGGATGCCGGAACTCAAATAATGATCATGGCGACAGAGAAGTCGTTGTCGCTGCATACCTACAACAAAAAAACATTCCATTTTGTTGTTTAGTAAATGCTTCGTATAAAAAAATATTCCATTTGAATAAACATAAAAGTCAAAGGGTTTTATACATCGTATAAAAGAATGTTGTGTATAAAACAAAATATGCCTCAATGAATGGAGATTGAGACGAAGTGCCATACCTCGGGTCCGAATTGACTCGATCATTCTTCAATGTCCTGAATAATAAACGTGAGTTAATTTCTACTTTATTAAGAACCTTTTTCATGTTCATTATTTCTTTTATATCACTTATTTTCATTTCATGAACACTATGTATTTTTTTAAGTTAATAACGGTCGTTTTAACGGTCATTGGTACTTGAGTCAAAAATAAACCCTTTATAATTAAATGTTGTTCATGTATCCGTTATATCCAGAATTATAATCATGATGTATATGTCCTATATATCTAGTATATACATTCATTTATAATATTACATAATCATTTAGAGGTAAGAAATTAAATGCACCGTTCAGGGAGACGGTAAGCCGTACGTACGCATGAACGCTACTTTCATTTCCATTTTGTATTTTATAGAATGGAATCATAATGATATAAAGGTATATTATAATTCCAGTATAATATCATATATAATATCATAGTTCCATACTTTATACGTCCCACATATGGTATTTAACGAATCAAATAACTTTGAGAGGGCGGTAGTCCGCACTTCCTTAAATGAAGATATCGTGTTTACCCATAATGGAAACCACAAAGGTATGCCCAAAATTAAAAATTCATAAGCTTAAGGAAAACATAAACATATTATATATCATATATAAATATAGTGACATCTTAAAGGCCACCTTTTAAGGGGTTAAAATAATGTTGAACAATCATCGTTTCGGGAGGCATAAATTCACCATCCACGGAAACAGTATGTCCTTTAACCATTATATGTAGGTGTGTGTAAGTGTAGCTCGAATCCTTCTTATATAAACATACTATTATATTGAAGATACTGGAGTTGTTACAAAATATTTGAATAAAAAGAGTGTATGGGGTTGGAGAAGCAAAATAATACAAAAGGACTCAAGTGAAGACATTACCTTAAAATCGGGTAACTCCCTTTGGTTTGAGCTCAAAGGCTTCCTTGGGAAGACTTCTTCCCAAAGTGACGTTTCAAGGAGTAATAGAGGGACGTGGATAGGCAAAATGGTCCGGGTTTGGCAGAGCCAAAGGCTTTGGGAGTGTGGGTATGGAGGTAGAGGTGGGGGCCTTTTATAAGAGTAGAGGAGGGGCACTCTTGGAAAGTAAAGAAATGTTACGTTATTTGAAAATGATTTTCGGATTCAAAAAGTCCCAAAATGATATAATTCGAGGTTAAGGTGATAAGGGATTGAAATCCACCCATCCAATAGGTTTTGGACATGTTTAGGTCTTAGATTTTACATTATCTTTCCCTTTTACTAAAATCGATTATTAATGAGGTAATCGCTGCATCATCAGGATGTCATAAATAATTTAATAAATTTAATGTCTAAAAATTATTAAAAAAATATCATGATGTAGGAAATCGTTTTAGATTTCTAATGAATATTTATATTACAAGATATCATTTATTTAGACAACATTAAAAATACTTTATGTATGTGATACATTCTTTGTCACATTTAACATTCTTTAAAAAAATAAAAAGTTAAAAAGTCACTTTCTAACAAAAGTGATCCCATGGGGTCCCCAAGTTTGGCACAAGACATCCCATGGTAGGCCATGAGACTACCAGTAGAATCAGTACACATGTTGGTGTCATTTTTGTTTTATAATGATATTATTTTATTATCATTAACTACCCGATTACTCATTAATCAAGATAATTAAAGATAATTATTGTCGTTACTATTCATAATGTCCAAAAACAAGAGTCTTGATTACATAATTTGGACCTTATGATTCCAAATATTTAATCAATTTTACCAAATTCCAAACACAGAAATTGAAATAATTGATTTAAAAATAATTCCCGTTGTCAAAACAAAGAGCAGGTTTTTTTTGAAACAATATCTATGAAATGTTTGGCATTAGTGTATGACCAATTACAAAGTTAAATTAATCCTAATGACCACAATTCGATTAAATGGAAAAATTATATTCATATTACACTTTATGACCAATTAAAAAGATAATCTAACCATATAATTAAATTAAATGAAAAAGCAGTTTTGATGTAAAATGCAGTATTTTTCACTATTCATTAAAAAATGAACATTGTCAGAAAAATACAAAAAAATTATCCAATATAAACTTCAATGTCCCAATCATAATTAATATGTTTATTTTGAAAAATAGAGATTATAAAAATGGCTAATAGTTTTATTTAAAAAGGGATTTCCATCAAAAGGCAGTAAAACAATCTTTTAAGAATATTAGTGTATTCCATGCATAAGATTGTATTTATTTCCATTTTAAGCCTCTAAAACACCATATAAATAATTAATATACATAGATAAAAATATCTATTATTCATTACTTAATTGGGATGTTACACAACCTGTTGGATCCAACACATGCAATCCAAGATAAAATGAGTAGTGCAGCCCGTAAACAAGTGTTGAAAAATCCTGTATGAAGTATCACGACTCAATGAAAAAGCTGGTGGGCGTGAACTTGAGAACAATATAAATTTTGGATAATTTGATCATGAAATTGAAATGTGTTAAAGAGAACACGAATAATACTAAAATCCTTAGAACATCTTCACAATGTCAAACATCACAAAAAACATAATCCAGATCTGTGTGACTTATGACACTCTGTTTTCTAGATGAGGACTCGAGTTCTGCATCTGCTTCATCGTAGAAGTCCAGTGCTGCAAAGACTAACACTCAGATCCCTTATAAACCTATCTCTATAATTATTCTTTGTTGTATATTTTTTTATTAACTTACTAGAATTGTATGTTTTTGTATAATAACTCACTCTATCTCTTACATCAAACTGAAGTATACATGATATCCAAATAAAATTGTAATTTAGTCTTGTGTATACCCATAGATAAATGTGGAAGAGGTCCCTGTGTGGCTTGATAGTTTTTATCCATGAAGAACTATGGAATAGGTCCTTTTGAGACCTAGAATGTTCTGTGTAATGTTGTTTAACCCCGATCTAGGGTGTGGATCATGTTTATTTATATAAAATACTTGGTGGCAGGTGATCACCAAGTGGAGTGGAATAGGTCTCGAATTTTGACTGAACCACTTTTTGTATATCTGTTGTACTAAATACTTCAATTTTTCTCGGTTTTACTATTGTACTATATAATTGATAAATCTCTAAACATTCTTTGATAGTTAATCTTGGAAAGATATTATAATTGCTTTGTCATAGTAAAATAGTTTCAAAATTTATATTAATAACTATTATTAATACTGAGAAATAGTCAATCTTATTAGAAGTTATTTAAACAGTCAAACCTTTATAATTGTATTACCTTGATTATCTGACATGTATTTAACTTGAAGTATAAATCCTTTTAAGAACACTTTTATTTAAATAGAAATATTTTATAGATACTCAATTCACCCCTCCCATCTTGAGTAATCTATGCCGACCGACACCCCCTTTTAGAAAAATACATTTTTTCTGGTTTTTTATTCTAAATAAAAATGAAAATATTTATAACCAATAGATAAATAATATATTAATTTAAAATATATAGTATCAAAATTTATTTAATAATATTAATACCCACCATTGTAATGGCTAGGAAATAACTGCCATAGTAAATAATTGTATTTATAGTATATTATTGTTTGGTTAAACATTATTGTATGTATAATGAAATATATTCAAGAAACTTATTGTCACATTTATTGTATGTTATAGAAGAAATTAAATTTATTATAATATAAATTAATTTTAAGATATTATTTTGTTACATTATCTTAAATTTTTGGTAATGAATTCTGCATACGCTGTTGAATAAGATGTCATTCATTTATAATTTCCGGGTTTTACAATGAAAATGTTATCCCATGTTACTTTTATGATATATATATTTTTATATGGTTTTATGAAAGTATCCTGATTTCATATGGAATGATAATATATTTTGTTTAAAGGATTTTATTTTATACTTCTTAAGTGCCTGAACTGTATATTTGTTAAAAAAATGAGTTTATCATGATTGGAATGAAATGATAATGAGTTTTATTTCCCCTATATTATATTTGAGAAATGTGATATGAATATAAATGGGTAGAAAATTTTATTTACTAGGTATTAAGTTGATTATTTTGATCCAATGGTTTATTTTCAATAGGAAAATGGTTATATGTTTTCATGGAATAATGAGTTTCTTTCTTTGATTTTACGTTTTCTTTACAATGGTTTTTGTGATAAATACAAATTTTAAAATTAACACACATTGTTTTAATTATTAATAAGGACATGTATAAGTTGAATATTTATATATTAAATGTTGCTAATAATATGAAACTATTTATATAAAAAAATTGTAATTTTTAAAAAGTGGATATATAGTGGAAGTGTACGAATTATGATGTACTATTTATTATTGAAATGGTTATGTCCTAGTTCATTAGAGATATAAACTAAAAAGAGCATAAAATGTTGGCCATCAAATTATTTAAATAAAACTCTTCATTTTTTATTTTTTTAATGCATTACACTTATAAATTATGTCATATAAATGGATTATATAACATTGATAATTATAAATTTTTCATATGAGATTAACTAAATTGGTTTGGATACAATTATTGGTTTATATTGTTATGTTTGATTATAAGATCTAAGTAATTAAACACCCATTTTGAGATAATAATTAATGAAATTTTAATGTGAATAATTATATTTTTGGGTGTTTATTTATTTAGATGACATTTAGGTAACCCTTAAGATCAATGTGAATTTTTTTTTGAGAAGAATTCACTTTCCCTTTTGCTGATGTAATATGAAGGTCATTATAAAATCATTCAGCTTAAAAAATCATTATTGTTGATTTTATTAAAGTTATTCTTTATTATGTTCATAAAATTTATCATAATTTTATTGGAATTATATTTATATAGATTAAGTAACAGTACATCCTATAGTATGGGTGACAACCCATTGCATCTGTAGAGGATGTGATTCCCTAACCAAAAACAAAATGGTGACTACGGTGTCTTGCGTACCAATTTTCAACATGATGTCAAGGTTTGAATGAAATTGTTTCCCATTAACAATTTTATAGCTAAACTTTAATCAACTTTTTGGAACTTATGATTTATTTTATAGATTTACATGTAATTTAAATGTGATTTAGGGATTAGGTGATAATATTTAAATAGGATGGTTACTAGAGTTTTTAGACCATTATATGATTAAGTTAAATAAAAAAAATGGTATTTTATTTGAGAATGAATTATTAAGTAACACATTTGAATCATATATTATTATTTAGGTTATTTATTTATATTATTATAATATCATTGAGATTGGATGTTTAGGGTATACACATTTTTAGTATTAGCAATTATGTGTGTTTGATGTTATTTGGAAGAATATTTTAAATTTTTCTTTTCTGAATGTATGATAAAGACATTCTAATCATTTGGATTCAATCATAGACTTGAATATCTGATCAAATTTTATAGATAGTAATTTATCCTAAGACCATTGTTGAGCATTACATGTTATTTAAGAGGATTTAATGATTAAGAATGTAATTATTCTCATGAAGATTAATTAATTTTGGGTATAATCATAACTACATATAGTTTTGTTTTGGTTTTTGGTGAATCTATAATGAAATGAGGAATATTGTTTTCATTTTATTGAATATGTTATCCATTAGCAGTTTATTTTATTACTCCAAGCATGAAATTTTTTTTCTGAATGCTCATCCATTGGAAAAAATATATAAGATTGTAGAGAAAATTGAATAGTTGTTGATATTATATATATTTAGTAAATATATTTCATTATATTAATATTATAAATGGCTAGGAATTACCTCATATTAAATACCTTGTTTTTATTACACATTAATTAAGGATTTATTTCAAAAAGTTACACATTATAAAAACTCGAAGATAGATTAGTCTACCATAATTGGGTAATTAGGTACATTAAATAACCACTTAAAAAAGTGGGTTCATGACCAATATTTAAAACTTCCATAACATAATCATAATATTCCATCGTACCTGAAACTATAATGGATAACGTACTGATATAAAATTAATGGGTGAGAATTAAATCCTTATAAGGGAATAAAAAGTAACGTGATGAAAGTATAAAATGTTTAAAAATGTGAATTTAAATTGGTTGAAAATATGATTATATTATTAAACATGTTCATAAAGTCTTTATAGATAATGAAATAATTATGAAAACATTGGAAAGTGGCCACAAAGTTAAACATTACATCATAATCATAGGTCAAGGCAAACTACTAAGTCCTCATAACAAGTTGAGGAAATCGCCTTGATTGATTATTTCCACTCCCTAATCTCTTTTAATTTAACTCATGATACTGAAAAATTACCTAATTCAATGAGAGATATATAATTCATGATTCCCCGTTCACATTCATATCACATACATGCATTACTATTCCACATAGATCATTCAGTATAGAATCATTATTTTTGAAATTTAATACTTATTTCATGAAGTACTGAATACATACATGTATTTCATAATGAAACAATATATATGTTTGACTAGGTTATGATAATTGAATGCAAATTGTGATGGTATTCATAATAAAACCGTTTGGCATGGAAAAATCATTGTAAACTATAATCAACATAACTGTGGTACACAAACATTCCTAAAATTTTTTAATGAGAGGGAAATGAATCTCTCAGTATTTTTAAACAAAATATATAGTAATTGGGATGTGGAAAAAATATCCCAAAATTAGGAGTTTGAACAAAAAGAAAGAAAATAAAGAATATAACTGAATAAAGGGGATAATGGAAGGATCTCTTACCTTGAGGGGGTGATCCCAAAATCATTGGAGAGTATTTTTGAGAGAATATGAGAATAATATAAGGACTCTAAAGAGGGTAGGGAAGATTAAGGGAGTTTTATATGGGGTTTTGTTGATGAGTGAGTGGATCATGTTTGAAATAATATAGGAAATGAGATTGATGTTTGCTATTATTTAAGAAAGAATGGGGTTTGGTCTATATAAAATAATGTTAAAAAACGACAATCCATATAATGATTTTGTCACATGGATCCTTCCATGGAAGAGTTTTTTTCACTTTTATTTAATTCCATGTACGGAATACTTAAAATATTACCCTTGGTGGTGTAGAAGTGAGTCATGCTCAGAATTAAATTATTTTAGTACCACAACATATAATATAAGTTTTAGAGGATTCATAAGGGATTTATATAATTTATAAAATAACCTCAAAATAAAATTATTTTAAACGGAAAAAAATTAATTTTTTTACATACTCTTAATACCATTTTTCATCACTTTTTGTTTAGTATGATGTCATAATGCCCAAAATAAATTTATACTGTATTTAATTTTAATCGGAAAATTCGATTATGCTATAAAATTATACAAAATACAAAATTTTATAATTTTTATATTTTTATTAGAAAAAATATTTATTTAATTTAAATATTTCTCTAAATATGTGATTTTTAACCTTAGAAAATACTCCACATGTAAAGATAAATGTTTTTTTGTAACAAGAATAGTTTATTAACCCATATAATAATTATATATGTCTTTATAAAAAAAATTATAAAATAATATTGGAAAAATTATTTAATAATAAAAAATTATATAAATATAATTTATGTAAAAACTCCATTAATTATATATAATTAATTTGTTTATTGAAATTACATATTACACAAAAATATATTTTTAGTTCTATTGAATCCAAATAAAATCTATTTATAAATTAAAAATATTAAAAATAAATATAACAATTGTTATATTAAAAATATAATATAAATACTCATATTACTAGGGTATTGACACATATACCTATAATAGACTCAGAGTCATCAAAAGGGTAAGGTGCATGATGGTTATAATTTCATAGGGTGTTTCAGCATACATGGTTTGGGTTGTGATCATGATGATCTTAAACATCTCCCATAAATGGGTTTTCTCTTGCTTTATTTTTTGGGTCTCAATGTTAGATTTTTCAGAGTAAAATACAAGATATTATTTTTCTTTTGTACTCTATGATAAATTGAATTCATAGTGTATGATTCTACTGGTCAAGGCTATCTGATTATTTTTTTGTATTAATTGGATTTATCAACATCCAATATTTTTACTAAACATATGATCCTTATTCATTGTCTATAATATCAATGTTCAGGATTCATAATTTTATTTTAAATTTATTATGATATAATATATAAAAATATGTATATATGTTTTCTATTAACCTAATATATACTATTAAATTTAATTCAATCACAAATAGACTTTGATTTATAAAACTTCATGTTGTTACAATCTACTCCCTTCAGAAATTTCAACCAAAAAATGATCATTTCACACACTAAAATAGATTTGGATAATTTTTTTCATCCCTACATATGATTCCCAATTCTATAATTCAATCTTTTTGTTTCACTATAGCAATAATACTATGTACATTGTCTTATTCAATAAAATATTGTCTATATATTCGTATATCATCACTAGTTGCACCATATATGAAATATCATTCTCTAACTTAAAAATTTCTATTTTAAACACACATACGAGGTTTATAATGTAATTCATCATGTGGTGTACATGGAAAAACTATTTTATATGAGATAGGATAGGTGAGATTTCCAAAAGTGAGGTCATGACACTTATTCGATCAATTAACTCATGTTGAATGATGTATCTTTGATTAGGAATTCTATTATTCCAAAATTTCATGACATCATTGAAATTATATTTTCATATTAATGCCTTATCTTCACCCTCAAACTCTTTTTATCATAAATTTTTGTCAGCATTGATATTCTATCAATTGTGCATAGCCCCTATGTGTTGTTGAGTTGTCAATACAATTTCCCCCATTTCCAAAACCATTTTAGGATACAACAATTTGTTTAACTAAATTAAACCCAATATGTAGGTTTTATTCACCTCTTACCATAAGGGGAATCATAGGGATCTATTTTTAATCATAATTTAATCTATATATTGTATGAGAACTCAGATAGAGAAATATGTGTGGTTAATACTCTTTTGAATCCCATCAAGTATGCTATCAAAATTTCATTTAGTGTTTGAATATTCTATTTATATTAACCATTGGTTTGAGGATTACAAGCCACGAAAATGTTATAATCATTATTTAGAATATTTTTTAGATTCTTCCCATACATGGATGTATATCTTGTATTTCAATCACATGCATTCAATTATAGTGTCCCATGTAACCTCACCACACACCAATGTAAATCCTTGCAAGTTGATTGAGGGACATGTCCTCCAAAATTAAGATTAAGTGACATGTATTTTCATGGATGGTCCACTGTATCCCATACAAAATTATTTCCTCGTTTTGTCAATAAAATACCATTAATAATGACTATGTTTATGTTTTTTCTTTACATGATGGTATGGGAAATGGTAACACCATACCCTTTGATTTTTTTCCATTTATACTTCAATTGCTAACATACAAGACAAATTTATATATATCCTTCAACAATAATCTTCACATTATCACTAAAAAAGTTTTCTATGAGATTATAATACATCATAATGCTCCCAAGATGGATGGAAATGGATGAGAAATATATATCATCCAACAACTCCTTTAACGTTGGATTTTATGGTACAGGTAGTCTTGTCCCAAATCCTGAAAAAATTTGTTCATTATTATTTAACTCTAACGATTTACATTTTCTTATAGATTCAACCATTATTTAAATTTCCATATCATAACATTGTGCATCCTTTTGGTTCCCCAAGATTTACTATTGAGTAATAATTTATTAAAAGATTAATGATGTTCCATTCTTTATGATTCCCATGACCATAATTTTAAAAACTAAAAATATAGGATACTTCTCAATTATAATATATTATAAAATAATGAGATCCATATAAAAAGATCATCATACACAATATTTTATTTCCTATAATGGTAATGGATTTAGAAAATATAGTGTGTAATTATATCTGACAATCATCATTGTTTAATAGACATCAATTTCCATGTGAATAGATACACAATGATCTTATTATATGTATATATTTCACAAGAATACCCATATAAAAAATTCCACAATATTTTCATGATTAAGATTAATTAATCAAATTCCAGATCTTGTGTTTGGTTGTTTTATTAATGGACATTCAATATACGTGAGGCATGTTCTATAATATATTCCATATTCATTTGTACACAGACCAAACACTTATTTGAACCATCACTATATACCATGGAAACTTCCCCACATGAGGGTAGTGTAAGAAATTATGATGTTATAATACTAGTTTTATATATCATGATATCTTTTTATGTTCAATATTCAAAAAAATAAGACTCCCTTCCAAGATAAATTTGTTAGACTGTTTGTAATTTATGATAAATTTCTAAAAAATCGATGATGATTCCCAACAAACCCAAGGAAAATATGTATTTAAAACATATATGTAATCCTTTTATATCTTTCAGTTGATTATTTATTTAAGGGGTCCACAAATATACCAGTTCTTGTTATAATTCTATACAAGAATGAGACATACTTCAACTAGAACTCGCCTTTTTTACATTTCATGAATACTGTCTTTTTGTAAGGTCATTAACAGAATTCACTTATGATTCACATGATTTTTCTAACATCTAGAACATATTAGAATTTAATATATAAATAATACAAAAATTTAAACATGTTAATGTCAAAATATAGTATTCATCATGTATATTAATATTTTTGGAGCATTAGTTAGTCCAAATGGAAATACTATGAACTCATAGTGACCATACATTACTAGGAAATTAGTATGAAGTATTTCATCCTTCTTAAACCATTCATGACAATACATTCATCAAATATCTATCCTAAATATTTATTAGGCTCTAAATAGATGATAGAAAAAGTCACCATTCCATGGAATAGGATACATACTTTTTATCATAATCTACATAATAAAATGATAATTAATTCATATGTTAATTGAACAATTATTCTTTTTGAAAAAGGGTACTAGTAAACCCTACGCCGAAAGCATATGTGTATAAATCCTTTATCCAATTTATCCTATAAATGTTTCGTCAAAAACTAAGGTTTTTGAACCACCATTTTATATAGATTAATTGATATTTGTAAAGAACCATGAGTAAGATCAATGGAAAATTCAACCCCTTATATTGGAGGAGGACCATGAAATTCCTTGAGAAACACCTTATCTTATTACCTCACAATGGACACGTATTCATGGATGATATTTTCATTAGACTCAATCATTTAATCTATCAATGCATTCTTGTTGGGAAAAAATAACCATGATTAACATGATCAGGATTAAAAATGTTCATCCTTTTCATTTCACTTTTATTGAACACGAGGACAATTCGTTATAGGGAGATTGGTTTCCATCTTATAAAATATTTTGTTGGACCATTGTATGAAAATATGATCCCTACCATGAATTGAATAATATTCCACTAAAGGTAGTATCGAAAGTATTTTGGGGAAATTTGACATAGAATACCTGATGGATGAGGTTTTATATATCTAGGATGCAATAACTTCCCTAATCTACAATTTCACCGATAGCTTTACTTACATTTTTTGTAGTGTATAAATAGTAATACAATACATGAATGATATGAAGGATTTTTTTAAAAAATAATAAAAAAGACCATTTTCTATTCTAATATGTATTACTAGGATACATGTTATTACATCATTCTTAGGATCCACCTTTATTGTTATAATATGCCTAAGATCACCCTTTTCCATGGAGGATGGTAGCAGTGATTTTCTCTAAACACTATTAGCATTGTTTATTACCTTACAAAGTGCCCATATTACTTAAAATTGAATCATTTGACAAAATTATAATGGTTGAATAGATAATTTCTATCATGCATTACATTAGAAGCTTGTCCATACAAAAAATCCTTCAATGTTTAATTTATTGTTACTAAAAAAATCAAGAGGTATATCATGATTTTTTTTATGTTTTCTGTATACACCCTGATGGCTTCATCATCATTTTTCATGAGGTCAAGAAAATCCTCTTCCATTTTATTTTATAGAGTGACATGAAAATATTTATCGAACAAAATATTTTATAATTTTTTCTATCCCATCACTTGAATGTCTTTATCGTACATAATATTCATGATCAATTTGCACCACTAAACATATTCAAACTAAATACAATAAAAAATAGCATGCCAATCCCTTTCTCAAGACATTGTAGGAAAAATAATAGTATATCAATGGAGTTGATCTATTTAACTATGTTTAAGGGATCAAATATCCCATTGAAATTTATAGGACATTGATGCATAATGGTCTCAATTACAACTCTTTCCTTAATAAGTGGATTGAGGTATTATCCACGGTTGAGGTTATTGTCCAAACTTGAGCCAACTCATAGTGTATTTCCACAATTTTATCAATTCATACTCCCATCAGGTTGTGATTTTTTTTGTTTAGTCATCACATAGACTATCACAGTAGTTAATTGATTGTTTCACCTTATTTTTGACCATTGGAAAGAATATAGGTAAAATTGGGGATGATAATTTTTACAGTATTAAACACATAATTGAGAATCTAAGAACATTAATTGTTTAACTTATAAATAACATTTTTTTCCTTATATTCTGAATTTATATGATTTAATCAATGTTATCAATGATATATTTCCTAACATAAACTCTTAAAATCATATTCTGATTATGTAATAATATATCATAATGAGGTTTTTAATTTACCAAATATTATCACCTAGGATTTTTCACACCATTTGTCCATAAAGACACATTTTTAACCATTTCTCGATCAATTCCGGAATAATTCATTATTTTCAGATTTTACCCACATTTAAATATATTCCAAATCCACATCCTCTTGTAGTATCATGAAATAGATGTGATTTCATAGAAACAAAATAATCTAAATTTTTCTAAATTTTATGGATGTGTTCATTTATTTAGTCTTATCTCTTTGTATTTATCTAGAGTTTTTGAAGACTAATCCCAAAAATAAATAACAATTCCATTGATACCATATATGAAAACACTTATCTTTATTAAGAATAATTTCATGATTTATGAAATAAATGTATAAATAAAACAACCCAAAAGATCAAAAAGTATAGATTATTTAGGTAATTAGGTAAATTTAATAACAACATAATGCATACGGTACACCCCCAGCATTAAAAACATCCATAGCATGCTCAAAATATTTTATTGTACATAAATATTCATGGGATAACCAAAGGACAAACATAATAATTGCGAGATATATAAATCAATTTAAGATAATTAACAATGTATTAAAAAGTATTTTATTAAATGATAAGAAAAAAAGATTATTTGTTTCTTTTTAAAAGGGTATGAATCATAACTATAAAAAATGAGGCATGATATAGAAAGACAGTGTAAATGAAGAATGAGAAAGTGGAAACAACTTTTTATAAGACATCATAATCATAGATCAAAGATAACTACAAAGAAATAATAAAATAGTGGAAATTTCCATTGAGAGATTTGGTTTATTCCCAAATCCTTTTCATTAAGTCTCATGAGACTATAAAATTGGCCATTGAATTGGATTTATATATAATTCTATGTGCACCCATCGATATCATGTCATGTGCATGAATACATGTGCCACAAAGATCATTCAATAGAGATTCATATTTTTCAAATTTAAATCTAAGATCATGGAGTGTGGAATAACTAAATAAAATTACCCAATAAATAGAGTAATGGTATATAAATGTGAATACTTTTGAGTGAAAATATTGAAGGTATTCACAATACAACTGTTCAGTTTTCAAAATCATAGTAAAATTTCTACATAATATTGAGGGGACCAAAAGTTTCATAAAATAATTTAATGAGTTAAAAATGGGTCTCTTGTTAATTGGAAATAAAATTTACTAAATGATAGATGTGTAACAAAATTTCCCAAAATTATGGATTGGAAATAAAATCGTATAAATTTATAACGATTTGGGAATAAATTTTAGGAGGAAATGATCCCTTTCCAATAGAGGGTAGTTCATATTTTTGGGAGGGAATTATTGATATATTACAGAAACCATGTGGGGATTTTAGAGAGGGAATTTATGAGAATCGAATCGATCCATTGTTTTTTACTGAAAAGGATGTGGATCTGTGGTTGGTTTATATAGTAAAAATAAGGGATTTTCCATTATTTCTCAAACATAGATTTTGGACTCTATAAAATAATGTATACAAAACTACATGACTTCCCATGGTTGTTTTTATTTTTCCCCAAAGAGGAGTGATATAAATTATTTTATAAGGTCATGGGTATACCTCTTTATAATGTTACTATTTGTGATGTGAAAGTAAGTCATGTTTAAAAAAAACTAATTTAAAACTATATAATATAGTTTGGGTTTTGGCGGATTTATAAATCTTATATAATATTAATCAAATAACATCAAATTCAGATTATATTAAATTAAAAAGAGATATTTGGACAAGGATACGAATAATAGAATTTATTAAATAAATATTTTGTCAAAATTATTTTAAAATAAACATTTCATATTGATACATTATATATTTTTTACTGAAATATTCAGATGCCTCAAAGAATATTGAAAAAAAATCAAAATTTGATATTTTAGACATTTCAATTCAAATTGTATTAATTTTTTTCATCCAAATAATTTTCGAAATATTTTTATGTTCACATTTAAAACAATTTTTACATTTAATGAGAGAAGCATTGTTTTATTAACTATAGGAATATTCAAACCCTCATAAAAAATATTTTTGACTTTGAAAAATAATATTATCATGCATACATAATATATTTTAATTAATTATATTTTTATATTAATATATTTTTTCTTTTAAAATTTCATTAATTCAATAAAAGGTTTTTCTTAATTTTAATTTCATATTTTGAAAAAATATATTCTTTTATCGAATCAATATATAAATAATTTATAATGTCAAAATAATAAGAAGTAATTTTTATAATTATTTAACTAAAAATAAAATAAAAATAATCATATTTCTAGTGTCTTGATCAATATATTTTTATTACTACAGTAAACACCCCAAGGGTATGGTGTATGAATGTGATATTTTCATTTGGTTGTTTGGGATACATTTTTTTGTCATGATCTCAATGAGGTTGAACATATCTCATAAATGGATTCCCTCATGATTTTATCTTATATATATACTTGGTATTGGTCAAGGGAAAATCCTAGTGATTATATGTAATAGTCTATTCCATCCGATTCTGTTACATTTCCAGTTTTTTTTTGTCATAGGTATTTGGAGGATTCACATAGAGAGTCTATAGATGTTCAGTTTTTAAAGGATGGAAAAAAGAGGGATATAAATGATGTAATAGGGTAACAAGATGTGAAATTTAGTTCCACATATTTTCTAAGAGGTTGGACGGTGTGTAAATATACGTTCAGAAGAAGGGATTCATGATGTGTAATATTTGGGGGTTATAAAAATAATATAAAATGAATAGGTGATGTGTTTTTTGTTGAAAATAGAACATCGTTTCTTACGTGACATGGAAGGGGATTACACGTCATGTAATAACTAATCATGTGCTGTTTTAAACAATATTTTCCAGCTTAATGTTTATTCATTTTTTTGTCCTACCTTTTTCCTCTCAATATGGGTGAACCATAGGTTCCATAAGGTTTCCACCAAGCCCTTATTCTCAATCTTCTGATCTCGGTAGATGTTCTATAGTGATCCATGGGAGACCCATGGAGATTTATCTTCTCTTTCATTTCATTTTTCATCTGTTATTCTCTTGGGGATCTACTATGGTGGTATTTCATTGGATTGGAGAATGAATTGGGGTTTTTTATGATTCCTTGGTGTCGTATATGTTGATCGATGGTACCTCATGTTTCTGTTGTGGTTCACACACATTATCCTTCCCCCTACAATGTGCGTCAATCGGAAATCTCCTTTGAGGTAGGATTCACTTCATTTCTATTTAGTGTGCATCATACATGAGGTTCTTTCCTACCTTTTTTCTGTGAATTATGGTTTTCCATTCTAAATTAACAATAAATTAATGGTAAATTTAATGAAAAGGGGCAATGGGGTTTTATTTTTATATTTTTACATTTAGATATTTGTTTGTGACATTATGATTATACTGGAAAATGCCTACTAAATGTTGTGGTTAATTATAGATTTGTTTTCTCTTCATACATTTATTTTTTTGTTTCTTTTTTGATATTGTTTAGTATCACCCATAATAAAAAATGTAAATCCAATTACACTATGATAATTAATTTGTTTCCATGTTATTTGGTTTGTGTGATAACTCCATAGCGAAATGTAGTGGAATGTGATAAATTTTATTTTGAACCATTAAAATATTTTGTTGTGTTGTTGTATGTGATTTTATCATGTTTTGTATTTGTGGGGGAATGTCAAAGGAATGTCGTTGTATTGTGTGGCTTTTATGGTTTTTGTGTGACTATATAGTATGGATATAGAACTGGTTATCTGATATTGTGTTTCTGGATGTGATTGTGATTTGGGGTTTGATTTGGATTGTAGTTGTGGATTGGGTAGGATGTCCTTAAAGAAGGAAAATTGTGATTGGTTTGGGTAATTAGCATGGATTTTCTCTATCAGTACCATGGAGAATAATTCAACATGTTTCAAGAGATCATGACATAATGTGCCTTTATTGTGAGGTAGACATAATTAATCAAGGGTCTTCAACTTCTTAAATGATTGTGACTATTTTTCTTGTGGTTATGTTATTAAAAATGCCCGAGTAGTGATGGAAAAAATTAAATAATGGTTTAATAATGTTGAAAATGTATCTTTATGATTTGGTAAATTAGGTAAAATTAGTTTATGAAATATTAAATCGTTGGTTTTGTGGTTAAATGTGGTTGATTTTAAATCCTGAAATTAATGGAATCATTAAATGGAATCGGTTGGAAATAATTAATGGGTTTTTTTGCTTGTTGTGTAGCATGATATATTTAGAGAAGGTAGAAAATGTTTCAATGTAGTGATATGGTTTGTTTATTTTTGAACCCTTTTGTTGGGATATAGCTTCTGATAATATACATATATTTGAATATTATTGTAATTTTTATATGTTCCGCACCCATGTTCAGCATTGTTTATTTAACACTGACATTGTTTCAAGGGGGTATTTTTAACCACATATGGCGAGGATTACAGATGGTTGGGTACCTTCAATTCTTATCTTTATCTTCCTATTAAGGTAGTTATGGAATATTCTATAATGGTCAGAGGTTTTTTAGTGTCTAAGATGGTGGTTGTGACTGTCCAGATTTATTCAGGAGAAATATGATGGCCTAGGTTTTTTGAGGTGGGGGGGTTTTCTCATTCCAAGTTTTCTTCAGGTTAATATTTTTATGTTCATGCCTATGTTTCATAGGGATGAGATGTAATGTTTTTAAGACCATGTTGTTTATGGTTGGGATGTTTTTTGAGGCCCATGTGTGTGCGGGCATGATGTTTTATGAGGCCCAAGTTTGATTGGGTGGGTTATGATGTTTTATACAGAAGGGATGCGAGCTCGTGAATGTACAACATTGGAAGAGAGAGGATACCAGTGGAAATGTGGTGTGGGGTACACTATAATTGATATTATTTTCATTATATTGTGTCACTTGGAATATGTTACTTGGTGAGAATTTATTTGTGAGGTTGGGATGATTAGTAAATCTATTTAGACGTTGTTTGGTTCTCCTATTTTCTCACAGGGGAATTAGTATGATTCTTTAATATGTGAATGATAGATTGGTTTTTCCTAATAAGTATTCTAATTTTCTCAGACAATGTATATAAGACCCCTTTTATATTTCTAATAGGTTTTCACATACTATGATAGGCCCCACTATCTCGGATCCATGATAGTTTCTGAGTAACTTCCTTTACTTTAAATTTGGGTATTTTAACTTGGTTACTGATAAATATTTGTATCAGTTCTTATTTTCATTCTTTTGGGATGGATTTTTGATTTTTATTTCTATGATTTGGAGTTTTTGTTTTGGATGATTAATTCTATCTATTGATCTTTTTTCTAATAAAGGGTAATGCATACCATATTTTTAGAATTTTACACCCTTGGTGATAGTCTCAAACTCGGGGATTACTAGTGGCGGGACATGGGGACATTATATATCTCCCCACATTGTGGTATCTTTAGAGGGATGGGTTGTGAAGGATTGGTATCAATGGTGATGATTAAGAGTTGGGATGGATTTGTAGTTAGGCGTAGTGAGGATTTCTAGAGATGGTATGGAAATTGTTCATGTCGACATTGTTCTATCACATAGGACTGGGAGGTTGGCTAGGATGTGGGATTTTCAGCACCCCCAACAATTTGTTCACAAGAGCTGATCTAATTGAACAACCTAGTGAGGTGGAACTACTTTTAGGGTAGACACATATGAATGGTACATAAATAATAAATATTTTTTTGTTGATTGGATAGGGTTTTTTGAGGTAAAAATGGAAAAAATAAATAAAACTAAATAAAATGAATCCTAATGAACCCACATACTACTAGGATTCTGAAATCATTGTTATTCATTCTGCAATGCCTTCTGGTCATCGTTCATGTGTGGTTTAGGAAGTGTTGTTTTGAATGGATGATATATTTTCTATCCATTGTGTTAATCCAGTTAAGTCAGATGGTCAGTGGAAAAGGATGTTGGGTGCTTTGCAGCGAGTGGATTTGAGGTAGTATGAGGGAGGTGTTTTAGATGCGGAGACAGAGAACTAGCTAGAGGATATCAAGATTTCATAAGTTTGATCTGGGCCCCAATTTAGTACTAGGTCCCTTTGGTGACTATTTAGATGTATGTAGCTACCCATTAGTGTTGAACACTATATATTGGGGAACGAAAGGAGGATGAATTTTTTTCCCTATTGCAAATATGTCCTTTAATAGCACTAGAAAATTCCATTTACAGCACTAAAAAAGGTCTATTAATCTAAGTGAATATAAAAGGGGGTCCCATTTATCAACGCTAAAAAAAGTGCAGATAAAGACCCCTTTTATCTGTACTGAAAAGTGAACTTATAAAAGGGTTCTTTTATTAGCGCAAAAAAATGGTGATAAATTGGTCCTTTTTTTGCTCTTTTTTTAGCGCTGATAAATGTTCAAAAAACATAAAAAATAATATTTTATTAGTTCAGGTAGGTGCTTCAATAGTACTTGACTCCCCCTTCAACAACCCCCCCACAACCCCCACCCCAGGCCACACGCCCTAGTAGCCACCCTACCCTAATCATTAAAAACACTTAGCCCCATTTACACTATGTGCGTGCACTTCCTCCCCCTAGATTCGAACTCGAATCCTCTATCTTTCACGCTTAAACCTTTACCACTCCACCGTATTGGTTTTATCCCCATGTAATCATATATATATAGTTATATTTACTCGTATATTAAAATATATTTATATTAAAATATATATGTATTTATATGAATATTAATATGTTATATTAATATATATATATATATCCATATATAAATATTTATATATATAGTTATATTAATATATTAATATATTTATTCATATATTAATATATATTTATAATATTAGTTTTAAATACATTTATAAAATATTCTTTTTTATGTGTTTATAAATAAATAAATATATATATACAACACACACACAGATATATATATATATATATGTATATTATATGTGTATCTGTAATTATAATTATATATATTTTTATATATTTGAAAATATTATATATTAATATGAATATAGATATGTTTAGAATATAGAGATAATATATATTAGTTTGTCAATACGGACAGACACAAATATATATATATATATACACACACACATACACATTATATAGGTATATAAATATTCATATATTTGTATTTTAAATTAAATGGATATTATTTTTTAATTTAGATAAGTTTTATATATTAAGAAATATATTATACATGTAAATAAGTTTAATTATTTATTTATGAAATTAAATATTTAAGTCTAAATATATAAAAAATATGTTTATATTGTTGTATATTTAATTATAAATAGTAGTAAATTATTAAAATTGATAAAATTTCAATTCCATCAAAATAATATCAATGTAATCCCTTGAAATAAATTCATTTTCCCATAAAAATGAGAAAAATGACTCCCTTAAACGAGGATGAAATTCCATCAAAATTAAAAACATTAGGTATCCAGACTACAAACTCAATTTTGGAAGATATCAAGGAATTTTTTGGCCTACAAAAAATCAATAGAAGGTTGTATTGTATATCTGGTGAGTAGAGATCGTTGCATGATTTGATTTGATATGTTTTAGAGCTCAATCTGACAGTCGGATCAGAAGTTACGGTCCTTTGATGTTTTAGTTACGTTTTCAACATATTTTAGATCTTTTATTTCTTTTTTGATTTTTTGGTGTCTTAAAATTGTTACGAAATGATTATTAGTCAACGATAATTAGAAAATTGTTAAAAATTCATTTGAAGATATTTTATAAGTCATTTTCACTAATAGAATTATATATTCATTGAATATTTTTATTTATACTTATATAATACAATTTTTTAAAAAATATATTCTATTTATATCAATAAAAATATAATTAAATATTTATATATCAATATATAATTTTTATGAATTATAGATTTAAAAAAAAAATATCATTGCTAGGAAAAGCCGGACTGATAATGCCCCCCACCATTGGCACTACTAAAAATTTCGCTGATAAAGGGGGGGTCATTAATAGTTCAAAAATAAGATTTGATAAAGGGGGTTCATTTTTCAGCGTTTAAAAAAATAACTGATAAAGGGTCACTATAAAATGTTCTTTTAAGCGCTTCTAAAAGTACCCATTATCATCACTTTTTTGAGCCCAATAAAGGCACCCCCTATATCAGTGTTTTTTAGCTCTGTTAAAGGGTGTCACTACGGAATCCTAGTTTTGTGGTAATGTAGGTTTACAATAAAAATGAGTACCAAGAAGAGATCCTTTCATGGACTGTGAAGGTAGTGAAGAGGTGGGATCTTCTTTCTCTTTAATTGGGGAGCATGTGAGTGTGGGTTTAAAGGATTATGTTCAAGGACCTTCTGTGTTCCTCCCAACACCATTTTCCATATTAAGCGTATTATTTGATATGTATTGATGTGGAAGTTCATCCTTATATCCATTATGTTGTTACTCCTTTTACATTTCTAACGTATCTGGAGGTTCAGAAGAAGGAAATTGTTTTTTAGAGGATGCACCCAAAAAGATTTCTACCAAGGGAGGGGAGCTAGAAGAGTTATTTTAGAAGAATATTTGTCAATTTAAGGTCTTTGTGCTAGGACTTTTGATGTCTCGACCGATAGAGAGTCAACCACAACAGCTTCTTTTCGACTATCTTATTCCATTGGTTTATGTGTTTTTCTTGTGTGCTTTGTTCCAATATGTTTTTGTTGGGGTGTTCATGGACATCATCAGAATCAACTATTTTTAGCTCTCCCATGATCAGTTTGATGGGGGTGGATAGGTTCAACCCCAACCTCAACCACAGTTTCTATTGAGATTGTTTTAGCAAAAGTGGTCATAGGGTTTCTCTCTTCCAAGAAGAGATGGAACATGTAGAGGCTAACCTCGTGGTGTTTCTCATGTCCATGGACCGTGACCTGACCATGTTTGTGGAGGTGGTCATCAGAAGAGAGGAAGAGGTGTTGGGAATAGCTAGTTTTATATAGCGGGGTTATCAGTTCCATAAGGTCCATATATTGTTATAGGTACGATTAGTTTCTTAGCACCCTTGATTGTTCCTTGTTTGATTAAGGCATGTCACACTCCTTTATTTCACTAATTCTAGTATATTATCTAATAATATACATATAAGGCTTCTCAGTCTTATGGTGTTGATTATGACAGTCATAGGACACACCACTTTGTTTGATATATTATGGGGGTTTAGACTTATGATGGGGCCCCATTAGTCCTATGGGGATGTTTTCAATATACAGATGGATCTATACGATGAAATTCCCACCATCTACATGTTGTATTACATAAAATTATTTATTCAATGCATCTATAGAAGAGTTTTGTTTTTGGATTTTGATGGAAGGTTTGTGGTTTTCATTTGTGAGTAGTTTTTGTTAGGTGGGTTGGGGTACATGGATCGCCATTTTTTTGGACAACATGTTAGTGAAATCAGTGGAGGGTGAGATGGTAGAGGTTCACACTATCAATGGGGAGTTCCTAGATGTTTTATCTATAGAGGTTGTGATACTAAAACCTCAACATGATGTTGAATCTTGAGTATTTATGAAACTTGGTGCTTCTCTAATTTCAATGGCTTCTTATTAGATGTCACCTTCTATGTTATAGTAGTTTGGGTTTTAGATAGATGATCTTATGTATAAGGGTTTTATCTAGACCATTTATTCGTCGTGGGGTGGTCTAGTTCTGTTCACATAGAATCAATATGTTAATATAAGGTTGTGTATAGTGTATCATAGGATGAGTCAGGTGAAAACCATGAAATGTTACCCTCTTCTGATGATATATTATCTTTTCTACAAGCTATGTGGGGTGAGATGGTGTTTTATCATTGATCTATATTCTGGATATCACTAGTTGAGGGTGAAGGAGGGAGATATCCTGATGAATCCCTTCATATATAGGTATGGGTACTTCAAGATTCTAGTCATTCCATTCGGTGTTACAAATTCACCCGTCGTGTTCTTCAGGATTATGAAATTCTTGGTCCATGAGCTCCAAGATTGATTCATCAACGTATTCATTGACGTTATCTTGATCTACTCAAATTAAAATAAGGAGTTTGTCAAGCATCTCATAAATTTTCATAATATTATTTGATGTTATCATATCTATGGAAGGTTGTCTATGTGTTTACTCTGGATATGAGAGATTCATTTCCTCAAGAATGTGTTGTCTGAGAAGGGTGTGTAAGTAGACTCATCAAATGTTGAAGTAGTTGTTTCATGGGAAGCACACAATAACATTGTAGGGGTTCTTAGTTTCCATGATCTCAGAGGCTATAACTAGAGGTTTGTACGAATTTTATCACATGTTCATACCACGATGATGGATATGATATGTAAAGAGTAATATTTTGTGTTGAGTGATCAGTTTCATGATGTGTTCAGTTGCATGATTGGGATGTGTGGTTAGTGCTATAGAACTTCAGTTTCATGAAGTGGGTATGTTGTTTGAGGTTTATTTTGATGCTCATTTTATAGTTTTGGAATTCATGATGATCTACCAGTATGTAGTAATCTATCATGGGTTTAGGTTGTTACATCCCAATGAGAGTAACTACAACACCCATGATCCATAGGAAGTAGTGGTTGTGATTTCACAAATGTTTTGTATGAATTACCTCATTTAAGAGTTCTTTTTGGTATTTATATGTCACAAGATCTTGAGGAATGTATTATTCCTAATTCACCTGAATATATGATATTAGATATGGATTTAGTCTCTTTAGTACTATGATTTTGGGATCTCATAAACCTAAGAAAAAGGAAATTTCATGGATAATTCATTGAGCCTAATTTCAAAGAATGAAGTTATTGGAGAATATGTGGATGATTGGAGAGTGATGGTGGAGTTATAAGCCTTGCACATTGATTCCAAAGTGGATAAGGGTAAAGGTGGTTTGCATCAAATGACGGTTCAGGCTTCTATGATGTGTCTAGTGGAGGAATATTAGTGGGTAGACTCAATGGAATAAATGACGTGAGATTGTGTGGCCCATCCTTATTATCTGAATGGATGGTCAGAGGATTGTGAGAATTAGATATTTTTAATGGATCATTTTTTGATGGTGATTCACATTGGATGTAATGCCCCGACCCCAGTTACCCAGAGTCCGTGCATTATTACATAACATTGGAATGATCACAAGAAAGATCACGTTTTTAATGACCGATTAGTTTAGTAGACTTGGAATAACTAGATACATCTATAATGTTTTACATTACATCATAAAAAAACAACTTGTCTTATATCCTCTCATACTATCCCTGCGGGTCATTCATAAATTACTTCTTCATAATCCTGGGAAAAATAAAACATTGAAAGGGGAGAGATTAGATGCTCAGTAAGGATAACATTATAGCAGAAGCATTCATAGATAAGCATAAACACTTAAGGAAGTTTATAACTAAAACAAAAGCCTTTTAAACTTGAACTTCATCATAAAATGGAAAAGATAAAATAAAATAATTCCATTTACTTACTCACATGGATATTCTACTAGTAGAACAATCCCATGCAATATCAATAACCACTTTCATAATGATAGAATGCATAATTCCAGACTATCATAACCACATAGCCAAGGCCTCGTGCCAAGACTAAAAATAAGATTTTGCCAAGGACTTGTGCCAAGACACTAGTTTGTCTCATGAGACCTACCGATGCATCGAGGAGCTATAGCGGGCTCCACCCGTCACTTATTAAGTCCAATTCATTCCTCATATGAACTGGTTTAAACATAACATAAACATTCGTATTAAAACTAGCATACGAAATGTCAATACTTTAACCACAAACCATGAATGGTATAAAAATAGCACATCCACAGTCAAACATAACCCATTCGATACAATATGGAAGATTTTATTGTATCAAAATGAACTCAATCAAGAATAATTAAGGATGTTGATATTGATGAAAATAATCATCAAAACTATTTGAGAGAAATATCCCCCTTTTTCATGAAATCATTTAAAAGTCACACTATTTTTCAAGAATCCATTTAAAATAGATTTTAGAATCAATGTGTCCCAAACCACTTTGAAACTTTTAAAAGGTGTTTTGATTTGAATACTTTAATGTCCATATAAATAAATCCTTAAAACCATTTTAAAAACATGGACATTAATGAGAATGATTTAGAAGAATAAGTCTTTAAAACATTTAAAAATTATATTCTAGTTAGAGTTTCTAACCAAAAGAGAGACACTTGAATACAAATAATTGAGGTAATAAAAATATTTTAATATCATGAGAATAAAGTAATTCATGATATAATATGTCAAAGTACATTATATACACCACATAAATGTGATTTGGTGTATAACAACAATGAAGTCTCAATGGAATTTAAGTTGAGATGAAATCTCTCAAAAAGGTCGTATCCTTAGGTTAAGGATAAATCAACAATATAGTTATGTGTGACAAATATAAATACACTAAATATGATTGGATATTTAGTTTCAAACAATCAAAGTACATTCACACATAATCTTTTAAAAACAACACTAATGAATTTGATGTTTAACCCAACAAATGGAGAATGAGTTAATATTACTCTTATCAAATTCATACCGATGACTTGAGAAATTATCAATGGAGTGATTATGTGTATCAAAAGTATATCCACAGTAAGGGGAGTGGAAATTATGACATAATAAAATGAATAGTGATTCCACACATAATCTTGGGGTAATATAATCAATGATATATGCGTAAGGCCAAATGAGTGGAAATTGAAATTTCAAATTCCGTTATCGATTAGGTAACTTACGAAACATACACCCATGAATGAAGGATCTTAAATTGATGATGTAAATACCAATAAATTAAAGTATATTACACAATAAATACAATCATGGGAAGTACACACACCACATGCAATAAATAAGTGGTGAACAATGGAATTCTCACGGAATTAAAAGTGAGATAAGAAACCCCTTACATTAAACTTTTTCCTTGGTCGATGGTAGGTTAAACTCCTATATAATGGTGAAATAATTGTTATTTAATTATACAAGAATCATATGCATTAATATGATATCATATATTATCTTTTAACATTGACTTGTTAATAATATCTTAGAATTATCGTCATTTCGGGTGTTAACGGGTTCATTTTACTTTATATTTTTTATTATGAGAGAAATATTTTTTATTAATGGGATGTATATTATTCATATCCAGAATGATATCAAGTCCATAGATAATATTTTTAAATCATCAAATTATAATTATACTTTAATGGATATGATGGAGAATGAATCTCATCGCGTTTGTGGAGACGGTAGTCCGTACGTACGCACGAGCGACAATATCATTCTTTTGATATTAAAATAATATATAATTGGATGGTATATCATATATACAGAATCATTGTCATGTTATATTTATTATTTAAATGAGTTAAACATCATTATTATACCCATCCAAATAATAATATATTGAATAACAATTACACCACGACGTGGAGAGGGTAAGCCGTACGTACGCACGTGTGGTGACATGTTATTCAAAGGATGCATAGAATACTGAATATGGTTGTACCATATTTATAATAACATCATAGTATATATATGATACTGGAGTTATTATTTTATAATGGTAATAACAAAGAAATAAGAAGTGGAAGAATAAAGGAACTTGAAAAGGGGTGGTGAAAACATTACCTCTTCTTCGGGTTCTTCCTTTTGATTTGATCAAAAGGGCTCCTTAGGTTGGATTTTTGATCAATATAAGGCCTCTAGGTTATAGTGAGGGAAGTTGAGAGATTATTTGGGTAGGGTTGGCCGAACGAAAAGGCTTTTATGGTGTGAAGATATTAGAAGGAGTGCCCTTTTATAAGAGGGGTGAGGGGCATCTTTTGAAATGCTAGAAATATTAATTTATAATAAATTCATATTCAGTTTCTAATGGATCCAAAGTTGATTATTCAAAGGTTAAGGTGTTTATAGGTTGAAACCCATTCATCCAATAGAATTTATACAGGTTTGGGTCACTATATTAACCTAATATTTTAGTTTTAACTCTTGGTTAATTAGTTTGACATTTACCATGTCACTTTGTATTTTTATATTCTATAGTTAATAAACTTACTATATACATCCAAGAGACCCCCAAGTGGTCCATTAATGATATAACTATCATGATATAAGTCTTTTGGCCGAACCTTGGATTTTTAGGAATTTAATATAATATTTGTTTTAAAAACTCTTTTATGACAATTTTGACACTATTCAATAGTTGATTTTTGTGAAACACATAATAGAAAGATTACTTCGAAAAAAGTTAATTAAATCAATTATAATATGTAATGTTATCCTAGAAAATTAGTTTAATTCAATAAAAGTATCAAATTATATTTATTTGGGTATTTATAATATCAATTATTCTAATTTTTCACTATTATGGTATTTACTACATCACCATTGTGTCATAAATAAATTAACTAATTTAATGTCTAAAAATTATAAACAAAATATAATTATGTAAGAAATATTTTTATATTTCTAATGAATATTTATAGTCTAAAATACAACATATATTACCCTATGTAACAATTGTTTTTCTAAAAGATATATGCTTGTGTCATTTTTGTATTTATTTTAACTTAATTAAAATAAAGTGTCATTATCACTTACAAGTGGATCCATGGGGTCCCAAAATCGACCCAAAGATTCCCATGAACGACCATGTATCAACAAATATGGTTAAGACACGTTTTAGGGTAATTTAGTATTATTATAATATTATTTGTTAACCCTTGTTTACCGGATTTACCCTTTAACCATGGTAAATAAAATATTTACCGAAGTAATTATCCAAAATGTCTGAAAATAAAAGTTACCTATTTACACAATTTGAACATCCTGATTCCAAATATGGAATCTATTTTTCCAAATTCAAAACACAGAAGTGGCAGAAATTAATTTAAAATTAATTCCCGTTGTTAAAACAAAAAGCGTGTTTTTACGAGTTAATAAATATCAAAAGATTCGCACTTGTTTATGTTTGGTTTAAATGTGAAATTATGTTCAATGACCCATATTGTATTACATGGTAAAATTATATTCTAAATATACTTTAAAACCACTCAAATTCATAATTTATCACTATTAATTATTTTGATTAAAAAATTTGTTTTTAATTAAAATTTAGTAATTTTCACTATTCATCAAAATATGAAAGTTATCCGAAAAGTACCAAAATTTCACCCTAGGCTAAATTTGATATTTCGAATCCAAAAATAAAGTCCATTTTTAGAGATAAAATTTATAAAATTTCAAAAAGTAGGTATTACTATTCATAATGGCTAGTTTGATTGGTTATGGTGTGTTAAAATCTCGAAGTTGCGTACAATGCACGCCATTGCATTATTCGAAAGGAAACACACCGTTGAAGCTTGGAGTATTACATTCTCCCCTCCTTCAATAAATTTCATCCTCACATTTTTTAAAATTGTGATTGGGAATATAATGGATAGTCCCACATCGGAAAAAGAGTCAATAAAACTATCACATTAAAAGAAAGAAAGAGAGGTATAATGGTCATCCAAGATAACCCATACTCGGATTCCATATAGGAAAACATGGATATGGATGATAAACTAAGTGTCACGTTCTGATGGAGAGGGATAGAAATCATGATCAGGAGAAAGTTAACAATAAGAAAACCACAAACTTGTGTTTTGACAAACGACCATTAGTCTCCTAGTAGGAATGTAAACGGAAAACATTTTTTTTGTTTTAAGTTACATTACATAAGGACAAGGAATTCGTTTATGATATTGAATAAGAACATAAAGAGATATACTTACTTTTTAAGTAGAGTTTGATTATTTAATAAATTTTTACCACTAACTTGTTTTTTTTTGAACAATGAGTATTCAAGATGAGTTGGTCACAAAAAAAGAGCTAGAATAAACTTCTATAGAAATACATGATCCATGTAGGATAAACTATATATTTAACTTGTCTTTAGAGATTAATCAAAACCAAAATGGTTAGTATAAGAACTGATGATCCCCCAAATGTATATTCCATTAGAGAAAAAAAATACTAATCTTAATTTCTAAAATTAAACCAACAATACCCCAAAGTTAAATAAATACCATTCAATAATAAATTTTTCTCAAAATCCTTAAATATAATCCAAAATAATATTGAAACCCAAAACATATAAGAATGTAGTCTTCCACGTTAAATTGTATCTCCAAATGACATCATCTATTCTTAAAGTCACATAATTAAATGTTATTAACCGAATCACTTATTCTTTATTATAGGTTAATCATTTCCATAAATAACCCAAATCAATATAGATCCACAATAAAAACATAGATAAAAATACACCATTACTCCTCTAATGACATCCCATAGTAGTCTATTTTCCATGGACATATAGTGTTCCCGACAAAGTGAACATCTTCCAAAATAACATTTATCACTTAATAACCAAATCATTTTCCTATACTAAGGGTATTCATTTGATAAGACTTAAGAACCCAAATCAACATATTATTGATCAATAAAATCATTTAACTAAGGAAAATATTCACACTAACCAGGGAATTCACTTAGTCCAGTGGTAGGCAATAAATCCCAATCGCACTTTGGTTGTGGGTTCGATTCCCATAGCTTTGTCTGACGAGACGGGTTGTCACACGATCTACGTGTTTTCCTTTTTCAAAAACTATATTTTATAATATTAGAAATTTGAGATAAATTCCTCAAAATAACATAATTTAACCACAAATGTTATATCATACCTCGCATTTTCAACCCAAATTATAATAACTTATAATTTTCTCAAACCCCAATGATCATATAAAACCAAATGGTTATTTAAACCTATATCCACAAGAAAAGAGACAATTCTCCTCAAATATCATTCTCACATGGAAAACTGCGGGGTTACAAATACAAGAGAAAATTATTCCAAAGTAAACCCATCAACAAGGAGCGATAATACTTTTCAAACATTTCTCCAACCATTTATTTCAACTTAGCTTCTTCTTTGACCAAGAAAATATCCAATAGAATAGGACATTCACTCGGGTAATGGCCAGGTCCCCTACATTTATGGCAAATGACTGTAAATGGACTCTTGGGACCATTTTTATCTTCTTCCATAGTACTCTTCATTTTGCTTCATAAATTCTTCACTTTATGTCCTTCCTTCCCACACGTAAAGCATTTCTTTGTCCCATTGAGGCACTTTCTTGGGTGTCTCCTTCCACATTTTCTGAATGATAGAAATTGAGGATTTCTTTGTCCATGGTCTCCACTACTAGAGCTCTTATCATTCATCACCTTTCTCTACTTTATTGACTCCGGTAATTGGTTAATATATATATTGTTGATCATATTTTTGGAAAATTGATTTAGCATAAAGACGATATATTTTACAACTATCAACATTCAATTTTTTTTCTCATTTCCACCACCGTTCCCACCTTGTACATCATTCTCAAAGTCACTATGACTTCCTTGGAATCCATCCATTGACTAAAACCAAAAAGCATTGTGTGAGTAATATTAGTCATACAATCATTTAGAGATTATCATGTCACCATATTCTCAATTTGAAACACAATAGGATTTACCAAGGTCATTTACTCTCATCTTATATATATAATACTTTAAATCTGTTTTTATAGAGAATGTAAATTATCCTAAGCATATCCCCCGGGAGTGTCGTAACCAAGAGTGGAGCAAGGCCCGTTGTCGTGTACCAGTTTTCCGTTCGAGTCTAGCTCAAAGCGGTGTTTTCGGGTATTACCCCTAGGTACATCTGTGCTAGAGCCGCCTCTACCTGCTCGTATCCAGACATGGATGTATTGCTCAGAAAACTCACAAAATCACTACAATACCAATATTCTTGGAAGTTCTTCTATACTAATCCTCAAAGTCCATCTTAGGTCTATGTGCTCTAATTAGAGTTTATCTAAATCTAGCTTCCAAGGTTTGTACTAAACTTCCTCTGATACCAACTGTAACGCCCCGACCCCAGTTACCCAGAGTCGGTGCATTATTACATAACATTGGCATGATCACAAGAAATATCAAGTCTCGAAATACCGATTAGTTTAGTAGCCTTGGAATAACAAGATACATCCATAATGTTTTACATTATATCATAAAAAAACAACTTGTCTTCATACCCCTCATACTATCCCTGCAGGTCATTCATAAATCACTTCTTCATAATCAAAGGAAAAATAATACATTGAAAGGGGTGAGATCAGATGCTCAGTAAGGATAACATTATAGCAGAAGATTTCATATATAAGCATAAACACTTAAGGCAGTTTATAACTAAAACAAAATCCTTTTAAACGTGAACTTCAGCATAAAATGGAAAATATAAAATAAAATAATGTCATTTACTTACTCACATGGATATTCTACTAGTCGAACAATCCCATGAAATATCAATAACCACATTCATAATGATGGAATGCAAAATGCCAGACTATCATAACCACAAAGCCAAGGCATCGGGCCAAGACTACAAATAAGATTTTTCCAAGGCCATCTTCCAAGACACTAGTTTGTCTCATGAGACCTACCGATGCATCGAGGAGCTATAGCGGGCTCCACCCTTCATTTATTAAGTCCAATGCATTCCTCATATGAACAGGTTTAAACATAACATAAACATTCGTATTAAAACTAGCATAACAAATGTCAATACTTAAACCACAAACAATGAATGGTATAAAAATAGCACATCCACAGTAAAACATAACTCATTCGATACAATATGGAAGCTTTTATTGTATCAAAATAACCTCAATCAAGAATAATGAAGGATGTTGATATAGATTAAAATAATTATCAAAACTATTTAAGAGAAATATCCCCCTTTTTCTTGAAATCATTTTAAAGTCACACTATTTGTCAAGAATCCATTTAATATAGATTTTAGAATCAAAGTGTCCCATACCACTTTGAAACTTTTAAAAGGAGTATTGATTTGAATACTTTAATTTCCATATAAATAAATCCTAAAACCATTTTTAAAACATGGACATTAATGAGAAATATTTAAAAGTATAAGTCTTTAAAACATTTAAAAATAGTATTTTAGTTAGAGTTTCTAACCAAAAGAGAGACAATTGAATACAAATGATTGAGGTAATCAAAATATTTTAATATCATGAGAATAAAGGAATTCTTGATATACTCTGTCAAAGTACATTATATACACCACATAAAAGTGATTTGGTGTATAACAACAAAGAAGTCTCAATGGAATTTAAGTTGAGATGAAATCTCTCATAAAGGTCATATCCTTAGGTTAAGGATAAATCAAAGACATAGTTATGTGTTACAAATATAAATACACTAAATATAATTGTATATTTAGTTTAAAAAAATCAAAGGACATTCACACATAATCTTGTAAAAACAACACCAATGAATTGGATGTTTAACTCAACAAATGGAGAATGAGTTAAAATTAATATTATCAAATTCATATCGATGACTTCAGAAATTATCAATGGAGTGATTATCTGTATCAAAAATATATCCACAGGAAGGGGAGTGGAAACTATGACATAATCAAATGAATAGTGATTCCACACATAATCATGGGGTAATATAATCAATGAAATATGCCTAAAGCCAAAAGAGTGGAAATTGAAATTTCAAATTCCCTTATCGATTAGGTAACTTACGAAACATACACACATGAAGGAAGGATATTAAATTGATGATGTAAATTCCCATAAATTAAAGTATATTACACAATAAATACAATCATGGGCAGTACACACACCACATGCAATAAATAAGTGGTGAACAATGGAATTGTCATAGAATTAAAAGTGAGATAAGAAACTCCTTACATTGTAATTTTTCCTTGGTCGACAGTAGGTTAACCTCCGGTATAATGGTGAAATAATTTTTATTTAATTATAAAAGAATAATATGAATTAATATGATATCATATATGATCTTTTTACATTTACTTGTTAATTATATATTAGAATTATCGTCATTTCGGGTGTTAACGAGTTCATTTTACTTTATATTCTTTATTATGTGAGCCATATTTGTTATTAATGGGATGTATATTATTAATATCCATAATTATATCATGTCCTTAGATAATATTTTTAAATCATCAAATTATTATTATATTTGAATGGATATGATGGAGAATAAATCTCATCGCGTTCGTGGAGACGGTAGTCCGTACATACGCACGAGCGACAATATCATTTTTTGATATTAAAATAATATATAATTGGATGTTATATGATATATACAGAATCATTATCATGTTATATTTATTATTTACATGATTTATAAATCATTATTATACCCATCCAAATAATAATATTTTGAATAACAATTACACCACGACGTGGAGACGGTAAGCCGTACATACGCACGTATGGTGACATGTTATTCAAAGGATGGATAGAATAATGAATATGGTTGTACAATATTTATAATAACATCACAGTATATATATATATGATACTGGAGTTATTATTTTATAATGGTAATAACAAAGAAAGAAGAAGTGGAAGAATAAAGGAACTTGAAAAGGGGTGGTGAAAACATTACCTCTTCTTCGGGTTCTTCCTTTTGATTTGATCAAAAGGGCTACATAGGTTGGATTTATGATCAAACTAAGGCATCTAGGTTGTAGTGAGGGAAGTTGAGAGAGTATTTGGGCAGGGTTTGGCCGAACAAAAAGGCTTTTATGGTGTGAAGAAATGAGAAGGAGGAGTGCCCTTTTATAAGAGGGGTGAGGGGCACATTTGGAAATGCTAGAAATATTAATTTATCATAAATTAATATTAGGTTTCTAATGGATAAAAAGTATATTATTAAAAGGTTAAGTTGGGGATAGGTCGAAAAAAATTCAGCCAATAGAATCTAGACAGTTTTGTGTCACTATATTATCCTAATCGTTTAGTTTTAACTATTGGTTAAATAGTTTGACATTTACCATGTCGCTTTGTATTTTTATATTATATAGTTAATAAACTTACTATATACATAAAAGTGACCCCCAAGTGGTCCATTAATGATATAAATATCATGAGATAAGTCTCTTGGCCTATCCTTAGATTTTTAGGAATTTAATATAATATTTTTTTAAAAAACTCTTTTATGTCAATTTTGACACTATTCACTAGTTGATTTTTGTGAAACAAATAAAAGAATGATTACTTAGAAAAATGTTAATTAAATCATTCCTAATATGTCATTTTATCCTAGAAAATTAGTTTAATTCAATAAAAGTATCAAATTATTTTTATTTGGATATTTATAATATCAATGATTCTAATTTTTCACTATTATAGTAATTACTGCATCACCACTGTGTCATAAATAAATTAACTTATTTAATGTCTAAAAATTATAAAAAAACTATAATTATGTAGGAAATTATTTTATCTTTCTAATTAATATTTATAGTCTAAAATCTAACTTATATAACCCTATGTAACAATTGTTGTTCTAAAAGATATATGCTTGTGTCATTTTTGTATTTATTTTAACTTAATTAAAATAAAGTGTCATTATCACTTACAAGTGGATCCATGGGGTCCCAAAATCGACCCAAAGATGGCCATAGTTGACCATGTATCATCCAAAAGGGTTAAGACACGTTTTGGGGTAATTTATTATTATTATAATATTATTTGTTAACCCTTGTTTACCGGATTTACCCTTTAACCATGGTAAATAAAATATTTACCGAAGCAATTATCCAAAATGTCTAAAAATAAAAGTTACCTATTTACACAATTTGAACATCCTGATTCCAAATATGGAATCAATTTTTCAAAATTCAAAACACAGAAGTGGAAGAAATTAATTTAAAAATAATTACCGTTGTTAAAACAAAAAGCGTGTTTTTAAGAGATAATAAATATCAAAAGATTGGCACTTGTTTATGTCTGGTTTAAATGTGAAATTATGTTCAATGACCCAGATTGTATTACATGGTAAAAATATATTCTAAATATACTTTAAAACCACTCAAATTCATAATTTATCACTATTAATTATTTTGATTAAAAAAATTTTTTTTAATTAAAATTTAGTAATTTTCACTATTCATCAAAATATGAAAGTTATCCGAAAAGTACCAAAATTTCACCCTAGGAAAAATATGATATTCCAAATCCAAAAATGAAGCCCATTTTGAGAGATAGAATTTATAAAATTTCAAAAAGTAGGTATTACTATTCATAATGGCTAGTTTGATTGGTTATGGTGTGTTAAAATCTCGAAGTTGTGTATAATGCACGCCATTGCATTATTCAAAAGGAAACGTACCGTGGAAGCTTGGGGTGTTACGTTGGAGTCCTTCATAAAATTAATAACATGCCTATTGCTGTATGCCCAAAAATTTCTAAGATTTACCATGGCATGAGGATGCATTTTTTGTGGCATGTGATGAAATGGGAAGTGGTGACGTTTGTAGAAAAGTGTTTAGTTTTTGAATAACTAAAGGATAATAATCAAGTTATTGGTGATATTCTTTATCCATTATATGTTCTTAATTGTAGATGGTATGAAATCTCTATTTATTTCATCATAGGGTTACCCAGATCTTACTGAGGTTGTGATGCTATCTGGGTGATCATGGATCGGTTCATGAAATCAGTTCATTTCCTAATGATCAAGGAGTCGAGAGTAGTGAGTTCCTTGGATAAAGAAAAGTATAGTTGATGGTGTGTTTTCTTGGAGTTATTATTTCTACTATATTTTATCAAGATGCATAGTTTACCTCTTGAGTTTTGTGGGGATTGCAACATGATTTTGTCACTCAGTTACACCTCTACACTGCTTTCCACCATAATATAAATGGTAAAATCTAACACACACTTCAAAATTTAGAGGATATGTTGTGGGTGTGTTCCATAGACTTTAGTAGAACCTCGATATGAATCCTGACCATGGAATAGTTTTATAACAATAATATCTAACACACATCCATTAGAAGGGATCTATTTTAGTCTTCGTATGGGAGACCATGTCATTCAATATTGTGATGGGAAGAATTTGGGGACATATCTAATCATGGTCCCGATGTGGTGAGTAGAATGAAAGAGAAGGTTCATATCATTAGTGAGTGGATTAAAGTACTGTAGGGCCTACATAAGTCTTATGCCTATTGTATATTTAGAACCATGGATTTAAATGTTAGGGACCACATGTTCTTGAAAGTTTACCCAAAATGTGGGCAGTATAGGTTTAGAAGAGGGAGTAAGATTCCTCCCATGTTTTTGGGACCTTTTAGGTGTTGGGGTAATATGGAAAGGTGTTTTATCAGTTTGAATTTTCTACACAACTTGAGAGGATCCACAAAGTATTCTACATATCTCTTCTTCATCGACATCTTCATGATCAATACCTTTTCATTGATTGTGTAGATTTGGATAATAAATATGACACGACCTTCTTTAGAGACTATTAGAGATCAAATATTGATGATATAAGATTCTATATTGATGGACCATTCTCTAGGATCATGTTTTGTGGATGAATGGTGGTTAGGAAGATAGTACATGTGAGTGAGAGACAAAAATATTTTCCTAGTACCCTAAGTTGTATTTACTTTTTCTATGATTTTTTTCCTTATGATGTGATGTTTTGTTCACTTTTATTTTATAATATAAGATATTTTCACTAAATAATGATGTGTATGTTGTGATTTATTATAATTTCCTACCTTTTTAAATGTGCAGGACCTCATTCCTAATCAAGACCCATAAATTTCCTTGTGATTAAACATATGTGGTTGATTTAGTTCCACCCTGAGCAGATAATATCTTAACATGGAGGTTAGATTTCCTGGATTTTTGTATTGATGATGGTAAAGTTGGTTGGTTAAACATCAATTATGTGCCGTTTTTTTTGGATTGAGAGGAGACATTTTGTAGTTGTTTCTTCATGGTGATGTGTTTTTTCAGCATATTTATGGTCATTTGGGTTGGCATGTTTAGCTGATGGTAGCATTTGAGGCCTGAAGAGATAATTTGGATGTATCTTATAGGGTGTTTTTTCATAGACATTTTATTTTCAGATTGGTATTAGATTGTCGAGGATGAAAATATTTGATAGGTATTTCATGTAACGGTTTGAGACATCCTATTCTATTACATTTCTATTATTGGATATTTGAGGTGTTTAGAGGAGGCTCAAAATTATTTTAGGGAAGTTCATTTGGTAAATACTGGAAGAAGGGTGATCACATGTAATATAATTTGATCACACGATGTGAAATTCAGTTTCACATCTTTTCTAGTATGTTTCATGATGTGTAAATATTTTACACTTTGGTAATAAAAGTTTCTTAGTGTGTAATATATCTGATAAGAAAATTAAAATAAAATGAAGAGGTGGTGAAATTTTTCATTGAAAACTGAACCTCAAGTATTACATGATGTGGATGATGATTAAAAGTCATGTATTACCCCGATTATGTGCATTTTTAAAAATTCTTTTCTGTCCAAACCCTCATTTGTTGAATCATTCAGCCTTTCTCATCTCTTTGTAGGAGAAACATCGGTTTCTGATGAGTTCTTCAAGTTCTTCTTCTTCAAAATTTGATCCTTTCATCCTAGTTCATGTTTTTTGGATATCATTGGTTTATTTATAGTGATTTATCTTCTCTTTCTCCTTTATTTTCTCATATTATTATCTCAGAGATCTGATATGGTTGTTTTTATTTTGTTTGGCATATGTGTCGTGGTTAATTTTGGTGGATCCATGTTGTGGCATAGGTTGATTCAAGGTTCCTAGTGGGGTTGTGTTGATCAAGTGTGTTCTTATTCACCATACGATGCAGAACCAGTGGAAGTCTTTTTTGAGGTAGTATTCCTTTCATTTCACTTCACTGTGCATCATGTGGGAGAGTATTTACTTGGTTATAAATGTGAATTACATTTTTTTTGGATTAAATTAAATTTAATGAATATTTAAATTGAATTGAAATGGGATATGGGGTTTGATCTATTAGTATTTATTTCTTTGATATTCTTTGTGACATTGTTATTATATGGTCAAAATTCACCACTAAAAATTATGGTCATTGGTGTATTATTTTACACTGGATACGTATGATGTGGTTGTTTCTTTGATTGAAATTTTTTTGAATCACCCTAAAATAAAATTTAGATGACCACGTATAGATGGCTAATGAATATCTTTCCCTAAGATTTGGTTTTTGTGATAACGCCCCAATGAAATTCAGTAGAAGGTGATAAAAAAATTTGACCCTGTAAAATGTTTTGTCCTAATGTGGTATTTTTTTGTTGTTCTTTTTAGGTGTGGGAGAACATTGACAAAATGAAGTTTTATAATGGGTCTTTGATGGGAATGGTATCATTAAGCGGCATGGTTGCGAAACTGGTTTTGATATATTATGTTTCATGATGATGTTATGATTTTGGGGATTGTTTTTTTATTGTTGTGGTGATTTGGGATTGATGATATTCAATAAGGATATTAGTCATTGGTATGGGTAATTCCACAGATTTTCTCTATGAGTAACATGTATAAATCTTAACCCCATATCGAGAGGTCGTGGAATAATGTGTCTTTAATCTGAAGTCACCTCAATTTATCAAGTCTCATCACCTTATTAAATGACTGTGATTGTGTTTCTTGTGGTTATGTTGTGCTAAATTCCTTATTAGTAATGGAATATTTATATTATGGTTTAATAATATTGGAAATGGATTGGGTTTATTTGGTTAATGAGGTGAATGAGGTTAATTAAATATTAAATAGTGGGTTGTGTGGTTAAATGTGGCTGATTCTAAATAATGAAAATAATGGAATGGTTAAATAGAATTTATATGAAATGTGAAATGGGGTTTGTGGATTGTTGTGTGGTGTAATGAATTTAGAGTTGGAAACAAAAATGATTGTATTGTGAAATGGTTTGGTAGTTTTTTCACAAATATGATGGGAAGGAGTGTTTGAAAATATACATATTTTTATATTATTGTGATTTATATATGTAACCCATCCATATTGAGCAAAAGTGATGAACACCAACATCATCACACGGGGGGTGTTTTCATAATATCCAGTTCGGTGTACAAATTGATGGGTACTTTCCCTTTTCCACTCTCTCTTTTAAGTGAGGTTGTTATGGAACATGATGCAATCATAGGAGGTCTGTTGGTGTCTTAGATGGTGGTTTTGAGGGACAAGATGCCTTTAGGGAAGAAGTGATGGCCCATATGTTTTTAGAAATGGTGGGTTGTGCATTCAATGTTATTTTCAGAATGATATTTGATGTGTTGTGAGGACCGGGTGTGTACGAGGGGGGTGTGTTGTGATGCTCAGGTGTGTATGAGTGGGATGTATTGTGAGGAGCAGTTGTTTGTTGGTGGGATGTGTTGTGAGGATCGGGTGTATGTTGGAGGGATGTGTTGTGAGGACTAAGGGTATTCAGGAGGGTTGTGATGTAGTATATGTAAGGGATATGAGCTCCATGACATAAAAAGATGGATGAGAGTGTCATACTAGTGGTATAGTAGATCGGGGAACCCTTTCATCAATGTGATTTACTTTATACTATATTATATTGCTTTCATTACTTATTTAAAATGCCTTGGAGAGGTCTGGATTGTTAGTATAACTATTAAGGATTTTTTTGGTTCTTCTGTTTTCTTAGAGGGTATTTAGTATACATCTTTTACATGTCCACAAGAGACTATGTTTTTCCACTGAGAATACTTTTATGCTCACCCAATGAATAAAAAATTGATTTTAGGTTTCCATGAGGATTTTACAAACCATGTTGGGCTCTAGTAACTCAAATCCTTGAAATTTTTTAAGTATATTCTTTATCATTACTTTTGTGTATTTTACTTCATAGTATTTTTATCAATTTTACTTTTACATGAATATGGTATGATATTCACTTTATCATTTAAATTATGATTTTGAGTTCATATGTATGGTTCATTTTATCTCCTGATTTTTTTTCTTATAAAGGGTTATGCCTCCCATATTCTGAGATTTGTACACCCCTGGTTCTAGTCTCCAACCAACGACCTATTAGAGGTAGGACTCTGGGGGTCACTATCTCTCTTACCTCATTGCATTTATTTGGAGGGAGGGGTTTATATCATTATATATCCATTAGAATTTCCTATAAATGGAATTTATTGGTTACCATCCTACTGGACGAGAGGATTACTTCCTTTTTCAATGTACATCTGAATTTTAAAAACCCAACATATATAATAAACATATGGTCGGTTTTATATGGATTTATTATCTACTTCTATGAATATTAATGGAATTTTAAATATTATGGGTTATAATGAAACAAAATAAGTTCATGTGTTTTCTATATTCATAATACATAATATGTAATTCAATTTACTCAAAAAGTGAATTTTTTATGTAAATTTCTTGGGTCATTACAACTAAACACAAGGATAATGGTATTGAAAAAAAAATTTATCTTATTAAATTAATTTTCAATGAATGAATGGTCTTATTAAACCACATTGGTATATGAATTTTTGGTCATCAATTATCTCATGATCATTCACTTTCTTATTATCAATGTATTCTATCCCTATCCCTAACTATTTCAACATTATATTTTTTTACATGGCCATATTTTAATATCTCACTAATGATATATTATTTTGAATACTTTTATGTGTTATTTTTTATGACTATTTCACTTCGCTTATCCATATTTTTTATCAGATTTTCTGGTAACCGTTTTTTACAATATAGTGGTTCAAAGAACGTGATTTAAAATAAATACCCCATGATTACCATGTTCAATTTAAAAATTAAAGAATTAAATTTTTTTAATGGGAATAAGGAGAATTTAACACAACACAATTTAAAAAATAATAATTTGGTTGATAATTTACATGATATGGAACCCCAAATAAAAAAAATGGTCAAATATTATTATTTCAAGATGACTGGTATGATATAGGTATTGAATTAGAAAATAATAGTTGAAATAACCTCCTTGAAATAAAAATATGATGTTCATATTCATTATAGACTTATTGTCTCATCATTAGGAAGGAATAATTCAATAATAAGTAACATAATTTTATATATGAAAAATCTATTTACTTATAATTTTTTTTAAAATTTGTGAGAAAATATTAAATTTATTTTTTAATAATTTTAAAAAAATAATATGATATACTGAACATAAAGTTTGAAAAAAATATCAAATTTATCATGAGTTAATTTTTGTATTTTTTAGAAAATTTTAATTTTTCAATTAATAGTGAAAGTACTTGTTTTATAATGTTTTAAATTATTTTAAAAAAGTATTATTTTTTTATTTTTATATTAATTTATAAAAATTATTATTTTAATAGTTTTAATCTTATTTGGATCAATATTATACCTCATTTGGGTATGAATTCAATTTTTTTCAAGACAATAGTTGTTCTGAAAAACGTATTTTTTGTGATTTTATTTTTAATATTACATTAGTTTTTTCTACTTATTGATATTTTTAAATAAATTTTTTTTTACATATTTCAAATCATAAGGTAAAAATATGGGAAATAGTTCCATTTCATTTTTGGTAATTATGAGGATTTACAAAAGCATATAATTATCACAATAGTAATAGTAAATCAGGTAACTGACGTCAAAAATAAATTGATAAGGAATAAAAAATATCTCTATAAAATTACTTTATTGTATTGGATGAGTTTAATTTGGCATTATCCTTAAATTTTTCAAAAATATGGATGCATAGTGCAAATTTCATTGATTATTTCTTTTATAATATTTAGGTAATAGAACAATTAATAAACTCACATTATTCATTTTTATATATATCATGTTTTTGAAGAAATAAATAACATATATTAACTTTTGATTTTTTTTAATCATAATTTTTAGTGTAATTTCTTCTATTTTTGTTTATGATATAATTATCTAAAATTATTCTGGAACACCATAAATGTATTTTTTCAATTAATGGAAAACATAAAAATTAATATAAAACTAATAATGTAAATTTTAATATAAATGAATTATTTTGTTTCTAAAATTGTATTGATAAATATAACATTTTTGGGTTGTTTGAATTCATTAAATTCAAACTATGTCTCTTTTATGTTGATCTATTAGTGAAATTAAATGACTAACTTAAAAATGACATTAATTATTATTTATAATAAAAAATAATATATTAAATTATTAAACAAATTAAAATACTATCATCACCATGTGATTTTTATTTGTATAAAAAATCTAACAATGGAATCTTTATGGTTCAAAATTAATTTTGTAGCAACTATAATGCAAATAAAAAAGTTAAAAACAATATTATTATGATTAATATCAAATTGGTTTAATTATTTATTTTCAAAAATATATATATATGTTTTAATATAATCTAGACATTTAATAATATTATTAGATTATATTTTTTCGACCGATTCTCATCATATATTTGAATAATATCAGTTTTGATCCACTTTTTCATTAAAAATACTTTATATTAATTTTATACTTTTAAAAATTATATGAGTACCCCTCTACTAAATTATAAATGGGAAACCCCACTATTATATATGTCACACAAGGAGATAAATTTTTATTAGAGAATCCATAGAAAGAAGAATTTTATAGTTCCCTCCCAATTTTGTAGAATCCTTTGTTTGATCTGATAATAGTCCAAGAAAATATTATATTGTTAACCTTATGAGGTTTTCTGGAAAGGAGGGGTACTTTTCAACATAAAATTAGCATTTTATTTCTTATTATACCTCCAATAATGATTATAGAAAAATGATTAAATAAGAAAATTATTCTAATTGAACTTATAAGTTTTTATAACTATTTAATAAACTATATCAATCTCATCATCCATCCAATTAGAAATGAAATAACTATTTATGTTTAAGGGGAACTAACAACTCATGAACCGATGTAATTAATTTTACCTCAGTTTTTATCACTCATAATTATAATGAAGGATTTAATTTAAATATTTGGTATTCAAGATATAAACACCATTTTATAATTATAATATATCTTATATTTTTTATATTTTTATTCATTTAATAATGATAATTTTATTTATGAATAATGATGGAATATACCCTCTAAGAAGTGATACCATTATTTTTTCACAATTTCATAACATGAATGGTTTAAAAATGTGTTTTTAAATAAATAATTATTTACATATGATATTATAATAAAAAATATAATTATAAAAAAATACATACACTATTTAAATAGTTATCATTGAAAATTTTAAATTTTACTCATGAATATATAAGGATCTAGCCTTAAAACCATACATAATCTTGAATTAAATGAACAATTCACATTGAGGATCTTTTTAGGTTTAGAGTTTTAGAGAATTACGACATAACTATTACCTCTCAAAAGAATACAATGTAGACACTTCTACTTAGTTTCCATTTTTTGTCAAATAAAAATCCTTAAAAAGAAACATGTCTAGTTCCATGTTTTAGATAGCATGTATTTCCTTGATCCCATCCTTGACCGAATTCATCTTTATGTCCTGTGGAAAACATTTCAAAAACATGGGATGAGCATAAATAGCTTAGTAAGTGATATAAAAATACAGAAAGAAAACCTTACTCTGTGAATACATAAGAATCAATGAGATCATACTTTACTCATAAAACATATGCACTTTAGAATACCTCATGAAATCATAATATTTATGAATAACTCATGGAAATAATAAGACATAAAGGTAACATGATTCATTCAGAACATTCTTACATAGGGAGTAACCCTCATGGTTACGTTTTGAATACCCATCATAGTATATTCCAAAAATCTATTTGGATAAACCTTAGCATTTAACTCCATCGCGTTACCCTATGCATTGGAGAGCTATATCGGGCTCACCCACCCTTATTTTATCACGGAACCACCCGTCATCATAAATAGTTCTCAAGAACCATAACATAATCGTATCACATAAAACATGCATAAAGGAAACATAACATTTCCACATTTCAATCACAAGATAACAATACAACACATTTATATAATAAAAAAATTATCAAAACCATTTTCAAAAACAAAATAAAAGAAACGTAAAACATGGTATTTATTTTCTATTTTAAAAATGTTATGGCTTGTAGAGGAAGTCGAAACTCAAATAATGGTAATGATGATGGAGAGTTCGTTGTCGCCGCATACATAAGACAAAAACATTCCATTTTGTCATTTAGTAAAACGCTTTGTATAAAAAGATTCCTTTTGAATAAAATTCAAATTCAAAGGGGTTTATACACCGTATAAAAGAAGGTTGTGTATAAAACAAAATATGCCTTAATGAATAGAGATTGAGACGAAGTCCCTAACAAAGACGATATCCTTAGATTAAGGATAAATCAATTATGTAATTAAGTGTGAAAAATATAAATACCCCCAATATAATTGGATATTATGTTTAAAAAATCAAACTTCTTTCACACATATTCATATCATGACATAATCAATAAGTATAGTTTTAACCCAAATAATTGAAATTGGGTTAAGAAGCTCCATTACAAAAATTCGACAGCCTAACGATGTCACATTAAAATTCAAAAAAAGAGTTGATGAGAGAGAAAATGTTATCTCATAACTTGTTCAAACTATTTACACCAATAAGGATATATAAGATCATATCCCAATATAATACGATGCAAATTATAAGATATAACAAAAAGGAGTCATTTAAAAAGAGAAGGGTGAAAGGTTCCCTTACTGATTTGGGTAACATCCAAAACGTACACCCCATGAAATAACGATCATTCAATGAAGTTGTAAATAACCATAAATTAAATTATATTACACAAAGAATAAAATCCTGGGTAGTACATACACCACACAAAAGTTAATAGTGGAAAATGTAGCATGAATCTCACAGGAATCTCCAAGGAATAAACATGAGATTAAAAACCCCTTACCTTGTTATAATCAATCGAGTCGTATGACCAAAATATAATAAAAACCAAATGAATTAAATAAAACCATGAATATAAATATAATCATGATAATATATATCAATTGGATGTACACAATACACCACATGCCATAAATTAGTGGCGAACAATGGAAATCTCACGGAATTAAAAGTGAGATAAGAAATCCCTAATGAAATTTCGGCAGCCCAACGACGGCACTTAAAACATACAAAAATGGATTGATGAGATAAAATAGGGTATCTCATCATATTAACATAAAAATTACAATAATAGGACTATAAAATAAAATCTCCCAAAATAAGAAAGAGGATATTAAAAGAAGTGAAATAAAATAGAGTACATAAAAAGAAAGATAGAGGTAGGATCCCTTACCTCAAGTCCGACTTGTCTTGTTCGTTTCATTATATTCCTAAATAATAAACTTTTTTCAATTTATAATTTCTTAAAGACCTAATTTAAATATTATTATTCAATTCATATCACATATTATAATGTTATAATAATTAGTTAATTATGTGAGTTCATATCAGATGTTTTTGTCGAAGTTTGCTACAAGAGTCAAAAATGAACTTGTTTGAACAGTATTTTCCATGTTGTTATAATTAAATAATCTACATAATAGTATTAATCTTTTAAATATCATATATATCCAGTACATATTAATTTTTTAATATTCCATAACATTTCGAGAAAAAAATAAATGAAATGCACTGTTCATGGAGATGGTAGGCCGTACGCACGCATGAACGCTACTTTCATTGCTTTGTCATATTAATGGAATTAAAAATAAATTAGAGATATCTATATTATAATACCATTATAATATATATGTTATATAGGTCACATAAGTTCATTAATTTTGTTCTTTATACATTCCATGTATTGCATGAATGAGTCATATCACTTGAGGGGGCGGTAGTCCACACTTTCTCATATAAAATTATCGCATTTGCACAACATGAAAAGCATAAAGGTATGTTTTAAATATAAAATACCTAATCATATAGAAAAAATAAATACCATATACAAAATATATAAAATATAGTGACATCATAATGGACACCCTGAGTGGTGGTAGGAGATAATTGAACAATCATTATTTTGTGAGACAGTTGTTCACTGTCTGCAGAAACATTATGTTCTTCAACCATTAGATGGAGGTGTGTGTAAGTGTAGATCGAATAATTATCATAAAAAAATCATTGTATATTGAATATACTGGTTTTGTTACAAATGAATGGAAAAAATATTTTAAGGTGTTGGAGAAGAAAAATAAAACAAAAGAACATAAGAGAATATATTACCTTTAAATTGAGTAACTCTTTTTTATTTGAGCCTAAAGAATTCCTTAAATAATTATGAAAAAAGTGAGGCTTATAGGAGTAATAGAGGGATGTGAAGAGACACTACGAGAAGATGTTGGACAATCCAAGGGCTTGAGAGGTGTGGGTAAGGGGGTAGAGGTGGGGGCCTTTTACAAGAGGGAGGAGGGGCACTCGTGGAAAGTCAGGAAATGTTACTTTATTATAAAATGATTTTCGAATTTTAAAGGTCCCAAAATAATATATTTAGAGGATACAGTGATAAGGGGTTGAAATACACCCAAACAATAGGTTTTTGAAAATTGTATGTCTTATATTTTACCTTATCGTTTCATTTTATTTAAATCATTTATTAAAGAGGTTATCATTGCATCATCACGGTGTCATAAATAAATTTATTTTTTCAATGTCTGAAAATTATAAAAAAATTACAATCATGTAGGATAATTTTTTAGATTTTCAATGAATATTTATAGACAAATATATCATTTTTTAAAACGATATTAAAATTGTTTTACTTAGGATATAGAAACCTTTGTTTTATTTCCTTTCTTTAAAAAAAATATGATAAAAAGTCACTATAACACTAAATTGATTCCATTGGGACCCAAAGTTGACAAAATGAATACCATGGTTTGAAATGACACCACCAAAATAATTAGGACAAATTATTGGGTCGTTTTATATTTTTATGATATTATTTTATTACCCTTAACTAGCCAATTACCATTTAAACACGATAATTAAAGATAATTACCGTCATTACTATTCATATTTTCCAAAAATAAAAGATTATTAATTAAATAATTTTGACCTTATGATTCCAAATGTGGAACCCATTTTTCCAAATTCAAAACACAGAAATTTCTATAATTAATTTTAATGTAAATCTCATTGTCAAACAAAAATACAGGTTTTAAATGAACAAAAGATTGACTTGTTTTTACATCCAATTGAAAAGTAAAATTACTTTCAATGAACAAAATTGTATTAGGTGATAAAAACATAATTCAATTATACTTTAAAATAAATTAAAATGACATTCTAACTATATAGATAAATTGGATGGAAAAGCTATTTTGAATTAAAAAGCAGTATTTTTCACTATTCAAAAAGAATGAACATTTGCCAAAAAATACCAAAAATTCACCCTATGCTATATTTTATATTACAAATTCAAAAATGATATCAATATTTACACAATTAAAAATATAAAAGTTGAATTAATTAACATTATAATCAATTCTCACTGCCAAAACACAAACCGTGTTTTTAAGAAACAATATCTATTAAAAGATTGACACTTGTTTATGTCCAATTTCAAATTGAAATTAATTAAAATGTCCACCATTGGATTAAATGATATAAATATAATGTATTTACACTGTAAAACCAATTAAAAAGAAAATATAACAATATAAAAAAATTTGATAAAAATGTTGTTTTGAATTAAAGTACAGCATTTTTCACTAAAAATGAGCTTTATCAAAAAATAACAAAAAATTACACAAAGTAAATCTTGATTTATTGATTATAAAGAAGGATTTTATATTGTCAAATATAAAATATAAAAGTTACTATAAGTTTATTTAATAATGGGTTATCCATAAAAAGGAGGTTAATCGGACTTTTAAAGAATATTAGAATATTTATTCATAAAATTGGATTCATTTGCATTTTAAGACTCTAACATTTATTGGATAAATGTAAAAATATTTCACAAGTATATATAATTACATTTTAGTTAGTTCTATTAATTCTTGACAATACATCGGCTAGGAGTTCACTACCATTTAAAATAATAATATTATTTTTTAGTGTGCAACTTATGATTTCAAAGAAACTCATTGTTGCATATTGGGTATGCCATCAAACATAGAATCCCCTTTAAAGTAATATTGATATTTTATTCACAAATATTAATAAATATGAAAATGTTATATTCTTTATTTAACTGGGATGTTACATCCTACCCCCTTTTGGGAATTGCATCCTCACAATTTTAAAAAAAAATGGGCTCAGAATCTTCATTCAATGCCGAAATCGGAGAAGTAGTCAATAAAACAATCAATATAAAATAAATAATGAGAAGTACAATGTTCACCCGAGAAAACAGATACTAGGATTAAATGTATGAAAACATGGATATGGAATATAAAACCAAGGGTCACGTTCTGATGGAGAGTGATAGAAAATATGTCTTGGAGATAGTTAACCACTAGAAAATCAGAAACTTGTGATGGCTTAAACAATATATAATTCCCCATTAAGAAAATCTAAAAGAAATTTTTTTTTTAAAAAATTAAAATTCATTGAGGAATTTATTTATGGGCTTTACTAAAACATAAGGAAACATATTTACTTGTCATGTAGACATTCATCTCTTACAATATTTCTTACACAAACCCATATTTTCTCCAAAAGGTCAGTATTTAGGATGACTTGTTCACATTAAGAGTTCTATAATAAACTTCTAGGGAATCACCTAACCCACCAAAGATAGACTATATATTTCCCATCTCATTAGAGATTCATCGAAACCAAAATCATTAGTATGAGATCAGATAATACCCAAATGGATAATCCTTTATAAAAAGAAAAGACACTCTTAATCTCTAAAATTTGTTAAAAATTACCCAAAGTTCAACAAAGACCATTCGATAAACAATTGTCCATAAAATTATTCAATTTAATCAAAACTATTATTGAAACCCAAATCTTTGAAGGATATAATCACATAGACTTCCAAGATAAATCAAAACATTTAACTCCAAATAACATCAGTTTCTCTTAAAGTCTCATATTGAAATGTAATTAACTTAATCACATATCCTCCATGAGAGGTTAATCATTTCCATAGATAACCCAAAATCAACTTATTCCTGATTCATAAGATCATCTAAATAAAAATAATTAGTCATACTAACCAGCGACTTCAAGTAGTCAAGTGGTAGGCGATAAATACAAGTTGAAATTTGGTTGTGGGTTTGATTATCACATCTTTGTCCGACGTGATGGGTTGTCACATGGTCGGCATTTTGCTCTTTTTCCAAAACTATATAATTCTTAAAACATTCCAAAAAAAAGAGATAAAATATTCAAAAATAACCATAAAAAAATTTAACTTCAAGTTTATCTCATGACTTTCATTTTCTATCATAACATATAACAACCCATAATTACTTCAATATTAAGGATCATATACACCCTAATGGTTACCTTAATAATTATTACCTGAACCTCCACAACGAGTTGTTTATCTCATACATGATGCATTAGAGTACTCACCAAGGTTCAAGTGGTTACTCATGACTTTTGATAGTTGTTTTAGGATAACCATAATATTTCTCATTGAATCGCCCATTTCATCCAGTCTCTTAATCATAGAACCACCGTAGTTTCCTTCAAACCCATTGTCACTTCAGTGCCTGCTAGATCAATCTATTTACTAAAACCAAAAAAATGTCAGCATGAGTATATCAACAAAATCATCATGTACTAATGAGGAAGATAAACACCCTGATATACTTATCCAAGTTGTCTCAAACTCATTCCAACCTTAAAAAATAACAATGACTCTATCTAATATACTATCCAATGTGGTTATACAAAACTTTTCACTTATTCTTAAACAACAATCTACCCTCTAAAGTTATCTAGACTGACATTTGATACCAACTATAAAGACCAGGTCTTAAAACACTAGATAATCTTGAATTAAATGAATAATTCACGTTGAGGAGATTTTCAGGTTTAGAGTTTTAGGGAATTAAGACATAACTATTACATCTCAAAAGATTACAAAGTAAACACTTATATTCAGTTTCCATTTTTTTCATAAAATAAAAACTCTTAAAAAACATGTCTACTTCCATGTCATAGATAGAATGTCTTTCCTTGATCCTATCCTTGACCTAATTCATCATTATGTCCTCTGGAAAAGATTTCAAATACTTGGGATGAGAATAAAAAGCTCAGTAAGGGATATAAAAATACATACAGAAAACATTAGTCCATGTATACATAAGAATAAATGAAATCATGATTTTCTCATAAAACATAAGAATTTTAGCATACCTCATGAAATAATAGAATTTATGAATAACTCATGGAAATCATAAGATATAATGGTAACTTGATGCATTCATAACATTCTTGGAATACCCATCACATTATATTCCATAAATATCGTCGGAGAAACCTTATTGTTTAACACATTTGCATTACCCAATGCATTAGTGAGATATATTTGGCTCACCCGCCCTTAGTTTATCATGGATCCACCCATCTTCAAAAACAATTCCCAAGAACCATAACATAAACGTATCATATAAAACATGTATAAAGTAAACACAAAATTTCCACATTTCAATCACAAGATATCAATACAATAAATTGATATAATCAAAACATTATCAAAACCATTTTTAATACCAGAATAAAAGAAATGTAAAGCATATTATTTATATTCCATTTGAAAAATTTTATGGCTTGTAGAGGAATCCGAAACTCAAATAATGGTCACGACGGTGGAGAAGTCGTTGTCGCCGCATACGTAAAACAAAAACATTCCCTTTTTTCGTTTAGTAAAATGCTTCGTATAAAAATATTTCATTTGAATAAAAGCTAAAGTCAAAGTGTTTTGTACACTATATAAATTAATGTTGTGTATAAAACAAAATATTCCTCAATTAAAGGAGATTGATACGAAGTCCCTAACAAAGATGATATCTTTAGATTAAGGATAAATCAATTATTTAATTATGTGTGAAAAATATAAATACACATAATATAAGTGGATATTAAGTGTAAAAAAATCATAGGTCATTAAAACATATTCATATCATTATACAATCAATAAATAGAGTTTTAACCCAAATAATTGAAATTGTGTTAAGAAGTTCCATTACAAAAATTCGATAGCCTAACAGTGTCGCATTAAATTTCAGAAAAAGAGTTGATGAGAGAGAAAATGGAATCTCATCACTTGTACAAAAAATTTACATCAATAAGGATATATAAGAACATATCCCAACATATTAATATTTAAATTAAAATATATTACAAAAAGGAGTCTTTTAAAAAGATGAGGGTGAAAGGTTCCCTTATCAATTTGGATAACATCCAAAATATACACCTCATTAAATAAGGGTCATAAAATGAGGTTCTAAATACCCATAAATTAAATTATATTACACAAAGAATAAAATAATGGGAAGTAAATACACCACATAGAAGGAAATAGTGGAAAATGTAGCATGAATTTCATGGGAATAAATTTTAGATGAAAAACACCTTACCTTGATGTAATCAATTGAGTCATATGACCAAAAGATAATAACCACCAAATTAATTACAGAACACCATGAATATAAATAGAATCATGATAATATATATCAATTGTCAATATAAAATACACCACATTCCATAAATAAGTGGCAAACAATGGAAATATCACGGAATTATACGTGTGATAAGAAATCCCTTATGAAATTCCAGCAGCCTAACAGCGCCACTTAAAACATCCAAAAATGTATTGATGAGTCAAAATAGGGCCTCTAATCATATTAAAATAAAACTTAAAGTAAGAGTAATATAAAATAACATCCCTTAAAATAAGAAATAGGATCTTCAATGAAGTGAAATAAACGGAGTACTTAAAATGAAAGGGAGAGGTAGGATACCTTACCTCAAGTCTGACATGTCATGTTCGATTCTTTATATTACTGAATAATAAACATTTTTCAATTTATAATTTCTTAAGGACCTCGTTTAAATATTATTATTCAATTCATATCACATATTTTAATTTTATAATAATTAGTTACTTATGTGAGTTCATGTCATATTTTCTTGTCGATGTTTCGTACATGAGTCAATAATGAACTTGTTTGAACAGTATTTTCCATGTAGTTATAAGTAAATCATCTCCAGAATAGTATTAATGATTTTAAAATCATATATATCTAGTATATATTCATTTTATACTATTCTATATCATTTTGAGAAAGAAAGAAATGAAATGACCATTCATGGAGATGGTAGGCTGTACGAATGCTTGAACACTACTTTCATTTCTTTGTCATATTAATGGAATAAAAAATAAATGAGAGTTATATATATTATAATTCCAATATAATATATCTGTTATATAGTTATGATAATTTCATTAATTTCATTCATTATAAATTCCATGTATTGCATGAACGAGTCGCATAACTTAAGGGGGAGGTAGTCTACACTTCCTCATATGAAATTATCACATTTTCTCAAAATGAAAAAGAAAAGGTATGTTTTAAATATAAATTAAATAATCATATAGAAAACATAAATACCATTTATATCATATATAAAATATAGTGACATCATAATGGCCACCATGAGAGGTGATAAGAGATAATTAAATAATCATCGTTTTGTTATGCAGTAGTTCGTCGTCCACAGAAACAGTATGTTCTTCATCCACTAGATGGAGGTGTGTGTAAGTGAAAGTCGAATACATATTATAAAATCATACTAGTATATTGAATATACTGAGGTTTTTACAAATTAATGGAATAAAAATATTTTAAGGGGTTGGAGAAGTAAAATAAAACAAAAGAACATAAGAGAAGACAATACCTTTAAATCGGGTAACTCTCTTTGATTTGATCCCAAAGGATTCCTTGGAATGAATTTTTCCCAAAGTGAGACTTCTAGGAGTAATATAGGTATTTATTAGAGACAATATGAGCAGAGGTAGGAAGAGCCAAGGGCTTGAGAGGTGTGGGAAAGGGGGTAGAGTTGGGGGCCTTTTATAAGAGGGAGGAGGGGCACTCTTGGAATGTCATGAAATGTAACATTATTGTAAAATGATTTTCGGATTTTAAAGGACACAAAATTATATATTTCGAGGTTAAGGTGATATGGGTTAGAAATACACCCATACAATAGGTTTTGGACATGTTTATGTCTTATATTTTACCTTATCTTTTCATTTCATTTAAATCATTCATTAATGAGGTAATCACTGCATCATCACAGTGTCATAAATAAATATATTTTTTTAATGTCCAAATGTTATATAATAATTACCATAATGTAGGAAATATTTTTATATTTCTAATGATTATTTATTTTCAAATATATCATTAATGAAAACATAATTAAAGTTGTTTTACTTAGGATATACAAACCATTGTTAAATCTCCTTTCTTTAAAAAAATGAGATAAAAAGTCACTATCACACTAATGTGATTCAATGGGGCCCCAAAGTTGGGACAAGGCATCCCATTGTCGCTCATGACACCAGAAAGAGCATTAGGACACATCTTGGGGTCATTTTATATTTTTATGATATTATTTTTTTACCCTTAACTACCCAATTACTAATTAAACACGATAATTATAGATAATTACCATCGTTACTAATCATAATGTCCAAAAACAAAATATTATTAAATACATAATTTGGAAATTTTGATTCAAAATGTGTAACCCGTTTTTCCAAATTCAAAACTAAGAAATTATAGAAATTAGATTAAATGTAAATCTCGTTTTCAAAAAAAAGACCAATTTTTAAGAAGTAAAATTTATCTAAAGATTGACTTGTTTTTACATCCAATTGAAAAGTGAAATTACATCCAACGAACAACATTGTATTAAGTGATAAAAATATAATTAAATTATACTATAAAAATAATTAAAATTACAATATAACTATATAAATAAATAGGATGAAAAGGTAGTTTTGAATTAAAAAGATGTATTTTCCACTATTTATTAAAAATGATCATTTGATAAAAAAATTCCAAAAATTCATCTTAAGATATATTTTATATTCCAAATTCAAAAATGATATTAATTTTACCAAATTAAAAACATAAAAGATTCATTAATTAATTTTATAATCAATTCCTACTATCAAAATAAAAAGCGTGTTTTTATGAAACAATATCTATTAAAAGATTTACACTTGTTTATGTCCAATTTCAAAGGGAAGTTAATTAAAATACCCACCATTTTATTAAATGGTAATAATATATTTTATATACACATTAAAACAAATTAAAAAATATAATATAAACATATCAATAAATAAGATTAAAATGAGGTTTTGAATTAAAATACAGCATTTTTCACTAAAAATGATCTTTATCAAAAAACAACAAAAATTTACACAAAGTAATTTTTGATTTCATGATTCCAAAGAAGGATTTAATGTTTTTAAATATAACATATAATAGTGACAAAAAAATATATTTAAAATTGGGTTTTCCATCAAAAGGCCATTAATCGGACTATTAAAGAATATTAGAATATTTATTCGTAAAATTGGATTCATTTGTATTTTAAGACTCTAACATTTATTAGATAAATGTTAAAAAATTTAACAAATATATATAATCACTTTTTATTTAGTTCTATTCATTCTCGACATTACATCGGCTAGGAGTTTACTACCATTTAAAATATTATTATTATTATTTTAGTGTGCAACGTAATATTTCAAAGAATCTCATTTTTGCATATTGGGAACGCCATTGAAAATAGCATCCCCTTTAAAGTAATATTAATATTTTATTCACAAATATTAATAAATATGAAAATTCAATATTCTTTATTTACCTGGGATGTTACAACATATGCTCGACCTAACTTGTCAATGATTATAGAATAATTCAATTTTTATAACCAAAATTCTGGATTGGTTTGTAAATTATAATTTATTTATGAAAGAATATTTATTTTATGATTATTATTCAATATATTATTAAATAATAACATCAGGGTTCAAATCAGTTTAACAATGTTAGTTTTTATCCAATGATCTGAATTTCATGTAAATTTCATACATTTACATAATTCATTAGGTAACGGAATAAAACATATTAATAATTTATTATTAATAATATAATTGAAATAATTTCCAAATAAATTAAATATTTATCATATTTTTATTTCCTTAGAAAATATAGAACATGTGTGATGATTCATAGATGTCGAAAGTGACACATTACTTTAATTACCTTATCATAAATATTTAAATAATTTATTTTATAAAAAATTATCCTCGTTGAGAATATTTTTTAAAATAATTATTGGATTATTTATATGAATATAATTGAATTCTAAATAAAATTTAATTTCTCCTCTCTCTTTCTAATAATGTATTAAAAAAATGTAATTTTTTATATATTTTATAAACAATGTATTGGTCTTCTATAAAAATGTAAAAATGAATGTTTTAATTTTACAAACACTAAATCATCCTTTTCCTGATAACTGTATATTTATATTATGTTTGGATTCTATTACAGTAATTAATTTTTTACTAAATGTTATGTGCTCCTATTTATTTTTCTAACCATTATCAAAAGATTTCTAAAATAGAACGGATACACAAATATCCATAAATGCTTTCAAATGGGTGAAATGATTATTTTTATGAGTATAGTGTTTAAATTTTAATGATTTTAGGTATTATTATTTTTGTTATGATTATTGGGAATTATATATGATTATGGATGGTTTCACTATAATACAAGGAAGGATGGTAAAATAAAAAAACTAGGAAATTTTTTTCTATTATAAACCATATATGTGTGTGTGATTTCCAAATAATTCATTGGTTAATAATTATTCAGGAAGTCATATTTTTTTTACACTTGTAAGAATGAATTTAATAGTTGTGTGAAATTTTTTTCCAGCATACCCACATTATTTATTCATGACTATAATATTTTTTATTTAAATATCGTGATCTCACGTTATCATATAATGAGATAATATTTTTGAGAAGTATTTTCTACTTAACAATGGTGAAAGAAATTTGAAAATTATTTTATGATAATATCTTGATATTAAAGAAATCATTTTGAGTCATTAATTTTCATTGATATTTATTAATAAATCATTAATGAAATTAATTTGGTAGAAATGATTATTTTTTTGTGAAAATGTTTTTCTATCCTAATGATTATTTTGGAATGGAAAATTTATATAATTATTCATTGAATAAAGAGTTTCGTTCGAGGATTTTATATCTAACTAACTATGATTTATGAGAAATAAAACATTATAAAACGTTTTTCAAATTAAATTAAAGCTTATAAGTGGAAATGATTAGGTAATAATGTGATGTTTAACAATATTACCTAAAAATAATATTTTTTATTTATTAAATGTTAGATCATGTATCTTTTTAACGAGGTTAAAATAATAAAGGTTTTGAAATTTTAAATTTTAATGATGAGTCAGTTTTAAATACATGCTTCAGGACGATGTTGGGAGAGTTGGGATATTTAAAACATGTTTATATCGGGCTTGGGTAAAGGGTCTAGGAGTTTCTTGAATGGTTGGATGGGTTTTGGGAGTGTCAACCCCAGTAGGGGTGTAATCACAAGTTTTTCATGGAAAGTTATACCATGATAGTCAACAATGAATTATTAATGGGAGTCCAGTAGCAGATGACCTTTATATGCATAGTCTATCAGAACTTGCTAGTCAAACTGTGCAGCTTGCCCAGTTTTATATTTTAGGTTAAATTATTTAATAAAATTCAGGATTATAAATTATTTTATTTAAATGATGATTAATTAAAGAGTTTATTTAATTAAATATTGTTAAAAATGATTAAATAAAGTGAAATTCGGTGTCTTAATTAATTAAATTAAATAAAATAGAATTTAATTAAATGAGTCAGAGATGTAGAATTGGGAATCAACTGAAATATATTTCGATTGAAATAATTTAATTAAATGACATTGAATGATAGAATTTATTTAATTAAATTGAGGTTGAGGGTATTTTATTATATTATTAGGAATTAGATATTTATTTTAGTTAAATTCAGTTGAAAAAAATAATTAAATAAAGAGAACTGATAGTTTTATTTAATTAAATTAGTGTTGATAGAATTTAATGATGTTGAGATAGAGGAGATGTTATTTATTTAAATTGTGATGATAACAATTAATTTATTTTTAATGATGATGATTTTGAGTTATTATTTAATTAAATTTAGTTGATATGAATCTAATTAAATGTTATGTAAAATGTTGAGTTTGGTCTTTATTTTATTTAATTACTGATTTAGATGAATTTAATTATTTGATTTAAAATGGAGGTTTTATTTTAATAAATTTTTTTCAGAGAATTTAATTGAATAACATGAATTGGAGTAATTATAATTAATTAAATTTGGTGGGAATGAATATAATTTAATTATTATTAATGAGGTGTCTAGTTTTTAATTAAATTATGTTAAAAGATTTTAATTAAATAAAAATGACAAAGAAAATTAATTTAATTTATTTCGATTGGAATGAAATGTAAATAAATGATGTGTTAAATGTGGAGTTGTGGTTTTATCTAGTAGAAATCATAGTTAAGTTTAATTTATTTATCAGATTTAAAATTGGGGTTTTATTTTATTAAATTATGTTTAGAGAATATAAATAAATAAAATGAATTGGAGAAATTAATTAATTAGATTTATATGTAATGAATTTACTTAAATGATAATTAACAAGGTGTCAGGTTAATTGTAAATTAAATTATGTTGAAATAATTTAATTAATGAATAATGAGTTGGAAAATTTATTTAATTATGTTTTGTTGGAAATGAATTTAATTGAACTATGTGTTAAATTTTGAGTTGGGGTTTTATCTAATTAAATTCATGGTTATGATGAATTTAATTATTTGAAAAAAATGGGTTTTTTATTTTACTAAATTATATTGAGAGAATTTAATTAAATAATGATGAATTAAATAATATATTTAATTAATTTCTTTGGAGAATAATTTAAATAAATTGTGTGTAATTGTGGAGTTTAGGTTTATTAATAATGTGTGATAATAATGGTTAATAATAATAATATGATGGTTATTATTATTATTATTATACTAATTCTTATAACAAAATATTGAATTTAGTTTATTTATAAAAAACAAGTGGGGGAGGCGCACAACATAGGTGAGGTACGACCCTTCCCCCACTTGGCTCTCCCTCATGTGGGGCACACCCCATTTCTCCTAGATCCCTCTTTGTGCTTTATTTTCTCTTAATCTATTCATGGAATTTTTCTATCTCTATGATGTAAGTCCTTCATCATCTGATTTGTTCTTTGAATCAGTTGTTTCAGCTCTCCGTCGCCCAGTCTCTGTAAGGACGATATCATAAACTTAGCGATTAATTTAGTTTCATCTTTTCTCAGGACTTTTAGTTGTACGGAAGACTTCTAAGGACCCATTGGTCCGTATTCTTATGACCACCACTGAAGGAACAATGTTGCGACTTGATATTGATCACTGTCATCATATTAAGGAATGATTAAATAAACATTATTTGGTTCTGTACTCTATATTTTTTTTCCTCATGGATATGTTGAGTGGTGGATAATTATTTGGGTGTGTTCTAGTCCTCATCGCACTAATTTGAGGTATCAAATGTTTTTTAGGCATTGTAATAAATTATAACTACGTGTATGCATTAATTTGGAGGATTGTATGCATGAGTGTGTTGCGGTTTGAGTTAGAAATCATTTTCTCAACCAATTTTTTGAGGTAGGGTCCTAAAAATTGTTTAATTAATAAAACTTAGTTGTTGTTTAATTATTTTTGTTTGGAAATTTGACTACAAATGATGAATTATTTTTTTATTGGTATAAAATAATTTACTAGATTACAAAATCGCGTCTTTATAAGAAAACTCCACCAACAGATGTGTGATGCCTTTAAGATTAAAACATATTTATTAGAATGATATTTTTATTTAGCTTACTGATATATGTTTTTCTATTGCTTCCCATACATGTTGACATACTTTGGCTAAGTGGTAATTACATGTATTGGACAGGATAAGATGGGAAAATTAATTATGAATTAATGAGTGGGATATATTGAGATAATTAATTTGGAATTAATTATGTTTTTTGAGAATTGTAATTGATATAATTAATCAAGGTATTAATTATGATATATTAAATTATCTAAGTATGTAAAATTAATTGCGAATTAATTTAGTGTTTTTCAAACTATTAATTGAGATATTTAATCGGGTTACTAATTATGAGATAAAATTGGCTAAATTTGGATAATTCCATATGAATTAATTAGGTTCTTTGAGAATTGTTATTGAGATAATTAATTAGGGGATTATTTTTTAGATATTAAATTGGCTAAGTTGAGATAATTAATTTTGAATAAATTTTGTGTTATGATATTTTTAATTAAGACAATTAATTGGGGGTTAATTATAAGATATTAAATTGGATAAGTTGAGATAAAAAATTATGAATTAGTTATGTGTTTTAATAATTTTAATTGAGATAATTAATTGAGGGATTAGTTTTGGGATATTAGATTGGCTATGTTGTGATAATTAATTTGTTAATTAATTATAATCTCTAAGAATTGTAATTGAAATAATTAACCAGGTGATTAATTAATAGATATATAATATGGCTATGTTGAGATAATTAAATTTAAATTAATTATGTTCCTGTGATATTATGATCTAGAAATTTAATTGTGGAATTGATATGGATTTTTGATATTTATAATGAAATAACTAAAAGGAGGATAAATTATGAGAAATTAAATTGGCTATGTTGAGATAATTAATTGTAAATTAATTATGTTCTCTAAAATTGAAATTGGGATAATTAATTGAGAGATTTTTTATGAGATATAAAATTTGGCTAAGTTTATATAATTAATTGTGAATTAATTATATGTCATTTATATAATGATCTCTATATTAAATATGGAATTAAATTGGATATTTGAGATTTATAATGAGATAATAAATTTCAGAAAATTAGTTAGGAGATATGAATTATGTTGTTTAATAAATAATTGATGAAATATTTAGTGGGATTTATGTACCTAGTTAACCGTTGAGTTAACTAATGGATATGAGTATGGCCAATTTGATGAATCAGAGGCCCTTGCCTCATGTTTTTGAGTTTGATTAGAATCCCTTGTCAATGTTTTAATTGAAATACTTAATTGGGTTTTTAAGTATAAATATGAATATTCTAGATTATATGTATTTTAAATGGGATAATTAAATAGATTAGAGGTTAAATTCTTCATGAATTATATGTTGTGAAATGTTATTCCTTCTATAGGTAGGGGTTCTAAGGGATCGTGAGATCCCTTAGGAGAATGAATATGTCAGTTTTTGTGTTGATCCTAGAGAGACTATGAGAGCTCATGGAGTTGATCCAGGGATAGACCATTTGTGCTACTCTAGATGATGTATTTTTTTGTGTTACGTCTCGATCCATCCAACATCATTTTCCAAAGGACCATGGGAGCCTGTGGTAAGAATAATATGTGATCTTCTATGTTTATTTCCATGAGGCCATAAGAGCTCTCTGAGTTTTGACCAGGGGAAGATCGTGAGCGCTTCCCTTGGTAGTGAATGAATGTGAAATATGTCTTGGTCTAGACAAAAATAGAATCCATGGTATATGTCTATTTGGTGTTGGTATGTTCTTGGTTCATATATGAGGATGATAATTATATCTATATAGACACAAACACACCCACACTGTTAGATTACATATTTATATATTCATAATATACATTATCATATAAAACAATTGTGGGATAAATCAGGCATCGTCGTCAGGTGTCCCTAAACAAATCGGATGGGTTGTTTGTTATTTATTCAATTCTGTTATTATTTAGATAAAGTTTCACACTGTTTAATTTTAATGCAATTTCTATATTGATCTATACATCGGTAGTCACAGAAAAATGAGATTTATGTCTCACATCATATTCAGACCGACATTGCATTGGGGTACCAATGTTGACTCTACATGATTAAAGGACCTTGGACAATGGTTGTTGTTGTTTTCTTGTACCTGGGAGTTAGGAGCGAAGGATTGAGCAATATCTCAGGATGCTCGTGGAAATCACCCATAGAGATTTTTGTATTTTCATTATTTATTTTATGATAGTTATAAATATTTTTACTATTTCCCGATATATATCACCATGACATGCATGCATTTTATAAATTGGCATTAACAATTTTTGAATATATAGTTGACTATTGCTTACATATACTTTTGTTGTTATCTAAGATTCTATTTATTTACACTATGCATTCCAAATATGTGGTTATTGTCTCCCCACAGACTATACAAACACAGTTGCTACTAATCATCAACCACTAACTTACTAGGAGACGTGCTTGAGGTCATGTGGTGACCGATCCGACTACCAGTTCAAGGGTGATACGGGTTGGAAAGATAAAAAGTTGTTTCAGAGAGTTTGGTTTTCTCTCTTTTTTCATTTGTCTTTTTTTGGGTTGGAAGATACGATACGAGGAAAGTGTCGGTGGTCAGTTAATAGTCGAGCTTGGGACTGATCACCCCATGTACGGGAAATCATATCAATGAGGTGTTAGGGGTTTTATAAGTATATTGTATTGAAGGAATTAAATTAAATACTAATGATTTAGAAAATTAATTTAAATAATTTTTTTGGAAAGGAAATTAACTAAATGATGTTTTAAATGTAGATTTGGGGTTTTCTGTAATCATATTCATGGTTTATATGAATATAATTATTTGATGAAAAATGATGGTTTTATTTTATTAAAATGTTTTTAGAAAATTTTGTTAAATTGCATGAATTAGATAAGTTATTTGATTAAATTCAGTTTTAATGAATATAACTAAATAACGATTAATGAGGTGTTGGGTGTTTTTAATTTATTTATGTTGAAAACATTTAATTAAATAAAAATTATATAGAATATTTATTTAATTGTATTTGGTTGGAATGGAATTTAATTAAATTATGTGTTAAATATGTAGTTGGGGTTTTACCTAATTAAATTCATGGTTAATATTTATTTAATTATTTGATGAAAATGGTTGTTTTATTAAATTAAATTATGTTTAGATAACTTAATTAAATAATGATGAGTCGGGTAATTTATTTAATTAAATTTTTTGGAGAAGAATTTAATTAAATTATGTGTAATTGGGGAGATGGTGTTTATTAAGATGTTTGATATTAATGGTTAATTATAACAAGATGATTGTTCATATTTTTATTATTATAATAATTCTTATAATTAAATAAATAATTTAATTTATTTATAAAAAACTAGAGGGGGAGGTGTAGAACCTAGGTGAGGTGCAACCCCTCCCCTTATCAGCTCTTCCATGAGTGGTGCACCACCAATTTGTCTCATCTGCCTCTCCACACGTCTTTTTCTCCTAGTCTTTTAATGTATTTTTTCCATCTCGGCGAGGTAAGTCCGTCTCCACATGTTTCATTCTTTACATTAGTTATTTTAGTTATCTGTCAGCCAGTCTCCCTTAGGCTGAAACCCTAATCTAAGGGATTAATTATGTTTTTACAATTCTACTGACTTTAAGCAGTCCAGAAGATTTGTAGGGATCCATTCTCTGTATTCTGAAGACTGCCTGTAACGCCCTGACCCTAGTTACCCAGAGTCGGTTCATTATTATGTATCATTGGAATGATCACAAAAGATCAAGTCTCAAAAGAAAGAATTGTTTAGTACCATTAGAATCACTTGATATATTCATAAAAGTTACACTACATCATAAAGTGAAAAACTATAATAATATAGTCTCCATGGTCCACACTCATATCCCCTCCAGCATATCCTTCATGTTAGTCATAAAATATTTCTTCACAAACTTGGAAAAATAAAATATAGAATGGGGTGAGTTTAGATGCTCAATAAGGATAACAATATAGCGGAAACATTCATAAATAGGCATAAACATTTAAGACAATGTGTAACTAAAACAAAAGTCTTTTAAACTTGAACTTCAGCATAATATAGAAAAAATAAAATGAAATAATTCCATTTACTTGTTCACATTGATATTCTAATAGTCGAATAATCACATGCAATATCAATTAGCACTTTCATAATGATGGAATGCATAATGCTAGACTATCATAACCACATAGACAAGGCATTGTTCCAAGACTAAAAATAAGTATTTGTCAAGGCCTTGTGTCAAGACACTAGTTTGTCTCATGAGACCGACCGATGCATCTGAGAGATATAGCGGGATCCACTCATCACTTACTAAGTTAAATTCATTACTCATATGAATAGGTTTTAACATAACATAAACATTAGTATTAAAACAGACATACGAAATGTCAATACCTTCTCTATAAACCATGAATGGTATAAAAATAAAAAATCCACATTAAAACATATCAACAAACCTAAAATACAATATTGATGTTTTTTATCACAATAAATCAACATCAAATAAACTTAAAATCCATCAAATGATGTTGACATATATGAAATAAAAACTATTTGAGAAAAATATCTTTTTTTAAATCATTTAAATGTCACATAATTGTGAATGAAAACATTTAATATGAAAATATTCTTTTAATCTTGTAAGGGAAGCTTTGACAATTTCATACTGGTGGAAAATATCTGCACTCGCAGTTAAAGTTAAAATAGACATTCTTACCTTAATTTTGTCGAAAAGGATAAAAATGACCTTGTTTGGAAAACAACAGAAAGATTCCTTTAAAAACATTTTATAAGAAGTCTAACAATGGTATAAATGAAATTAACCCATTCTTTAGTAAATAGTAAAAAAGTTTTGAAATAAATTTTTAAGAAACATGAATGTGGATGATAATGAAGTCCCCGTAGATAATCAAGTATAAACAACCTCGAATAATGAAGAGATTGTGAAATAAAATCATACCTTGTACTTTTCCTTGATAGAGTGTAGGTTAGCCTTATGTATAATATTTAAATAATATTTATTAAAATATAAAATAATCATATACATAAATATGATATCATATATGATCTTTTAATATTTAATTGTCAATAATATTTTAGTAATATCGTCGTTTCAGGTGTTAACTGATTCGTTTTCCTTTATATGCATCGTTACGGAAGTCTTGTTTGTTATGGATAGGTTGTATCTTATTCATATCCATAATGATATAAAGTCCTTAGAAATTAATTTTAATCATCAAATAGGAATTATTATTGAATGGATATGATGGGTAAATGAACCTCATCGCATTCATGGAGATGGTAATCCGTACGTACGCACGAACGCTACTTCCATTTTATTTTTCATTTTAAAATGAATAAAAACCAAATTATACATAAGTATATTATTATTCCAGTATAATATAATATCTTATATGTGTTACATAAGTTCCTTAACACCATCCTTTATATGTTCCATGTTTGGCATGATCGAGTCATATCATTTTGAGGGGGCTGTAGTCCGCCTTTCCTCAAATGAAATTATTGTATATATATACAACATGAAACAAATTATGGTATTAAATAAAATGGAATTAAAGAAGTTTATATATATAATAAATATCATTAATATCATATTTAATTATAGTTCCATCATTATGTCCATCATGATAGGTGGTAGGAGATAATTGAACAATCATCGTTTTTTGGGGCGTTTGGTTTCCATCCACAGAAACATTATGTAATTCACCCATTACATGGAGGTGTGTATAAGTGTAGTTAGAATACATATAATAAATAAATTCTTTAATATTTAGGATACTGTTGTTGTCCCAAAGGTAATTAATAAAAAGATTTTATGGGTTGGAGAGGTAAAATAAAAGAAAAGAAGCTACGAGAAATCGTTACATTAAATTTGGGTAACTCCCTTTGGTTTGAACCAAAAATGACGCTTGAAGTGCTTTTCTAATAAGTTAAGGCTTCTAAGAGGAGGATAGATATGTAGGGATCTTAATTGGGCAGAGGTTATACGATCCAAAAGGATTCAGAGGTGTGAGTAATTGGTTATATGTGGTGTCCTTTTATAAGGTAGAGGAGGGGCTCTTTAGGAAAAACTTAAAGTATTATTTTATAATAAATTTATATTCGGTTTATTGTGGCTCCAAAATAGATTATTTAAATTATAAGGGGGGGGGAGGGGTCTCAAACACCTCAACCAATAGTTTTTATAAAATTTTGGGTCACTATTTTACCATTATCTGTATGATTTAACTCTTAGTTACATAGTTTGACTTTTACCATGTATCTTTGTATTTATATATTATATGGTTAATAAACATACTATAAAATTCCATTATAACCCCAAGTGGTTCATTAATTAAATAAACATCATAATATAAGTCTTTTTGTCGAACCTTAGATTTTTAGGAATATTATATCAATTAATAACATAATTGTGTTTTAAAAACTCTTTTTTGACAATTTTGACACTATTTAATAATTGATTTTTATTAAAGTCATAATAAAATTATTAATTAGAAAAAAATTCATTTAATAAATCCTAACATGTAATATTAACCAATAAAATTGTTGAAATTTAATAAAAGTCTCAAATTTTATTTATATGGGTATTTATAATATCAATTATTTTAATATTTCACTAATAATGTAATAACTGCATCATCATTGTGTCATAAATAAATTAAATTATTTATTGTCTAAAAATTAAATATAAAATACAATTTTATAGGAAATATTTTTATCTTTCTAATGAATATTTATAATAGAATTTATCTTATGTATAACCCAATATTAAAAATGTTTTAGTTACTAAACATTGATTTTTACTCTTTTAACATTTCTTTGAATTAAATAATAATAAATGTCCTAATCTAATCCATGTGAACCAAAGTGGTTCATATTTTATTACTGAAGTTGTTTTTGGTCGAATTATACTTATCATATAGAATTAGGACATGTGTTAGGGTAATTATAATTTCATTTTTACCCTTAATTATCCTATTTACTTTTTACCATGGTAAATAAAAGTAAAAAAGTTAATATTCATCAAAAATTATTTTTATCTTATTGAACCAAATATTAGTCCTTGATATTAACAGTTTTATTCATATTATCAAAATTCCACTCATAGAAGAGGTAAAATTATGTTTTATGTGAATTCCCAAATTCTTCTAAGAGGTGGGTAAAAGACGGTGAAAAGTTTAATAAAATTTTTATATATCTAAAATTATTATAAAAAATTCAAATTAATTACATTGATCTTATATAGGTGTTATTTATCTATTTTGACATAAAATAAATTTAAATAAAATAAATAATTATTTAAATAAAAATTCAATTTTAGACTATAACTCAATTTTTTTTTACTATTCATCAAAAATTAAAAGTTTTCAAAAACATACCAAAAATTTACCCAAAGCTGATTTTGATATTCCGAATTCAATAATGAAGTATATTTTACCAAATTAAAAAATAGAAGTTTCACTTATTAATATAAAATTAATTCTCGTTGTCAAAACCAAAAGGCGTATTTTTAAGAAATAATAACTACAAAATGTTTGACACTTATTTATGTCCAATTTCAAAATGAAATTATTTACAAAGACCATCATTGGATTAAATGGTAAAAATATAATCTATTTATACATACAAACCATTAAAATTTATAATTTGACAAAATAAATTATTTTGATTTAAAAAGCTGTTTTCAGTTAATGTATAGTATTTTTTACTATTCACTCAAATATAAAAGTTATCAGAAGAACACCAAAACATAGTTGAAACTAAGTTCATATGTCCTGATTATAAAGATTAATTTTATTTTATCGAATTGTTTATATAAAAATTTCAAATAACGGATTTAAAAAGGCTTCTCCATTAAAAGGTGGTAAAATTTAATTTTTTTAAAAATACTTCTTTTATCTGAAAAAATGTATTTGTACTTACATTATATCTAAGAAACTAATAATATGGATTCTAAAATTATAAGGATTATATAAAGTTCAAAATTCAGTTCATACTATTCAAAACAGATTTTTAACGGCTTGTTTGGTAAGTCATGGTGCGCTAGAACTCGGTGTTGCGTGTAGTGAAAGTTATTAAATTACTTTGAAGAAATAATGTACTATGAAATATTAGGGTGTTACATTCTTACCTCCTTCAATAAATTGTGTCCCCAAAATTTGAAATTATTTTTTGAAAATAAAAGGTTGAAAATAAAAAATACCTTTCGGAAAACCCACATCAGAAGTTTGGTTAATAAAATTTAGTATTAATAAGAGGAAAATGGGAATGAAAGGGTCACCAACAATTTTTTATCTCGATTAAGTGAAAATTAGTGGAAATTTAAGACATATAATTGGAGGAAAAATGTAAATATTTATAGGTAGTGATTGAGGTCATCAATCAAAAACAAGTGTAAAATTGAGGGCCTTAAATTCATCAATCTACAATTATTTAGAATACTATCTGTTAAACAAAACATATGGTATTAGGATAACACATTTTTTATTTTAAGATCCCTTCAATAAAGAATATGAATTAATTTCATCATTGAATAAGAGAAGAGGAAATATATATACTTGACAAGTAGAGTACCATCCTTTAACTAATTTCTACCACAAACTCATCTTTCACTCTAAAAGATAATAGAACTTAAAAATAATATTCTATTTATCATATTCGTATAGGGTTCAAAAATGAATTTATAATTCATCTACCAGAATTTTTTGAAAAAACACTAAATTACTCAATCCAGGACATCATGTGGGCCAGTGGTAGGTGATACACCATTTTCGCCCTTCAGTTGCGGGTTCAAGTTCTATGGCCTTTCCGGATGTGTGGGTTGCCTCCTGACCTCTGGGTTATCCTTTTATGGAAATCCAAAAATAATCTCAAACTTGAATTATCCAAAATAATTCTGTCTAAACTCACATTCCAAAATTTATAAGGAAGGTAAACACAATGAAGATCCTTTTTTCCGTGTAATAACATGTATACACCTTCATCATGTATTCTTTTAAAACACTCCAACATCCTGAATTACCGTTAAATATTATAGATTACATTCATGATCCCTTATTCCTTATAGAATACTGGATATACTCCTTCTATCCAAAAATTTTGTAAACTCCAACAATGATGGAATATACAAATCATTAATCTGTTTCATGGTAATCAAGAATATCCATTACAATTTATCCAAATCATTCATATATTATTCCAAAATCACAACCTTGGTATCAGATCCATATTATGGTTTATCTTTCTCTCAAACATATACTTTCAAAAACTTTAACCTGCTATTGAGTCACTTTTCTTGGTTCCACGCAATCTCAAGTCCTTAATGAAATTATACTATAGTATAATCCTTCTATAATCCATATTTATTATAACCAGTACATTGTTTATACAACACTCAAATGGAATAATTCTCTAATAACAACATAAGAAGTCTAATCATTCCTCTTCATATGTGGTAGTATCATAACTTGATTATTATCGAATAGAATCGTTCGAAGAATAAAATGATGATTTGGACATCGGTTCGCGTAGTGTCCCAACTCCTTGCAGATGTAGCATTGTTCATTTGAAACCATTTTCTTACCCTTGCAGTCACGTACTTGGTGTCTTTTTTCTCCACACTTATAACAAAATCCCATTCCCTTATGGAATTTTCTAGGGTGTTTCTTCCCATAGTTATCACATATAGGAAAATTCTTCTCTTCCCTCCCCCCTTTATCCATCTTTCTCCCTTCCAACTTTTTCATCTCTTTCTTCCCCTCAAATCCATAGGACTCTTAGAATTCATTACTTATCTTATTAGAAATTGATACTATTTCTTCATATGTTGAGAATAAATGGGAGACTATTTCCCTTCTAAATGTTGTCTTAATACTGTGAAACATATGGTCATTATTACTCTTTAGATCACAAGTATTGCTGGAGTTCAAATTCCTTCTATTGGGCGCCATTTCTATACAATAGCATAAACTAGGTCTGTTTATGAATTGTAATGAGTAATTCAAAACTTGTAAATTACCTAATGTAAATTGAATGGTTTATGGATATAATCCATAGTCATAAGGATTTTTTCATTGAGAAATTGTATACTCATAGAAACTTAATAATGATTTGTGATGAAAATGAGAATTAACCTATGCATATCCCCTGGGACTGTCGTAACCAAGAGTGCAGCAAGTCCCGTTTTTGTGCACTAGTTCCCATTTGAGTCTAGCTAAAAGCGGTGTTTTCGAGTATTAATCCTAGGTACATATGTGCCAGAGAGACATCTACCTGCTCGTATCCAGACAAGGATATATATCTTAGAAAACTCACAAAATCTCTACAATACCAAAATTCTAGGAAATTCTTCTATACTAATCCTCAAAGTCTATCTTAGGGTGATGTGCTCTAATCCGAGTTTATCAAAATATATCTTCCAAGGTTTTTAGTAAACTTTATCTCATATCAACTGTAACGCCCCGACCCTAGTTACCCAGAGTTGGTGCATTATTACGTAACATTGTCATGATCACAAAGGATCAAGTCTCAAAAGACCGATTAGTATAGTATCCTTAGAATCACTAGATACATTCATAAATGTTATATTACATCATAAAGTGAAAACTATAATAATATAGTATTCATGGTCCACACTCATATCCCCTTCATACTATCCCTGCAAGTCAGTCATAAAATAATTCTTCACATCTTGGAAAAAATAATACATAGAAAGGGGTGAGTTCAGATGCTCAGTAAGGATAACAATATAGTTGAAACATTCATAAATAATAATAATCATTTAAGGAAATGTAAAACTAAAAAAAATCTTTTTAAACAAGATCTTCAGCATAATATGGAAAAAATGAAATGAAATAATGCCATTTACTTGTTCACATGGATATTCTACTGCTCGAATAATCACATGCAATATAAATAACCACATTCATAATGATGGAATGAATAATGTCAGACTATAATAACCACATATTCAAGTCCTTGTGCCAAGACTACAAATAATTTTTTGTCAAGGTCTTATGAGAAGACACTAGTTTGTCTCATGAGACCTTATGATGCATCGAGGAGCTATAGCGGGCACCACCCATCACTTACTAAGTCTAATTCATTCCTAATATGAATAGGTTTAAACATAACATGAATAGTCGTATTATTAATAGAATACGAAATGTCAATAATTTCTCAATAAACGATTAATGGTATAAAAATAACAAATACACATTAAAACATATCACCAAAACTAAAATACAATATGGAATTTTTGTATCATAATAAATTATCATCAAATAAACTTAAAATCCATCAAAGGATGTTGACATAGATGAAATAAAAACTATTTGAGAGAAATATATATTTTTTGAAATAATTTAAACATCACATAATTGTAAAAGAAAACATTTACTATGAAAATATTCTTATAATATTGTAAGGTAAGATTCACCGATTTTATAACGGTGGAAAATAGCTGCAACCGCTGTTAATGTTAAAAAAGACTTTTTTACCTTATTTTTGTCAAAAAGGTTAAAAAGGACCTTGTTTGAGAAACGACGGAAAGATTCCTATCAAAAAATTTTATAAAAATTATAACAAGGTTACAAATGAATTTAACCCATAATCTAGTAAATAGTAAAAATGATTTTAAATACAATTTTATGAAACATGGATGTGGATGATAAAGAAGTCCCAGTAGATAATCACGTATAAACAACCTTGGATAATGAAGAGATTGTAAAATAAACCCTTAACTTGTACTTTTCCTTGATAGAGTGTAGTTTAACCTCATGTCTAATAGTTAAATCATTGTTACTAAATTATAAAAGACTTATATACATAAATAGGATATCATATATGATCTTTTAATATTGCTTTGTTAATAATATTTTAGTATTATCGTCGTTTCAGGTGTTAATTGATTCGTTTTACATTATATGCTTCATTATGTATGTCGTTTTTATAATGGATAGGTTGTATCTTATTCATATCCAGAATTATATCAATTCCTTGAAAATTACTTTTAATCATAAAATGAGAATCATATTTTAATGGATATGATGGGGAAATGAGTCTCACCGCGTTCGTGGAGACGTTAATCCTTACGTTCGCACGAACGCTACTTCCATTTCATTTTTCATTTTAAAAGGAATCAAAAAAAATGATAAATAGTTATATTATTATTCCAGAATAATATAATATCTTTTATGTGTTACTTACATTCATTAAAAACATCCTTTATACATTCCATGTATGGTATGAACGAGTCATACCACTTAGAGGGGGCAGTAGTCCGCACTTCCTCAAATGAAATTATTGTATATATATACCACATGAAAAGAATGACACTATTCAATAAAATGGAAATAAAAAAGCTTATATAAAAAATAAATATCATAAATATCATATTTAATTATAGGTCCATCGTAATGGCCAATATGAGAGGTTGTAGAAGATAATTGAACATTCATCATTTCGTGAGGCTTTTGGTTTCCATCGACCGAAACATTATGTTCTTCACCCTTTAGATGGAGGTGTGTGTAAGTGTAGTTGGAATAATTCTCATAAAAATTTCCAAGAATATTTAGGATACTGGCATTGTTAAAAAAAAATAATAAGAAGAGTTTATAGGTTGGAGAAGTAAAATAAAAGAAAAGAATCTAAGAGAAAACCTTACCTTTAGTTTGGGTAACTCTCTTTGGATTGAACCAAAATAGACTCTTGAAGTGATTTATACCTATATTAAAGCTTCTTGGAGGAGGATAGGGATTTATGGGGCTTAATTCGGCATAGTATGGACTATACAAAAGGCTTTATAGGTGTGAGGAATTGGTTATAAATGTTGCCCTTTTAAAAGGGGGAGGAGGGGCTCTTTATAAAAAACTTAATGTATTATTTTATAATAAATTCATTTTCAGTTTATAATCACTCTAAACTAGATTATTTATATTATATGGTGTTTATGGGTCAAAAAACACTCAACCAATAGGTTTTAGAAAAGTTTGGGTCACTAGATTACCCTTATCGTTTAGATTTAACTCTTAGTAAATATTTTTACATTTACCATTTCTCATTGTATTTTTATATTATATGGTCAATAAAAATACTATAAACTGCCAAGAGAACCCAATGTGGTTAATTAATGACATAACTATCATCATATATTCCCTTTGGCTGAATTTGAGATTTTTATGAATATTATATCAATTAATAATATAATATTTGTTTTTAAAACATCTTTATGTAAATGATGACACTATTTAATAATTTATTTTTTGTTAAAGTATTAATGACTATAGTAAATAAAAAAATTATTTAAAAAATCCAATCATGTCATATTAACCAATAAATTTCTTTTAATTCCTTAAAATCCTCAAATTATATTTATTTTGGTATTTATAATATCAATTATTTTCATATTTCACTAATAAGTTAAAAACTGCATCATCATTATGTCAAAAATAAATTAAATTATATAAGGTCTAAAAATAATAAATAAAATAAAATTATGTATTAAATCTTTTTATATTTATATTTATTATTTATAATATAATTTATCTTATGTATAACCCTATATGAAAAGTTTTTTGTTACTAAACTTTTATTTTAACTCTTTTAACTCTTCTTCAAACTAAATAATAATAAATGTCCTAATCTAAACCAAGTGGACCAAATAGGTTCATATTTTATTACTAAGGTTTTGTTTTGTCGATTTATCCTTATCCAATAGAATCATAACATGTTTTATGGTAATAATAATATCATTTTAATCCTTAATTACCCTATTTACTTTTTACCGTGGTAAATAAAATTAAAAAGCTACTATTTACCAAAAAATATTTTTATATTATTGGACCAAATTTTACTCCTTGATATTAACCATTTATCTCAGAGTTTCAAAATTATACTCACAGAAGTGGTAAAATTATGTTTTATGTGAATTTTCAAATTCTCCTAGGAGGTGGGTAAAAGACGGTGAAAGGTTCAATGTAATTTTTATATATCTAAAATTATTATAAACTGAATCCAATGAATTACATTGAAATTATATAGGTATTATGTATCTATTTTGACATAAAATAAATTTATATAAAATAAATAATTAATTAAATAAAAATTGTGTTTTAAACTATAACTAAGTGTTTTTCACTGTTCATCAAAAATTAAAAGTTTTTAGAAAAATACCAAACATTTACCCTAAGATAATTTTGAGATTCCGAATTCCATAATTAAATCTATTTTAGAATATTTGAAACATATAATTTTCATTTATTAATTTAAAATTAATATCTGGGTGTCAAAACCAAAAGGCGTAATTTTAAGAAATAATAACTACCAAAAGTTTGACACTTGTTTATGTCCAATTTCAATGTAAAATTACTTACAAAGACCATAATTGGATTAAATGGTAAAAATACAATCTATTTATACTTCAAACCATTAAAATTTATAAGTTACCAATATACATTATTTTGATTTAAAAACTTGTTTTCTATTAAAATATAATATTTTTTACTATTCACCCAAATATGAAATTTATCAGAAAAACACCAAATCATTATTGAAACTAAGTTTTTATGTCTCAAATCTAAATAAAAAGTTTATTTTGTCAAATTGAATATATAAAAGTTTCAAATATTGGATTAAAGAAGGCTTCACCATTAAAAGGCGGTAAAATTGCATTTTTTTAAAAATACTACTTTTATCTGAAAAAATTTATTTGTTATTACATTATGTCTAAGAAACTCATAATATGGATTATAAAATTATAAGTATTATATTATGCTCAAAATTCAATTAATACTATTCATAAATGATATTGAATGACTAGTTTGGTAAGTCATGGTGCGCTAGAACTCGGTGTTGCGTGTAGTGAATGTTGTTGAATTACTTTGAAGAAATTACGTACTATGAAATCTTGGGGTGTTAAAATGCTATTGAAGGAGAAGTGTTATGGCTTGATTTGGTTCATCGTCATCATATTCATGGAATATTAAATAACCGTTAGTCGGTTTTTCACTCCTTATTTTGGGTCTTCATGGTTTGGTTGTGTTTTAGATAATTATTTAGGTGTGTATTGGTCCTCACCACTCTAATTGTGGGTGTTAGTTTTTGTTGTTAGGTGTTGCGATCAATTCCACGTACATTCACACAATAATGTGGAGGTTTGGATGTTCAAATTGGTTATGGTTTGAGTAAAAATGCATTGTCTTGGCCAATTTTGTAAGGTAGGGTCCTCAAAATTTATTAATTAAAAAACACAGTAGTTAATTAATTAATATAGTTGGGAAATTTGACTGAAATTGCTGAATGAATTTTTTATTGGTTTATAATATTTTATTAGATTTCAAAATCACATTTTTGTAATAATTCCCCTCAAATAGAGGTACACTCCCTTCAAGATAATAAAATTAATTATTAGAATTATATGTTCGTAGATCTTGTTGATTTGTGTTTTTCTATTAATTCCCCTATATATTAATGCACATGGGTTATGTGGTAATTACGAGTATTGGGACAGAAAATTTTAGATAATTAATTATGAATTAATGGGTGAAATATATTGATATAATTAATTTTGAATTAATAATGTTTTTTTGAGAATTGTAATTGAGATAATTAATTAGGGTATTAGTTATGAGATATTAAATAGGCTATGTTTTGAAAATTAATTGAGAATTAATTTTTTGTTTGGAGATTTTTAACTGAGATAATTAATAAGGGGAATAATTATGAGATATAAAATTGGATAAGTTGAGATAATTTATTTTGAATTAATTAGCTACATTAAGAATTGTAATTGATAAAATTAATAGGGGTATTAATTATGAGATATTAAAGTGGCTAAGTTGAGATAATTTAGTGTAAATTAATTTTATATTTTTAGATTTCTAATTGAGATTATTAATCAGGGGACTAATTATGAGATATAAAATTGGATTAGTTGAGATAAATAATTTTAAAATAAATATGTGTTTTGAGAATTGTAACTGAGATAATAAATTGGGGGATTAATTTTGAGATATTAGAATGGTTATGTTGATATAATCAACTGTGAACTAATTATGACCTCTAAGAACATTAATTGATATAATTAATAGAGGGATTAATTATGAGATATATAATTTAGCTCTGTTTGGAAAAAAAATTTAAATTAACTATGTTCCTATGATATTATGATATAGATATTTAATTGTGGAATTGATTAAGAGAGTCTAGATTTTTAAAGAGATAATTATTCAGAGGATTGATTATGTGATATTAAATTTGCTAGGTTGAGATAAATAATTGTGAATTAATTATGTTCTCTGAGAATTTTAATTGAGATAATTAATTGGGGTATTAATTATGAGATATAAAATTTGGTTATGTTGAGATAATAAATTGTGAATAAATTGTGTTTTTTATATCATTATGTAGATATTTAATTATGGAATGTAATTGGAGTGTTGAGATTTATAATGAGATAATTAATTCTATAAAATTGATCATGAGATATGAATTATGTTGTTTATTAATAAATTGTGGAATTAATTAATGGGATTTTTGTATCTAGTTAATTGTTGAGTTATGTAATGTATTTGAGTAAGGCCAATAAGGTGAATAAGAGGACCTTTCCTTGTGTTTTTGAGTTTAATTTGAATCCCATGTTACTATTTTAATAGAAATATTTAAGATGGGTTTCGTTATGTATAAATTGGAATATTCTTGCATATATAGAATTAAAATGGGTTAATGAAAGGCATGAGAGGTTAACTGCTTTCTAAATTATATGTGGTGAATGGTTACACCTTCTATAGGTAGGGAAACCACAGAACTGTGAGAGACCATTGGGACAAATAATATGTATGTTTTTGTGTAAATCATCTAGAGACTGCGAGAACCTATGGAGTTGAGTTAGGGAATAGACCATGTTCTCTACAATAGGTGATGGGGTTTTTTGTTAGGTCCTGATCCATCCAACATCATTTTCTAATCGACCGTGAGAGCATATGGTAGGAATACAATGTGAGCTTCCATATTGATTTCCATGAGACCATGAATTCTCATGGAGTTTGGACTAGGGGAATGACTGTGATCACTTACCCTAGTGATGAATGTATGTGCATTATGTCATGTTTCAACTAGAAATAGTATCCACAGTATATGTCCATTTGGCATTGGTACGCACATGGTTCATATATAAGGATGCTAAGAATATCAATTTGTATATATATATATTCACACATAGTTAGTTTATATATATATATATCATAGATGACCTGATCAGAAATACCATCCATGGGATGAAACATCTATCACCATCAGGTGTCCCTTAGGATCCTAGATTATTTTTTTGGTTATTTATTAATATCAATTATTGTTTTGATATACTTGTATGATTTTTAATTTTATTGAATTTTTTCTATTGAGCTAGATATTGGTTGTCCCAGCCTACTAAGATTTATATCTCACACCCAATTTAGGATAACCTTACACTGGGTACCTGAGTTTACTCTACTTATTTACATGACCATGGAAATTGGTTGTTGTCGTTTTCTTATACATGGGACTCAGGGGCATAGAACATTGAGGGAGCTTGGGAAGCTTGTGGAGATCTCACTTAGAGTTTTTTTTTATTTTTTTTATTTTGTTAAGATATTGATAACATGTTTTTTTGTTTACTATTTCCATATATATATCACCATGACATGAATTCATTTTATAAATTGGACGTGTCCATTTTTCATTCCTTAGTTTATTATTGCTTACAACTGCTTCCACTTTTATCTGAGTTACTATATGTTTCCACATTGCATTCTAAATATGATTGTATAGTCTCCCCATTGACTATCCTTAGACACTCGCTACTAGTCAACAACCTCTAGAATATGAGAAGATGCACTTGAGGTCATGTAAAGATTGGTCTGGCTATCGGTTCGACGGTGAGACAGGTTGAGACATTACATCAAATGTTGTGTATTTTTGGGAAATATGTAAATTAAGAAGAATTTTGAGATTTATTATGTATATATATTTATTTAAGGTTGATGAAAAAAATTAATGTAACTATAATCCACATTGTTAGTTATGAAAATGATAAATAATTCCAAACATAAAACTAAAAATTGTGTATTTTTTATGGTTGGATCATAAAAAATATCTATTCAGTGGACATTTTTTCTATTATACCTAGATTTGTTTTCAAAATATCCCAAAAATTATACACACATGATACCATTTTAGATAGATCATATGAATTTATCTTCCTCATAACCTAGAAAAATGGAATCAAGTGAAACGTTGATCACATATGATACTCAACAAAATTTGTACAATAGAAGCTATCATGAATAAATAATTTATTAACAATTTGGATTTGTGAGAAATAAATAAATATCCATATTAAAAAAATATTGACTACGAAATATCAACCTATATAAAAATATATATAATCACATGGAATTTATAAATATTTTTCAAAATGATGGAATTCATAATACTAGACATCATAATCTTACCATTAAGGTCTTATCGTAATGAATCATAAAAATAATGACATGGCCTCATGCTAGAATATTATAAATAATTTTTCATGAATACACCAAATAATAATTTTACTTGTTCTCATGAGGGAAACTAATACATATATGGGACATAATGGGTCACACTCTTCATATACACATGTCTAGTTAGTTACTCATAAATCGATTAATAAATATCTATATTTAATAAAGTATATTGAATGTAAATATTTTCCTATAAAAGAAAAAAATTCTCAAATTTTAACAAACATTAGTATTTGAAATAATAGTATATTAATTTTAAATATTTCCATGATTTCAAAATTGAACTATCATTCTTGATAAAGACCCTCAAATCTTATTTTTTATGATGTGGTGTTGACAACATATAGGGTAATGGTTTTTCCGTTATCTCAAAACTCAAAATACTATAGAAGAGATCGATCATTGAGAGGACATTAATGTGATCATAAATCAAACCTTTATAGTAAATATAACTTTTTTTTGGAAATTATAGAGGAAAATGGTTAACAAACATTAAAAACCAGTATATTGCAACATTTTTAAATTGTTCTGAAATCAGAGAAATAAATATCATTCGAGACACTTTTCAATATTTATAAAATATGGTTTGAAAATATTATTCATAAATTAATTTCCAAATTATGAATATTAAAAATAAACCATAATTATATTAAAATATTATATTGAGATATATGCATAAAAATATTAAAAAAATTTCAAATATTTTGAGAAAATAACAACCCATTCTATTTTAAAAATATTAAAAACCAAAAAATTCAAAAATAAAGTATTCTTATTTTCCATTAAAAAAATAAAAACCTATAAGGGAATAATTATAAGTAATAATATCTATAACTACATGAAATTTATGTTGCTGGATAAAAAATGTAAAAAAAATATTTTCAAAATATTGTATAAAGATAAAAATGATTCATACGAAAATTATAAAAAATTACTTTTCATACTATTGAATGGAAATTCATTGATTATTGAAGTTGAAACTAATATTTAAATGATGTATATATTTAAATTTTATAAATGAAAAATATGGAATATAAAAGTTGCAGAAAATCATTCCTGGATAAAAATGTGAAAAAGGTATTTTTTTTCTTAAAAAATATGAATTATTTAAATATCAGTGCTATGAATATGGAATTAAAAATTGAAAAACGTAAAAATAATCATAATTTATGAAACTAAATTGGGTTTTGGAGAATAAAAACTTATAATTCCATTTAACATAATGGAAGCAATATTGAAAAATAATGGTATTATATAATAAACCATAATGGATTTTATAAGGCATGAACAAAATTATCTTGAATGTGGGAAATTAAAATGGATAGTTAATGGTAATAAACCACTATTTTATCCAATAATAATATTAAATTATGTTTTATTTTATCATTATCGTATGACACACCCAACCATAACAATAAATGGACCATAATATATTATGCCAATATAAACTTTCATTTAAATTTGTTATGTAAATAAGATTAACCATTATTTTTTTAGCATTTGTAAATATTTTTTACAAATTAAATATATAAAGAAAATAAATTTTTATTAATGTCATTATTTTATTTAAAAATACATTTTCCCTAAATATTTGTTTTATATTGGGGGAGAAAATGATATAATTAATTTATTCAATACAGTGAAAATAAATTATAAAAAGTGAAATTAATTTTTTTAAACAAAATTCCAAAATTAAATTATAGTTATTTTTAATAGTTTTCATAAATATGATCCTTTTCGATTTAAAATTACTGATTTGTAGTTAAAACAATATGTCTATGTAAGGAATTAAAAAAATTCATCTTGAATTAAAATTGATTTAATGTAAAATTACATAATTTATATAATTAAATATCCAACAATTGTAATTTTAACTGATTTTATTCTGGATTTTTTATACAAACATTTTATAGGTAAGAAGATTGATTTTATGGATATCTACCTTTTATCATATCTTATGGGTTTAATTTTAAATTATATTAAGGAAACATATATAAATTTAATTTAATAAAAATATTATTTATATTTTTAATACTAATAATTATTATTTATAATATGTGTAACTAAATTTTTTATCATAAAAAATGGAAAAATATTAATGATCAGTTACAAAATTTAAGGTGTAAACATGAAGATTATGGTGAAAATTGAAGAAATATGGTTAATTTTACCAATTAAATATGTATAAATAAATTTTTTTAACATATTTTGACATCATACTAACCAAATTATAAATCATGGGACATATTTAAGAATTTATCTTGAGTATGAAATTATTATAGTTTAATCATTTTATAAATTCCAATAGTGTCATATTATTACACCCCAAGCTTTCACGGTACGTTTCCCTTTGAATAATGCAATGGCGTGTGTTGAATGCAACATCGAGTTCTAACACACACCGCAACCGATCAAACAAGCCGTTATGAATAGTTATACCTAACTTTTGATATTTTATACATTTTATCATTAAAAATGGACTTTATTTTTGGAATCTTAATATCAAAATTAGCATAGGGTGAAATTTTGGTACTGTTTGGATAAATTTCATATTTTGATGAATAGTGAAAATTACAAAATTTTAATTAAAAACTAATTTTTTAATCAAAATAATTAAAGATGATAAATTATTAATTTGAGTGGTTTTAAATTATATTTATAATATATTTTTACTATTTAATACAATGTTGGTCATTGGAAATAATTTCACAATTAAACCAGACATAAACAAGTGCAATATTTTGATAGTTATTATATCATAAAGACACACTTTATGTTTTTACAACGGGAATTAATTTTAAATTAATTTCTGCCACTTATGTTTTTTGAATTTGGAAAAATGGATTCAATATTAGGAATAAGGATGTTAAAATTATCTAAATTGGTAAATAAAGGGTTAAAAAATAATATTATAATAATACTAAATTACCTTAAAAGGTGTCTTAACCCTATTGGTTGATAAATGTCCGACCATGGGCATATTTGGGTCGATTTTAGGACCCCATGGATCCACTTGTAAGTGATAGGGACACATTATTTTAATTAAGTTAAAATGAAGAAACAAATGAAACACGAATATAACTTTTAGAAAACAAATTGTTACATAGGGTTATATATGTTTAATTTTAGACTCTAAATATTAATTAGAAAGATAGAAATATTTAATAAATAATGATATTTTATTTATAATTTTCAGACATTAAATAATTTAATTTATTTATGACAAAATCGTGATGTAGTAATTACCATAATAGTGAAAAATTTGAATAATTGATATTATAAATACCCAAATAAATATAATTTGAGAATTTTTATTAATTACACTAATTTTATAGGTTAGTATGACATGTTAGTATTGATTTAATTAACTTTTTTCGAATTAAAAATTTTGTTATTATTTTTACGAAAATCAATTATTGAATAGTGTCAAAATTGACATAAAAGAGTTGTTAAATCAAATATTATATTATTAGTTTATATTAAATTCCTAAAAATCTAAGGTTCGGCCAAGAGACTTATATAATTATAGGTGTATCATTAATGGACCTTTTGGGGGTCTCTTGGATGTATATAGTAATTTTATTAACCATATAATATAAAAATACAAAGAGACATTGTAAAAGTGAAACTAATTAACTAAGAGTTAATACTTAATAATAAGTTTAATATAATGACCCAAACCTGTCTAATTTATATTGGTTGAGTGATATTTGTCCTATCCCAAGATTAACCATAAAATAATCAACTTTAGATTCATTATAAACCGAATATGAATTTATTATAAAATAATATTTCTAGCTTTTCCAAAGGTTCCCCTCACCCCTCTTATATAAGGGAACTCTCCCTTCTCATTACTTCACACCTTCAATGCATTTTGGGACGGCCAACATCTGCCCAAATACTCTATCAACATCCCCCACTTCATCCTAGAGGCCTTCCTTTAGTCAGAAATCCAACTTAAGGATCCCTTTTGATCAAATCAAAAGGAAGAACCCAAAGAAGAGGTAATGCTTTCACCACCTTTTATTCATGTTCCTTTCTTCTTCCACTTCCTCTTAATTTGTTGTTACCATTCTAAAATAATAACTCTAGTATCATATATATATGGTGATGTTATTATAAATATGTTACTACTATATTTAGTATTCTATCCATCCTTTGAATTACATGTCACCATACGTGCATACGTACGGCTTACCGTCTCCACGTCATGGTGTAATTTTTATTCAATAAATTATTATTTGGATGGTTATAATAATGATTTGTAATTCACGTAAATAATAAATTTTACATGATAATGATTCTGTATATAAGATATACCATCCATTTATATATTATTTTAATATCAAAAGAATGATATTGTCGCTCGTGCATACGTACGGACTACTGTCTCCACGAACGCGGTGAGATTCATTCTCCATCGTATCCATTGAAGTATTATTATCATTTTATGATTTAAAAATAATTTTTAAGGACTTGATATCATTCTGGATATGAATGAGATACATCCTATCCATAACAAACATGGCTTACGTAACAAATAATATAAAGGAAAATGAGTAAGTTAACAACCAAAATGACGATATTACTAAGATATTATTAACAAATCAATGTTAAAAGATCATATATGATATAATATTAATGTAAATAATTCTTGTATAATTAAATAACAATTATTGCACCATTATACAGGAGGTTAACTTAACATCGACCAAGGAAAAAGTAAAAATTAAGGGGTTTCTTAACTCACTCTTAATTTCATGAGAATCCCATTGTTCACCACTTAATTATTTGCATGTGGTGTATTTATACTGCCCATGATTTTATTCATTGTGTAATATACTATAATTTATGGGTATTTACATCATCGTTGTATGATCCTTCTTTCATGGGTGTATGGTTTGTAAGTTACCTAATCAATAAGGGAATTTGAAATATCAATTTCCACTCATTTGGCTTTACGCATATTTCATTGATTATATTACCCCAAGATTATGTATGGAATCATTATTCATTTGATTATGTCATAATTTCCACTCCCCTTCCTATGGATATACTTTTGATTAACATAATCACTCCATTGATAATTCTCAAGTCATTGATATGAATTTGATAAGATTAATTTTAACTCATTCTCTATTTGTTGAGTTAAACATCCATTTCGTTGGTGTTGTTTTTACAAGAATATGTGTGAATGTCCTTTGATTGTTTTACACTGAATATCCAATCATTTTTAGTGTATTTATATTTATCACACATAACTATGTCGTTGATTTATACTTAATATAAGGATACAACCTTTATGAGAGATTTCATCTCAATTTACATTCCATTGAGATATCTTTGTTGTTATACACCAAATCACTTTTATGTGGTGTATATAATGTACTTCGACATAGTATATCATGAATTCCTTTATCCACATGATATTACTATGTTTTGATTACATCAATTATTTTTATTAAAGTGTATCTCTTTTGGTTAGAAACTCTAACTAAAATACCATTTTTAATTGTTTTAAAGACTTATTCTTCAAAATCTTGATCATTAATGTCCATTTTTTAAAAATGGTTTTAAGGAGTTATTTATATAGACATTAAAGTTTTAAAATTAAAACTCCTTTTAAAGAGTTTCAAAGTGGTATGGGACACTTTGATTCAAAAATCTATTTTTAAATGGCTTCTTGACAAATAATGTGACTTTTAAATGATTTCAAGAAAAAGGGGGATATTTCTCTCAAATAGTTTTGACGATTATTTTCATCTATGTCAACATCCTTCATTATTCTTGATTGAGGTTAATGTGATACAATACAATCATCCATATTGTATCGAATGTGTTATGTTTGACTGTGGATGTGCTATTTTTATACCATTCATTTTTTGTTGTTAATGTATTGACATTTCCTATGCTAGTTTTAATACGAATGTTTATGTTATGTTTAAACCTGTTCATTTGAGAAATTAATTGGACATAATAAGTGATGGGTGGAGCCCGCTATAGATCCTCGATGCATCGGTAGGTCTCATGAGACAAAATAGTGTCTCGGCACAAGGCCTTGACAAAATCTTATTTGTAGTCTTGGCACGACCCCTTGGCTATGTGGTTATGATTGTCTGGCATTATGCATTTCATCATTATGAAAGTGGTTATTGATATTGCATGTGATTGATAGACTAGTAGAATATCCATGTGAGTAAGTAAATGGAATTAATTTATTTTATCATTTCCATTTTATGCTGAAGTTCAAGTTTAAAAGTCTTTTGTTTTAGTTACAAACTGCCTTAAGTGTTTATGCTTATCTATGAAAGATTCTGCTATAATGTTATCCTTACTGAGCTTATGAGCTTACCCCTATCAATTTTTTATTTTTCCCAGGATTATGAAGAAGTAATTTATGAATGACCTGAAGGGATAGTATGAGGGGATATGAAGACAAGATGTTTTTTATGATGTAATGTATTATTTTATGAATGTATCTAGTGTTTCGAAGGCTACAAAACTAATCGGTATTTCGAGACTTGATATTTCTTGTGATCAAGACAATGTTATGTAATAATACACCGACTCTGGGTAAATGGAGTCGGGGCGTTACTGTTGGTATCAGATAATGTTTAGTATAAACCGTGGATGCTAGATTTACATAAACACTGATTAGAGCACGTAGACCTAAGATGAACTTTGAGGAATAGTATGGAATAAATTCCTAGAATTTTGGTATTGTAGAGATTTTGTGAGTTTTCCGAGGAATACATCCCATTATGGATACGAGCAGGTAGAGGCTTCTCTGGCACATATGTACCTAGGGGTAAAACCCGAAAACACTGATTTGAGATAGACTTGAACGGGAACTGGTGCACGACATCAGGCCTTGCTGCACTCTTGGTTACGACACTCCCGGGGGATATTCTTAGGATAATTTACATTTTCATTACAAACCAATTTGAGGTATTATATATATAAGATGAGAGTAAATGACCTCGGTTAATCTTATTTGTATTCAAATTCAGAATATGGTGACATGTTATTCTCTATATGATTTTATGACTACTGTTACTCACACAATGATTTCTGGTTTTAGTCAATGGCTGGATTCCAAGGAAGTCATAATGAATTTGAGAATGATGTACAAGGTGGGAACAGTGGTGGTAATGAGAAAAAAATGGAATGTTGATAGGAGTGAAAGATATCGTCTTTATACCAAATCAGTTTTCCAAAAATATGATCAACAATATATATATTAACCAATTAACAGACTCAACAAAGAAGAGAAAGGTGATAAATGACAAGAGCTCCAGTAGTAGAGACCATGGAGAATGAAATCATAAATTTCCATCATGTAGGAAATGTGGAAGGAGACACCCAGGAAAGTGTTTCAATGGGACAATGAATTGCTTTACGTGGGGGAAGGAAGTCATAAAGTGAAGAATTGCCAAAGAAAAATGAACAGTACTACAGAAGAAGAAAAAAATGGTCCCAAGAATCCATTTACAGTCATTTTCCAAAAATGTAGGGGACCTGGGCATTACCCAAGTGAATGTACAATTCTATAGGATATTTTCTTGGTCAAAGAAGAATCTATGTGGAAATAAATGGTTGGAAAAATGTTTAAAAAATTATTAGTGATCCTTGTTAAAGGGTTTACTTTGGAATAATTTTCTCTTGTATTTGTAACCCTGCAGTTTTCCATGTGAGAATGATATTTGAGGAATAATTATCTTTTCTCTTTAGGATATAGTTATGAATAACCATTTGGTTTTATATTACCATTGGGTTTGAGGCAATTATAAGTTATTATAATTTGGAATGAAAATGCAAGGTATGAGATAAGATTTGTGGTTAAGTTATGTTATGGTTATTCTGAGGAATTTATCTCATTTTGGTAATGTTATAAAACATAGTTTCTGAAAAGGACAACACGCAGACTGTGTGACAACCCATCGCGTCGGACAAAGCTGTGGGAATCGAACCCACAACCAAAGTGTGATTGGGATTTATCGCATACCACTGGACTACGTGAAGTCTCTGGTTAGTGTGTCTATTATTTTTAGTTAAATTATTTTGATGATCAATAATAATTTGATTTAATATCTTATGTCTTATCAAATGAATACCCTTAGTATAAGAAAATGATTTGGTGATTAAGTGATAAATGTTATTTTGGAAGTTGTTATCTTTCTTGTGACCACTATATGCCTAAGGAAAATAGATTAGTATGGGATTTCATTTGAGGAGTAATGATGGATTTTTAACTATGTTTTTATTCTGGATTTATACTGATTTGGGTTATTTATGGAAATGATTAGGTTTATTACTTTTAATTATGTGAATTTAAGGGTAATTAATGTCATTTGGAGATACAATTTAACATGGAAGACTACATTCATATAAATTTTGGTTTTCAATATTAGTTTGGATTATAATGAATTATTTTAAGGGCAATTGATTATTGAATGGTATTTATTTAACTTTGGGGTATTGATGGTATACTTTTAGAAATTAGGATTAGTGTTTTTTCTTTCTCTAATGGAATAACCATTTGGGGGATCATCAGATATTATACTAAACATTTTGGTTTTGATTAATCTCTAATGACAAGGTAACTATATAGTTTATCCTACGTGGATCATGTATTTCTATAGAAGTTTATTCTATCTCTTCCATTGTGACCATGGCTTCTTGAATACTGATTATTCAAAAAAAAGAGTTAGTGGGAAAGCTTTATTAAAGAATGAAACTCTACTTAAAAAGTAAGTATATATCATTATGTTCTTATTCAATATCATAAATGAATTCCTCGTCCTTATGTAATGTAACTTAAAACAAAAAATTTTGTCCTTATACTTTTCCTACTGGGAGACTAATGACCGTTTTTCCCAACACAAGTTTGTGATTTTCTTATTGTTAACTTTCTCCTGATAATGTTTTCTATCCCTCTCCATCAGAACATAACATTTATTATATCATCTATATCTATGTTTTCCTATATGGAATCCTAGTATGGGTTATCTTGGGTGACCTTTATACCTCTGTTCCTTTCTATTAAAGTGATAGTTTTATTGACTCTTTTTCCGATGTGGGACTTTTCATTATATTCTAAATCCCAATTTAAAAAAAATACAATTTCTAGGACGCAATTTATTGAAGGAGGGGAGAATGTAACTCCCCGATCTTCCACGGTATGTTTCCCATTGAATAATGCAATGGCGTGTGTTGTACTCAACATCGAGTTCTAACACACACCGCAACCGATCAAACAAGCCGTTATGAATAGTAATACCTAATTTTTTTTGATATTTTATACATTTTATCTGTTAAAATGGACTTTAGTTTTGTATTCTTAATATATAAATTTGCTTAGGGTGAATTCTTGGTACTTTACGGATAACATTCATATTTTTATGAATAATGAAAGTCACTAAATTTTAATTAAAAACAACTTTTTTAATCAAAAACATTAATGATGATAAATTATTAATTTGAGTTGTTTTAAAGTATATTTAGAATATATTTTTACCATTTAATACAATTTTGGTCATTGGACATAATTTCACAATTATACCAGACATAAACAAATGCCAATATTTTGATAGTTATTATCTCTTAAAAACACACTTTTTGTTTTAACAACGGGAAATAATTTTAAATTAAATTCTTCCACTTATGTGTTTTGAAATTGGAAAAATGGATTCCATATTTGGAATCAGGATGTTCAAATTATGTAAATAGGTATCTTTTATTTTTAGATATTATGAATAATTACATCGGTAAATATTTTATTTACCATGGTTAAAGGGTAAATCCAGTAAATAAGGGTTAAAAAAATAATATTATCATAATACTAAATTACCCTAAAACTTTTCATAACCATATTTTTTGATACATGGCCTACCATGGTCATCTTTGGGTCGATTTCGGGACCCCATGGATCCACTTGTAAGTGATAGGGTCACTTTATTTTAATTAAGTTAAAATGAAAACCAAAATGACAGAAGCATATATCTTTTAGAAAAAAAATTGTTACATAGAGTTATACATGTTTGCATTTAGACTATAAATATTAATTAGAAATCAAGAAAGATTTAATGCATAATGATATTTTATTTATAAATTTTAGACATAAAATAATTTAATTTATTTATGACAAAATGGTGATGCAGTAATTACCATAATAGTGAAAAATTAGAATAATTGATATTATAAATACCCAAATAAATATAATATGAAACTTTTTATTAATTATACTAATTTTATAGGTTAATATGACATGTCAGTATTGATTTAACTAACTTTTTTCGAAGTAATAATTCTGTTATAAATTTTACAAAAAATCAATTATTGAATAGTGTCAAAATTGACATAAAAGAGATTTTAAAACAAATATTATATTATTAATTGATATTAAATTCTTAAAAATATAAGGTTTGGAAAAAATACTTATATCATGATTGGTGTATAATTAATTTACCACTTGGGGGTATCTTGGATGTATATAGTAAGTTTATTAACCATATAATATAAAACTACAAAGCGACATTGTAAAAGTGAAACTAATTATCTAAGAGTTAATACTTAATGATAAGGATAATGTAATGACCCAAACCAGTATAAATTCTATTGGTCAAGTGGATTTCGACCTATCCCCACATTAACTTTTAAATAATCATCTTTGGAGCCATTATAAACCGAATATGAATATATTATAAAATAATATTTCTAGCTTTTCCAAAGGTTCCCCTCACCCCTCTTATAAAAGGGCACTCCCCCTTCTCATTACTTCACACCTTCAAACCATTTTGGTTTGGCCAACATCTACCCAAATACTATCTCAACTTCACTCACTTCATCTTAGAGGCCTTCCATTAGTCAGAAAGCCATCTTATGGATCCATTTTGATCAAATCAAAAGGAAGAACCAAAAGAAGAGGTAATGATTTCACCACCTTTTTATCAAGTTCCTTTTTTCTTCCACTTCCTCTTCCATTATTGTTACCATTATAAAATAACAACTTCAGTATCATATATATACTTTGATGTTATTACAAATATGGTACAACTATATTCATTATTCTATCCATCCTTTTAATAATATGTCACCATACGTGTGTACGTACGGCTTACGGTCTCCACGTCATGGTGTAATTGTTATTAAATAAATTATTATTTGGATGGGTTAAATAATGATGTTTAATTCATGTAAATAATAAATTTAACATGATAATTATTCTGTATATATGATATACCATCCATTTATATATTATTTTAATATCAAAAGAATGATATTGTCTCTCGTGCGTATGTACAGACTACCGTCTCCACGAACGCGGTGAGATTTATTCTCCATCGTATCCATTCAAGTATAATTATAATTTTATGATTTAAAAATAATTATTATGGACATTATATCATTCTGGATAAGAATAAGATACATCCTATCCATAACAAACATGGCTTACATGACAAATAATACAAAGGAAAATGAGTAAGTTAACACCCAAAATGACGATAATACTAAGATATTATTAACATATCAATGTTAAAAGATCATATATGATATCATATTAATGTAAATGATTCTTGTATAAATAATTAACAATTATTTCACCATTATACTGGAGGTTAAACTACCATCTACCAAGGAAAAAGTACAAAGTAAGGGGTTTCTTAACTCACTCTTAATTTCGTGAGAATTCCATTGGTCACCACTTAATTATTTGCATGTGGTCTATGTATACAGCCCATGATTTTATTAATTGTGTAATATACTTTAATTTATGGGTATTTACATCATCATGGTATGAACCTTCTTTCATGGGTGTATGTTTCGTATGTTACCTAATCGATAAAGGGAATTTGAAATTTCAATTTCCACTCATTTGGATTTAAGCATATTTCATTGATTATATTACCCCAAGATTATGTATGGAATCAATATTCATTTTATTATGTCATAATTTCCAATACCCTTCCTATGGATATACTTTTTATACACATAATCACTCCATTGATAAATCTCAAGTCATTGATATGAATTTGATAAGAGTAGTTTTAACTAATTCTCCATTTGTTGAGTTAAACATCCAATTCGTTGGTGTTGTTTTTACAAGAATATTTGTGAATGTCCTTTGATTGTTTTACAATGAATATACAATCATATTTAGTGTATTTATATTTATCACAAATAACTATGTCATTGATTTATCCTTAATCTAAGGATACAGACTTTATGAGAGATTTCATCTCAATTTACATTCCATTGAGACATCTTTGTTGTTATACACCAAATCACTTTTACGTGGGGTATATAATATACTTTGACATATTATATCATGAATTCCATTATCCTCATGATATTATAATGTTTTTATTACATCAATTATTTTTATTCAAGTGTCTCTATTTTGGTTAGAAACTCTAACTAAAATATCATTTTTCAATGTTTTAATGACTTATTCTTCTAAATCTTGGTCATTAATGTCCGTGTTTTAAATATGGTTTTAAGGATTTATTTATATGGACATTAAAGTTTTTAAATTAAGACTCCTATTAAAATATTTCAAAGTGGTTTGGGACACTTTGATTCAAAAATCCATTTTTAAATGGCTTCTTGACAAATAGTGTGACTTTTAATTGATTTCAAGAAAAAGGGGGATATTTCTCTCAAATATTTTTGATGATTATTTTCATCTATGTCAACATCCTTCATTATTATTGATTGAGATTAATGTGATACAATACAATATTCCATATTGTATGGAATGAGTTATGTTTGACTGTTGATGTGCTATTTTTATACCATTCATGGTTTGTTGTTAAAGTATTGACATTTCGTATGCTTGTTTTAATACGAATAATTAAGTTATGTTTAAACCTGTTAATATGAGAAATACATTGGAATTAATACGTGACGGGTGGAGCCCGCTATAGCTCCTCGATGCATCGGTAGGTCTCATGAGACAAACTAGTTTCTTGGTATAAGGCCTTGACAAAATCTTATTTGTAGTCTTGGCACGAGGCCTTGGCTATGTGGTTATGATATTCTGGAATTATGCATTCCATCATTATGAAAGTGGTTATTGATATTTCATGTGATTGTTCGATTAGTAGAATATCCATGTGAGTAATTAAATGTTATTATTTTATTTTATCATTCCCATTTTATGCTGAAGTTCAACTATTTGTGAAAGATTCTACTATAATGATATCCTTACTGAGCATCTGAGCTCACCCCTTTCAATGTTTTATTTTTCCCAGGATTATGAAGAAGTAATTTATGACTGGCCTGCAGGGATAGTATGAGGGGATATGAAGACAAGAAGTTTTTTTATGATGTAATGTAAAATTTTATGAATGTATCTAGTGTTTCCAAGGATACTAAACTAATCGGTCATTCGAGACTTGATCTTTCTTGTGATCGTGCCAATGTTATGTAATAATGCACTGACTCTGGGTAACTGGATTCGGGGCATTACACATCTTCCCCCATGTAATAGGAAAAACATTATTTCTCACCTTTACACAAATTTGGTCCATCTTGATTGAAAAAAAGAAACCCTATTAACCATATAACTTCCCATGAAATTATTTAGATGATATATTATTCATAATATAACATTAAATTGGTTTATATAGAAGGATATATAAAAGGGCCATGATAGAGGAGGTAATCATCCTACCCAACCCCATTCTAGTTATTCCATCCTCTACATGCTTTAAATATATAGTATTCATAATAATATTATATTTTCCAAAACATCAATATAGTAAAATATTATCATGATTAGTTAACTACCATTTTCCAACCTCATTTCCATGAAATGGGAAGGTAATGTATACATCATGCGATTGTGTGGACTACACCTCCATGTAGAAAAACAATTCATTTTCCATCACCATTTTCATGAATGGATATTATTATGGGTATAATGTTTATATATTTTATTAGTATATATATAGATATAATTAGATTTTAATATATTTTTATGATTAATGATATTATTTCAATTATGTAATCATGACCAATAGGAAAGGGCCAAAAATATATAATTGAAATTCAAAAAAATAGTAAACCAAAAAGTTAACACATGGAATTTTTTTTAATAAAGAATAATTAATATAAAGATATTTGAATGTTATAAGTTGATTATATATGATATAATGAATATATAAAAAATATATAATATACTTATGGTAAATTTATATTTAATAATCATGTTTTCATAACACTTTTAATGTATGTCAAACGTGATGTAAGTGATTTTTACAGAACATTTTATTTGAAACACATATCATATGAAACAATTATACTTGTCTATGATTTATATATTTCCAATAAATGTATATTATACATCCTATATTTAAAAATATTGTGATCTATATATCCACATATGGTTAAATCAGTCATGCTGTATTGATTTGAAAGATACAAAAGTGTTAAGTGATTGATGTTACAATCTCATTGATTGTATATGATTATATTTCAGGTGATGAAATTTTTTGAGATATCATTCACAATTTATATGATATTAGTACTCTTAATTTAAATTTTTTACATTATAATGTTTTCATCCATTCTATGAAATATATGAACATAAGAGAACTAACGAATGTTTTTAGGGAAAACCAACATTATTTCTCTCTTCAGTCAAAAATCATTTTTATTTCATTTTAAGTTTATCAAAAAATATTATCTGCATTTTTTATTTATTATATTATTTTAGAAATTTAATTTTAACTGAGATTTAATATTTATTTTATTTCTAAATTTATCCTTCTAAAAATTTTATAATGAGTTATTTTAATAATTTTACCCAAAAAAAGTAAATGGAATATTTATTTTATCAAACATGAAATTAATGGGATTTCATGTTTTCATGACCAATTTATGATTTATATAAAATATTACATTTCTTGAGGGTTTTTTAAATCCATAATATTTCCCATTATAACAAATATATATTTAGATTTGATTTTTTTTCAAAATGAAAAGTAGTGTTTTTCATGAACTATTTCATGTGATGTGGTAAGGCTATTTTTTAGCTATGATAACATCCTTGATATTATTTATAATTTTCTAAGGATGTGATATAATATTTCCATAATGATTATTTATCAATATGTTTTATGATTTTGAATATTATATTTTTATGAAAAATATTTATTTTCAATGGGTTATTCTAAGGTTAATTATAAAAATTCAAATAGAGCATGATTATTTTCAAATATTTATGACAATGATAAATTTTTATGAACATTTGGATCAAATATGACTTTTTATGATTATGTGATGTGTGGGAACATAATTATATAGCCTAAAAATACAGTTGTTAATAATATATGTCACATAACTAATAATAACTATAATAGTGAGTTGACCCAATTTAGTATGGGACATAGTACAATATGATATTCTTTAGTATGAACCTTGTTTGGGGATATGATGGATTGGATATTTACCCAATACCCAAATATTCTCATGGAAGAAATATTGAATATTGATATTATTTTGAATGATAATGTATATTTAATAAACATATGTATTATATCATTGGTCATCTATTTTTACTAATGATCAATAATTCATTTTGTGTTAATGACAATGGAACTTCCAAGAATAATTCTATGACTCAATATTATAATCCATGATATTTTGTGAATCGTTCTAAACTTTAAATTTAATGTTATGATGTGTAAAAACCTTACACATTATAACACACTTAAAACATTATTTATTACATAAACATTCACTTAAGAAAACTCTATGGATCAAGAGGTCTTGTGTCCTGGGAAATTTGGGAAATTAAATGACAACTTATGACATAAAAATACAAAATCATTTTTGAAGATGTGTTTTACATGACCCCAATATTCCATCATACCTATCATTCCATGGGATATCCTGAGGGAATACATGTAAAAATTTTGAGCTATAAAGCACAATAAGGGAGTAAACAAGTCATAACATGAAGAATAAAATACATGTTAAGAAATATTCATATCCAAGAAGCATAAGAAAAACATGAACATAAAGGAATGATATAGCATGACTATTATAACATAGAAATGTGGCAACAAAATTTAACATTATATTAGCATGATCCAAGGCTCATTTAACATGGATCATGTGTAAACCCTCATTTCACTTGATGTATCATGATACTAATATTTACCTAACACGTTGATGTGTTATTAGGGTGTACCATTCTTAATCATTTTATTTCATTCATATGTGTGCCACACAGATCATACAACAAAGATTCCTTAAAAATCATAATTTATTCCACGAATAAAATATGTGGAATAAATAAATGTATGAACTCAATCAACATGTACATGTGCATAATGTTTAATATCATTGATAGAGAAAAGGGTATGAGATTCACTTACATGATGATTTTGGTATGAGAAATTTTTGTGTATCCTCTGCAGTATAACGACATAAAATAGAAAAAGTAAATTTTGTTGATGAGAGATAAAGGGGTAACTAATTATTTATAAATGAAATGGAAAGTAAGGGGGTTATGTAACATTATATTACAACACGTGTAATGTAATTTTTATTCATAATATAAAAACATTTTTTAAATGTAAATGAGAAAAGAGAAATTCCTTAGTGAATTTCGGAATGGTAACCGGTGTACATGAAAGGTATCAATGAGAGAGAAAGAGGTCCCTAATCAATCCAACATAAGGTGGGAAGTTTGGGAGATGTTGGAGATCATAACCCATAATTTTTACTTGAAAATAAAATGGCATAACAACATAATGAAATTTCGACAAAATGAGAAAGGGAGAAATCCCATACATAGAAATGTGATCACATAGGGTCGAGAGGGACTAGAGAGAAGATTCTTGGGAGCTCAGGGAACCTTGAGATGATTCTAGATAGAGTATGGTATGGGTTGGTCTAGCTCCAAATGGTTTTATTGAAGAGGAATGGGTGGTTTAGTGGGTATATATTGGAAAGAGAGAGAATTCACTATTATTTAGGATTTGGACACAACACATTAAAATAATTAAAACCAAAAACCATCCAATGGTTTTTCCAATGTTTCTTGCAAAAGGTGAGTCAATTACAACATTTTATATCGAAAATGGAATAAATTTTTATAATAATGGGATTTTTTATCTAGAGGTGATGCACACTCACAAGATAATCATTTTAAAATGTTAAAATGTTTTATAAGTTTTGGTGGGTCCACTAAGGCTTTGTAAAATAAATCAAATATATATATAATCACATTATATTAAATGTAAAACATATATTAAAGAAATTTCATTATATATTTTTTTTAAATCACTATTGGGTCATTATGAGGTCATAAAACAGGTTATATATTTAAATGGTATTTAATTTTTATCTAAAAATTCATCTCTCCTGGAAAATTATGAAAAATTTACCATTGGATAATTTCGACATCCTGATTCCAAAAATTATATTCATTATATCTAAATAATTTTCTAAATATCTGAATATTTACTTTTAATATAAGTACCATCATTTATCTAAAATTCATGGGTTTTGATAAAAATGATTTCCATACCTTAATTAAAATTATAATTGTATTCATATAAATCATATGATAATTTATATTTATTTAAAAAAATAGTAATAGTAATATTAAAATATTATTTAATTCAAAAATCAATTTATTCATCAAAATTTATATCTCAATTAAATTTCAATATTAACTGAAAAACTATTTCTATTATAAAAATCACTTATAATGTAACAATGATAAAATGAATGTAAATTCTTAATAAAAAATTATTTACATAATCATAGTGATAGGGTATTGTTACATAACCCATTATATAACCTATATAAGACCTAAAGGTATGGTGTGTGATGGTGACAGACACTTGGGGTGGCTCATATAATATCGCTCATATGGTAATATCTATTAACTTCTACTTCTCCTATATGAGATTCCGTTCAAACATAACGTGTTGAAGCTCGACAAGGGTTTTTTCAAGTGAGATTCTCAGTGACGATACCTTCTTTATGAGCTCTGACAAATTGGATTCGTATGGAATAATTCTACATGATGAGTCCACCTCTTCATTTTTCTGAGTAAATTGGTTTTGTTAAAGCCCTATATTTATACAAATCATGTGATCACTATTCAACAGCTATATTAAAAATAGTAACAATTTTCAATGGTATATTAAATTCCAAAAATATAAAACCAAATCAGTGAATATGTTTTATATAAGCATTTAACAAAATAATACATATAATTAGATCAAGAGAAATTTTCATTAACAAATGTTTTGGTTGTTACAATATTCCCCCCTTAAGAAATTATTACCTAGAAATTTCTTTTCCCCACACTAATAAAGATGCAGGTAACTATGATTCATCACTTCCTCTGATTCCCATGATTCCTTTTCAAAATTTTTGATTTTCCACCACACATTAATGATGGGAATTATCTTATTTCGAAAAAACATTTCTCTACAATCTAAGATCTTTATTGGATTCTCTTTATAGGAGAGGTCATTTTCCCATGGTACCACCTCTAGATTGGGTACATTCTATGGGTATGGTATTCAATTCCTCAAGAGTGATATATGGAATACATCATGTGCTAGATATAGGTTTGTTTGGAGTGTTAGTCGATAGTTCACTGCTCTAATTCAATCAAATACATAAAAAGGGTCGATGTACCTTGGACTAATCATTCCATTCGTACCAAATATTATAACTCTCTTCCACGATAATATATGGAGGAATACCATGTCTCTAACATCAAACTCTCAGTCTCGTTGACGATTATTAGTATAACTCTTTTGTTGAGTCTGAGCAGCTTTAAAGTGCTACTGAATGTTCATAACATTCTCCACCATTTCTTCAACAATTTCTAGACCAAGGAGTTTTTTCTCCACAACATCATCCCAACATGCTGGTGTTATGCACCTCTTCCCATAAAGGGATTCACAAGGATCCATTTGGATGATTGAGTGGAATATTTTTTTGTAAGATAACTCAACCAAATGAAGATGTTGATTTCATCTTACTTTGAAGTCAATCGAGCTTGCTCTCAACATGTCCCCAAGAGTTTGGATAGTCCACTCATATTGTCCATCAGTTTGAGGATGATAACCCATATTGATGTTCAACTCTATATTTTGAGCTTATTGGAGACTTTTCCAGAACATAGAGATGAATATATCATCTCGATCAGATACAATAGATAGTGGAACTCCACGCATCCATACCTCTTCTATAATGTATATCTGTTCCATTTGATCCAATGGAAAATCCTCTTGAATTGAAATGAAGTGTGAATTCATTTCAAGAAGATCCACAAAAATACAGATAGCATTTTTTTCTTTGGATGTATTTGGAAGTCTGGTGTCAAAATCCATTTTGATGTTCCCCCATTTCCAAGTTGGTATGGGTAATGGTTGCATCATTCCCTTAAACTCTTTCCTCTCTGCCTTCACATACTGACATACTAGGCACAGTGATGTATACTCAGAGATCTCTTTCACCATGTTATCTTGCCAAGAATTCACCCGGAGATCTCGACACATCATTGTGTTTCATGGGTGAATAGAGAAATTCGAACTATGTGCATCGTCCAAAAGTTCTTTCTTTAACTATTGATTTTATGGAACACTGACCCTTTTCCGAAATCTCAAAATTACATCATTGAAATTGAAGTATGTGGATTTCCCTCTTCTTTTAGTTTCAGATTTCTTCAAAATTCCAACATCATACTTTTGATCATCGTTTAATCTTTCCAAAATAGACGATTGAGTAATCATATCAGAAATGATTGATGATGTCCAATTTCTTATGAATCCCATGTCAACCATCATTAAATCTAAAAAGATTGGATCCTTTTCAATTCTCATCAATGGTAGAATTCATGGGTCCTTTCTACATAGAGCATCTTCCCCACTACTCACTTTACTTGGGTGGTAATGGATTGATTAGTTATAGTCTTTCATCACCACTAATCAACTTCATTGGTGAATATTAATCTCTTCCTTTGTTAATATATATTTAAGGCTTTTGTGATCCATACAAATATCACAATTCACCCCAAAGGTATAATTCCACAACAATTTTAAACTGAAGATTCATGTAGCCCACTAAAGAGAATGTGTTGGATAGTTTTTTTCATGAACATTAAATTTTCTTGAAGCAGAGGAAATGACTTTGTCGTTTTTCATAAACACACAACCCACGCCCTTCTTTAAAGCATCATTGATGAAAAAATAAATTTCCCCACATGTGGGATGTGTGAGTATGATCGTAGTGATAATCCTTCTTTTCAAATCCATAATGCTCTCTTCTCATTAATCACTCCATGATAAAATGACACCCTTAAATGATAGCTTGTTATGAGGGTTTAAAAACTATGAGAAATTTCTCACAAATCGGCAATAGTACTTTGCTAACACAAGGATGATACGAATATCTGTCATAGATGTAGGGCTTGTCCATCCCTCAATTGCATTTTTCATAGTGTGATCCAAATATATCCCATTGCTTTTGATGATATTACCCATGAATGAGACTTCATTATACCAAAACCCATAGTTTTATTCCTTTTAATAGAGATTATCCTTTCACAAGGACTCTAGTACAGTGCATAGATTGTCCTCATTCTCCTCCTTGGTTTTAGTTTATATTGGAATATACTCTATAAGGACTACCAAAAATTAATTGAGGTAATATTTAAATTCTATATTCATCAATTCTATAAAGATTTCTAGAGCATTAGTGAGTTCGAAATGCATTACTATGAATTCACAGTTCCTGTTACTTTTACAAAATGATGTCTTTGGGATATCCTCCTTCAAGCATACTTGGTAATATCTCGTTCATAGATCCACATTGGATAAGTATAGTTCTCCATGTATCTAATCTGATATGTAATCAATTTTCATCAAAGGATACTCATTCTTTGTCATCGTTTGTTTGATCTCATAATAATCAATGCAAAGGTGCATTGACCCATCCATGTTCTTGACGAAGAGGGTTGGTTCACCCCATGGGAAGCACAAGGGCATATAAAAACTTTATATAGATTTTTATTTGTTTTTATTTAAATCCTAAACCTCCAAAACTACAATTTTATAGGGAGTCTTGGATGTTGAAAATTTCCCATGTATAAAATCAATTGACAATTCAAAATTTCTTCTAGGAGGAAGACCAATCAATTCCTTGGGAAACACCTCAGCGGATTACCTCACTATTGACATATCTTAAAGGATGGTTTCATCCAAAGACTCAATAATCTGAGAAAGATACACATGCTCATAGAGCTATAATATCCACACATGATATGAAGGTTCTAAATAAGATTTATCATTTCTCTTGCACTTGTACAAAATCAGGGGGGCGATTCTCTATATGGAAGGTGATTTACCTCTCTTAGAAATTGATGCTGGTTCTATATAATGAAATCAAATCCATGCCAAGTATTGAATTAAATCCCACCAAATGGGGTTTGGTGATGTTTTTTGGGATGTTCAATCCACAAATTGTGATAGGGGAGGAGTTATATTCATAGGATGCGTGAATTTTCTCATTTTTTGTTCTCACCAACTTATTTACATCAATGATCTGTTGTGTAGTTGGGATTAGTTTACTAAACATTCAGGATACAATAGAATGTTTCGAATTAGAATCACCAATTACATTCGGTATTCTTGAATGAATAACTAGTGTACCGATCACCACTTTGTTATTGGGATTCACATCAGCTGTAGTTATTGAAAAAGCTTACCCTTGCAACCCTGGAGGTAGTTGGTAGCCTCCAAAACCCCTTGGCTTAGATCACGAATTTGAAAATTTCCCTAGTTCGTTGCAGTTGAAGTATTGAAAAATGTGTTTAGGGTCAAATGGAGTGTTCCTATCTTTTATCATAGTAGCGGGTTTTCTTGTCTATAATTAGTGGCCACGTGCCCTTCTCTTTCACACCTAAAGAATTTTCTCATCCCCATCGATGAATTTATAGGGTTATTCTTTCCGAACCTTTGTGAAGTGGGGTGTTGGAATTTCATAGCACAGATGGATTTATCAATCAGACTACTAGAATAAAAGTCCACCTTAGGCTTCTTATCACCATGATACCTCTGAGATTCTCCGATCTTAATTTTGTCTTTGAGGGGACATCAAACAATTTCTCCATAGCTATTGAATTCATGGTTAGCTAGGGATTTCTATAGGCTAGGTTTTATCCCTTCCAATGAAGTTGGAAACCATTCATTAAGGGGTAACTATAGATCTAGAGGAATATCATGCATGACATGTAATGTTTTCCTTGTATGCTATGATGGGTTTGTCGTCTTTTCTTCATGAGGGATAGTATGTATTTTTCTATAATAAGTTGGAGGATGCGTGGAAGTATATTTTTCAAAAAACATTTTCTGAAAAACCTCCTATTCTAACTCCTCGATATCTTCCTCAAGATTCATATTTTTTATCATTTCCCACCACTGATCAGCTTCACCATCCATTCAATAAGAAACTAGAATAACATTCTCTTGTTTTGAACAGCGATGGATGGAGAAGATAATTTCAATGGTGTTGATACATAGTTTGGTGATTGAGGGATCATATGATCCATTAAATATAGGAGGTCTTGGTCTCATGAATCTATCGATTATGGATTTTTCTTTCCTAGGAGGTGTTTAACATTACACTTTACCCATGATTATAATAAAAATATTATTTAACTAATAGAGTATCATAACAATGTTTGTGATTCCCACTCCCATCAGATTCAGCATGTCATTAGAACAAACATCACATTGATCATCACATCAGTTGTTAGCCCATGTCCTCCTACTACTGGCCACAAGATTGAATAAAAGGAAAGATAGGGGTAGCACAAAATGAGGAATCCAAATACAAAAAATGATAACTTATAAATTACACTTATTTCCTTAACTATTGAATTTATAGGTTTCAATCTATGTTATCTAAGATCAAAATTTCATATATTCTTAGTGGACTTTTTTCCTTTGATAATGATTCATAATAAGATTATTAATTTACCAATGAATATCCCCTAGGAGTGCCATAACCAATAGTGTAGCAAGGCATGTTGTCAATAACTAGTTCCCTTTCGAGTCTAGCTCAAAGTGGTGCTTTCAGGTTTAACCCGTAGATACATCTATTCTAGAGGCACCTCTACCTACTCGTATATAGATAGAGATGTAATTTCTTGATAAACCACTTAATCTATACTCACAAAAATATATGGATTTTTTTATTATACTTAGTCATATCCCTATGACTTTCACTAGTTCTTTCTAATCCTAATCTCAAAAACAACTAAACCTATCCTATGATACCAACTATAACAAAACTACAATATATTATACACATAAAGATGATTTATTACATAAAAATTCACAAAGGAAAGCTCTAATTATTGATTGGTCTAGTGACATGGGTAATTAGGGTCATTACATGACATCTTAATACATAAAAATAAAACATCTTTTTTGAAAACATCCTTTACATGTCCATAACATTCCCGCCTAACTAGCACTGCATTGAATAACCTAGGGGCATAAACGTGAAAAGGGTGAGATAAAATACCCAATGAGGGAGTTAAAATGGAATATAAAAAATAATTCAATATATGATAGGCAATAGTAATATCAATGTATCATAATATAAAATGAACATAAAGGCCTGATATATCATGATTATCATAACATGGAAATGTGGCAACAACATTAAAAATGATATTAGCATGAGCCAAGGCTCATTGCACATGGAGAAAGAGTAAACCATCATTTTACTTAAATTAACATTACTAAACCCTCATTTCACTGGGTGTATCATGATATAATTTTTACCCAATGCATTGGAGCACTATTAGGGTGCACCATTCATAATAATTTTATTTCATGCATAAGTGGGGCACTTGGATCATACAACATAGATTAATTAAAAATAATAATTTTTTATAAAAATAAGAGATATGGTATACATAAATGTAAGCCCTAATTCAACAAGTACATGTGCATTAATTTAAATACCTTTGATAGAGAAATGGGTGTGGTATTCCCTTACACAATGATTTTGGGATGGGAAATGTTGGTGTAACTTATGCTGCATAACAACATCAAATATAAATTGTAAAATGGTTTAATGAGATATAAAGGGGTATCTCATTATTTATAATGAAATAGACAGTAAGGGGGTCATGGTAATAATATCCTTACATGTGTAAAGTTATTTAGATATATAATATAAAATAATTTCTTGATTATAAATGAGAAGAGAGAAATCCCTTACGGAATTAGGACATGGTAACAGGTGTACGTGGGAAGAATTAATGATAGAGAAAGAGTTATCTCATCATTAATACATAATTTGGGAATTATGGGGGAGATGATAAATCATACGCTAACTTTTTTAATTGAATATAAAAGGGCATAACAACATAAAGAAATTTGAAAAAAATGAGAAAGGAATAAATCTCTAACTAGTAAGTGTAATCCCAAAGGCTTTGTAGGGGATTGAGAGATGCTTATAGGGAGCTTGTTGTAACTTGGGAGGATTATAGAGAGAGGTAGGAATGGTTTGATTGACCTCTATGTTGTTTTACTGAAGATTAATGGGATGTTATGTGGGTTTATATAGGAAAGGAGACAGAATTCATTATTATTTAGGTTTTGGACACCACACATTAAACTATTCAAAACCACAAACCATACCATATTTATTTCCCAAGTATTTTTTAAAAGGGGACATAAAAGGTATTATAGTAGTCCAATGGACGAACAAATGTAAAAAATTGGCTTGATTATGTGGAGATGAGTCACACACTCAAGTAAATCGTTTTTAAATGTTGAAATGTTTCATAATTCCTCAAGGGTCCACAAATGATTTTTTAAAAAAATCAAAAAATATAAAATCAGATTATTTTAAATGTAAAAAAATTATTTTCATCAAAAAAATCATTTTATTGTATTTTATTTCCTAACTATTGGGTCATTAAGATGGCATAAAAAACATTATATATATAAACTGTATTTAATTTTTATCCAAAAATTCGACTGTCTTAGAAAATTATGAAAAATTCATCATTGGATAATTTCAACGTTCATATCCCAATAATAATATTCAATTCATATAAGTAATTTTCTAAATATAGGAGTTTTTTTATATCAATGACCGAAATTTAAAAAAATACATGGTTTCCGACAATAATAGTTTAAAACAGTAATAAAATTTACCATTTTATTCATAAAAACTATACAATAATTTATATTTAATTAAGAAATTTATTAGTAATAATATTAATATATTATTTAATTAAAAAATCCATTAATTCATCAAAATATATTTCTCAATTGAATTTGAATATTAACTAAAAAACTATTTGTACTATAAAAATCACTTACAAAGTAACTATGATAAAATAAATGTATATTATTTATAAAACATTAAGTCACATAATCATAATTCTAGGGAAATTTACATAACTTCATATAACACTCGTATATGACCAATGTGTAAGGTATGCGATGGTGACAGGTTCATGGGGTGACTTGGATAAATTGATCGAATGGTAATCTCTATTAACTTCCACTCCCCCATAAGAAATTCCATTAAAGAATGAATTATTGAAGTTCGACTTGGTCTTGGTCAAGAGAGAAGCATAGTGATTATACCTCATTCACAAGATTCGAAAAATGGGCTTCGTATGGAGCAATTCTACTAGATGAGGTCATCTATGTGTTTTTCTGAGTAACTTGGTTTTGTTAAAGCCTTATATTTATACTAATCATGTGATAACTATTCAATAGATATATTAGCATTGGTAACAATTCCAAAATGTATTTTAAAATCCAAAAAAAATAAAACAATGGACATGCATATGATTACTATAAAAATTTTACCTAATAAGACATTTAATTAGATCTAGAGGAACTTTCATTAAGAAATATTCTAGTCGTTACATCATGTCCTTATGTTAATTTCATGTTTAGGTTATCATTGATATATCTCATATTTACCTTTACTGAGCATTAACAAACTCCCTTTTATTTTAAAAGGAATCTATGTTTGATATCATTTATAACATGGAACACTATGACTTAACAAACCATGAAATATTATCATTTACATTTTATATTTATAACATAGAAAATAATAATTTTTTGGAATTAATTGAAGTAACAATAAAATGAAATATATATATATATAATGTTCCTACTAAATATAAAATCACGGATAAATTCTACGTAAATAACCATAAAATATTTCACTAATGACATTTGTTTATTTAAATGTATTTTTATTCAAAAATGGGTTTTTGTGAGAATATTATTTTTTATAGAATATATATATTTTTTTATTTGAAAACAAGATTTATATTCTTAGTTTATCATGTTAAAATTATCATTGGTTTAGTTTTTTTTGAATTTTTTTTAATGTATTATTTTTCAATGAATTTTAATAATAATTATTTATTATTATGCCCCATTATTTTTATCAAATAAATTAATATTAATATACCTTTTGATCTCAATTTGATAAAAGTATTATTTAAGTAAATCTATTATAATTGAATATATTTAAATCAAAATAATGTACGCTTTTTCTACAAGTTCATTTTTTGGATGAAAGTGCATTTTTCAAAAACAAAATGGTTTTTCATTCTTTTATATAAATTATATTAAAACTAAGACCAAACTAATTAAGAAATTTAATCATTAAAATATATTAAATACTATTAATAAAGAGGACCAAAATTTTAAAATAGTTCACCTTTATTAATAGGCATTATGAATACTCTAATTAGAAAGATTTTTTACATTAATAAATTGAAAAATGTGTTAATAATATTTTGAAATATAAGATAAAAATTGAAATAACACACAAAACTACTTTTATTATAAAAGATTCATTTTGTTAGATAATATTTGTTGATATAGAGCTAAAAAATTTATTTTAGTACATTATACTCATTTTGGGAACCGAAAAATGACTTCTATAAATAATTGTTATGCTTAATAAAAATTAAAAATATTTATGGGAGTTAGATTCAACAGAATTGATTAAAGATTCACCTCATTTTTTGGATTGATAAAAATTCAAAAAAATATTCTTTTTAATAATCTAATCAATCAAAATTAGAAAAATAATTGATTTCAAGTTAAAATGTATTTTACTAAACAATCAGGAATATTCCTAAAATTAGTTTTTAGGATTATTGTGTTCTTATATTAAATGAAACATATGAAATATTTATAGATTTAGGCTAATAAAAATATTTAATAAATTGGGTTCAATATTCCAATATTTTGTTAGAGGGACCCATTTATTCTTTTTAATTTAATTATGTTATCCTGGTAATAATTTATTTTATCCTGGTCATTGTCAAATAAGTTTAATGTGTGTTAATAATGAAATATTTATTAATATATATCAAAAAATTGAAATATATATTATTGGAAAAGTGTTTTTCATTCATTAAACTAAAATTACTGAAAAATAAGCAATTTTATGTCATTTTCATTAGAATAAAATAATTATGTTTGTTTATTTAAATGTAATTTAAAACATTTCACCTTTTTAAAATATCTTTACTAATTTTGTTATAATGAAATACTACTTATATTTGGTTATAATTTTTTTTATTTATAGACTCCTTTTTATGGAATTTTTTTTACTTTTAATTATAAAATAAATACATGAAATTATTATGCAACCCTGATATTGTATTTGTTCAAAAAGAAGAAACATCATATAAATAATTTTAAAAAGTATGAAAGTGATATTATTTGGTAGCGTATTACTGAAATTAAATGTTTACAGATCACAATAACATATTAGGTATGTTTTAATATATTATATTTAGAATTTTTTTATTCATTTTTTTCAATGTTAAATTCATTAACTAGTTTAAAAAATAATACTAATGTTATTTTATGATAATAATTATATAGTAAAATGATTAAAAATTAGTAAAACCCCTCTCTTCATAAATTTACAATAGATATTGTTAAAAATATAAACTATTTTCCATTTATGGGTCATTTTTTATTTAATAGAAAAATTATTAAACCAAAAATTGTAAAAACAATAATTGTTATCAACATAATTGTCTAAAGTGTTAATAAGTGATTAAAATAAAAAGATAAGGAGAAAAGGTTATTTAAAATTATCCAAATATTTTTGTATTTGTGTATTTAGACCCATTCTAATATTATATTATTATATTATCAATTTTTCTCCATTTTCTATGAAAATTATTTCATTTGATACATTAAAAAATTCCAAAGATCCCCTCCCATCAATTATAAGAGGAAAAATTTTTTACTATCTAATTGAAAAAATTATTTCACTATATATTAGATAATAAATTTCGAAATATCTTTATAACATATCCACCCAGATTTTATACGAATTAATTTTCTATGAATAGAATCCTGTTACGAAATCAGTTGTAATGTAATATAGGTGTCGAAAAAATAAAAATTGATGTTAACTGAATGTATAATTTTTATATATTCTTATAATTCCTTTAAATATACTACAAAAACTAATGAAATAATATCAAAAGTATCATCCATGTTCGAAAATGTTGGTTTGTTGGTTAAATAATCAACAGCTATATTCTCTTCTCTTAAAGAGGAAACAAAACCATCACTCATGCATATAGTGGACTACCACCTAAAAAATTAATCTAATTCATTTTCTATTACCACATATCATGAATAGTTATAATTATTTTTTTAATTTATTTATATGATAATCATTTTATAATTAAAATATTTAAAATATATGATATCATCTATGTTTTATAAGTTCTATCCATTCAAAAACTGATAATGACATTCACCCATAAGGTTAGACTACAAATTCCATGAAATAATGTGATTGGTTTTTCATAACCACATATCATGGATACTATATATAACTATACAAAAAATTTATATTAATATATAATAAACAATACAGACAAAATATTACATACTATATTTCCGTCATTATCTAAAATTTTTTGACCATTACACATCTATACGTACACACTTTTTTCTCCAGGATTGTATCAAATTTCATTTTTTATAAACATCATTTATGGTATGATTTAATATTATAATTCATGTATGAAAATTTAAATTAATTCATTATTAATATCCTTGAAATTATGCTATAATAACCTAATTGACCATTGTTAACCTACCGAATCCATATTTGGAAAAATTATTCGATTATCATCAATGAATTAGATGGGAACATAATTGATTATGTAATTTACTATAACATGTCAATAAATATAATAAAAGTAGTAATAAACTTATAAAGTTGATATTCACCAGGTAAATATTTGACATATGATTATTATCTAGAATGATAGTGAATATGCATGATTAGTAAAACTAATGTTAACATAATATATTACCTAAAAACTTATTTTTAATGATTTAATAATTTATTTAGTAAATCATTTTCATCCAAGACATTATTAATAAAATTATTATAAAAAAGTATTTATATAAGAATTAATGAGATAATATTGACATTGTAGGTTATATTTTTCATTCCTTTAATTTTTTAAGAGAGAATATTTTTATGTATTTTATAAAAAATATTTTATAATTCCTTAAAAATATAAAAAATATTGTTCATTTATTACATATATTTTATAAATGGGTTTTACCACAACCAGAAACTTTATTTTATATCTTTATTCCATTATAATCATCATTTTTTATTCAATGAAAACCCTTCATACATTTTTTCCTCTGTGTTTTTGGTTTTGGCTGTCATTTTTTAAAATGATTTTTTATTTTTATATATAATTTTATTTCTATAGGGGTTAAAAAGATAATTTCACAAGATTTATAATTAAATGGTTTATAAATAAAATGTCACAATATATATGTGGTCTTTCATCCTTATATGTGATGATGGATGAGATCCATTCAACTTATATGATGAGTGATTTAGATATAGATTAGATGATGGGTGAGTCCCATTATAGCTCTTCAAATCATTGGTTAATTTTCATTATCTTTAAGGTCAAGAAAAAGGGAGTTAATTAATAAGTTTTATCCAATGTATTTTTCCGCGGTATAATTATTTCTGAAATTAATTTAATTTGGTGTTAGAATATAATTCTCGATGTTTTTAAAAAAATATTTTTCATTCCAGGGGGTTTAAATTGTTTTCATTGAGTAAAAACTACATGTTTTACAATTGATTATGATTTATATTTGGATATCAATGGATACAATGATAATGGTAAAACAATTATTCAATTTTTTTCACTAAAATAGTTTACTTTTTTCATTTATATCTTTTAATACCCTCTTTTTATCATCTCCTCTCATAAAATATTTTTTAAAGTGTAAACTGATGAGTAAGATCAAATAAGATGTCAAGTTGGAAGACATGATGGTTTTTCAAGAAAATAATTTTTTTCCGTTTTAAAAGTATTAATTTGTTTAAAAAAATTGTAATCATTTATAATTTTATACTTTTAATGACTCTAACATCTTTATCTATAACTATAATCCAAAATTTCTATATATAATGAAATTATGTTTATTTTATTATAAATTTGATAGATTATGCAATATTTATGTTTTTATCTGTATAGATGGTATCAACGAAAATTTTTAGATATTTTTAATGATAATGATGTTTTAACTAGTGGTTTTCATAATATTCATGGATACAAACAATATTATAAATGTTAAATATCGATCAGTGCTTCAAATTCTTAGACATGTACATTTAGGTTTTACATGATGGTATTTTAAGGAAATTATGGATATTTTTTGAGATATTTTATCTGGTTTAGGTATTTGTAAACTTATGATTTAATAAAAATAATTTTGTGATAAATAATTCAATGATATTTTTTGTATATTTTTTTAAACGTATTGATAACCTTATTGGTTTATATGATCATTTATATTGAGATAATTATGGGTCATTACCATTTCAAAAAATATGTTTTATTGTATAACTATCAACAAGATTGGAAATTAATTGTTAAATTTACATATTACAGTTAATTTGGATGAAGTACATTATTTAGGGATTCTTATATGAATAAGCTAAATGGATATTTTTTTAAATAAGAGTTTTATTTGAGGAATAATGATGAAATAATCAATGGGATGAATATATTTTATTAACATTATTTTATTGTGATTCTAGTTATTTATATAAATTATTATCATATCATAATTATTAAATGATTACGATTTACCAATTTTCTGGGTATATAATATTATGTGTGACTACTAGTTTTTGGAGTCTAATATGGAAGTAATCATGGATGAATATGTGATTTAATATTCATTATTTATATGTTTCAACCCTCATTTTGATTATACTAATGAACTTTATATATAGTTTTTATCAAATTATTTATATTTAACATTGTGTGTTATTACTGAGATTTTGGATATTAGTGGTTTATTTCATCATTTGATGATTTATTAATTTTTAGAATTTATGATATATAATACTACGTATTTTAGTTTTTGTTAGTTCCTAAAATAAGGTGAATAACTTGTTACCATTTTCGTATTATGTGATCAACTGGATGATGATTTTAGTGCATGAATCCTGAAAAATACAACTTCAATACTCATTATATAGGTAAAAAATTAGTTTGTGTGGAAATTGATTAATTGATTAAATTATTCTTTTCATGATAGTATATATTATAATTGTCACATTCTAGAAGGAAAATTAAATCTTATAATCTAGTAAAATGAACATGACACATAAGATGAAATCATGTTTTGTCATTTATTATAAATAGATGATCATTTAACACATTATTAATGTATGGGGTTGTGTTCATTGACATTCTTGTGAACATTAAATTATTTCTATATCTATATTTTAAAATAGCTCCAATGTTTATATATTTTTAAACCCAGTCTTGTGTTATTCTAGATGGAATTTTTATTTAACTTTTCCTCTTTTTAAAAGTTCTTTTTATTTAAAATTATTATAAAGAAGGGTTTCACCAAGGTATTTTAAAATTTCAAACAATAAATTATCATTAAAATATATAGTTATAAGGAAAACATTTATTAAAATAGTATACCACAACACCCCTATATATTAAAATAAAACTATGCTCTATGAGGTGTACAACATCTAACACCGAGCATAATCAAAATGTGAAAAAATGTCATTTAAATTTTTTTTAACCCAACTACATTGATGGTGTGAATTTATATTAAAAACTTAATTATAAAAATTATATGGAGTTCAAATTCATTAAAAATGTATTTAATAAATATTGGTAAATAATAACTATTTTTTATAGAACTATCATCATATTCATAAAAAACATTTATTGATAAATTGGGTTTATTTATTTTTGGGAGAGAAAATTATAATTAATATAACAAAATTATAGACAAAATATTTGATAAAAATTTCTTTATTGAATTCAGCATGTAAAAATTATATTATGGGAAAATTTTGCTTAATTTGTAAAATGATTATTTATTGGAAAATAGTGATAAATAACACTTTTTTTAAAATTCCATTTCATTTTTTTGAAAATTTTATCTAAAAATACTATTTTATCTCAATGTATCATAAAACATGTTTAATTATATATAATATATAATTAATTACATCTTATTTATCATTATACATGATTTTGGAATAACTCTATTTTTGGGCTAAAAAGCCATTTTTCTGAAAAAATGATTTTCCATTGCATTTTACACATATACGATTAAAATATTTTTTCTACTAATAGAGACATAGTAATGAAAAATATATTCCTTATTTTTAATTTTTTAGTCCAAATATTGTAAATAGTCAACTTTAATTTTTAAGAATTATGAATAAATATAGTTTTAATATTTATCACATCAGTAAAGGGTAAAATGTGTAGAAAAAGTATTAAAATAAAGTGTAATACATAAAAATAACCAAAAACCCAATTTTTACCTTATTTAATGAGTTTTTTAATCCAAATATATTATTTATGAGTTGAATAACTTATTTTATATTATTATTTTTTAATTGAGAACCCCATATTGACTTTTATTAATATATGTTATATTTTATTCAAAATAAAAACATTATTTCTATCACTGCATTAAATATAATGGTAGGAATATTTTATTATGTTTTTAATTGATGAAAATTTCCAAAAATGTTTTATATTATTTTACCCTTGAAATTCATAAAATCTAATTTTTTTACATAATTAAATGGTAAAATGATTTTTACTCAATAATACAGTGTTTTCCTAAAAATGTTATTTATGTAGTTTTTGTTATCATACTAAATGTAATTTATTCCACAAATGAATATTTATTCGGGTAAAAAATTATTCCAAATATGTAATCATCATTTAAATATTCGGTTATAGTTTTTGTTATATTTTTTTAAATTAATTTGGGTATTGTTGTAAAAACATTATTTTGTCTTAGTTAAGGTAAAAAATATTTTTTTGTGGGTTTTAATATAATATAATACAAGATAAATATCCTTTAAATATATTTATTTTATTTGAGAATTTTTTGATCCATGAACATAAATTTATTGGAATATTTTCAATTCGTGTCGCTTTCCATTGATTTTGACATTTATTTTATTTTATGTAATCATAATATCAAAAATTTGACTATTTTTCGTTTAATATTAATAATGTTTTTTGATAAGGATTAAAAAAATTTACTATAATTTTTTAAAAAATATTAAATATTATTAATTAAGGAAATCATTTTAAAAATTTTTTGGTTTAATAATTACCAAACATTCTTACCTAATGACCATAGAGTGGTTGTGATTTCTGTAAAAACATCATGTAATTAATTTTGAAAACTATAAAAGTAATATTATATTTTTTATTCTTAGTATGATATAAATTTAATATATATAAATAATTTATTATGGTGGTTTAATCAACTATATTTGAATTTCATTATTTTCATTCTGTATAAAATGTGAAATTGGAAGAATAGTTCAAAAAATGAGGTTAATGATATTTTATAATAAAAAAATTGAATGTTTTAAAATTAATATAAATCATATTTTATACATGTGATTTAATATGGTTGAAAATATCAATTTTGGTCTATTTATAGGTTACTTATTTATTTTACAGTGAAATTATCAATCCCTAAAGATTAAATAAAATTATATAGTTATAATATCCGAGAGGGTTAACGATGGGTTAAAACAAACAAATAAGGATAAAACCATAATATGAACTTGGATATATACTATAATATGAGGATATTTAGACTATTACAATCTAATATTATAATTATGTCTACTTGGAACCATTTTTCAATAAGTTTGCATTTTTTAAAACTTTTTGAAATTCAAAGGGGACCCGCCCCGTGACATATAAAATGGAACCCACTCAATTCAATTACACATAAATTTTTATAAAATTAGTACTTCTTAGACCAGACCAAATCCATTATAATGATCACCCACCAAATTCGTGAGGACTTATTTTGAGAATAATATCAACCATAGACAAATTACAATGTTTTGATTAAGAGGTCTTAAAATAAAGATATATAGATTTTAACTAAATCTTTTATTCATATTAATTATTTTTCTGACCTCTAATATTATTAATAAATAATTAAATTATAATAATGTTTAAACTCCATATATGGATATTGTTTCATTTTATTAGAATAAATACTATCCATCTCTCTATCCATCAACTGAAAAATGAATATATTGTTCTTGTTTATTATGTAGTACCACTATGATTACTGATATAACTTATTTACAAAAAATAAATCCCATATTTGTTTATAATAATGTATAAAAATAAATATTTATAGGAATTATATTCTTGAAACATGAAAAAAATTTAAATTATAATATATCATTTATTTTCATACCATTACATCCATTGAAAAAAACTACAAAATACTTTTTCTGAATCTATTGATTACAACCACCATATATAGAATTTATGTTTTTTATAAAAAAATTATATGGATACAATATATATGTGAATTTAAATGGGATAAATGATATTTATGATATATTCATCATTTTTGAAAGATAAAATAATACTTTCCTCTTGTCAATCATGATTGTTGAAAAATGGAAATGTTGCTCAGGTGTACGTATTGTACACCATCCCCTTGATTGTATGAAAATTATTTTTTCCCAACCATATTTAATAATTGTATTTTTTATATATTTTATGTATTAACATTGTAACTATTCCCTGATTATTATTCAATATATTATATAATATTGACCTCATTGATCATTTTCAACCAATAGAATTAAATTTGGAAATATGAGTTGAATATTTCCAAAATTTATTAAATTAAAATAATTCATTAAATAATTGAATATAAAATAGTAATACAAAAATAAAAATAATATTAAATGTAGATTTTTTGTAAAAATGTAAATTATTCGCATATTTTTAATATTTGGAAATATAATGATTGAATTCCATGAGTCTAAATACATATCATGGATAATTAAATAAAAAACGTTTTTTAAATGTTTTGAAGAATTATATTCTAAAATAATTTTACCTAGCTGGAGTATGAGAAGGTCCCACTCTCTGCCCATGTTCCTGGAAAAATTGGGCAATAGCTTCTACCACCATCACATCAGGTTGTGAGGGAGAACACTCTCTGACTTCATCTAATGGTTGCAGGAGAACTCTCCGGGGCGGAATGCTTCTAAAATAAGGAACATTCACATAATAACATCATTAATAGAACATTTTTGAAATGTAAAATTCCATAATGAACAATAAAAAGTAATAAAATAATTGTGGAGAAGTAACAAAAAGACCAAACCACTTATGCCTCGCCCAATGTCCATGTGCATTTGGTAGCATGAATTTACTAGTTAGAGAAAAAGCCAAACAAGCATCCCAACATCCTGTGGTGACTTAGGGTCTATCATGAGGTCTGCTAGAAATGCACCCTACTCATAACCAAAACTATAAGCCTTAACATTCCTAGCATCTTTCAAACTTGACTCATCCCAAAAAATTGACTAAAGAGATTAACCTCCAAATGACGCCCAAACCGGACCTCGACATAGACTAAAGGGCGTTCCCCATTCCAATATGCTGGATAATGTGCTTGAGTATCAAAATTAATGATTGGGAATGATTTACCCAAATATACATAAATATAAAAAAACTAATAATATAAACTAAACCAAATTAGGATGTTAATAAAAAATCCTTTGACCAAAAATAAGAATTTGAGTTACCTGGTTGAACCAACACCTAAACAACATATAAAAATTATAGTGAAAACAACAATATAAAAATCTACCACTAGGAAAGAGAACAACACCCTTAAGAAATATCCACAACATTGTCCACAAAATATCACTAACAACCCAAACCTCCATCTCCACAAGCTTTACCATTACCTATATCAAACATTACAAAATCAACTTACACCCAATGGTGTAAGTAGGGTGTGAGATAACACTTAGTAGGATGATACATAGAAATGATTTCAACCATAAACATTAAATGATTAATATATTTTCATGTTTCATAAACAAAAGGAAATAAATTCCTGAATAATTTTAAAGAAAACAGTTTTAATGAACAAAAATTAAAAAAACAATATTTAAAAACAAACACTAACTTTTAAGATAACCAAAATGTCACACCGTATGATGATCGTGGGAACAATTTAAATAATGAGAAAAAAATATGGGAGAGACCCTGTAGGTACTTACAAAATTTGGAACCCTACGAAATCACATCTCGGAGAAATGTGTTATGGAAACCACGAAAACATATGTTCTCATGCACGAGACACTAGTCGGGAATACGACCATAACCTAGTGGTATCCAAGCATAATCCAAAGTTTTAGTTAGTGTTGTAGACTTCAATCCAGCTAAATGAAATAGGGCTGATGCCAATTCTATATCACTATCACCCTAGTCATATTCTACCCACCTAGTTATCCATGCTTCCTTAGTGCACATTCATGTTTTAGGTTAAAATAATGTTATGTCTAATCAAATATTCATTCCAAACACGCTCTACCTATAACAATTTCAACATTTACACACTCAAATCTCATTTCAAAATCATACGAACACGAGGAAATTTATGAAAATGAGATCTTCACTAAATAAATATAAAACCATTACACAATTTATAAAACACAATCACATCATACACATTATTTACCAATCCATTTAAAATTCCATAAAATAAATTTAAATATCATCACATGGATTTAAAAACTAATACAACTAAAATCCATTTTTTATGATGAAATGAACACAATGAAGCATTCAAAAAACAATTTTCAACACATGAATTGATTAATAAATCAACTGCAAAATTTAATAAATCCATAAAAATTATCTATATAATTGTTTTAAGAAAGAAAAAACCCATATCACATTAATAAACTATAAATCAAATTCAAATCATATAAAACATAAAAAACTATATTCCCACCTAGTAGATTCATTAAAGAATATAATAAATCAAATAAACAAAAAAATAAATTCATAAAATAATATTTTTACAAAGAACCAGCTACCACAGTGTTGGAAAAACTCAAAAATTTGGTGTTAAACATCCTCTCCACATCAATCGCACTGCAAAGAAACACAATTAAACAACAATTTAGGAATTTGAATTAAATATATCAAAATTGAACCCCACAAAACATGAATCCCAATGCAGAAAATATACAAATTGAAAAAAAATCTATCATGGTATAATGCACCTCTAATGAGAAGTTTGGAAAGTTGGTCGGACGGGGAAGGTGCCACTAGAGGGTTGAGGCGGCGGCCAAAGCCTTGCCAAAAGAGGGGTGAAACCATGGGATAATGGCGGAGAGAGGGAGGTATGTTTGGGGATTCCACATAGGTCGGTTGGTGGTGTGATGTATTTCCAGAGAGGCTGGGTGGGACACTGGAAGGGAGGGTGAGGGGAAGCACTAGCCAAACATGATTCCAATGTGAGGAGGAATCAAGTGATGCTGGTAGGGTTAAGGGGGACCTTTTGTTCAACACCAATAGGTGGAGAAGGAAATAGGGGAAGAAAAAATTAGGGAAAATAAAATGAAATAAAAACCATAAAAACAAAATCAATTGAAGGATAATATAAGGCCCTATCCTTAAACATTACTTAATCTTGAGTTATTACAAGAATTCACATTAAAGTTCTTTTAAGGATTAATGTTTTAGATAATTAGATCATAAATCATGCATTACATTCCACAATTAAACAATGTGGTTACATAAAAGATAATATTCACATTTCTCATTAAATGAAACATATTTAAAATAAAACATGGATTCTTTCTTGACACAACCTCGACACTATCATCACATCACGTACCATTCCATTGACCTATGGAAAACATTTCAAAAACCTAGGATTATCATAAAAAGCTCATTAAGGGATATAAAAATACGAAAGGAAAACCTTAGTCCATGTACACATAAGAATCAATGAAATCATAATATATTCATAGAATAGAAGAACATTAACATACATCACGAAATCATTATTTTTATGAATAAGTCATAGAAATCATAAGACATAAAGGTAACTTGAGGCATTTATAACATTCTTACACAGGGAGTAGCCCTCATAGTTACGTTTGGAATACCAATTACAATATATTCCCGAAATCGTTTCGGAGAAACCATAGAGTTTAACTCCTTCATGTTACCCAATGCATTGTAGAGATATCACGGGCTAACCCGCCCTTAGTTTATCATGGAAATACACGCCTTCATAAACATTTCGCAAGAACTATAACATAACCTTATCTCAATAAACATGCATAAAGGAAATATAACATTTCAACATTTCAATCAGAAGATATCAAAAACACATTAACATAATCAAAAAATTATCAAAACCATTTTCAATACCAAAATAAAAGAAAAGTAAAATATGGTATTTATTTTTCATTTAAAATAAGTTATGGCTTGTAGAGGAAGCCGAAACACAAATAATGGTCATAGCAGTAGAGAAGTCGTTGTCGCCGCATACATAAGACAAAAACATTCCCTTTTGTCATTTAGTAAAACGATTTGTATAAAAATATTCATTTTGAATAAATGTAAAAGTCAAAGTGGTTTATACACCATATAAAAGAAATTTGTGTATCAAACAAAATATGCCTCAATGAAATGAGGTTAAGACAACGTCCCTTACCTCATGTACGACTTGACTCGATCATTCATTAATATCTTGAATAACAAACTAGAGATAATTTATACTTTATTAAGAACATTTTTCAAGTTCATTATTCATTTTATATAACTTATTACCATGTTACAAACATTATGTAATTATTTAAGTTAATAACGGTCGTTTTGTCGATCTTCGGTAATTGAGTCAAATATAAAGTTCTTATAATTACAAGTTGTTCATGTGGTAAAATATCCATTATATAAAAAGTTACATTCAGGATGTAGATATCATATATATCCAGTATATACATGAATTTATAATATTACATAACATTTAGAGGTAAGAAATGAAATGCACCGTTCTTGGAGACGGTAAGCCGTACGTACGCTTGGACGCTACATTAATTTCTATTTCATATTTAATGGAATGAAATCATATTGATATACAGGTATATTATAATTCCAGTATAATATAATATATAATATTATTAAATCAATCCATTATACGTCCCACATATGGAATTAATGATTCAAATCACATTGAGGGGGCCGTTGTCTGCACTTCCTAAAATAAAGATATAGTGTTTACCCATATTGGAAACCATAAAGGTATGCCATAAATGAAAGATACAGAAGCATAAAGAAATAATAAACATAATATATATCATATATAAATATATTTTCATCTTAATGGCCAACATGATAGCTATTAAAAGAAGATTGAACAATCATCGTTTCATGGGGCAGTAATTCACCACTCACAGAAACAGTATGTTTTTTAACCATTAGACGGAGGTGTGTGTAAGTGTAAATAAAATACATCTCATAAAAACATTCTAGTATATTTAATATACTGGTGATGTTACAAAATAGAGGAATAAAAAGTGATTATGGGGTTGGAGAAGCAAAATAAAACAAAAGGACATAAGAGAAGACATTACCTTTAAATCAGGTAACTCCCCTTGGTTTGAACCAAAAGTGTTTCTTGAGGAGATTTATGCCGATGGTAAGGCTTATAGGATTAATATAGGGATGTTTAGAGATAAAATGAGCAGAGTTTGGTCAAGAAAATGGCTTGTGAGGTGTGGTTAAGGGGGTAGAAGTGGGGGCCTTTTATAAGAGGGAGTAGGGGCACTCTTGGAAATTCATGAAATGTTACTTTATTATATGATGAGTTTCAATATTTAAAGGTCCCAAAATGATATATTTTGAGGATTAGGTGATACGGGTTTTAAATCCACCCATTAAATAAGGTTTTGGAACGTTTACCTCTTAGATTTTACATTATCTTTTCATTTTATTTAAATCGTTCATTAATGATGTAATCACTACATCATCATGGTGTCATAAATAAATTTATTTATATAATGTATAAATATTATAAAAGAAATACCATGATTTAGGAATGATTGTTAGATTTCCAATGAATATTTATACTCTAAGAGACCTTTTATGTAGACAAAATTAAAATTGTTTTACTTAGGTGTTATATATTTTTGTTATATTTAACATTATTTAAAAATAAAAAGATAAAAGGTCACTATCACTCAAAAGTGATTCCATGGGGTCTCTATGTTGGAAAAAGGTAGACCATGTTCGGCCAGGGCACAACCAGTAGCATTAGGACACATGTTGGGGTCATTTTCTATTATTATGATATTATTTTATTACCCGTAACTACCAGATTACTAATTAATCATGTTAATTAAATATAATTACCGTCATTACTATTCGTAATGTCCAAAAAAAGAGTATAAATTTCATAATTTGGACCCTCCGATTTCAAATATGGAATCCATTTTACCAAATTTGAAACAGAGATATTTCAGTAATTAATTTAAAAATAATTCCCATGGTCAAAACAAAGAGCGGGTCTTTTTGAAACAATATTTATCAATTGTTTGACACTTGTTTATTCCTAATTCCAAAGTAAAATTAATTACAGTGACCAACATTGGATTCAATGGTAAAAATATATTATAATTAAACTTTAATCCCAATTAAAAAGATAATCTAATCATATAATTAAATTAGATGAAAAAACAATTTTGAAGTAAAGTACAGTATTTTCACTATTCATTAAAAATTGATCATTGTTAGAAAAATATCAAAAAAATATCAAACATAAATTTCAATGTTCCAATACTAATGAATATGTTTATTTTGAGAAATAGAGCTTATAATATTGAAAAATATTTGATTTAAAAAAGGTTTTCCATCAAAAGGTGGTAAAATGATCTTTTGAAAAATATTAGAGAATTCTACGCTTAAGATTGGATTTATTATCATTTTAAACCTCTAAAACACTATATAATTCATAAATAGACATATATATAGAAATCCATAATTATTTTCTTACATGGGATGTTATATCCTTCCCCCATTTAGAAAACTGTGTCCCTATAATTTATTTACTTATCAAATAAGTGGGGGTATTTATCCCTCATTGCATTTTCAAATTCCCATGTTGCATCTTCAATCATATGGTTTATCAACTAAACCGTTACATGATGAATCATTTTATTCTGCAATAATTTCTATTTGTGGTCAAGAATCTAGACCAGTTGTTCCTCATAAAATAGATTCTCTTCCAGCTGAACTACCTCTAGACTCAAAACATGAGATGGATTTGGCATGTACTTCCTTAACATTGAAACATGAAAAACATTGTGTACCTGAGATAAAATCGGAGTTAAAGCCTTTAAGTATGCAACTAATCCAACTTTCTCTAGAATTTCATAGGGTACAATGAAACTTGGACTCAACTTTCCTTTCCTTCCAAATCGCATCAGACTATTCCATGGTAAAACATTGAGGAAGACATGATCACCTACCTCAAAAGGGAGATCCTTCCTCCAGTTGTCCGCATAACTTTTCTGCCTTCTTTGAGCTGTTCTCATTTGTTTCTGTATCTTCTGAACATTTTTTGCCAACTCTTCTACCAATTTTTGTCCCATCAACTTAATTTCACCTACGTCATCCCAAAAAGCTAGAGTAGGACACCGCTTCCCATATAATGACTAAAATGGTTCGATCTTTATACTGGAATGAATACATTTATAATAAGATAACTCAACCAATGAATGATTTTGGTCCCAAATTCCATGATAATAAATTGAACAAGCAGGTATCATATCCTACAATGTCTATATTTTTTGTTATGACTGCCCATCTGAATGAGGATGAAAAGCTGTACTAAATTTAAATTCAGTACCCAACGACATGTGAAGGACTTTTAAAAAGTAATAAGTAAACCAGGGGTCATTATCAGATACAATGGAGAGGGGAACACAATGTAACCTGACTATCTATTTACGATACAAACGAGAAATTTTATCTTGGGAGAAAGTATCTCATATAGCACGGAAATGATCAGATTTAGTCATGAGATCAACAATAATCCATATTGATTTATAATCTTGAGGTGTCTTTGGCATTCCCACAACAAAGTCCGTGGATATATTATCTCATTTCCACTCTAGAATGGGTAAAGGCTGAAGCATCCCTTTCCGTAACATCCGCTCTGCTTTAACCCGTTGACAAGTCAAACACATCATGGTAAAATCAACAATATCTCTTTTCATTCCATCCAACCAGTAATACTTCCGAACATCTCTATACATCTTAGTACTCCAAGGATGAACTGAAAACAGATAACTATGAGCTTCACATTACAATTATCTCTTCAACTGTGAAACACATGGCACACACAATCTCTTTTCAAATCTCAAAACACAATCATTATCAATGTTGAATTCATGTAACATACTCTTCTGAACTAGCTCTACCTTTTTTGCAACTCAGTGCCCTGATTTTTTGCTTGCTTAATTCTGTCTAATAGAGATGATCTCACTGACACCTGAAACAAAACAGAATAACTTCATGCACCAACAACTTCAATGCCAAAGTTCATCAAATACTTAACCAAAGGATCACATTCGAAACATAGCATTACTTTTTCGAATCAATGAATTGAACACTTAATTTTCTTTTCTTGGATGGTATTTAATTGTATAATCATAATCCTTGATTAATTATATCCATATCCTCTATCTCATGTTCAATTCATCTTGAGTGAATATATACTTTAATCTTTTGGGATTCGTATATATTTCACACTTTACTCTATACAAATGATGCCACAAAATTTTTAAAGTGAAAACAATAGCAGCTATTGCAAAATCATGTGTCGTGTAATTTACCTCAAGAGTTTTCAACTGATGTGAAACATAAGCAATTACATGATCATTCTGCATTAGGATGCAACCAAGTCCTTCCAATGAAGCTTCACTGTAGATAACAAACTCACCATTCCTGGAAGTTAGTGCCAAAACTAGAGCATTCACCAATCTTCTTTTCAATTCCTAAAAATAATCATCACATTGTTTTTTCCAGATAAACTTAACACCCTTCTGAGTTATCTTAGTCATTGGACTAGATAACCGTGATTTTTTTAACAGACCTTCTGTAATAGCGTACCAAAACAAGAAATCTATGAATCTCCGTTACATTTGTGGGTTTTGGCCATTCTTCAACAAAAAATTTTTGCAGGATCAAGAGTTATTCCATCTTTAGAAACAATGTGACCAAGCAATGAAATGTTATGCAACCAAAACACACACTTTCTAAATTTACCATACAATTTCATTTTTTACGTTTTTCAAAATAACCCTTAAATGACTTTCATGCTCATCTTTACTTTTGGAAAAAACAAAAATATCATCAATGAAAACAACCACAAACTTATCCAAGAACTCATGGAATATTATAGTCATAAGGTCCATGAATACATAACGTGAATTGGTTAACCCAAAAGGCATTACTACAAATTCATAATGGCCATATCTTGTACGAAACGCAGTCTTCGAAATATCTTCTTCATTTACCTTCAACTGATGGTACCCCGATCTCAGGTCAATCTTTCAAAAATACTGAGCTCCCTGGAGATGATCAAAAAAATCATTAATATGAGGAAAAGGATATTTGTTCTTTAAAGTGATGTTATTCAAGGCTCTATAATCAATTCAAAGTCCCATTGAACAATATTTCTTTTTAACAAATAAGACAAGAGCACCCCATAGTGATGTGTTAGGTCGAATGAAATCTTTCTATAATAAATCGTTCAATTGCTCCTTCAACTCTAAAAGTTCAATTTGAGCCATTCTATAATGGGGTTTTGAAATTGGATTAGCATCATGAACTAAGTCAACAATAAATTCAACTTTTTGATCTGGTATTATTCTAGGAAACTCATCGGGAAAAACATTAGGATACTCACTTAACACCAGCACATCACTAATCTGAACGGTTCCTTTGTTTTCAACAATATGTGCAAGGTGACATTCATTTCCGTCTTTTAAAAGTTTCTCAGCCTCTTGGTATTTTATCAATAGTAAGGGTTCATTCTTTTACAAAAACCGAATGTCTTTTTAAAATAACTTTTTTATCTCTACATTAAATTTTAATATGGAAAACAGAGAGCCAATCCATACCCAGGATAACATCAAACTCTACTAGAGGTAAAAAAATAAGGTTTCCATGTAGGTTCTTTCCATGTATAAGGATATGAAGATTCTTATAAATTATTTTTTCCTCCATATTTCCCCTAGGTGTTTTTACCACAAGTTTAGGATTCATTACTTGAGATGAAATTCCCAATATACTAGAAAATTTTTGAGAGACGAAAGAATGTTTAGACCCAGAATTAAACAACACATTGGCATAATCTGAAAAAAGAATCAATGTACCTGATACCACTTAATTTGATGGTCCAACATCTGCTGAAGTAGTTGTAAAGGATTTCACCTTACCTTTCTTCTTGTTTTCTGACTTCTTCCCATCATTTGAGCTCTTTGTCGAACAACTGTTTGCATAATGACCCATCTCATTGCACTTGAAACATTTCAGTAACTACAAATATAATGTGGTCTTACCATCACCCTGATCTATATCAGTGCAATCAAGATCCTTATGTCCCATCCTACAACATCGGTTTCACTTTCCAGAAATCAAAATACATTCCCCAACATGATTTTTACAACATTTATCACAAACATAAAACTTAGTTTTATAACCATTAGTCCTTTTTGAAGGATTCTTCCCTTTCTCCATCCACCTTGGTCTCTTATTTTGTTGGTCGTTATAGAACACTTGATCATCGGCAAAATCCATTTCCACCTTCTCAGCACACCGAACAAACTTTTCAGAACTTTTGAACTTGTGAGAAGCTAGATATTTTGTCTTTAATCCTTAGTAAAAACAATTGATTTTACTATCAAGGTCTCGAATAAAATTTGGAGCATACCTTTCCAATGAAGTGAACATTTCTTCATAAGCATCCACTTAGTCGTCCTCTTGCCTCAATTCCAAGAATTTTTTTTCCATCTTAAGCAGCCATAGGAAAATATTTATCAAGAAACATACATTTGAATTCATCCGAGTCAAGAGCATCAATCTCATCGGCATCCATGATATTTTTAACCATTGACCACCACTGATCTTCTTCAACCTCCAAACAGTAAAAAACAAGACTAAACTTTTGACTGTCTAAACATCCCATGATATTGAAAATATTCTCTAGTGATTTAATCCACCCTTAATCTAGTACAAGGTCAGATGATCCACTGAATGATGGGGGATGTTGTCTCATGAAATGTTCCACCACTGACATGTTCCATTACGGTTGATCTGACAGATCTCGTGCATGGATACCACCACCATTTATTGCTTGAGTCAACTGTGCCATTACTGCAAAAAACTTTTAGGTTCCAATTCCTACCATCTCCGGATGCTGATTTGGAAGGTAATTTCTTTTTGTATGCCTTCCTAGCACTGCTTCCATGTTTCCTCTATGGAAAACCATTCTAAAAAAAAATGTGTTACATGAAGCAACATGGTAATATTCAAATTCTATATCATTTCAATTTTACAATAAAAAAATATTTTTGGATACTCATTTAATATAATTCTAACTCCTAAATTAATCTAACCCGACCTCTGATACCAACTATAAGGCCCCAGCCTTAAACATTACTTTATCATGAGTTATAAAAAGAATTCACATTGAGGATCTTTTAAAGTTTAGATTTTTGGATAACAATACCATAAATCATTAATTGCATTCCACATTTAAACAAGGTGGTTACATAAAATACATTATTCACTTTTCCAATAAAATAAAACATATTTAAAATAAAAAATGGATTATTTATTTACAATTCCTCGACACTATCATCACATCACGTACCTTTCCCTTGACCTATGAAAAACATTTCAAAAACATGGGATTGGCATAAAAAGCTCAGTAAGGGATATAAAAATACAGAAATAAAACCTTAGTCCTTGTATACATAAGAATCAATGAAATCATACTTTATACATAGAATATAAGAACTTTAACATTCCTCAAAAAATCATAATGTTTATGAATAACTCATAGAAATAATAAGACATAAAGGTAACTTGAGGCATTCATAACATTCTTATGTAGGGAGTAACCATCATGGTTATGTTTAGAATACCCATAACAGTATATTCCTTAAATCTATTTGGAGATACCTTAGCGTTTAACTCCTTCGTGTTACCCAATTAATTGGAGATCTATCACGGGATCACCCAAACTTAGTTTATCATGGAACCACCCATCTTCATAATCAATGCCCAAGAACCATAACATTACCATATCACAATAAACATGCATAAAGGAAACATACCATTTTTACATTTCAATCACAATATATCAAAAACACATTGACATAATAAAAAAATTATCAAAGCCATTTTCAATACCAAAATAAAAGAAAATTAAAATGTTGTATTTTTTTCATTTAAAATTTATGTCTTGTAGAGGAAGCCAAAAATCAAATAATGGTCACGGTGGTGGAGAAGTCGTTGTCGATGCATACGTAAGACAAAAACATTCCCTTCTGTCGTTTAGTAAAATTATTCGTATAAAAAGAATTATTTTGAATAATAGTAAAATTCAAAGGGGTTTATACACCGTATAAATGAAATTTGTTTATAAAACAAAATATTCCTCAATGAATGGATATTGAGATAAAGTCTCATACCCCATGTCCGACATGACTCGACCGTTCTTTAATCTCCTGAATAATAAACTAGAGTTAATTTATACTTGCTTATGATCCTTTTTTATGTTAATTATTTATTTTATATCACATATTACCATGTCATGAACATTATGAAATTATTTTTGTTTATAACGGTCGTTTTGTCGATCTTTGGTACTTGACTAAAAAATAAACTTCTTATAATTAAAATTTGTTCATGTGGTAAAATACCCATTATATCCAGAATTATATTCATGATTTAGATATCATATATATCATATATATCCATTATACACAGGCATTTATAATATTACATAACATTTTGAGGTTAGAAATTAAATGCACCTTTCATGGAGACAGTAAGCAGTACGTACGCATGAATGCTAATTTCATTTATATTTAGTATTTAATGATACGAAATAATAATGATATAAAGGTATATTATAATTCCATTATAATATAATAGATAATATTATTAACTCCATCCTTTATACGTCCCACATTTGTAATTAACGATTCAAATCACTTTGAGGGGGTGGTAGTCCGCACTTCCTAAAATGAAGATATTGCGTTTGCCAATAATGGAAACCATAAAGGTATGCCATAAATAAAGGATAAAGAATAATAAAAAAACATAAACATAATATATATCATATATAGATATAGTCACATCTTAAGGTCCACCATGAAAGGTGTTAAAAGAAGATTGAACAATCATCGTTTCATGGGGCAGTAATTCACCACTCACAGAAACAATATGTTTTTTAACCATTAGAAGGAGGTGTGTGTATGTTTAAATCAAATAATTTTCATAAAAAAATTATAGTCTATTGAATATACTGGTTTTGTTACAAAATAGTGGAATAAAAAGTTATTAGGTGGTTGGAGAAGCAAAATAAAACAAAAGGACATAAGAGAATCCATTACCTTTAAATCGGGTAACTCCCCTTAGTTTGAAACAAAAGGGTTTCTTGAGGATATTTCTGCCTTAGGTAAGGCTTCTAGGATGAATACAGGGATGTAGACAGATAAAATGAGCAGATTTTGGCTAATCCAATGTCTTAAGATGTGTGGGTAAGGGGGTAGAGGTGGGGGACTTTTATAAGAGAGAGGAGGGGCACTTTGGGGAAGTCATGAAATGTTACTTTATCATATTTCGAGGATAATGTGATGCTGGTTCTAAATCCACCCATCCAATAGGTTTTTGGAAAGTGTAAGTCTTAGATTTTAAATTATCTTTTCATTTTATTTAAATCGTTCATTAATGAGGTAATCACTACATCATCATGGTGTCATAAATAAATTTATTTAATGTCTAAAAATTATTAAAAAAATACCATGATGTAGGAAATCGTTTTAGCATTCCAATTACTATTTATAGTCTAATAGATCAATGATGTAGAAAAACATAATTTTTTTTTACATAGTTGTTCCATACTTTTGTTATATTTAACTTTTTTAAAAAATAAAAAGAGAAAATGTCACTATCACACAAAAGTGATTCCTTGGGGTCCCTAAGTTGGCAGAAGGCATCCCATGGTCGGCCAGGACACATCCAGTAGAATTATGACAAATTTTGGTGTCATTTTATATTATTATGATATTATTTTATTACTATTAACTACCCGATTACTAATAAATCATGATAATTAAAGATAATTTCCGTTGTTACAATTCATAACATCCAAAAACAAAAGAGTCTTAATTACATAATTTGGAAATTTTGATACCAAATATGGAATCAATTTTACCAAATTATAAACATAGAAATTGTTGTAATTAATTTAAAAATAATTTCTGTTGTCAAAACAAATAGCGGGTTTTTTTGAAATAATATCTATCAAAAGTTTGAAAATTGTTTATGCCCAATTCCAAAGTGAAAATAATTAAAATGACCAAAATTTGATTAAATGGTAATAATATATTGTAATTAAACTTTAAAACCAATTGGAAAGATAATCTAAATATATAATTAAATTCGATGAAAAAAGAATTTTGAAGTAAAATGCATTATTTTTCACTATTCATTAAAAAAATAACATTGTCAGAAAAATTCCAAAAATTTATCCAAAGTAAATTTAAATTTCCCAATATTAAAGAGTATGTTTATTTTGACAAATATAGATTATAAAATTGTCAAAAGATTGATTTATAAAAGGTTTTCCATCAAAATGCGGTAAACCGATCTTTAAAAAAATATTATTGTATTCTATGCTTAAGATTGGATTTATTCTCATTTTAAGCCTCTAAAACACTATGTAATTCATTAATAGACATAGATATGAAAATAAATAATTAATTACTTACATGGGATGTTATAAATAATGGTAATAATTAAAATTATTAATAATAGTAGTAATGATGATGTCAAAAATATTTGTAATAAAAATTAAAACATAATAATTAAAACCTTATTAAAACATCAAAATAAATAATAATTATAATATTAAAAATAATATAAATATTATTATTATTATTAAATAAAATATTAAATATTTTTTTCATTTTAATTTTTTCAAATTCACATTATTTTTCATTTCGTTTATTAATTAACTAACTACATAGTGTGCATGTTTCACGGTGATTTGGAAAATCCATACGGCTTTGACCATGCCCTTCCCATGCACTAGATGCAGACAAGCCAAAATACTCATCTGTCATAAAAAATGCAATCATGAAACTAGGAACGCCCCCAAATCAACAAAACATTTATATGAAAGATTAAATTACAAAATAAAAAATATTACTAATGTCTTCGTACGATAATAGGGATGGATTGGATATCATTCAACAAATGCTGTATTAATTTTCATGGATCAAAATTAAAATTGGATATTACAGAAAACCTATGATAATAAATTTGTGAAATGATAATTATTACCATCTAATGAAAACTACGTCCAATATATGGGCCACAATTCTTATTCAGAAGTGGTGTTTCTCTCAAATAGTTGGGTAAAAACACCAAATCAAAGATATTACTATAATATAATATTTTTTATTTTTTCCTTGATTATTCGCCATGTAATTATATGAATCATGATGTAGTCTTTCAATAAAATTCATACATGGTTATTCAACAATTTGAAATACTCCATATAGATTTTCCCCTATTGAGTTGTTGTAATTGAAAGGACGTCGACATGAGAATCTTCATTCAAGATTCCCTTAGTCAAGTTAGTCACCTTGTGGTATATAAGAACTCTTATAACAAATAAGGATAAATTTTTATTTTTATTTATTATAATGATCATAACATGGCAAACAACTAGAATATTTATCATCACCCATATACTAATGATTTTTTAACCATGCCTAAGAGGTCAATATTTATACAAGATGTAGAATCAATATTGATACTCTCAATTTATGAGAATAATATAATGCCTACCCAAAAAATTCGTTCATATGAGGAATTGAAACCATTAGATTGTTTTAATTCCACTTGGTTTCACCAATTTCCCCACTATATTAATTTATATAATGAATAATGTCTCTAGTGATCCCCTTGATCAATTTTTGAAATTATTTATAAACTAAATTATAATATATTCCACAATTATGTATTATATTGAAGATAACTTTTGTTATTTCATGAATACCATACATAAGGATAATAAAAAAGGGAAATTTAAAAGGAGTGACTATTTTTAAAAAGCATAATTATTGGGCTGTATAATCTCAATAATAGTTATATAAGTTGATAAATAACTATTTAGAGTATTTTAAAATTCTCCTAAACTAACCATTATGATTGAGATCTATAGGTTTCATTGTTTGGAATGATATTATGAATTCATTTTAGGGAATTATTTAGGGGTATTAATTCCACTCACCATGTTAACTCATAAGGGATCCATATACTATAAGAAAAATTAATGTTAGGAAAATTTCAAGGAACATAAAAAAATATTAGTTAGATAACATATGAATTAACTATCAAAAAGTTCATATGTTCATGTGTTCTATAAAAATTCATCAATAAAGGTAATATGGTGAATCCTCAAGAAAAAAGTTTATATTTATTTCTTATACAAAACGAAAATTAATGTTTTGTGAGAAATATCACCCCAATCTTATTTGGGAGTTATCTATGTTAATTTTTTAATTAATGATTAATAAGGATTATATTTATGGAGTGTGGTGTGAGATATATAATGATAATAAGTGTTTAATTTATATATTCAAATTAAAATAGGCAAATATGGGACAAAGCATATGTTTTTAGTTGACTAAAATGTAATAATACTCAAAAAATTACCACCCATAGAAAGAGATCATGGTGGTTGATGTTCTATTAAAAATTATAAAGGTATAAAATCAATGAAAAGGAATTAAAATTACCCAATATTTCTATATTTTCAAAATATGGACCTCGAAATCATGATGGAATAAGGGAGGCAATAACAATAAAAAATGTGTATTAAACCTTATATCAATGTGAGTTTTTATTTGGAGAGAAAGGATTATTTGGAGCTATAAAATATCATGAGAAATGCTCATGAGTTCATCCTTGGTTTATATGGAATGGTAATGATTAGGAACTATGTATGTTCCCATCAATACATATCAGTAATAGTGATATATTAGATGAAGCGCATAGTTCATCCTTATCAATTCATTATAGAATTAATGAGATGTATGAAATTTAAAAGAGTATTTTTAGTGGGGAAATATAGATGGAGATATTGTATAGTATATATCTCAGTGACTATAATATTACCAATTTAAGGTTGATAGATAGACGTATATGTGTATTTTAGGACCCTTTACCCCTATAAAATTTTAATAGGAAAGAACAACCTTGGATTATTTCATCAAACTCACAAAATATCTAAAGTAAATAATTATATTTGGGTTGTATTCAATCACTTATAGAATTCATAAATATTCAATTATCATTGAAATGATTTTTGACTTGATTTAATTTCTAGAATATATATTTGGTAAGCGGAAAGTTTGCATGGAATAACACATTATATTAAATCTGATCGTGATCTTATGTTTACCTCGATGTTCTAGTGAAGTCTTACAAAAGATTTGGATTAAATTTTGTGTTTCAATACTACATATAATATACAGACATATGGTTATTATTACAGTACAATTCATACCATAGAGAATATAATGAGGTCTCATTCTATGTATTTCTATGGTTGGTGGGTTTAACACATTTTTATTATCTTTTTTGGTAAAAATATATTTCTTACTTATGATTTCAAATGGAGAATTATGAATCCATATATAGAAATAATTTTTTAACTCCAACATTGAGGGATAGAGTTGGAGAAAAAAAAACTATAGTGACTATAACTAGAGGATCATATTAATGGGAAAATTATATCCATTTAGCAATACATCATTTTAATTTTAATAATGAATAAAATGTTATATGTATAATTATCATTGAAATATGGAATTAAATGTTTATGGGAATTTATTAAAATTCATTTCTCTATGGAATTATCTATTGATATTTCGGAAGAACAGGGAAATGAGCAAAAGTATATTGGCACCTTATAGATTCTTTATCAATATGGGATGATAGATGTCTTTTAACATCCATAGGACATAACACATGTATAATATATGTCCCACATATCTATCATGATGAAGTAAATAAATTATCTATAACATTAATAGAAAACATATATTGTCCAATAAAAATAGAAATCTTGTATTATATAATTTTTTTAATGTGAAAAAATCACCCTGTTAAAGTTAGCTTGAAGAATCCAAAATTTGACGAAGCTAAATAGGATCCCAATGATGGAATTAAATAAATAAATTATCATTTTATTCTTTTTAGTGCTGAAATTTATATGGAACATTTTATTTTCATGGTGGGGATGGAGTATCCTAATATGTTATGATATATTAAACATAAAAAAAATTTATTCAATGATTTATTGTAATACATGAAATCATGAATATATATAAAAATAAATATAGTACAATTTTATAATCCTTCCACTAAATTGGTGGTTTCAATAAGAAAAATTACATTTTGAAAAATAATTATAATTTTTTATATAATTAAAATATATTAATAAATAATTTTCATGATTTTTAGTAAGGGTTTTATGTTTGTTAAAAATTATTTTATTCCTCAAAAATATATTCTCTTTATTTTTATGAAAAAAAATAAAATAAAATAATTAAAATTATTTAGAATTTATTTTATAAAATTATACATAGTTTTGAAATCATGAGGACCAAATTATATTAGAGTGATTTTTTATTATCATCTGAAAAGATTTATTTTCCACTGAATAGTAAAAATTACATATTTTAATTGTAAACTGAATTTTCAAGTCTATCAATTAGAATGATTAAATTTTATATTTGGTTTCTATATTATTAAAAATATTATTATGGCCATTAGAATAAATTTTCATGAAGGATTTAGTAGAATTAATATTTATAAATTAGACAATATTCTTTCCTTTAAATAAAATTCATCATGTTTTTCTGGTTTAATTTTAACTTAAATGAATTGCATTGTGCGAGTTAAGTGATAAAATATATTATATATTTTGGTTCACCATATATATTTTTTATTAACTTAAACTTAATTTTTTGTCAAATGTAATAGTAAAAATATAAAAAATATTATTACCATGGTTAAGGTTAAAATGAGTTTTATGGGGGTTAAACCAGGAGAATAAAAGTGAATTTTACAAATAGTCATGTATAAATCCAATTTCATGGAAATAAGTAGACCTAATTATACTCAAAATTATAATATATATTATTTTTTGATTATTTTTATAGATTATAACAATATTATATTTTAATATCTTTATAAATTTCATGTGTGTCCTCTCCTGCACTTATAAAAGACAACCCAACATTTCTCTTCATTATAGAACATTAAGCACTCTAGAATTATCGAACCATACAAAAAATAACATATAAAAATGAATATCAATGATGTATTGGTCCTGATTATATAAAATTTTAATTCCATGGAACATTATAATGTTATATAAATTTGGGATACCAATGAATTGGTTGTCATCCTACCATAATTATTTCATATTTTTTATAGATACTCTATATTTTTGGATTTAAAAATAAAATTATTATATTAATATCTTAAGTATTATTAAATATTATTATTACTATGTTTATATATCCTCTATTAATAAAATCATTTAAATTAAATATTATGTGAAAGTGCAGCTTGTGCATAGTTTTGGACCACCGCCTCCACATAGATATAAAATTTATCTTTTATCACAAAATATCATGGATGCATATTATTATTGGTTTAATTTATATATATATACATATGTGTGTGAGTGTGTGTGTAATATATGAATATATTATTCATTTTAAATTATAATATCATATCTACCTTCTTCCCTTATTCACTGCTGTAAAATAATATATTCTTTTGTACATATGTCAGGACTACCACCTCCACGATGTGATGTGAATCATTTATCTGTTTTAATTACATGACTGATAATAAATATGTATTTAATGAATATTCTAGGTACATGTTATATAATATTAATTATTTAATGTTATACTACAATTTAACATTTTAATTCAATCCTTCAAAATGATAACACGACATAGATCCGTACGTACGGTCTACCTCCCTAAAAATGGTGTACCCTATCCGTGATTGGTGTAAATAATTTTTCAATGAAATAATATATATATATATATATATATATTGTGATATTTATTTGATTATTGCATTATTTTTATGATGAATTCAAGATCATAATAAATTATTTAAACTACTATACTGAAAATCTCATAAAAAGAAAGAGTTAACACCTCGAAATGATGATTGAAATTATGAAATATTATTTAATGGTAATTAAAATGTTATAATTAAAAAATAGATGGTATTAATCGTTCATAAATTACTCTATTTTATAATTATAATAAAATTAAATTTATTACATAGAATCTTACATCTATTTCGATGATAGTTGAATACGACATAGGGTATTTTTAATAAACATTTATTTCTATGAGACTCATTGCATACGCAAAACATATTTCATTTATGTTGTTAATATACTTCCTAGAATGTATTTTATTATTTTTTTAATGGAAAGTTATTGGTATTTTCATATCCATATATGTTTCAATCAATCATGATGTTTTGAGTCAAATGTTACCATTTTGATAATGGTTTATTGTAGGCATCAAACTCCACATAAAGATGCAAAGAACCATCATTGGGTAATCTAAAGGAACCATCCAACTCAATAGAACATTTTTATAATGGGAAATATGGTGAACACACGTTTTTAGGCGTTCACACAAGATTAAAATCCAGAATAAAATCCCTTGAATTTCCCAATACGATGTCAAACTGTGGCCACTCAACATGACTATGTTAGGTGTGTACAAGTGGTACCATCATCATGTAAGAAAGTAAATCATTTGAAAACCATTTTCCGTCCTAATGTTAGGTCAAAAGTTCCTTCAAACACTCACCCACCGCTACACAAAGAAAGGCAACATGAAATCCCTATTCAACACCAAGAATCATTGGTGACGTTGCTAAAATACTCATCTATATATTGAAGGCCACCCCTTTCTTATAGGTGATCATCCAAAAGTCAAAGCATATATTTTCTCTGCATAAGACTACTCTTCTTTGATATTTAAACATTATGGAATCTTCAAGGTGTAAAATCATTCATTACAGGTCCCATGTGGGTCCTCTATTATGTTATCACACAATAGTTTTCCCCTCTCACAATCTATATCAAGCCCAATTATGTTTCATATAAGGAATTCTATTGTGCCCCACATTTCCCTTGTTCATAACACTCCAATTGTTTGATTAGGTTTGGTATTATTCTCATACCCCCGTCGTTCATGCACCTAATCTTTGATTCTTAGTGGATTCCCAATTTGTCAAAACACAATCATTGATCCCATTTACATGTAAACCTCATCTCTTACACAACCCTCTTTCTTGAAAACCTCTAGGTTTTCATACAATGATTTCTTATTCACACGTTATATTTCCAAAATACTACTTGTTCTTTATTTAACCTACCTTTTACTTCTTATAATATGTTTGATAATAACCCATTATTTCATCATTGAGACCCTAATGTGGACCTCATGTGTTACCACTCATCCACATTGTTCCATCCTAGCATTACTGAAACCATCCCCTACTAAGGGTTGAAGGCTGATGCTAATGTAAACCCAGGGGTGAGTATTGTGTCCCCCATTTCTGAGCATCAATATGTAAAAATACATAGAACAAACATCCTAAACATATGACGTTAAAATTTGACCTCACTGAGTGTGGAAAATGCAGGATGTCCTAGTGAATGGATGACACCGAATGAGATCCTTCTCACATAGAATGACTTCCTCCACACTAGGAATAAAATTATCTTATTAATACCTCATAATGTAATCTCATAATATTTCTTATTGGATGTAGCACCTTTTCTCCTTTATTCCTTCTTCGAATATCTGGTTGATAGAGGATATAGGCCCCTTAAATGATCTCACATTTTTTACTGTCGACCCCCTCCATTTGAAAAGGAGGGGTCTGGGGGAAAATTAACTATTAATAAACCATACATAAACAATATATATTTTTCATCATGTATACATTGGATGATTACATGCATAAAACCCACTCACATTGGATGATATCCTCCTCCTGTAGCTTCCATACATAATCCCACACCATCTGTCATTGTTGAATCATTCACAACATGAAAGATAGATCTAAAACATCCTATTTTATACCACATAAAGCATGATTCACATTGGTATAAAGGCGAGTAGATCCTGTGAATCCTAACCATCATCAATTTGAATCATATTAGAGAAATTCCCAACCATATGAACCATTTCTAGGGGCTTCCACTTTTGATGTCTTCTGCAACACCCCTACTAAAACTACAAGGGAATTGATTCCCAATTACATGGGATATGTCAAAAGCCTCTTTGATATTCAAAACCAACAATCCATCCACTCTATCCACATCATCCACTAAATCCACTCCATACACTTCATCAAATCCATCCAATTAATATATAATCCATCCTAAATTTACTCAGGGCCATGACATCTAGGTAAAATCATGCCACCCATCTTGGTTATCCTTACATTAATGTCTCCTCCACTTCATTTCTACACTTTAAAGCACCCATGAAGATCCCATGCATATGTCCATTACAATCCAACACAATCTAACCAATAGAATTAATCATTTTAAGTGAATCCCTAATGAATAATTCCCACACCATCGATCAGACTACATGTATTTTGATCCCTGTCTCATAAAAATTTTATGTTAGACCCCTCTATGAGGTTAAATTCCAAAAAATGGTATTCCTTGTGGTCCCCAAAATTATGTTGATCCTACGTAATACACCTAATGTTGTGTTGATACCATCCTCTAGGTTGTAAAATCTTCCCTTTTAGGAAATGTGGCCCGGGTCAACCTCTATTGGAATTCTAATTCACCCATCTGGTAAATCCTTCTAGGTTCTCCCTCATAGTGATGTACCTCTATAATCCACATCTGTATTGTAATCTAATTAGTCTCATTCCATCTCAAAATGTATTTAAACCCACGAATCAACTCATAATGATACATCATTGTATTCATCGAATTCTTGAGGTGAAAACCTTTGAAAAAATGTGCCTACAACATTTTCTAACTCATGCTAAAAAATGGATTCATAATATAAATTATATTGAATATATTCCTTTGGAATTAGATACCTCATGATCAACACTGTATGACTTTTTTTTCACATGAAATACACCTCTTATGAGAAAGAATACATTTGAGTAATGTTACATTTTTCAAACATGCTAGTAATTCCAAATGTGACTACTCTCCAGACTAAAGGATTCATCACTATCAAGACCCCTGGTAAATTTCAATTATATGAAACATAATTTACCATCTTACATAATGATATGGAACTGATAATGAGTTCCACGAACAAAATCAAATATATAATGGAGACTCGGACATGACGATTAATTATTTGGAGGTATCCAAGGAAGTAAAAATTGACATATCATCATCTCATTTTGATCATGGAACATAAATAGATATTCATATTGATGAAATAGTATTGAATTTTGAGAGTAGAGATGATCGTAATGAGGAAATACAACTGTGCAATCATGTGAAGATGTGTGGGAGTCCCCTAGAGAATGCTTCAAAAATAGAAATAGTGAACTCAGTGTGAAACTATTTTCATTGACAAGGGGACCAGTAGAGTTTGATAAATAATTCTAAAATCAAGTTATTGGATCCATATATTCGGTTCCCGGACCGAATATTCAAATAGTGGGCTTGGGATGTAACTCACTAAAAATTATGGCGGTTATTTATTCGACATTTTGGTCTATGACATCATCAGTATTGGTCTCTCTCTCCAATATTGGAATATTGTATGACGTTGGTGCATTCAACATTTCATTCCATGTATCTATGTTGATATTTTACTACTCCTACTTTATAGGACCCTAGAATAATAAATCCAATCTCCTCCTTCATGTAGTCCCTGGGGTCGGATAAATTTTAATGTTGTAATCCCACATTACTCCAACTCAGCCACAACTTCACCCATGACCCCGAATACATGGAACCCAAGATCGTCTCGACCTAAGAGATCATTTTTGAGTATGTTGATATAATCCCATGTATAATTGTGTGAGGAGGATGGGTAATTCCAATAATGGATTTGGCCCATCAGTATATGGAGGCCTCTTCTTCTTTCTATCACCATTATTCCCATAGAACTACTAGACCACCACATCTCCCCACCCCATCAATCAAAAAATTAGAGAGCCTCCCCATGGAGTGATCCTAAGACTCGCTCCCATGAACTAATGAGTTGGGGGATTCTTGATTCATCTTTGTTGTGACTACATCTTTGTAGCGTCCAAAGAGGATTACAACCTAGACCCATCAATTCCAACAACGACATATCCATATAGTCGAGTAACATTTGAAATACATCCCTGCTCCACTTTCCTCATGTTGGATGACTCAACGCCAATATAAGGTTCATGATTTGGAGGACTCTCATAATGGGGAATCATCATACACAACCCAAGTGGATCATTCCACCCATAATGAACTTCCTTAAACCCCTACCACTATTGAGCATGGAATCATCAATACCGAGATGGAATTGAGACACCTTCTACCTTATAGGCAGTTTTGGTTTACTCTATCAATAAGTAGAAATAAAAATAGTTGACAAGAGATGAACCATGATAATGAGATTCATTAATGGGGCCCACCCATACCATCAAAAGTCTTAGTGGAGGTCCTCCCCTCTCCCACACTAAACAAGGAGTTCATTTCCATTTTCCAATTATTGATAAAAAAGAAGGTCATCCCGGCATCATTGATATCCATTAAAGAGGTCCTCCATAGGCCTATGGTTCCTAATACATATTTCCTCCCCATATCATGGATTTTAAGTGAGATGGAACTCCTCACCTCATTCCAATATCAAATGGAGTCCCTCCCCACTCCACCACTAACCGATTTAGATGTCCTCCAAATTTAACCACCAATCATAGAAGATGATGGACCCACTCCTTTAGCCACCATGATGGAGGTTCTAAAGACCTGCCTCCCCAGGCCATGAAACTTGTCATCTAACCCCACGGGTCTCCTGTAATACCTTGGTTTCCTACCCAGGCCAAGAACACTAAACTGCGGAGTTCTAATCAAATAGTATCCTGAAAAGGAAGATCCACCTTGTTGACATGGGTAGTAACATTTAGCCTTTTAAGTCTCACTTTTCCAAGGGTGTTACATTCTCCACCCATTTAATGCACAACTCCGTCGTTGTGGACCCCAGCCTAAAACCCAAGCAGTGCCTAAGCACTTCTAGCTGGGTATTAGTTCGGATACCATTAGTCAAGATCCACCTCCCCGGGCCATGAACCATGTCATCTAACCCCATGGGTCTCCTGTAATACCTTTGTTGCCTTCCCAACACACCATAGGATATTACACACTAGGGTCTCTTATCAGACTAATGATTGTCCCCAGAGGCCAACACATGTCCTTTCTAGTGTGCTTTTTCCTCACTCACACATACCATGGGAGTCTTTCCATAAGTTCACCCATCCTGATCACTACTCCGGGCCAAGCATGCTTAACTATGGAGTTCTAATCAGGTAGTCCCCTGAAATAGAAGGTTCCCCTTGTTGACCTGGGTAGTAACATTTATCCTTTTATGTCTCACTTTTCTAGGGGTGTTACAGAGGTCCTCCCTATGTTTCCACTAGATCAAAGGGTGGTCCCCACAACCCCAACATCAGTAAAAGAAGAGGCCATCCCTTCTCCATCCGTAGTCAATATAGAGGTCCTTACAATGTCCTTTATGACTAGTTTGATGGTCCACCACATGTATCCACTAGACAATATGGAGTTCCTCCATATGTTGTCACTAATGGTTAACATGAAGGTCCTACCCATGATACCTCAATCCAAAAAAGAGGGCATCACTTTATTGTCAGCATCTAGTGTAGAGGCGCTCCCCACTCTCGTAGCTTTCCAATAGTACGTACTCCCCACTATGAGAGGAACCCATAAAAAAGTCTTCCCCATATCACAGTCATACAAAGTAGAGGCACTCCATAATCCAATGCAAATTGCACAATGTTTGGTTCCATACAAAGGAACCTTCATTCCTTGAAGTACCGTCCTCAGGTAGAGGAAAAAAATACCACAACAAAAGGAAGAACCACTAGAAGGGAAAATTCATTTTAAATCCTATTTTATTCTCTGAATTTAATTCCAAATGCAATTAAATGATGGATAATTAACTCCAACCATATCCATCATATTAGATGGATGGATCCCAATAAGTGAAATTCCTCATCCTGAAAGGCGTGATATGTAAAATCCCTGAATCCCATCATAAGTAAATTTTGGAGGAATAATATTTTAATCCTTTGTTGGTTCACAAGGATTAATCACCCCTATAATTACCAGTTTCATTATCATCCTCTACTAGATATCATGGTTTTTTTCATTATCATGGAAGATGACATGCATCTTATAGATCCGCAGATGAATACCAATACCCTCACAAAAGAGGTACTAGTAAGTACCCATTCCACCACCACACCAATCCACATCAGTGCCACTAATAGTTTCATGGTGGAACTAGTAAGTGATTAATACAATGAATAGTAGATCCATACTTAAAAATATGGACTCAAATGAGATAATATGGTTCTTGATCATTTTTAATAAGTATTCTAGCTGAATACTGTTCCTGACATCGACATTTCAGAGTATCTCACCTAGGAGGGGGTTATGTGCTGCCTCTAGAATATCTAATCATTTTTTTCACCTCCATGTCTATAAGTTGGTATACTTGATTATGGGATATAATTTTGATGATATTGATATATGTTGTTTAATATTTTATTTGGATGAACTCTCAATGTGCTAGAAAATAGTTTCACACAGCTACCACCAGACCCTCCAACAAAGATGAATCTAGAGATTCATAGTTCTCCAATTAATTGTTGAAGAGGCATCCCCACACATTTAGATTTTGGTATACTAGAAGTAAACTAATATCCACTTCATTCTTATCCTTGTATATCATGATTTCCTTTTGATAGTGAGTATATTTATCCCAGCATAGTCATGGAGAATATGATTGATCAGGGTTTACTCAATGAAAAGGACACCAGGGTAGGATCTGATGAAGAGGACCCACCAACTAGGGAAGTTTAATATCATGTAGACCCCCAAACGTATGTACTAACTCACCTGAAAAGGTAGTAACATGGCCTTGGGGGTCCCTCAACATCATTTCCCACCATTCAGGTTACAAACATGTTTAAAAGGGTGATAAGGACCTCTAAGCAATTTGGCCCATCAAATGTCATGTTGAAGATATATTTTTGATCCCTCTATGGATTCATTTATCAAATATATCATATACCAATAGAGGTGAATTAATGATTTCATTACTATGTTCCTTGAAAATAATCACCCAAACTATAGTAATCCTTGGCTAGATCATGTTCATCCTCAGATGGGGTAGTAGGGGAAACCACAATTCATTCTCAGATAGTTATCCCTGACCAATACTGGAAATCACCTTATTCCCCAAAGTATATAAACTAGAATTTATGAAAAATTACCATGGTATTCATTGTTTTATCTCTTTGAGAAACTGATAACCTTCCTCTGAGCCAAGATCAAACTGCCCTCTAAGAAACTCTATAAGTGACTCCATAGGATGCTTTATGAGCAGCTGAGACTACATACCATATTGATGCACATGTCAACAAATGTGAGGTCAAGATTCCTCACTAATATAGGAATCACCACCAATAAAATATATATTCTCTCATCTATCTCTTTTAAGTCCTTGAGACATGACTGATGGTAATCCCACCTAATGATATGAAAAATTATTAATTGGTGCATGATATGTGACAACACCTAGATTTTATGAATTCTACATTCATCAGCTTAAATGGTAATGTTTACACACTACATCATAAATCCCACTACATATGAATATTTTGACCCATGTAATGAACTCCAGAGTAGTATGAAGCAACCAGGATCCAATGTTTTGTACAAACACTAGAAGGGTGTGAATTCATCTTGTACAACAAGTTACCCATTAGGTATATCACTGGTTAAGAAGACCTCTATACAATGTTTCTTTACAATTTATGCTCTACCACATGTTGGAAAAATATTTTTGACATCCCCAAGTGAATTAAATTTTTTGATGAATGCATCATATACTTTTTTTCCTACTGGAAGGGCCTCACATACTCACTCGATATGATGCTACCAAAATAGAATTGTTAATGATGTGTGTTGGGAATTTTAAGACTGAGGATTCCACATACCTAATCACTCATAACTTCACAGGTGGATTATAAGTTTTATATGAAAATTATAAACACATATGGGAATCCTTATAGCTAGACAAGAAGGTTCGTCCATTTCATATTTCGTCTCTAAGAAGATGAACTTCTAGGGAAGGTACTGTTGTTGCAGTATAAGAGGAGTTTTATGAACATATAGATTAGTTACCAGAATAACCTCACCCAATGCATCTATTTCATTAACTGATGCACCAAGTGAAATAGTCTTAGTCTTATCCATACCTAGATTATAATTGGATGGCACCACCCGACCATGCACCACTGCCTTGGAAAGGGAATGTGTCTCTAGCCACCTGTTAGGTTTTAACCCCTCATTAGGGACATGCTCTATGATCTGTCTTCCCTTATAGGATAGATGATACCTTCCCCTTCATGGATTCACATATATATTTTTTATTTCCACAGATCCATGTAATAGGTATTTATAAAACTATTAGAGTTGGGGAAACCACATAAATATGATCTCATGATCACCCTAACCACTACCCTTTCAAAAAAATCCTTGGGCATGCCATCAAGGAATGTTATGTTTTAAATTATTTCCTCATGAACAAGTAAAAATTAATGTATTTATAATGGCCCCTATCCATACACAAGTGACATGTGTCTTTTCTAATCCCTACATTGACATGGAAGGATCTACTGAATTACAGTAGTGCTCCTATCATGGAACTCAGAAGTGAGGTAATTGGTTTCATATTGACCAGCCCCTCACGCCCATGGAACCATATATTCCTTTTTTAATGATATTTACCTCTTAAAGATGTCATACATTCATTGTAGAATTATCCTTCATCCAAATCGCCCCCTTTAACTTATTAGAAAAGTATCCACCGATGACCTACTGGAATGGAAAGACCCCTTGAATTCATTGAAACCATCATACACTCATGGATATTTCTTCCCTCTCAAGATGGGAATCACCATTAAATTCCATCCTATATTGGAATATTCTATATTAAATCGGACGGATGAATCATCCATTAATATCATCAAGTTGGTGGACCCCAACACGGTCCCTAATTATGAGTAGTATCATGAAAACATCCTGAATTCCTTTGGATGATATTGTCAGAGAAGGATGTAAGGACATTTGAGTCATCATATTGATCAGGATTATTTCTCAAGATATTACATTCATGATAAAAGTATTAGAAAATTGGTTATACGTAGAACTCATCATGCACAGTTATCTTATCCAATTTTCTCACATTCACTACCATTGTTGATCATATGACTCAGCTAGGAAGAACAACCAAAACTACATATTTATTATTAATGATCATCTATTCCCACACATTTGTCAACTGGATATCATCTAGTAGTGGCTAGGGGTGAGTATTCTAATAATAAGGATATTTCCAGCTCCATCTGGTATCTAGTGGCACATCCAACATGTACTTTATCAAAAGAGAAACCCTATACGAAAAGAAATTTTTGGTTATCATGGAAGTATGACGTGCTTAAAACCCTCTATGACAATAATTAATATTTAAAAATACATGAGTCCCTCATCATGTAACAAGTGATTTTAGAGTCTCTAATAGAAACCTTGAAAATCCCCCAATATTTCATGTAAGATGTAGTGGGGGTATATAACATCTATGCCATTAATGATGAATGATAATTTTTTTACACAATCATCTTATTTTCTAGAAAGGATTTGGGATCTATCATGAAATGTATAATCGTCCTATTATATGTCACCAACATGTTCAATGGTGTTGATGTACACCACTATTTATTTGACACAGGTTATGAGATTTATATCATCCTAAAACAAAGACTCAAAATGGTGTGGCTGACTGAAGGCTATTTGATTCCCTCTGTCCTAAAGATTCATACTATTTATAGGACCAAACAATGGTGATCTGTCCTAATCTGATTGAAGGACTAGTTTTTTTGGCTTCATTGAAAACATTAAATTCATGGTTTTCTCACATGTATGCATCTTACAATGCATTGATGTGTAGGTCCAAGATCCATATACTTGAAAAATTTCCCTCCTCTTATCACAAATCCCCCACGTACACCCTCAGATGTCTAACAGGAATGTTGTAATGTGTTTCATAACCCTATAACTCTTGTGAAGCCTACTACATGGATTATAGAAAATTTTATATAAAGTAAAATATTTATCTGAACATTGAGGATAAGCATCTGACTACAATGAATGATCGGTGTTAAGACCTGGATGATGCATTCATCATCCCAATAATCTAGTTAATGTCCATGAATATAGGCTTTGAGAACGGCTTCATAGTTTCAGAGAAAAGGGGAGTCATGTCCCTAATTATAAATTACATTAGAATATTACCACACACTTCTAAAAAGGATATTCCCAATTGACCCTAGAAACACATACCCCTGTGAAGAATCAAGATGTTTTCCCAATGACCACCATTCTGATGCACCTTCATCTATTATGTGGGTATAGGTTGAGTAACCAGAAGAATACTCACCACCAATGCTTTGACTTCAATCAAGGACTTTGAAGTCGATGTCTTGATTGAATCAAGTCGATAGTTGGAGCAATCACTGCTTCTACATTGATGGAGTCTTCGAATCAAAATTCCCCATCTTCTTAATCATACATTATTTTTCTCCCAGAATTCGTTATCATGGATAAACCATTTCTTTACACCAATCAACCCACCATAAATGATTAAAAATAATTGAAATCCACTCCTCCATAATTTTATGAATTCATATCTAGTATATTATATGAGTTATTTTAGGTGAATATTGTCACAAAGAAAGATAAAATTCCAACACTAATAAGTTATCCCATGGATGTAGAAGAAAAAAATCCTTATGTTGATTTCCTATGGAGACATTGTGTTTCAAATACCATCCATGGAAAACACACAACACTAATAGAATCATGGTCAAGGATGAAGTTGATATGCTCATCCAATAAAACATTTTCAAGGGTTTTATGTACCCTAAGTGTATGGAAAACATCATTCCCATCAAGAATTAGAACTGGAAAATTAAATTTTTTATCATCATATTGGAACTCAACAATTATTTTATGAGGATGATTTTCACCTTTTGGTGGATGAAATTTTAATTGATGAAACCACAAGGTTATAGCATATATCATTTATGAATGGATACTTTGGATACAATCCAGTCTAGATGGACCTAAAGATGGGTAGTGTACCACCATTAGAGTGACTTAAGGTACCCTGTGTTATTTTTCATTCCCATTAGTTTAAATAATTAAGGTCCCACTTACAAATGATCCATGCACCGCATATTCCATCAAAATATCAGGACTCTAGTCGTATTCTATGTCAACACTATAGTTTTCAAATCATGACACATTTAGGAATATATTTGATATTACAAGAAAGTTCTCTGCTTCCTTTATTCCTCGAAAATGAAGATAAATCCCTTGAAGTTTTCCTTTGGGATAAACATTGGGATGTTTCTAAATTTCATTGTCAGATATAGAGGTATTGAAATCAGCCCATTGAAAATAATGGCCATCATCTAGATTCATTATCCAAGAAAACTCTGAGATCTATAAGGTTTTCAAGGACAATTTTCCTATATAGATTGATTCATCAAGAATCAGTCCAAAAAGTGTAATAAATTTTTGTATCTCATGAAAAAATTTACCATATTCAATTTGGATGAAGAGTTCTATGACCCGGTCAAAGAATGCAAGGAGTACCTGTTACACCATCCAGTTCTAGTGCCACCCATCTTAAGGATGTTTGTTTCCCTTTATGTGACTTCCATTGAATTATTCCTTGTTACCCTTATCACCCATATGAATAAAAAAAGGTCATATAACATTTTATACTACCTTAGATTCATACAACTCAACATAGAGAATATATATTATCTTATTGAGAAGTATTTCCAAAAACTGGTTTTCATAGTATAGATGTTGTTGCATTACCTGATGCATCATGAGATACATTTGGTATCCAATGTGGATTCACTATAAAATATCTTGAACCACCCCATATTTATAAGAATATTGTGGTTCTAGGTTGTGATCCTTTATAAGATCGATATTTGGTTCATTTTTTATAATTTGGTCAAGGGTCATGTGTTGGAAGAATTCATTGCTACAATATGTCCTCAACAGACAAGTCCCTATATCATTATTTCATAGATGAGTATATCCTCTAAGTGTACCATGTTCTGTCATGATGGAGGATGCATTTTGGTGTTACCTCTCGCAGACCAACCCATTAAAGGATCAACAATCTCAAACTCAACAAATTAGGACATTGGACATTGTACATCACCTGGACACATGTTGTCCTTCCATACTCATTCTTGATGTCTTATGGATTCACCATCAATTATGCTGAGTATTAGGATCTCATTATTGGTTTTGAGATGTTACTCGATATTGAAGTTTCACAATTGTGCATGAAGGGGGACACTAAGAAATCCATCAAGACTATCAATGGGGACTATTTCATCTAAAATCCAAAACCTATACCTTTGATGAATCACACTCACTAGCTAGTAGCCACACTCATGATCTCATTATCGAGCATGTAAAATTAGATGTTTAGTATAACTAGCAATTCTGCTGTATAATAAGAATTGTAGGCCTTCTATAGATAGATCATTAGATTATTTATTAAATAAAAAGGATTTCATTATAAAAATAAAATTATAATGGGATTTTGGAAAACAAGTGGGTCGATAATTTACGATTCCATCAAAAAAATAAGTTTATAAAACAACGAAGAAACTAATAGAATTGATTAAGTGTTATCAAATAGGGGAAATATCATGATTCCCATTCTTCTTTGCTTCATGAGATACAGTTGTGAACCTCGAATCCCATGTTTGAAACACCTAGAACCATAATGTCACTAATTTTATACTAGGTTACCTCCTAGGGTTTAGTTGGAAGTATACAATGATTCACTATATACCGCTGATGATTATGTGATTTTTATTCGACTTCATAACCGAAAATCCCCAAGGTAACACATGAAGAAGTCGATTTTCATTACATGTTTATATTTTTTTTCAATGTGTAAGCATTAAAAAAAGTACATAGGTATAAAAGTTTTTATGTGAGTTGAATTAGAAAATATGAACTAAAAAAACACTACAATTAAAAAGGGGAATAAGAAGTGATGATCCGTGTGGGAAAGATCACATGAATGGGAACACCAAAATAGGTTCATATGAGTTGAGTATGAAATACCAGTAAATAAATAAATAAAATAAGAAGAGATGATAAAAACTCAAAAACCATGAATTTAAATGATAAATGATGAGAGAACTCAATTCGGACTCCAAAATGGAATCACCTTTCATCCAAGTCGAATGCACAAATGGGTTGCCCAATGTGCGAGTTTATAGTCAATGTGGGAGGCAGTTTTGAGCACCATGATTTTAGGAATCCTCTTAGGCCACAATTTTAGATGGTCAGAAAGTATTATATTACTTTGTAAAAAACTAAAATGTTTTTTGAAAACTCTTTTTTCATTCGCCATTCCAAATTCAGCAGAAATATATTGGTTATAATAAGATATATAGATAAAATACAGAGGAAATTTTTTGACCCCATTCAGATTCATTTTATTGGACATTTCAATTAAGATAGGCCACATAATGTTGAAATTTTGATTTTGGTCCTTCATGAATGTTTTACCCCATGGATATATGGATAGTTTCACAAACTTTTATCCCTTTTAGATGTAAGTATTTCTCCAATAATTCAAAATAGTGTAAATGTGTTCATGATCTTAAACCTAGTTTTTCCCATTTTCCTTCGGCATCATTGTGGGATCTTCGAAACACCTCCACCTTCAATTAAATCATCAAAACAAGTGAAATATACCATATTAGTAGTGAAAAATTACCAAATTATTGAATCAATAATTATGTGATATTTTTTATTATAAATTTAATTTTGAATACAAAACCAATTTAATACATTGGTATATGGGTGAAATAAAGAAGGGAATCATGGTATGATCACACCCCCACACCTAATCATATGAACTCCTGGGAAATGTATTATATTCTAATAATGTAAAATTAAAAAATCAACGGTGTGAAAACATTGAAGATTATATACAAATTTAATTCATCATGTCTTGTTTATGGAATTAATTTTCATATCATTTTTGTTCGATCATGTTCGAATTTGATCAACATAATTTTTTCACCCATGAAATATGTCCCAACCTACCTCACCATGATATTTTACATCTTCATTGAAAGAAATTATTAAAGTGGAGTTATTATCTCTTCCCATAGTTCATTTTATATTAACATATGACTTCCATGATTCTTAGTACTTTAGCGGTAGAAACAAATTTTCTACTCAAGAGGACTTCCAACAGGTTGTTCTGAGATTTAAGGGTTGGTAGGATTAAATGTTTAAAAATATGAGGTAGAAGTGGAGTATTTAATCACTAATGTGAAAAACATTTCAAAATTCAAAAATTTCTCACAATGAATCTACATAATCATAACCACAAAATGTATTTCACAACAAACTCTATATCCCAATTGTCCATTTGTGTGGGTCACAACCAAGCAGTGAACAATCCTGTGTAAACATCCTCTTTCTACATTTTATTATTATTTTTCTATATTTTATGATGTAGAGAACTATATTTTTTTAATATATAGTTTTTTAGATAAATAGGGAAACATTTTTAAAACAATGATGCAATTGGTTTTTTAACCTACAACATAATGTAAATGTTGGAACCCATTATATCAACCCGTAATAATGATTATCTCCCAAAAACTCCCATGGAAACACCCCCTCGCAATGTATTTGTGAAGATAATCTAATAATATACTAAATATATTGGTTTTGGGAATAATTATCTTGTAATGTGGCTTCCTAACAAGAATTTCTTGGTCTCTATTGTTTATGATAGATAAAATGTGAAGGTGGATGAAAATAGTGGTTAATTGTAAAAATGGGATTTTCAATGAATTATTGCCTTAATCATGAATGTAACATAATTGAATATTATGTCTTTAAATTTAATCATTTATATTTATTGTCTCTTTAAATGGCCCGATAATCTCTTGAAAGTGATTAAGAGGAATAATATTCAATAAAGGGCTTAGAATGTGTGCAGGTTAAGAAATTAAAATATTGGTAAGTGATAATGAGTCATGTGATTCAAAAAATACATTAAATACATAATAATGACTTGAGAATATAAATTACTGAACAATATTCCATATCAACATTCCGTTTAAAAACATTTTTCCAAAAAAATGGAATTTTCTACTCTATCGACTCAAGCATGAAATATGATTTTTATTATTCTTTTTAAGATAAATGATTATTTAAAAACAGATAATAAAGAAAATGAAATGAAAAATGAAAAAAAATTGTTTTGTATTTGTATTTGTATTTTTATCCAATCTATTACATGTCACCCTCCCCCATGCCTAGAAATTACATTTTTCCTCGGTGAAATTGTATCGAACAAATAGACATGTAAATAAAGGTAGGGATAAGGTAAGACCATCTATGTGGTGTCATATGTGGTATCTATTAGTTGTATTTTATCAATCATATGCTTTGTAAAATCCATATAGAGGTGTTTGAGCCTCTGAGCACTGACAATAAAACTCTTTCCACTTTTCTCCTACGAAACCAATATAGCTTAAAAATGGTAAACACCAGAAATTGTATAACGACCGAGACTTTGAAATAAAGATTACCTAGGTGGAGATTTAGCCTAGAATTATAAAGGAGGACCTTTTCACCAACATGAAACTTTCTTTGATGAATCATCCCATCATGGATTTCCTTGGTTTTTTCATTATAGATTCTAGAGTTCTCATTTGCCTCACACTAAATTTCTTCTAACTCTGGAATATGAATCTTCCTATGTTCACCTACATCTGAGAGATTCATATTATATTATTTCATAAAAAAATATACATGGTTCTCTACCTCCACTTATAGGTGAAAACCCATTCCAAATACAATCCAATATTGTAACATTCTAATCGTGTATTTAAAATCTATACGATATGCCCAATGTGAATCATCCAAGCACATACCCCAATCTTTCCTATTAGTATTTATAGGTTTTCCAAGATTCTCTTAACTTCTCGATTAGATATTTCTATGTGTCTCTTAGTTTGGGGGTGATATTCTGTGGGGATATTATGAACAACCACATACTTACAGAGCCAATTTTCATATTTTTATTGGAAAAATAAGAACCATGATCAGTAATGATGAATCATAGAAAACAAAACCTATTAAAAATATGGGACATCAAAATATCAACAATTACTCTATATTAATTGGTTCTAGTGACCTTTCCATCTACAAATTTATATACATAGTCAACATACAATAATATGCACACAAGTCCAAATGAATTTGGAAATGACCCCATGAAGTCAATTCCCCATGCATCAATGATATCACAAAATAAAATGGGTTGTTGGGGCATTTCATTCCTCATGGATATATTACCTGTGAATTGACATTGAGTACATGACATAAAAAACTGATGGGAATACTAATAAAATGTTTTCTGATAAAGACTTGATTCATGTACTTTCCATGAGATACATTGATAGCCAATGTGGACCCCACCATCCAAAGCATAGTAGAAGGTCAAAACATAGGTGAACTTGTGGTCATGGATGCACCGGTGAACAACATGGTAATTAATAATTCACCCAAAATATGGGTCGTCCCAAATTTACCACTGATAATAATGCTTAATTATCGGGGAGTCTGAGGTTTTGAAATCATCAGGGACCCAAGATGTATCTAGAAAATTTACAATATACACATACCAGGGGTAATGTCCACAACATCAAAAACGTTCTCATGATGGATAAACTCACCAATAGGGAGGGTTGAGTCATGATGGTGGTTCTGTGGTGGAGAAATACTATAATGTGTTCAGCTACAACATTTTCCATTCATCTCTTATCTCTAATCCCATGGTCAAACTGCAGGAGGAGGAGCATCTGCTTGATGAGGATGGGATTTGCTTCATGTTTTGTTAGGAGGAAAATAAGGAAATAATGATCAGAAAAAACTATTTTTTACCCAATAATATATGATTATAATTCTTCCATGGAAACCAAAATATAAATAAGTTCTGTTTTGTTGTTGTGTAGTTTTCCTAGGAAGGGTCAAGGGTACGTGGGGCATACACAATGTCATGAGATGCCTTCTCAAACCTTTGTGATAAAGCTTCCCCAACTACAATGTTTAATTCTTCCTACATATGATAAAAGGGGAGATACTAACATTGTGATTATATTATGGTAGTTAATTTTAGAATCCTTTTAGTGAACTAAAAGAATCATCAAAATGTTTATCAAAAACAAACTCAAGATATTTTTTTTAATCATCAGGAAAATATCAGTTCAATTTTACTAATGCCTTTAATTAATCTATGTAAAAAATATAATGTCCCAAGAAATACCTCCCTCAAAAATAGATTTTTATTATGTAAGGGTTGATATTAATTCAATTTATGATTTATCCACTTGAATTCCCTCATTTAAAAAAACAATCCCATGAATTATCCCCTACATAACCATGAAATGACATTTCACATAATTTAATACTTGATATTTTTCTATGAAATGGTGGAGGATAGATCTAAGGTGGGACAAACTATCATCCAATGTAGTTCCACAAATGTTTAAATCATCCATAAAAACTCCCATGAAATTCTAAAGGTAATCTGAAAATATTATCAACATACAATGCTAAATAGTACTAGGGGAATTACAAAGACCAATATGAATATATCTATATTAAAATGTTCCAAATGTTTAGGTAAATGTTGAATTTTCATGATCCTCAATGACTATATGGATTTGTAAAAAACCGAAATACCCCTAAAGGAAAAAATAATGGGACATATCGGCCAATTATTATTACATTTGGTCAATGAAATTTATAGGAGAATGGTATTTTTGCATGGATTGAATTGGTAGTTGATAGTCAATACAGAACCACCACATAATTTGCCTATGTGATGGAACTAATTCATGCCTTTCGTTTTACATGATTTTTATTCTAGTTTTTTAGGCATAATACGTTTTGTGCGAACCCATTTAATATAAAATATCGGATAAATGATCCTAATAGAAAGTAATTTACCGATTTCCAATTTTACAACTTTAATGAGTGTGGGATTTAACTGACTTCTAGATTGTCTTACAAGCTTAGAATTATCATCCCAATGTAAATGTTGCTTATAAATAGAGGGTATAATCTTGATAATACCATCAAATGTCCATCATATCGCCTTTTTACACTCTCTCAATATGTCAAGCATTTTTATTCCTTCTATTGAGAGAGGTTATTGGAAATAATGATGGGAAATTGGTCAATACCCTCATGATATGTGTATTTTAAATTATATAGTATTGATTTAAATTAAAAAACAAGTTGTTTTTGGATTCAAGGAGGTGATTTAGGGGGACTGAGGTCCATGAAATTTTCTATCTACTCATGATTATTCTCTAAGTATTATTAATCTATTAAAATGAGATTTCTTGAATCATCGACAATCATGGGTACCACCGAGTGAAAAAAATCATCAGTTTATGTACGAAATTTACATATTCTAGAAACTACAAAACACTCAATACATGAATCAAAACTCAAATCATCCATGGTTGAGGAAGCGGAAAATGAATTCGAGTATGGGTTGTGGATAGAATTTTTTTGGTGTGCATCATTTGAGAGAACATCCATTTAATATAAATACAGAGTTGAGTGCTCTTCTACAGTGTGTTTTATATAATCAAAGGTATTAAAACCTTCTTTTTCTCCACCGAACTCCCTAGAAAATGTACCATTGTGAACATTGACAATTTGCTTTCAGGTTTTCAAGAATGTCCATCCAAGTTTGATAGGGTCATGTCCTTGGGTTTGGGAATCCTCTATATTAATAATGTAGAAGTCGATTAGGAATATGTGATTCTTCACATTGATGAGGACATCCTCAACCACTCCTCGTGGGTGTGTTAGTCTTTGGTTGAAATGATTCACTATGATTTATGTTTGTTGAATCCCATCAACCTAAAAAGAAGTGTACATAGAGTAAGGAATTAAATTAATTGAAGAACAAAAATCTAGCATAGAATCTAAAAATAATGCCTGCCCTATGGCTCATGGTATCGTGAAAGTTCTTGGATCCTTGCACTTGGTTGGAATTGTCAGTTGAATCTAGGTCGAGACATTCCTTCCTAGGATGACTCACTCATTCCCCTTTAACCTTCGTCTGTGGGTGCATATTTCTTTAGGAAATTTTGAATAATGAGGAATTTTATTATCTACACACAATAATGGAATATTATCATGAAAATTTTAAAATATATCCATTATTTAGTTATAAATCTTGTTATACATGTTTTTATTGTGTTTATAAAGTCATTAGGGGAGGGGAAGATGAATGTATTGTTTATGGGAATCTTTAAGGATAACTATTTACCAATTGTTTCTTTTATTTATTTATTTATATCATTTTAGGGTAGGTAAATATTTTTTTTAGGTTATAAACATACCTATTGTGTAGAATCAATAGAAGGAGATACTTCTTTACCGCTATGAATTGTTATTTCCCAAACATTACATTTGTATTTTGGATTTAAAATAGGTTGGGATTGTAGTCTTCCATAACATTTCATATTTATCTCATTGATGTTGTTTTCTAATTGTCCATATTGAGTTTTTAGGTCTTGAATATCTGATTGTGTGGTATGTTGGAACTTCTGGTTTTGAGATTACATTTGTTTCACAATGTCCTCAAGGATTGGTTCATATTTTGGAGGAGTATGATGATTGTTCTGAGATGTTTAGGGATAAAAATATTTCATAACATTTCCTTGTTGATATAAATTATTCATGGGGTATATCAGGTTTCCACCATATTGGTAACGTGGTAGTTTTTTCCCTCTAGGGTTTAGATTTTTCCTAAATGGCGCTTTCTTGAAGGGTGGTGATTGGTCAAAAAGGCGTACTAGAAATACTACTGCAGAACACTCAGATTAAGCCGGATGTGTTGGTAAATGGAAAGAAAAATGAGTGTTATCATAACAAATACCACAATGTAATGAAATGTAAGATGAGTGTGAGTAACCATGTTATTGAGATATTTTATTTAGAAGGGTATTCATCTCATCAAGTTTGATATATCCCTTTTTTTCTAGGGATGAATAAATTACCTCATGAACTCCTTTGGTTGGTGTAATTGCTCGTGTACCAAATTGTTTTGCATTTTGATCCATGATTGATTTTCTTTCACGAGCGACAATAGATTTTTATTCAACTAGGGAACCACCAGCTGTAGCATATATCATTCTATAATCCATGGGAACAAATCCCTTATATAATTATTGAATTATAAATTTTTCACTTATTTGGTGGTGGCATAATATTGAGTAATGTATTCGGAATCTCTCCCAATATTGATGAAGGGTATCTCCTTGTGATTTCCTAATTCAATGAATTTCATATATAATTGATGCAATTGGGGAGGCAGGGAATAAATTATATTGAAAGTGTTTTTAATGACTTTCTGTCCCCCATTTGTGTCGGTAAAATAGTATATCCATTCTTTGGCTACACCATTAAGGGATAAAGGGAAGGCTCTAAACATAATGAGATCCTCATATACATTATGGGGAATCATTTTGGGGAAAAAAATGTGAAACACCTTGATATTTTTATGAGTTTCATAATTTAGAAGACCGTGTAAATCGGAATGTAAGTGGATGAGGCCCGATCTCAGGTCAAAGATGGATCCTTCCTCATGATATTGGATTTATGCAGGTTGGTACTTCACATCCGGGGTGGTCATTTATTTAATGGTTTGACTATTTGAAGCCATATTTTCTTGGGTTTGATGGGGTTTAAATATTTATTGGGTTAGGAACACATGATTTACCATAATGGGTTCCTCATTGTTACTTGATTGAAATATTCTTGATGCCACGATTTGTGAGTGAATTTTCTTTTCAATTTATAGGTCAAATTCAAGGAGTATTTATTTTTCTCACTAGGTCATACAATAAATTTATAAAGAATTTTTTTATTATTTTCATTTTTATTATTGAAGATGAATAAAATAAATTAAAATAATATGGTCTAAATTAGTAATGAAAAGATAATGTTATACTATAGAATGAGAGAGGGATAATAAAAAGAATAGAGAAAGAGAGATGGAACCTAGAAAAAAACAAAAACCCAAAACAAAAATAAAAACAAAAACAAAAAAATGGGTGGGGTGGATATTGAATGTAGTAATAAGTAAATAAAATACTAAAAGGTAAAAAATGTTCTCGGCTCCCCGAAAATAGTTCAAAAATTTGATCGCATTGTCTATCGCATCCAATTAGATGATTAGTTGTACTAGAATTTCTGGAGTATAGTAGGAACACTATGTCATCTCTCAATGGAGCCGTATATAATTTAAAAATAAATAGGGTTTGATTTTGAAAATATAAGGGAAATTGGATTTTGGAAAACATGGGTTTCGATATTTTATTTTATCAACAGAAAAATGAAAGTGATAAAAAAAAGAAAAAACTAACAGAATTGATTAAGTGTCATCAACTAGGCGATAAATCATGATGCTATTCCTTTATAGATTAAATATATACTATTATGATCTTTTAATCCACAGTTTTCTACACTTAGAACCATAATTTTACTAATTTTATACTGGGACAACTCCTATGGTTCATTCCAAAACACACAATGATTTACCGAATACCAGTGATGATCAGGTGATTTGTGTTCAACATCCTAACCAAAACTATCCAAGGAAACACATGAAAAACTCAATGTGCATTCTAGGTTTGTATGATATTTAAATTTGTTTCCATGAATTAATGTAAATGGAATTGAAAGTGTTTATGTGAGTTCAATTAAACAATATGATCCACTGAAATACTACAATTAAAAGGCTACAAATAAGTGGTGAATGTTGTGCGAAATGTCACATAAATGGAAACCCCCAAACATGATCATATGAGTTGAGAATAAAATACCAATACATAACTCAATTAAATAATATTTTAGGATTATTAAAATCAACACTCAAAACTATAATTTAGAATACCATTCAAATTGTACAAAAACATTGATCGGGATTACATCAAGTTCATCCCCAGGTGATCACAATGGTTTTAGAAATCCATGGGTGGGGAGGAAGGAGAATATGTTGAACTATCTCATCCCATATACTCCAAAACTCTTAGGTATGATGAAAAAAATAAATTTGGACTCTAAAATTTCATCACCATTTCTCCTAGTCGAACTCCCAAATGTGGTGCCCATGGAGCCAATTTATAAGCAAAGTGGTTGGTTGTTTTGGGAAACCTGATTTTGATAATCCATTTGGTCAGTGGTATTCATTAGTCATATCACCTTAAATCACATTGGACAAGACATAAAATATTTTTTCAGAGACATTTATATCTCCATGTCAAATTTTGTAGCCTTATAATTTTTTTTATAAAATGATATATTTGTAAAATATAGAGGCAATGTTATGACCCCATTCAGATTCATTTTATTGGAAAAATCAGTTATGATGGGATTATTAATTGACAAATTGTTCTTGGGTTTTTTTTATGAATGTTGTAGATAACATAGATATATATAGGATCAAAAAAATTCAGCGTATCTTGATTCGCGTATTTCTCTAATCATGCAAAATAGTGTACATGTGTCCATGGACTTCTATGCTGTTTGGCCCATTTTCATTCCACATCATCGTGGGCTCTCTGAATCACCTATTCCATTAATGAAATCATAAAAACAAGGGAAATCATCCTTTTTAACAATGTAATGAAAAGAATTTATTCAATCATTATGTAAATTTTTTTATAATAATTTAAATTTTTTATGTGAAACCAGTTTAATACATTTGTGTAAGGGTGATGTAAAATAGTGAATCGTGGAATGTTTAGTTCCTTTATCATTTTGATATGACTCGTGTTACCCATTGATAGAGGGTCAAGATGATTCCATGGATATTATAGCTACCTATCATGTATAGAACAACTAGGATGCCTTATTCATTCATGTGGAACATCATCAAGTCATCTCTCACATCATCTCAGTTGATTTGGAAAACTATTGGTTAAACTACTTGGTGAATGGTGATTCCACATCGGGGCCCCTAGATCCACCCATGGAAGAATGAACCAATTATTTTACATCCCCTTTTGTCATTTAAATCTACTTCTATGTTATCCTATCATATTGAGTCTAACATGAGTGAATTCTTTGGTGTGCCCTTAGTTCACCCTATAAACTAGTCAAAACCTTGAGTTGGCTCTCTATAAACAAGGGTTTGATGGAATCATGATAATTTGAATTCATGGAGATGATATTCCATATGAATTTCAAAGAGTATATTATGGGTCCATTTTTCTTCATAATATAGGGATTTAACTATCTCACCAGTTTTTTTGGTTAGGTTACATCTATCCTACTATGGTCCATGAATATATCGAGTATGATAAGAGGTTTCATGTATGAAAGATCCATTCAAACTATGTGAATCTTCTGTTGGATCCCCTCAAAACTTCCAAATATTATTGGACATTGGATATACGGGGACTCGATATCTTGGGACTATATAAACCAGCAATATCTCACCAATGAAGGTTCATTCTGATCATAACGGATTACTTCTTCAACTGGGAATAAGAGACCCCCCTTAAAATGTTCATGGACCTATATGTAGTTTATTTCATGATATCCCACATAATTTATCTATTTTGAGTCCCTCATGATATTTTCATCGATTATGAAACAAAATATTAGGATACTAAGATGAAAATTTTGTATGCTAAGTACAAAATATGGTCCAACCATACTTCCTGCTACAATGAATAGGAAAATGGATAAATTGAGGTGTTTAATATGACCGTCTCAAAAAAAACTCTGTTTATAATGAGCCATAAATAGAATAATTTCTTTGAAAAGCTCCCAAAATACTAATGGTATTATCAAATGATGACTCAGAATTTCACCCAGGTGGATCCGAATTATCTTTTGTAGAGAACAGAGGCCATCTAGTCCACTGAGATTCAATTACCGTCACTTCAAAAACTTGTACATGATCATAAAACATCAAAATAATTCAACTAATGTTCTTCTACATGAATTATAATACCATGATGAAAATTTTCTCCATGTATTGAAAATTAAATATAGTTATCTTAACAAGATATCACAAGCATTCAATAATAAGTTTCACCTGTACTATTTCCTCCAAGGTGATAGAATATTGCCTTTCTATACTCTAATGATACCGGGAAGGAAGCCACCAAATCTGTAACCCATGTTTAAAAGACTTTACATCATTCATAATGTATATAGTTATAAATCATACACATTGGTCGTTATGGATGGTGAGTGTTTCACTCCTTCAAACAATGTCATGTTCCCAAGAAGAACACTCCAAAAGGTGTTTCACATCATAAGAACGTAACATTAAAATGGGTACATGGTCCATGCTCATCAAACATAAAATAAAATGTTATGTCTATGAATTATGAATTTAAATTGTGAAAATGTGTTCTTCTAATGTGTATGGTGTGGTGTGGGCCTCCTAGGTCCCTATTCATATCATTCTATAGTTGTGATATCATACAAATTTATCTTCGATAACCACTTCCCCAATTACCGAGTGACATGTCAACAAAATTTGATGCAATTATCACCCTAGAGATAAAATTATAACCTAAATAGAAAACATTGTCATTACATCATGATATTAAACTGTGTGGACCATTTATATCACATGACCGTAAAAATTTGTATTATTATCATAGCCACACAACAAAAAAATAGTGTATCATTGTGATGTTTTTTCCTAGGTATAAATTTGATTTAGAAATAGACATCTACCATGTCGAGTTTGAGAACCACATATGACATGAATATATTCTACACATGATATGTAGGGATGAACAGATTTTCTATCCTCATCCTGCAACTAAAAAACAACAATTTATATATTCCCCATCCCTCTGTATGGCTCATACCTACAATGAGATATCTCCATCATGTAATATATTTTTCATCATTATTATCCTTAATGGATATCTAGTGATGTACATATAATTTATCTTTGGGATTATCATCAAATTGACCACATATTATTTTCAACCTCAATCCCCATTTATGGAATGCAGACCTCCTCGGATCATTCAAATTAAGTATTCTTTCCAATTTGTCCATATAGATGTCTATAGTTCCAATCCAAATTTCCTCATTATGAAAAATGTGGTGCAACATCAAGGCTTCAACTAAATAATTTCCACTAGATTTAAATTTCCATGACACCACATACGACTGTTCATTGGAGCCTCGTCAATCAGGTAAGAGTTACATGTCCATAAATTGAGGGCCTATAGTCTATGCATCACAACATGAAAATGTATACAGTTATTCTCATGGTTGTATATTGTGATGTTGGGACTTCATCATAATCATTCATATAGGTAATTACATAACACTACACTACACATACTCATTTTTTACATCATCCCTCATGGTCTAAAATCTATGACCGTAAATATAGAGTCACTTTCTTGACCACCAGAAATTAAAAATACAATTTTACCCTCGGCATTTTATTGATGCCTAATGATAATTAGTGGATGCCTTCGTTACCTCACAAGAGAAGATTTACACCACTAGTTTTGGCCTTTTTCCACAATATTTTGTCGAACTATGTGTGTATTTATTCCAATACTCAAGGGATACATAGATATTCCATAACATTTTTAGGGGTCCAATTGTAATTATATCATCCTTTTTCCCCCTTAACCTCTATTATGGTCTAAGCCCTATGAACCTATGTGATATGTAGTTAATTATAAGGTATTTATGTCAAACATTGAATTTATTTTTCCTTAAAAACATTGTGTTTTCTGTCTTGTATTCAACATATATACCCTTGTAATGAAAGTTTCTCATATATTCCATGCATCATGATGTAAATTTTTAGTCAATCTTGATATGAGAATCATGAGATGAAACTATGAGATTATGGTATAAGAAATTTGACCATAAATTATTTTCAAAATGAGGGTTAGAATATTAATCCATTATATGTTCATTCCCCAATTATATTCGTTCTCAATTCAGATTCCCATCACCTTTCAAATCATGGTGGCCCCTCCAATGGTTATGGTATAATCTCATTTTTTGAACAGAATCTGTTTTTGGCCAACACCCTAATAGACATTTGGATGAAAGAAGGGAAATCTTTGTTTCGAACCTCACCAATGATTGATCCTTCAATTTATCACCCTATTGTTAATTGGTAGGGTGGATTTTCATGTGTTTTGTATATGGTCATCAATTAATCCCTTCTCACTATTCTCACATTCATCCATAATGTATGTCTTGACTTACTTTGTTTCCACTCTCTTGAGTAATGGGGAATTTTAACCCTTGGTATCACCACTAATGTTAACGGCCTCATTTTAGGTAGACCCCCTATATTGTTCATTATTCCCCAAATTGATCATGGATCACATGGCATTATATGTTCTCTTCGGGTGGGTACCGATGTGGTCAGTCCAAAAAAGGGATCATTAGTCTAAACACTATTAACATAAACTAAGATCCTTGTTGTGGTAATATGGTGTGGCACCAAGCCTCATAAGGCCTCAATCATGTCTTTTTTCACCTCACCATTCCATATATGCCAATTTTCAGAAGCACTCATCTATTTCATAAGATACTCTATGACCTCATTTTAGACTTCTATGTCTATTCTTTTCATTAAACCATATATGACTCCTTTCAGTATGTGTGGTGTGGAATGGTCCCCTCGATCTTAATTCACATCAACATATGTCTGCCTCCTAAAATATGTGTGGTCCACAACCACTTTTAAACCTATTCACATCATGTTTATTTATACCACATCAGACAAATATATCTGGAATATACATTTACATTGTTTGTGCAATCCAACTTTATAAACTGTTCAACAGGGTCTAAGATGTATGGCCATAAACTATGTTCAATGTCCCAGTCACGTGTTATTAAATTTTGGGAAGCATCCCGATCACACAACATTAAAATGCTCCATGCATGGTCCTCGCTATATGGAATGAAATAGTGTGTCCATACTATTTATTAAAATGACTCTAATATAAAACATTACAAAGGACCTCTCTTGAGGGTTCCTTTCTCGATATTTTTCATCTACCATGTTTTTCACATTTTTAGGATTTTGTTTCACATTAGATATGAGACACCACTAGAAGATAGGTTTGATATATGTTCACACCAATAATATTACACTAGTGTGTTACAATTCATGATGGTGTAATTCCTGTATTTTTTTAATCCATTTAAAAATTCCATCACTCCATTACGATGCTTTACATTCCCAATTTTTTCATCTTTATACACTCCCATGTCTGAAGGGACCCCTTATCCACTTAGTCTCGTGTCACATTGAATCAACTATCATCAAAGGTGAACATTAAAGTATGTCTTTGGGAATCATTCCAAGATTGTTTTTATGTATCAAACATGGTCTGTAGTTGACCATTTTTCATTTTTCCATATTCTTGACTGATCATATGTATAATTTTTTTTAAAAAATTGTAATTAGTTATACTATGTCTCCATGAAAATTTAATTATGTTATGAATATTGGGAGTGTTATTAAGACTCATGGTTCCCTTTTTTTGATAGTATCCAATTCCCATGTTTTATCTTGTTGGTTCACTAGTACATATTGGAAAATAATGTTAGTTTCACCAAGGTCCATATTTTCTAGCAGAATCCCCTCTTAGCCAGAGCACTCTTAGTGGCCAATCAATATTAATAGACCATCTTGGATTGATGTTAATCTGGAACAGTTATACAAACTGAATAATTATGTGGTAATCCCATATTTCTCAAACCAATAATTACCCACATAAATTTGGGGAATGAGCATCAATTTTCTCAAAAATACAATATAAGATTGATAATTAATTAAATAATGGAATTTTTTCTTCCATGAATAATTTTTCAAAAGTCAAATAGAACCCCAGTTAACATATAGAAATTTTCATCCACTTGTTGGAGACTATCATGAGTTTCTTAAAAATACCTTCTATGGCTCCATTATAGTGATAGAATTATTCATAATGGCCAACCATTGGATTGCGGCCTCTATGATTTGCATCATCTTTATGAGCATTACATCCTCATCGCTAGATTCCAAAAAAATCTAATCAACTCTTGAATGTGAATAGTCCCACATGACCTAGAGATTGGAAATTTCTACAATCACTTACTTAATTGTTTTTCTCATCCTCTTCTAATTACACTCTCAACTTACTAATGACCCCCTCTTGAGTATTAATAAATGTATAACACTCACCCACATGTTCTTTCGGATGTTGAATATCCTCATTCACCTATCTAAGATTGTGTATGCTATCATAATTATGCTGACACATAGAAACTTCTAGGAGATATCTCTCCTAAAAAATCATTACAATATGATAATAATGAACTAGCATGTGAAGACCTACAAATTCTCCCCTCCAACAGAAAATTTCACATTCAACAGTTAAGGGATCTCTTATGGCCCACCAACTACGCCTTTTGTATCTAAATAATGAAGTGTTGGATGAATATCCATGCCTTATGTCAGATGATGTGGTTTTATTCAGTTAAAATTGGATTAGATTCATCCACCCATTCAGGATCTATGGGATCATAATCTGAAAATACTGAAAAATATTCAACAATGAGGTACTACTCTTGTATCCTCTCTAAGGAAATAAGCACCACATCATTAGGTAATTTATATTCTCTTGATTATTCATCCTCAGCAATGTCACTCCTTCTATCCTCTATTTTTCCTACCAATGGAACCACTCACATACATATCTATTTGATCATTGGGAACCACCAGTTAAGAATTTATAACGACTAGTGGCCCCTAATTAATATGCATAGTCATCAAATGATATCCCATGGATTCACTAGCCTTTTCTATTTGTAGAGCATGAAGTATTCCATGAAATGCGTGGGATAAAATTTAATCTATCAATATGATCATCAAAATGAAAGAGACATCACTCTGAATGTAAAGGATTATAAGAGCCAAGAAATTCTAGGTCAAGCTCTTGGGTCACATATGGAACATCCACCACATGAGACACATCAATACTGGGTATTTAATTGATTTCCTCTTGTTCTTCTTAAATAATTTATGTAGATGATTCATTGAACATGATAAAACATTGATTATAAATCTCAATTAATGACCGATTATGACTAGATGATACATAATATGATATTATATTGAGGGTGTGGATTTTGATGATAATCTATCTCTTGTGTACCAACACTCTAATGGTGGGTTAGACCATAGGGATACTGGGATGTGGTTTTCCATAGATGATGAGATGCTCCTAGAGTTATTTATATTCCACCCTTACCTCCCCAAAAGGACCACCACCAGCTGCCTATGTCCTGACAAGCTATACACCTACCTTGGTCCATGGTGCAGGTCCTAGAACACGCCCCACCACAACCATTAGCCAAACTTTTACCCCTTCACTTTTCCCCCATTTCTCAATTTCAAGATTCTCTTATATGAGTTTATTTCTGGTTAGTTTTCCTTCATAATGAAATGGAATGATCAAAAGATAATTTATGTTAAGGGTTATTGATTGATATTTGGATAACACTTCATCAGAGCCTGAAATCTCACCACTCTCCCTTCGAATCCCTTAATGATTATTAATCCCCTGGGATTCTCCATCATCGATCCCTTCCTCTTATTTTTCTTTACCAGTTTCTTCCGAAGATGATGTCTCCTCCCTAACATCCTACAGACCAAGAATCATTTTACAAAGGTAGGGAGGCACTTACTGCCACCATTTTCATGAATAAATATCCATCACTATCGGGTACACATGCCACCGATGAAGGGTCTCTATATCTTCCTCCTGAATGAACCTAGCATGTGGATACTCAATATCATCCAACTTCAGCTTCCACCATAATTCTTCCATTGTTAGTGACATCTGTAATGTCATCCACACAAAACATTTGGACCAAAAATTGTAACATAAACTTGTTGAAATAGTCAAATCATCATATTTATATGTTCCTCTTTAACTGGCCCCTGAGATCTCTTTTGGGACCCCCTATAACAACCTGGTTTCAGGTTCTACCTAAAGGTTCCCTATACCAGGTTGGTAACATGGCCTAAAGATAATTTCGTCGAACTCTAGAGGCCACCTACTAGTAGTGAGGGTCTTCTGTAACTCCTCGACCCTGGTTACCCAAATTCGATGGATTGTTACATAACACTGTCATGATAATAAGTGATCAGGTTCGGAAATACCGATCATTTTAGTAGGATTGGAAGTACTACATACGTACATGAGTTTTACATTACATTATTAAATGAAAAAACATCATTATTTCTCCTAGGAACAAACTCATATACATTAGCCTATCCCAGAAAGTCAATCGTAATATACTTCTTCACATCTTGGAAAAAAAACCACATGAAAGGGGTGAGCATAGATGCTCAGTAAAGAAAAAAATATAGAGGAAACTATCATAAATAAGCATAAACATTTAATGAAATTTATAATATTAAAACAAAATCCATTCAAACATAAACATCAGAATAATATGGAAAAGATAAATCAAATAATTCCATATACATATTCACATGGATATTCTACTAGTTGAATAATCACATTTAATATCAACAGCTATTCTCATAATTATGGAATGTTTAATGTCGGAAATCTTAACCTCAAATCCAAGGCCTCATTCCCAGATGAAAACAAATAATATCAAGGCCTTGTGATAAGGCACTAATTAGTCTCATGAGATCTAATGATGCATCCAGTGGCTATAGAGGGCCCCGCCTGTCACTTACTACATCTAATTCATTCATCATATGAAAGTGGTGAAATATAACATAATCATCCATGTTAAACTAATATACTAAATGTTAATAATTTAGCCATAAACTATGAATGACATAAAAATAACACATCCATAATAAAAAAATCACAAAATTGTCAATACTATATGGATGATGTTATCATAATAAATAATATTCAAACAAGTGTAAAATCCAACAAAGGATGTTGAAATACATGAAATCAAACCAAAAACTATTTGAGTGAAATACCAATTTCTACATTGAAATTATTTAAAATTTGTGTATTAATAAAAGAAATAATTTATGTTAAAAATATTATTAAAATATTAATGGGGAAGCGTTGAAGGTGTTATAATGGTGGAAAATATATGCACCATCCCTATATGTTAAAATAACAGTCTTTCCTTAATTTTTTGAAAAGATCCAAATGTACCTTGTTTGAAAAATGACACAAAGAATTTGTTAAAAAAAATTATAATAAGGGAAACAATGGTATAAATGTATATAACCCATATTTTAGGAATATTAAAAATATTTTGAAATACATTTTTTAAAAATAGATATGTGTATAATAATGACGTCCTATTATATACTTACACATAAACAACCACATATAATAAAGAGATTGTGAAATTAATCATTACCTTGTTAATTTCCTTAGTTGAGGGTACATTGACCTAATGTATAATGGTTACATAATAATTATTAAATTATAAATGAACCACATAAATAAATATGATATCATATATGATCCTCTAAATATGATTTTTTAAAAATATTTCAGTAGTATCATTGTTTCAGGTGATAACTGATTTGTTTTTCATTTATACGTTTTGTTAAGTAAGTCATGTTTGTTATGTATAGGATGTATTTGATTCCTATATAGAATGATATTTGGTTCTTAAAAATTATTTTTCAGTCATTAAATGAACATTATTCATGAATAGTTACAAAGGGGAATTAAATCCCATCACGTCGTGTAGACGGTAAGTCGTACTTACCCACAAGCGACAATATCATTATATTGGTGGTCAAATTGTATGTAATTGGATGTTATGTTATATATATTGATTATTTAAAATTTTATATTTATTATGTACATTAATTATAGTCATTATTATACCCATCTATATAATGATGTTTTGGATAACAAACTAGACCACGACGTGGAGTCGATAAGCCGTACGTATGCACATATGGTGACTTTTCTATTAATAGGATGGATAGAATAATGAATACGGTTGTACCATATTTATAATATCATATAATTATGTATTATGTACTAGAGGTATTATTTTAGAATTAAAATAACAAATCATGAATGAATGTATGAAAAAAAAACATTGAAGGAGGTGATTAAATAATAACCTATTCTTCGAGTGCTTCCTTTTGATTTGAACAAACGGGAGACCTAGGTTTTCATTATGATCAATGTAATGACTCTAGGATGAATTGAGGTTATTTTTTAGGATATTTTCGTTGGTGGTGTTTGAGACAAATGGATTTGGAGGTGTGTATTAAAATAAACGGAGGTGTCCTTTTATAAGAGATTTGAGGGGAACATGAGGAAAATATTGAAATATTAATTTATTATAAAATTTATTTTCGGTTTCTAATAGCTGAAAATCGGTTTATTTCATGTATAAAGTTGTTATGGGTCGAAATATTATCATGAAATAGGTTTTGGACATGTTTAGGTCACAATATAATACTTATCTTTTAGACATGACCCTTAGTTAAATAGTTTAACTTTTACGATGACTTCCTTTATTTTTATACTACATTGTTAATACATTTACTATAAAATTACAAGAGATATAAAAGTGGTTAATAAATGACACAAATAACATTATCTATGTAATTTGGAAAAAAGATAGATTTTTATATTGTTATATAATTTAATAAAATATTATTTGTTTTAAAAACACAGTTATGTCTATTTAGACACTATTTAGTATTCGATTTTTCGAAAGTCATATAAAAATCAATTTTTTAAAAAATGAATTCAATCAACCCTATGATGTCATATTCACCTAGAATATATTATTATTGAATCAATACATTAATTTTACATTAATTTTATTATTTATATTATCATTTATTTTCATATTTTGTTAATAATATAATTAATACATCATCGTTGTGTCATAAATAAATATAATTATTTAATGTTTATAAATTATAAATAAAAAAAGTATGTAATAAATCTTATTATGTTTCCAATAAATATTTATCGATGAATTTATCTTGAGTATAACCATATTTTAAATTTTTTTGAGTAATTATAATTTTAATGTAACACTTTTAACTCTTCTTTAGATAAAAAATAATAAATTTTCTAATCTAATACAAGTGGATAAAAAAGATTCATATTCTGTCTTATGGTTGATTTTGGTATATAAACACTTATCCAATAGAATTAGGACATGTTTTGGGGTAATTTTATATTGTTATAATATTATTTTTTTCCTTTAACTGAGGTATTTTCTTTAAACCGTGTTAAATTTAATTAAGAAGTTATTATTCAAAAAAAAATATTTTCATACTATTGAATGAAATTTTAATTAATGATGAAAACTGAGTCTGATATATTTTTGAAATTCAATTCATAGAATTAATAAAATTACATTTTATGCAAATTTGTAAATGTTAATACAAGGTGGGTAAAAGACGTTAAATAGTTCAATACAATTTTATACATCTAGTCATATTATAAAATGACTCCAATTAATTAAATTGGACTAATATAGGTACTATTTACCTATTTGACTTAAAAAAATTAAATTAAAAATAATTATTTAAATAAGATGTCTCTTTTAAACACTAACACATTGTTTTTCGGTAGTCATCAAAAATTGAATGTTTTCAGAAAAAAATTAACCTATGCTAATTTTGAAATTCTAAATCAAAAAATGAAGTCCATTTTGAAAAATAAAATTTATAAAATTTCCAAAATTAGGTATTACTATTCATAACTAATTTTTAAATGGATAGTTTTATTGGTCGTTGTATGATAGAACTCAAAGCTTCTTATATCGTAAGATATTGTATTATTTAAAGAGAAACGTACCATGTAATATTGGACTGTTAGAACTTGGGTGTGATAGTTGGGAATCTATGCCCTCAAAGGAATAGTACTATAGCAGAAACAAATAGTAAACAGTATAGGAAGCAATAATACCATATAATAATGTAAACATAGGAAGACTAATAGTATAAACTACTACAACACACACACACATAAATATATATGTATATATAATGATTATTGTAATAGGTATCTAGGAAATTATCTCAAAAAGTCATAATTTTAGAAATAAATACTAAAACCAAAGTAAAAAAACAATAAACTATAACATCGTCGCAAGACTCTTCTTGGACTCATGCACTCCAGATACAACAGTAGTAAAGTACCTAATAAAGAAGGGTGCTTTCCATTTTTAATACCTTCAACCATATAATCTATTTTGGTAAAAAATGATGACCCAAAAAATGTGTGTGATGAATCCCAGTAGGAACCACCAAAATATTTGTGCCTAACAGTCGGTGAATAAATATAGAAAGCAATATGAATAAATAAAGTAAAAAATAGCAATTACACCAACGTAAACAATCCAAAAGAGTCAATTATATTCATTTACATTTATAAATTATTAAACCCATTGAATAATGTAAAATTTGGGTCTTTCCTAATCTATGTATCCCTTTGTAAAATAATATTTATAAAACATCTCAAAAGACAATAAAAAAAATTAGTAAGACCGAGTACAAGATTGTGTATTGTCATGGGAGGATTTTCATAATAAATCAATAATTCCAAGAAACCCTTTGGGAATGTTCTCACAGTCATACCCATTTAGTTCAACATTTCATTAATTCAAAAAAATGATAATAATTACCCTATGGGAAAGGTCAAACAGTCTAACACCTTTGGTCGCACAATGTAGAAATATATTTCAAATGAACACTCTGTTATCTGTCATGGTCAATACCCCTTGGTATCCATAGAAAAAATAAATTTTAATGACACTATGGTAGCTCTCATAGTTAATTTGCTATTGTCCATCATTCATTTAAAAACCCTCTTTGTAGCTCTGATGGTCTAACCCCTCTTATCTAGGACCACCATGCACCTCTCACAGTAAATGCCCTATGATGAACAAAATAGCGATTACGCATAAAAGACACTATATCGAGAAGCTCTCCCAGTAAATTCCCCTTGACCATACTTTGACAATGCAAAAAACATTCATCTTGAATATAAAATAACTCCATACTAATAATAGTAGGCAGGAACAACAATGAAATCCTAACATGCTTTCTAGACCCACAATCATAATCAATCAAACATGAAAACACATCCATAATAAAGGTATAAAATCCTATGCATAATATTTGAATCCTCATGTGTTAATAATGTTTTAAAAATAAACAATCATATACATTCTGTAATGTTTTTTAATACAATTTCAGTTATCTAAAATGAAGTATACAGATGATTATTTTTTTATGCATTAAATAATTATTGAAAACTATTTTGTTTCTAATGAAATTATCTTATGAATGATTATGTTTAATTTATTCTATGAATATAACTATTTAATTCTATGTACAGTGATTTGACTATGTCTGCTAAATTGTGGGCCTTCTAGTAGTTGTGTTTTTCTGGAAAAGTACCCAAACACCGTAACCACCCAGACATTGTAACCATCTATACACTGTGACCATCCAGACACAGTGACCATATAGACACCATCACCATCTAGACAATGTAACCATGCACACAACATTTTCATCCAGACACTATGACCATCAAGACACTGTAACCATCCAGACACCGTCACCATCCAGACACCATAACCATCCAGACAAAGTGACCATCCACACATCGTAACCATACAGACACTGTGACCATCCAGACAATATGACAAGACACCGTGATCCTAACACCACATCAATGCTACCGTTTCATGGTTTCTATAAAACTTTGCTATCATAGTTTTCCCATCACTCGATGACAATGAAAGAGACTCCATTTCAAGTTGACAGTATTTCATGGAGACACCATTTACAGGCAGAGTGTGACACCATTTCATAATCTGTTTTTTCATTTTTCAATTTTTTTCTAACGGTCATATGTGAATATTATAAATGCACTGACATAATTAATGATTCATTATAGACATTTCACCTGATAGTATGAGGTACATGGTGAAGAATTCCTGCATCTTGTTGGATCCAACACATGCATTCCATGAATAAAAATAACATCATGTCCAAGAGAAAAGGGTGTGATCATGGTGACTATAGTGATGACAATGTAATAGAAAAACAATTCTGTGCGCAATAAAAAAGAAGAATGAGATTTCATGCAACCCGGGACTGATGAAGAATACATAAAGCATACTCACATCACAAAGTCGAGAGAATTTCTTCACCATAAAATCCACGAAGAACATGATCCTGATCTAGCTAACCTACGATACTCTGTTTTCCGTGAGAGTACTCGATTTCTACATCTGCTTCATCCCAGAAGTCCATAGCTCTATAGACTAACACTCAGATCACCTCTAGCCTTATCTCATTATCTCTGCTCTGTTTTTTATTATTATTTATCTTTCGAGCAGTGTGTGTGTGTGTGTATTAAGAACGCACTGTCTCTTGCATCATACTAAATGATACAAGATATCCTTTATCTTAAATCATTATACACCTGTGTATTACCATGGATAAGTGCAAAAGAGGTCTATGTGGTTCTTTTTAGTTCATACCCACGAAAAACTATTGATGAGGTCACAAGACCTATATAGTCTTATGTGATGTTTTTATCCTGATTCAGTGTGTGGATCAAGTATAGTTATATAAACTGCTTGGTGGAAGGTGATCACCAAGTGGAGTTGATTAGGTCTCGGCTTGATACTGAACAACTTGTTTTTTATCCACTGTGTTATTAATTTTAGTGTTCTTTGTTTTGTTATTAAATTCATAAATCACTAAATTTACTTTGATATTTAATCTTGACTTATTAGAATAGCTTCAAATGTATTGTTAATAACTAATAAAAAGATTATTGAGAATTAATCAATTTTCCAAGAAGTTATTCAAACCGTCAAACATTCATAACCGTATAACATAGATTGAATTAGATGTATTTAAATTTAATGGGAAACATTTTATAGAATACTTTTTAGACCAATTTTTTTTAATAAATACTCAATTCACACACCTCTTGGGTACTCTACTCTAACAAATATTTGGTATCATAGGATTGTTTCTCTAGACTCTATTTTTGATCCTATTAATCTATGATTGTAGTTGTAATATAATGATCTGTAAATATCTGTAAATTCATAATTTCTATCTAATTTAATGTATTTTTGTATTATGGATAATATATTGGAATGTAGTACAAAACACATACCACCATTCGTTAATGGAACCAATTATGCTCAATGGAAAATTAAAATGAAAATGCATTTAAAAATTATTAGCATTGAAATATGGTCTTCAATTATAGATGAATATAAGATTCCTACTACTGATAGAATCACTTGGGATGAACCTACCAAATCATTCTACAATAACAATTTTAAAGATATTAATTCTTATACAGCTCTTTAGGAGATGAAGAATATAATAGATTATTTACATGTAAAACAACCCATGAAATTTGGGATACCTTGTAAGATTCACATGAAGGAAAATCTAGTGTGAACGAAATGATACATAATACTTATAATATTAAATATGACAACTTTAAAATGATACTAGATGTTCCTATTTATAACATGTATCTCATGTTCATCAAAATTGCCAACATAGTGATTTCTCTTACAAGAGAGGTCACAACTAAAAAAATATTATAAGTATTCATAGATACCTACATGATAGATGTAGAGGAACCTCTGTATCTTTTAGAGAGACATGAAAAATCATCAAGATACCTTTAAAAGAACTAATTGAAAAACTAGTGATGCATGAAGTGGAGATTAAAGTTAATAAGGAAGAGAAGGATGAACCCACATGAAAATCAGTTGTGTTCAAGACCACCACCTCTATACACAATGAAAAAGAGAAAGTATAAGTTTCTGTTGAAAGTTCCAGTAGTGAAAAATCATCACCTCATAGTGATGAGGATATGGTCAACTAGCCAGATGGTTTATATGACTTTACCAGAAGAAGAAATTTTTTAGAAAGCCAAACTTCTAAGAAAGATATGATCCAAAAAATAAGGTTGGAAGAATTATTGGATAATGAGTTAAAAGTCTGATGATATTGTCTGTTATAAATGTAAATTAAAAAGAAAAATCCAGGGATATTTCCCCAATCTCAAGTAAAAAAAGAAATATGAGTACAAATATAGAAATTATAAAAAGGTAATGACAGAAACATGGAGTTTATCATAGGATTGTTTAAATGATTCATAATCCTTACATGATGATTTTGATAACAATGTCAATATGTGTTTTTTGACAAACAAATCTTAGGTAATACTAGAATCTCCTGTACAAAATTCTTGTTATTCTGGAGATTAGGGGGACTCTGAAAATATGACTAATGAAGAAGTGTTTTATTATTTTAATATACTTGAAGAGAAATTAAATGATATAAAAGATTATTTTATGTCTTTAAAAAACAGTATGCTTTGACCTCAACTGTTAAAACTGAACTCACTATAGAAAGAGAGAAAAATGCTCAATTAATCAAAGAGAACAATGCACTAAAATTATCTAATGAGAAATAGAAAAAGAATTTGAAATGTTTACTAATAGTAAAGATACATTGGTACAAATTCTAGGTAAATAGGTTTCTCCTAAATATACTACTGGAATTGGCGATCAACTTGGTAAAAGAAATTTTGGAAGAACAAATTTTGTTTCTAAATCTATGAAATATAGCATTACTCACAGTTCTGAAAAACATTCAACTACTTCAATCCATGACACACTATCCACTATTCCAAGCTTTTTTGAACCAAATAGAGTTTATTTTTCAAAAAACATTGCATAATTAATTATGAAACTTATAAGGTATATATGGGATCCTAAGGCATTATCCACTAATATTATTGGACCAAAACAAGTATGGTTACCGAAATATATTTTTATCTGACTATTTTTTAGGAAAGCTTCGTAAAGATTATTCTATGAAATCTTATGGTACTTGGATAGTGGGTGTTCATGTCACATGAAAGGAGACTATTCATTCATCAAAAATTTAATAAAAATAGATGGAGGACAAGTCACCTTTGGGGAAATTTCCAAAGGAAAAATTATTGGCCTTAGCCAAATCAATAACTCTAAGTCAGTTCTGTTTTCCAAAGTACATTTTTTGATGGATTGAAATATAATTTTCTTATTATCTCACAATTATGTGATGATGGATTTCATGTCAATTTTGATAATGATTATTGCAATGTTTCTAATTCTAAAAATTAATTATTGTTTTCAAAATTTATATATGAAAATTCATATTTTGTTAGCTTGCATTCTTTAGCTTCTCACAGTGCTTCATGTTTAACTGTGTTTCACAATGAGTCTTGGCATTGTCATTGGAGACTAGGACACTGTAACAATCACTACCTTAGGAATTTAACTATAAAAATATTAGTCAAATACCTACCCAAGCATGAGTTTACCAATTATAATGTGTGTTATCCTCATCAAAATGAAATGAAACACAAAATCTCATTCACACAAAATAATGAAGTGTCAACTTATAAAACTCTTTAATGGGTTCACATGGATTTTTTTGGACCATCAAGAGTTTCTAATTTAAATGGGATGCACTATGTTAATATTCTTGTAGATGAATTTTATAAATATACTTGGACTTTCTTTTTGACTCACAAAAGTGAATCCTTCTCTCATTTTACCAAATATGTCAAAACTATAGAAGATCATAGTGGAATTAGAATTAAATCCTTAATAAGTGATCATGGTCATGAGTTTGAAAATAAAGAGTTTTAATCCTTCTGCTCACAATATAGATATAGTAATAATTTCTCTTCCCCTTGAACACCTCAACATAATAGAGTTGTAGAATGATGAAATAGAACCCTACAATAGATTGCTAGAACTATGCTTAGTGGAAATGACGTACATATTTAATTTTGGGATAAATTTGTAAATACAACATGCTACATAATCAGTTGAGTAATGGTAAGACCTCTCCTTATAAGTACTCTATATGAGTTTTGGAAGAATAAAAAACCCAAAGTTAGATAATTCAATGTATTTGGTTGCAGAGCCTATATCCTTAATAATAATGAAAATCTTGAAAAATTTACATCCAAGAGTGATGAAGGAATATTCTTATGATATTTAATTTCTAGTAAAGTATAAAGAGTGTTTAATAAAAGAACTAAATGTGTGAAAGAATCTTCCCATGTCAAATTTGATAAAATAGATCCACATGAGCCTAAGACCACTCTAGGGAACCTAGAGGATGATGTATCAAATCTGGAAATTAATTAACGATCTTTTATCCATACTGTAAAGGAATCTTTGGATACTTCCACTTCTCGAAATTCTTTAGATTCTGGTTACAATGAACTAGATCCTATTGAAGAACCTAAAATCAGCAGTCCTTATTTTTCGAGAGATATTAGGACTCTTAAGAACCATCCATTAGATGATGTTGTATGAGACTTAGAGAAAGGAACTCAAATTAGATCTTCTCATAGAAATAAAGTTGAACATAAAGTCTTCATGTCACAACTTGAAACTAAAATCTTTAATGATTCTATCAAATATGAATTTTGGGTGATGACTATGCAAGAAGAACATAATCAGTTTGAAAGGAACAATGTTTGGAAACTTATTGAAAGACCCAAAGACACATTCACTATAGAAACTAAATGGGTGTTTAGAAATAAGGTAGGTGAAGTTGGAAATATATTTAGAAACAAGAACAGATTATTTTCACAAGTGAATATTCAAGAAGACGTAATTTACTATGAATAGACCTTTTCACTGGTATCTAGAATAGAAGACATCAGAATTCTACTTGCTTATGTTGCACATATGAATTTCAAAATATATCAAATCAATGACAAAAAAAATCATTTCTAAATGGGTATATCGACGAGGATGTCTTTTTTTAGAAACCCCCTGGTTTTAAGAACCCTCATATTTCAAATCCTATTATTAAGTTATCAAAATCATTATATAGTTTAAAATAATCTCCAAGAGCTTGGTATCATGGATTACGTATTTTTCTTATTTACAAATGTTTTACAAACAGAATTGCTAATCCTACGCTTTTTATAAAACGAATTTCCAATGATATTTTAGTATTTTAAATATAGGTAGATGAAATTATCTTTGGATCTTTAAAAAAAATTGTGTATTAATTTTTCTAAAATGATGATACATGAATTCGAAATTAGTTTAATGGGTGAAATCAAATTCATTCTTGGATTTCAAATCTTTGAAAATATTGATGGTATTATTTTAAATCAATGTAAATATTCTAGATATATTCTACTATGTTTTGGATTGGATAGAACTAAAAGTAGTGACACTCCAATGTGTACTTTTAGTAAGTCGGGTCTTGATGAAGATGGAAAATATATTAATCAATCCACTAACAGAAAAATGATGATAAGTCTACTCTACTTGACTGCTAGCTGACCAAACATTATGTTTGGTTTGTGTATGTGTGCTCGTTTTAATGAATATCCTATGGAATCTCATTTATTTACTCTTAAGATAATTTTCCAATACTTCAAGAATAATCCCAATATAGTACTGTTCTATCCCAGAGGACAATCATTTGAGTTAGTGAGTTATTCTGATTCTAAATTCAGTGGTTGAAATTTAGATAGAGAGTTCACCTTTGGAACACGTCACTGTTTTGGTAAGACACTAGTTTCATGGTGTAGTATGAAACAAAACTCTGTTGCATTATCTACTGCAGAAGCTGAATACATAGCTACTGGAAGTTGTTGCACACAAATTTTGTGGTTGAAACACACATTACTAGATTATGGATATCAATTCAGACATGAACCTATAAATTGTGACAATACAAGTGCTATTAACCACTCCAAAAATCTTGTTTCATACTCTAGGAGAAATCACATTGATGTAATACATAACTTTTTGAGAGATCATTATCAAAAAAGTGGAATCACATTGGAATTCATTGGAGCTGAATATCCGCTTGATGATATATCCACCAAACCACTAAATTCTAAATTAATAGATTACATCATACATGAATTGGTTACTGCTTGGCATGTACTCTCTCAAACAACATGGTCACACATCTTAGAAATCACACTGCTATGGTCTCACTATGAACAATTGTTATGGTCTCACCTTGAATATTTATTACGGTCTCACCATGAAAGTTGATTACGGTCTCACCATAATGATGCTTTATTGATTTATTTATACATCATAACCCGTATCACGATAATTTATGGTTTTATTTTTTTACTTTATCAAGATTTTAATCACGCAATGTTTGGTATCCCGAAATGATAAAATAAAATAAGATTCACTCATTCTTCACTTGAGATCAATTTTCTCAAACCATAACCCTTCTTTCAACACTTCTCTAACTCGAAACATCAGTGAATGCTCAGGATGAAACTCAATTCATCGCAAACTCCTGAGAAGCACAGTTTAAACAAGAAGTTGAAAATCAGGCCGAAGTTAGCACCCGAGGGCCCTCTCAATCTAAACCTAGTGAACATAGTAGTGGTACCTGAAAAAGAGATACACCCCAAGTGGATTCTATCAATTAGGTTGATGGTGTTGAATGTTCTAATAGAGAAAGGATAGCTAGATTTGTTTACAAAAGAGGATATATATATTTATCTGAATCTAGTTGTCTAGTTCTACCAGAATGTTCAATTTTGTTTGATTCAGTAGATGGGTATGTTTTATGATGTTAGATACATGGACAAATTTTTACTATCTCATTGAGGTTATGGGTTGGATTTCATAGGATACCTCATGATGGTATTTGTGAGCACTACCATAGAGGTCCTCCACCTCCATAGGAGCTCTTTATTTTGAATGAATATTTTAGACGTTAAACTAGAAATGATACCAAGAGGAGAGTCACAGCTGCCGATCTAGATGGGGAATCTACACTCTTGTTTAAGTTTGTTTAAAATATGTATAGTTCTATAAATGGTGATTTTGATGTACTCAAGTATTAATATGTATTTTTGATACATCTCATGAAAAATGGACATATTATCAAACTTTTAAAGTATATTATAAACAATATGTCAGAGTTGATCAAAACAACCTCCAAGTCAACCTCCCTGTTTTATTCAAGGATTATCTCAACTATGCTTCATTCAAAGGGATTGGTCGGACCAGGTGAAGAATTCATAAAGGATTATAAGATCTTTCTTTCAAAATTAATTATAAATATAATGAAAATTAATTAGAATACATGGAATAAAGAAAGGGAGGAAGATAATGATATAGTTTATGAAAATTTTAACCTAGTGGAACACCCTTCAAGAACAAAGGATGTCTCTGATCATGGTTTGGAAGTAGATGAACTTGTTGAATATTATGATGTGGAAGAAGAGGAAGACAACAAACCTGCTCCTCAAGACATATTTGATAACATGTGGCTATTACTAAAAAAGTTAATGATCTAGAATAAAAACTCGATTAAAAAGAATAATATTTTACTATATTGTGTGGAATGAGTGTTCTAGAAGATCATTTAGAAGAAGATAGTCATGTTGTGCCAGAAAGAAACCCTTGAGGAAAACCCAGAGGAACAAGTTATTCCTAAAGTTATTCCTTCTTCTTAAGAGATAATGGATAATGCCTTCCAATTGTCTAGAATGAAAATGGTTGAGGAAATTAAGGATGAATTCGTGGAAATAGATCATGGATCTAAATCTCTCAAACTAGTTAAAGATGCACAGATTGAGGGGGAGAAGACCCCATATCTAAAATCTGTTGAAGTCCCTAATATGATGGATTCAATCTCAGTGGATACATGGTATAAATTCCAATGATATTTTGATGTAACTAATTCTTAGGAAGTCTCAGTTAAAGTAATTGATCTGTCCATTATGTTTCATTTGAAAATGGAATCTACACCTGGAGCTATCTCTACCAAGGAACCAGATCCTCTCTCAGCTCCTATTCATGAATCCTCACAAGAATCTCCAAACATTGTGAATACGGATTATATGAATGATTTTTGAGCTACCCAATTGGTTGTAGTTGAGATACTCTGGAATACCCAACAAGCTCCTGTAACCAATTCAAGTGATAGATATGCTTCACTATTTTTGGAAAATGTCATATGGTATATTCAACCCTTGTTGCTTCATGAGACTCAAGAAGTCAGAGTTGAGAATAAACTGCTCAGCAATTAGGTAAAAACTCTTAGAGGTATGGTTAACGATATGCATAATTAATGAACTAATGACCAAAAACTACTTCTCATTTAATTGAGGATGTTGTTACTCAGACCCCAAAGTAAGTAGCCTCACTGATTCAACAAAATATAACTTCTGTGGATGAAAAGGTACCTAAAATAAACAAGTAGATTGTTCTAGAGATGTGTGATCTAGTTATTGGTATTAAAAAGTTAACTGATGAGTATAAGTTTTGTCTCCAGAAATATCTAAATCAAATCAAATCCCTTAGCTCGGTTGTCACTAATTCTCATACTTTTGGAAAATAATCTCAACTACTTTAGACAGTGATCTGCTCAGAATATTTATCAAAGACGAACTTCAGGTTGTGCTTAGTGGATTTGATAAATAATCTCTATCTGAGGTTATTAATAATAGTGATAGAGTTCTTTATTTCATGTGAATCCATTCCAAAATTACCAATGATGCACAGTAAAAAATTTCAATGAATGTAGACTTATACTACAATCAGATCTTCCCTAAGAGTGACATGACCAACCACTTCATGTACCTTGTAGAGAATCTAAGGATTCCTCTTATAACTCAAAACTTCAAAACTAAAGTCCAAAAGATCATTGATTTTACTCCTCTATTGGATATGTTTACATGGAAAATTTATGACTTTGAGAAATCCATGCAGTATAGTGGTCAAATAATTTCTAACTTAATAAAACTTTTGTGGACTTATCTTCATGGTCAGAGTACTATCGTTGTAACTACATCAGCTACACCTCTTAGATATGGTTCTCCTACCTTCTCATCCTATTTCCAAGCCTCCAAATCTATGACTATCACTCAGGCTCTGAGTTAGATAGGGCCTGTAATCCTTGATCAACAGTTTCCTCAGTCTTCTACTGTACCTACCCTCGCCCCATCTCTATTTAAAAGACTCCTTTTTAATCTCTTTCAACCGTATTACTCCCTTCCTCCACCTCAATATATGCTCCTCTGGCTTCTTCTTGTGATATTTTGTCCAAGGTAAAAGACAAGATAAGTCACTACTGAAAACCCATGACTAAAATATTTTTATAGATATGTTTTATGTATTTGTGTTACTTACTGTTTGTACTGACAGTTTCTATCAATCTACGACATTGTGCCCTTTATTGTCTACTTATTATTTACACTTTTTGATAATCAAAAATTGGGGAGAAATATGTATTATATATGACCTAAATGAAAATTTAATAAGAGACACATTACCTAAGAATAAATATCTCACTCACATGATTTGTGATCATCAAATAGGGGGATATTGATGGGCTCCTCATGTGTTAATCATGTTTTAATAATAAAAAATCATGTACATTCTGTAAATCTTGTTAATCCTATTTAATCTATCTAAAATCATGTGTAAAAATGATTGGTTTCTTTATGCCTTAAATAATTATTGAAAACTTTTTTCTTTCTAATGAAATTACCTTATGAATGATTAGTTTAATTCATTGTATGAATATCACCGTTTATGTATGTGTACAATGATTTGACTAGCTCTGAGAAATTGTTAGTCTGCCACCAGTTGTGTTTTTCTAGCAAATGACCCAGACACTGTAACCACCCAGACACTATAACCATCCAGACATTGTGACCATTCAGAAATCGTGACCATCCAGACACCGTGACCATCCAGAAACAATGAAATTCAAGACTGTAACCATCCAGACATTGTAACCATCCATACACTGTGACCATTCAGTCACCGTAACCATATAGACGTCATGAAAATCCAGAAACTGTGACAAGGCATCGTGATCCAAACACCGTATATGTGCTACCAGTTTTTGATCCATATAAATCTATGCCATAATAACCACCTCACCACTCAATGAAAAATAATGAGGCACCTTTCATGGAGACACAGTTTACATATATACTGTGACACTTTTTCTTAATCTATTTTTTATTTTTTCAATTTAATTTCTAACGGTCATATTTGAAGCTTTTAAATGCACTAAATTAATTAATGTATCTTTGTAGACATGTCACCAGACAGTACGAGGTACAAGGTGCCGAATTGATGCATCATGTTTTCTCCAACAAAGGTATTACATGAATAAAAATAACAACGTGACCCAATGAAAAGTGTTTGATCATGGTTACTGTAGTGACGACAATGTAATAGGAAAAAAGGGTGTGCACGATAATGAAGAAGCACGAGCATTCAAGCAACCCGACACTACTGAAGAACAAACGAAGCATACTCGAATCCTAGAGTCGATAACATTTCTACATCATCAACTCCACGAAGAACTCGATCCAGATCTAGCATTCCTATGATACTTTATTTTCCATGAGAGGACTCAATTTATGCATCTATATCATCCAAGAATTCCAGAGATGCATAGACTAACACTCAGCGCACCTCTAAAATTATCTCACCATCTTTTCTCTATTGTGTATTGTTTTTTATCTTTCGAGAAGTGTGTGAGTCTGTATTAAACACGCAATGTCATCTGAATCAAATGAAAGGATACAAGATATCCTTTCTCTTCAATATTTTGACACTTGTTTATTACCACAGATAAGTGTAGAAGAGATTCTTGTGTGACATTTTAGTTCATACCCTTGAAGAACATTAGAAGAGGTCGCTAGACCTGGACAGTCTTGTGTATTGTTGTTACCCCAATACCGGGTGTGGATCATGTTTAGTTATATAAATTTTTGGGGCAGGTGATCACCAAGTGGAGTGGATTTGGTCTCATCTTGAGACTGAACCACTTGTTTTATATCTACTGTGTTGTTAATTTTATTTTTCTCTATTTTACTATTTAATTCATAAATCACCAAATTGTCTTTGATAGATAATCATGGAAAGAAGTTATAATTGTTTTACCTTAATAGAATATCTTCAAAAGTAATTTTAAAAACTGATATTAATATTACTAATAATTAATAAATCTTCTATGAAGTTTTTTAAAAAATAAAACTTTCATAACCATATAACCTTGATTGATTAGGCTGTATTTAAATTTATTGGGGAACGTTTTTATGAATAATTTTTAAACAGATGTTCTTTAACAGATACTCAATTCCTCCCCCCTCTTGAGTATGCTAATCCGACAAAAACGTAATCAAATAACTCATTCTCTGACAAATAAACCATAATAGGAATAAAACAAGGTTAAATTCCAAGACATTCAATACCCTAAACATTGGTCTTCAGCAACTTTAGCATATAAAATTTAAATGCATTCAATGAAAGGAACAAACCACCTGTCTCGATGTTTTATGATGAATAATAAAGAATGCAGACCCTTCAATTGGCCTATAATGATGTAGATCTAGAAAATTGGTACAAAACATCAAACCATGGTATCTAATGAAATATGAGTAATTAGTAAGAGAGGCTCTCAGGAAAAAGAGAACTCAACCATTGGAATCCAACACACCTGGAAGTGTCTCAATCAGATCTATGATAGAGGAATATGATGATCTCAAAGAACATTTCCTCTAAGTCACTCTCCTTGAATAACCAATGTTAGAAGAAGCATTTTCTGAGGATGAGACGCGACCCCGATCCAATTTTTAAAATAAAATTAAAAGTACATGATGTGTTAGTTTAATATAAAGGTTATGTATTATCCTTAACTAGCCCCTACTTTAAGAATTATTCCTGGTCACCACATGGCCATGTACTCGGCCATTACACGGCTAAGACACAACTACTTGTGGCAACCTAGTACACTACATTTACACAATAGTACACGACATGTACCTAGAAAATTTCTATATCATCCTTTTTTCTTAAAAATAACCCAAAATATGGATTCATACCTGAAAAGAATATTCAGGTTTGTAGAAACTACCGCCCCTAAATCAATTCATCATTGAACTTCCCTTCTATGGTTGGTGGAGAAGAAAAATCAATCAACTCTGGACACTATGATAGTACGTCTTCCTTCCTCTACCAATTCTTGTCTTGTACTCACATGTGCTTACATAACACTAATTATATAGGAACATACTGTCCCTGGAGAACATTCATGTTGCGATCCACAAGCTGAATATGTTTCTACTAAAATGATTCATTGACCACTAACTCAACCTATTCGAGTTAGAAAACATGATATGTGTTTGAAATGTAATTCCATATATGAGAAACATTGACTAAATCATTAATATCCAGATACCTCTGAGGTAACGACAACTGATTGGAAACTGGCCTAAATCTCTCAATAACCTCAAATATCCCGACATATCTTGGTGAAAGAATTTCTTGTCTCATAATCCTCATGCATCCCAACCTCGGTGTGACATATAAGAAACCTGATCTCTGACCTTGAACTCTAGAGGTCGTCTCTATCGATCAGAATAAGATTTTTGCAAAGATTGTGCAATATCCATCTTCTTTTGTATCAACTACACCAACTTAGTGGTCTCCTGGACAAGACAATGTCCAAGCATAGCTGTCTCTCCAACCTCCATCCAACATAGGGGTGATCATAATGGCCTACCATACAATTCCATATAAGGTTCCATCTAAATCATCACCTAGAAACTATTGTTGTAGGAAAACACCATAAGGGGTATGTGTCTTTCCCAAGAACCCCTAAAATATAGGACACATGATCATAGCATGTCCTCCTAAACCTGAAACATGCACTCAGACTGCCGATCTGTTTGGGGTTTTAAGTTGTACTCATAAGTACCTATGTACCCAAATCCCTCTATAGTCCTTACAAAATACGAGAAGTAAATCAGGAGTCCCGATCTAAAATGATAGAGTATGGAACCCCATAAAGACAAAAAAATATATCGAAAGTACAACCGTCTAAGATCATCAGCACTGTAGGTTTCCTCGATCTTCAACTAATGTGAAACCATTGAGATACTATCAACAACAACCCATAAAACATCATTACCTCGTGGCAAACTCAGCATACCTATCACGAAATATATTGTGACATCATTCCACTTCTACTAGGGAATGGGTAACTGCTGTAAAAGTCATGTAGATCGCTTATGCTCCACCAACACATAATGACAAGTGGAATTTCTCATCACAAAACCCTTAATATATATCTTCACTCCTGGCCACCAATATTGACAATGTAGATCTTAGTACATCATGCTGACACAATGATTAACTTCCAATGTCGAGTCATGAAAATATTACATCATCTCTTCATGTATGTCTACTGAAACTGATACGCATCCATGAAAATGCATGACCTCATCATCACCTACAGTCCACCCAAGAATAGGTTCTTCTCTTAACACACTCTCCCATAGGGCTAGGCCTTTGTGATCTGATAGCATCCTCATTCACACTTGATCTAGAAGAGTAGAGGTACAATATTTAGAGGAAATAAATTCCTTCCTCTTTCGGCCATGCACCGCCAAATGCTATTCAGAAAATAGATCCATAAGCCATAACTCACTACTGTCCTTATAAACCAATTGTATCTGAGTCTTCTTACCAAACACATAATCCAATGTGTCTCCTTTCTTAGGCATGTAGTCAAGATCAATTTTAAAATACTGAAGGTTCCCAACCTAAATTTTCTATCTCAGGTTTAGATCACGCTGAGTAAAGATATACTTGTGACTTTTGTGGTTAGCGTATACAACAAAATAGTCTCCCAAAATATAATGTATCCAACAGTGTAAATCATGCACAATTGTAGCTAACATGACATTGTGCATTATGTAGTTTATCTGATGTGGACTCAAATGTCGAGACTTGTACACAATGACACTTTACCCCTACATAATCACTACTTCCATCCCAATACCGGATGCATCATAGTATACAGCGTAACTCTTTCATGGCTCCAGAAAAACTAGTATTTGTATTGAAGTCAATATTCCTTTAAACATCTGGAACGTTGAATCACAAGAATATATCCACAAGTATATTTCACCATTCATAGGTAGGCACATCATTGGCACTTCTAAGTGTAAAAAAACTTCTTTAAAGCACCTATAGTAACTAGCCAGCCCAAAAAACCTTTTTACCAAAAATATGATCTTTAGATTCATCTAGGAAACAATGGCTCTCACGTTCTATGGGTCTATTGATACTCTCTTCTCTAAGATAACATGACCCATTATGTGAAGTTGGTCTATCGAAAAGTGGCCTTTTGAGATCTTATCATATAACTGAAACTCTCTCTATGTAATCAAAACAATCTCAAGATGGGTAGCATGGTCATTTTGAGTTTGAGAGTCACCAATATATCTTCCACAAAAATAACCACAAAAGAGTTCAAGTAAGGATGGAACAATTGGTTCATCAGTTCCATGAAAACATCACGTGCGTTCGTGAGATCGACCATCATAACCAAACACTCGTATAGATTATAACTTCTCTGAAAGGTTGTAAGGGGTATATCTGATGGTCTGACACACGACTGATGATAACCAGACCTCTAGTCAGTCATTGAGAGAACTCAGGATCCTCGAATATAATCATACAGATCATCTATCCTTGTAAAGGGATATCAGTTCATGGCAGTCAACTGGTTCAACTTTTGATAATTCACAAAAAATTGTGGGTACCATCTACCTTCTTCACAAAAAGGACATGAAAACCCCAAGGATAAGTAGTAAGAATGATGAAACCCTTCCCCTACACCTCCTCTAAATTCTAATTAATCTCATATAGTTCTAGTTTATCCATCCTATATTGAGGAATGGACAACGGTGCTACTCTTGGATTAACGTCAACAGAGAAATATACCTCACGATCAAGAGGTAAACCTAAAATGTCATCTGGAAATACATCTCTGAAATTATCCACCACCAATGGAAATTATATATGTGAAGTTCTCTGGTCATCTAGATATAAACCAGCAATTAGGGTTGTAATTACATCAAATTCATGATGCTTGGGCCTATCTCTACAGGCCTTGACATCCCATTAACCATTGTGTAGAAATCATCCCACCCTCTGGTGATCTGAACTCACCTTGCAGAAATATCTATCAAAAAAGGCCTGAAAGGAGACCTACCAATCAATTCTAATAATGAAATCATAAAATTTCATCTCTAAGACATAGTGGTCCCATAAGAAGTGACACCCAGAAACCTCAAGAGGTACCTCCTTTCACTGATGTACACTAGCCATCCATCGCCCCAATAGAGTGTCTACAATCAAAACACCCTCAGACGTAATTATAAAGAGTCCAAGTCTCTCCTCAATAGAAACAAATATGAAACTATGGTATTCCCCTGTATCGAAAAAAAGAATATAAAACTGATTAATTAGAATCGTACTTCTAACCATATAGGGTCCAGTATCCTGCCCCTACTAGGTATGCTCCACTGCAAAATTTTGACATGTACCATGGCTCTGTGACCCTGCCTGGATAACTTGAGCTGATCCACTCTGATGTCACTGAAATTATGTTGTCTGGATACCATGGATAGGACCTCCTCCTTGGCCTAAACATCCGGATAAACTCTAGTTCCCTATGTGAGGAGAAAAATGGTGTTCCTACTCCTAAATGTGTTGTCATAGAAGAACCCATGTTTCTCCCTGCTCAGGAAAATTATAAGAAAAAACACTGAAGATGGCATATCTTTCTACAAGATCGAAACTCAACTAGGTCTCTCGGGAAATGTGGTTTCATATACCCACTCTTCTTGAATTGGTATCATACCACCGAGATAGTTGAAGAACCATAATGTGATAGATCTCTACGGTGCTACTTGACATATGTTGAAGGAGTACCAGTCATGGATAATGAACTAGTCTGGCTCCTATCTCCTAACAACCTCATATTTCACTCAGTAATCATCACCTAGTTCACTATAGCCATCAGATAAGTCATCCTGAAGGCATTCACCTTTTATTGGATGTCATACCTAAGACCATCCACAAATGGGCTAGCTAAGGATTAATCGTCACCTCCCAAAATAGGTGTTAAGCATTGAAGATATGTTAAACAAGAAGATTTATCCATCACTTAATGATCCCCCTTCTCCAAATTCTTGAAATCTCAAGATCGATATTCCCTCTATGACTTGGGATAAAATTAATCCTAGAAGGTCCTCTGAAACTCTTCTTAAACCATATCGTGGTGATGTCCCTCCTATGAGATAACATCCCACCAAATCCTGGTGGAATCATGTAACTTGTATGTAGAAAGATTCAACCTCATATCCGGAGGCATATCTAGATGCTCAAAGATAGAAATCATGGCCTCCAACCATGAGTCTACAGCCTATGGTCCTCTATCCCCAAAAAAGTGGGAGGATGCTGCTTCTGAAACACCCTCGTCAACTCATCAATAGTCGGTGAACGATGTGGTGCTCCCTAGAACATCTGCATCATCCTCATAAAGCCTTCATGGAACTATGCATCAGTACCTACATCTAGTATAACAACTAGTTCCAAGATGATCATGATTGGAGGATCTGCTAGTAGTCTATGATCTACTATTTATTGTGTCTTATCATCACCCTATACCTAGTGTACAACCAATGTTCATCTCAGCGACATGAATCTGCAAGTTCAAGCACACACATCAGTTCTTGATTATGAAGGACTACAATTTAGAAGTGAAATAATGGAACTACAGAAGTAAAACATTCATGTTTTACAAAACAAGGTTACACGATGTGAGTAACTACCACACATCGTATTCCCTTATAACCTTAACATGGGAATGTACTGCTTCTAATCCTGGTCATGAAACACACCTTACACATGGCGTTTTCCTCCTAGGACTCGACATGTTCTTGAATTTCCATCCTTCCGATATTATTCTACATGACAAGAACTACATAGTTCTCTCTAGGTCACACCACACAACATGTTCACACTATACACAATGTGTACTAATTATTTTAAAATCAATAATGTCATTAGTTACATGACTAGAAACACAGTTATTACGGAACAATGTGTACTCCTAGTACACATTGTGTTCTGAAAATGTTTCCCAAACCAGTTTATCTTCTCACATAGTTATTCACATGGAAAAAAGACTACACGGTCAGTACATATGGTACACAGCCTGTAATTAAGAAAATTTGTTTCTTCTAGAATAGAAGAACACATGGCATGTGTTCATAACACCACACAACATGTTGCTTGCGTATTGGGATATTAAGAAGCTCAAACATCTCCAAAGCCCATAAAAACTCAATATTTTGTCCAAGGAATGAAAATTTCGTACCCATGAGATCCCATACATCCTCAAATAAACATTTTACATCCCGTTTCACACTATAACTAGAAAAATTAACTTACTGTTCATACATGATCCACCACATTCTGATCCAAGAGGGCCCATGACACCCTAGGGACCATGTTTTGGTGTTCATCCCAAGGAAACATTAAATATTAGAAATACCCTATCAAACATTGGTTATTCTATAAGGCATCTATCACAACAAAATTCATATATAGAACAAAATCTATCACAACAACATGAAATCAGTAATGAATCATAAATGGAATGACAAGAATGGATGACATGTGATCTCTTTCAAGTACCTATATGATGAATGTGAGGGAATACCTTCATCTCATCAGGTTGAAACAGAAATATAATATTAATAATATCAACAATAATAGCTGGAAAAAAATTCATCCCCCAATAGTGAAATCAAATCTACTATAACAATTAATAAACCAGAAAATTGAAATATTCAAGGTAAATTGAATTTTTCCTATACACAGATAGATATTCCTAATAAAAACTTATTAATAAATACATATTCTTTCCTAAACATTTTATAATACCCAAACAAGAAAGCAATGTATTAAAGAAACTTCTTTGATACCACTTTGTAACGTCCCGGTTCTGGGTGTCGCCCGAAGGTGCCCCATACTCGGTTGGTCAAATAGCCTCAAGTGCATTTCCACTAATTATAGAGGATTATAAATAGTAGTGAGGGACTTAAGTGTAATAGTGGGGAAACTATGCCCTCATAGACAGAGTACCATAGAAAAAAGAATAGAAAACAGTAACAGAATCAATAATACTATATAAAAAATAAACAAGGGAAGATTGATAGTATGAACAAGTGCAACATATATATATATATATAATGTTTATTTTCATAGGTATCTAGGAAAGTATCCAAACAAGTCACAATTATGGAAAATAATACTAAAACCAATGTATAGAAAACAATAAACTCCAACAGTATCGCAATCCTCGGCTTGGTCCCATGCTCTCCAGCTACAAAAGCAATCATATACTTGATGAAGAAGGGTGCTTTCCCTTTTCTATGCTAGAAACCATATAATCTTTTTGGGTTTAAATGCATAACCCAAATAGTGTATGATATGAATCCTAGTAGGCAACCACTAATAGATTTGTGCCTAAGAGTCAATGAATATATATAGCAGGTAATATGTAGAAATGAAACAATAAACTATGAAGATCACATTATTAAACAATCATATAGTTTCAATTAATTTCATTTACATTTATAAATTATTCAAATAATTTATTAATGTAATATGGGGTCTATCCTATGCTATGTACCCCATGTATAAAAACAATATATAGATGTCTCAAAAGTCGGTCTATACAATCAAGTAAGACTGAGTCTGAGCTTGTGCTTTGGCTTGGCAGGCTCATCAAAATCATTCAATCATTCACAAGAAACCCTGTAGGAAATTTTTCACTGTATGAACCCTATAATTAAACATATAATTAATTCAATAAAATAATAATAAGACCCTCTAGGAAAGTTCACCCAATATAACCCCTTTGGTCCCATAATGTAATACTCAGTTACAAATGACCACCTAGGTGGCTCTCACGGTCAATACCCCTTCCTCTGTATATCAACTATAAATTTTAATGACCCTCTGGAAGCTTTCATAGTCAATTCCCTATGGTCCAAATTTCATTGAATAGAAACCCTCTAGGTATCTCTCACAGTCTAACTCTTCTAGTCTATGACCACCCTATAGCTCTCACAGTCAATTCCCTATCGGTAATCATAACAAAAATTATACATAAAATACACTACCTCCAGAATCTCTCATAGTCAATTCCCTTTGTACATACTATCACAATGAGAAACACATGAATCTCGAATAAACAACGAACCATATCCTAACATTACTAGGCATGGAAAACAAAGAAAACATATCATTCATTCTAGACCCATGGTTATAATCAATAAAGGATGGAAACACATACATAATCAATGTATAAAACCTTATTCATAATCAAATAAACCTTTATCATACAACCACAACATTACACTCTTTAAAAATAGTTAAATTCAAAGCCATGTAGTACCCTAACCATGGGTATTCCACACCATTACCGTATAAAATCCATAGTAATTAAATGAAATGGAAAAACCACCTTCCATGATTTTGTATGATTAATAATATTGAACGTAGTCCCTTGAATTGACATAAAAATGCATAGATCTATAAAAGGGTAAAAATGATCAACACTTGATAACAGAAGAGAGTGGAAAAATTAGGAATAGTGGCTCTAGGGAAATTGAGAACTCACCTGTGGCAATCTGACATACCTAAGGACATCTTAATCAGAGATCAGACGATGGAATGGGATGAGCTCGAAGATCATCATCCATATATCACCCTCCTAGATAAAAATAGGATAGAAGAATCATTTTCTGGAGATGAGACGTGACCCCGATCTGATTAATCGAATACAAATAAAATTAAATGGAATATTCATTTATTGTACACTCCATGTACTAGCCTCAACCGGACCTCATTTTTAGCGGTCTTCTAGGTCACCGCACAGACATGTACTCATCCATTACACAACCAATACACGGCTACACGATGTGTACTGAAGAGTACACGGTGTGTTCCTAGAAAATTTCCATATCTTCATTTTCCTAAAAAACAACCCAAAATCAAGATCAATACTAGAAATGATGATCGGGGTTCATAAACCCCCCCCCCCACTCTAACTGAAGGCAGAGGTGCAGACGCACCCTGTGACATCCCTACTAATGTTGTTCAATATTGAGCTGCCCTAGTGCCTGGAATACCTCAAATATAGTAGTTATTCTCTCACTTTGATTATATGGATCCAAAATACATGGTTCTATTATGAGAATGTGTATATAAAGAGTTTAATCTATTTATTATTAAACCTAATTGTTGTCTTATTCAATTGATAGTCCCACATGAACATTAGTTGGCAACAGTACTGTTGTTTTGTCAGAGCCTTCAATCATTGTCTTACAACATAGTTAGTGAAGAACATAATAGGTGACACTCTTCACATACACCTATATAAACCTTCTTCTCCACCCATTTATGGAATTATAATTTCTTTCCAAATAGGATAACATGTATGGATCAAATATTACATTGTGGTCGATATATAGTTCCATCACCCCAACTTAGAATCTTTGTAGGTCCTCTTATTTACCCCATGGTCCTTAGATGTTTTCGACAATTTGACCAACCGATGTGGAGAAGGGGTGGGAATTAATGTTTTTTTATTAGTATTTTTATCCCAAAAACATCCGGGGGAATCAGTAATACCACAACAATGTTCTGTAATGATGTATGAAACAATTTGTTCGTTGGGAAGATAGTATTAGAGGATTGATAACCTCATGAGATGTTCTAAGATCCAACAATGGAGGAATTGAAATTTTCCCAAGATCCTGCTAGGAAAGATTCCCATTGAAACATGACCCAATATGCTTTAGATTCTGGACAAGGAAAGTACCCTTAGGTTTACCTGATTTCTCTCTGCCAGGATTTCCTCCATCACTAGTGTTCCATGGAAGATTCTCATCCTTAGAAACCTTAATAACAATATCCACCCATTCAAGAATGTGTAAAATAAGGAATTATATAGTAACATTGGGTCATAGACTCCCAATGTGTTGTATCAATAGTTTTTTCCGTCCTTGAGGATAAACCAATATGATCCAACCTCCCAACTCTGAGTTTGGACTGGACATTATATTCCCCAGGCTTCCATCATCCTCTTATCATCCTCTATGAGGAATAATCCCAACCATAACTAGAATGATATGCGCTTTTTGATAATTTATAACTTTATATTCTCTTTCTCTAGTTCCATTATATATCATTTCATGATTGGGGTCTACTCATGGTCTGACCATGTATGTTATGGTGGGGGGAACTCATCATACTATAATCAATCTAGTGGGATGCCTCTGATGTAGTGGATTATCAATAGGATGACGCAAACTTCCCAATTGTAGATATGAAATGATTACACTTCCATGGAACAAGGGCAATTGAGCTATGTAACTAGCTCATATTGATGGTAAAAATCTAACATCCATGTACATACCGCTTCATACAACCCAATGTTCTGAACCAATGGATTATATTTATATAACATGTAGTCACCCTAAATTCCCACATCAATTTAATGGTTTTTTTTCTAAACACAAATCCTAGTCCTTATTCCATATATTTATATTATCCCTCACGTTGCTCTAGAAGGTGTTGGAATTATGGGTCGATAAATCCATTTTTACTTTCTTATCCCCTAGAAACGTCTAGGTCCTCCCATTTAGTACATAGAACTAGAGGTCCATATGATCCCTATGAATGTGGATGCACATATTGGTGTTGTAGTGTGGTATATCATTTCCCAATTCTACCATCATTACTATGATTTATAAAAAAAATGTAATTTTTACATCATCAAATGACCCATAGATTCATTAAGAAATATGGTCAGTCAGTGGGTAATCAAAATGGTATTGACTTAATAGACCTAGTATCCTATATTTTTCTAATAGAAAACTTTTATCCTAAACAACCTAAGTATTTCCACACATATCATCCTATTTTGCAGTAGAAAACACATTAATTTGAGAATATTCCTATGGGTTAGCCATTTTGGATGGATTATAAATCCTTAAAGGTGAATATAAAAAAATCTATCATTTCACAAGACAGGGAGTTGTACGCAAGTTCACGAAAAGGATGCACAAATATCCATTAATTTGAAAAGGGAAAATGTGTAGAATAAGGGAAGGATACATGAAAGAATCTATAGAAGGTTAGTTTTTCACACAGGAGGATTGATCTTAGGTGAACAAGGGAAAGTAATCTATGACATGGAAGTTCAAGGTACCATACATAGGGACCCCTCCCCCTAATTATAGTGATTGACATTGTATTTTGTGTCCATGAAAGAAGTCTTACCAACCCCTGACTGAGATTTGTTCTCACTCATTGGAATTGACACATCTATTTGGGGTCTCCCATGAAACCAAACATTTATGGCTTCATTATGCTTATATAAAAGGTGGGGGATTTATTGATGTCAGCTTCTACATGAATCCTCAAATTTCCATCTTTGGGTAAAGCGATGACACCATCGGTCTTAACGTAACATACATATAATGTAAAAAAGTGTTTTCACATGTCTGGTGTTGTGTGTGGAAGATTGAAATCAACATGGAAATCCATTGTAAACCCAATAAGATGTCAAAATGTAATGGTCTACCGCAACCACTCAAAAAATCAATGTATGTTTCACGAAGTGGTTCAATCTTCATACAATAAAGTCAATCTTTCAGAAACCCTTTTTGCACCCATTGCAATGGTAATTGACCTTTTAGAGCATTCACTCCCTGGATCATGGTAGGACAACTAAGAATACCTCTTCCTCCTAGAGAATATTGTGTGAAATATCTAAAACCCTCTATATATATTTATGTCCACCCCTTTTTCCTGAAGATCCTCCATATCTCGAAGCATCACTCTATTGATCATTTGTCCAGTCTTCCGAAACATCTCTTAAAATTGGAAACCTCATGGTATAAAATATAGTAGGAAATTTCCCCTAAAACCATCCTTATGTGGTCCCATAGAATCATATCCCTATCCCAACATCATTTAATCCCATTTCAAGTATGCACATGGAATCCTATTGTGTTCATACTTTCCCTTATGCACACAAACAAATGGCATGCATAAGTATTGTCTTAGCACATGAAACTCTATTCCATGAACCCCCTTTTGGAGGCTAAATGGATTGACAATTATTAAAAATATCATATTTGAAACTCTTTTACATGAAACTTGCATATCATTCACACACTTCTTGATTGCATCACTCTAGGTTTTCATGAAATGATTTCTTGGTCCATAGAGAGATTTTCCATGAACCCTTTTTTCATGAGCTTCCCTACCATTTTTTTCTCAGCAATGGTTTTCTAATCCTACTTGATTTTCATTGTTTGGATACTAATTTGGTCCTCACGAATTTCCATTCAACGACACCATTCCATCCTAGAATTTTTAAAGAAATGAACCACCCATGGGTTGATGAGTGACAATTTTTTAAGACCAAGGGGTGAGCAGTTATTCACCCATGTTTGATATGTAAAACATAAATCTACATATAACCAACATACTAAGTACATGATGTTAAACTATGATATCAACATTTTAAAAAAAATTAGGTGTCCCAATGTATGAGTGACAATGAATGAGATCATCCTCACATATAATGACATTGTCTATATAATGAAATACATCATCCTAGGTTTCCCTCATCGTGTATCCTCCTAGAATATATTGGAGGAGGATTCACCATTACTCCTATATTACTACCATATATATGAGGATACCATAGGGGTGGGAACAAGAAACATTCCAACCACTGATTCTATAGATATCCTCTAATAGTGGAAGATGGGTCGGAGGGTAGGGAAACTCTCAATACCCAACCCCTATGCCATCATTCTTTTTAACTATGCCCACATGAGAATCATATACCTGTAATACCCACTCACATGGTATGATATACTTATCTGAAGGTTCCCATGTGTAAGATCGATAATATCTATCATTGATTCATCCTTCATGATATGACAGTTAAGTCCACTACTTCCTCTTATGTCTAACACTGAGCACAAATACCATGGGATAGATGTTTTGATAGACCGTGACACTTATCCATCCTCACTAGGAATCACTCATAATGTTTTTCCCAACATTATTATCATTTTAAATGGGCATCCTCCATAGATGTAAGTCACAACACCCTTTCTCTAACTACATTTTATATGATTCCCAATAACATGGGATATGTTGGATGTAACTTTTAGGTCTAAACCCAACAATCCATCCAAAATATCTACATAACATCCTTAATCAAATCCATCCAACTCATCCATCCCATTCAATCTGACCAAAATCCCTAAAAACATTACTTGGTCTACAACATCCATGTTAAATCATGATATTAGTCTTGGATGTTCTTACACATAAGTCACACACACAACATTTGTTCTCTAAGAATCACGTGAGAAACTCTAATTCAAAACCCCCTACAATACAATCCAATCCAACCCTTATTAATAATATTACGAAGGTAATCACTATTGCATAATTCCCACTCAATTTATCAAACTATGGGTATTTTGATACATGTTTCCCAAATAAGGTACATAGGTCTCCTATTTCATGATTAATCACAATAATCTAAAATCAATGGTTCCCCCATCATATTTTTGAACCTCTCTGGTCCACCTTTAGTAATGTCTTGATGAAACTCTATGCTATGACATCTTACCTTAATTAGACCCACCTCTTGGGTTCGCTAGAATAGGGGATCTAATCCACCCATATGGGAAAAACATCTAACATATCCTTCCTAATGATCTATGTCTCTGATCTGCCTCAATGGAGTGTTATGATCTATTTCATTTTGTCTCTATATGATGTTAATCTCATGACCCATATCATAATTATACAGCATGAAAAATATAGGATGATTGAGGTCAAAATCTTTAAATATATGTTCCTATTAGAGTAGCTACCTCATACTAAACAAGGGATTTTTGAGGTGAATTTCTTGGATGATATTACTTTGGGATAAGATACATCAGGATTGACAAGGTATGCCCTAGGTTCCCTACCTATGAAGCACTCTTACAAGAATGAATATATTGGACTAATGTTCTAGTATATAGACATGATAGTAATACCCAAAATGACTACTCTCATGACTGAATGATGCTTCCCAGTAAAGACACCTCGAAATTTCTAGACAGAATAAGTGTACTTATCAGTGTATACACAAATGATGATAGCACGAATGATTTCCATAGAAATACTCAAATCTGTGAAGGAGACATGGACAAGTCGATGAAATCTAAGGAGGGATTCAAGGAAGGGGAAACCGACAACCCATCATCCCATTTTGATAGAGGATCATACATCACTATTGAGTGTAATGAAATAATACCGCCATTAATAATTAGGAATATTTGAAAATAAGAGTTTCCAGTTCACGTAACCATGTGTTGATGCATGGGAAGACCCTGATGAAAGAGTTAGAAACATTTATGATTCATTTACTTTATTTATCATTAATTTTTTTGAGCATTTTTCCAATGAAGATATTTTATAGTAGATCTTTAGGGAATCCGATGAATTATATACTTTTATATATTATTCATTATATAAATTTATTATTCATTCATTTTTATAACTTTCAGAATTAATGAGTCTTCATGATGTATTTTTTGAGAAAACGCAACATTATTAATCTCTTTATTCGAAAATACCTTTCTAATCGTATGAATTTTCTCCATAATTATTCTCAATTATTTAGTATTATTTATTATTTACAAAAATTTTAACAAATTTTTGGAATTTTAAGAAATTTATTAAAATGATTATTCTTCAAACTATACCAATGATGAAATTTTTACATTATAAATAAAATGTGAAAGGAAATTTGTAATAGTATAAATTTCAGGAATGAAATATCCAAACATCATTAATTATCATTGAATGAAGTATTACTATATATGTTTACAAGGATCTTTTTCAAATAAAATAATTTCATTATTATTTGAGAATTTTTTTTAATTCTTTTAAAAAATGAAATGTGTATTTTCCTTGAGAAATATTCCTAGTGAAATTTTGTGAAATTTTCTTCTTAAATTATATCCTTTAAGTAAATTTTTATTTATTGGGGATATTTTCTTATAATACCACACATAATCTTAACCTGGATGTATTAAGACTATGATGATTATATATTTCTGTCACCAATTTATTTCCCATGGTATATGCATGGTTAAAATGATAATTTAATTATTTACCTAGCATAATTTCCCTATGTTATGATATAAAATTAATGTTTTATGATCTAATATCACACAAATTTGGGATTATGATTATGTTTTTTTTGGGCCTACAATTATATAGACCTCTAATGTATTGGAAAAATATAGATATCTCATGAGATAATTTAGACTAGGATAGGAAATGAACCTAGTTTATTATGGGCCCATGTCTAAAAAGAAATTAAAGGTATTGAACCTTGTATTAAGAAATAATGTAACAGAATGTGCACTCAATGTAAAATGATAATTTTGGTAATGATCCTTATCTATGTATATTATATTCCAATATCAGTTTTATCCCAAAAACTTATGTATTATGGTAATATTAACCTCTCATAGCTCGTATTCATTGATTCCTTTTGAATTCATGTCATAAAAAATGTCATGAATTATTCCATGAAATGAAATTATGATCCAATATATGATGGATATGATATTAATATTTTATGACAATTTTATCATACTTATATTCTATTATTATGTTTATTTGATCATTAATATCCCCCTTGTCTACGCTTACTAAGAATCTGAGATCACTATTTCACATGATTCCTTTATATGTGTTATAATGATATATATTATTTATGATATTTATATGAATGGTAATATTTATAAATATATTACTGTAAGATTATTTGATTCTATAATGAATAATTATTTTATATATTTATGTTTTTAAAAACATTAAACCTATATAATTCTAGAATAGATCATAATGTTATTCAGTGAATATTCTTATAAAAAGTTATAATTTTTATGTAAGAAATATATGGGTCACTATATTACATATAATTAATAATTTATAAAGAATAGTAATATATATAAAAATCCGCTGTATAGTGATTATATTACCATAAATAGGTGGATAATATGAAATAGGTCTAAATATAATATATTTGAGATGATAAACCCTTATTATGGATTTAATATTTTCACACTCATTCCAGCATCCTATATAATAAATATATATTAAATATTATTATGTATTATGTACATATATATCTATATTTTTTGTATATCAATTATTTATAACTTCTGTATACCCATTTTCTCAAAATCATATGATATAATAAATCATTTAGGTGTCTGATGTTTTTTTTGTCAAGTATTTTTTAATTCTAATGTTACCATCCCTAAATCTAGGACAAGATATAATAACCTCCATAATTATTATCATGTAATATACATCATATTGAATCATTAAAATTATTATTATAAAAATCCATCTAAGGATATGATGAAAACTATGATATGTCATTCATAAAAGAGTTTGTTTTCATATACCCAAGAGTGAAATTTCTATTTTCCAACAGCTTGGAGGGTAGGGAGGTAGATTTTATATTATCATTAAAAAATAATAATTATTTCATAAATATACTATATATCTATTAATTTAGAATTTATAATCATCAATGTGAATTTTCAAGGAAAAATTAAATACATCCCTTCATGTTGAAAATTGTTCATATGTAGAGATGAATGGTTTTATAATTTTACCTTAGATATAAAGGATGTGAAAAAATTTATTACATAATTATAAGAACAATTATTTATATTATATACACATATTCCATTATATTATAAAGTATATAATAAATTTTAAAGAGTTATAATTTGATAAAAACCTAAAAGTATTTGTTTGTGGGAAAAAACCTCAATTGTTTTATTTTTGAGAAAAAACCTTAATAATTCAAGGATTGGTATCTAGATTAAAAAATACATCACTCAAGTGGAAAATGATTTTGGGAGAAACATTTTCTGATATTTTTTGAACTAAATGATCATTGGGTGTCTATTTATGTGATGAGAGTAGGTTTCTAATTATAAGTGATGGGAGTGGATCATTTAAAAATATATAGATCAATAAAATATAATAAATTTATTTATTTTGGAATGTGGATGTAACTTAGTAAAATTTACATTATAGTATAATGTGAGTTCATAATTCATGCATCATGTAACATTTATTGGTATCATTTTCATTCCATTATCTCTTTTTTTCTCCATCATTACCACTTAAATCCATTATAATGTGGATAAAAATTTACCATGATAACTATTCCACATTAATAAAATGAAATCATCCACATTAAAAAAATAGATTATTTCGATCCAAATTATCGAATCAATTTTCCATAATTCAATTTCATTAATACCAAAAAAATACCTATAAAATATGTATGAAACACCCAATGAACACCATTTTTACAAACATTTTCTAATTAATACTCAAAATGATTTTATAAAAAAATATTTTTAATTTATATTACCATGAAATTTAATGGTTTATGAATAATATAATGATATTTATATAGCATTAAATCAAATTCATAACCAAATACAGTTTATTACTTTCTTAATTTATTAAAATGGTCAAATATTATTTTTAATAGAATAAATTCCACATTGGATATAAAATGTCAATTAATGTTTTATAATTTCAGTATAATAAAATTAGATGAATTTGTTTACTTAAGAAATATAAACATGGTCTTTTTAATTGGTTTTAAAAACATTCAAATAATTATTATACCCTAGTGATGTCATAAAATTGATAGTATACATAAAAATGTTAGTTTTACTATTAAGCAAAAAAACATCCTTGTCACAAGAATAAATAAACCATAATCAAAATTGTAATTTTTTATTAAATAATGAATTATAACATCTGTCAAATTTCTTTTTTAAAATATAATATTTATATAATAAAAATTGATTTTATAGAAAAATTATTTTTGTAAGCATCTTTTACTCATAACAGTATTTCATATACATTTATAGTTAATTTTATAATATATTGTTATTTTAAACGTTATATTTAATTAAAAGTGATCAATTAACAAAAATACACAATCATAAAAAATATATAATTCAGAAAATAAATTTTTTTATATGTGAATGATTATAACCATGTCACATTAACAATTTGTTTTTAATCAATGTATTTTATTTATCAAAATGAAACAATAAAATTTATTTTTCATAAATGATTACTATCATTATATTTATTAATATATTATTGTAATATTTCATTAATCCTTTTTTAGGATTATTATAACATATTCTATATAATAAACTATTACAGAAAAGGGAATTCATAATGGGTTAACATGTTGCTTCATAATAGAAGACAAAAAATAAATGATTTATATGATTTCTTTTTAATATTATGATATTAATTTCCATTAACAGTCATTTTATATAATTTTAGTATGAATCAATTTAAATATATAATTTATTAAATTTTAAAATATATTATCCTAACCTAATATTAAAATACCCACATTTTGAAGATATAGTAGATACCATCATAAAAGGCATAATCATATTGAATTAATAATTATTTATGTAAAATGATAGAATAATATCACAAGTTTCATAATCTTGCAACTATATATTATATGTGAAAACCTATCCAAATGAAGAAAAATTTAAAATTATAGCATATATGAGTAGATATGTTTAGAAATCATTTAATGTGTAATATGGTAATCATTTCAAAATAATTTTCTTCAAGAAGTAATATAATTTAAAATATCATCTTATGTGTTTCATATAAATAAATATAAGAATAATGATATATAATTTTTATTATATTTAAATTATTAATAAAATTCATCATAGTATATGTGTAGATGAATTTGTTATGACAAAAATTGTGCATTTATGTTTAATGTGACATACAAACCAAACATATACTCCATGGGCAATATTAATATCCCTAATTTGAGACCCATCATGGATTATCCAAAGAAATTATTATAGTAGTGAATAAGTAATAAGTTGAAGAAATATCAAATTAAAATAATTCATTGTGATATTTTACTATAAAAATGAAATTACATTATTGAATATACCGAACATGAATTTTATTATGATTTTAGATTGAGTATAAAAATTCTGGAAATCAATGAACATTTAATATTATACTAAACATGGGTTTATTTTTTTATAATACAATGTAAATTTTCATTCTCTTTTTCAAGATTGGTTTTCTGTATTGTTATCTAAGTAATTAGCTATCTAGCTCAATTTAATACAAGCATTTATTTCCATGGATAACAAAATACAATGTCAATCATAGGAAATAAAAATAATAATTTTTTAAAATATAGGACATATATAAAACATCAACATATATGATAGAAAATAATGTAGGAATATTTTTCAAAATTGTCATAACCCAACCCTATTGGGTCTATTCCATAACTCACCATTCCTACCTCCAATAGGATAGGTACTGAGGACTATAACCAATTAAGAATGTCCCTAAAATGGGAGACATTTTACTCAAGTACATATACACACATAGAAACAACTTTTAGAGAAATCAATAATGAAATGTAAATAAGTTTATAGACATGCATGAATACATCTAAATCATAAAACTATAGTATGACAACATAAAATAGAATGTGAACTGGTTCAAATACAAGACCACCACAAAGTGTCTAAAAATACATTTGAAAATTTATAAATGGTGTATGATGTCAATATAATAATATGAACACACCTTATTATATTTTGATAACAAAAAAATGAATAGACCTAGTCCCACTATGACTCCTTCAAAAAGTTGATCATCTGCACAAGACATGAATTGTGTGAGAAAAGCCCATCCTGGGGTGATAGTAACAATACCCAGAAGGACACCCCAAAAACGCTAAACATGTTATAATAAGAATTATATTATTATATAAAATGATATATTCCTACAACAAGTTTAACAACAATAGACATATGTATTATATAAATAAAAAATATCTCAAGTTAATGTCTCATCTGAAATTACATCCTAGGTTTCCTGCATGAAGGATCAACATAACACTTGTCTGGGATAACAAACTCTAAGAGTCAGATAACATGGTTGGTGTATATCAAACATGTAATGTTCATTAGATTTCACCATAAAAATTGTACACTAAATCACATAATATAATGATAAATATATGATGATCACAACCAATTCCATGAGTTATACCAACAACACAACCCGGATTTACCCTCTATGTAGACGATCATATCCCATGTAGTGCTGGTCACAATGATACCAATAACACCACCTAGGGAAGGAATATGATATATTATATCATCCGAATCCTCAATGAATAACTCCAATAATAATATACATGATATAATGTTATAGGGATCACTATTTGATATCTAAGAAACGATTCCATACATAACCATTAGAGAAGCGATATAAGGATCACCCACAAAATAAAATTGTCCATATTGAAGTGGATGTGGTCTCCAAGACTTCTTGGAAGGAAAACATGGTGTATAGTAGTGGTACATTTATTATCTCTTCAGCATCAGGTGCTTCTCGTGTATCTCGGCATATGCTTGTATCTTTTCTAGAGAACACGGTGTGTCCCAACACGTGTACTTATGACCATTTCCCAGTACACAGATCTTCTCATGTGCCCCTAGACTAGATATGACCATTTCTATGTACATGACATGTCTATGATCATGTAATCATTGTAATGTTGATGTACACTATGAGTTACACATTTATCATTAAGGTGTCTCCATAGGTTATGTTATAGGGTCTAATACCTTGTGATACCTAACATTAAATGGAAACCCTATCCCTTTTACCTAGTTTCCAACATGGCATGTCTTACTAAAAGAAAATGTGTTTAGATATGTATTTTACATAATCTTTCATTCTTCCACCAGTGGTACTCTACAATCCATTAATCCTAATCTGGCTATGTATCAAATATAAAATGGTGGATCTATTTCGGCTAACCACTATCATCACTATTATCTAGAATTCAACATTAAAAACATCTCAATAAGTTTATTTGTTTATTAAAGTCATCATTTTATAGACCTATTGATCAAAGGTTCCCTAATCTATCAATTATTTTCCATTTCCTTCATAGTTGATTGATCATTCCATCAATCATATCTAGTATCAACGATATCAAATAGTTTTTCCAAAAAAACATGTTTCATGCATTTTATTCCTCATCAATCCATCGAACAAATGATAAAAAAATACCATGGTGATGAAAACACATAAAAATGGATAAAACCCATGAATCAAAGAAAATAGTGACAATCCTCATCATTATTTGGTATTCCTCAATCAATTACAGTTAGAATAATGAATGAAGAATCATAAAAAACAATTCCACCAATAAATCCCCATAGGTAAACCCATCCGACAATATGATCAGTCCACTAATAAATATTTTGGACGAATGATTATTTATATTCATAGAAATAAATAATAGGGATTGAATACACACAAACAAACATCATAACTCACCCCAAATTAGTCTTTATAAAAGAATTATTTCATTTCACTATTGTGGGAAGGATCTCCACATTTTTTTACACAACGATCGAATAACCTTGATCCAGTTATTTTAATATTATATACTTCTTCCAATGATATCTATAATTTCTCCACCAATTCTTCTTATTTATGCAGAAAACCGTGTTATTTTACCATAATATCTTACTTAAATGAGAATCTAGCTCACCAAATAAATGAAAAAATGAATTAATTTATTTTATTCATTTTATACTCATAACAACTTCTTCAAAAACTCCCCTGGTTGAGAAAATTTATTTCACTACTATGGTATAAACCATATTATAATAAAAACCGTTTCCTTCAATTTTAGATCAGTCCCCCTTATTTAGAAGATAATTGTTTTAGGAAAATAAGGTGCCTGTGATATTAATATATTTAATATTTTTCTAAAAATTATTCAATGAACATCTGTCCATAAAATAGAACTCATTCATAGTTATTTGTCTTGAGAATAATACATGTAATATTCAAAAATAATAAACATAAATATGATTCTCTATATTCTCCCCACCATATTGACTTATGTCTTGAAAATACAAAGCAAGTGGATATACAAAAATATGTGGTATATATATCATATATGTGCCACCTACTATCATGTGTTATACTATATATTCACATGTTGTGATCATAGAAAAAATAACTAAATCTATCATAGATGAAGGATTCTCTCATTATCATCCTCAAACTCTACTGGTTACTCAGAAATGAAATATCCATGTTTGATGATCATCTTGTCTCAGTCAATAACATGGAATTGATCATGCAAATACCTCCACATCCGCAACACCTTTATGACGTAGTGTACCTGGTTTGGTAGTGATGTTAGAGGGAAGCATTATTCCACCACCCCAACTCCATACAATATGTATAAAGAGCCAATAAATTTCAAAAATAGCTCAACACCCCATCCAAATCTATGTAAATCTTATCAAGGTGAAGCCTTTAGGTACATAATTCCTCTCTCCTAGAACTCCAACATAATCTATCTTCTATCAACGTAGAACATCTGATTTTTATGTTTACTAATTATCCACTTCAATATGATCTACTTATTATCATTCGTTTCTTGAACAAACTCTAGTCTCAGAAGTACTGAGTCTCCAAATTATATCCAACTAATTAGTGAGCGACAAGGTTTCCCATATAAGTCCTGGAATGGTTCCACGATGATGGTTCAATGGTATCTATTTTTTATAAGCATAATACTCCATGGGAATATGATCATCCCATCTATGTCTACAATCCAAAATGCAAGATACTATCATGTCCTCTATGACATGGCTAGTCTTTATATTTTGGCTATTAGTGAAGGGGAGAAATGTTTCATTTAGATGCATCTGAGTCGCAAAATCCTCCTACAATCCTTTCAACAACAAGTTATGTTATATGAGATTTGTGGTCATCAATGATCTTGGATGGAACTCCATAGTGTCAAACGATCTCCTACACACAGAGATCTCCCACAATATCTACTAAAATCTACTAATGAATATCTATGAAGTGGCTTGACTTGGTGAGTTGGCTAATGGTCACCAAGAATTTATGGAGTCCCATAGATGTACATGGTAATCCAAATATAAATTATTAGGATATCCCATACCATATACACTATGGGACTTTAAGGGTATGATCTAAACACCCTTGTATATGGTACTCATCCTTCACATGCTGACGTGTTTGTCATCGAGAGACCAAGTATGTGACTCTATTATTCATACATGGATACCAAAGCTAACATTTGCAGTATAGGGACAACTTTAAAATTATTTTATTTACAAAAAAGGGATATTTATGAAATTATGTCATAACCTTCTATGGCAACCCCACTGGTACCATCGTGCTTCCATTGAAAATTATGACACTCCCCCCACATTCCAAAAAACAATCGGGATCATATCTAGGGGATATATTATTACATAGCTTTCCATAGTAGTCACCCCCAAGACATGACACCCTATAGGGAAATAAAAGATTATGGGTGAAAACCATGGAATTATGGTTCATTTCACTATCTCTATCTATAATGGGAAACTGCAATGAGGCCAACTACTCTGACAAATCGTTCAACCACTTTGAAAATTTTCTCTTACTGATAGAATATTTTATCGACCTCCTTTTATATGAATTATATAAAATATATAATTAATAATCCTAGAAGAACTCTATACATTTCATATTTCAAATTATCATATAAATATAAAATAATATATACCTGAGAGTCTTGTTGTCAAAAAAAAAAGATAAAACACTCTCACATTATTTAGTGTCATGATATCATTAGTAAAAAGTATATAGAATCAAATTAAATATAATGGGTAGAATAGTTTTACACACATGGTATCAACTGATTCGAACCATAGGTAATCACTATCATGCTATTCCGTATAGAACTTCCATGATCTATTCCTGATTCATCATGGAAGATTACATACTTGAAACCCTCCTCTAGAAATATTCAGGATTCGTGTTGTAACACCCCAACCCGGTATCGTATGGTCATAGTTATATGTTTATTTATATATGTGTTTTTTGGAATCCTAATGTGGAAAAAAATTATTAAATTAAAATCAAAATGAATTATAAAAAATAAATTGAAAACAATTTAATAATAATATTATTATTTATATGGTTAATAATATTATTATTAGTAAGTTTATTATTATTATTATTCAGTTATTATGATGATTATATTTATTATTATTATTGTTCATTATATTTTTTATTATTTATATTATTATTATTTATTAATGTTTTTCTATTTTCTTTTATTTCAATATTTTCTATTTTAGTTATTTATTTTCCCCATCTTTTTCTTCATCCATATGTGTCAAACACATCACCTCCCCATCCCTCCTTGTTCATTCTCGGCCCCTCCCTCACGACCCCTCCTCTATTTGACAATCCGTCCCAGTTTCTACCTGAACCCCACTCTTATCGCTGATGTAATTTCTTCTACCCTTGTCTCTTTCTATGATATTGGTGATTTCCCCCTCTCCATCACTCCATTCTATTTGGCCAAACCCTTGGTCTTAGGTTAATCTTATTTTTTGGTTTCTTCAATAAATAGGGTATCCAAAAAGTGTCTTAGGACCCTACACATGTATTCCAAAATCCACCATAAAATGTAAAGAATATTTTCTCATATCGTCTTGTAATCATCATACGAGGTATGTGCTTTATTAAGATATTGTTTTTTACAACATCTGTTTGGGTTCCTTAGTGATTTTAGGTTCGTGGAATTCTTATAGAATGTTGATGTCTTCTTAAGGTGTTTGTTTCCCATGTATAGGTATGTGTGTGTGTGTGTCTACAAATATACCTTCCTTGCAAATTTTCCCTCATGTTGTGGGGAAAATGTATAATGGATTAAGGGTATATATATTCATATAAAATAATACATTTGTGTGCATTTGCAGAGAAGTATTCATCAAGGGTATCAAGTTATGAGGTGTTATGGCTAGATCTTCTCTTATTTGAGGTAGGTTTCACTGTGTAATTTGTTTCTATAAGAGTTCTAATATGCATTCACCATTTTAATTTCCAATTTAATTCATGTAAAAATTAAATGCAACAACATCGTGGTAATTTGAACATATTTAATTACCTTTTCTCCTTGGAATAATTGGTTGGTTTGATTGAGTTCTTGATTTATGTTTTAAATTTGTATGTTTATTTACACTAATAATATTTTGAAATGCATTTTCCCATTTTTATAGTTTTAATTTTTGGTAAAGGGTATTGACTCTATTGAATTTTCATTGGATGAAAATGGTATCTTTTAAAGGGAATTTGATTATAAATTTATGTGTGAGCTAAAAAGTTTACAAAATAGGGTTTTCACTATTCTTTCAAAGAGAATTTGGAAAGATTTTAGTGGTTTATCTCTTGTGGAAATTCCTAGTTAGCATATTTGTAATTGGTTTGAAGGAACTGGGATTTCATCCATCCATTATGTTTGATAAAAATTCCAATGGATGTTTAAATTTGTGAAATACACCTGATCATTGTGATTTAGGCCAAATGGGTAAGGAGTGGGCTTCTTTTGTGATTAATGGGTGTTTCCGTGTCATAAAGAGTATGTTTAGTTTTCAAAAGTGGAAATGGTGTTTTCTTTGATTTATATGGTTATGTTTAGAAATGTTTATACCTTCCATTTGAGTTGTGTTTTATATTTTAGAATGTTTTGGAAATGGATTTTCAAATTTTTATGAAATGGGTGAAGGCCCGATTGGAACCTATGATGTGATATTTATTTCCCTTGTCAAACCCTCATATTTTAGATAATAATTTTATTGTTTATGTGATTTATTCATGTGGTATAAATTTTTTTTGTGTTATTGGACCATTTATATTGTGCATCTGGGTGGCATTGATTTATTAAATGATGAAATTATTAATTAATTAATTAATTAATACCTTAGAATAGGGTCTGATTCGTGTTGTGTGATTTCATGAGATTTAGGGTTCTGCGAATTGTTCACCGAGACATATTCATGTGGATTCTGTCAACAATAGCTAAAGGAGAGGTGGTTTAGTATGTTTCGGTTAGCTGCCTCTATCTGAGGTAAGGATTTTATGATATTTCGTAGTTCCACAACATCTAAATTTGGGTCTTTATTTGTTTTAAGTATTATAGTATATTATTTGTGGTGCATTGAAATCTGATTTATAGTTTCAAGTTTCTTTGACTAAGGTGTCTTTCCTGCATGAGAATATGTAAGTATATATGTATATGTGGATTTCCCCATTACATGTGTAATCATCTGTGGTAGTAAGTGTACTTGTATGGGGAAATGTGTGCCCATGTATATATATGAAAATTCATATGTTTGTGAGTGGTGACTGGTATATGAATATAAGCATATATATAAGGATCCCCTTGCACATGTTCATTCATATAAAGATGTGTTCATAGGGGCTTGGTGTCCCTATATGTTTGTGAAAGTGCATATTTCTAGTGGAGGAGCGTCATCTTTTAGTTAGATAGAGACGAGGGACGAAATATTTCTTTGGTTGCACCAACTGGTTGGTCCCACATGCCTATGTCGTTAATATTAACTCTACAATTTCTTGATTATTTTAAGAATATGTTTTATATTTATTCTATAAAACATGCTACACAATCTGGTTGCAGTTTCTAGAAATGAGTATGCATTTCTCTTGAAAATGGAAATGTATTCTTAATGGGCATTCATCTTAATTGAATTTTCATGAAAATTATTCTTATTTGGGTTTGAATTTGTAATTAATATTTCAAAAGGAATTTTTCCATTCAGTCGGTATGTTATAAAAAGTGTTCCTTGTATGTAATTAAGCCTATTTGGAAACTTAATAATCGGTTATGAAAAATAATAACATCTCTTAGGGAATTCCACCTATTTTAGAAAATGATGTCTGTGCTGAATTTTTGATTTGTGATATGTGCCTAGTAAAAAGGCTTGTTCTTTCTTTGTGTGATAGAAAAAGGGGGGGTTCTCTCAAGGAGGGATATTGGTGGTGAGAAGTTGGAGGTTTTTTTAATTAATGAAAATGATATGTACGTATATGTTTTCTTGATAAAAACTCACAACCACCAGAAATTGAGCATAATGGGAAACCTAGGTATCTTGGTGGGCAAACAAGTACTTGTTCGTTAGATGATACATAAGTGGTTTGTCCTAGTTTTGTCTAGACTGATTGATGCTATAACACCAACTATACATTTGTGATGATTGGAAACCACTAGGAAATGGGTGTGTTCCCAACTAGTGGTCCAGTCATGAGAATGTAGATCATTGTGTTTTTTATGCCACATTTTACTTAGGTATGAGGATTCCACTCCTCAACTAACACTATCTGCTTAATAATTTCCATGGTGCTTGGGATTTTATTTCCATTTCATTCATTTCATACTTGATATCTTTTTTAATAAAACCATATTTTAATCTAAATTTTTTTTCTATCATTTTTAAATTTTAATTCATGCTTCGAACCTATGTGGAAAATATATTGAGAGATAAATTCTATAATAGAAAATTATTACTTGATACATATATTTAAAAATAATTAAAAACATTTTTTTATTATGTCCTATTTTCAAACAAGGATGTTTTGGATTTATTATAAAATGAAAAGGACATATGGCATTGTTGTATTATGGAATTCCTACAGATAATCTCAGTGGTCACACCTACTTTACTTATTAGTTTTTTGTTTCTCTAGTTTAGGATCGCTCTTGGAGCGAGTGTAGTTCATGTTTCGTGGTGACCCATGGGGTCACATGAGGTCTGTCCCCTTGCTTCATTTATTCCATTTTTTTCTTCTAGTTTGTTCATTTTATTTTCCCTTATTTTTATGTTTTCTTTTTGTATTTATGAATATTTATATGTATTTTTATTGTTCAAATAATTCCTAACTAATTTATTTTGATTCGTGGCACTAGGTTTCAATCTGTGGGAATCATGAACACCCTTCAGGCTATGTCACAGACTGAATCAGGTGACCGCATCAGGGTTAACCCAGGATGGTTCATGAAAAAACGGTATTATAGGAAGACTCTGTTATTTGGGGTGTTATGTACCTTGGATTCTATGTGTGTCGGGACTCCAGAGTTAGGTATGGGAAGGACATCATGAAAAATTTACCATCTCGAGCCTTCAGTTTCTAGGGGTAGTCTAAAGTTTGAAGTTTTTCATGTTCTGTGTAGATAATTTATGACAATAGAATTGATTTAGTGTTATGCAATGATCTTTCATGTAGTAGCGATCAATGTTCATCCCAAGTGCATGATTCAAGATACTTCTTTTGGTGGATGCTCCCTCAGAGCATAGTCTTCTACGACATGTTACCGAGTTGGCATAGGCACTGGTCCCTTATTTATGGATGTTTTGATGTGAGGTAGGTTAGAGGTTATTTTTCACTGACTTGAGTGGATTTCAAAATTCAAAATGGTTCTTATAATGGGGGGTTTCAAAATGTAATGTGGTTTTGGAGTGGAAAAGTGGACTGGAAATTGAAATTTTTTTCTCTTAATGCAAAGTGTGGTTCTAATATGGAAAAAATTGGTGGGGTTTTGAAAGTTTTTTGGGATCTTGGTAACAATTTTTAGAATGTGAATTGAAAAATGATTGGTAATTTAGAAATGTATTTCTTTAATGATAATTGAAATTTATATATCGGTTGATAATTTTCTTCATTATGATGAATGATCTATTTTGAAAATTATACGTGTTATGAATTAACCTATGGTATTACTATGATTGATCATATATATATAGGTACACATGTGCCACATGGATAATTGGTAGAATGTTGGGATAGGTGTATGAGCTAGCACAAGGATATATGTATATGTGAGGCTTCATGAGATTCAAATGGAGGATATTTATGCTATTTTTTTCTAAAAAATAGTTTCAAAAAGGTAATTTAAATGTTGTTAAAAGTGAGGGAGCAATTGTTTAGTGTTCCATTTTTTGTGGTTGTTATCTTTTTTGGGGGTTCTTGGATTTGACATACTGAAATTTGGTCGGAATGGTGGTTCGAGTTTGAGAATTAGATTGTGATTCAAGTTTGGAATTTTGATTTATGATGATTTTTTAATTGTCTTAGTGCTTATTTTTTATGATCATGCTACCCAAATGAGTCCTATAGGTTTCTATTTAGTATAATCTTGATTTTGGTTATTCCCAAACTTTTAGTGAGGTGGTATAATTGAATTATTTTATATTTTTTTCCATCTCTCATTGTTATTGTGATCTATTTCAGGTCACAAAGTAGATTGGTGAAAGCGTTGGTGTTTTTAGGATATTGGGAACTCCCAAATCGATAAGATCTTGTGTAGGTTTGAGTTTATTTTAGGGTTCAACTTCGGCATGGTGGAGTTGATAATCCCAGCATTGTTGTATGATGAGACGTCTCAGAATTTGTTTAAAACCACTCTAATATAATGGTATATATGTGATAAAGTGAATTTAAGGAATGTGGGAGAGCTCATGAGTGTCCAGTAAGGCCAACGAACAGTAAAGTCTTACATCAGGCATATAAAGTGGTTGATTCCCTTTTCATTGATTGTATCATCATTTAATCAGTTAATGTTTCACATGTGTGGGGTCTTCTTCCAAGGTTCAGGGACCAATTATTTTTGGTTCTGTAGAAGGTTCTCCTTCTGGAGAGGAATGAGAAATCGAGTAACATCTCTTAGACAAGTCTTCTTGTCAATTATATTTTCTATTTGTCAGTCCAATCTCAGGTTTGCTTCTGGTGTGGCTAGTTTGGGATCTTTAGGTCACCTTTTTGTCATTCTCCGAACACTTTCTATTAGTGTGGTCATTTGGGACACATGGAGAGGTTCTACTAGCAGCATCATCAGAAGGAGTCTCGATCAGAGGATGTCCGCTCCTATCTACGTGGAAGGAGATGCTTCAAGACATTAGAACTCTAGCCACATGTCTCAGATTGAATCTTTTAACACAGTCAAGAATTAGAGGGTGTGGGGCCCCATTGTCTGACTTTTTTTCTAGTGCAGAAATATGGAAAGTTTATATATTGTTCCTCCCTCATCTATGAAGGTTCAGTTTTGCAGTAAGAACTATAGAGGTATCTTTTTCTTGTTCTGTTCTTTGTTCATTGAATAAACCACTTTGGTTGTAATAAGGTGTGAATAGATAATTTCCATGTAATTCAAGTTGTTGTTCCTCCTCAATTGTGAGCATTAAAGGTTGTCACATTATGGTTGTGAGTCTCATGATGATGGACTCTCTTTTTTTTCTACCTCTTTTGGTGACCCATTCTTGTTTTAGGGCATACCCATTTTAGAGCCACTTTCATCTTTAACAACAATGTGTAGGGTTTCGATTATAAATTTAGTTTGGTTCCTTTCATTGGGAACCCCATGTGGCGGGGCTTTGGTTTGTGTGGAGAGTTCTTGGTTTTGTTTTTGATGGGTTTCCCATATCGATCTATTCTATTTGGCCTAATCTGGTTGATTCCTAACAAGTGGGAAGACTCACCATGGATCTAGTAGTGAATTCTTTGAGAGTTTTTTTGTGTTGGAGTTTTGGTCTGTGTTGTAAGTTTCCTCTTTGAATCAAGTTAGTACTTCTAGAGTTAGCTCGCGCTGAGAGTCTCAGTGTTTTTTTCCTAGTTGGGTTTCCATTGGTGGAGAGAACCCTCCTCATTTCCTTATGGAAATTTTCTATATAGTTTCCCTTAGAGTTGGTGGAGTGTGACTGATGGATTAAAAAGTCACATCGTGTTCGGGATGTTGTTGGCCTCATTCATTTTAAAACTCTATATTGATTCAATGTTTGGCTGGGTGACTTTCTAGGGGCAGAATGTTTTTGAAATGGAGAGAATTGTCACACCCTGTCTCAGCATCTTGTAGTCATGGTTATATTATATTAATATTTGTTTTTTTGGTTTCTTAATGTTTAAAAAAATATTGAATGAAAATTAAAATAAAACAACATAAAATAAATGGGAAAAAATTAATATTAATATTATTATATTTACTTTTATTATTGTTATTATTAAGTTAATTTGAATATAAATATTTTTATTATTATAGTTTATTATATATTATATTAATTCTATTATTATTATTATTTAGTAATGTTTTATTAATTTTATATTATTTTATATTATTTTCTTCCTTGGTTTTTTATATTATTTATTTTTCCCCCTCTTGTTCTTCCTACATGTGTGTCATATAGCACCTCGCCCTCCCTCTTTGGTCATGCTCCACCCCTCCCTCATGGCCCCTCCACCGTTCGATGATCACTCATAGTTTCTTCATGAATCCCACTCGAATCATTGTGGTAAGTTTTTCTAACCATGTATCTTCCTATGATTTTTTCGGTTTCCTCCTCTCCATCGTTCAATTATGTTTATCCAAATCCCCAGTATCAGTTTAATTTGAATATTGTGGTTTCTTCCATCGATATGTTATGCGGAAGGTCTATCATGATCGCTTAATTTATATTATATCATCATTCGCTGAATGCGAAGCAGATTTTCTCATCTAATCTTGTTGCCGATGTTTGAGGTATGTTTATTATTCCACTATTGGGGTTTTAATCTCTTTTTTGGTTCCTTAGTGATTTAGGGTTCCTATATATGTTGGTAGAATATTAATGTATTTTTGAGGTATTGTGATCACATGTATAAGTGTGTGTGGGTCTATATATACATATTCCTCCCTTGGACAATTTCACATAGGGTGCGGGGAAAATGTATAATGGATTAATGGTATGCATATATATATATAATAATACATGTGTGCACAAGTGCAAAGCAGTCTTCATCAAGGGTTTCAAGTGCTGAAGTGTTCGGGCTGGATCATCTCCTCTTTGAGTTAGCTGTCAATGTGTAATTTTTTCCATGGGAGTTCTAATATACTTTCCACAATTTAATTCCCTATTTCATGAATGTGAAAAAGAAATGGAATAGCCTCATGATGATTTGCACATATTTAATTATCTTTTGGCTTTGTCATAATTTGTTGGTTTGGTGTAGTTCTGGTTTTATGTTTTAAATCAGTATGTTTTTTTATTGTAAGCTTATTATGAGATGCATTTCCCCCTTTTTGTGGTTTTAAATGTTGGTAAATGGGTCTTGTCCTGGTTGGGTTTTCATTGGGTGAAAATGGATTATTTTAAATGGAATTTTTTTAAATTATGGTGCGAGCTCAAATGGTTTCAAAATGGGGTTTTCAATTTTCATCCAAATTGTGGTTTGAAATGTGTGAGTGGTTTATCTCTTATTGGAATTCCTTGTTTCTTAATTTTAAATTGTATTTATGGAAATGTGATTTTATGTATTGTTTATGTTTTATAAAAATTCCAATGGATGTTTCCATTTGTGAGATGCACTTGATCATTGGGCTTTAGGCCAAAAGGGTTAGGAGTTGGATTATTTAGTGTTTAAATTGGGTTACCTTGTCAAAAAGTTTTGTTTTAGTTTTTTATAGTGGAAATGGGATTTCCTTTTATATTTGTGGTTAGTCATGGAAATTTTTATACATTTCATTGGAGTTGTGTTTATAATTTTGGACTGTTTTTCAAGTGGATTTTCAAATTTTTATGAAATTGGTGAAGGCTCGGTTGTCACCTGTAATGTGATATTGATTTCCCTTATTGAACAATCTTATTTTAGATGGTGATTATGTTGTTTATGTTATTTATTATTGTGTAGTAATAAATTTTTGTGTTATGGGACCCTTATTATAGTTCTTTTGAGTTCCATTGATTTGTTAAATGATATAATGATTTATAAATTAATTAATTGAAACCCTAAATTATGGTTTGATTGGGGTTTTGTGACTTATTTTGGTTTAGGGTTGTGAGAATGGTCCCCCGAGACATATTCCTGTGGATTCCATCAACCACTGTCGAAGGCATGGAAGTTCGAGATGTTTTGGTTCACTACTGAAATCTGAGGTATAGATATTATGATGTTGTTTGGTTCCGCACCATATAAATTCTGTTTATTATTTTTTAAGGTTTTTAGTATGTGTGGTGTAGTTCATTGAACTCTGTATTATGGTATTGATTCACTGGGTCTAAGGTGTCTTTCCTTCATTTGAAAAGGTATGTATAAATATATATGTGGGATCCCAAGTTATATGTATAATCATCCATGGTAGGTAATGTACATGTTTGGGGCTCGGGGTGACCATGTATATATAGGAAATTACATACATAGTTTAGTAGAAACTCTTATATTCTTATAAGAATATATATAAGGATCCCCTAACTCATTCTCATGTACATGCTATCATGTTCATTAGGGAAGGTTTTTCTTATATGGATGTGAATGTTCATATGCCTAGTGGAGGAGAAAAATCATTTAGTTAGAAAGAGCCAATATAAGGCCCCAGACTTAAACCTTACTTAATCTTGAGTTATAACAAGATTACACATTGAGGATCTTTTCAGGTTTAGAGTTTTAGAGAATTATATCATAAAACATGCATTACATTCCACATTTATACAAAGTGGTTACATAAAAGACAGTACTCATTCTCCCCATCAACGGAAACATATTTAAAATAAAACATGGATTCTTTCTTGTCACATCCTTGACACTATCATCACATCATGTACCTTTCCCTTGACCTATGAAAAACATTTCAAAAACATGGGATGAGCATAAAAATCTCAGTAAGGGTTATAAAAATATGGAATGGAAACATGGGTTGATATATACATAAGAATGAAATCATACATTACCCATAAAACATAGGCACTTTAACATACCTCATCAAATCATGAATAAATCATAGAAATCATAATACATAAAATGTAACTTGAGGCATTCATAACATTCTTACGTATGGAGTAACCCTCTAGGTTACGTTTGGAATACCCACCAGAGTATATTCCCTAAATCTCTTCGGAGAAACCTTAACGTTTCACTCCATCGCGTTACCCATTGCATTGGAGAGCTATATTGGGCTCACCCGCCATTATTTTATCACGGAACCACCCGTCTTCATAATAATGCCCAAGAACCATAACATAATCTTATCACATAAAACATGCATAAAGGAAACATAACATTTCCACCTTTCAATAACAAGATATCAATACAACACATTGATATAAATACATTATGAAAACCATTTTCAATACCAAAATAAATGAAAAGTAAAACATGGTATTTATTTTTCTTTTAAAATGAAGGTATGGATTGTAGAGGAATCTGAAACTCAAATAATGGTCATGAGGGTGGAGAAGTCATTGTCGCTGCATACGTACGAAAAAAACATTCCCGTTTTCCGTTTAGTAAAATTATTAGTATAAAAAGATTCCTTTTGGATAAACATAAAAGTCAAAGGGGTTTATACACCGTATAAAAAAAGTTGTGTATAAATAAAATATGCCTCAATGAAAGGAGATTGAGATGAATTCCCATACAAAGACGGTATCCTTGGATTAAGGATAAATCAGTTACATAACTATGTGTGACAAATGAATACACGAAATATAAGTGGGTATTAAGTGTAAAACAATCAGAAGACATTCACACATAATCATAGAACGACATATTCAAGGTGTACAAGTTTATCCCAAAGAATCGAAATTCTGTTAAGAAGTTCCCTTGCAAAAATTCGACAGCCTAACGGCGTCACTCCAAAATTCATAAAAAGAGTTGATGAGAGATAAAAAGGGCATCTCATCACTTGGACATAAAATTTACATCAATAAGGATATAGAAGAACATATCCCAAAATAATATTATGTGAATTAAAAGACATAACAAAATAAGTCTTTTAAAAAGAGGAGGGTGAAAGGTTCCCTTACCGACATGGGTATCTTTCGAAACATATGCCTCGTGAAAGAAGGACAACAAAAAATTGATGTAAATACTCATAAATGAAAGAATATTACACAATGAGTAAAATAATGTTCAGTACATACACCACTCATAGGAAATTGTGGCAAATTTAGCATAAATCTCACGAGAATAAAAGTGAGATGAAAAATCCCTTACAAAAACTCGGCAGCCTAACGACGCCACTTAAAACTACCAAAAATGGATTGATGAGATCAAATATGGTATCTCATCACATTAAAATAAAATGTACATAATGAGGAATATAAAATAACATCCCCTATCATAACAAGTAGGAGATGAAAAGAAGTGACATAAAGGAGAGTACTTAATGAGAAAGAGAGTGGTTAGATCAGTTACGAAAATTCGGCAGCCTAACGGCGCAACTCAAAAATTCCAAAATGGATTGATGAGAGAGAATAGGGTCTATCATCATATGAACATAAAAATTACAGTAAGATTAATATAAAAGAACATCCCAATAACAAGAAATAATATCATAGAAGGAGTGACATAAAAGAGTGTACTTAAAAAGAAAGAGAGGAGTAGGATCCCTTACGTCAAGTCCAACTTGTCTTGTTCATTTCTTTATATTCCTGAATAATAAACATTGGTCAATTAATAATTTCCTAAGTAACTCCTTTAGATATTATTATTCAGTTCATATCACATATTATAATGTTATAATAATTGCTTAATAATGTTAGTTCATATCAAACGTTTTTGCCGATGTTTGGTACATGAGTCAAAAATGAACTTGATCGAAAAAAGATTGCCCATGTAGTTATATGTAAATAATTTCCAGAATAGTATTAATGATTAGAATATCATATATATCCATTAAATATTCATTTTATACTATTCCATATCATTTGGAGATAAAAAACGAAAAGCATCGTTCATGGAGACGGTAGGTCGTACGTACGCATGAACGCTACTTTCGTTTTTTGTCATATTAATGGAATTAAAACAAAATGAGAGAGATATATATATGTTATAATTACAGAATGATATCCATAATTTAGATTTAATATATTACATATATATCCATTATACATATGTACTTATAATATTACATAACATTTTGAGATAAGAAATGAAATGTACCGTTCATGGAGACGGTAAGCCGTACGTACGCATGAACGCTACTTCCATTTCTATTTCATATTTAATGGAATTAAAACATAATTATACATAATAGTATTTTAATTCTAGTATTTTATCATATATAATATCATTAAATATATCCTTTATACATACCACATATGTTATTAAAGAATCAAATCACTTTGAGGGGGTGGTAGTCTATAGTTCCTTAAATGAAGATATCGTGTTACCCATAATGGAAACCATAAAGGTATGAAATTAATGAAAATAAAGAAGCTTAAGTAAAACATAAAAATATTAGATATCATATATAAATATATTGTCATCTTAATGGCCACCTTTTAAGGTGTTAGAAAATGTTGAACAATCATCGTTTCGGGAGGCAGAAATTCCCCATCCACGGAAACAGTATGTTCTTTAACCATTAGATGTATGTTTTTGTAAGTGTAGCTTGAATACTTCTTATAACAACATCCTAGTATATTTAACATACTGTATTTGTTAAAAAATAAATGAATAAAATTAGTTTAGGTGGTTGGAGAAGAAAGATAAAAAAAAGGGCACAAGTGAAGACATTACCTTAAAATCGGGTAACTCCCTTTGGTTTGAGCTCAAAGGCTTCTTTGGGAAGACTTCTGCCCAAAGTGAGGCTTAAAGGAGTAATATAGGTAAGTGGAGAGACAAAATGGGCCGGGGTTGGCCGAGACAAAGTCTTTGGGAGTGTGGGTAAGGAGGTAGAGTTGGGGGACTTTTATAAGAGGAGAGGAGGGGCACTCTTGTAATGTTACAAAATCATACTTTATTTTCAAAAGAGTTTCGGATTTTAAAGGTCCCACATTGATTTATTTCGAGGATAAGGTGATAAGGGTTCGAAATACATTCATCCAATAGGTTTTGGACATGTTTATGTCTTAGATTTTACATTATCTTTCCATTTTATTTAAATCGTTAAATAATGAGGTTATCGCTGCATCATCATGATGTCATATATAATTTAATATATTTAATGTCTAAAAATTATAAAAAAAATACTAAGATGTAGGAAATATTTTTAAATTTCCAATTACTATTTATAGTCAAAAATATTTCTTTTATAACCCCATGTAAAAGTTGTTTTAGTGAAACATCTCATGTTTGTGTCATTTTTACTTTAACATTAAATAAAAAGATATTTATGTCATTTTCCAACCAAAGTGGCTCCATGGGGTCCCCAAGTTGATCCATGGATTGTATTGGTCGGAAATGACACATCCAATGAGGGTAGGACATGTGTCTAGGTCATTTAATTTTATTAAAACATTATTCTTACCATAAACTACATTAATTACATCTAATCGCGATTAAAAACTTAATAAGTTACTATTCACCAAAAAATTATTCTTAATTCATTGAAACACATTTTAAATCTTAATGACAACCATGTATTTTGGATTTTTGAAATTCAAAACACAAAGATGGAAAATTTTCATTTAAACGGAAAAATCAGTTTTTATAAGTACCACTTAGTGGTTTCACTATTCATAAAAAATTGAAGTTTTTCAGAAAAATTCCAAAAATTCACCCTAAGCTATATTTGATATTCCAAATTCAAAAATGAATGCTATTTTAGAAAATTCAAACCATATAAGTCACATTAATTAATTCAATAATTAATTCCTACTGTCAAAGAAAATAGCGTGTTTTTATGAAATAATAAGTATCAAAAGATTGACACTAGTTTAAGTCTGATTTCAAAGTGAAATTAATTCCAACGACCACTATTGGATTTAATGGTAAAAATATATTCTATTTTCACTTTAATAAAAATTCAAAATATAATCTAATCATATAAATAAATTATATTAAAAAGAGGTTTTGAATTAAAATACAACATTTTACATTATTCATTAAAAAATGAACTTTATCGGAAAGATAACAAAAATTTACACAATGTAAATTTTGATGTCCCGATTCTTACAAAGAGTTTTATTTGGTCCAATATTATATATAATTGTGAACAAAACTATATTTAATGATGGTCCTCCATCAAAAGGCTATAAGTGAACCTTTAGGGAACACTAGGGCATAGACGCCTAAAATTGAATTCTTTCCGTATTTTAAGCATTTATCTTTTATTGGATAAATGTAAAAACATTTAAAAACATATATAATCATATTTTAGTTATTTCTATCCATTCCCGCCTATACAACGAAAACATGTTAACTACCATTTTACATAATATTATTTTATTATTAGAGTGCAATGTAAGATTTCCAAGAAACTCGTTGATGCGTGTTGGGTACGCCATCGAGCATAGCATCCCCTTTAAAGTCATATTAACATTTTATTCACAAATATGGATAAATATGAAAATGTCATATTATTTATTTAATTTGGGTGTTACATCCTTCCACCCTTTTGGTAATTGCGTCCTCTCAATTTTTAAAATTGAGCTTGGAAACATCCTTGAAAGTCCCACATCGGAACAAGAGTCGGTAAAACAATCACTTTAAAATAAAGGAAGATAAGTACAGAGGTCACCCGAGTAAACCCATACTAGTATTACATGTATAAAAACATGGACATGGAAGAAAAAGAAAAGGTTCATGTTCTTGAGGGACAGTGATAGTAAACATGTCTAGGAGAAAGTTAACCATAAGAAAATCCCGAACTTGTGATGGGTTAAACGGGATTTGATTCCCCAGTAGGAAAAGTTAATTGACTACATTTTTGTTTTAAGTTACTTTTCATTGAGGAATTTATTTATAAGGAAACATAATCACCTATCATGTTGACTATCAAATTTTACTAGATTCCTTAATCAAACTCATATTTTTTTTCCAAAAGACGAGTATTTAGGGAGACCTGTTCGCATTAAGAGTACTATAATCAACTTCTAGAGAATCACCTAATCCACCAAAGAGAACTATATACATCCAATATCATTAGACCTTAACCAAAACCAAAACCAAAAAGGATAGTACATGGTCAGATAATCCAGAAAAGGATAACCCTTTAAAAAGAAAATCTATTCTTAATCTCCAAAATTTGTCCAACAAAACCCAAAGTTCAACGAGGACCATCCGATATAAAATTTGTCCATAAACTTCTTCAAAGTAAACCAATATAAGATTGAAACCCAAATATTTTAAGGATTTAGTCACATAGTCTTCCAAGTTAAATCGTAACATTTATCTCCAAACAAAATCAGTTGCTCTTAAAGTCTTGTATTGAATAGTAATTAACCTAATCAAATATCCTACATGATAGGTTAATCATTTTCATAAATAACCCAAAATCAACATACTCTTAATTCATAAAATCATATAACTAAAAATAATCATTCAAACTAACCAGGGACTTCACGTAGTCCAGTGGTAGGCGATAAATACCAGTCGCACTTTGGTTGTGGGTTCGATTCCCGCAGCTTTGTCCGACGCGACGGGTAGTCACAAGGTCTGCTTGTTGTCCTTTTTCCAAAACTATAAAATTCTCAAATCATTCCCCAAAAAGAGATAAAATCATCAAAAATTAACCATAACATAATTTAACCTCAATTTTATCTCTTGCCTTTCACTTCCATCATAACATATAGTAACCCATAATTACCTCAAAAGTAAGGATCATATAAACTCTAATGGTTACATTTATAATTATTACTTGAACTTCCACATCGATTGGTCATCTCACACATGATGCATTAAATATCATACCAAGGTTCAATTGGTTGATCATGACTCCTTGATAGTTGGTTTAGAACAACCACGAGTTTCTTCATTGAATCCCCTATTTTATCTAGTATCTTAATCATAGAACCACCATAGTTTCCATCAAACCTGTTGTCTCTTTGGTTCCTGCTAGATCCATCCATTCACTAAAAACAGAAATGTCAGTGTGAGTATATCAACAAAACCATCATGTACTAATGAGGATGGTAAACACTAAGATACACTTACTCATTCACTTTATCTAAAACTAGGACTCTTTCTGAAATCCTAACCATTATAGTAATGCCACTTATGCTTAAAAAATACCCTAACCTCTAAAGTTATCTAAACCGACCTTTCATACCAACTATATGGCCCCAGCCTTAAACCTTACTTAATCTTGAGTTATTACAATATTACACATTGAGGATATTTTCGGGTTTAGAGTTTTAGATAATTAGATCATTAAACTTGCATTACATTCCACATTTAAACAAAGTGGTTACATAAAAGACAGTATTCATTATTCCCGTAAACGGAAACATATTTAAAATAAAACATGGATTCTTTCTTGACACATCCTTGACACTATCATCACATCATGTACCTTTCCCTTGACCTGTGAAAAGCATTTCAAAAAGTTGGGATGAGCATAAAAAGCTTAGTAAGGGTTATAAAAATATGGAAAGGAAACATGAGTTCTAAAATACATAAGAATGAAATCATACTTTACACATAAAATATAGGCACTTTAACATACCTCATCAAATCATGAATAAATAATAGAAATCATAACACAGAAAAGTTAACTTGAGGCATTCATAACATTCTTACGTAGGGAGTAACCCTCTTGGTTATGTTTGGAATACCCACCATAGTATATTCCCTAAATCTATTCGGAAAAAACATAACGTTTCACTCCTTCGCGTTAACCAATGCATTGGAGAGCTATATCGGGCTCACCCGCCCTTAGTTTATCACGAAACCACCCTTCTTCATAACAATTCCCAAGAACCATAACATAATCTTATCACATAAAACATGTATAAAGGAAACAGAACATTTCCACCTTTCAATAATAAGATATCCATAAAACACATTGATATAAATACATTAGGAAAACCATTTTCAATACCAAAATAAAAGAAAAGTAAAACATGGTATTTATTTTTCTTTTAAAAAGAAGGTATGGCTTGTAGAGGAAGCCGAAACTCAAATAATGGTCACAGCGATGGAGAAGCCGTTGTCGCCGCATACGTATGACAAAAACATTCCCTTTTTTCGTTTAGTAAAACTCTTCGTATAAAAATATTCCTTTTGGATAAACGTAAAAGTCAAAGGGGTTTATACACTGTATAAAAGAAAGTTGTGTATAAAACAAAATATGCCTTAATGAAAGGGGATTGAGACGAATTCCCATACAAAGACGGTATCCTTGGATTAAGGATTAATCAGTTACATAACTATGTTTGATGAACGAATACACGAAATATAAGTGGGTATTAAGTGTAAAACAATCATATGACATTCACACATAATCATAGAATGACATATTCAAGGTGTACAAGTTTATCCCAAAGAATCGAAATTGGGTTAAGAAGTTCCCGTGCAAAATTTCGACTACCTAATGGCATCACTCCAAAATTCAGAAAAAGATTTGATGAGAGATAAAAAGGGTATCTCATCACTTGGAAATATAGTTTACATAAATAAGGATATAGAAGAACATATCCCAAAATAATATTATGTGAATTAAAAGACATAACAACATAAGTCTTTTAAAAAAAGGAGGGTGAAAGGTTCCCTTACCGACATGGGTATCTTTCGAAACATACGTCCCGTGAAAGAATGAAAATACAACATTGATGTAAATACTCCTAAATGAATGAATATTACACAATGAGTAAAATAATGGTCAGTACATACACCAATCAAAGGAAATTGTGGAAAATGTAGCATAAACATCATGTGAATAAAAGTGAGATGAAAAATCCCTTATAAAAACTCGGCAGCCTAACGACACCACTTAAAACATCCAAAAATGGATTGATGATATCAAATAGGGTATCTCATCACATTACAATAAAATTTACAGAAAGAATAATATAAAAGAAAATCCCCCATAATAACAAATATTAGCTTAAAATAAGTGACATAAAGGAGAGTACTTAAAGAGAAAGAGAGTGGTTAGATCTCTTACGAAAATTCAGCAGCCTAACGGTGCCACTCAAAACATCCAAAATGGATTGATGAGAGAGAATATGGTCTCTCATCATATGAACATAAAAATTACAGTAAGATTAATATAAAAGAACATCCAAATAACAAGAAATATGAGCTTAGAAGGAATGACATAAAAGAGTGTACTTAAAAAGAAAGGGAGGAGTATGATCCCTTACCTCAAGTCCAACTTGTCTTGTTCATTTCTTTATATTCCTGAATAATAAACTTTGGTCAATTAATAATTGCCTAAGTAACTCCTTTAGAGATTATTATTCAGTTCATATCACATATTATAATTTTATAATAATTGTTTAATAATGTAATTTCATATCAGACATTTTTGCCGATGTTTGGTACATAAGTCAAAAATGAACTTGTTTGAAAAAAGATTGCCCATGTAGTTATATGTAAATAATTCCCAGAATAGTATTAATGATTAAAATATCATATATATCCATTAAATATTCATTTTATACTATTCCATATCATTTGGAGATAAAAAATGAAAAGCATCAGTCATGGAGACGGTAGGTCGTACGTACGCATGAACGCTACTTTCATTTTTTGTAATATTAATGGAATTAAAACAAAATGAGAGATATATATATATGTTATAATTCCAGAATTATATACATAATTTAGATGTAATATATTACATATATATCCATTATATATATGTACTTATAATATTACATAACATTTTGAGATAAGAAATAAAATGTACCGTTAATGGAGACGGTAATCTGTACGTACCCATGAACGCTACTTCATTTCTATTTCATATTTAATGGAATTAAAACATAATTATACATAATAGTATTTTAATTCCAGTATGGTATCATATATAATATTTTTAAATATATCTTTTATACGTACCACATATGGAATTAACGAATCAAATCACTTTGAGGGGCGGTAGTTTGTACTTCCTTAAATGAATATATCGCGTTTACCCATAATGGAAACCATAAACGTACACCATAAATGAAAAATACAGAAGCTTAAGTAAAACATAAACATATTAGATATCATATATAAATATAGTGTCATCTTAATGGCCACTTTTGAAGGTGTTAGAAGAATGGTGAACAATCATCGTTTCGGGAGGCAGAAATTCGCCATCCACGGAAACAGTATGTTCTTTAACCATTAGATGTAAGTGTGTGTAAGTGTAGCTCGAATCCTTCTTATAAAAACATCCTAGTATATTAAAGATACTGGATTTGTTACAAAATAAATGAATAAAAAGTGTTTAGGTGGTTGGAGAAGAAAAATAAAAAAAAAAGAACACAAGTGAAGACATTACAATAAAATCAGGTAACTCCCTTTGGTTTGAGCTCAAAGGCTTCCTTGGGAAGACTACTGCCCAATGTGAGGCTTCAACGAGTAAGAGAGGGAAGTGGAGAGACACAATGGGCCGGGGTTGGCCATGTCAAAGGCTTTGGGAGTGTGGGTAAGTAGGTAGAGGTGGGGGCCTTTTATAAGAGGAGAGGAGGGGCACTCTTGTAAAGTTACAAAATGTTACTTTATTTTCAAAAGAGTTTCGGATTTTAAATGTCCCGCATTGATGTATTTCTAGTATAAGGTTTTAAGGGTTCGAAATTCACACATCCAATAGGTTTTGGACATGTGTATGTCTTATACTTTACATTATCTTTCCATTTTATTTAAATCGTTAAATAATGAGGTTATCGCTTCATCATCATAATGTCATAAATAATTTAATTTATTTAATGTCTAAAAATTATAAACAAATACTAAGATTTATGAAATCTTTTTATCTTTCCAATTATTATTTATAGTCAAAAATATGACTTGTATAACCCCATGTAAAAATTGTTTTAGTAAAACATCTCATGTTTGTGTCCTTTTTACTTTAACATTAAATAAAAAGATATTTATGTCATTTTCCAACCAAAGTGGCTCCATGAGGTCCCCAAGTTGACCCATGGATTTGTCTTGGTCGGCCATGACATATCCAATGAGGGTAGGACATGTGTATAGGTCATTTAATTTTATTAAAACATTATTCTTACCATAAACTACACTAATTACCTCTAATGGCAATTAAAAACTTAATAAGTTACTATTCACCAAAAAATTATTTTTATCCCATTGAACCACATTTTACTTCATAATGACAACCATGTATGTCTAATTTTTGAAATTCAAAACACAAATATGGAAAAATTTTATTTAAATGGAAAAATCAGTTTTTATAAGTACCACATAGTGGTTTCACTATTCATCAAAAATTGATGTTTTTTAGAAAAATCCCAAAAATTCACCCTAAGATATATTTGATATTCCGAATTCAAAAATGAAGTCTATTTTACAAAATTAAAAACATATAAGTCACATTAATTAATTTAATAATTAATTCCTGCTGTCAGGGCAAATAGCGTGTTTTTATGAAACAATAAATATCAAAAGATTAACACTAGTTTAAGTCTGATTTCAAAATGAAGTTAATTCCAACGACCACTATTGGATATAATGGTAAAAATATATTATAATTTCACTTTAAAACCAATTCAAAAGATATTCTAATCATATAAATAAATTATATTAAAAAGAGGTTTTGAATTAAAATACAACATTTTACACTATTCATTAAAAAAATGAACTTAATCAGAAAGATACCAAAAATTTACACAAAGTAAATTTTGATGTCCCGATTCTTAAAGAAGAGTTTTATTTGTTCCAATATAATTTATAAGAGTGAGCAAAACTATATTTAATGATGGTTCGCCATCAAAAGGTGATAAGTGAACCTTTAGTGAAAACTACGGCATATACGCCTAAAATTGAATTCTTTCCGTATTTTAAGCCTTTATCTTTTATTGGATAAATGTAAAAACATTTAGAAACATATTTAATCATATTTTAGTTATTTCTATCAATTCTCACCAATACAACGACTACATGTTAACTACCATTTAAAATAATGTTATTTTATTATTAGAGTACAACGTAAGATTTCCAAGAAACTCGTTGTTGCGTGTTGGGTACGCCAGGGAGAATAGAATCCCCTTTAAAGTAATATTAATATTTTATTCACAAATATGGATAAATATGAAAATGTCATATTCTTTATTTTCCTGTGGTGTTACAGCCAAGGTCAGAATGTTCAGTTTTTTTCCACCCCGAGGTAGGTCCCCTACTCTTATTCTTTTAATTTGTTTTCCATAAAATCTTTCATTTTTTAAGAATATGTTTTATATATAAGCTATATAAATATGTTATGAAATATAGTGGTGGCTTCTATAAATTATTATTCATTTGTTTCCCAAATTGAAACTACGTCCTAACACCCATTAGTATTAAGTGAATTTTCTTCAAAAGTGCTTTCCTAATTGGTTTTGAATTAATAATGAATATTTCTGAAGGAATTTTTCCTTTCAGCTGATTAGTTATAAATTTTTTTCCTTGTATGTAATTAATCCAATTTGGCTTTTTAAGAATGGTTTGTGAAAAATAAAAAACTCTATTGAGGCATTCCCCATTGTTTTATATAATGATGTATGTGTTGAATGTGTGATTTATGATATATTCCTAGTAAAGAGGCTTGTGAATTTATTGTGTGATGGAAAACTATGGGATTCTCTTAAATATGGAGATTGGTGGGGAGAGGTTTCATGTGTTATTAAATAAAGAAAATGATTAGTAAATATAATATTTCATAAAAAACATGAAATCGAAAACAATGGGAAACCTGAGTATCTAGGTTGGCAGACAAGGACTAGTACGGTAGATGATATGTAATTTGTTCATCCCAGATTCTTTTAGTAGGATCTATTCTACAACACCAACTAAAAAGTTTCAATGATTGAAGAATACTAGGTTATGGTTGTGTTCCCTACTAGTGTCTTTTGCATGATAATTAACTTCATTGATGTTCATATGCCACGTTTCACAGAGGTAAAAGGATACAAGGTCCCTTACTAACACTATATACTTAGGGGTCTCCCATAGTTCTTATGATGTAATTTCGAATTTAGTTATTTCATACATGATATATTACATGTGAAAACCATATTTTAATCTAAATTGGTTTCCATTCATTTGAAATGATAGTGCATGACTGAAACCTATTTAAAAAAATTTAGTAGGAGAGAAATGATTTAATTAAAAATAAAACTTTTTACTTGAATATGAAAAAAATGAAAACAGTTATTTTATTATGTTCGATTTTCAAACTAGCATGTTTTGGATTTCTTATACAAGGCATGGGTATAGGGGATTGGTGTATCTTGGAATTCCATCTAATCATCGTAGTTTTCACTCCTACATTACAAATTATTTTTAGGTTTCTCTAGTTTTGGATCACTCTTGGAGAGAGTGTAGTTTATATTATGTGGTGACCTATATAGTCACTTGACGTATGTCATGTTGATTGTTTTATTCCTTTTTCTACTGCCATTTCATTCATATTATTTTATTTTAGTTATCAGTTTTTTTCAGTTAATGATTATTTGTCTATCTTTGTTGTTGAAAATTTTTTTCCAAAACGGTATATTTTGTTTCCCGACACTATTTTTCGGCCAGTGGGGATCAGGAACGCCCTTCGGTCCATGTTGTAGACCGACTAAGGTAAAAAATTCAATGTTTACCCAGGCTGGTTTCTGACAGGTTTTCTCATCAATATATATCTCAAATCTTGAAAATCATGTTGGAATCATTCTGTCCACATTAAAGGATTCCCCGTTTAGCTCAAAGATATCATGGGATCAGATATTGTGTATAAGTTATTTATGAATCTATGATAATATCCAAAAAATCCATTGAACATTCTCACCTCTGTCATTCAATTGAGTGTTTCCTAGGATAACAGCACATCTTCCTTTAAATAGTATACTACCATGCCATATTCTATGTTAATGTGTCCCTATAAGTAGACCTCCAAAATCTAGAACGAGAACTTCAATATCATATCTTAAATATTGTTCTCTCATATTATGTCTATATCCATCCGTATGATCCACTCTCATGCCTCCTCAGATGCCATGTAAAATAGGATATTGTTGATTCAGTCTAAAATGAACTGAAATATGATGGGAAGAATTATTAGGTTCATGAGTCCCATGAATACTAATAGGGAATTATCTATATGAAATTGAATCACCATGTTCTAATTATGACCATTTCATGATCTAAATTCCATTATCACTACATCCTTACCCCGTACACATAATTCTTGATAGCAGGATCTGAGGAAAATCATCGAGAACAATTTTTCTCCTATAAAATGATTAATGTGGTCATCGAACCTCAGTATTGGTTCATTGTTATTAATAGTAACCTCATCTTGGTGATGGTAGTTGGGACATCCCAGTCTAGATGCCACATAATAGGCGCCCTGATCCTAATGGGACACATTGCCCCAAGCACATATCCCCAAACTCTAGAGGCTTCCAACAAGCCCTAAGGGATAATATTGTGTATATTGGGAGTTCATTCCATCATTACCAATGTGTAGCATAGAAGATAAAAATAAATATCAGTAAATAGCGGAATCAATAAAGGTAAAAAAGAAGGAAGAACATAAAATTGAGACAACATTGAAAATAACTAAAATAACTAGAATAACATTTGGTGATATTTTTTGTCACTATTATGTTTTAAAACATCGATACAAGAGTGTATCCATAACATGTTCCACAAAACTATAAGGAAATTCAAAATACTATCCCAAACATCCCGACCTACTACTTGGTCATCTGCTTTCAATCTATATCCTAACACAACATGGTATCAATTGTTTGAAGCTATATTCTTCCCTTTATCAACACCTTCAATAATGTAATCTACCCTAGGTACAAAATATCACCCAGATAGGATGTGAGATAATTCTCAGTGGGCCACCACCAATGGTGTCTATAACATCTGACTCATGTAATGGATATATAATAGTGTGAAATCTTTCATATTTAATGTAATGTAGTACAATGTAACTAAATACCAAAGTACATGATTCATCCCTTATATGTTGTCTGAACATATACCAAATTAATTATATTATTATTACCAGTTTATAAATAAGACATATGCAAGCAATAGTGAAGGATCCATGTTGTAATGAGAAAACTAATAATGTTATTAAATAATGATGTCCCAAGGTAATAACCAAAGAAACATACTATCCAAGGTTCACTAACTCAGTAATAACTATAGCTCAACAAATAGTAATAGTTTAATCCAATGAGCATATTCACATGCATTCAATAATAACTTGCCTACCGAATCAAAGGTGATAATCCTAGGTAAAACAGGGCTATGTAATTACTGGACACTATGGGATTTAACAATGGTAAATACCTATCAATGATTGATCCAAGGAGTATATCAAATTCATCATGTAATACTATGTTAGTGATCCTACATTGTCATACCATGCATCTAATAATAGATAAGGATTAGTATATATTTGGTTATCTACCTAATCTAGCAACATCCATTAATCTGAATGGGTTTTGAAAGTGCTTAAGGAATTTCTAGATAGAATCCAAGGTGAGATCATGTCAGGGCACTCTTAATTGATAATTATGTCATATTATATTTTAGTAGGTTCAATAGTTACCTTTCATTTTTTTATGATGCTAAGGAACATGAAACCCTTTAATCAATTCATAATTTATCAATAAGTCCATTTCATTCAATCCATGACTTTCAATAATGTTATAAGGAAAATTTACATGAACCGTTATTAAATCAATTAATCCAATATCCAAAAAGTAAGGTTACATACTCTACCTTCCATCAACATGGTATGGGTTATGTAGAAATGAAACATATTATTCATTCACATTTACATCGAGTCAAGTCATACACATTATCTACTTGCAAATTTTTCTTGGACATTTAATTTTATATTTGAAACACATTATATGAGATGGGTAAAATGGAAGTGAAATGATACATTTATTCATCATTACATGATAAAAAAATAATTTCATATAAGTAGGACAACCATTAGCGCGGTAAAACTCCAGCATATCTGAATAACGGCTCAAAAGTGTCAAAACATTGAAAACTCAACTATGGCATATCATCATACATGGGATGTTGCGAGTTGTGGGTGTAAACACTAACATGTAATGAACCATTTTTAATGATAATAACAATATGGTTATAATGATTATAATCATGGTATATAAATTATGTAAATGGAACCTGATGATATCATCAGGCCCCATGCCACAATTCCAAAATTAATGAAGTCGAGGGATGAGTTATAGAACAAACACCTTAGGGTTTTACAACTCTTATACTTCGGTATCATCCACTAATTTGTCTTATAACATAGTAGATCTTATTAAAAGGAAAAAAATTATCACACCTTGATAACTAGGTTGATGGAAAGAATGGTAAAGCTGGATCAAAAGGACTCGAGTACTGATCATTGCACATCTAACTTGATTAACATAAGGTTGAATGGATCCTGAAAGAAGAAGATATCATGATCCATATCATAGGCCCTAAAAATACACCAAACGATAGCAACAGAGGCTAATCATGATGTAATTAGGATTAGGTTGGAAGGAGGGGGATTACTTAGACCATTGAGGGAAATTGTAAAATATCTGAAAATTAAGTATGTTCATGGTTTGTTCGCATGATTTGAAAAATTGGGAGCAAACTATTTATGAGTACCTTATAAAAGTGGTGTACCATACTGTTAGTTTGCATAGTTGAGGAAACCATGTGCCAAATGTGTGAGATGGTTCTACCAAAAAATGAAAACCATCTACACTATTAGATGTAACCATGTGGCCTACCAACATAGTTTTCTATAACTGTGTACTAGGCCAAGTGTTCCCCAATAGATGTTTTTCAGGCTCTGAAAAAGCCCCATACTCAATCAAAATCCTCTCAAACTCGTTATTCATCCATATTAGGTCCAAAATTAATAACTAGATTTAATTTTAAAGGATCCATACCTGCATGAAAAACTAGGTTCTTACATTCTCCTCCACCCTAAATGAATTATTCCATGAGTTCACCTTCCAATGGTGTGAAACACTATCTGATAACAACTTTTTCCACTGGGCACATTAGTCAAACTCCCAATCCCATGTATCATCACATGGTTTTGTATCCATATACCCCATACTAGAGAGACATACTAGACTCGAAGAGCCTTTGTGTTATGGAAAATGATGTGTATGATATATTCCTCAAATGTAGCATCATTATGGAAATAAACATCCTCATAATCAAAGTCACGAGAAGGGTCAAAAAGATACTGGAAAATCAATGATTTGTGGAAAACGTTTTTCATGGCATGGTACCTTTGAGGTAGCAGCAACTGATAGGCTACCAAACTGAACCTTTCTAAAATATCAAACAACCCCACGAAACAAGGGGAAAACTTCAATCAATTCTGTAACTATCTATGAAAAACATTGTGTGATACTCTAAGGAACACATTATCCCAATAACCAAACAACTCAGGTCATTGGTAGAGATCGATATAAGATTTATTTCCAGACTGATAAGTAGTCATTCACTTTCTAATATGTTGAAACTGCTCTAAAGACTCCATAATAAGATGAGAATCCAAATGTGTTGCAACACCTACCTCTAGCCATCAAAATGGGGAATGGCATGTCCTCCCATATAAGGCCTCAAAGGTATCCATATGAATCATATTGTGGAATATATTATTATAATATAACTCAACCAGAGTGATATTCTTCTCCCAAAAAATTTCAAAATCAGTGACACATTTTAATAGCATATCCTATAGAAATTGTATTGCATAAACCAATTTTTCATCAGTCCAAGGGTGAGAATTTTTTCATAGAAGCACTTATATAACCATAGCCTTTTGCAATCCCTTTCAAAACCGTGATGTGAAATGAGATTCACTATCTAAAATGATTGTACATGGGACTCTTTGTAGTTATATGATTTGAAAGGCATATAGTCTTCTGATCTCATAAACTAATAATATATCCAAAATATGAATTAAATAGGATAATTTCGTTAGTCATTCAATGAGTATCCACTCACTTTCTCAACCCCTCAGTGACCTATAAAACTAGTCTACAATTCCTTTTGAAACACTTTCCCATTTAAATTCATGGATTTGAAATGCCTATAAGAACCATGAAGGTATCTAGTGTTCTTCCTTCACCTACTGATAGGTAAAACAACTTGGGATAAATCCTTGTATATAATGCTTCATCCATGGACACCAATACTGGCATATCATATCTTGATACACATTGTAGATACCTGGATAAACTGTCATCTGATATGTGTGGGGCTCACACATCAACCCCTTTCTCATATATGTTGGAACCCATATAAATCCATCAATACGCATGACATAATCTCTGTCCAAAGACCAATATGGTGGCGGGTTGTATCCTGATATACTCTATTGTAGAACCAAGACGTCAGGATCTGAATATTGTGTACCTTTAATCTTATAATGGAGAGAACATATAACTGTCAAGGCTAAGGGGTAAGGATTCTAGTGACAATCATGAATCTCGAAATTCAGCTCATAGTATGGGACTATGAACATCCATTCATCACTCGATTTCCATACATCTTAGGCTTTTATTTTTCTTGACTCTATGCATATTTAACCACATTCCCATCCAAGGCATGTATGATAACTAAAAATCAAAATATTGTAGATATTCGACCCATCTTCACTGTCTGAGGTTCATTTCACACAATGAAAAGTTGTTTTTAAGTATCATATGGTTCTTGTAACACACATAGTGCTCACCAAATAGATAGTATCTCTAGAAATATAAGGCATGGATAATTGCTACTAGATCAAGGTCATACATCAGATATTTTCTTTCATGAATCCTTAACTGTTGATATCCATACACAACAACATTGTCCCCATACATCTATACTCCTCCTTGTATGATTCATGATGCATCATAGAAGATGTTGTAACCTATTCTATATCCTAGCAGAATTATAATAATTCATGAGACAAGCCTCACTTTCATCTCATGAAATGATTTCATTAACACTTCTGACCACTAAAACTTGACACCATTATTTGTAATATAAGAGGGAGGTGAAAAAAGTTAGGATAAGTCTTGTATGAAATGATTGTAATATCTATCCATCCCTAAGAAACCTTGTATATAAAACATGTTCTTGGGATGATCCCATGAAACTATAGAACTATCCTTTTTAGGACCAATAGATAAACATGATATTGATATAATATGACCCCACATGTCAACTTTTTTGATTTGCAAGTGGCACATATCAAGATTGATGTAATTATGATTCTCTCTTATTGTAGTAATAATGATATCAAGATGTTTGGAATAGTTACTACAAGTATGACAATACACCAAGATGTCATTTGCAATGACCATGAAAAAATAATCTAAATAGGGGTTGAACACCCTATTCATCAAATCCATGAAAATGATAGGCGCATTCATAAGAACAAATAATATGACAACATTCTCATACAAAACAAACCTTATAAGAAATGTTATAGGAGGTATCTCTGATCAACAAACACACACATGGTGATATCCCGACCTTAGTTTATCTTAAAGAAAACCCTATCTCTTTAGAATTGGTCAATGTTATCTTCTATTCTCGGTAGTGGATACAAGTTCTTGATTGTATGATTTTTTGAAAAACTAAAATCCATGCATGTATATAAGGTTCTATCTACCTTCTTGTAAAAAAGCATGGGAGAATCCTAAGAGGATGTTCTGGTCTTTAAAAATCCCTTGGACTCTAAATCCTCCAATATCTCCATAAACTCCTACAACTTAGTAGTTTTAATCCTATAGGGACGAATTGAAACTAGATAAGCTTCTAAAAAATCTAAATTGTAAACTCTACCTCTCTCTAATGAGGTATGCCAGAGAAATCGTTGGAAAATACATCCCTAAAATTATCTACTAGTAGAGGAAAATCATCTTTACATAAACACTGATCCACCATGAAGATATGAACAATATGGTGAGTCACTCATCTTATCACATTATTATTTGGTCCTACTATAGAAGCCCAGACATCCCACTCAGCCTTATATAGATTATCTCTAAATTTGGTGATGTAAAAAATACCCTGTGGTGATAGAAGTCTACATAAGCATGATATCGAACCAACTAATCCATACTGAGAAAGATATCAAATTCTGTAATGTCAAAAGAGAAAAAGGTTCTATAATAAATGGTAACTGCCTATATAAAGGTAACTTTCCCTACACTAGAGTGTGTCATCTGAACATAACCCCAACGATGTATCTATGGTCCTTACACCACAATAATATTATATCTATAGCCACAGAATTTCAATTAAATATACAGATATAAAAGGGTTCAATGAAACCATGTTAAATAAAGCAGATACTATATTATATCCCACTATAATAGTTCCTCATACTATTGAGTGTCCCATAGCTAGATTCTCCAATATCAGTTGTAGTGTGTGCAATTGGACAGATCCATGGCCATATGCGTCGATTGAGATACCATGATCAAAACTAATATGTTGGAACATTTTGTGATTAGGTTTTTGACTAATAAATCCATGACCTCTTTGTTATCCATTCTTACTAGTGCAATTCCATCACCCTGCCCGATGCAGCATAAAAATAACCCACTTTAGGAGGTGAAGATGACACGGATTTTTTTCCACTGGAAGTTGGTGGAAATGTCCTATAGAAACATTGATGATCAAACATACATAATAATGACTAATAATACAATGATATTATAACAATCTAAGTCGTTATGTTCCCCTTAATTAACACTGATGACACATCATAGAGTTATATTTTTTGAAACTCTGGTTGTCACTTCCCTGATGAGAAACCTCGAGGAAACATTTCTAGCCATCGACAGAACTACTGGACTATCATGGAAATTATCCTCTGTATTTGGTAATTTTATCTTCCATCATGTTATTATAAGTGATAAAATACTGATTAGATATCTCAAAAAAATTAATATGGTGAATGTCATTCACCTGTGTACGGATGCGGTACACTTTCATATCTTTGATGCATCTTGAACTTGAAACATCAATATTGTTTAGAAGCGGTGAAAAGTTATGTAACATAGTGAAGCATGATATGTGTTCCGTAATAGAGATAGAAACCTAATAAAGATGAATGAAAACTCTATCTCAGTAATCTCTTAATGATTGAGGAGAGAACTAATCATTGAATTCAGTAAGAAAATAGCCCCATAAAATTCCATGATAATGACCATCTTGGGTAATCACATCCCACCTACACTTGGTCGATTCCCAACGCATGTATCTATAAATCTTGAAACTATAACCTAGAGGAGTCACTATATTCTAAAAGATAGACATGGTGTCCAAAAACAATGACTTAGCATCCTACAAACCACAATCTCTATAAAAATTAGAAGGATGGTGATGCTGGAACTCATGGTTCAGTGTATCCATCATAGGTGAAACCATGGATCCCCATTGTTAGACTACGTCAAACATGGGAAACTATCACCAACATGGGATTCAATGACCAAATTTAATAAAGTAGATGGTTCCCCATGTGGTACTCCTGGATTTAAGATTGGTGGATCGGGGACCACCATGTCTGGAGCATGGTCGATGCCACCCTCTTGGCATATGATATGAGGCCTTTGTGGTGGCATTGGTCTACACTTTCAATGAAAACACCTCAGAAAAATCATTATGAAAATTAATAGAAACAATTACAGAAGCTAAATAAGTAAAAAATCACTACCCATGGTATACTACCTCAATTACCTTCTTAGATGGCCATGTATTAGTATGTTCTCCATTATAAGTTTCAATTATTTTTATATTTAATTACACGGTTCATTCTGTAACCTATCATACACATAATATGTCAAGATAATGATATGAAACTATTTTATATAAGATTTCATGTTTAGATTTATAATGGATATTAATTGCCATTAAATAAGTTCCCATCCAGATTGTCAAATAAAAATACACCCACTTATTAATTGCATAATTATCTAACATGGTAAATTACTCATCCTAACCCATGAGGGACAATACAACTCATAAATTATGACATAGAATCACTCAATAAAAAATCAAAAGTAATACATGAATAAGCTAACTATTACAACATCACTCAATAATAACAGACATATCAAGTACTGAAAAGTCGTGAAATGCACCTATATGGCATGGAAATATGCATGAAATTTTATTTCTAGGTGCCCAACATGATACATATAAAAATTCTATTTTCCCCCAAATTCCTAGGCCAAGGATGATATAATTAATCAATCGGAGTAAAAATAATAACCTCAGAAAAGAATTCACATCACCAAATGGTGTAATAAAGACATCTGTAATAGGAAAATATAAAACAACACTTATATTTTAAGAAACCCATCTTTTAGTCCAAAAATGGGTTCGGGACACCTGAGCATGGCTTATGAACATGTCCCAGGAGTTCATAATCTCATGACTATTGTTTCGAAATAGTAAATAAAGAAATAAACCTATCTAATTCTACTTTGTGACATCCTTGGAATTGATTCCACATAATAGGAACCTCGGGCCTAGTGGGACACATAGCCAAAGGTGCATATCCCCAAATTCTAGAGGCATTTAACTTGTAGCGAGGTCCTAGGGTGTGTCCGTTGGGGGTCTATTACCTCATTACAATAGTGTATCCCAATGTATAAATTAAAACATATGTAAATAGTGAAAAAATATAGTTAAACATGAGGAAAAATGAAAAATATATACAATAGTAATAATATCTAAAATAACTAAAATAACAGATGATGATATGTCATGTCACTAGTATGATATAAAACATAGATACAAGACAACACATATAACTTAATCCACAAAATTATAAAGGGATACAAATGATTATACCAAGAATCATGAGATTTGGCTCGGTTATCTTATATCTAGATTTATCATAACACAACAAAAAATCATGTGTTCAAATCCATATGCTTCCCTTTATCAACCCTCTGAATCATGTATTCTACCCCGGGAACCAAAAATGGACCCACGAGGGTGTGAGATAAATGTTAGTTGGCCGCCACCAATGGTGTTTATAACATTTTTCTTGTGTAATGGAAATATAACAGTGTCCAAGAATGAATATATAATGTAATGCAGTATAATGAATCTAAATACCCATGTAACTTGTTCAGTCATCAGATTGTTTCTGAACATATAACTATTCTATTATTTTATTATAACCATTTTCAAATAATCCACAAGAAAGAATGCGTGAAGGTTCCAAGATGAAATGAGGAAACCAATAATGACATTTAATAATGATGTTCCATTCTAATAAAAAAATGAAACATAGACCTCAAGGGTCTCTAACTCAGAAATATCTATAGCTTGGATAATGGTAATAGTGTAATCCAAGGATCATATTCAATGGAATTCGATAATTAATGGACTAATTAATCCAAGGTTATCAATCAAGATAAAACATGGATATGTAAAGAATGGAAACTATGGTCATTATCCTTGGAACCTAATTTTTCAATGCTGGATATAAAGAGTGTATCTAGGATATTATTTACAACTTTGTGAGGGATCCTACAATGTCATACGAGACATCCAAGAATAGAAATGGATCATGATATATGTGGGTATCAACCTAATAAAGCCACATCCTAGAAAAAAATTGGGTTTTCTGATTTATAAAGAAATTGATCAATAAGAATCCAAGGTGAGCTATAGTCGGGACCCTCTTATTTGACAATGGAGTCCTGTAATAATTCATTAGGTTCAATACTTTCCTTTCATTAGTGTGATAAGGCCACATGGCTTGGAACCCTTTAATCAATTCATAATTTATCAATAAGTTCATTTGATTCAATACTTTCCCATCATTAGTGTGACATGTCCATGTAGTATGCAAACTTTGTTAAATATATTTACGGAATATTAAATAAGTAATGTTCACTCCACTACAATCCATCAACAATGTATATGGTGATATGAACATGAAACCTATTATACAAAAACATTTCAATCCAGTGAAGTAATATTCATAGTATACTTTCCAATTTCAATTTCACATATAAATATCAATTTGAATCACTTTTCCTTATGTATGGCATATAAATTAATTAAATTGCACCAGATGAGATCAGCAAGTCCCAAACAACAATTTCAAAATAAACGAACATGATGGATGAGTTATAGACCTCTAACCATAGAGTCATATGAAACTCCCCCTCCGATATCTGTCGCTAATCATCTTATAATGGAATCAATCTATGGAAAAGGAAAAAATTAACACACCTTGCTAACTATGTTGATAGAAAATGAGACGAACATAATCTCATCCAATATAACATATGGATGCTCAATCAAATCTTGGATGAGGGAGATCTCTTAATCCCTAGCATAGGGCTTCATAATTCTCAAAAATGAGAGAAATATAGTGTAATACTTGTGGAATTAATTTTAGGGAGAATGGAGGGGGTTAATTATATCATTAATGGAAAAAAATTTAAAATTACCCAAAAATTAGTTTGTGCAGAGTTTGTCTGCACAGTTTGAAAAATTGTGCATAAAACATACACGAGTACCTAGGAAAAGGGGTGTACCACCCAGTTTAGATGTATAGTTATGAAAACTATGTCCCAACTGGGTGAGATGGCTCTGCCAAAAATGTAGGCCATCCACATGGATAGATCTAACCATTTGGCCTACCTGAACGGTTTTCTCTAACCATGCGACATGCCAAGGTTTTCCGGAAATATGGGTTTCAGGAACTGAAAAAGCGCCAAAAACCATAGTAACTGTGTCTATCCCATTAGGAATCCATATTCGGATAATAATAAATAATTAGAAATAAATTTAAAGGATCGATTCCTGAGTGAAAACCTAGTTTTTAATAGTAGTCCGCACACACCCTCAAGCCCCCATCTCCCTTGTTTGTGAAAAACACTGAGGATTCCTAGGGTGAAAAAATGGGTCATATTTATCACTTATTCTATAAGTATTCCAAACAAAAACATATCTCTCAATGAACTATGAGAATCATCTGGTAGGATTACATATATATTGGGATCGTTTTTAAGCTTATATCATTGCACAATTATATCTGTCATTGGGTAGGAAAACATTGAAGATCGCCTGAAATGATTTCCTCGTATAATACCAATGCCAAAATTATGTGAGAACTCAGATAATCCACTACATTAATAGTTATTCTATGTAATTGATGATTAATTAGTTTCACCCTCATATGCATGAGTATATCCTACACTTCATGTGTTTCATTTTTACCCCCAAAAGATAAACTAGTCCCATTTCCATGGACACATCACACTATCAACCTAAAATAGTATTTCTAGGAATGATATATAGATAAAAAATTCATACCTATGATTATATCATAAGGCCTCTTCACTGGTATAGATATATCCCAACAAAAACTCTCACCACTAGGAGTAGGGTCACACTGTAGGCACACATGTTTCATTGTTATGTCGTCTCTAGTTAGAGTCTATAAGCATAAGTGTTGATCAATGGGCTCCACCAAAATATTTATATCTCAAACAGAACATTTTTAAATGAAGTAATGAATATAACTTTTGTCTACCAGTAATATAAATAATGCATAAAACACACATATTATAACTTGTATAATCCATGGATCCTAGGCTTCTTAAGTCTCAACCACCTACATCTTCCCCAAATTCATTAATTTTTCTTCCTTGGATTGGTGTGGTCTACCAAGCAGTGGTGGTTGTGAATATTTTAAGCATTGACCACCCCCAAATTCTATACCTAATAAATAAAAAATCCACCACCCAGTAAACCTATGTACTCCTACCACTACCTCTACATCAGTATCCTAACCACTGTCTCCCTGCCAGTAGTAAGACGAGTCAGACAATATCATGAAACTTGTACCCTACTGTCAAATGAGAAGAACTACATCCCATTAAGAGAACTATACCCATCCTGTGAACCATGAACCATATAACCATTATATTTTGAAATCATTCATATGTATCTCACATGTCCAGGTCTCAAAGACAAACATCATCTCCAAACTACTGGCCGTTTTATTCTGGTGTTCCCAATACTAATAACAATTATCTATATCTACTCTATCATGAAACTCTCAGCCGGAATAGAAAACTCTATCATAGTAACATTTGAATGAATACATAGAGGTATAACCCATTCTCATATTTCTCTATGAATTCATCACTTGAAGATCCATTTCTGAATGAAATGATAATGATCCATATCCATTGTGTACCATGAGTGGTTGGTGTAAGTCAACAAATATAGATCTACTATTTTTCTTCCCAAATGATGTTTTTGAATCTCTGGGATGCATACATCTAATAAGGGAGTAAGAGATAACTCTTCTATGAAAATAAACTAAAATAATGGCAACGATTGAGTCACCTAATCTTATGAATCAGTCACTAAACCCCCACTATAATCCCATATATCTGTTGAGAAGGCTCACTACCAGAACCACTATCTAATCTATTGGTATCCTGAAATGACATAAAACACATATCACCAAATTATGATGGTCTTTATCCACCTGGGGGTCAATCTCAACTTAGAAATATTATACTATCAACCTTTATATTATAAATTTATATGAAATAATATTATGAAATATTAATTTATAATAACAACATTTGTTTTAATAGTTGCAAGGTTTAAATATGTGTTATTTTGAAATAAATTAATAAATTTTAGATTCTAGATTTTTTAAAATGAATATACTTTTTGAATTTATCTAAATATCTTTATCAGGAGAATTATTTTTGACATTCATAAATAAATCTATTCCTATGTAATTAGTGAAAGATAATAATTATTCTCATGTTCTCCCTTTAATGAAATTATTATAAATGAATAGAAGTAATTTTAAAAAAACAATTTTTAAAATATAAAATAAATTTTCATATATTAATTACATATAATAATATGATATATATTAATACTTTTTATAAAATTTTATAAAATTTAGGTAATGTTTTAACATAACCACATTTTCAACTATTTTTTAAAAAAAAATTAAAATATAGAATTAATTTTCTGACGTATATTACAATTAATTAATTAATAAATTAATAAAATTTATTATTTTAATTTTAATATAATAAAATAAATACATAGTTTTAACCTAAAAATAAAATTTATTCTTCAAAATATTTTTTTTTTCTAAAAACAGGGTTTTGTACGTTACATGAAAAAATGTGAATTTGTTTTCCATTAACATAGAATATCTGTTTGAGAAAATATATTTCATATATACAATTATTATCTATAAAATATATAAAATTGACAATTTTATTTTTATCAATTAAAAATAAAATACTGTTGTAAAATTTATTTACCTCTATAAAAACCAAAAATGATGAAATTTAAATTAATATTATAAATTACATAAAAAATATTTAAAACATGTATAGTAAAATGCAGTCTAATAATAATCTGCCTTAACCGTTATCACACAATATTTTTTCCACTTTCATTTCATATTTATAGTGAAAAATGATATCACCTTTTATTAAAGTGTTATATGTCACAAAAATGACCATTTCATAAATTATAAAAGGAACCACCATGTCTGAATATCCATTAAATGTTTATAAACCCTAGTATACATTTACATTATATTTTTTAGTTCTTATGGGTTTATGGAGAAGGTTACATGATAATCTATGGATTTAATAATTGAAATGATAATATAAATGGGATTCTACATCGTGATGAAGTGGTATAATCTGTACATAAAATTTTGTAGTGTATAAGGATCATATACTGTATATGATACTAATTGAATGTATTATATAGAAACTAGTTTATTTGAATGGATTTGGAAATGAGTTCTGATGTTGAGTATCCCAAATGTGATGTGGTTTTGTGGAATGAAGAAGTAAATTAGGGAATTCCATAGAGGGTGAGTGGATGTGATGCGTAGGTCCTAGTTACTACATAGTGTTTTAAGGGTGGTCATGCAGTAATGTGTTTTCTTCAGAATGATATTATAGGATATGAAATATCGACTCCTTGGATATATATGAAATTTTTTAATTAATTATTTGTGTAACATGGACCCGTCTCTGATTGGGTAGGTTATGAAATGGTCCTTCATGATACTTTATAATATGTCTTGTGTCATCCCATCATGTGGCTTGGTGTAGGGTGTTGCACCATGTTGTGTTGTTTTGTAGGGTATCTATATATATTGAAACACCATCCAAACATACTTTTATCCCAATTTCATATGTCATCTCTATCCACCCAATAGTTTTTTCTAGATTCATTGAAGATCCTTTAAATTAGTTTTAATTTAAATATTGTTTTGTTCAATCCATGGTGAACTGAATAATGTTATCCCTTTATTTATTTAATATTTTTATCGGTTAAAACAATTTTCCTCTAGTTTTTCTTTTATTCTATGGTGGTTGATCTCTATCATCTGAATGTATTTTCTTGAGTTATTTTTTGTTTCATTATTGATAATTATTTTATAGATGGATGTTGATTCCTTATGTAATAAGTTATCTAATATCCCTATATATAATCTTCTATCAGGTGAAGAATGTTGATATTTTTAAGGTAGTGTTTTTTATTCATATATATATATTTATGTTAAATAATTAAGGTATCATGCACTATATTTTCGTATGGTGATTGAATTAACCCTAAAAATGGATAAACCTTCTTAATAAATAATTGGTTTATGGTTAGAGATCATTTGGGTTTCTACCATGATAAATGTTTACCTCTTATATTTTCTTGATACTGTTCTTTATATGCCATTAATTATTTAGATGGTTGGTTATGATTTAACTATCATTTGTGGAATAAATAGTCTAATGAACATATATATGAATTTTTTATAAATATTTAAATATTCATGTCTAATAAATCTCTTGAGGCTTCTAGATTGGTTAAATTAAAATTTATTATTGTTGAATATGTATAAATTTTTTCCTTCCATTTGTTTGTGGATGTTTTAAAATAAGATGATACTAACATTAATCACATGGAATATAATTAATAGTCTTATTAAATTAGATACCTTATTCTCATAATTTGGTTAAACTAGTTTTATTTTTTTGATAGAATTTTTATGTAAATTAGTAGATATGTTTAACTGATTATTTAGGTTACCCATTGTTATAACCTATAATAAATGAGTCATATAAATGACTATGGAAAATTAACTAGTTTTTTGAAAAAGGAAAATTATTTGGGAGAAGGATTATAATTATTCTGTGAAATAAACATTATTTTGTGTGGGTCCATGAGAGCATGTTTTTATATAAAGTATAAAATCTATCTTTAAAGAGAAGATTAACTATTCATATTGATATTTTTTTCTGTTTTAAATGTTTCTCTTGATGTGATCTTCAATTTATAATGATATATTAGGAAATTATGGATGATGGTATATGGTTGTGGATAGATGGAGTTTTGGAAGCAGTTGATGCCCATGATGGTACAATGTGTGGGAATATGCTTGAGGTTGTAAAATATGGTAACAAAGTTGATGAAATGGGATTAATGTGTGATTAACTGTAACAATTACTTTGATGGATCTTCTTAATTGAGGATCATGATATATCATAGGTCTCATAGGAGATGTTGTTTGACTAGTATGAAGAAGAGGTTATTTATATGAAAATGATGGTGACTGGTGTCTATGTGTTTCTTAGCCTTTGAAAACGGAGTTCCAACATGTGGGGGATCAGAATAAATTTTAGGACCCTTCAATGAAATTATTCAAACCAATATAATATTTTTAGGTCAGGGGTATGGATATATAAGAGGCTCTAAATGTATATATCATGTTCCAAGTCACACCATTTATGTTGTTGATGTATATCATGGTGTTGTCGAGAGAAGTTACTGTTGATAGGAGGCTAGAAAATTTTGTGTCCTCATGTTGGAGGAGTTATTAATATTCCTCATGAAGAAGAAATATGTTCCTAGATTCCCAAGTTCTATAAAATATGAGCATCAAAATATGTGTGCTTATATCGTATACCTACTAATCTCATTTCTCCAAGTGTTGGGGTTCTCATGTATTTTCCTGGTATTCAGATTTATTTGTCGACACAAAATTCCTTAATATTGAGAGTGGGAAACCATCCTAAGAATGAAGAATGAAAAATATGTTACATATCATTTTCCTCCATTTATGTTGGGTTAGCTCAGGATAGGGGATATGTCATCTGAGGAAAGGTACAATATATTCATCATCCTCATAAAATAGAGCATGAGCATTGAGGTGGTCGCCATTTTGGCTAGTGAGTTCATGAAGTATGTTTTTTTCAATATAACACTTTTGTGTTGATAGAACAATGAGATCTAGTCAACATTGAATGTACCAATTTATTTGTTTCAATATGGGTGAAATCCTTGTTTGATTTAGGATGTACACACTAATTAATTTCACCTTCCCTAGTACATGCTTTGGGACTCGAGGTTGAGAGGTAGTGAGTTCTTGGGACATTGACCAAACTAGATAGTTATAGATATTATCTATGTGATATATGTGGAGATGATGAGATTTCACTAGTGTAGACCCACTTTTTAGGGATCATCCTATGATTACAAATACAACCATTTAAAATCTGCATTTCTTTGGATTGGATATATTTAGTGAAGCCTAATATGGATTGAATATGGTAACATATTGTGACATATTTTGTTGATGTAGATCCAAATGTGTTAATTGTCATAATAAATCCTTGGATTGTTCAGATTCTTTTTTGTAATGTAAGTTTCAAAATGACAGAGCTAATGAATATATTATTGGAGTTTTTGTTGATGATGTTTCCCTTGGTTGTGAAAGAGTACTTTGATATTTTTAATAAGGAGTTTATTGTGTTTTCTATTGGTGTGAGATCAATTTTTTGAGTGATAAAAATTTGGTGGTATATGTAAAATGATGTCTTTTAATATGGGGGCTCTGTATATGTTTTGATAGATTCGAGTTTAACATGATGATTTATTGTAATGGATTTTTTTCTTCATGTTATGTCACCATGGAGAAAACAAGTTTTATTATTGATGAATGTGGAATACCATTTATCCATTATTTAGAATATCATTAATTGATCTATGTCGACATGAATAAATATTATACAGTTTCATTGAATACTGATTTATTCGATCAAATGAAATGAGATGATTGATCTTGATAATTTATTTATGGATTGGATATCATGAGATAATTGTAAAGGATAAGAATATTCCACCAATTAATGATGCCTTCATCAGAATTATGAGTTCTTTTTCATGTCCTAGAGTGTATGGAACACTCCGGTAATGTTCTTGGGTTTTATGTGAAAGTTTTTCATGGAGTTTCTCAATTGATTCATTATTGTTTTCATCAATGATAACCTTACATACTCTAAATCTAGAGAGGATAATGCATAACATTTCTTTAAACTTTTGGGAGTTCTTCATCATTAATATATATTAAGGACATTGTATATATATTATTTATATGATCATGTTTTTACTTCATGGAGCATGTTATATTCCAATAAAGATTAATTGTGAAAATTATATGATAGTGACGGGTTTTTATTGGGAATCTACCAAGACAGTGAAACATTATTAATTTTTCCTTAGTCTTACATGATATTATTGGTGTTATTATTTTATTTATCTAGTCAATTGAATCATTGTTTGTGATTTAAAATAATGGATCATGTGTTTTTATTGAGAATCTATCTTTAGGCTATGTCAAGTACATAAATACAGTGTTGTCTAACACTCTTGAACATTTTTTCCAATTAGGGGCATATATCATTAGGTTTTATATCATTCTACATGCTATGAATTGGGGTTTTTTCTAATATAGTTGTGATCATTTGTTTTATATGTTTCAAAATAGTTAGATCCAATACGATCATACCTATTACTCCCATGAACTCATGTTTGCAGTAATTATATTTATTTTGATGTTGTGTTGCATCCCCTCTTCACTGTGTGTTTTGTTATTTTTAATGATCTTAAGAGTATTCCGTATAACATATCCTAGTGTTACCTGAACATGAAGAAGTTATGGACAATTTATTTATTATTATAGTATCACATTGATATTTTATATACACCCAGTAAGGGTAACTTTGTGGATAATGCACAACGTCACAATTCATGATGTGTTCTTTTACATGAATGACGATATTTATAAATATTGATGACTGAGATCATAGTTATTTATGTATATATGTGAGAGGAGGGAGGTAGATGTTGTATTTTCTAGATTATAGTATTGTAGTCTTTTGTGCAGAAGGTGGAGGATTCCTAATTGGGGGATACTAAGTTGTAGGTTGTAACGTCACAAACATGGGTGCCGGCAATGGGTGCCCCGAGCCGAGTCTTCCATGAGACCTCAAGATCATTTTCCCAAATGCTAGAGGCTTGCGACTAGAAGCGAGGGCCTAGGTCTATTAGTGGGGAAACTATGCCTTCATTTGTCAAAGTGTAGCGCAGCGGAATTAAAAAAAACATACTACAAACAGCGGAAGCAGTAAACCATACACAACTGAAATAATCAACAGTATATCAGTAATGATGCTACATGTATCATGTATTATGAAAACATCCAGAACATGTTATACATCAATACAGTACAACAATAAGCAGAGTACATCAAAACAAAGCAAACCAGCTTGTAGTGGCTTCGCGAGCCTAGGATCGGTCCCATGTCCTCCTACTCCTCAGCAACAGTCAAGTACCTGTATAGGGACTCTTTCCCCTATCTACACCTAAAGCAACGTAATCTATGTGGGCCGAAAAGCGTGACCCAAATAGGGTGTGAGAAATATATCTCAGTAGGCACCCGCCAATGGCATGTGCCCAACTGCGGGCTAACATTCCACAATAGTGTGCAGTGGTAAAATGAAATAATATAAGCAGTACTCAATAGTAACAACTACCATTTATATTTCCATTTTTAATATTCATTTAATCCAATTGATATAAGAAATCACCACAGTTCATTTCTATGTAAACAACAAGTGTCCTCAGACACGTACACTCCTACCCTCGGGTAATGAGTATCCAACACAAGAATCTTCCCTCAGGCATAACATAGTTTTTTCCTCAGGAGTAGGTAGTGTCGCCCACAGGGACAGAATCAGCTGCCCACAGGCACAAAAGAAGTTTCCCTTAGGCCGAAATAACTACTGACCATAGGCTAAATAGTGCAGTGCCCACAGGCTAATCACAACAACTCCCTCAGGCTAAACAGGTTACCAGGACATTCCCAACATATCAAAATGTAGTAAAAAAGAAATTCCTCTCAAGAAAATTATACAATTACTACATTAAAGGCATACCCTCGAGTATCCTATCCAAACGGCTAAACAGTGAAACACACCCCTGGGGTGGTTTCGGATCCAAGAAATGATCCAAACCAGCATTTTATTATCACAATTTAATCACCTATGCAATTATATGCATTTAAATATAGAAATATCCCCAGCCACATGACACCCCAACATGGGTTTGTGGCACAAAAATTCACAAAACTACATGATAGTTGGAAATTTACACCAAGCCACCTACCTTATACGCCAACGAACGTTATACCTGAATGCCGAATCCAGAAACACCCACGAATGGCGTAGATCTGACAAAGAACAAAACCCATTAAAACATAAATAACTTCCCCTCAAGAAAGAATTGGTAAGAACAGTGCCAGGAGAGGATAGGGCTTACCCGTGCGGTTCCAACGAGATCATCCTAAGCCGAATCGGATTTCAAATGAACACCTGGTGGATCATCAAAGGTCTGACCTCCTCCTTTGGATCCAAATTGGATCAAGTGTCTCCTCTGGCAGCACCGCCACACTATTCATCCATCGACATGAGTACACGACATGTACTCCTGAGTACATGGCGTGTACTGTCGCCCAGTTAGTGGCTTCTCCATCGTCTTACTATTTAAGCCTTCCGACGGACTACATGGCGTGTAAGGTACCACTAAACGGCGTGTAGTCGGTTCCTACACCCCTCGTCGCCGAAAAGGCTACACTCCCCATGTACCCATTCCACACGGCCAAAAGTACACGACATGTGGAAAAGTACAAGGCGTGTAGTTCCAAAAATTTGGATTTTTCCCCATTTTCCATATTTTCTCAAAAAAACATAATGAAAAGGAAAAATATGAAGCATGTACCTCCAAAAATAAGAACCGGGTTCTTAAAAACATCCCCCTTATAAAAATTCCTCCCTGAATTTCCCTTCTAATGGTGGTGAAGAATTAACTCAGAACAGCTCTGCCACTTAGCACGTATGTCGGCCTCCCACTCCCTGGTCTCGTCCTGCACTCGGCCATGCTGCCATAGCACACGTACGAGAGGAAATGACCGGCCTCAGAGAACCTTTGTGCTCCTGTCAATGATACAAATCAGATGCTCCTCAAAGGACGCATCGGCCTCCAGCTCAAACTCCTCAGGCTGAAAGACGTGAGACGGGTCTGAATGATAACGACTCAACTGAGACACGTTGAAGATGTCGTGCATGGCTCGGTATCGCTGCGGTAACTGCAAATGATAGGCAACCAACCCATCTCTCTCCAGAATCTCGAACGGTCCCACATACCTCGGTGAAAGCTTACCCTGTCTCCTGATTCGCTTGTGTCCCAGCCTCAGCGAAACACGTAGAAAAACCTGATCACCAACCACGAACTCCAACGTTCATCTACAGCGATCAGCATAAGACTTCTAACGAGACTGCGTGGTAGCCATCCTCTTCTGAATCAACTGGACATGCTCAGATGTATCCTGCATCAGCTGTGGCACTAGTAAAGCTGCCTCACCTGACTCTAACCAGCACAAAGGTGATCGGAATGGCCTACCATATAAAGCCTCATATGGTTCCATATCAACTGTCTCCTAAATACTATTTGTATAGGAAAACTTGACCATGGGTATATGCTTCTCTCAAGAGCCCCTGAAGGCTAGGACGCATGCACGCAGCATGTCCTCTAGCACCTGTATCATACGCTCTGACTGGCCATCAGTCTGAGGGTGGTATGTTGTGCTCAAAAGCACCTGTGTACCCAGTACCCTCTGAAAACTCTGCCAGAAATGAGACGTAAATCATTTGTCCCTATCAGAAATGATAGAACGAGGGACCCCATGAAGACGTATGATCTATCGGATATACAGCCTCTTGAGCTCATCCACACCGAATGTCTCCTTGATCAGAAAGAAGTGAGCTACCTTTGTGAGTCTATCCACAACAACCCACACTGCATAATTGCCTCGAGGTGACCTCGGCAACCCCGTCACAAAATCCATCGCGACATCATCCCATTTCCACTCTGGAATGGGTAACTACTGTAACATCCCAGCTAGACTCTGGTGCTCTGCCTTCACCTGCTAGTAGGCGGAACACCTCGTAACAAAACCAGCTATCTATCTCTTCAAACCCGGCTCCCAGTACTGCCGTCTCAAGTCTCTGTACATCTTGGTAACCATGGGACGAACTGCCTAAGATAAAGCATGAAACTCCCGCATCAGCTCCTCGCGTATATCCACTGGAACCCATACACGTCTATGGAATTGAAAAACCTCATCATCGCCTATCGTCCAACTGGGAGGAGGTTCCTCAGTTTCCACCGACTCCCGTAGAACTAGGCCTTTGGAATCTGATAGTTGACTCATCCTCACTCTGTCCAGGACGGAAGAAGTCACAGCTAAAGAGGAAAGATAACTCTGCCCCTCACTGTCATGCACCTCCAGATGCATCTCAGAGAACAAGGTCATGAGCAGCCACTCACCACTGGCCTTCTGCACTGCCTGTATCTGAGTCTTCCTGCCTAGTGCATCAGCTACTGCATTACCTTTACCAGGTTTATAGGCAAGCTAAAAATTGAAGGATTTTAGGTACTCAACCGACCTTCTCTTACTCAGATTTAGGTCACGGTGAGTAAAGATATACTTGAGGATTTTGTGGTTGGTGAAGACCACAAAATGATATCCCAATATATAATGTCTCCAACAGCGCAACTCATAAACAACTGCATCCAAATCGAGATCATGCGTCGGGTAATTCCTCTCATGTGGCCTCAACTGCTGAGACCCGTATGTAACAACTCGGTCGCCCTGCATCAAAACTGCTCCCAGACCAATCCATGATGCATCACAGTAAACTGTATAGCTTTTTCCCTACTCTGGGAGTATCAGGATCAGTGATGATGTCAACCTTACATTCAGGTCCTAAAAAGATGCCTCGCAAGCTTCTGACCAAACAAACTTCACACCCTTCTTAGTCAGTCCCGTCAACTGTGCTGTTAAGCGTGAGAAGTCCTGTTTGAAGCGTCTGTAGTAACAAGCTAGCCCTAAGAAACTCTATATCTCAAACACGTTCTTAGGATGCTCCGAGGAAACTGCTGCTCTCACCGTCTCTATTTCTACTGCAACTCCTGCCTCTGAGATAATGTGACCTAGGAAGTGAATCTGGTCCATCCAAAAGTAGCTCTTTGAGAGCATAGAATATCGCCAATGTTATCTCAGTGTTCTCAATACGATCTCAAGATGGGAGGCATGGTCGTGTCGAGTGTGAGAGTACACCAATATGTCGTCCACAAATACTACCACAAAAGAATCAAGATACGGATAGAACACACGATTTATCAGAGCCATGAAAAATATTGGTGCGTTCGTTAGTCCGAACGACATAACCAAGTACTCGTACAGACTATATCTTCTCCAAAAAGCTGTAAGTGGTATATCTGATGGTCTCGCGCACAGCTAATGATATCCCAATATCAAGTCAATCTTCGAGAACACTCATTCTCCACGTAGCTGATCAAACATATAATCTATCATCAGCAAGGGATATCAGTTCTTAACCGTCAACTAGTTCAGCTTCTGATAATCCACGCAAAGTCTAAGGGTACCATCCGCCTTCTTCGCAAAAAGTACCAGAGAACCCCAAAGAGAAGTACTGGGTCAGATAAAACCCTTTGCCCGTAGCTCCTCTAACTGCCTCTTGAGCTACTGCAACTCATGCGTGGACATCATATAATGATTAATGGACACCGTTGCTACTCCTGGCACAAGCTCGATAGTGAAATCCACCTCACGCAACAGAGGTAGAACTGAAAGGTTGTTTGGGATGTTAAAAAGTTGTTGCGTGGCACCCGGGTTTGGGACGTTACAATGTGGTATCAAAGAGAATTTCCCCAAACGCCAGAGGCTGTCGACTAGCAGTGAGGGCCCAGGTCTATTAGTGGCGAAACTATGGGCTCATTTGTCAAAGTGTAGCGCAGTTGAATTTAAATAAAACATACAACAAATAGCGGAAGTAGTAAACCATACACAACTGAAATAAACAACAGTATATCAGAAATGATGCTACATGTCTCAAGTACTAAGAGAACAGCCAGAACATGTTATACATCAATACAGTACAATAAAGAATAGTGTACAGCAAAACAAATCAAAACAACTGGCAGTGGCATCACGATCCTAGGCTCGGTCCCATGCCCTCCTACGCATCAACAATAGTCAAGTACCTGTATGGGGACTCTTGCCCCTATCTACACCGGCAGCAACGTAATCTATTTGGGCTGAAAAGCGTGACCCAAATAGGGTGTGAGAAATATATCTCAGTAGGAACCCACCAAAGGCCCGTGCCCAACTGTGTGCTAACATGAAACAATAGTGTGCAGTAGTAAAATGAAATAAAGTAAGAAGTACTCAAACGTAACAACTACCAGTTATATTTCCATTTTTAATATTCATTTAATCCATTTTATATAAGAAATCACAACAGTACATTTTTAATTAAACAACTAGTGTCCTTAGACACGTACACTTTTACCCTCGAGTAACGAGTATCAAACACAAGAATCTGCCCTCAGGCATAACAGTGTTTTGCCCTCAGGTGTAGGTAGTGTCACCCACAGGCATAGAATCAGCTGCCCACAGGCATGGAAGAAGTTTCCCTTAAGCCGAAATAACTACTGCCCACATGCTAAATAGTGCAGTGCCCACAAGCTAATCACAAAAACACCCTCAGGCTAAACAGGTAACCGGGCCATGCCCAACAAATCAAAATGCAGTAAAAAAGAAATTACCCTCAAGGAAATTCTACAATTACTACATTAAAGGCATAGCCTCAGGTATCCTGGCCAAACAGCTAAACAGTGAAACACACCCCCAGGGTGGCTCCGGATCCAAGAAAAGATCCCTACCAGCATTTTATAATCATAATTTAATCACCTATGCAATTCTAGGAATTTAAATTTAGAAACTTCCTCAGCCACATGACACCCCAACATGGGTTTGTGGCACGAAAATGCACAAAACCGCACGATAGTTGGAAATTTACACCAAGCCACCTGCCTTATACACCAATGAACGTTATACCCGAACGTCGACTCTAGAAACGCCCAAGAACGACATAGATATGATGAAGAACAAAACTCATTCAAATGTAAATGACTTCCCCTCGGGGATGAATTGGTATGAATGGTAACGGGAGAGGAGATGGCTTACCCTTGCGGTTCCAATTTGATCGTCCGAAGCCGAATCAGATTCCAGATGAACACCCGGATGATCTTTAAAGGTTCGGCCTCCTCTATTGGCTCAAAATCGGATCATGTGTCTCCTCTGCCAAATAAGGAGGCTACTGCCTGTTTTAAGTCGAAAAAACAAAGTACACGGCGTGTACTTCTGAGTACACGCCGTGTACTTCTTTCATTTAACTGTTCCTCTGACGGCACTACCACAATGTTCATCTGTTTACATGAGTACACGGCATGTACTTTTGAGTACACGGCGTGTACTGTCGGCCAGCTGGCGGCTGCTCCACCGCGTTACTGTTTAAGAATGTCGATTGAATACACCGCGTGTAAGGTACCACTACATGGTGTGTAGTCGGTTCCTACACCCCTCGTCACCGACAAGGATACATGACCCGTGTACCCATTCCACACGGCAAAAAGTACACGGCGTGTAGTTCCAAAATTAAGGATTTTTCTCGATTTTCCATATTTTTTTCAAAAAAACTTAATGAAAAAGAAAAAAGAAGAAGCCTGTACCTCCAAAAATAAGAACCAGGTTCATACACAGGTATGGAAATACCCAGTTATCTTTCGTTATTCAATTTATAGTTGGACTAAGGATCAAAACCAATAGTTTTAATTCTACTCGAGTCTATTCATCCTTTTTTAGATATATAATATCATTCTTAGTGAGTTTAATATCATACCATTGGCATATATATAGTAATGATAAATATAAATCATCATAAAAGAGTTCAATTTTTGTGGAATAGTTTTAATATTGTATTTTTAGAATTTGTTTATTGATACTTGGTCTTCAAGAAGGTGATGATCGAGTGCCATTTTTCTGGTGTTATTCTCTAGTATATAGATTCCCAGTGCTAGAAGTGGGTGGTAATCTTGAAGGACATTATTACATGATTTCCTATATATTAATAGGTCTTTGATATTTTATGTGTAATTGTATATTTTTTTAACAAATAATAACAAATTATAGTGTTTAAGGACTTGATCTCAATGGATGTTTTCTTGATGGTATATCTATAAGATGCTCTGAGAATCCTAGTAATCCCGATGATGATCATCCTTAATGATGATCTTAATTTTAACATGAGGGTGTGGGAGGTATACAATATGATTGTGGATACCATTTATTCCATATATTGATAGTTAAATAGAGAAAACCATTAAAAATCATGATGAAATGATGTGTAATTTCATCCTAGAGATTGATGGTTCGTGTATGAAGAACCATCCCTTGGTTGAGTTTTCATACATTAATAGTTTTCACTCCACTATTGGTGTGGAATGATTTGAAGCATTGTAAGACAAGAATATTTTATTTTAATATTGTGTTGTATGGGGGTCATATAATAATAAATTATAGATCTAGATTTACTGTAGAGAATGATATAGATTGATTACATAATTCATGAATTGGTGAAAGATGTGTTAAATCATCAGAATTCTTATGATGATCATTGGAGGACACCAATTTAGATTAACATTGGATTTTTTTTTAAATGATGAAACCTCATTATGGGAAATAATATTTTAGTCATTTGACTATCCTTCCTCCATTGTTTTTTTATCCTTTAGAGGTGTTGGATGGATTTCAAGATATGGTGTATTAGATAGTTCTTCCCATAATGATGAGGCAGATAAATGATCTCATTCATTTTTCATAGATCCATCAATACATTCATGAAAACCATCATAAAATTTATTAGTGTTAGGTAATTGTTTAATATAATGAAAAATTTAACAAATTTATTTTGGATATCTAAGGCCTCCCAAAGATAGTGTTCCCCATGCATACTATTTTTTTATTTCATGTGGTGAAACTATGTTGTGAAGTATAGAACCTGATAAGTTGATTTGTATATGCATTTTCATTACCCTAAGTTGTTAACTATTTAATTATTCTCATATAAATTTTATCATTTTTATGTGGTGAACATTGTTGGTTATGATATATGATACACTTTGTGTTGCTTCTTCTGTTATTGATTTCGTTTGAGAGGTATATATAAAAGATAGTGTTTACGAGATAGTTGTTCTTTTTTTTGTGTTTTATTCACTCTTGTATGTGAGTTTGTTCAGATATTGCGATGAAGATATTCTTGAGATATATTTATTAATGTTTTCATTAGTATGGACCTTTCATATATTTTATCTCATGAATTAGTGTGTAAGAATCCAGGTTAATAATGTTTTGTGTCACACCCCAAGATTTCATAGTATGTTATTTCTTCAAAGTAATGCAATAACTTACACTACACGCAACACTATGTTTAATCGCACCATGAATTTCAAAACTAGCCGTTCAAAAGCGGTTATGAATAGTATTAATTGGATTTTGAACTATATATAATCCTTATAATTTTAGAATCCATATTATGATTTTCATAGACATAATGAAAGAACAAATTAATTGTTTTCAGATAAAATAATTATTTTTCAAAAAATGAAAATTTTCCTCCTTTTAATGGTGATTCCATTATAAGACCAATATATTAAACTGTTATATATTCAATTTGAAAATATATATTTCTTCTTTAGAATCAGGACATAAGAATTTCTTTTCAATAATTATTTTGTGTTTTTCTCATAACTTTCATATTTGGGTGAATAGTGAAAATAATATATTTTAACTGAAAAAAACTTTTTTAATCAAAATAATTTATATTGTTGAATTATACATATTGATGGTTTTTATGTATAAATAGATTATATTTTAACCATTTAATCCATTGCTGGTCATTTTAAATAAATTTTACTTTAAAATCGGACATAAACAAGTGTCAATCTTTTGATAGTTACTATTTTTAAAAAGTACAATTTTGGGGTTTGACAACGGGAATTAATTTTAAATTAGTTAATGAAACTTATATGTTTTTAAATTGTTAAAATAGAAATCATTTTTGAATTTATAATATCAAAATAAGCTTAGGGTGAATTATTGGTATTTTTCTAAAAACCTTCAATTTTTTATTAATAGTGAAAACAATGAGTTATAGTTTAAAACTGTTTTTCTTTATATTACCATTTATATTATTTAAAATTATTTTAGGTCAAAATAAATACATAATACCTATATAAGTAAAATTTAATTAATTGGATTCATTTTATAATAATTTTAGATATATAAAAATTTTATTGATCTTTTCACCAATGTTTACCCGCCTCCTAGGAGAATTTGAAAATTACCATAAAACATAATTTTACCTCTTATGTGAGGGGAATTTCAAAAATAAAGGAGACAAATTTGATATCAATATGAAAAATGTGGTTCAATAAGATGAAAATAATTTTTGGAGTACAGTAACTTTTTACTTTTATTTACCACCATTGAAAGTAAAAAGGGTAATTAAGGGTAAAAATGATATTATTAGTACCCTAACACATTTCCTAATTCTATTTGATAAGTGTAATTAGACCAAAAACAAACTTAGGAATAAAATATTGATATATCTGGTACACTTGGAATAGATTAGGACATTTATTATTATTTAATTTAAAGAAGAGTTAATAGTGTTAAATTCAAATTTAATAACTAAACTAATTTTAAAATAGGGTTACACATAAGTTAAAATAGACTATTAATATTAATTAGAAATATAAAAATATTTCCTACATAATGAAATTTTATTTATATTTTTTAGACAATAAATTATTTAATTTACTTATGACATAATGATGATGCAGTAATTTCCTAATTAATGAAATATTAAAATAAATCATATTATAAATATTAGAATAAATGTATTTTGAGACTTTTTATTACTTCCAATAACTTTCATGGTTAATATGACATATTAGGGTTGGTTAGATGAATTTTGTTTGATGTAATTATGTTTCCCTGAACATAGAAAAAACAAAATACCAAATAGTGTCAAAATTGACATAAAAGTGTTTTCAAGACATATATTATATTATTAATATATATTATGTTCCAAAAAATCTAAGGTTTTACCAAAATACATATATAAGTATAGGAGTATCATTAATGAATCACTTGGGGGTATAATTGGAAGTATATAGTAAATTTATTAACCATATAATATAAAAATACAAAGAGACATGGTAAATGTCAAAGTATTTAACTAAGAGTTAAATCTAAATGATAAGGTCAATATAGTGACCTAAACCTTTATAAAACCTATTGGTTGAGTGTTTATCAATCCATACCCACCTTATCCTTTAAATAATCTATTTTGGAGCCATTATAAACAGAAAATGATTTTATTATAAAATAATATTCCTAGATTTTTCTAAGGTTCCCCTCACCCCTTTTATAAAAGGGCAGCAACCCTTCTCTCTAATTCACACATTAAAGGCCATTTTTATCATCTAACCCTAGACCAAAAACCCTATAGCTATCCTCCATTTATCTTAGAGGCATTCCTTTAGTCAGAAATCCAACTTAAGGAGCCCTTTTGATCAAATTAAAAAGAAGAACCCAAATAAGAGGTAAATATCTCACCACCTCTTTCACGTTACTTTATCATTCCACTTTCTTCTTATTTTTTTACATTTTTTATATACTATGATGTTATTATAAATATATTACAACCAAATTTGTTATTCTATCTATCCTTTGAATGAAATTTCACCATACGTACGTATTTATGACTTACCGTATCCACGTCATGGTGTAATTGTTATTCAACACATTATTATTTGGATGAGTATAATAATGTTGTGTAATTTATGTAAATAATAAATATAACATGATAATTATTATTTAAATATAATATAATATCCTACTATAAATTATTTTATTATCAAATGAATGATATTTTCACTCGTGCATACGTACGGATTACCGTCTCCACAAACGCGATGAGATTCATTCCCCATCGTATCCATTCAAGATTAATTTTCATTAGATGATTAAAAATAATGTTTAAAGACTTAATATCATTCTTAATATTAATAATATTAATCCTATCTATCACAAACATTAATTACATAACGAAGCATATAAATAAAAATGAATCAGTTTTCACCCGAAATGACGACAATACTAGGATATTATTAACTAAGCAATGTTAAAAGATCATATATGATATCATATTAATGTATATGATTTATATAGAATTTAATAAAAATTATTTCACCATTATAACATAGTTTATCCTACCCATGACCATGTAAAATTAATAGGTAAACATTAATTTCACAATCTATTTATTATCTGAGGTTGTTTTTACGTAAGTATCTACGGGGACCTCTTTGTCATCAACATCCATGTTTCTTACAAATGCATTTCAAAAAATTATTACTATTTTATATAATATAGGTTAAATTCATTTATACCCATTTTTTGATTATATAAGATGTTTATAAATGAATATTTCCATCTTTTTTCCAAACAAGGTCCTTTATAACCTTTTCGACAAAGTTTAGGTAAGAATATATTTTTTTAACTTATATGGCGAGTGCGTATATTTTCTACTGTTATGACATCATCAATGCTTCCCTCACAAGATTATAAAAATATTTTCAATAGTAAATGTTTTATTTTATAAATACATGACTTTTAAATGATTTCAAAATAGAAAGTGATATTTCTCTAAAAATGATTTGATTTCATCTAAGTCAACTTCCTTTGATGGATTTTAAGCTTATTTGAGGTTGATTTATTATGATCAAAAACATTCATATTGTATTGAAAACATTTTGATATGTTTGACTATGAATGTGTTTTTATTACACCATTCTTGGTTTATGGGTAAAGTATTGACATTTAGTATGATATTTTTAATACGAAAATTTATGTTATGTTTAAACCTTTTCATATGAGGACTGCATTGGTCTAAGTATGTGACTGGTGGATCCTTCTATATCTCCTCAATGCATCGGTAGGTCTCTTGAGAAAAAATATTGTCTAGGAACAAGGCCTTTACAAAATCATATTTTTATTCTTGGAACAAGGCATTGACTATGGGGTTATGAAACTCTGGCATTATGCAATCCATCATTATGAAAGTGGCTATTTATTTGGCATGTGATTATTCAACAAGTAAAATATCCTTGTGAGTAAGTAAATGGAATTATTTTTATTTTATCATTGCCATATTATGCTTAAGTTCAAGTTTAAATGACTTTAGTTTTAGTTTAATACATTTTCTTAAATTTTTGTTATGATTTTTTAATGTTTCTGCTATATTGTTATCCTTACTGACCAGCTGAGCTCACCTCTTTCTATGTATTATTTTTTCCAAGATGCGATGAATTATATTATGATTGTCATGTAGGGATGTTCTATGGGATCTAATTGTTCTCTATGGAATCAATTTTTTTGTAGTTTTCCATTTACGATGTAATGTAAACCATATGAATGTATCTAGTACTTCACAAGCTACTAAACTAATCGGTCTTTCAAGACATGATCTTTTTTTATCATGGAAATGTTATGTAATAATTCATCGACTCTGGGTTACTATGTTCGGGGCATTACAGTTGGTATCAGATGAAGTTTAGTAGAGACCTTGGAAACTAGATTTATATAAACTCCGATAAGAGCACATTACCCTAAGATAGACTTTGAGGATTAGAATAGAAGAACATCCTATAATTTTGGTAATGTAGATATTTTGTGAGTTTTCCAATCAATACATCAAAATATGGATACGAGCAGATAGAGGAGGCTCTGGAATAGATGTACCTAGGGGTAAAACCCAAAAACACCACTATGATCTATACTCGAATGGGAACTGGTGCAGGAAAATAGGCCTTACTGCACTATTTGTTAAGGCACTCCCGGGGGATATGCTTTGGATAATTATCATTTTCTTTACAAAATCATTATGAAATATTTAGGAGTATATACCTCCTCAAAGAAAATATTTTTATGATTATGGATTATATCCACTAACTATTCAATTTACATTAGGTATTTTATAAGTTTGGAATTATTCATTTCAAACCATAAGCTGACCTATTGTATGTCATTGTAAAGAAATGGCACCCAGTGGAAGGATTGTGAACTCTACTAATACGTATGATCCCAATAGTAAGAAGGATCATATATTTCATGGTATTAAGCCAACATTTTCTAGGGAAATAGTCTCCCATGTATTCTCAACATATGAATAAATAGTATCACGTGTTAATAAGATAATTAAAAAATTATATGAATCCAATGGATTTGACGGGAAGCAAGAGAAAAAATGGATGGAAGAGAGAAAGATGAATAAAGTGAAGTTGGAAAAGTTGGATTTTCCCATATGTGATTACTGTGTAAAGAATATCCTTGGTAAATGATTGAAGGGAATGAGAGTTTCTTATAAATGTGGAGAAAAAATGACATCATGTATGGGAATTCAACGGTAAGAAAAAGGATTTAAATGTATAATGATTCATCTGAAATGCGTTGGGACACTACGCAAATCAATGTCCTAGTCATTAGAGTATACCTCAAATGATATTATTGGATAATAATCATGTTATGATACTACCTCAGAAGAATTGGAATGACTAGTGTTCTTTTGTTGTTATTATATAATTTTTTCATTTGAGTTTTATGTCAATAGTATACTGGTTATATGAATTATGGAGATAAATAAGGATTGTATTACATTACTATTTTATTGAGGATTTGAGATTATATGATTATGTGAAATGTAAATAAATAGTAAGCTACACTATTTAGAAAATACATGGTTGAAGGAATGGTAATCCTTAATATGGTCCTGATAATGAGGTAGTGATTTTGGAATACAAGATGGTTGATTTGGGAAAATTATATAGGATATTCATGACTACCTTGAAACCGATTAATGATTTGTATATTTCATCATTTATGTAGTTTAAATCATTTTTGGACAGGAGGAGTATATATAGTATTCTATAAGGAATAAGGGATCATGAATTTAATCAATTAGTTTTTTTGGTAAGACAATACATTGTAGGGTTTCAAAAGAATACATGATGAAGGTGTTCACATGTTATTATGTGGAAAAAATGATCTTCACTGTGTTTACCTTCCTTATAAATTTTGGACTGTGAGTTTGGACAGAATTATATTGGATAATTATAGTTTTAAATTATATTTGGATTTCCATAAAAGGACAACCCAGATGTCGAGCGGCAACCGGCCGCGTCAGGTAAGGCCGCGAGACATAAACCCACAACCGAAGGGAAAAAATGGTGTATCACCTACCATGGGTCCACGTGATGTCTTGGATTAAATAATATTGTTTTTTCAAAAGTTCTGATATATGAATTATAAATTCATTTTTTTGGAACCCTATACGAATTGGATAAATAGAAAAAAAATTTAAGATCTATTGTCTTTTTAAGTGAAATATGAGTTTGTGGTAGAAATCAGTTAAAGAATGGAACTCTAATTGTCAAGTATATATATTTTTTCTTCTCTAATTCTATGAAGAAATTATTTCTTAAAATTTAGTTAAGGGATCTTATGACTAAAAATGTGTCATCCTAATACCATATGTTTTGTTGAACAAATGATATTTTAAAACATCATTGATTGATAGATTTGAGGCCCTCAATCATATAGTTGTTTGTGACTGATGACCTCAATCAATCCGTATAAATATTAAAGTTTTTCCTCCAATTATGTGTCTTTAATTTCCACCAATACTCTTCTAATCGAGATCATAATTTGGTGGGGGCATTTTTATTCCCCTTTTCCCGCTTATTTTGACTAAATTTTATTAACCCAATTTCCGATGTCAGTTTTCCCATAATGATATTTTCTATTTTCAACCATTTTTTTCAAAGAACAATTTCAAATTTCAAGGATGAAATTTATTGAAGGAGGGAAGAATTTAACACCCTGATATTTCATAGTACATTATTTCTTTAGAGTAATGTAATAACTTGCACTACCCACAACACTGAGTTTAAACGCACCACGACTTACCAAACTAGCCATTAAAAATATGTTATGAATAGTATTAACGGAATATTGACATTTTTATAATACATATAATTTTAGAATCCATATTATGAGTTTCTTATGTATAATTTAAGAAAAAATTCATTTTTTTAGATAAAAGAGTTATTTTTCAAATAATGCAATTTTACATCCTTTTAATGGTGATCCCTTTTTAAATAAAATATTTGATGCTTTTATATATTCCCTGTGACAAAATAATACTTCTTTCCTTAGAATCGAGACATCGGAATTTTGTTTCAATAAATTTTTGGTGTTTTTCTGATAACATTCATATTTGGGTGAATAGTGAAAATACTATATTTTAACTGAAGACAACATTTTTAATCAAAATAATTTATAGTGTTGAATTATAAATTTTAATGGTTTGTAAGTATAATTAGATTATATTTTTACCATCTAATCTAATTATAGGCATTGTAAGTAATTTCACTTTAAAATTGGACATAAACTAGTGTCAATATTTTGATTGTTATTATTTCTTAAAAATATGCTTTTTAGTTTTGACAAAAAAATTAATTATAAATTAATTAATTCAACATTGATGTTTTGAAATTGGTAAAAATGAATTCATTTTTTAATTCTGTATATCAAAATTATCTTAGGGAGGATTTTTGGTATTTTTTTGAAAAAGTTAAATTTTTGATAAATAGTGAAAAAACATTGTTATAGCTAAAAATAGAATTTTTATTTAAATAATTATTTATTTTATTTAATTTTATATTAGGTAAAAATAGATACATAATACCTATATAAGTTCAATTTAATTCATTGGAGTTAGTTTATAGTAATTTTAGATATATAAAAATTTTATTGAAATTTTCACCGTCTTTTACCCACATCCGAGGAGAATTTTCAAATTCACATAAAAGCTAATTTTCCCACATATGTGAGTGGAATTTCAAAAACCCATGAGAAATGGTTGATATTATTAAGAAAAATTTGTTTAAATAGTATTAAAATAATTTTTTGATGAATAGTAACTTTTTACTCTTATTTACAACGGTTAAAAGTAAATATGGTAATTAAGGGTAAAAATGATATTATAATTACACTAAAACATGTCTTAATTCTATTGGATAAGTTTAATTCGACCAAAAACAACCATTGGAATAAAATATGAACCTGTTTGGTCCACTTGGATTAGATTGGGACATTTATTAATTTTTAATTCAAAGAAGAGTTAAAAGTGTTAAATTCAAAGTTTGATAACTAATCCATTTTTAATATAGGACAACACATAAGATAAATTCGAATATAAATATTTATTAGATATCTAAAAATATTTCCTACACAATTTTATTTTATTTATATTTTTTAAAAATTAAAGAATTTAATTTTTGTATGACACAATGATGATTTAGTAATTAAATAATTAATTAAATATTAAAATAATTGATATTATAAATAACCAAATAAATGTAATTTGAGACTTTTTGTGAATTAAACTAGTTTTATTAGTTAATATTACATATTAGGGTAGGGTAGATGAATTTTTTTCGAAATAATAATGTTGTCCTGAATTTAGTAAAAACAAAATACCAAATAGTGTCAAAATTGAAATAAAAGAGTTTTCAAAACAAATATTATATTATTAATTGATATTCTATTAATAAAAATATAAGGATCGTCCAAAAGACTTATATAATGATAGGTGTATCATTAATTAACCAATTTTGGTTTTCATGGAAGTATATAGTATGTTTATTGACCATATAATATAAAATACAAAGAGACCTGGTAAATGTCAAACCATTTAACTAAGAGTCAAATCTAAAAGTAAAGGTTAATATAGTGACCCAATCCTGTATAAAACCTATTTTTTGATTGTTTTCCAACCCATCCCCATCTTATCCTTTAAATAATCCATTTTGGAGCTACTAGTAACAAAAAATGATTTTATTATAAAATTATATTTCTAGCTTTTTCTAAGGTTCCCCTCACCTCTCTTATAAAAGGGAACTCCCCCTTCTCTCTAATTCACACCATAAAAGCCATTTGGATCATCCAAACTCTGCCCAAATACCCTATCAACTATCTTACTTTCATCATAGAGTCATTCCTTTAGAAAATCAGCCAACCTAAAGATCCCTTTTGATCAAATCAAAAGGAAAACCTCGAAGAAAAGGTAAATATCTCACCACCTCTTTCAAGTTCTTTTGTCCTTCCACTTCCTTTTTATTTGTTGTTTACATTCGTAAATAAAAACTCCATTATCATCTATATAATGTAATTTTATTATAAATATGGTACATCCATATTCATTAATCGATCCATCCTTTGAATGACATGTCACTATATGTGTGTACGTACAGCTTACCGTCTTCATGTCGTGGTGTAATTATTATTCAATACATTAATATATCGATGGGTATAAAAATGATGTGTAATTGATTTAAATAACAATTAAAACATTATAATAATTCTGTATATATAATATAACGTCCAATTATATATTATTTTAATATCAAAAGAATGATATTGTTACTTGTGCGTACGTACGGATTACCGTCTCCAGGACCGCGATGAGATTCATTCCCCATCGTATCCATTCAAGACTAATTTTCATTAGATGACTAAAAATAATGTTTAAAGACAAAATATCATTATGAAAACTAATAATATACACCATATCCATAAAAATCATTAATTATGTAACAAATAATATAAAGTAAAATGAATCTGTTAACATCTGAAATGATGATAACACTAAGATATTATTAACAAATCATTATTAAAAGATCATATATGATATCATATTAATTTATATTATTATTGTATAATTTAATAACAATTATTTTACCATTATAAAGGAGGTCAACCTACCCTCGACCAAGGAAAAGTGCAATGTAATGGTTAATTTCACTATCTTTTTATTATCCGAGGTTGTTTTTACATAAATATCTACTAGGACCTCTTTATCATCCACATCCATGTTTCTTAAATATGTATTTCAAAACATTTTCAATATTTTATAGACTATGGGTTAAAGTAATTTATAACCTTGTTTGACTTTTATAAGATTTTTATAAAGGAATCATTCCATATTTTTTCAAACAAGGTCCTTGATAACCTTTTCGACAACGTTATGTTAAGAATGTCTTCTTTTAACTTATATGGTTGTTGCAGCTATTTCCACCGTTATTACATCTTCAAAGCTTCTTTCACATGATTTTAATAATATTTTCAAAAATAAATTTTCTCTTTTAAAATTACATGACTTTTAATTTATTTCAAAATAAAAATATATATTTCTCTTAAAAGGGTTTTGATTTCATCTAAGTCAACATCCTTTGATGGATTTTATACTTATTTGATGTTGATTTATTATGATACAAAATATTCATATTTTATTGAAGGTTTTGTGATATGTTTTACTATGGAAATGTTATTTTTACACCATTAATGGTTTATGGATAAAGTATTGATATTTCATATGCTAGTTTTATTACGAATGCTTATGTTATGTTTAAATTTTTTTTGAGGAATGCATTGGACTTAGAATGTGACAGGTGGAGCCCGCTATAGCTCCTCGATGAATCGGTAGAACTCATGATACAAAATAGTGTCTTGGAACAAGGCCTTGACAAAATCTTATTTGTAATCTTGGCAGAAGGCCTTGACTATGTGGTTATGAAAGTATGGCATTATGCATTCCATCATTAAGAAAGTGGCTATTTATATTGCATGTGATTATTCGATTTGTAGAATATCCATGTGAGTAAGTAAATGGAATTTTTTTTATTTTTTCATTTCCATATTATATTGAAGTTAAAGATTAAAAGGATTTTGTTTTAGTTTTATACAATTCCTTAAATTTTTGTGCTTATTTATGATGGTTTCCACTATATTGTTATGCTTACTGAGAATTTGAGCTCACCCCTTTCTATGTTTTATTTTTCCCTGGATGTGAAGAAGTATATTATGACTTACCTACATGGATAGTCTATGGGATCTCCGTGTTTTATATGGAAACAATGTTGTTGTATTTTTCCATTTATGATGTAATTTAAACCTTTTGAATGTATCTAGTACTTCCAAAGAAAATAAACTAATCTATTTTTCGAGACATGATATTTTGTGATCATTCCAATGTTATGTAATAATGAACTGACTCTAGGTAACTAGGGTTGGGGAATTACATTTTAATATGTATCGGGTTAATATACGAGAAAGTACAACACATTTCCTTTATTTTTTTTCAATGATATAGTTTTTAAAATATGGTAAAATGGTTTTCTAAGGTATTTATAATGGGAAAGTGGAGTGATTTTTGATTATATACCATCGAAACTTGGGATAAATTATAGGGTTAGTGGTTGTTGTGTATAATTACCTACTTTTGTGTGGATTTATATGAGGAGAAGTTTCAAATACAATATCATTTTTGGAATGCATTACCCATTCTGATATTAAATTATTTAGCCCATATTGGTACTTGTGGAATTGAGTGTGGGTAAAATATATGGATTGTTTTTCAATTCTATTGCAATGGAATGTAGGTCTCAGTTATAACATAGAATTTTCAATGTGTTATTCAAAAAATAGGTTGACTATTATGTGGTGGTTCAGGATATATCCTATCCCCTCTACCAATATATAGGATCTACACTATGTAAGGTTTCAGGTTCCCCAAACAATTATTTTACCTAGAAGGATATGGTGTGGTCCATCATGTTGAACCTTGCTTCATCCCAACTCTACCCATCATCAATCATGATGCAGGGAGTTGCATTGTTGTTTGACCTTTTACAGGGTGCCTATAAATACCAAAACCAACATATGATCCTACTTTTCTCCCCTGATTTATTATTAACACACATGCACTCCATAAACTTTTTATAAGGATTGTAAATCAATTTGATAATATTAAACCCAAGTAATTCTATATTTGATATATTGTGATATGAGGTACTGTATTCATTAATTTCATGTGGTTTATTTACTATTTTTCCATGATATACAACTATTATTATTTCCATGATATGATGGTTGATCTCCATTATTATATTGAAGTTTATTGTGTTTTTTATTTTTGAGGTTGTGGAAAAACATCATTGGATGAAGTTATTTTTCATACAAAATAGGTGTTTATAGATTCTCAATTTGTTTTTTTTCTCATTCAATGAATGTTTACATTTAATGCTAGCGGATTATTTTCGTTTCATTTTATTTATATTTAATAAGAAATAAATATAATTTTTTTTTTGTGGATGTTGAGTTAACCCTAATAAAGTATAAATCATATTAATAAGAACTTCTCTACTAGTTAGTGATTATTTTTTCATCCACTATAACAGTAGTTTGCCTCTTGATTTAATAGATAGAATTTGAAAAAAATTATGATATTTCTTATATGTTGTTTATTCATGGATTATATTTTTTTTCTTCAAATTGGTTAAATAACATATATCCAATAACAATTTTGATGTATATGAAATTCAATATGAATGATTAATAAAAATGTATATTTTTGTAACATTGTATTATTATAATAGATTATTAGTGAAAATTATATTGTTTTTTATTCCATATGTTATTAGTATAGGTTAATGAAAATGAATCTATAATGATTTGTGGGGATTAAAATTAAAAGTATTGTTAAATTTGAATCATTCTACTTAACATTTTATGAAAAAAATTGTAATCAATTGGGAATGATTAAATAATTTTAGATATTTTTATATCATATTCTATAGGTTACTCATAGTTGTAACCTCTAATAAATGAATATATTAATTCATTGTTGAATAATATTTTTTAAAAAATTATTAATTTTTGGGACATGGTTTCTTGTTTATTTGTGAAAAATAAATTCATTTTTTCAGGTCTATAAGAGATTGATTTTATGTAAAGGATAAATTCATTATGTTAATTTAATAGTTCCCATATTAAAAATGATGTTCATTTCAAACCTTCTCAGTTTCTCTTCATGTGAACCCTTCTTTGTGATGATACATGTGTCTTGAATAACTGATGAGATATGTGAAGGGAGGTCTAGTTTTTCAGTGGAGTTGATGAATGTTACTATGAGATGCATGGGGATATGAATGAGGGTGTTGATGATGAAACTAATAATGATGGATCATGTTTTAGCTAGGATTACACATTGTTCATCATAATCTAAATGAAAAATATTGAATATATTGTATGACTTGATGTGTGTAGTTCATGTCATTCTATATGCATTTTCCCATTTTATGAAAGTACTGGTGCTTTATTGTTATTCATCTATTGAATGATAGAATAGGATTTTCCCTAGAGTACCTCAAATTAATGAATGGTTAAAAAATAATGAAAATTAGAACCCATGGGATTATTTATAATTTTAATGAAAATGTTAATGTTAATCTGGAGAAATTGTGGACTTTTAGATATTGAATTATGGGAATTGACTTCACCTGGATGGTTAATGAATAGTATTTAAAATCATGTTAATTAGTAGTAATTGGATAACTTATCAAATGTATAAATTCAAAAAAATGAAAATAATTAATTTAATTTAATTAAACTTATACTATTTTTCATTATAATATATCTTGTCCATAGAAACATTAGACATATACCAATAAGATGATAGATAAAATTGAGACTAAGTATAGGTTAGTTCCTATAGTGAGCTATTGAGATACATTATATCATATATGTTGTAAAATTCCATATGATAATATAACCTTCTTAATTGGGTATATATTCCAAGTGTAATCAATGATTGTTTTTTACAGAACATTCTGATGGTGGGGATGAATGTCAGACTTGTCCCTCTATTTTCATTGTCTTATCTAGGTAAAAATATTTGACAATATGCTTGATGGTTTCTATCCCCGTGTACGTGTTTTGATCGATCTTCTATATTATAGTTAATTAAAAAACACACACACACACACACTAAAATATATATATATCTATATATAGTATCTAAATGGTTATTACATGTATGAAATTTATGAGAAATGGTGGATCGTGGTATATACATGGTTTATGGAGTATGATGGATTGAGGTACAATACATGCTGAATTATATATAACATACATGCCACTATGAATCACAAAAACTAATTCATTTCAATATGGATATGTGGAACAAGGTGATGAGAATATGTGATACATGGGGAGTATGTTTTGATACATATCCCTATTTTCTTTGGGATTTCTACTTTTGGAGTTTGATGGTTTCAGATATACTGTGTTACAGAAGAGTATAAATCTATTGGAGAAGTAGTAATGTGGTATCCCTATTATATTAATATAATATATTATCTCTACAATTTCATACATGGTTATATATGGACATGGTGAGGATATGAACTTAGTATAAATATTTATTTGATTCAGTAGTCTAAGTAGTTATTGACTGTGATTTTTTTGTGCATCTTTTATCTTTTACATGTGAGGCTACATGGAATATTCTGTTGAGTATAAAATTATTCTAACCAAATGTATATATAAACTCAATCTATGTTATGATGAATTGGATGTTTATTAAGCATTATCTTACTAGGTCATGGTAATATGATAAATGTTTGTGATTTATGGTCACTAATGAGTTTATCTATTGTTAATTTTTCTCCATTCAATTATTTGAGTTTTGTATGAAATTACATAATTACTCATTGGTTTTATTTTATAATATTTGTGAAGGAGTTTATCAGTTTCAATCCTTATTGATAATGATTTTTTTGGATATATCAAGTCAATTTTTTATACAATTCATTTCAATATATTTCTTAAAATATCCAATTGTGTTTGAAGAAAAAATATATTATCTAATTTAATACAAAAGTTGGATAGTCCATTTCATGTTAATAGATTGAACATTTCATGCATTCATTTTATTGTGGAATATTAAATATAATATATAATGTTTTATGATTTGGGATTATTGATAGATATCATTTTAGTTATCATGGTTGGTTCATGGGTGAACATTGAGTATTAAATGACCTCAACTTCCCACATCTCTAGAATAATATAATCAAGTTATCCATAATGATTTCTCTAGATTCCTACATTGAAGGGATGTGGAGTTATAATTATCACTTTTATATAGAATAAAAATTAATTCAATTTTATTATATCATATTTCTCTAGTAGAGTTAATGGAGTAAAAGAAGTTGAAGGAAGGCCGAGAGGAGAATGAATTCATTTAAAAAATTATTTCCGCAGAGGATATAATAGTTTTTTTTCATGAAATATGATGAATGTATGTGTTTTTTCCATAACTATTGAATTATAAAATACATGTTATAAAATAATAAATACCCTTTACTATAGATTTATATTGACTTTGTGAAACAATATTGATATTTTTTTGTTTTATATGTTGAAATATTTCTCTAGTTATATTTAATTAGTTATGAAATAAGATGTAATTTTGACAATAGAGGTTTTTTGATTTTATGAAATATATAATATTTTTTAATTCCTCTTGGAATAACCAAAAACAATTTATGATTATATACGTGAATAAATGATTCCTCTATTAATTTTTGGACCCCATTTTTAATGTATTTTTTAATGAAATTTTAAAATACCCAACGAAGGAAGATTATTAAAGGGAGCACCAAAATAATATTAAATAAAAAATAAATGATAATAATTTTTATTATAGTAAATAAATGTATCACATTGATATTAATGAATTGAAATTTCATTGCAATGAGGTTTTTAATTTATCAATTTTTTTTGTTCTTGGGAAGGTAGTTGTGGTGATATCATATGAAAGAAATGTGAACAATTTATATAAAAAATTTTCTATTAGTTTAGCTTTTTATTATTATTTATATCATTGATAAGTATTTTTATTTTTGGAATGAAAATTTTCAGGAATAATTTGAGGGATTTAAATAGGAAATCATTTCAATGTTTATTTTAATTATTCTTAATATTAGAATTAATAATAATGTGTATTTTGATGAATTCATAAATGAATGAGTATGTATTCCAATGTAGAAATTCAATTTCATGTCATATTAAGTTAGTAAAAATATATCCCATGAAAATAATTATCTGACACATTAGCTTAAATTAACCATTATTTTGAATGTTGTGAAATCATAGATGTTTTAACTTTTTTAAGGAAACAATGTCACTATAATGACTCCAAGATTTTGAAGTATATTTCCACATGATGGATATTTTTTTAATTATATTCTAGTTAGTGTATTATTCCCAAAGCTTTTATATTGAACGAATATATAATAGTAATGGTAAATAATTTTGAAGTTATAATAAGTTGTCATTTTCATACTAATTTGATAGTGTGTTTCAAACTAATCTTATTGTGACAATAATTCTTAGATAATCTAATAGAGGAAAAAAATTATATGAAAAAGAATTAATATTAATTATGGAAACCTTATATTTTGGATAGACAACATGGTAACATTACATTTAATCCAATTCCGTGCTTTATTTTTGTATATGGATGGAGGTTCCTCTAAAACTATGTAAAAGAGTTCAAAATTATTTACACAATTAATACATCATAGTGTATATAAAATATTACATGAAATATTAGTACATAAAAAATAGTAGTACTGGTTAGGAATGAAAATGTTAATTATATAATACAATACTTAGGGTTTCCCATTTTATATAATAAAATCTAAACATTGATGAGTTGGGTAATTATAATTATTTACCATTTTGATAATGATGATGAATGATAATTAAATGTATTTCATAGTACTAATATATTGATAATAAAAAATAATAATTGTTTTTTTAAATTGGTGTACTGATAAATGAAAATAATTAATATCATTCATCTATTAAAATAATTTTTAGTTGTTGACCATGGAATTCGTTTGACGACATCCTTTTATAGATATCATGATGTTCAATAGGACAATATTTTTTACATTTATCCATGAAACTCTTATATAATTTTATATAGAATTATAAAAATTTATTTTTCTAATAGTTAATTTTGGATTAACAGTAATAAAAATATTTCCTGATAAAGATATTTATTCAAATCACTAAAAATATTTTTTAATTAATAAATAAAAAACATTATATTTTTATTTTTGGATTACAAATTGGAAATGTTTTTGTTATAATAACTACTATAGATATATGAGTCATATTTTTGATTTTGATTAATTATTTGGTTGACCACATTGGTCATCATTATTGATGGTTATGATCAACGAGAATAATCTTATTAAACATAGTTTGGTATTAAATATGTATGATGAATTTAAATTTATTTATAATAATATAATTATGCCCTAATATTTTAAAATTCATAAGATGAATAATTATGCGGACCACTAATGTTTCAAATTTGTGGAAACATGGTTTTGATAGTGTCGCCAGGGATGGGACAACTGTTTTTTGGAAAATAGAAAATTTTAATTCAACATTGTATGGGACCATTTGAGATTGTTGGGATGATCATTGAGGTTTATTATTGATTATAGGATAAAAAATATTGTCAGAGAATATTTATGTTTTTCCATGTTTATATTTTATTTATTATGTGTTTTATGAGACTCATAACATCACTTGTGATGTGTTTTTGGTAGATCTCAATTAATGGTATATAGAAAAAACTAATTCAAATTATGTAATCTGAGGAATGTTTTCAGAGTGTGTTTCACCTACCATTATTAAGAGTATTAGGGAACCATGGATCAACTCATGTAGAATCATGTGAGTGTAATTGTCATACACAACAATATTGGTCTAAAATTTTATATAATTGATCCTATTCAATATTGAAATTTCGTATGTTTGGTATAATTGAAAATTAATTATTTTTATTTAATAAGGTTGAAATTTAAATAAATTTATATATAGATACGATCATGAAATGATGTTATTATTAAACATAATTGTAATTAAGAAAATTAATTGTAACTATTTCATTTTATGAGCTACTGAAAATAGTGATTGAATAAATAATTTTGAAATGTAAATTATGTGGATTTAAAAAAATAAAATTTCATTAATATAATTATAGGTGATAAAAAATTAATAAAAAAATAGTTTAATATATTTATTTTAAATGTATTTTGGTATATTTATAATTAATATCGATATATGTTTTGATATTTTATGATGGTTCAGACGTGGGATTCGTGAATTAGAAGAATTGATAGGATTCTAACTATATTGATATGGTGAATTATTTCCCAATCATATAATTTACCAGGTCATACTATATTTATAAATATAGTAGAGAGTAGTAAATATGACTATAGAGATTATCAATAATTGAAATTTAATATGAATTTCACATGGGAATTTATAGATCTAATTAGGAGATGTGTCACCATTTATATAATCCTCTATGGTGAATTTATTACAACCAAAGGAAACATTTATATAAATGGGATAGGTGTGACATATATTTGATTCATTCATAAATAATTTCCAAGAAATCAAAAAACTAGTAATGTTTGGATGTGTAAGGCCTCATTATGAATCATTGTATATTATAATAATTTTACTCTAGAAATCACATTCCTAAAAGTATTTGAGAATCATCTCAGTTTATAGTTTTATAGAATTAGGAAGAAAACATAAAATGTATAAATTAAAAGTTGATACTTATATTATGTATCCATTTTTTCATCCAATGGAAACCCATTTTAGAAAACATGACTTCTTTTTGTGAAAGATAATCATAATTTTTATCATTCCCACATATGTATACCTAATAATAATTTACCCTACAAAAAAATAAAAACATGGAAAATAATTTTACATATCACTCTTACCCATAATATTTATCTATAGGATACATATGTAGTAACTATTATACATACATTTGGTGTAAATACTACTCAAAACTCTCATCATCTATTATGAGAAAACAACGCAGTTAACTATAACTCATTTCCTAATTACCATCATTTTATCACAAAAGAACCCATAATCATAAAATATACAAAGGAAACACAACAAAATAATAACACATAATTCATGAAATCAATAATAATTTTTTTCCCGCTTTGATGTTAGTTTTCCTATTTACAAAGTCGCACACTAGAAAATAAAAACAATTTACCTAAAAATAATAAAAATGTAAAGTAATATTTAATACATCAATGTGACACGAAATCATGAAATTATGTTCATATCATATATTTAAGAAAATAGTTTTTTCTGGTTTTTGTAAAAGTAGTTCAAATAGTAATATTTAAAAAAGATTTATAAAAGAAAATCACTTACGAATTTAAAGTTTTTGAATCTTGATCCCCATGAATGAATTATATTTAACCAAAAAATTAAATTAAATAATAATAAATAAATTTATGATATTATATGTCAACGGGTTTGAATTTACCCTTTTTAAATTAATGTGGTTGTATGACATCCAGATATGCGTCAATGAAAGATGATTGAGATGAAATTCATTACCATGAGTCTAACTCATCACATAAAATAATTATATTCCATAAAAAATTGGAAAATTATTTACAATATTTAGAAACATTTTAATGTTTATTATTATTTTATATAAATTATTATCTTTTGATAACAATTACTTTATTATTTTATTTCATTTCATATGATTTGACAATATTACGTAAATTAGTCAATGATGACATTGGTATGATATTAAAAGTAAAAGTTGTAATTATTATATAATATCTATTATATTAATAATGGAATAATAATAACATTTATACATCAATTATACTTTGAAATTCATCCATGACAATTGTATATGAAAATTGTTGTATATTAGAATCATATAGATGGTATAACATATGTATGCTTGTGTAACATTTTCATCCTTCAATGATCATTATAGAAAGATTATATGATTTAGGTTCTCTTTAAATAATTATAATATTATCATTATTATAATAGTAATCATTTTAATATTATTATATATATCATTCATGCCATGTGATGATGACAAACTAATCATGTAATTTTGTGGAGCTGATAGACCACATGTACGAAAGAACAATGTTTCCTTTTAATGTTCCTTGAAATGATTGAATGTAAATGATATATTTTATTTACATAATTATTAATATTTCATTAATATTATATGTAATCATTAATTCTATATTTATAACGGGTACAATGCGATGACAATGAAAAAACATTATATCGGTTCACAAGGAGGTAGTTCATTGCACAGACGAATGAGTAATTCATGTCCAATTTTATGGAATTAGAGATTTATATAGGTAATTATATTAACATAATATCATGTAATTATATTTATAATACTTGAGTTACTATTTTAACCTCATTAGATGTGATTTGAATAATGTGTATGAATAAATAAAACAAAAACATTTCATTAAAAAATATCCATTTTGTTCGGAAAATCTTTATATCTTAACCCTTTAAGTCCACTAATGAGGATGTTCATCACAACATAAAATCTTTAAAATGTTCTTAGGGATTCTAGTATGGGATTTGGGAAGATATATTCTTATAAAAAAGGTTCAGATGTGTGAAAATACGTGAAGAATATGATCCTTTTTATAGGAAAATGGAGTGACAATCATGAAATTTTTCAAAATATTAATCTAATATAGATTAATTTTATACTCCAAATGGATCAAAGATTATTTATTGTGAATATAAGATTATGTTTTGTCGAAATAAACTCAACCAATTAAAATTAAACAGTTTTTACTATTTTATAATGCTTATCATTTTGTATTAACACATATTAAACGTCGTTAATTCTTACAATGATAACATCTGTTTTTATACTTTTAGGGATAATAATTAATATAAATTAAAAAAACAATAAATGAATAATTATTATAATTTTAGAACTTATACCAATAATTTTTATGAAATATAGTTTTTTTTAAAATTATATCATATTTTTAAATATTTTTTAGTTTAAACTTTTATCAATATTAATTCTGACATTATCTTTAACCTCTCCTTTTAAAAATATAATAAAACCATGATAAATATGAACCAAATATTCTCAATAAAAATAAAAACTAAAATTAATCTATAAAATTTTTATAGGACATTAATTATTTCAATTAAAATTTGTTTTAATATTTTTAATATTGTTTATTTGATATTTCTATTAATTTATCAATTACTACATCATAATTTTGTGAGAATTTAATGTAAGTATTATATCACATAAAAATATGAATAAATTAACATGATGTATATAAATATTTATTCATTAAAATTATTATTTATTTCTGAATATATCTTTTAAATTACCCTATATTAATAATGTTATAATAATTAAAACACAAGTAAGACATCATTTACATTTCATTAGAATAAAATATTATAAAAGGAATATAGTCATCCAAGTGGTGATATGAGGTCATAAAATTAAAATATAGATTATTTAGGTCGATATTAACTCTTAAAAATTAATACATTTTTTAGGATAAATTTAAAATATTTTTACTAATATTTTTCCCTTAATTATCCTATTTACCCTTAATCATGGTAACAAAAACACCTAACATTACTATTCACATTTTCCAAAATTAAAAGGGACCTCTTTAATACTTAATAAAAGTTAATTCCAAATATCGAATCCATTTTTAATAATTAAAACCATATATCTGTATAATATTAATTTAAAAATAATCCCTTTGAAGAAATAAGTAAAAGAGGTTTAAAGTGAACATGTTCAAAATATTGAAATGTTTTTATATCAAAACACAATGTGTAATATATTCCAATGAGATATGTTAAATTAAATTATATTCTATAGATTTAATTATACCTTCAAATAAATAATAATAATAAATTATCACTATAAATTATTTTGAAATAAAATATATGTTAAAATAATTTCTAAATTTTCCAATTATCTTCCAAACATGTCCCTTTTGAGAAAAATTCAAAAAATCATACAAATTTTGTTTTATTATATTTTTAAATATGAAAATTATTTTTTCAAATAAAATTTAGAAAAGTAATAAAAAAATAGATTTAAAATATGTGGACAATCAAAAGAGGGAAAACATCCTTTTACGAAAAATACAACATTTAATCGTAAAATTAGATTTTTTCTTATATCATTTATATAAAACACATAAAATGTATGTTAAAAATTAGATTAAATATATCATATAAAAATATATTTGATATAATCTAAATAAAATATTTGTTTATTTATTGGTGTAAAAAAAATATTAACATTTAAATATTTTTTTAGAAAAACGGGTTTTTTTCATTTATATATAATTGGTAAATAAGTAATTTTATATACATATGAAAACTATATTTTCATAATTAAATTAATCATGTTCATTAAATCTATTCTAAAATCTATATCATGATTTCAACATTTTAATAATATCATTTAGATGTATGTTTATGTTCAATGTGGTGTATCATTTATGGTATCGAATATAGAGTTTTATTCATAAAATAATGGGATGTTACATTCTCCAGCCATTAATAAATTTTTTCATCTATATTTATAATTGGGCATGTTATCTAGGGTTTATCTACTCATATTCATTTATTAAAATACCACACTGGAAAAAATATTAATAAAATGTCCACATTAATAGAAAAACAACGATGTACAAAGGTCGCATAAGATAATAAATACAAGGATTTAATGTAGGAAAACATTGACATAGAAGATAAATCTAAATATAATATTCTTATGGAGGGTAATATATTTCACCGACATTATAAATTTATACATCACAAAACTATAAATATTTTCTGGGTTAAAAGGTCATTGATTTCGTAGTATGAAATATAATTGGATAACATATTTTTAAGATCATTGGCATATAGTTGAGGATTTATTTTACAATCATACTTAAGAAAAAAATACATATTCATACATGAAAATTGTAAATTCATATTTTAATAAATTTCTACCACCAAATCATATTTTTTCTCTAAAAAATCATTATTTAATTTGTTTTTCATCTTGTCTAGACCATTAAAATAAATATTTTTAGATGAATAATGCACAAATGGATAATAATAAATTCATCATATAATACCAAATTAACCAAAAACATAATTTTAAGGATAAGTTAATATAATTATTAAGAAATAACAAACATTTATATGATGAAAAACGAATTCAATATCAAAAATTCAGTAGTAATACTGAAAGATCAACATAGATCATTGGATAATTAACTCCCTTTAAAAATCCAAAAATAATCCAAACTAAGATCGATACCCAAAATATTGAATTATTTGATTATATAGTCTTCCAAGATAAATTTTATGTATTACCTCCAAATAACATCAATATCTTGTGAAGAATTATACAAAAAATCACTAATAATATTCAATATATGTTAACCATTCCTATAAATAACCATAGTCAATATGAATCTACATAAAAAATTATGTAGGATTATAAAATTTAATTAAAATAATATTCCTAAAATAAATTCCCATAAAATTCCATTCGTCTTAATAAAAAGGTTATAAAAAATAGTAAACATATTTTGAAATAAAATTAATAAAAAAATCACCAAATCCCATTGTAATCCCATGATTATCTATTTAATAAAACATATTTTCCCAAAAATAACTTATTATTCACCCATAAAACTATTTAGTTAAATAGAAAAATGCATAGTGACCAAGAATTCAGGTAGGCCCATGGTAGGTGAGGTACCCTTGTCCGAATTCGTTTGAGGGATCGATTAATGCGGCCTCTTCGGATGCAATAGGTTATCACCCATCCTACAGGATGTATTATTTCCTAAATATATATTTATTTATTTCTTATAAAATTATATAAATTTAATTGAAATATTTAAAATTAACTTTAACATGATTTACCCAATATTGTTGTCACATAACATTGATTTTTCATCCAAAAAATTAATATCTTATAATTACCCAATACATGTCTCTATTAAAACCAATAGTCACATTAACATTTAATAACATAAATCCGAAAATGGGTTTATAATAAATTGAATGTTTTATCAACCTTATAATATAAATTCCATAAGGATATACCTATATTTTATAAAAAAATTCTAATATATAATTTTTTCTAAAAAATCATCTGATACAAAATGTAAGGTCCTGACCATAATCATCATATATTATTGATAATTTTTACGAGAATTGAATTTAGGATAACATCCCAGGATATTTTAAATTTATTGTTTAAGGGTTTTATCAAAAACTAATAGTAATTATATATAATAATTGGAAACGTATACCTAGTATCCATTTTTTCACCAATAGGGACCCTTTAAAAAAATTGATTTCATTTCATGAAATATCATTAGAGTGATCATCCCATCCACTCCATTATCCCTATAAATCCTTAACCCTATGATATTTTTCACAAAAATATTATTGAGTATAAAGAGTTTGGTAAGGTATATAGATTAATGAAAATCATTATTCCAATAAAAACTCATAATAGTTGTCATAATCACATACCTTTTTACCCTGAAAAAAATAATCAACCTTTCGAAAATATTATTATCATTCCTTTTTAAAATGAAAAAATATAATGAAAACTCATAAGAAATCATATAAAATATAAGTATGTGACATGGTACTTAATTTTACATATAATTGTTAAATATATTTTATATCAATCATCTACATAGGGAGTTAATATCATTATTACATTCTGAATAACCACTATAGTATATTCCCTTTATCTCTTAGGAGAAACCTAATAAATTAACTCTGTCATATTAACCATTTAATTAAAAAGAAATAATGGGATCACCCACAATGTGTTAAATAAAATAATGATCTTAACTAATGAACAATTCCCAAAATTCAAAATTGAAGCATAACACATAAATCATGAATAAAATAAAAAAAAATTACACATTGAAATGAAGTTTTAATTTTACAAAGTTGTGCACTCATAAATAAAAAAAATTAAATTTTGAAATACAATTGAAAAAATATTAATGATGAATCAAAACAATAAATATAAATGAATATGATAAATAATGTTCATGTTGTATATGTTAAGAAAACATTTATTTAGTATTTTTTAGAAATTGTTAAAATAGTAACTTTTAAAAGAGGAAATTTCACATAAATTCCCTTATCAAGTTGCAATATTTGAATCTAAATCCCAATGAAAAAATATAATTTTACCAAAAGAGTAAATGAAATGAGAATAAATTGTTTTTAAGATATTATATATCATCGATGATTTATATAAACCTTATAAAAATATGGGTGTATAATGTCAAAACATTCTTAAAAAACAAGATTCTGAAAAAATCCCTTACTGTTGGATTGATTCATCACATACAATAATTATATTTAAAAATATTGAAAATATTATAATTATTTAAATTATTGATAATTTTTTTTATTTATTATTCATTTTCTATCACATATTATCATGTTATAATGATTACATAATTTTTTAAATTCATGTTGGACGTTTTGATGATATTTGGTACTTGAGTACATAATGATATTGGTATGAATTCAATAGTCAAAGTGGTAAACAGTAATTCAAATCCATCATAATATTCATGATATAATAAAAAATATTATATATCAATTATAAAAATAAATTCATCTATTACATATGGTTATGAAAGATAACCTATATTACAATCATAGATGTGGTAATTTGTATGTATGCATGAGTAACTTTCCCATTATTCAATCATCATTATGGAATAAAGGTTAGTATTATTTTATCATTACATGAATACAATAATATAGTAAATATAATATTAATCATTTACATATTCTTATATATATATATTCTATGTGATGTGTGGATGAAAAACGAATCACATCACATCGTGTAGGTGATAGTTCACACGTACAGATGATTGATATTACTTTTTCTATATGAATGGAAAAGTATGAACATAAATGATATATTAAATTTAAATAATTATAAATATCATATAAATATCATATATGAAAATTAATTCCATCTTTATAACAACACTTTAGAGATTGTGATGGAAAATGAATTTAAGGTTTTATAAGGCAGAAGACCGATTTACTAATGAATGATTAACTAATTTACCATTTCATGGAAGTGGTGATTGATTTAATAGATGTTATTAACATAATAAAATATATGTATATTTAGGATACTTTAGTTGTAATTTATTCATGTTTTATAAATTTTATATTCTTAATGTGTAAAACACTAATTTATTTAGAATATATAATTATTTTTTCTAAATTAATTTATCCAATTAAAATTATAAATGTTTTGAATATTTTGTAATCCTTAAATTTTTTTTAAGCCCTACATAACCTCGTTAATTTTTACCATGAAAACATTTTTTTAACTCTATAAAGGTTAATATAGATACTATAAAATATAAAAATTACCACAAATGAATCATTTATGATATTTTGAACCTTATCCCATTATTTTCCAAAGTTTAAATTTTTTTAATATTTATATAATTTTGTAAAATATTCTTCATTTCCTAATATCATTAATGTCAATTTTGAGGCTATTTATTTCTTGAATTTTTAAATTACCATAAAAAGACAAATTCAAACTAATTATTATAATATATTACTAAAATTTCAAATTAATATATAATATTATTGTTTGAAATTATTTATTTCGAATCTTTTTTTAATATCAATTATTTGATATTCCTATTAATTAAACAATCCCAACATCATTGTTTTGTCAGCATTTATTATAATTATTTTATCACATAAAAATTAAAAATAAATTTAAAATTATATATAAAATTTTTATATTTAAAATGAGTATATCTTGTATAATAAACGTTCTAAATTAATCTATATTAAAAATATTATAGTTAATAAATCATTACTAGGACATATTTGAATTTTCTTTAATCTAAAATATTATAGAGTATAAAGTTGTCCAAGTTACTAATATTGGATATAAAAATAGGCCAATGATTATTTACGTTAAAAATAACTGACAAATAATTATGACAGGTGTTATAGTAATTTCAAAATATTTAAAATATTATTTTAATTCATAATTACCCAATTTACTCCAAAACATCGTAATAAAAATAACTACAATTATTTTTCAAATTTTACAAAAATAAAAGGTAAATATATAACAAATTTTCACATTCATATTAAATATTGGGAATCAATTTTATGAAATTAAAATGAAATAATTGAGAAAAAATAAATAAACTTTAGTCTTGTTGAATGAATGAGTGGATATGTTTTTAAATTGAAAACATTAAAAAATTGAGATGTCTACATATCAAGATTCAATGAGAAAATTTATTCCAATGAACAACATTGGATAAAAAGATATAAAATTTATCTAGTTATAAATTTACAATATCAAAACCAAAATATTGAGATCAAAAAGATGTTTTTATTTAAAATGCAGTATTTTTTACTATTCATCAGAACATGAATCTTATCAGAAAAAATACCAAATATTAAACCAAATTAAAATTTTATATTATTATTTCATTGAAAATTTTTATTTTTTAAAATATAATTTATAAATGTTTCAAACTAAAATATATTTCAAACAAGTGTTACATCTAATTTCTTAAAACCATTATTTTCACAAAAAATCATCTTATTTACGTATAATTAGATTTTTTCTAATAACATGTTTTCCAGAAAAACAAAATCAATGTTATAAAATATAATGAATACTTTACGTATAAATATAAAAAAAATTCCAATAAATGGGAATTTTTTATTATTGGTATAAAACACACTTGTTCACATTTAAAAAATATTTCATTAAAAATTTTCATTTTATTATAAAAGAGTTTTATTTTATTTAGTAATTATTTGTTCAATGAATTAAATATATAGACATCTGTAAACCATATTTTGATAATTTATTTAATATTGTTGATACCTTGCATTCATTTGTTATTGTTATAATAGTGACAGTTAAATAATAATATTTGTTTATTTTTTAGATCATGATGTAGTGTATCATGTATACTACAGATCATAATGTTTCATTCCTAAAATAATGTGATCTTTCATGATTTCTACGTTAGGGAAAGTTGAAATGAAGTAAAATTATATTCTTAATAAATTTATGTTGATGGAATTAATCATTTTATATAATTTTAAATAGTAAATTTTTCAGAAGGGTGGGTACATCAGGAAAAAAATATTTAATTGTTTTTTATGAATGTGGTGTTAATTAATAGTTTTTCAACATTCCACACATATTATACCAAAATATTATGGGGACCATTATATATACCAATACATTTTATCTTCAACTCGCAAGTATCATATCCTTGGTAAATGAGTTTTATTTTGGGGTTTACAAATGGAATTGGTGTCAATAGACAAATTAATTTCATAAACACATTAATAAAATGTATCCGAGGGTCGTTACAAAATAGTGCAGGTGAAATGGTTTATCCATAAATGTTCGTTTTGATCAGTTAATTTATGTGATGAATCATTGTGATTTAGCTCAAAATATTGCCCTTCAAATATCATGAATTAAATATCTTATAAGGAAAACATATACTCTCGTTTTATAAGGTGGATTCAACACTATTTGAGAGATGGATAAATAATTAATTCTTAGTTAAATACATATAATTATGAAAACATTTTGTTATCAAGGATTTTGTTATAGATGAAGTAATTATTTATAAATATATTTTTAAGAAACTCATTTAGAAGATTATATTTGAGGGGAATACTTTAGTTAATTGTTTTTAATGAATATAATTTCATATTATCTCATAGTATGCATACATAGGTGAATACTGGTTTTACTGAGGGTTTTTTTGGAAAAATTATTTTCTTTTACAATGGTAATGAGGAAAAAATATTTAACATTAATAGGGGAATGTAATGATAGAAAAACTTAAAAATCGGACCGTATCATGGTATACTGAAGTGTATGTAGTTAATATATTTAAATGTGATGACTTTTCAATTGGTGACATATCTAGAATATGATTATCTCATATAATATTAATTATTCTATTTAATTAAATAATGTGAGTGATTTATTAGACTATTAAAATATTTCAATCCATTTCAAGAAACATTATATATTCTTTGAATTAAGGAAATATGGTTTTTGATTAAAAATAATGTTTTCTAAAATGGAAAAATTATATGAAATTTCTATAGATATAATAATTATTTATATTTTTTACTAAGGAAATGTTTATTTTTTACAATATGTTTTTAAATATAAATTATATTTCTATTTTGAATTTAAATTATTTTTGATAAATCAATGTTTAGGAAGAAAATGGATTTTTATCATGAATGGTTTGAATTATATTTATATAGTTATTTTTATCATGGATATTCAATAGAGTTTCACCAAATTAATAATGATTTTATACCCTCCACATAAAAATTTCCCATAGTGGGAATGTAGATATAATAAGTAATTATTGAGGAAAATGGATAGTCTTGTACATTGTTGGTGGAGATACATTACTCTATTGTATAGAAATGAATGGGAGATTTAGAGGTTATAAAATAAGAAATAAATAATTTTTTGTCATCATGTTTCTTTTTTACACGAGTATTGAATCTATAAAACATATATATGATTCCAAATTAAAAAAATTACATTTTTATAATAAATGTGGATTACACATCACAGATATCATCCCATTTAGTTTATTTATTTTAATGGATCATCATTACATGATGGTATATTTTATCTAACAAAAATAGTTTCAATAATTTCAAAATATGGTGGGGACTCTTGTGTCCTTCTGAGGATAATATTCTTGAAATGGATTTTTTGGACCACAGACCAAGATTTTGAAACTAAATAAATAATTCCAATCATATTATTGGCTTTTTCTATAAATTATTTAATTTTAAACTCCAAAATATCATATTTTACAACACATATTTGACTGTTCTGACATGGTGTCCTAGAAAATGACACTAAAAACATTTTAAGGAATATATAATAAAATTAAATTGTTGGCTACATATAATTGAAAATGGTGAATCATATTTAGAAAAAAAAAATTGTTTACTATAATAATTGTAACACCCCAACCACAGAATCCAGGAGATGGTGCATTATTATAATACATTGGAATGATTAACCGGAATCATGTCCTGAAGGACCGATCAATTTAGTAGTCTTTCAATTAAGATACAAACATAAGTTTGACATTACAACCTAAAAATAAAAATAACTCTAATCTATTCCATTATAATCTTCCAAGCTTTCAAGATTATTCCTACAAGTCACTCATAATTATCTTCATCATATTCTGGGAAAATGAAGCATAAGAAAGGGGTGAGCTCAAAGACTCTGTAAGAGTAAGCAATACAACATAATATAACATAAAGTTTATGCATGGTGAAGAATTTAAAACACATGTCTTTACAAATTGAAATCATGAAACCTTTATAGAAGGAATATGAGCTAAGTAAATAACTCCATATGAAAACATAGTCCTGGGTATTCTAATAGTAGAATAACCACACGAAATATCAATAGATAATATCATAATGATGGTATGTATAATGTTGTACATCATAACCACATAGTCATGGCCTTGTGCTAAGAGTACAAATAAGATTTTGTCAAACCCTTGTGCAAAGACACTGCTATTTCTCATGAGACCTACCGATGCATTGAGAAGATATAGCAGGATCCAACCGTCACATAATAAGTCCAATGCATTCCTCATATGAAAAGGTTGAAACATAACATAATCATTTATATTATGACTATATTTCATCCAATGGATAGAAGGCCTTCATTTTTTATTGATTATTATAATAAACCTTTCAGGGGGTGAGTTGGATCCCTTACAAGGCCCGTAGGCGTAAGAATTACATGGATCAGAGGCTTTATAGGAATTCATTGCCTGTAGGCTTCATACATTACATTAAACCCGGACTAACTACTTGGAATTGATCCTCCACAACATCTTCATTGTGAAATCAGCTCTCCACCTTCAAATGGATCTTCTTCTAGGCTATCCCAGGAATGAACATGCTTTTTTCAATGGCAGGTTCCATACCCTCTCATTCCTGCAATCTGTGTAGCTTCTGATGTTGTGAAATCTCCTTGATTATCCTCCTATAGAGCTTTTTCTATGTAGGTTCTCTGGTTTTCATATGTACTTAAGGTGTCTCAAAGGCCATGAGGGGGCCCGAAGGCCTTATTTTCCTGAAGGCTTCGGTGGCCCTAAGGCCTTAATGGTCTTCGGGACCAAATCAGTGGCCTAAAGGCCCAAACGGGGAAAAATTCCCTACTGCTACAGTTCCAAACACTTCACACTACAATACTGCACAGTTACTACTATTTTTCCCACTACAATACCTGCAACAATATGCTACAATAGCTCAGAAATTGTGTCTCAAACTAGATTTGATCCTGGGTCACCTGTATTCACTTAAGAGTCCACACCAACTAGGCTGAGACTCATGTGCATTAAGACTAGCATACGAAATGTCAATACTTTATCTATAAACCATGAATGGTATAAAAATAACACATCCAAAGTCAAACATATCAGAAAACCTTCAATATAGTATGAAATATTTCTATCATAATAAACCAACCTTGATCAATAATAATATCTCATAATGGATGTTGACATAGTTGAAAATTATCGGTAAAAATTGTTGAGAGAAATATATATTTTTCATGAAAACATTTAAAAGTCTCACTGTTTATCAAAAACCTTTTTAAAATAGATTTCTGAATCAATATATCCCATACCAAATTAAATATTTTAAAAGGAATTTTATTTTTAAAATATTTATGTCCATATAAATAAATTCTTAAAGCATTTTTAAATCATGGACATTAATAAGAAATATTTTGATGAATAAAATTTTAAAACATTTAAAATGATATTTTAGTTAGAGTTCCTAAACAAATGACTGATGCTTGAATACAAGTAATTGATCTAATCAAAACATTAAAATATCATAATAATAAAAGTATTCATGATATAATATGTCAATGTATAGTATATACACTAAACAAAAGTGAGTTGGTGCACAAAAACAAATAAGACTCAATGGAATTTAAGTTAAGATGAAATATCTTATAATGACGGTATCCTTAGGTTAAGGATAAATAAATTACATAATTATGTGTGAAAAATATAAATACATTAAATATGATGGGATATTCAGTGTAAATCAAGCAGAGTACAGTCACACATATTCTTGTAAATACAATGAAAATGAATATGATGATTAACTCAATGAATGAAGATTGAGTTAAAATTACTCTTATCAATTTCATATCGATGACATGAGAATTTATCAATGGAGTGATTATGTGTATAAAAAGTATATATATATAAAGGGGAGTGAAAATTACTACAGAATTTATAAATAGTGATTCCACACATAATAATGTAGAAAAATAATCAATGAAGTATGCGTAAAGCCCAATGAGAGGAAATTGAAATTTAAAATTCCCTTACTGATTTGGTAACTTATAAAGTATACACCCCGTGAAAGTGCTATCATTCAATGAAAATGTAAATACCCCTAAATTTTATTTAATTACACAAATAATACAATCATGGGCAGTAAATACACTACACAAAAGGAAATAGTGTCAATATAGCATGAATCTCACTGGAATAATGAGTGAGATGAAAACCCCTTACCATGTTGTAATCAATCGAGTCGTATGACAAAAATTATTAATCACCAAATTAATAACAAAACACCATGATTATAAAGTGAATGTAGATAATATATATCAAATGGTAGTACATAATAAACCACATTCAATAAATAAGTGGCGAACAATGGAAATCTCACGGAATTAAAAGTGAGATTAGAAACCCCTTACCTCATGTCTGAATTATCCTATATTTTCCTTGTTCTCCCTGAAAAATAAACATAAGTAAATATCGACTTGATTATGAATATTTATTTATGTTTATTATTAATTTTATATCACTTATTACCTTTCTATAACAACTAGTTAATTAATTGAGTTCATATCGGATATTTTATCGATGTTCAGAACTTGAGTCAAAATGAACTTGTTATAATTACAATTTTTTCAAGTGGTCAAAAGTCCATTATCTCTAGAATGATATAAATTATTTATATATCATATATATATATATATATATATATTATATTTATCCAGTATATATATGTATTTATAACATTACATAACTTTTGGAGATAAGTAATGAAATGCACAGTTCATGGAGACGGTAAGTCGTACGCACGCATGAATGCTACATTCAATTATATTTTGTATTTTAATGGAATTAAAACATAATTATAAATAGGTATATTATTATTATAGTATAATATCCTATATAATATCATTAACTGCATAATTTATTCCTCCCACATAAGGAATTAACGAGTCACATCACTTTCAGGGGGCGGTAGTCCACACTTCCTCAAATGAAATTATCGCATTTTACCCATAATGGAAACCATAAAGGAATGATATAAATGGAAAATAAAAAAGTATAAATGAAACATTAAAATAATATATGTCATATATTAATACAGTTCAATCTTAATGGTCACCATGAGAGGTGGTATGATATAATTGAAAAATCATCGTTTTGTGAGACGTTAGTTTTCCATCCACAGAAACAATATGTTCTTTACCCATTAGATGGAGGTGTGTGTATGTGTAGTCAGAATCTGTCTCATAAGAACATACAAGAATATTTAGGATATTGGTTTTGTTATAAAATAAAGGAATGAAAAGATTTTAGGGGTTGGAGATGTAAAATAAAAAAATAATTTAAAAGAAATTGTTACCTTTAATTATGGTAACTCCCTTTGAGTTGAACTAGAATGACCTCTTGAAGTGATTTATTCCTGAGGTAAGGATTCTAAGAAGAATATGGGGATCTTGAAAAATTAGTTTGCAAGGTTTTGGTCAATCCAATTTTCTTGAGAGGTGCAAATAATTGGTTAGAAATGAGGGTTTTTTATAAGGGGGAGGAGGGGCTCTTTAGGAAAGTGTGATCATATAATGTTATTATATAATTATATTCGGCTTATAAAGGTACAAAACTAATTAAAGTAACTTATAAGATGAATAGTGATCGAAATAGAATCATCCAATAATAATTGGACTGGTTTTCGATGTTATTTTAATATTTGTAATCTTATTTATTTAAATCATTTATTAATGAGGTAAATACTATATCGTTTTTGTGTCATAAATAATTTATTTTATTTGATGTATAAAAATTATAAAAATAATACCATGATGTCAGAAATATTTTTATCTTTCCAAATAATATTTATAGTTTAAATGATAGCATATATATCCCCATAAAGAAATTAATTAACTAAAAGATATTTGTTTGTGTCATTTTGGACTTTACATTAAATAAAATAATCTAAAGTGTCATTATCACTCCCTTGTGGCTCTATGGGGTCCAAAAATAAACCCAAAGATGACCATGGTCTTAAATGACTCACCCAATAATGTTATGACAAGTCTTAAGGTAATTTCTTATTATTATAATATTCTTTTTACAAATAATTGACGTATTTACCTTTAACCGAGGTAAATAAAAGTCAAAAGTTACTATTTACCAAAAAAATTTCATCTTATTGAACCAAATTTTACATAATAATAATAACCATATTGTCAGATTCATGAAATCCAATTCATAGAAACAGTAGAATTTCATTTAAATGAAATGGATAGTTTATTAACTACTACTTAGGGGTTTCACTATTCATCAAAATTTGATGTTTTTCCAAAAACTACCACAAATTCATTCTAAGTTATATTTGATATTCCAAATTAAAAAATGATTTCTATTTTAAAAAATAAAAAATAGAAGTTTCAAAAATAAATTAAAATTAATTTCCATTATCAAATCAAATAGTGTGTTTTTAAGATAGAATAACTATCAAATGATTGATATTTGTTTATATCCAATTTCAAAGTGAAATTAATTCCAATGACCATCATTGGATTAACTGTTAAAATCCTAATATAATTAATCATTAAAACCAATTTAAAAGATAATCATTCCATATAAATATATTATATTAAAAGGCACTTCTGAATTAAAATATAGTATTTTTAAGTATTTATAAAAAAGAATTTTATCAGAAAAATACCAACAATTTACCCAAACTAAATTTTTCTGTACCGATTCTAAAGAAAATTTTATTTTGTTAAATGGAACATATAAATGTGGCTAAAATTATATTTTCAAAGGTTTCACCATTAAAATGTGGTAAATCTGAATTTTAAGTTAAATTTTGTTTAAAATTAGATTCATTTACATTTTAAGCCTCTAACATTTATTGGATAAATGTAATAACATTTTATAAACATATATAATAATTTTGTAGTTTGTTCTGTTCATTCCCACCATTAGAAATGATAGGTGTTAACTACCATTTAAAATAATAATGTAATATTATTAGTGTGCAACGTAAGATTTCAAAAAAACTCATTATTGTGTATATGGTACGCCATCGATGACAGTGTCCCATTTAAAGTGTAATTTAGTAACAGAATATTAATAAATTTGAAAATTTTCATGTTATTTATTTTCCAGGGATGTTACATCCCCCCCACCTTTTGGGAAATGCGTCATCGCAATTTGAAAACTGTGCATGGGAACTTTATTGAAAGTCCCACATCAGAAAAAGAGCCAATAAAACTATTACTTTAAAAGAATGAAAGAGAAGTACAATGGTCACCCAAGATAACCCATACTAGGATTCTATGTATGAAAACATGGATATGGAAGATAAAATAAGTGTAATGGTTTTATGTATAGGGAAATAAAACATGAAAAAGAGAATGTTAACAACAAGAAAACCACAAACTTGTGATGGGATAAATGGTCATTAGTTTCCCAGTAGGAAACGTAAATAGAAATCAATTTTTTTCTAAGTTCCATTTCATAAAGTTGATGAATATATTTAAGATATTGAATAAGAACATAAAGATATATACTTACTTTTTAAGTAGAGTTTCATTCTTTATTAAATTCCTACCACTAACTCATCTTTTTTCAAACGATGGGTATTCAAGATGACTTGATCACACCAGAAGATATAGAATCAACATCTAGAAAATCACACGATCCATAAAGGATAAACAATATATTAACTTGTCTTTAGAGATTAACCACCAATAAAATGGTTAGTACAATATCAGATGATCCCCAAAAAGGATAATCCTTTAGAGAATGAAATACTAATATTAATTTTTAAAATTTAACCAACAATACCCCAAAGTTAATCAAAATATCCTTCGATAAACCATTTTCCTTAAAATCCTTCAATATAATCCAACTAATATTGAAACCCAAAACATAGAATAATTTTTTATGTAATATTCCATGTTAAATTGTATCTCTAAATGAAATCGACTACTCTTAATGTAACAAACTCAAATGTAATTAACCTAATCACATATTCTCTATGATAGGTTAATCAATTCCATAAAAAACACAAAACATAGAAAAAAAATCCACCATTAATCCTCAAATAAAATCCCATAGTATTATATTATCCTTAGGCATATAGTGTTCCCAACAGAGTGAAAGTATTGTAAAACAACAATTATAACTTAATCAACAAGTAAATTTCCCATACTAAGGATATCTATTTGATAATACATAAGGTCCGAAATCAACTTAAAAAAATAATTTAACAGAAAATAATTTGTCACACTAACCAAGGACTTCACGTAGTCTAGTGGTAGGCGATAAATCCCAATCTCACTCTGGTTGTGGGTTTGATTCCCACATCTTTGTACGACGTGATGGGTTATCACACAGTTTGTTTGTTGTCCTTTTTCAAAAACAGTATTTTATAAAATTAACAAAATGAGATAAATTCCTCAAAATAACCATAACATAATTTAACCACAAATGTTATCTCATACATCACATTTTCATCCCAAAATTTAATAACATTTAATTTCCCCAAACTCAATGATCATTTAAAAAATGGTATTTTATTACTATATCCACAAAAGAAAAGATAATTCTTCCTCAAATATCAATTTGACATAACAAACGGTAAGATTACAAATACAAGAGAAAATTATTCCAAAGTAATCCCATCAACAAGAGCACTAATACTTTAAAAAAATTAATCCATTTATTTTCTAGATATCTTTTTATTTGAAAAATAGGATATCCTATAGAATAGGGAATTCACTCGGGTAATGGCCAGGTCCCCTACATTTATGGAAAATGACTGTAAATGGATTCTTGGGACCATTTCTATTTTCTTCCATAGTACTCTTCATTTTCCCTTTGTAATTCATTACTTTATTTTTTTATTTCCCACACATAAATCATTTATTTGTTCCATTGAAACAATTTCATGGGGTTATCCTTCCACATTTCCTCCATGATGTATATTGAGGTTTCTTTTCTCCATGGTCTCAACTTCTGTATCTCTTATCATTCATTATCTTTCTTTTCTTTGTTGAGTTCGGGAGTTGGTTAATATATATTTTTTAGATCATATTTTGGGAAAACTAATTTTTCATGAACAAAATTTATTTTATGCCAATCAAAATTCAATTTTTTTCTCATTTCCACCATCATTCCTACCATGTACATTATGCTCACTGTTACTATGACTTCCATGTAATCTATCCATTGACTGAAACGAGAAAGCATTGTGTGAGAAACAATAGTCATAAAATCACTTAGAGAATATCATGACACCTTATTTTCAATTTAAAACACCTTTGGATTAACCATTTTCATTTATTCTCATCTTATATAATGATCATTCAAATCGGGTTGTAAATAAATTTTAAATTATCCTAAAAATATCCCCTGAGAGTGTCATAACTAGGAGTGGAGAAAGCCCCATTATCGTGTTCTAGGATACCCTGGGTCAATCTCGAAACTCCTTGTTAATGTATTCACTCCTATGTACATTGTTTCCAAAGATGCCTCTACCTGATCGTATCCAGACAGTGATGCACTACTTGGAAAAAACACAAAATCACTTCATTACCAAAATTATAGGAAGTTCTTATATACTAATCATAAAATCCTATCTTAGGGTAATGTACATCAATAGGAGTTTATCTAATTCTATTTTCCAAGGTTTTTACAAAACATCCTCTGATACCATCTATAATGCCCCGACCCCAGAATCTAGGAGCTGATGAAATACTTTAATACATTGGAATTATTATAAGGAATCAAGTCCCGAAGGACTAATCATTTTAGTAGTCTTGGAAACAAGATGCATACATATGTTCAATATTACAACATGAAAAGAAAAACAACCCTAATTTATTCAATTAAAAATTCCCAAGCTTCCATGATTATTTCTGCAAGTCACTCATAACTAACTTCTTAATATCCTTGTTAAATGTAACATTACATAGGTGTGAGATCAAATGCTTAGTAATATTAAGAAATATAATAGAATATAACATAAACATTAGGCATGGTGAATAATTGAAAACACATGCCTTTACAAATAGTAATCATGAACACTTTATGGACGGAATAGGAGATGAGTAAATAATTCCATAATAAAACATAGTCATGGGTATTATAATATCCCAATAACCATATGAAATATAAATAGATAATCTCATAATTATTGAATGCATAATGTCGGACATCATAACCATATAGTCAACACCTCGTGCGAAGACTACAGATAATATGTTTTCAAGGCCTTGTGACAAGACACTAGTTTGTCTCATGAGACCTACCAATGCATCGAGGTTCTATAGAAGGCTCCACTAGTAACATTCTACTTCCAATGAATTTATCATATGAAAATGTTGGAAAAAAACAAAAACATTCGTATTAAGACTAGCATACGAAATGTCAATACTTTATCCATAAACCATGAATGGTATAAACATAACACATCCATAGTCAAACATATCACAAAACCTTCAATACAGAATGAAATATTTGAATCATAATAAACCAACCTCTATCAATAATAATATCATGTTAAGGATATTGACATATTTGAAAATGATCAGTTAAAATCATTGATAGAAATATCTATTTTTTATGAAAACATTTAAATGTATCATTATTTATCAAGAAATTGTTTAAAATAGATTTTTGAATCAAATTATCCCATACCACTTTTTAAAATTTAAAATGAATTTAAATTTTATAACCTTATTTTCCATATAAATAAATCCATAAAATTTTTTAAAAAAATGTACATTATTGAGAACGATTTGGTAGAATAAATTTTTAAAAAATTTAAATTAATATTTTAGTTAGAGTTCTTAACCAAATGATAGACGCTTGAATACAAATAATTGTGGTATTAGAAACGTGATAATATCATGATAATATAGGGATTCATTATATACTATGTCAAAGTAGAGTATATACACCAAACAAAAGTGAGTTGGTGCACAACAACATTGAAAACTCAATGGAATGTAAGTTGAGATAAAATTCCTTATAATGACTGTATCATTAGGTTACGGATAAATCAATGATATAATTATGTGTGAAAATTATAAATAAACTAAATATGATTGGATATTCTTTGTAAATAAATCAGAGGACATTCACACATATTCTTTTAAAAACAACACTAATGAATAGGATGTTTAACTCAATGAATGGAGATTGAGTTAAAATTACTCTTATCAAGTACACATCGATGACTTGAGAACTTATAAATGGAGTGATTATGTTTTAAAAAATTATATCCATATAAAGGGTAATGGAAATTACTACCCAAATTATAAATAGTGATTCCGCACATAATCATGGAGTAAAATAATCAATGAAGTATTCGTAAATCTCAATGAGTGGAAATTGAAATTTGAAATTCCTTTAATTATTTGTTAACTAACGAAACATACACCCCATGAAAGAGGTATCATTAAATGAAGATTTAATTAAACATAATATAATGTATATTACACAAATAATACAATCATGGGCAGTACATACACCACACAAATGTAAATAGTGGAAATATAGCATGAATCTCACGGGAATAAGGAGGGAGGTGAAAACATCTTACCATGTTGTAATCAATCGAGTCGTATGACCGAAAGTTAATAACCACTAAATTAATCATATAACACCATGATTATAAATATAATCATGATAATATATATCAAATTTAAGTAAAAAATACACCACATGCATTAAATAAGTGACGAACAATGGAAATATCACAGAATTAAAAGTAAGATAAAAAACCCCTTACCTCAAGACCGACTTGTCATGTATGTTTACTTTTCTTCAAAAATAATAAATTTATGTCAATTTATACTTGATTAAGAACATATTTCCAGTTTATTATTCCTTTTATATAACTTATTACCCTACTATAACAATTAGTTAATTATGTTAGTACATATTGGATATTTTATCGATGTTCAGAACTTTAGTCAAACTGAACTTGTTCTAATTACAATTTTTTCATGTGGTAAAAAGTTCATTATCTCCTGAATGATATAAATTATTTATATATCATATATATATATTATATCCCATATATATATTTATTTATAATAGTATATAACATTTGGAGATAATAAATGAAATGCACTATTCAGGGAGATGGTAAGTCGTACGTACGCATAAATGCTAGTTTAATTTCTATTTTGCATTTTAATGAAATTAAAACATAATGATACATAGGTATATTATATTTATAGTATAATATCTTATATAATATCATTAACACCATCCTTTATATGTACCACATGATGCATTAACGAGTCATATCACTTTAAGGGGGCGATAGTCCGCATTTTCTCAAATGAAATTATCGCATTTTACCCATAATGGAAACCATAAAGTAATGATATAAATGTAAAATAAATATGAATAAAAAAACATAAACATAATATATATCATATATAAATACAGTATCATCGTAATGGCCACCATGAGAGGCGGTAGGATATAATTGAACAATCACAGTTTCGTTAGGCGTTAGTTTTCAATCCAAAGAAACAATATGTTCTTCACACATTAGATGGAGGTGTGTGTATGTTAATTAAAATCATTTTCAAAAAAAAACCTAGTATATTTAGGATACTATTTTTAATATAAAATAAATGAATGAAAAGAGTTTAGTGGATGGAAAAGTAAAATAAAAGAAAATAATTTAAGTGAAATAATTACCTTTAATTCGGGTAACTCCCTTTGGTTTGAACCAAAAAGACCACTTGAATAGTGTCAAAATTGACATAAAAGATTTTGTAAAACAAATATTATATTATTAATTGATATTAAATTCCTAAAAATCTATGGTTCGTCCAAGAGACTTATATCATGATAGTTATATCATTAAGGGACCACATGGGGGTCTCTTGGATGTATATAGTATGTTTATTAACTATATAATATAAAAATACAAAGTGACATGGTAAATGTCAAGCTAATTAACCAAGAGTTAAAACTAAAAGATTAGGTTAATATAGTGACTCAAACCTGTCTAAATTCTATTGGCTGAATGGTTTTCGTCCTATCCCTACCTTAAACTTTGAATAATCAAATTTTGAGACATTAGAAACCGAATATGAATTTATTATAAATTAAGTTTTCTAGCATTTCCAAAGGCTCCCCTCACCCCTCTTATAAAAGGGAACTCCTCCTCATTTCATCACACCTTCAAAGCCTTTTGGATCGGCCAAACCCTGCCCAAATACTCTCTCAACTTCCCTCACTACATCCTAGAGGCCTTATTTTGATCATAAATCCATCCTATGGAGCCCTTTTGTTCAAATCAAAAGGAAGAACCCAAAAAAGAGGTAATGTTTTCACCACCCCTTTTCAAGTTCCTTTATTCTTCCACTTCTTCTTTCATTGTTATTACCATTATAAAATAATAACTCCAGAATCATATATATACTGTGATGTTATTATAAATATGGTACAACCATAATCAGTATTTTATCCATCATTTGAATAACATGTCACCATACGTGATGGATTTTTATAAGGTGGGGGATGGGCTCTTTAGGAAAGTGTGAAAGTATTATTTTATTATATACTTATATTCTGTTTATAAAGGGAAGAAACTTATTAATGTCTATTAAAAGATGACTAATGGTAGAAATAAAATCATCCAATAATAATTGGATAGGTTTGGGATGTTATTTTAATATTTATAATCTTATCTATTTAAATCATTTATTAATGGGTTAAATACTGCATCATTATTGTGTCATAACTAATTTTATTTATATGCAGTCTAAAAATTATAAAATAATACCATGATATATGAAATGGATTTATCTTTATAATAAATATTTATAGTCAAAATGATAACATATATAACCCCATGTAAAAATTTATTTACTAAAAGATATTTGTTTGTGTTAGTTCGGTCTTTACATTAAATTTATTAATCTAAAGTGTCATTATCACTCCCAAATGGATATATGAGGTCCCAAAATCGTCCCAAAGATGTAAATGGTCGTAAATAACTCAACCAATAATGTTAGTACAAGTTTCAAGATGAATTTATATTATTATAATATTCTTTTTACCTTGAATTACCCTATTTACCATTAACCTCGGTAAATAAAAGTCAAAAGTTTCTATTCATCAAAAATTATTTTCGTCTTATTGAACCAAATTTTACTTACTAATAACAACCATGTATGTCGTATTTTCGAAATCCAATTCATAGAAGTTGTAAAAATTCATTTAAATGAAAAGGTTAGTTTTTTAACAACTACTTAGTGGTTTCACTATTCATCAAAAATTGATGTTTTCAGAAAACATCCAAAACATTAGCCTAAGATATATTTGATATTCCAAATTAAAAAATGATTTCTATTTTACCAAATTAATAACATTGAAGTTGCATTAATTAATTTAAAATTAATTCATGTTATCAAGACAAAGAGACTTTTTAAGAAACAATACATATCAATAGATTGATATTTTTTTATTTTCAATTTCAAAGTGAAATTAATTCCAATGAACAACATTGGAATAAATGGTTAAAAAATACAATTACACTTTAAAACTAATTAAAAATATAATCTAACCATATAAAAAATTAGATTAAAAGTCACTTTTAAATTAAAATATAGTATTTTTTACTGTTCATAAAAAATATATTTTATCAGAAAAATACCAAAAATTTACCCAAAGTTAATTTTTATGACCCAATTCTAAAGAAGAATTTTATTTTGTAAAATGAAACATATAAAAGATACGAAAACTATATTTAAATAGGGTTCTCCATTAAAAGGTTGTGAATCTACCTTTTAAAATAAATTATGTTAAAAATTAGATTCATTCAAATTTTAAGCCTCTAATTTTAATTGAATAAATGTAAAAACATTTAACAAACATATATAACCATTTTATAGTTATTACTGTTCATTCCTGCCATTACAAAATCTATGTGTTAACTATAATTTAAAATAATAAAATTTTATTATTAGTGTGCAACGTAACATTTCAATGAAACCAATTGTTGTGTATCGTGTACGCCAACAAACATAGAATCTCATTTAAAGTAAAATTTAGTTCACAAATTTTAATAAATTTGAAAAATGTCATGTTCTTTATTTACCTGGGTTGTTACAATAATATTAAGATAGGTTATGGAATGCAATATTAACCAAATGGTTCTGATTTTTTTCACTAGTTTTTTTATTCATATTAAAGCCATATAAAGAACCTTTTAGTTATTCATTAAAGTGATGGGTAATATTTCTTATATCTCATTTTAAAATTCATAGTTCATGAATACCTTTATAGTATCTTATTATTATTTCATTATGAACTCGTGTATTGAGTGAAATAGGTCATATAATGGTACTTTTTAACAAACAAAGAAACCATGATATGATCAAATCATGAGGGTGAAAATTCAAATAAAACTATTTGGTTGGAGTAGATTACATAAAAATTTATGGTTGGAAAGGTTTTTTAATGATATTTATGGGTTTACCTAGTATTTTATAAAATGTAAAATATTTTTTGGGACATTACCATTATTTCATTTCATATATCATAATTTTAGTTCTTTATCATGTTTTTATACTATAAGGGTAATTTGGAAAACATGTTCTTATAATTGTTTCCACTACATTGAATGTGTCTTCATCTATTCTCATGAGAGATATTTGTTCATGGGTTTCATCAATATATTATAATTTTTAATTAAAAAAAATTGATTCTTTTCATTTTTTATGTCACGACCCACCCCCAGGCCCCGTTTCATGACTACCCAAAGACCGCATTCTATAGGCCAGGGGTTTTCCACTAGCATTGGAAAGGTGTATCCCTAAAATGCGAAGGAATTTCCTTTAAACCTGTATAAACACATATTCCAAGAACATAACAAGATGAAACCACAGAGTAAAACTGTAGTAGTAAAAGAGTGTATAGGGAGTAAGGGGCCGGAATACAAGCCCAAATGAAAAGATACAACTACAACCGAAGATAGAAAACAGCTTCTGAGATCATCCACTAAGGATCTTACCTGAAGGGTAGGTATAACTTGTCTCCACATATATCTGCGTCAACCAGTCACCTCTGTGTACCTCTAGGTCCTGACTCCTATTGTCTCAGCCGAGCTACTCGTCATCTGCATAATAAACTATAAGGTGCGGGAGAATCCCGTGAAGCGGTGAGAATAAAAACACCCTGTAGGCTCCCTGAGACCCCCGATGGACTCTCAGAATAAAAAAAGGAAAATCACAAAGAATGACCTCAATCGTATAGCACAAAGAAAAAGGCATAGATCAAATTAGGTATAACTTATGTACAAAATTACATATGATAAGTCATAAAGACATATTATCTTATTCTATAAAGGGGCTTTGCTGCTGATCCACATAGGATCGCTAGGTGCTGATCGACACAAGATCACTAGGTGTTGATCCACACATGATCACTAGGTCATGATCCATATAGGATCACGAGAAACTGATCCATACTGGATCGCTCATCACTAATACATAGAAGATCTGTAGGTGATGATACACAGAAGATCACTCAGTGCAGATCCACACATGATCTATATTCATTTATCACGTCTCAGCCAGCCACTAGATTCCCCACACCCAATGCACATGAGTTTTGTAGTATCTTCTTTTGAAGATATCATCCATGCCTCAACAACAAATATTTTCCACAAATTAGTAACCTAAAGTACAACCATGTTTTAAGAGCCCCAACGCAATAGACGATGCGTCAATCGGACAACCAGTTAGTGATTTATAAGATATTTAGGGCAGAGGGAACAGATGGATTCAGATTCAATCCAATCTGGTCATACTGCAACATTCTCCAAATCTATTAAGGAGTATCTCAAAAGTATTTCCTCGTTCCATTGATTCCAATGCTACTGATGGTTCATCAAACCATTGTATGGTTTGTGAGATATGACATTTGAGCGTATTTTTGCCGAAATGGGTCTGGGTCTGGTCTGACCCAGTTGGACCGACCCGACCCGGCACAACCTAGGTCGTACCAACCCGATTCGGGTCGCCCAATCCTAGGTCCGACATGGAAGAGCCCAAAACAGTTGGGCTGGCTTGAGTGGGCTCGACCATGGTGAGCCTCGCCCACTGGGTCGCGGACCGGCCCACCCGCCTAGGATGTTAACTGCCCGCTGGACCACGGACCAGCCCATCCTGCCTCGGATGGGCATGGCCTAACAGGAGCCCCAGCCCGCTAGCTGGAGCGACACCTGTATAGGTGCCTGCAAGGTGACCTTCCCCCTCCCGAAAGGACCAAAGGTCCATTCGGTTCATTGGAGCGGTAGAGTCACGTGGTTTCGCCTCCTTATCTGTAGGACACGCGGGGCACATTTCCCCTTCACTGCAGCTCTGAATCCATAGAATCCTTTTCTGTGGTGCGCAATGGTGTGCCGTTGTCCTCTAATGCGGTCTGTCGAGAGTCGGCTTCCCATGCTGCTTCCATAGTTCGATGTCACGACTCCACTCCACAGAGCATGACAACATGCTACCCAGTTCCACTGCAGTCTGCCGATGTCGGCCACAATTGTCACCCACCAGTGCCAGTAACCAGTGCCGGAGGATCTTCTGTGGGCCACCGAGTGAGCTCTGGTGGTCCATTTTCCCTTTCGAATGCACCTACAGGCCTCTCGGGATGATGTCGTCACAGTGTGGATCTCAGTTTTAAGTTTTCGTCGAATTCAAACATCTCCCATGAAGAGAACCCCAAAACGAAGAGGGAGAGGTTCCATGAATTTTTCATTTGTCCCACACCCTCTACATTAGAATCATAAAAAGAGGGAGTGATTAATACACCACCTAAAAATAATGTTAAACCCCATTCAACACTTCCGTGATTATTCATTTTTCAAGAACACAGGAAAGAAATAATTCTCTAGAATTTAAATATCAATATCATACCTTGGTAACTATTAGGTGATGTCATAGTTGTGGAGGGAGGATCTATGTTCATTAAATCCTCTGGAGTTCTTCATTCCCAGATCATTTATTCAATGGGTTCCATCAGAACCTATGTTTTTTCATTGGAAGTGTTGAGTATCAACGCTTCATCAGAGTTCTCCCAAAACATCCCACAAAATATCCCTTCGACCACGATTTTAATTAAACAAAGGATCCTCTAGAGAATTATTTCTCCTCTTAATTAAAGGCCTATTAATTGACGTAATTAATAAGTCACATTAATTACATGAGAGCTGGTTAAACATCTTATGTGTAACTAGACATTTAATATCCCTTATTAAATAGTTGACCACTTTCGTGGTCCGCTCCACTGTCGCTCAATAGGTGGTATGAAATTTAAATAACATTTTATGTTATTTTAATATTCTTTCATAAGAATGTAAAACTATCTTTTTCACCCAACATACTATGGTTGAAGTTATTTCTCTCTTAAGTGAATATCAGCACAACATATTCAATAGTGTCCTCATATATCAATTCTTATCACCGATTCAAATGTATGAAATTACATCTCGCACGTTTATGAAACATACCTTAAACAATGTTAAAAAATTTTCCAGTTATACAAGGCCTCGTAATCACGTGTCATCAATTTTGGTAGACTCATAATGATACCAAAAAATTTTTAAAACAAATATATGTAATTTTCTGGTCTTTACATTCTCCCCACCATAGGTCTTTTCATCCCTAAAATGTACAACAAAAATAGGGTAACCAATGGTGGTACTGAGCATGAATCTCAGCCTTCCGCTCCCATGTTACCTACTAGAGGTTCCTGTGATGCCAACAAAATCTCACCAGAGGAATCTACCTCACACAAAGAACCTTCTCCCTTCAATATTTTCTCTCCACCAGAAAATCTAAAAATGTCGCCCCATCGTCGATGTCCAGCTCTCCTCAGTCGATAACGTGCGATAGGTCATGTACGTACCTCCTTAGCTGTGACACATGGAAAACATTATGCACCCAGTGATACTATGGGGGAAGAGCTAGATGGTATTCCACCATGCATACTATATTGAGGATATGGAAAGGTCTGATAAACCTCGTAGATATCTTTCCACCTCAACCAATCCCTCGTAATCCTCATTGGAGTGAGAACCATAGGACTAAATGGTCTCCCTCCTAGAACTCCAAGGGTATCCATCTCTTCTCGGTATAGGAATTATGTTAGCTTTATGTAGTCTTAATCCTATACTAAATGATATGATCATTTTCTGTGGTAGCCTACACCAACTCTAGACCCATAAGCACTGACTCCCCTAGGTCTGACCGGCATAGTGATGACCTGCATGGTCGCCTGAATGGAGCCTCAAATTATGCCATGCAAATGGTTGAGTGACAACTATAATTTTAAGTAAAATCCAATAGTGGAATTTGTTCCACCCAACTACGGCCAAAATAAAGGACACAAGCACGAAGCATGTCCTAGAGTGTTTGTATGGTCCTCTTTGTCTAACCATCTGTCTAATGATGACTGGTGGTGCTCAAATGTAGTTCAGTCCCAAATGACTCTTATAGTCTGTTATACAAATGGGATGTAAAATGAGAATCACTATATGAAACAATCATCTATGGAACCCCATGAAACCGTACAATCCCATGTATATAGAGGCATCCCATGCTCTCTACTAATCCTTACTATTGAATGGGTAGGAAGTGGTCCAACATGGTGAGTCATTCAATGATCACCAAGATAGAATCATGGCCCACATATGTATGTGGTCACCCTATCACGAATTCCAGGGTTATACCAACTCACTTCCACTTTGGTACCTCAATTGTATAAGAAAGGCCCGCTGGTACATAATGCTCAGCCTTCATGTGCTGACATGTGAGGCATCACGATACGAACTCTGTCACTTCCTTCTTCATCCCCTGCCACCGATACTGATGCTGGAGGTCCTGGTACCTCTTCACCACACCAGGATATACCTCCAAATGGGATGTGTGGAACTCCCTACACACCTCCTCTCATAGTTTCACTGTTACCACAGTGCATCCTCTAAAGAGGATGACGTTCTCCCCACCTTCATAAAATACATCAGGAGCATGTCCTAATGATATTTGAGCACGTCGGGCTCACAGTTTACGTCCCGAAGCTATGCCTCCCTGAATCGCTGAATGAGTGGGGGATTAATTGTCATTGACTATAGGTCAGCTAATCCATCCCTATCCAAAAAGGATAACTTCAACGCATCTAGATGATTTGTCACATCACTTAGCAACTGTTGACCAAACCACCTGCTGAGTGCGTCTACTACAACGTTCCCCTTCATATGAGTGTAGAATATCTCAATGTCGTGGTACTGAAAGAACTCTAACTATAGTCTCTATCTTAGGTTCAGGACCTTCGGTGAGAAGATATACCTGAGTCTCTTGGGATCCAAGTAGATTGTAAACCATTCACCAATCAATTAGTGCTACCACATCTTTAGCACAAAGACCATTGCCGCTAGATCAAGTTCATAGGTAGTGTAGTTCTGCTTATGTTGTCACAACATTTTTGATCCATATGTGATCACTGCTCGATCCAGCATCAGGAAACATCACAGCTCGGTCCCTAATGCATTTGAGTATACTACATAACCAATTCCCTCTTCATGTATACTCAAGATGGGGTCACTCATCAGACTCTGCCTCAGCTCCCGGGAACTCTACTTTCACTTCTCCATCCACAATAAAGGTTTACTCTTCTTCAAAAAATATTAAAAGGGTTTCTCTACCCTAGATTAGTCAGGTTCAAATCTCTTATAGTACCCAACCAATCCCAGTAAACCCCGCACATTGGTTGATCTCCTTGGAAACTCTCAAGAAAGAAATGCCTCTATCATTATAAGATCCACTACAAAGCCAACCTCTAAGATAACATGCCCCAGGAAGTGGACTTCCCATATCCTGAAATGGAACTTTAAGATCTTGGAATAAATCTAGTGCTCTATGAGTGTATCCAGAACTATCTGTAGATACATAACGTGCTCCTCCTCAGACGCTAGGTACACCAACATGTCACTAATAAAGACTACCTCGAATCCATCAATGTACGACTAGAAGATCATGTTCACGAGTCTCATAAACATTACCGGAGCATTGGTCATGTAGAAGGGCATCACCAAGTATAAGGCCCCAGACATAACCCATATTTAATCTTGAGTTATTACAAGATTGCAGATTGAGGATCTTTTCATATTTAGAGTTTTAGAGAATTAGATCATGAAACTAGAATTACATTCCACATTTAAACAAAGTGGTTACATAATAGAGAGTATTCATTCTTCCCATCAATGGAAACATATTTAAAATAAAACATGGATTCTTTCTTGACACATCCTTGACACTATCATAACATCATGTACCTTTCCCTTGACCTGTGATAAACATTTCAAAAACGTGGGATGAGCATAAAAAGCTCAGTAAGGGTTATAAAAATATGGAATGGAAGCATGAGTTCATATATACATAAGAATGAAATCATACTTTACCCATAAAACATAGGAACTTTATCATACCTCATAAAATCATGAATAAATCATAGAAATCATAAGACATAAAAGGTAACTTGAGTCATTCATAACATTCTTACGTAGGGAGTAACCCTCTTGGTTACGTTTGGAATACCCACCACAGTATATTCCCTAAATCTCATCGGAGAAACCTTAATGTTTCACTCCTTCGCATTACCCAATGCATTGGAGAGCTATATCAGGCTCACCCGCCCTTATTTTATCACAGAACCACCCGTCTTTATAACAATGCCCAAGAACCATAACATAATCTTATCACATAAAACATGCATAAAGAAAACATAACATTTCCACCTTTCAATAACAAGATATCAATACAACACATTGATATAAATACATTATGAAAACCATTTTCAATTACAAAATAAAAGAAAAGTAAAACATGGTATTTATTTTTCTTTTAAAAAGAAGGTATGGCTTGTAGAGTAAGCCGAAACTCAAATAATGGTCACAGTGGTGGAGAAGTCGTTGTCGCTGCATACGTACGACAAAAACATTCCCTTTTGTCTATTAGTAAAAGGCTTCATATAAAAATATTCTTTTTGGATAAACGTAATATTCAAAGGGTTATATACACCTTATAAAAGAAAGTTGTGTATAAAACAAAATATGCCTCAATGAAAGGAGATTGAGACGAATTCCCATACAAAGACGATATCATTGGATTAAGGATAAATCAGTTACATAACTATGTGTGACAAACGAATACACGAAATATAAGTGGGTATTAAGTGTAAAAAAATAATAGGAAATTCACACATAATCATAGAACGACATATTCAAGGTGTACATGTTTATCCCAAAGAATCGATATTGGGTTAAGAAGTTCCCTTGCAAAAATTCGACAGCCTAACGACGTCACTCCAAAATTCAAAAAAAAAAGAGTTGATGAGAGATAAAAAGGGTACCTCATCACTTGGATATAAAATTTAAATCAATAAGGATATATAAGAACATATACCAAAATAATATTATGTGAATTAAAATACATAACAAAATAAGTCTTTTAAAAAGAGGAGGGTGAAAGGCTCCCTTACAGACATGGGTCTCTTTCGAAACATATGCCCCGTGAAAGAAGGACAATACAAAATTGATGTAAATACTCATAAATGAAATAATATTACACAATGAGTAAAATAATGGTCAGTACATACACCAATCAATGTAAATTTTGGAAAATGTAGCATAAATCTCACGGGAATAAAAGTGAGATGAAAAATCCCTTACGAAAACTCGGCAGCCTAACAACGCCACTTAAAACTTCCAAAAATGGATTGATGAGATCAAATAGGGTATCTCATCACATTACAATAAAATTTACAGAAATAGGAATATAAAATAACATCCCCCATCATAAAAAATATGAGCTTAAAAGAAGTGACATAAAGGAGAGTACTTAAAGAGAAAGAGAGTGGTTAGATCTCTTACGAAAATTCGGCAGCCTAACGACGCCACTCAAAACATCCAAAATGGATTGATGAGAGAGAATAGGGTCTCTCATCATATGAACATAAAAATTACAGTAAGTGTAATATAAAATAACATCCCAATAACAAGAAATATGAGCTTAGAAGGAATGACATAAAAGAGTGTACTTAAAAATAAAGAGAGGAGTAGGATCCCTTACCTAATGTCCAACTTGTCTTGTTCGTTTCTTTATATTCCTGAATAATAAACATTGGTCAACTAATAATTTCATATGTAACTCCTTTATAGATTATTATTCAGTTCATATCACATATTATAATGTTAAAATAAATGTTTAATAATGTTAGTTCATATCAGACGTTTTTGCCGATGTTTGGTACATGAGTCAAAAATGAACTTGTTTGAAAAAAGATTGCCCATGTAGTTATATGTAAATAATTTCCAGAATAGTATTAATGATTAAAATATCATATATATATAGTAAATATTCATTTTATACTATTCCATATAATTTTTAGATAAAAAACGAAAAGCATCGTTCATGGAGACGGTAGGTCGTACGTACGCATGAACGCTACTTTCATTTTTTGTCATATTAATGGAATTAAAAAAATTGAGAGAGATATATATATGTTATAATTCCAGAATGATATCCATAATTTATATGTAATATATTACATATATATCCATTATATATATGTACTTATAATATTACATAACATTATGAGATAAGAAATGAAATGTACCGTTCATGGAGACGGTAAGCCGTACGTACGCATGAACGCTACTTCCATGTCTGTTTAATATTTAATGGAATTATAAAATAACGATACATAATAATATTTTAATTCCAGTATTTTATAATATATAATATCATTAAATATATCATTTATACGTACCACATATGGTATTAACGTATCAAATCACTTTGAGGGGGAGGTAGTCCACACTTCCTTAAATGAAGATATCGCGTTTACCCATAATGGAAACAATAAAGGTACGCCATAAATGAAAAATAAAGAAGCTTAAGTAAACCATAAACATATTAGATATCATATATAAATATATTTTCATCTTAATGTCAACCTTTTAAGGTGTTATAAGAATGTTGAACAATCATCGTTCCGGGAGGCAGAAATTCACCATCCACAAAAACAGTATGTTCTTTAACCATTAGATGTAGTTGTGTGTAATATTAGCTCGGATCCTTATTATAACAACATCCTAGTATATTTAATATACTGTATTTGTTACAAAATTAATTAATAAAAAGAGTTTAGGTGGTTGGAGAAGAAAAATAAAACAAAAGGACACAAGTGAAGACATTATCTTAAAATCGGGTAACTCCCATTGGTTTGAGCTGAAAGGATTCCTTGGGAAGACTTAATACCAAAGTGAGTCTTAAAGGAGTAATATAGGGAAGTGTAGAGACAAAATGGGCAGGGTTTGGCCGAGCCAATGGAATTGGGAGTGTAGGTATGGAGGTAGAGGTCGGGGCCTTTTATAAGAGGAGAGGAGGGGCACTCTTGTAAAGTTACAAAATGTTACTTTATTTTCAAAAGATTTTCGTATTTTAAAGGTCCCAAATTGATGTATTTCAAGTATAAGTTGATACGGGTTCGAAATACACTCATCCAATAACTTTTTTACATGTTTAGGTTTTAGATATTACATTATCTTTTCATTTTATTTAAATCATTAAATAATGAGGTCATTGCTGCATCATCATGATGTCATAAATAATTTACTTTATTTAATGACTAAAAATTATAAAAAAAATACTAAGATGTAGGAAATCTTTTTATCTTTAAAATGACTATTTATAGTCAGAAATATGTCTTGTATAACCCCATTTAAAATTTGTTTTAGTAAAACATTTCATTTTTGTGTCATTTTTACTTTAACATTAAATAAAAAGATATTTATGTCATTTTCCAACCAAAGTGGCTCCATGTGGTCCCCAAGTAGACCCATTGATTTTCTTGGTCGGAAATGACAAATAAAATGAGGTTAGGACATGTTTATTGGTTATTTCATTTTATTAAAACATTATTCATACCATAAACCACACTAATTACCTCTAATCGCGATTAAAAACTTAATAAGTTACTATCCACCAAAAAATTATTTTTATCCCATTGAACCAGATTTTACTTCTTAATGACAACCATATATATATGATTTTTGAAATTCAGAACACAATGATGGAAAAATATCATTTAAATGGAAAAATCAGTTTTTATAAGTACCACTTAGTGGTTTCACTATTCATCAAAAATTGAAGTTTTTCAAAAAAATCCCAAAAATTCACCCTAAGATATATATTATATTCCGAATGCAAAAATGAAGTCTATTTTACAAAATTCATAACATATAAGTCACATTAATTAATTTAATAATTAATTCCCGCTGTTAGAGCAAATAACGTGTTTTTATTAAACAATAAGTATCAAAAGATTGACACTCGTTTAAGTCTGATTTCAAAGTGAAATTAATTCCAACGACCACTATTGGATTTAATGGTAAAAATATATTCTAATTTCACTTTAAATCCAATTAAAAATTTAATAATATAATATAAATAAATTATATTAAAAAGAGGATTTGAATTAAAATACATCATTTTACACTATTTATTAAAAAATGAACTTTATCGGAAAGATACCAAAAATTACACAAAGTAAATTTTGATGTCCCGATTCTTAAGAAGAGTTTTATTTGGTCCAATATAATGTATAAGAGTGAACAAAAATATATTTAATGATGGTTCGCCATCAAAAGGCGATAAGTGAACCTTTAGTGAAAACTAGGGCATATACAGCTAAAATTGAATTCTTTCCATATTTTAAGCCTTTATCTTTTATTGGATAAATGTAAAAACAATTAAAAACATATATAATCATATATTAGTTATTTATACCCATTCCCACCAATACAACGGCTACATGTTAACTACCATTTAAAATAATATTATTTTATTATTAGAGTGCAACGTATGATTGCCAAGAAACTCGTTGTTGCGTGTTGGGTACGGCATCGAGCATATCATCCCCTTTAAAGTCATATTAATATTTTATTCACAAATATGGATAAATATTAAAAGGTCATATTTTTTATTTACCTAGGTTGTTACATCCTTCCCCCCTTTTAGGAACTGCGTCCTCCCAATTTTTAAAATTGATCTTGGAAACATCCTTGAAAGTCCCACATCAGAACAAGAGTCGGTAAAAAAATCACTTTAAAATAGAGGAAGATAAGTACATAGGTCACCCGAGTTAACCCATACTAGGATTCCATGTAGAAAAACATGGACATGGAAGAAAAAGCGGAGGGTCATGTTCTTGAGGGAGAGTGATAGTAAACATGTCTAGGATAAAGTTATCCATACAAAAATCAGAAACTTGTGATGGGTTAAACTGTATTCGATTCCATAGTAGGAAATGTTAATAGAAAACATTTTTGTTTTAAGTTACTTTTTATTGAGGAATTTATTCCTGAGGAAACATAATCACTTATCATGTTGACTTTCAACTTTTACTAGATTCCTTAATCAAACTCAGAATTTTTTCCAAAAGACGAGTATTTAGGGAGACTTGTTCGCATTAAGAGTACTATAATCAACTTCTAGATAATCACCTAATCCACCAAAGAGAACTATATACATCCCATATATTTAGACCTTAACAAAAACCAAAACCAAAAAGGTTAGTACAAGGTCATATAATCCAGAAAAGGATAACCCTTTAAAAATAAAATCTATGCGTAATCTCCAATTTTGACCAACAAAACCCAAAGTTCAACGAGGACCATCTGATAAACAATTTTTCCATAAAATTCTTCAATGTAAACCAATATAATATTGAAACCCAAATATTTTAATGATTTAGTCACATAGTCTTCCAAGTTAAATCGTAACATTTATCTCCAAACAACATCAGTTGCTCTTAAAGTCTCGTATTGAAAAGTAATTAACCTAATAACATATCCTCCATGACAGGTTAATCATTTTCATAAATAAACCAAAATCAACTTACTCTTATTTAATAAAAACATATAACTAAAAAGAATCATTCAAACTAAACAGGGACTTCACGTAGTCTAGTGGTAGGCGATAAATACTAGTCGCACTTTGGTTGTGGGTTCGATTCACGTAGCTTTGTCCGACGCGATGGATAGTCACACAGTCTGCGTGTTGTTGTTTTTCCAAAACTATATAATTCTCAAATAATTCCCCAAAAAGAGATAAAATCATCAAAAATTAATCATAACATAATTTAACCTCGATTTTATCTCATGCCTTTCACTTCCATCATAACATATAGTAACACATAATTACCTCAAAAGTAAGGATCATATAAACTCTAATGATTACCTTTATAATTATTACCTGAACTTCCACATTGATTGGTCATCTCGTACAAGATGCATTAAAGATCATACCAATTTTTAAGTGGTTGATCATGAATCCTAAATAGTTGGTTTAGAACAACCACGAGTTTCCTCATTGAATCCCCCATTTTATCTAGTATCTTAATCATAGCACCACCAATGTTTCCTTCAAAATAGTTGTCTCTTTGGTGCCTGCTAGATCCATCCATTCACTAAAAAGAGAAATGTCAGAGTGAGTATATCAACAAAACCATAAGGTACTAATGAGGAAGGTAAACACTAAGATACATTTACTCATCCACTTTATCTAAAACAAGGACTCTTTCTGAAATCCTAACCATTATGGTAATGCCACTTATTCTTAAAGAATACCCTATCCTCTAAAGTTATCTAAACCTACCTTTGATACCAACTATAAGGCCCCAGCATTAAACCTTACTTAATCTTGAGTTATTACAAGATTACACATTGAGGATCTTTTCAGGTTTAGAGTTTTAGAGAATTAGATCATGAGACATGCATTACTTTCCACATTTAAACAAAGTGGTTACATAAAAGACAGTATTCATTCTTCCCATCATCGGAAACATATTTAAAATAAAACATGGATTCTTTCTTGGTACATCCTTGAAACTATCATCAAATCATGTACCTTTCCCTTGACCTGTGAAAAACATTTCAAAAACATGGTATGAGAATTAAAAGCTCAGTAAGGGTTATAAAAATATGGAAAGGAAACATGAGTTCATATATACATAAGAATGAAATCATACATTACCCATAAAACATAGGCACTTTAACTTACCTCATAAAATAATGAATAAATCATACAAATCATAAGACATAAAAGGTAACTTGAGATATTCATAACATTCTTACGTATGGAGTAACCCTCTTGGTTACGTTTGGAATACCCACCACAGTATATTCCCTAAATCACTTTGGAGAAACCTTAACGTTTCAATCCTTCACGTTACCCAATGCATTGGAGATCTATATCGGCCTCACCTGTCCTTAGTTTATCACGAAACCACCCGTCTTCATAACAATGCCTAAGAACCATAACATAATCATATCACATAAAACATACATAAAAGAAACATAATATTTCCACCATTCAATAACAAGATATCAATACAACACATTGATATAAATACATTATGAAAACCATTTTCAATACCAAAATAAAAGAAAAGTAAAACATGGTATTTATTTTTCTTTTAAAAAGAAGGCATGGCTTGTAGAGGATGCTGAAACTCAAATAATGGTCACAGCGGTGGAGAAGTCGTTGTCGCCGCATACGTAAGACAAAAACATTCCCTTTTGACATTTAGTAAAACGCTTCGTATAAAAAGATTTCTTTTGGATAAACGTAAAATTGAAAGGGGTTTATACACTGTATAAATTAAAGTTTTGTATAAAACATAATATGACACAATGAAAGGAGATTGAGACGAATTCACATACAAAGACAGTATCCTTGGATTAAGGATAAATCATTTACATAACTATGTGGGAAAAATGAATACACGAAATAAAAGTGGGTATTAAGTGTAAAAAAATCCGAGGACATTCACACATAATCATATAACGACATATTCATGGTGTACAAGTTTATCCCAAAGAATCAAAATTGGGTTAAGAAGTTCCCTTGCAAAAATTCGACAGCCTAACAGGATCACACCAAAATTCAGAAAAAGAGTTGATGAGAGATAAAAAGGGTATCTCATCACTTGGACATAAAATTTAAATCAATAAGGATATAGAAGAACATATACCAAAATAATATTATGTGAATTAAAAGACATAACAAAGTAAGTCTTTTAATAAGAGGAGGGTGAATGGTTCCCTTACCGATATGGGTATCTTTCAAAACATACGCCCTGTGAAAGAAGGACAATACAACATTGATGTAAATACTCATAAATGAAATAATATTACACAATGAGTAAAATAATTGTCAGTACATACACCACTCAAAGGAAATTGTGGAAAATGTAGCATAAATCTCATAGGAATAAAATTGAGATGAAAATCCCTTACAAAAACTCGGCAGCCTAACAGTGCCACTTAAAACTTCCAAAAATGGATTGATGTGATAAAATAGGGTATCTCATAACTTTAAAATAAAATGTACAGAAAGAGGAATATAAAAGAACATCCCCCATCATAAAAAATATGAGCTTAAAAGAAGTGACATAAAGGAGAGTACTTAAAGAGAGAGTGGTTAGATCTTTTACGGAAATTCGGCAGCCTAACGGCGCCACTCAAAACTTCCAAAATCGATTGATTAGAGAGAATAGGGTATCTCATCATATGAACAAAAAAATTACAGTAATAGTAATATAAAATAACATCCCAATAACAAGAAATATGATCTTAGAAGGAATGACATAAAAGAGTGTACTTAAAAAGAAAGAGATGAGTAGGATCCCTTACCTCAAGTCCAACTTGTCTTGTTCGTTTCTTTATATTCCTGAATAATAAACTTTGGTCAATTAATAATGGCCTAACTAACACCTTTAGAGATTATTATTCAGTTCATATCACATATTATAATGTTATAATAATTGTTTAATAATGTTAGTTTATATCAGACGTTTTTGCCGATGTTTGGTACATGAGTCAAAAATGAACTTGTTTGAAAAAAGATTGCCCATGTATTTCTATGTAAATAATTTCCATAATAGTATTAATGATTAAAGTATCATATATATCCATTAAATATTCATTTTATACTATTATATATCATTTGGAGATAAAAAAAGAGAGGCATCGTTCATGGAGACGGTAGGTCGTACGTACGCATGAACACTACTTTCATTTTTTGTCATATTAATGGAATTAAAACAAAATGAGAGTTATATATATGGTATAATTACAGAATTATATCCATATTTTAGATGTAATATATTACATATATATCCATTATATATATGTACTTATAATATTACATAACATTTTGAGATAAGAAATGAAATGTACCGTTCATTGGGACGGTAAGTCGTACGTACGCATGAACGCTACTTCCATTTCTATTTCATATTTAATGGAATTAAAACAAAATGATACATAATAGTATTTTAATTCCAGTATGTTATCATATTTAATATCATTATATATATCCTTTATACGTACCACATATGGTATTAACCAATCAAATCACTTTGAGCGGGCGGTAGTCCGCACTTCCTTAAATGAAGATATCGCATTTATCCATAATGGAAACCATAAAGGTACTCCATAAATGAAAAATACAGAAGCTTAAGTAAAACATAAACATATTAGATATCATATTTAAATATATTTTCATATTAATGGCCACCTTTGAAGGTGTTAGAAGAATGTTGAACAATCATCGTTTCGGGAGGCAGAAATTCACCATCCACGGAAACAGTATGTTCTTTAACCATTAGATGTAGGTTTGTGTAAGTGTAGCTCTAATCATTCTTATAAAAAATCCTAGTATATTGAAGATACTGTATTTGTTACAAAATAAATGAATAAAAATAGTTTAGGTGGTTGGAGAAGCAAAATAAAACAAAAGGACACAAGTGAAGACATTACCATAAAATCGGCTATCTCCCTTTGGTTTGAGCTCAAAGGATTCCTTTGGAAGACTTCTGCCCAAGGTGAGGATTCAAAGAGTAAGAGAGGGAAGTGAAGAGACAAAATGGGCAGGGGTTGTCCTAGCCAAAGGCTTTGGGAGTGTGGGTAAGGAGGTAGAGGTGGGGGCCTTTTATAAGAGGAGTTGAGGGCACTCTTGTAAAGTTACAAAATGTTATTTTAGTATTAAAAGAGTTTCAGATTTTAAAGGTCCCACATTGATGTATTTTGAGGATAAGGTGATACAGGTTCTAAATAAACTCATTAAATAGGTTTTTTTACATGTTTAGGTCTTAGATATTACATTATCTTTCCATTTTATTTAAATCGTTAAATAATGAGGTCATCACTGCATCATCATGATGTCATTAATAATTTAATTTATTTAATGTCTAAAAATTATAAAAAAATACTAAGATTTAGGAAATCTTTATATCTTTCCAATTACTATTTATAGACAAAAATATGACTTGTATAACCCCATGTAAAAACTGTTTTAGTAAAACATCTTATGTTTCTGTCATTTTTACTTTAACATTAAATAAAAAGATATTTATGTCATTTTCCAACCAAAGTGGCTCCATGGGGTCCCCAAGTTGACCCATGGATTTTCGTGGTCGTCCATGACACATCCAATGAGGGTAGGACATGTTTCAAGGTCATTTCATTTTATTAAAATATTATTCTTACCATAAACTACACTAATTTCCTCTAATCGCGATTAAAAACATAATAAGTTACTATTCACCAAAAAATTATTTTTATCCCATTGAACCACATTTTACTTATTAATGACAACCACATATGTCAGATTTTTGAAATTCAAAACACAATGATGGAAAATTTTTATTTAAAAGGAAAAATCAGTTTTTATAAGTACCATTTAGTGGTTTCACTATTCATCAAAAATTGAAGTTTTTCAGAAAAATCCCAAAAATTCACCCTAAGCTATATTTGATATTACAAATTCAAAAATGAAGTCTATTTTACAAAATTCAAAACATATAAGTCACATTAATTAATTTAATAATTAATTCCCACTGTCAGAGCAAATGACATATTTTTAGGAAATAATATGTATCAAAAGATTGACACTAGTTTAAGTCTGATTTCAAAGTAAAATTAATTCCAATGACCACTATTGGATTTTATGGTAAAAATATATTCTAATTTCACTTTAAATCCAATTAAAAATATAATCTAATCATATAAATAAATTATATTAAAAAGAGGTTTTGAATTAAAATACTATATTTTACACTATTCATTTAAAAAATGAACTTTATCAGAACGATACCAAAAATTTACATAAAGTAAATTTTGATGTCCCAATTCTTAAGAAGAGTATTATTTTGTCCAAAATAATGTAAAATAGGGAACAAAACTATATTTAATGACAGTTCTCCATCAAAAGGCGATAAGTGAACTTCTAGTAAAAACTAGGGCATATACGCCTAATATTAAATTCTTTCCGTATTTTAAGCCTTTATCATTTATTGGATAAATTTAAAAACATTTAAAAACATATATAATCATATTTTAGTTATTTATATCCATTCCCGCCAATACAACGGCTACATGTTAACTACCATATAAAATAATATTATTTTATTATTAGAGTGCAATGTAAGATTCCCAAGAAATTTGTTGTTGCGTGTTGGGTACGCCATCGAGCATAGCATCCCCATTAAAGTCATATTAATATTTTATTCACAAATATGGATAAATATGAAATTTTCATATTCTTTATTTACCTGGGGTGTTACACAGAGAACTCGTAATGTCCATACCGACATCTGAATTGTCTTCAGTATGTCCTCATCCCATAATATGATCTGACTATAGCCTGATCTGAGGCCAATCATTGAAAACCATCATGCTCCATTCAGCTATTCAAAGAGTTCATCGATCCTCGAGAGTGGTTAATTGTTCTTCAAAGTCACCTGGTTCAGGCTCCGATAGTCCATGGAAAGCCTCAGACAGCCATCCACCTTCTTGGAAAAAAAATACGGGCTTTCCAAGGTGAAAAAATGGGCATCATAAACCCCTTCCCTTGTAAGTATTCCAATTGTACCCTCATCTCATGAATCTCCATGGGAGCCATCTGATATGCTGGTGTGGATATTGGTGTCGTCCTAGGGTACAGGTCGATGGAAAATTCTACTTATCTGTGAAGAGGTAGTTCTAGAACATCATTAAGAAATACATCGACATACATGTCCACCAATAAAATATAACTCGGACTTATCACGTCAACTTCTACAAGGGTAAGGATATCCAACTGATTAGTAATCAGTTGCACCCCTCTCTGAGTAAGTCCATCCTATGCTACAAAGGTTCCCTTCTCGTCGATGAAGGAAAACATGATCCCATCTTCACAGGAACAACACAATTAGCACAAAAAACATTCAATTTGAGCATGGACTATGGATAGACAGAACATACCCAAGATGACATCATAATGCCTCGATGCTGCTACTATGAGATCCAAGCCAAAGATCTTACCTCCTATAGTAAGCTCACGCTGCCTTCTCCAGTGTGTGATCATCAAATCCTCTCCCATAGGAGTCTCTAATTGTAAGTACTGAGCTAATATCTCTTCTAGAACCTCTAAACTCTGAACGAGTGATGTGGCAATGAATGAGTGACTGGAACCTATGTCTATAAGTACTTAAGGTTAGGTGAATTAGACACTTATTGTACCTCAATTAATATCTAGAGCACCAGGGTTGTAGGACTCCTTCTCTTGATGCTGATCTCTCCCCTATCCACCGACCCCATGTGTAGGGGTGGACCACCTAGGGGTGGTTGTGGTAGAACCTCAAACCGTCTTCCACAACCTGCTACACGACCTGCTCCTCTACCACGTCTGCTGCCATGCAGACCTACTCACTTGAACCTTAGATGCTGCCTCAGTAGTCCCGCAGTCATCTGTCAGTCATCTATGTGGTTAGTTAGAAATTCTTGAAACTTGTGACTCTTTACACCATAAGAGTAATAGGATTTAGTTCTTATAAGACCTCCTCTACATTGAGAGCTCCGAACCTCTGACCCTGTATGTTGGGGTGGTCCTCCGGATGGCCTGACCTTCTTGGACCTTTGCGGCATCTAACTACTACCTATTTCAGATGACTTGGCTACCTATCATCCGGTGATGAATCTAAATGTCAATGCTTTCTCAAATAAGAAACTATAAACCAATAATTCTCACTCGAGAACTACAACCTGTGTCGGGATATTGAGCGATATAAATGACATTCGGATCTCCTGCCGGAGACCCTGACCAAATGACCAGGCCCTGAAGAATGGGTCCAGTACCACGTTGGATGAATATTTCGGGAGGATAGTGAATCTCACCGAGTAGTGGTCCACTAACAGGATACCCTACTACATGTGCAGCAGCTCTAGGATAAGCACTGACCGTTTATTCATTGGTACGAATTCCTCCCCGAAGAAGGTCTCAAAGTCCATATAGAACAATGTCACCTCCTCATGCATCTGGAGTTTCAGACTCTACCATTTACTTGTTTTTCCCTGGAATAGTCCAGTGTCTAGGATCACCATTTGATCTTATGCTGTCTTAAATAATAGTAAAAACTCATTCCACTACCTTCTATTTAGTGCTCAACTGCATGGGGATCGGTCCCGCCTCGAAAACATGGAGGCCTCTATATCTATAACTCATGAAATTTACTCAGTCGGCATGCATGGTATACTAGTGGGGATGGAGGAAACTACTTCCATATGTGTGGTGGTGCTGCTGGTAAACCACACGAAGGTGACAACATAGTAAGAGAGCCCTGAACCGAATCCTCATCACTCGGTGGGCCATCATCATGTACTCTCTCTAGAATCATGGAAAGCTGTCTATGTAGTAGAATCCTAAAAGGAAGCAGGTGTTCCTTGGTCAATACGTTATACCTGGTGAGCTGACACAAAGAGATCAAAAGAAACACATGATTTTCAAAACACACAAAATCATCATTTTCATGTACTTCGTAGGAAATCAAAATTCAGGGTCCTGGTGTATGGACTTTTTGGCCGCCGCACTAACACTGGACTCCCCAAACTGAAACCTGAACACAATAAACTATATACTTCTACTACATTGAAAACATATACTCTATGTTCTTCTTGTAGAAATGAATCCTCTGATACCACTTTCTCATGACCTGTCCCCTAGGGCCCATGTTGTGACTAACCCAAGACCACCTTTTATATGTCAGGGGTGGGTGACTAGAACCATAACATTGTATCCCTAAAACACGAAGGCATTTCCTTTAACCTTATACAAACACACAGTCTAAGAACATTAAAAGATGCAACAAAGAAGTAAAAATACAGTAGTAAAAGTGTGTACAAAATGTAAGGGGCTGGAAGAAATGCCCAACTAAAAAGATACAACTACAATAGAAGATATAATACAGATCTTGAGATCATCCACCAAGGTTCCTACCTAAAGGATAGGTACAAATAATCTCCACATCTCTCCATGTCAACCAGTCGCCTCTGTGTACCACTTGGTCCTAGATCTTATTGTCCCAACTGAGCTACTAGTCGTCTTCACAAGACACTACAAGGTGAGGGTGAATCTCGTGTAGGTGTGAGTATAAAAATGCTCAGTAGGGACCCCGATACCCCCAATGGTATCTCATAATTCCACAAAGGAGAACCAAAAATAATGATAACAATCTCAAAGAATAAATCAAAAGACTCAGCTCAAACTAGTATAACTAAAGTATAGAAGTACAAGTGATTATTCATAAATCTAGATCAACTTATTCTATCAAGGGGCTTTACTAATAACCCACACGGTATCTCTCAGTGCTGATCTATAAAAGATCTCTCTATGTTGATCCACACAGGATCCCTAGGTGCTGATATAGAAAGGATCGCTAGGGGATGATCCACAGAGGATCGCAATGGACTGATCCACACATGATCGCTAGGTGATGATCCACAAACCGGATTGGACCACCTCACTTGGAAATAGCCTACTGGGCCACGGACTGGCCTAACCCGCCTGAGCTTGGCATGGTCCAACAGACAGCAGACTGGCCTGACCCACCTCTTTTGGGAATAGCCCATCAGCTGGTGTAGCGCACGGCTGGGTGGCCAGGCAGGGACCTTCCCTCTTCTGAACAGACCAAACATCCATTTGGCTCTTTGAAATTGTGGAACCACACCCACCTCCATGGCCTGATGACATGGGTACCCTATGTAGCATGCAAATATGCACCACCCGCTTCCACCGTGGCTGGTCGATGCCCACTGACATCGGTCATCAACGCCGACGAATCTTCCACGGGCCACCAGGTGAGCACTTGTTGTCCCTTTTCCCTTTCGAATGTGCCTACATGCCTCCTAGGAATATGTCTCCACTGAGTGGTTCAAAATTTTAATTTTTCATTGAATTTAAACTTCAAACATGAAGAACATGAAAAAATGAAATTGGGGATGGTCCAGGCCTTGTTCATTTGGCCACGCCCTCCGCGTCAGCATAACAAGAGGGAGTAATTTATAAATCACATAAAAATAATGTTAAACTCCACCCAACAATTCTCAAATTCTTCATGATTAAAGAACATGATAATAAAATAATTCTCCTGAATTAAAATATAAAAAACCACTACCTAGAGAACTATTCATTGATGTCGTGGTTGTCGAGGTTGGATCTATGTTTTTTGAAGCAGCCGACATTCATCGATCCCAGATCATTTCCTCAACTGGAAATGTTAAAACCTCCATTCTTCATTGGAAGGGTTGAGCATTAGTGCTTCGCTAGAGTTCTCCCACAATATCCCCCAAAATCTCCCTTTTCACATGATATTATTTAAAATAAGGATCCACTGGAGAATTATTTCACCTCTCAATAAAAGGTACATTAATTAACGTAATTAATGTGACACATTAATTACAAGAAAGGTGGTTAAACACCTATCTGTAACCAAGAATTTAATATCCATTTTAAATGATTGACCCCCTCTATGGTTCCCACCAATGTCGCTCAATAGGGGGTAATAAATTTAAAAAACATTTTATGATATTTTAATATTCTTTCAAATGTCCATAAAAATATCTTTTTCACCCAGCCTACAACGGTCAAAGTTAAACCACCCTTAAGTGAATCCCAACACTTCGGATTCAACAGTGTCCTCAGATTTCAATTCCAATCATCTGTTCAAAAATTAGAAATTCTTGCTCGCATGTTTACTGAACTTACATTAAAAAAAGTTCAAAATTTCATTCCAGGCACACCGGGACTTGTAATCACTCATCATCAATTTTTTCAAGATCATAATAAACCTAAATAATTTAATAAAAATATATTGAATTTTTGAATCTGTGCATTCTACATTTGTAATAAACATTAGAAAAAGATAGTTTCATGCATTTAGGTATCCTTGAGAACTTATAATTTATATCTAACATATTTTTGTTTTCATTATCTTATTGATTTGAAATATAATGAAATGAACATCAAAGATACTGATGATGGAAATCATACAAGTGGCAATACTATTTTCTCATTTTAATTTTTTTAATCACATTTTAGAGTTTATGTATTTCCGATTTGGTATTTTAAATAATTTATTTTATTCATTGAATGAAATTAATTATATATTGTAACTAAATTCACCTAGATTATATTAATTTTTTTTTGTTTTTTTATTATTAATAAATTATTAGATTTATTATTATATAAATTATTTAGAGTTTGTTATTAATTTTTCAATTATTTAATTTCAATTATCAAATTTTTAAAAAATACATAGTATGAATTTAATAATAACTCGAAAAAATTAATCTTGAATATTATAAAATATATTTTTCAATTATTTTTCAATAATTTAATTATATTTTCCCACCATATAAATTCATCATGTTTACTAACTAACTATTTAAATCATAATCCATACTGGTTTAAATATATTGGCCATCATCTCTCATAATAATTAATTTCATTTAATTATAAGTGTAATTATTTTATTATAAATTTAGAAAATAGCACTTATGTTCAATTAAATAATAAACATGAAATTTCTGTAAATGTAATGTTGTGAATTACCAGAACTATTTGTTTTATTTTGTGATGAAAATTATAGGGGTTACCATTGGATGAATGGAATTATTCCATGACATTTCCATGTTTAGGTCCTCATTTTTTTAAAATATATATTTTTACCAACTCTATTTATTACCTAATTATTATATAAAATAAATAAAATCCGATATTTTATTGTATTTTGAATATAATTCCTAAATTATATGCCCAAAATATTTTACCACATAGTTGAGTTTTATAGGCTCATCATATGAACAAAAGTGTTCCATAAAAAACTAATAATTACTAATAAACAATTTCAGCTAAAAATTCTCAGATACGAAAATGTAATATATAAAAAATAACGTAAATTCAATGTGTTCCTTATCATATTATTATTAGTAGAATTTTTTTATAGTGTTCAACTGGAATCCACTATCCGACACTTTCATTTCCATAGAGTAGATATGATACATAAATCCTCAATCATAATGAAATGTCAACTAAAATTTAATGTTTTCCGAGAACATTATTCGGCAATATAATCATGGAACTGGGTTATTGATAAATTTGGTTTTATCATGGTAAAATCATAAACCTATAAATAGGGGAATTTGAACCCCTTATAATGTCTCATCTAATTTAGTGACGTTTGTTAATGGTGATCTTGCATCAATATGTATCATAATTTCATTGCCCATAACACATGATTGTTGATAATATTATCCTTTAAATGATTCTAATTATTTTTTATCAAAAAAAGGAATCAATGTGTTGATTCATAATTGATTATACCACATAGAATACATAGATGAAGAAATTCACTAAAATAATTATCTACTCATTGGTTTTATTTGATTAGTCAAATTATATATTAGATAGATGGATATGAGAAGTAGTGATATGCATCTCATTCATACCTAAGGATAAAAATAATGTAATAACCTATAATAAAATTTCCTTTTTTGTAAACATCCAAAAATATTCCACATAATCTATAATATTATATAGACATTATCCTGAATAGAACATGTCCTTCTGATTCCATCCAAACACTTTTAGATATGAATTATCAATATCTCATTATATTTAAATGAAAAAAAATGTCCAATATTTGATCCTCATTCAAATGATAATTTGTGTGATTCCATAGCACATTGTATCATTGAAAATAAATATGGAATTCATATTTTGTAAATGTAATAAAATATAACACCACAAAATATTCATGATTGTTACTCATGATAAATTTTTATCATGTGTGATCTCAATCAGTAATTCTCATACCTATATATAAACATGCCCATAAAACGATATGACATATACATTGTATGTATACCAATATAGTCCTTTTTCCTATTAAATCGATTGACTAATATATAAAAAATATACAAGTATACCATATACCATCACATAAATTCATAATTTCTTAAAATAATATAAAAAGTTAAATTAACACATATCTTGTCAACCATCTAGAAGACTATCACATTATAATTCCCTTAACTAAATATATTTTCACATCATAAGTCACTCAAATAACATTTTACATGCATTTAATCGTTTTATCTCAATCATCATATCAGTTATCCTCAAAAATCATATGAGTAAAAAATCCATTCATTATTGAGATTATATAAATGGAATGATCAACAACATACCAATAAACCTCCTCATTAACTAATCCAGAAGGATTTTATAATCATGGATTTAATGATTGAATGTTTTAATTTGGAGTATCTATACACCCCATTGTAATACTGATTCATATTAAATTTACTCATAGTTTTAAATTATCAATCAATTCATTTGTTTCGACACTATCTCGTATAAAATATGGGATGTCACAGAAAAGGTACATTAATTAATGTAATTAATGGGCCACATTAATTACATGAAATTTGGTTGAACAAACTATCTGTAACCAAGAATTTAATATCCATTTTAAATGATTGACCACCTCTATGGTTCCCACCATTGTCGCTCAATAGGGGGTAAGAAATATAAATATCATTTTATGATATTTTAATAGTCTTTCAAATTTCCATAAAACTATCTTTTTTACCCAGCCTACAACGGTCAATGTTAAGACACCCTTAAGTGAATCCCTACACTGCGGATTCAACGGTGTCCTCAGATTTCAATTCCAATCATCGGTTCAAAAATTAGAAATTCCTGCTCGCATGTTTAATTAACTTACATTAAAAAAAATTTCAAAATTTCATTACAGGCACATCGGGCCTTGAAATCACTCATTGTCAATTTTTGCAAGCTCATAAACCATAATAATTTAAAAAAAATTATATTGAATTTTTGGATATATGCATTCTACATTTGTACTAAACATTATAAAAATCTATTTTCATGTATTTAGGTATCCTTGGGCACTTATTATTTATATCTAACATATTTTAGATTTCATTATTTTATTGATTTGAAATATAAAGAAATGAACATCAAAACAACTGATAATGGAAATCATACATGTGGCGATACTATTTTTTCATTTTCATTTTTATTTTTTAATCACATTTTAGAGTTTATGTATTTGAGATTTGATTTTCTAAATAATTTATTTTATCTATTGAATGAAATTAATTATATATTGTAGCTAAATTCACCTAGATTATATTAAATTTATTGTTTGTTTTAGAAATAATAAATTATTAGATTTATTATTATATAAATTATTTAGAGTATGTTATTAATTTTTCGATCATTTAATTTCAATTATCAAATTTAAAAAAAAAATTACATAGTATGAATTTAATAATAACACGAAAAAATTAATCTCGAATATTATAAATTAATTATTTCAGTTATTTTTCAATAATATAATGGTATTTTCCCACCAAATGAATTCATCATGTTTACCGACTAACTATTTACATCATAATCCATACTTGTTTAACTATACTGTCCATCATATCTCATAATCATTAATTTCATTTAATTATATGTGTAATTATTTTATTTTAAATTTAGAATAGTAGCAATTATGTTCAGTTAAATAATAAATATGAAATTTCTATAAATATAATGTTGTGAATTACCATAACTATTTGTTTTATTTGGTGATGAAATTTATAGGGGTTACCATTGGATGAATGGAATTATTCCATGACATTTCCATGTTTAGGTCACAATTTTTTTAAAATATATATTATTACCAACTCTATTTATTACCTAATTATTAGATAAAATAAATAAAATCTGATATTTTATTGTATTTCGAATATAATACCTAAATTATATTTCCAAAATATTTTACCACATAGTTGAGTTTTATAGGATCATCATATGAACAAAAGATTTTCATAAAAAACTAATAATTAATAATAAACCATTTCAGCTAAAAATTCTCCGATAAGAAAATGTAATATATAAAAAATTACGTAAATTAAAAGTGTTCCTTATCATATTATTATTAATAGAATTTTTTTATAGTGGTCAACTGGAAACCACTATCAGAAAATTCCATTTCCATAGAGTAGATATGATACATAAATCCTAAATCATAATGAAATGTAAACTAAAAAAGTAATGTTTTCCTAGAACATTGTTCGCAAATATAAACATGGAACTGGGTTATTGATAAAATTGGTTTTTCCATGGTAGAATCATAAACCTATAAATAGGGGAAATTGAACCCCTTATAATGTTTAATCAAATTTAGTGACAGTTGTTAATGGTGATCTTCCATTAATATGTATCATAATTTCATTACCCATAACACATGATTGATGATAATATTATAATTTAAATGCTTCTAATTATTTTTTATCAAACAAATGAATCAATGTGTTGATTCATAATTGATTATACCACATATAATACATAGATTAATAAATTCACTAAAATCATTGTCTAATCATTGGTTGTATTTGATTAATAACATTATATATTAGATAAATGGATATGAGAAGCAGTGATATGCATCTCATTCATATCTTAGGATAAAAATCATGTAATAACCAATAATAAAATTTCCTTTTCTGTAAACATCCAAAAATTATTCCACATAATCTATAATACTATATAGACATTATCCTAAATAGAACATGTCCTTGTGAAATTTTCCAATATTTGATCCTAATTCAAATGACAATTTGTGTGATTCCATAGCACATTGTATCATTGAAAATAAATATGGAATCTTTATTTTGTAAATGTAATAAAATATAACACCACATCAATTCATGATTGTTACTCATGATAAAATTTTATCATTTGTGATCTCAATCAGTAATTCTCATACCTATATATAAACATGCCCATAAAACGATATGACATATACATTGTATGTATACCAATATAGTACATTATTATATTAAATTGAGTGACTAATAAAAAAAATATATAAGTATACCATATACAATCACATAAATTCATAATTTTCTAAAATAATATAACGAGTTAAACTAACACATATCATGCCATCCATCTAGAAGACTATCGCATTATAAGTCCCTTAACAAAATATATCTGCACATCATATGTCACTCAAATAACATTTTACATGCATTTACTCATTTTATCTCAATCATTATCTCAGTTATCCTCAAAAATCATATGAGTAAAAAATCCATTCATTCTTGAGATTATATAAATGGAATGATCAACAACATACCAATAAAACTCCTCATTAACTAATCCAAAAGGATTTTATAATCATGCATTTAATGATTGAATGTTTTCATTTGGAGTATCTATACATTCCATTGTAATACTGATTCATATTAAATATACACATAGTTTTAAATTATCAATCAATTCTTTTGTTTCGACACTATCTCGTATAAAATATGGAATGTCATAGAAATACTTGTTCTTTACTAACCATGATTTGTGTGTTCATAGAATTACATGATGGTTTTATGTGTTCAAATTACATTGGTAAGTGGGTGTAGTATTTCCTACTGATAGACTATGTTATATATTTTTAATTTATTCTTGAATCCATTTTAAAGGGATACTCAAGATCTTTGTGATCATTAGGAGTGACTTAGTGATCTTCTCATTTTTATGTTTGATATATCAAAATAAAATTCATATCAATAATATTGGAATATAATCCAATGAAATAATAAAATATCACATTAATATAAATAGGTGTATTTATATGATTTTCTAATCAACAAGAGTTGTTAGTCCTTGGAAATATAGGGAAATAATATACCGAAAAAGCCTGAGAGCCAGGTGAAACCTGCTCCCATAAGATTAAATAAGAAAATGTTTAAACAGTATAAACCACTCAGGAAAGGGGAGCTTTACATAGTCTTGTATACACAGTACCAATTCTATCATTGCATACAAGATCATTGCAATACTCAGGATGAACAAAGGACCAACTAGAGCTCACCTCCAGAATTTCCCTTTTTGAGAGTGCATCTGCCACTTGATTTTGCTTCCATAAACACATGAGAGACTTCAAGGGTAAGTTGTTCAGCCATCTTCAAAGAACCAGTCCAAACATGAAGCATCCTCCATGGTACATTCATGGAATGCTCTTTGAGGATCTGCACAGGAACCAAAGAGTCCAATTCTATCCAAATCATCCTCCAACCATAACTAGTAGCATACCTGATTTCCTTTACCATAGCCCAGAGCTCCACCTCAAGAGCGTAGATATTTCCAATGTAATGAAAGAAACATACCTTTACAAATACGTGAGATGTCTTAAAGATGCCTCCACATCCAGCAGGACCCGGTGTGCCTGAAGCAGATCCATCAACATTCATCTTTAAGTAGTCATTGATCAGTGGGATCCATCTAATATATTTCATCCCCATAGGTTTCCTCGCTCTGCCACTCACAGCTTGAGCTCTCAACAATATAAAATCAGACATATTATTGTTCATAGAACCAGACCGTTTCACCGAAGCAAGTTTAATTCTTCCGTTAATAGATATCATCCCATCCTTGAAGGAGGGCCTTCAACCGTTGAAAACAATGTTATTCCAGTCTTTCCAAATATAAGAGATGATAGAAACAGCAGCAACAATGATCAAGGAGTGAACCCAATCATTGTTCTCTTCATGCATAACAGAATTGACCAAGGAGCCAATAGAGTTAAAGCCAAAGTGACCGTGACAAATATCCATCAAATACCTCTAGAACCGAGCAGAAAAAGAGCAGTTGATAAAGATGTCATCAATATATTCATCAGCATTTAGACAGAAAAAGCATATCAGGGCCAGATTAAAAAATTTTCTTTGAAGGGAAGATTGGATTGGCATCTTATTTTTCCAGATGCGCCAGATAAGAAGGGAATTAGATGGAATGATGAAAGCCTTCCTAACCCTCATCACCCAAGCAGGAATTGATGACACATTCCCACACTTCATGACATATGACAGTCGGCTGGAGAATAATCCATTAATATTAGGTTCCAAAATCAGAGTTTCTTGATCCATATATTCATAAGAACAGAATTAAATTTCCATATTAGGAGGAATAACTCCTTGAGCCAGTTCATTTCCCTGTAGATCAGAGATAGTGATGTTTTTCAAAATAATGGTATATTAGTTGTATTCTCAATAGGATAGGATAACCACATTGTTTTCCAGCAATTCAATTGGGAACTAGGACAAAGCATCCATTTAGAAAGTGCCCTAAGATCATTATAAGTGCTCCTAATAGATGACCAGATAGAGGATCTCAAATACATCCTCTTCCTCCTATGTAAACTGTGAGTAAATCTTTCAGAAAGAAATTACAGGGAGAAATCAGACACATGTGTATCATAATAGAATTTTTAATGTCTATATGCTACTTTCATATGTAATATTATAATAAATATTATTTAATTATTTAAAATACCTTTAGTTACATGTTTCAATATGTCATTAGTGTGTTTCTTATGTTTTGTCACAATATTACTCCTACAAGTTAACTCTTCTTATTCTATTTCTTTCCAATAAAATATGATTTCCATAAAACGTCCTTGTATGAACTAATTCATTAGTAAATCCTTAGTATTATAAGTTTTTATTTATGAATATTTTTTGATACTTTCTCACAATGTAAATTGTGTCTAATACATCATAATATGGTGCCATATGTCATTTACGTCGTTGTTTTGGACCCATTGTTTAGTATTTCTCAATATGGACATCTAGTATTGGTTTAATGAAAAAAAATCTATCCAGATTATCAGTCAGCACCACAACATATAAATATCAACTACTAATTCACTTACTCCACTTAATATACTCATTTTCTCTCTAAAAAATTGGTTTATAGTGTTAGTTACACCTTTGAATTACCAACAACAAAAATGAATTTCTTCCTCAATTATATCGTTAATTTTCCACCATCGAAGCCCCTAAATTTTTTTATCCAAATAACATCAGAAGAAAATTCATCAAATCTCGGTGATAATGATATTCAACAATTAATTAAAAATCTATTATACTCATCTTGTTTCCATTATTATTATTGATGAATTTTTCTTTTATCTGAATATTGTTATAATTTATAACATTATATATAATTTTTAAATATCTTAAAACATTTTTCCATTTCGTGATAGATTGAAGTCATCTATCACATAACGATCTATCAGATTTTTCATTCAAGGCTACACTTTATATTATTCCCCTCCATCTATATACCTTTTGTCCGATGAACCCCAATTTTTCTATCTAGTTATATTAATCTAATAAACACAAAAATATTCAATTAATGTTCTCAATTTGATGAAATAATAAATTTTCACATGAAATTATAAGTATGATGAAGACATAAATTATCATTGTGTATTTAAATCAAAATATTTTCTAAATCTAGTGATTCAAAAAAAATTTCATATTGTAGATTCCATGAATTTATCTATCTAGTAAACTAATAAAATCTCTTTATCATGTAACCTATATCCATGAATAATCATATTTTATCAATTGATTTCTTTTAAAGGACAAATGTAGAATCTAGAATATCATATAATAATAATGATGTTTAGCACATTGTTGAAAAAATAATAATTTAAAAATTGTCATTAATTTAAAACCTCAATACGATGTGAAAATGAAAACTTCCAAAAAAGAAACATTTCATGTGTTTAGGAAAACCATCTTAGACTATGTGACATGTTATTCTTTATCAAGTTATGAAACCTTATATTAAAAACCCTACATCCAGAAACTTCTTAAAGTAAAATCATGTTTTTTTATTTATGAATATACATTTATAGAAAGCATAATATAAAAACCATCATTTAGTTATCTATGTTTATTATTATTTCAAAATAATCTAAAAAAATATGTACTCAATAGTCAGACATCATATTTTTTCATAAACTATGGATCATAAATCACCAAATATATATAATTCAAGATCTAGATAGCCATTCAAGGTTTCAAACCCAACATTAATGATCTCAATATACTAAACATAAACATAAAACAAAAATAAAAACATGTCTATGAATAAGTGACTTTAAAAATTTCTAATATTGTTTTTATACTCAATACATTATCAAGAAACATTAAATATTATTCATCCTATTAAGATGAATTTTGTAAATTACCTTCATGAAATAATTATAATGGTTCATATGTTCTGGAAAACAAAGATTTACCTAAGAGAAAACTCCCAATAAATATTTTCTATTTTTATAAAGGTAAATAATATCTCTATGGATAAATTTATTTATTCATATTTTTTCCCTCAAACAAAAATATCCAATGAGGGGAATCCTCTAGGGTTATATATTACATAATTTTTTCATGATGAGAATGATTTTGTCCAACCTTATTAAAAAAAATTCAAAAAGGATTCATTCACTAATAGTTTATTGAATACAATAGCTATCTAGTCCACTGTAGGTACAATATCCCATTTTAGTTATTTATTTTTGAGATGTTTTTTGATACGGTGAAATTTAATATCAGCGATATTAGATCATGAATTTTTTCTATATTGTTGGTGACATTGATAATACAATCATTATCAAAACCCAAAATATTGTGAAACTTCCAATCAATGAAAAAATAATCTAATTATGAATTATTTGATATTAAATGTTTTATATATTTAGTGGATGTTTCATAATTATCTTATGAATTGCACGGAGTAACAAGACTTTTCTTATTTATATTCCAACTCACACATATTTCTCTCAGAATGAAATATCCAATAGATGTGAATATTGTATCCTAAACATGAACATCGATGTACTTATATATATAACCAGGATTATTCAAATGCATATTACTATCATAAAATATCCCATATTCAGTTATACACATAATTTTCTATCAATTCAACTTCTATCCAATAAATTATTTATTTTTGTCACAATAATATATATTTTAATGGGATATAGAAAAACAAATTATTTTCTATAGGATAAAAAATATTATAGTATTTCAATAATTTCACTAATTTTTTAGGTTAAATATTTCTTCCATCATTATCCTTAAAATGTTTTCATCCCATACCGATTTTTTTAGAAACTAGTTTTTAATCTTCCATGAATATAATGTAAGTAATTACATTGAATATTATTATGATGATAATAAATGTGACACTTCATTGAAAATTTTTTGTGACAATAAAATAAAAAAATTATAATAGTAGAATCATTTACAAAAATATCATTAATTTTTTTGAAAATAATTTTCCAGTATTATTCATTATTCCATGTGAATATGATATAATCATCAAAAAAATTATAATGAGGGAAAACTCATGAAAATATTTAATGTGTATGTCATTATCTACTCTTTTTCTAAAATTCCACAACATAATGAATGTATCCATCTTATTGTACCATAATATTAGATATTTTTCGACCCATTAAATTCTTTCGACATCATAAAATCAATGATTACATATTTACATCACATTAAACCACTAGATTTCCTAATATAAATGTCATTATCTACCTCTGCATTTACAAATTCATACTTGACTTCCATTTAGAATATATTATGTTCCCAGTTTATTGTAATATCATGAAATATCCTAATGGACTAAAATTGTTCTATTTTAGAATGTATCTCATCAAAATCAATACTAAAAAAAATTATCCAATATAAACCATCCATTTCGTAATCCTTATAACATCACCACTTTCATTCAAAATGTTTTTGAAACCTAATTTGATACAATAACATAAAAATCGTACTGTTTGGTTAAAAAAATCATGTATTGTTTTTTTAATATGAATTAATTCATCATTTTTGGAATCAATATATATTGGTTTCACTAATTCTTTTATATCATTTCATACATTAACAAATGATTACAAATAGATATTTTAAATAGTGATATATATTCATTAGGAATTAACCTGTTGTCCTCAATCTATAATTATAATTTTGATATCCACTTGATCCCTTACCCTTCAATGAGTTGAATGAAATTTTCCTTCATTTCCTAAAATAGAAAAATCAATATATTCATAAATTAAAACCACACTTGGATAAATTTAGAAAAAACATAATCATGTTTTGTAATTGAAATAATATATTCTTCCATTCCACATAAATCTCTAGATGAATGTGAAACCTTCCAAGTAGAATATTCTATTACGGTCACATCTACAGTGTGAAAAATATTTCCACATTATTTATTGGAACAATTTTACCCACATCCATTAAGAATGTATCTAGGAATGAAACAATCAATACCTCTGTGATCAAAATTCCCTAGATTTTTAGGATATTTTTAGGAAAATTAATGGTCTTATAAATAGACTAAATTATTTCTATCTTGGAGTATCATTTTAACATATCTTGTATGTATTTATTTTAGTGTTCAACTTATAGAGACAATGATTCTAAATATAAAATTTTAATAGTAGTTTTTACCATAAATAAGTCGATACGTACCATATTTAACAAGTATGGTTCTTAAAATATAACCTTAAATTTTATTTTTTTCATTCAGAAAAAATTCTATTATGGTTTGTATTTTAATTAATGTTAGGGGTTAAGGGATTGTATTTTAAGATAAACATTTGGAATACCATTTGTGTATTGACCATGGATATTTGTTCTATTCTTATTCTTGGACTATCCACGTTCATTTTCAGCAGTTCTCCTAATACATTTAAACATTTTTATTGCCTTTAATTGTTTTCAACAACATAGTACATGATATATGAGTGAAATCATCAATAAAAAGACATAAATTTATTTTCTCTATTTATTTAATTTTATCTAATGGTTCTATATATATTATAATGAATAGGAGGAAAGGAATTATTATAATATATCTCAACCCTTTTAGGATATAAATTTTAAATACTTATCCTCAATCATATAAAACAAAAAAATATATCATATTATTCTAATAAAATGAACATAAAAAATACATCCACTCATTTTCATTATATTCATATTAATTTGGAACATATTTCCTATACTTTTATGGTATATCCAGTTTTATTCCATCTTGATCAGATAAAATAAACCAAATTCCTCTTCAACCTAAAAAAATAATTTTTTTATGTTTTTTTATCTTTAAAAATTTCATATATTCATCACATTATATAATTAATCTATAAATAAAAAAACTGCATTATTCTGATAATCACATTATTGTGAGACACTCAAACATTTATGTTTCATTCCATCAATAGATAATGAACCTCTAGGTTTTAGTTTTTTCTGAAAAAGATGAACCAAATCCTTTGATTTGAAGTGACTCATTCTTCTTAAAGGTCAGTTAACCTTCATGATATAGTTCCAAAATATTTTAAAATTTTATATATGTGGTCATATGTAGATAACTACCTCAATCAAATATCAAATTTCATTCTACTTTTTTGGACATGAGATTAGTTTCAACTAATATGGAATTCTCAATGCATTTTTATCCTCCAGATGTGGCTATTTATATTAGTTATATATGTATTTTTTAGGTTGTAGAATATCATGGAATCATTTATAAATATTTTCATGATGATCCCAAATTACCCAAAATTATTTTAAGTACTGAAATAAATACCATCATTTCAATCATGATTTTATGGTTGTTTAATTTGAGTAGATCAACTCCCCCTAATCATATTTCTATAAATATATTTTTCCTCATTAATGGGATTATAAATGAACTAAACATTTTTCTAATTCCTAAAACCTATATAGTGAAATAAACATTTATAGAATTTATATTATACATTTTAACTGCCATGATAACTGAAACTGTATATTTATGTTCCATTATATTTCAAACAATCAACAATGGAACCTTTTAGTAAAAAAGATATAACCTATTATATTCATCTTCCAAAAAGTATACTATATTTTATCTTTATTAAAGTCTTTAGTTGTTTAGTTTTTAAATTCAAAATTTGATTTCTTAGAAATTATATAATATTTGAATTTTCTTATTTTTGGTATAATACGTATAGTCATAACATGCCTCTTATGAAAACCGTGGACCTTTTTATTGACCATTAATAAAGTTATTTTTTATCCTTATGATATTTAGGCATTATAGTGATTTTATCGACCTATATAATTCTGTTTTTAAAGATTGATATTTTCTATTTTTCATCAATTTTATTTGTTTGTAAAAGGTAAAATTTATTCTCATTCCCCCATATATTCTTTTTGATATTGATTTTGAAGTTTTAATATTTATCAATAAAAATCCTTATGTTTTTAATCAAATTTAATAATATATATTTTTTATTCATCATTGAATATATATTTTTTTGTTATTTTGTTGATAATCATTCATTAAATTCATTTTCCCTCTATCATTTTCACCCATTTTTTAAATAATCTATTGTAATTATTTATTAAACCAAAACTAAATCTAATATTACTATTATTATTTATTAGTTATAATTTCTTTATAATTGAAAAAAGTTCTCATCATTAACTTTGGAGATAAGAAACTTCTCTGAATACTCATTATTTGATTTTTTTAGTTTCTACTTCACTACCCTCATATATGTCTTATTTTAGAAAAATATTTATCTATATTTATTTGTTTAAAATATTACAACTTATAGTTACATATGTATTTGATATTCTTTTCTTCATCTTAATTTATCATCATTACACTCCATCTAATTCATCTATATATTTATGTTTCTTTATACATGGAAATAATTCTATACAATTATCTATGGTTCCACAGTTAAAGAACATTATCCATTACACCCTTTTATAAATAACTATTACTACATTCATCTTCATAGAAACAGAATATATGAATTCGTCAATTTTTTAATCATATAATATTCATTTATATATTCAATAACTTCATCCTAAAAATAAATCTTAGAAATTATCTTTTGCATCTTTGAAAATGATTTAATGAATAACAATTTCCTTATTTTTTATATCTTTTAAATTATTACTAAATGTTCCATGGTAATACTAAAAAAATAAACATGAGATAGAGATTTAAGATATGTATCTTCTAATGATTACAACCTTGTGGGAAATTTATTATGAAGCATTGTTAAATTATTGTCCACAACACTGGAACATTCCAATTTCTCACAAAAAACACCTTCTGGGGCTAATAATTTCGTTAAATCTTTTGAATGTCCCTCTAAAATAATCATATTCTACCATTTTATGTCATTCATAATTCAGTCCCTATATCTATATGTTGGATATATTCAATTTCTAATTTTCTTTTCAAATATTTTTTAACCTCTCAATGATATCTTTATATTTCCCAATTTTGTTATACCTTAGAGATTCACATTAAGAGAGGGAATAAAATATAACATTTCACACTGGTATATCACAATCCATATTCAACTTATTTTTTTCTACTAGTGGATAATGTTAATAAGGAGGAGTGAATACATATTGATATTCATTTATAACATCATATACTATTTAAAAATGTTAATGAAGACGAATGGCCATTGAAATAATATATTTTTCTGGAAAAAAAAAATCCATCTAATTTTTTATAAACTTTTAACATACATAGAAGAATTCCTATTAAAAATGTATTCATACAATGCGAAATTTAGGGATCAATACTTTTTATAAAATTTAATGAAAATTAAAAGATATAAGTTTTCAGTAGTTTTAGGGGATTAATCTAGGATCCATAATTTTTTATTTATTTAATAAAAAAACTATATAACATGTTTAGAGAAAATTGAATCCACTAAAATACAAAATGTAATAACACCCACAAGATCATAGGATGTTACAAGGTCCACTACATGATGTGAGTATCAAGTCCATCGAATATTGTATAAATACTCAATGACCATACAAAAATTGAAAAGATTCAATTTTGGTTTATAACATGAAGGATATATTAATAAATTGAATGTAACTATTGTATATTGGTAGAACATGTTCTACATGAATTTATTAAATGAAATAAATGAATTTAGAAAAAATAAAATAGAAATAAACCAATACATTTGAAAATGTCATCAGTATAATTATAATATTCATTGAAACATTTACTCATGTATAATTTATTTATTTATTATTCATATATTTTTTATGAGAAAAAATATAGGTATTAGTTCAGGTCATATTTTTTTAAATCTTTTCATATTGGAATTCCATGTATAGTATTTATCCATGCAGAAATTCTTCATTTGATAAAAATTCATTTTGTAACCAATCCTTGATTCCTTTTTATCTGAAACCTATTTTTTGAAACATTTCTATCTAGATCCCTATGTCAGGTTATTCATATTACCAGCAACAATTATTGTGCATTAATAAAATGATTCCATATCATCTCGATTAGCACCTCACAACTTCAGTAACAACTCACAATGACCATTCTCTGCTCAACATAATTGTAATTCATATGAAAAACATTGGAGGGTGAGGAATGATAAATTTGAATTACACACTCAAAATAAAAAACTCTTTTTATATTATTTATTTGTTTGAAAAGCATAAATTCCATTGAATAAATTTGAGTTAAAACAATATATTATTATTCCATAAATTTTGGAATTAATTATTCTCAATGATTTTATATACCACAACAACATTCCTGAACATTATATACGGGATTATTGAGGATTTTATTATACTTATTAGAATTATAATAATATATGAAATTAAAAAACATATATAAAGATCCTCAAACCACTATCTAGTTCTTACAAAAAATAATCAAGAATCCAATAATTCATGAACTCATACTCCTTTACAATGTTCTTTTATGTTTTAGTGTCACTCTATCGAGTGAATTTATATCCAATGAACTCATGATATTTAGTATTAATGAACCCACAAATTTAATTCTACATTTCTCTATCTAATGGACACATCATATCTCATCTAACATTATCTATATGATGAACTCATAAATGTTCTCAATTTTTTGGACACATAAAATTTTATCTACTAAAATATTCCACAATGAAAAATTTCCAAAGGAATTATATTAATTAATCCGTCAAATAAATTTACAAAAATGCATAGTTTGATAATATATATTTGGTTAAATATATTGAATGAAATTATTTTTCCTATGATTACTTCATATAAAAAACTTAGATAGAGTAATTTTTATTTTAGTATAATAATTATGTTTGATACATTGATGAAAACAAAGGGTTCCATGATTTTTATTTATTTAAACCATCATTTTTATGTACGTGTGAAAAATTCATGATAAAGAAACTATCTCACCATATATTGGATAGTTGGATTACACAAGAATTGTTTCTCTCTATCTTTCTATATTTATTTATGTCTATATGTTTCGAAATAGAGGGACAAAATTGTGGGGTTATATATAAATTGGAAAAAACACAGCACTAAAAAGAACAAATCTTTTTATTAACTAGTATATTTCATGAATATTCAATTCAATGAAAATCACTTGGTCTTAACCCCTTACCAATTACAATAGTGAGACTTCAATTTAACATCCCAAATTAATTAAATAAGATAATATATTCATTAGACAACTGCATCGGTGAAATATAATATATATGACACAGTCAAATTATATAGTCACTATATATTCTTATCCATGATGTAATTAAAATTTGAATTTATTAATATACATGGATAATTTTCACTCTTCTAAAAAGGTATTTCGTGTAGTAGAATTGGGTTCCATTACATTAGAGAGTATTCAAACATATCAATATGATAGGAATACCATATAATATAATATATTTTTTCTTAATTAGACTTGTTTTATCATTCATGGCCTTGTGAGAAATAACATTCTAGATCATTTCTGGTCATGTGTCCATGTACAGATGAATATACATTTACGTTTGTGCATCTATGTCTTGTAACAAATATAATACAGTTATAGTTAATGGACTTATATGTCAATGAATTCATGGAGTGGTTGATTTGGATACTCTATATGACTTTACATTTTTGGATCATGATTTATTTTAGTATCTAAACATTAGATGATCTGGTTGGGGATTACATCATGTAAGAGACCTAAATATGAATGGTTAAATTCTTGATAAATGGTAACTACTCATTGGAAAATTTTATAAATTCTTATGGTTACACCTTCTAAGAGGGTAAATATTAATAATATGGATTATATTTTATAACTTCAGATATGCACCATATATATGATAATTCATAAGAATAAAATCCAATATACTTAGAGTTATAGAATTTAAGATTCTAGGAATATATTAGACCATGATTTATATCATCATATGGAAAGGATTTTTATTTTCTAAAATGCAATGAAATAAGGGATTGAGTGTGGGGAATTCACCAAATTAGAGATGACCCGAATATGAAGAATGAGAGGGTATGACATTGCCATCAAAATTTTTCCTGTGAATCTCGATAGAGCATAGCTACCCGACATGCATTGTGATGGAGGAGAGATAACATTTAGATAATTGTTGTGGAGGGGCATTTTCAAGTAGTTTGTTTGAGATTAATTCCTCTAAGGCATCCGGGTCATGTAACAATTATCTATTTTTAAGGCCATGTAAGGGTTCCCACACATCCCATAAAAGGGAGACTTTAAAAAATCAATCAAATTGAAGGCATTATGTCCATTTAGGCATTGTCACATACAAATTGGATTTCTCTTTTTGGTACAACCTATTTATTGGATACTAGAAATGATCGGTAATGGTTGGGACTTAACCCTTGTATGATACGTATATATCAAAATCCACATAATACTTATTGAATACAAGATGATGAATAAAAACAATGTTCCTAGAGTGATACTACAAATAAATATATTTTTACCTATTCCATATAGTAGGTGGTCTATATATTTCATTAAATATTCCTATATTTTGGTTTAAAATTAAAAAATGATGATGATATGATTTGTGAGATCACCATGTAAGAGGATAATGATTTATATAATGGTTTTATGCTTAATCCTTAAAGGGGAATCCTATATATCATTGTTCATTATAATAAAATCCTATATTTTCTTGTTATATATTTTAATGTAAAATTATAGGGTTGTTCCATGCAGTTTTAAATCAGGAAATATGGATATTGGTGTTATGAATTTTTTAAAAATAAGGTTTTGAGTTGGTTGGACACAATGTGATTTCCTTAATAGTTCATCGTGATTTTTTTAACTGAAAATGTTTTTTTGATTATTTATTACACAATAAAGGATGAAAATATTTTTTTTATTCTCAAAAAACTATCATTTACTAGATGATGCTGGTATATGGAACATATTGGCGTTTATTCCATGATGGAGCCTCATAATAGTTCCATTTGGAAATAGACCCATGTTAAGGTGTTTTGTGGTGATATATAGATAATATATTCTATAGTATTTTTGGGATATCATGATTAGCATATTAAATTAAAGAAAATGTGAAAAACTAGAGGATTATCTCAACTCAAGGAACTATAATTGATGCATGATGAATATCTAGACTAATGAGTTTTTATGTGGTTATATACTAAAGGTTCGCATTTATGTTTTGAAAATTTTCTAGAACATGGTATTTTTTGAAACAAAAAATATTTGTCTCTAATATAATATATATAAATGACAATTTATATTCTAACTCCATGGTTTAATAGGTATACTAAAAAAAATTATGGCTATGCTTAAAATTATGGCTAAATCGTGTCATTAGAGGAATCGAGTTAATGAGTTATTTTTCATGAAAGAACCTATTAGCGTTATTTTATTCTTGTTGATGGTGAATCAAGTAGGATCCTAATAAATAGGACTTCTGATTCATCTTTGTTAATGGGTCACATGAATGGTCATTTTAAAAGGTTTTAATGTTGTGGTATTAGAATGGGTAATGAGGAAGGGGCCTCATAAAGGGGCTATAAGAAGAGTATTTTGAAGAGGAATTGTGAAGTCATCTGGATGAAGAAGGCTTCTAGATGGAACATATTTATGGTTCCCAATGATAAAAACTTTCTAAAGGATCCAACTATGTTGTACATCTCCAGTATCTTTCCATGATAATTTTCTTTTGTTTTTCTTTACAAAATGGATTCCAAACGATGATCGGTTTCTCAAAAAGAAATGAATCATCTCTATAAGTCTATCATATCCTATAATTGTTATGTTTACCCAATTACATGTTCTATGTATTTAGTGGTATCGTTGAATAACATAATTCATGAAATGTTCTTTATCATAGGGATTATGGGGTTTTATAGACTATTCATGATGAATGAAGGCCAATGAATGACTATTTATCACGTATGATATAAATTTATCAAATATAAAAATGACGAAGGTATGTGAATAGACTATGCTGTGGGGTTGAAATTATTACCACAGATATGAAAATTATAATTTCATAATGAATGATTATGCGGTAGGTATGAAAAATAGTTTTATATTCATGCCTAATTAAGTCTCATGAAGGAAGAAAAATCTTAATGATATCACCCACTTATTATGAAAAATAGTAGGAGTTTATGAACTATGTTATTAAAAAAATATCCAATATTCAATATGAATGTTGGATTCAAGGATGATTGGGTATATCATGATGTATTGAAATGATTTTTTTATATATACCATTTTTTCATTATTTCAATCATGCTAAAATTTCACCCAATATTAAATATATATTATAATTAATCTATAAGTTTATGTTGGCACTGTGAGAAAAAAAATTGAATCCTATGATATGAAATACACTTTGAAATATATTCCCGATGTAAAATATTTTTTAATAATGTAAAAATAGTTCATTTAATAGAGGAAAAATATGTATTTTCCCTCAAACCCCCATTGTGATTGAAATTAATAATATAAATTATAGTAGATGGTTTTCAAAACTATGCCAAAATATTCGTAATTTTTTAAAACGATATCAACCACTATATGTGTGAAGTTTTATACATCATAATAAGATATCATTTTCATCTTCTATTTTTAAATTGATACATTCTTAATCACATATGACTTGTGCTATCTATTTTATAATTGTACCTTTTATTCTATAGAAAATTATTTAGAAAACATTTTCCTATAAAAAAATTCCATCCCACCCTCACCTTCCCTTAGATGATAGTTTTTTTGGAGATATGAACTATTATTCTAAGGTATCAGAGAGAAATTACCTATATTTTGTGAACATCTATTAGTAAATAGAACCTAACTCATCTAAGAGAGGATTTATTTAAAATAATGGTCTCAACTCTAGGATTATTTGAGATAAGAGAATAATTTCATGTATTGGTGTTGTTATTTAAATGGGGATAATATAATTAATGATTTTATTTTTTAAATTTACAAAAAGTGACTCAAGTAGTTTTTGGTATCTTAGGGAGTACTTGACTCTTGGATTTTGAAATAATTTCAATAGGTTAATAGAAGAAACCCCAACCTGAATTTATATTTATTAATACATGGATAGACATAATAATGTTGGTATAGATGAAATTTTTTCCAAACCTAATATAATAGATATAGACATTAGTATATCTCCTAATAGAAATAAAATAAACCCCCAGGTAATTCATAATATGTGTTGTTTATGTACACCAGGATCCTTCATTGAGAAAATATAGTTATGCACACTTTTTATAGTGTATTATGGATCATTGTGCTTGAATTTATGAACCCTCACACTATTAAATAATTTGATGTTGGGGTTAATTAACAATTAAGATAGTTAATATATTGTGTTCCAATGGATAAATATTATGTTATAATAGAATAAACCATCGTGTCACATAGTTTAAGGTCATGGGAAGAGGACTATGTAGCATCTATCCTATGATCCAATCAAATATACACTTATGAATGAGTGGTGCACTAAAAATATCCATATTTGAATGAAATATAAACAATTCCATGAATTGTTTTATAGAGGATATTGGTTGTCACTTTATGAAATATATCATTAAATATTTTTTCAACTAATTTTTATTGTGTATTTTCTAAAAATTCTTCATGTGGAACAACTCAGATAAATCACAGATCACCCAATATAGGTTTTCCTCCTTAAATGTTTTTCCATTTTATTTAAATATTTATATTTATATTAGCTATTATGTGTCTGTTTTATTCATAACGTGTTATGAAACTAATTTATCAGTGGTTTCCCATTATGATTATTCATCCTAGTGAGTAAAATATCTCTTTCATTGGAATAATTATGGACATGTAATTTAGTTCAATATACTTGATGAAAAATTTATAACAACATTGACCAAAATATGAGGTATTTATACTAGTAGTACGGTTTGGATAAACCACATTTGAATGAATATTCAACGATATTAACAAAGACAAACATATGGATACATTCATATTGTTCGGTGTCATAATATATAGAATATTTTGTCATGCAATTTCAGATCCTACAGTGAATAAAGGATAAAAATATATTTTACCAAAAAGTATAATAACAACTTAATTATTATTTATTTATAACATAAAAAATTAAATGAGTTTTTTGGGTATTCAACGGATACACATGTCTAGATATAATAGGAAATAAGAATATGATGTAACAATCATTCATTTATAGTGGGTAAGATTAAAATATGTGTAATATAAATGGTATTTCATTCAACTAAATAGTTGGGTTATATAATATTTTATATCACATAAAGATAACAATGTACTCACTTAGAAATTGTGACTTGTTGAGGTGGTTTATTCAATTGTAAATATTATGTTAGAATCATACTACCAGGTAATAGTGTGTGTGGTTATGGTGGGAAATTATTCTTGGTCTAAATCATTACATATAGGATACTTATCCTATTAAGGGAAACTGTTTTCATTAATATAAAGTCCAATTAGTGTAAGTTTTGATAAATGAATCAATGTTACCAATATTTCTATGAAATGGTGAACCAAGAGGTATAATTGTATTATGGTTACTGGATTCCAATAATAGAATCTTGAATCATGTAATTAGGTTGTGATGATTCATAAACAAAATATATGATGTAGGATCGTATATAAAATGATATAGAAGAAGAGTGATATCACCTTATTTTGTTAAAAACCATGTATTGAACACATTTTCTTGGGCTTGGGAAAAGGAATGAAATTCATGAGTACACATTAACATAAATTGGTGGTCTAATCTATAATATGAAGATTTATTTTCCAAAATTAAATTTACCGTTGATGTGGTTTAATAATATCATAGTGCGGTGAGGATCCAATATAACATATTCCTAGACATGTAAAGGTTTTATAAGAATAACATGAATTTTTATAGGGTAAAATGTTCCTCCCTAAAATATTTGTTATTTTTTAATTTCACTCTTTAATATTTTCCAAAAAACGTGAAAGGAAATGGGATAGTTGGTAGTGACAGGTCTTTTTATCATTCCAAAATAGCAAGTATATCAAAAAATGTTTCTTAGTGTATTATTTTATTTTTTGTTAAGGTATTCAAAGTTATACCATTCAGGGTTGTTATTTGTGGTTGCATGGATTCATCAAATGGTGGATGATTTTATGGACATATATTCTTGACCAAAAATGAATAGAATTTATGATATTACTATAATGATTTGTAGTATACATAAAAACATGTATTAGTTAAGACAACTATAATTAATATCCCTATTCTAATATATAAATACTTAAATATAATAAGACATAGTTTAAGGTTATTGTTCTTATAACATTGTATGAGATCAAAATTCATGGACAACCTCACTGTATAAGATAATGGAATGTTACATATATTGTTGTAATATGAGTCAAAAACCATTTTCTTCTTAATTAGAGTATCAAAAAATATATTGAAATTATGAGGGTAATGTGTAATTTTATCACAGAATATGACATGGACATCAACCATATACCATGAACACATTCATGATTCTGAATATCTTGTCAGGAATATGGGTTATAAGGAAAAAACATTGAATAGTTTAAGCTTGTTAATGATGGAATATATATCATAAATTTTAACATCATTCAAAAATAAATATCAAATTTTATATTGTTTACATTCATATAATGTGGATATTTATGTAGATTTATATTCCTGGATCCATCTAATGTAGGAAATTGAATTAGATTTTTCTTATCATGATACCCATGTATGGAAACTCAACATAAACTAGAGGGTTAAACATCAAGGTGTGTAAGGGTATGATTGGGATTTCTGGATGGTCTACAGATAAGTGATCTTGAAATCACACATACCATGAGATTTCAATAATACGTTTAAACATCATTATTATTGGAGGTTGTTTTTTTCATACTATTAGGACATTAACATTATGATTTTCTATTATATCCATTACCGTCAAGTAATTCAGGAAATAAAATTGGCTCGTATGTAGATTTTAATTCCTATAGAGGAGAGGAGACTTTTTTTCTAGGTCGTATGACCAAACACATACATGATGTTTAGTGTCATGAATGATGAAATTAATATCATTTATTTTATTATCCTTGGATAATGGATATATACTTGTAAATTTATAATAATGAATCTTATACAATAAAATTATTATACATTAAGATTTTAATTCTATAGAAGTGTCCTGATGTTTTTTTCCTTGATACATGGAACAATTTAAAAAACATATCTTATAAATAAAGGCATAAAAATAGAGATATTTATAATCCATTGAGAAATTTAGGCAACTAATTTTTTAAATCATGTATCCAAATTATTGAATTAGATTTGATTAAATAATGGATCATCAATTTAGTTGACCCATTAGTAAAGGATAAATTGGTTTAATTGCATTAGGGATAGTTGGAGTTATTCTTCTATTAGTAATGGAGTGAAAAAATCATATCCATAAGGTAATAGTTAATAGAGATAATGGATTTCCCTTCCTACTGGGTCAAAACATCTTCTAAGGGTAACATAGGAGTTCAAATAAAACTATGATGTTCACCATTAAAAGGGTGGGTTCTATTTTGAACATCCTAGATCATTGTTTCTAGTTGTTATGGAAAGGAATACAAATAGGTTTCAGTAATGTTTTTCAGCATTCCAAGAGGTTTATCTATTTTGATTGAATTTTTATATAGTGATTCAAATATAAAAATTTGTTAAAAATATTTGTTTGAATAATGGATGTCAAAAGGTGTTTTTTAATTTATTTTGTCATACTACCATGTTATCAAAAATATATATGAGAATGATGAGTTGACTATTATAATATACGCTGGTTATTTGAACCACATAAGAAATGGATTAATTACTGATGATGTGGATACCTTAATAATGATAAATTATTATTTAAACTAAAAAGGATGAATTGATTTAAATGTAATGTTTCACTAACCAATCTATTTGGTTTATATTTATATGGGATTGACCACATACCATATAGTCTAGGTTCTATATGTCATGTTCTTTTAGATCTATTGATATATGTGTCCTGTCATATGGTTTAATATATTATAACACATGATTTTTTTGTATTTTTTATAGTCCAGTATAAAGGAATTTTCTCTCCAATATTTTTTATTTTGGTGTATAATACCCTCACTAACAAAGATTGTAAACCACTAGCCCTAAATTCCAATAATTCCTTAACAGTTTGAGAAAAAGAAAAATATTGGAAAAAAACACATATTAATGAAAACTGAAAAATATAAAATTATTTTTTTGGTTTATATTATCACATAATCCTCTACAAGGGGAAACATAAATATGTAGTGATTGTTTGAGAGTAAATATAATAGGACATATTCATCAAATAATTTTGGGGGTATAAAATATATATGTTGGGTTTCATGGGCCTGTTAGAATTGTGGAATTACCCAATCATCATGATATATATTTTATGATATTGGATCATGGGCAATGTGATATTTCTTTTCATGTGATATATACAAGACACATGGAGGTTTTTCCTTTTAAGGTCAAAGTACTTGAATCAATATGGTTTGTATAGTAAATCATCATATAGATAAGTTTTGTAAGGTAATTATATTTATCTTCGTCATCTATTCTAGTTGAATTTAGAGTCACTACATATCATATGAGTATATGAATCAAGAATAACATAGTTATTCATTGGGTATTTTTATTCTTTAGAGAGATTTAACTCATGATTTGTGAATTGGAACTAAAATAGAAAGGTATAATAAAATGAAAATGAAGGGTAAATGATGTGGAAGTGGTATTAATTGAAAGAAAATGTGAAATAGATATTTCATATTGTACGATTATTAATGAAAACATAACATGAATGGTTTAGAACATGTTCTTGAAACAATCATCATAGATCTATATCATATGTAAGAGGGACTGATTGATATGCAGAATATATATATATTAAATAGTTTTATACCATAAAAAATAACTAATTTTTAATATTATAGGTTCATGGGTAATTAAAATATGATATTAAGTTCAATATCATGCTTATAGGATGAAATATGATGTTTTTTAAGTCATGCATCTTGAACTATGTCCATAGAGTTTAATTTAATATTATTAGGATAGTATGATACACATTTTATTTTCATACTATAGGGGTGTGCGTCCATTTATGTGGAATATTATCCATTTTTCCTTTTGATTAGAGTGAAAATGCTCCATGTACACATTTCATGTGTCCCGTCATTCTCTTTATATATTATGTTTTAGTTTATATGATTTTGGAATTAATATTTATTGAAAATCATCTATCAATTGGATATCTGAAATTCTAGTTATAAAAAGAATAATTAGTATGGTCCTTCAAAAATTATTCCATATATATTAGGATCATTAGAGGATTATGTTGTCTTATCTCAAATGAATAGGTGAAATATGAAGCCCCATGATCAGAACTAATGGAATAGAGTTTGTTTCAAATATTTTTGAGAGATGTTAGACCCTGATTCATTTTTAATGTTATTTCATTATTTTGATGGTGGTCAGTTGACTAAAAAACAAATTAGGTTGTTGATTTCTCCACTACCACCTCATCTATCTACTTTTTTATTCCAATCCCAAAATACAAAAAATCTTAAAATTGTATACACAAACAATTGGTAGTAGTGGATATAATATTGATTGTACCTCAAATATATCACCTTTTTTTTTCTGGTTCATCTGAGTTAAATAATATAAATGATCATGTAAATATGAAATTACTAGTAAAATATCACCCAATTTATGAAATATCTCATACATAAAATATCATTAAGAGAGAGAAAAATATGTTTTCCCTTGTTTGACATGTTTCCCTTAATCGCCAAGACAACATGGTTGAGTTATAGATCTAGCTAGATATTTTTGAACATTGATTGATTTGGATATATGTTTTGGAGCTTTAAATTATATGGTCATTGATATCCCCCCTAGACTTGAGAACTCAAATGGAACTAGGGAATATTTGGAAATTATTATGTTGAATAATGTTTAGAATGAATCATATAAGGGGTGAACAAATATAAAAATACACATAGGCCTCTGTGATGTGGTACGTCACTATATAATATAACACTATGAATGGATGATGTATGTTATTCAGTGGGAATACATCCTAAAATATTCTATATTCTTACATCCCAATGTTCTTTATTTTCACTATATAATTTAGTGACATATTCTTTACTAGGGTTGTTCATGTCATCATTATCATGAATAAATGAAGACATTAATTATTTTCCCAATATAAATATTTTTAGAAATTAATGGGAGTTTAATCATGGACCCCAATAATTAGATCAACTATTAAAATCAGGTACATGATATTCCAACATTTCATTAAAATGAATCAATAGCTTTTATAATGAATTATTAATTTTATGGTAAGGTATTCGCCAAAATTACATTAATAAGTCCATGTGTTGATAGAAATAACACATAATAAGACTCATGTTATCATATATGATCCTAATATACTATATCATGAGAACTATCATTTTAATGATGTGTAATTTGTGAAGATACAACTGATCCATATTAATGGACACACATGATCTCATTTTTTGGAAACTATTTTTACCCATTGAATTTATTTAAGAAGAAAATCTTTTAATAGATGTGAATATATCATCCTCGTCATATCATAGTTTCATTTAGTGTGATATTTCAAATTTTCAGATTTAGTGGGCTATTTCCAATTCACTACATTGGTTGGATAACACACATTTACTCATTTAATGTATTGGTTCCCATTCACACAATATTAGGGGTATGAAGTTCATATGTGTATGTACTAATTATAGAATATTAATAGATTCCTCTTTATATTTATCTCAAACGTTCCAATTTCATTGAATAATACCTTGTCAAGATGGAGATGATAAATTAATTATATGAACAATGAGAATTGGGATCATTAATGCTCAATTCAGTTTTTTTCAAATGGTGGTTTTTTAGGATCCATTGATTTCCACATAATCCCATCATCATTCTATTATGAATCCTGATATGCATAATTTTACCATTAATATTCTTCTTCTAGGAGAATTTATAACCTATATGCAATATGAACATTAGGATTCTCCAATAGATATTTAATATCATCGACCATCTATTTCATTATATCCATGATAATGAATAATTATTGTATCAAATGAGAATGTCTATGACTGTAATTGAAATATTTTTTCTGATTATTCGACCTATTTACTCTAATATTTGGATTTCTGGTCACACAATAATATTTTTCACCAAGGTATATATAACATTACTATAAAGACCTGAAATTTTAATGTAATTATTTTTAAATATATGGGAATTTTACTAGTCCACAAAAATTGACGTTGTGTTATTCTGGGGCCCGGACTACCCAGAATGAATTTGTGAACTTTTTTTCAGGTACGTTCAGTAAATGTACTAGTGGGATTTTGTAACATTAAAATTGGTTCTTGAAATTAAAATCTAAGGGCACTTTTGAACTCACAGTGCCGGTTTTTGATTAAGGAGACCTTCACCTCGAACGTAGTAGGTCGAGAGTGAAAGATAAAATTTTGTGCTTTTCGTGAATGTATTAAATAAAATAAAATGTCAAACATTTATATTATTAAAACCCCGTCAACATGGGTTATAGTGGGGGGGCACATGATCCTAAACCACCCATGTGAATGTTAAGAGGTGGGGACCACCTAAACTGGCCCCTTTTATGAATTGAAAGGCGGGGACCACCTGAACCCCTTTAATGAGAGAAAACCTCTCAACTACTCCAACATTAATTATTACTACTTTTTTGTGCCAAAATAATTTATTTTTATAAACATAAATTAACATGTTTTCTATTTCACATTTTTTGGAATTTTTAGGGGAACTATTTGAGGATTATTATCTCCAACGAATAATTCATTCACCAACGAAGAACGTGCTACCCAACGAAGAATGTTCTCGCCAACAAGGAACGTCTTCAATGAAAATGAACTAATGATCGAGGAAATGTTGACATCACTGATGTTCGTCTATCCCCAACGACATCATCTCCTTCCTTGCGACATTTGTCAAAAAATCTACGAGGTAGGGTGGATGATTGAGTTTCTCCCCTCACATTTTCATGATATTCTTTGTGATTCAAGATTTTTGTTGAGCCGCTTGCTATCGTTATAATGATGAGGTTGTGGGTCAAACAATAATGGCATGACCCCTTTTTCATTCTTCATGAATGGTGTGTTCATCACGATTGAAGAAGGTGGATGTATGGGTTTGACGACATACTGAAGATGTACTAGGATCCTTGTACATATCCATTACATTGACAGACATCTACAGTCATTATACCCACACATGATCTTAGTACATTGCCACAACCAGCTATAGTCGTCAGACCCACACAAGATCCTAGTACATATCCAGTACATTGACAGACCCACACAGGATCGTATTAAATCTCCAGTACGTCGTCAGACCCACACAGGATCCCAGTACATCTCCAGTACGTCTTTAGACCCACACAGGATTCTAGTACATCTCTAGTACATCGTCAGAACCACCCAAGATCCTAGTACATTTCCAGTACGTCGTTAGACCAACAAAAGATCCTAGTACATATCCAGTACATTGACAGACCCACACATGATCCTATCAAATCTCTAGTACGTCGTCAGACCCACATGGGATCCCAGTACATCTCCAGTACACCGTCAGACCCACACATGATCCTAATACATCTCTAGTACGTCATCAGACCCACCCAGGATCCTAGTACATCTCTAGTATGTCGTCAGTCCCACACAGGATCCTAGTACATCTTCAGTACGTCATCAAACCCATATATTATCCTAGTACATGGATGTCTTCCCTGATTATGTTTCAGGTCTACCTCCTCGTAGCGAGGTGGACTTTTACATTGACATGTACCCTGGGATGACACTGATATCTACAACAGTATATCAGATGGATCCAGCAGATCATCACGAGCTATGGCTATAGCTAGAGGACATGTAGGGGAATGGATTCATATGAACCAGTGTTTCTCCTGGGGCAGCCCTGATTTTGTTTACTAAGAATGCAGATGGGAGCTTGAGGCTTTGTGTTGATTATCGACACCTGAACTAGGTGATCTTGAAGAACAAGTACCTCTCTCGAGGACAGATGATCTCTTTGATCAACTTAATGGAGCACGATGTTTCTTGAAGATAGACCCCGGGTCAGGCTATCACCAGCTCATAGTACGAGATGAGGATATGCAAGAAGATGGATTTCCAATGTCATTATGGCCATTATGAGTTCTTGTTTATGCCTTTCAGCGTGTCTAACTCCCAAGTAGTGTTCATGGGGATAATGAACACGATCTTTCATCCATTCCATTATGGATTTGATGTAGTATTCGAAGATGACATTCCGATCTACATGAAAAATGAGGAAGAGCATGTCTATCATTTACAGATAGTTCTGGACACACTCAGAGAGCACCTGCTTTATTGTAAGCTCTAGAAGTTCATGTTCTGGATCTAAGAGGTGCATTTTATGGGAACCGTCATCTTGGATGCTGAATTTGTGGTGGATCTAGCGATGATTGAGGTAGTACTTGATTGGTAGACACCAAGGAGTGTGACAGAGGTATGGAGTTTCCAGGGTTTGGCCGGATACTACAAGAGATTTGTGCCAGATTTCTACAGAGTTACAACACCACTATCAACATTGACGAAGAAGGGGAAACCCATCATTTACTCGGAGAGATGCTAGTAGAGTTTTCAAGAGCTGAGTAAGTGGATGACTAGTGCACCCATCTTGAGGCTACCAGAGGAGGGCGTTGGGTATGTAGTCTACTTTGACGCATCAGGGACCTAGCTCAGATGTGTCCGGATGCAATATTGAGTAGTGACCACATATGGTTCATGAAAGATGAGACAACATGAGCAAAAATATTCTACCCATGACCTGGAGTTAGCAGTAGTGGTCTTCACCTTGATGTTGTGTCGACATTTCTTGATGGACAATCATTTTACAGTCTACTCGGATCACAAGAGTATTGGGTATATCATCTTTCAAAAGTAAATGAACCAGAGAGCGATTTTTTCATGAGTTCCTCAAGTAATATCACTTCATGATAGTCTATACTCCTAGGAAGGGGAATGTTGTAGCATATTCACTATGCAGGTGGTCTAGTATACAGCTAGTAGGTGATACGGCGGAGCAGCTAGTCACTTTTCATATATCCTTTGTGGATCAGGATGGGACAACTTATCATCAGTCTCTAACATTCACTCCCCCACATCATCAGCAATTCAGGGAGGAACAGCATGAGGACGCTAACTAAGAAGATTGACGCACTCCGAAATCCATAAGACAGGAACATGATGGATTTTCTGATGGTGGAGAGCATGTCATCTTCTTCATAGGACGTACCATGGTACTAGTGTCTCTTTGAGAGGAAGTGACGAGGGAGTTACACAAATCGACTCCAGTGGTACATCCAGGAGTGGCAAAGATGTACCAGGACCATCGAAGACAACACTGGTGGTCGGTAATGAATAAAGTAGTTGCAGATTTTGTCACTCAGTGCCTCACTTTTCAACAAGTGAAGGGGGAGCATCAGGTTCCAGTAGGCTTGGTTCATCCTTTAAAAGTCCGAGATTAGAAGTGGGATGGGATATACATGGACTTCGTGATAGGACTTCCACGTACATCCAGAGGTATTTCTTCTATTTTGGTGATCGTCGACCGACTCACCATGTTGGCCCACTTCCGACCAAGCAGAGAGCAGGGTTCAGTTGATAGATTGGGACACATCTATGTGTAGGAGATTGTAAGACTACATGGAATACCCTTGACGATTGTCTTCGACTGTGATGCACATTTTACTTCATGGATATTGAAGGGGTTGTAGGAGGCTTTCAGGACACAGCTTCCTTTGATCACCGCCTTCCATCATCAGGCAGATATCTAGACTGAGCGGACCATTCAGACCCTTGAGGACATGCTACGTGCTTGTGTCCTGAAATGCGGTCGTAGCTGGGCGGATCAATTACCATTGGTGTTTTTTTCATAAAACAATACCTATCACTCCAACATTTGGATGGAACCTTTTGAGGCATTATACGGGCGACCTTATAGATCACCTTTGTGCTAGACTGACCCAGGGGAGTCTGCACTAGTAAGACCAGAGATGGTACGGGCTACAACAGAGAAAGTGCAGATCATCATGGAGCGAATGAAGTCTAGACAGAGTAGGAAAAAGTCTTATGGAGACTGGAGATGGAGACCTCTAGAGTTTAATTATGGGGACCATATCTTTCTACGGCTCTCACCTCGATGAGGTTTGGGAATATTTGGCTGAGATAGAATGTTATCTCTGAGGTTCATCAGACCCTTTGAGCCCCAAGACATAGTTGGAGAGATGGATTACCACCTATAACATCCACCTCAGATGCAGCAGATGCACGACATCTTCCACTTATCCCATCTGATGAGATATGTTCCTGACCCTTCTCACATCATCGAACATAGCGAGATGGATATCGACGATTGGGTGATGTTTTTGGAGGTTCTAGTTCAGATTGAGGATCGACAAGAGCAGGAGCTTCTTGGGCGGTTGATACCTCTGGTGCGTGTTCTCTGGAAGCAGGGGAACCTCCAAAAGACCACATGGGAGTAGGAGGCCCAGATACATGCTCAGTAGCCCCTCTAGTTACATTAATTTTGAGTTGTGGATTACGGGAATGCAAATCCCTATGGTGGTGAGAAAGTAAAGACCTGGAATTTACATGTAATTTGTCTTAAATAAATGGGAATTTTTCGAGACCGTGAAAATTGACGGTCTGCGATTCTGGGGCCCGGAGTACCCAAAATGAATTTCTAAACAATTTTTCACGTACGTTTAGTAAATGTCTGAGTGGTTATTTTAAATTTTAAACCGATTCTCAGAATTGAATTTTGGGGGCATCGTTGACCTCGCAGCGCCAGTTTTCGCTTAAGGATCCCTTCACCTCGACCGTAGTGGGTTGAGAGTGAGAGATAAATTTTAATGGTTTTCATGAAATAAATAATTAAATAAAAAATATAACATTTTTATTTTTGAAACCCCCTCAACATGGGTTATGGTGGTGGGGACCACCCAGGCCTAAACCTCCCATGGGAATGTTAAGAGGTGGGGACCACCTGAAGTAACCACCTTTTAGAATTGAGAGGTGGGGACCACCCGAACCCCTTTAATGAGAGAAACCCACTCAACTCCTCAAACATTAAATAAGACAACTTTGTTGTGCCAACATAATTTATTTTGATAAACTTAAATTAAAAATTTCCCTATTTAACATTTTGTTGGAATTGGGAGAGGAAACTATTGGAGTATTATTCTCTCCAATGAAGAATGTGTTCACCAATGAAGAATGCACTCCCCAACGAAGAACGCTCCCACTAACGAGGAACGTCTTCAACGACAATGAACCGACGATCAAGGAATTGTCGACATCATTGACGTCTGTCTAACCCCAATGACATCGTCTCCTTTTTGGTGACCTTCATCAACAAATCTCTATGGAAGGATGGATGTTTGAATTTTTTCCCATAAACATTATTGATATTATTCATTATTCATGATTTTTGTTCAGCCATTTGATACTGTTCTAACATGGAGGGTGCGGGCCAAACAGACATGGCCCGAGCCCTCCGTCATTATTCATGAATTGTGTGTTTTGCACCATGGAATAAGAAGGCATTGTGACACGGCGATGAATGAAGAGAAGTCGGCTGAACCGGCCACCGACGAAGGCGAGGAGCGCGACTGCGCAGCACAGAGAGGACGACTAGCCATCCGACCAGCCGTGGAGGACCACTGCAATGTGGCCGACCCGCAGCACGGTGGTCATCCCGCCGACCTTCCAGATCATGCCCTCCACACCACCTCGCGCCGCCCTGCGGCCTCCCCCCCCCCCCCTCGAAGGCCTCTATGCCGCCTTGCGCAACCCCGCAGCCCTCATGGCCCCCAAAACCATCGCAGTCTCTGCATCTCCCTGCGCCGCCCCATAGCCTCTACGGCCCCCGTGGCATCTATGTCCCCTCGCGGCCTCTGCGCCTCCTCACGCCACCCCACGGCCCCATCGCGCCACCCTGGCCAAGCCGCCAGAGCGGACCACCCAACGCGGGCCGGGCGAGACCCAGCGGGTAGGGCCCGGTCGACCCAAACCAGGCCGGGCCAGACCCAGCGGGTAGGGCCCGGTCGACCCAAACCTGGCCGGCCCAGGCCAGGTCTGACTGGGTCGGACCGGTCCTGGACCGGTCCCGGAGAAGTTTCGACCCTATATGCTCTTTTGGGCATAACATTGGCACCGGGTGTCCGTTTGACGTACCGTCTGCGGCACTAGAAGCCTTGGAGCGAGGGGGTCCCTTTGTTATTCCCCACTGTAGATTTGGATAATGTTGGGGTACACTGGCTTGGATCGAGATTGAGTCCAACTGGACCCTCGGTTCAAAAACGCTAATAACTCACAAATCCGGCTTCTGATGGACACAAAAACTATTTCATTGAAACCCCTATGTCAGGGCGGTCTTATGGGATAATTATTCATGGGAATTCATGGAATTTGGAGTATCGACTAGTGGCTTGAGGAGCAGATTCTCTTGGAGACGAGAAGGCTTAGTGCGAGAACCTTATAGCTGGCTATGGAGATGTACTATGATCATGTGTGGGTCTGATGACGTACTAATGATGTACTAGGATCCTATGTTGGTATGACGACGTACTAGAGATGTACTAGGATCATGTGTGGGTCTAACGACATACTGAAGATGTACAAAAATTCTGTGTGGGTCTGACGACGTACTCAAGATGTACTGGGATCTTGTGTGGGTCTGACGACATAATGGAGTTGTACTAGGAACCTGTGTGGGTATCACAATGTACTGGATATGTACCAGGATCCTGTGTGGGTCTGAGGATGTACTGGAGATGTACTACGATCCTATGGGGGTCTGACGATGTACTGGAGATGTACTTGGATCATGTGTGGGTCTGACGACATACTAGAGATGTACTATGATCATGTGTGAGTTTGACGACGTCCTGGAGATTTACTAGGATATTATGTGTGTATGACAACGTACTAAAGATGTACTGGGATCCTATCTGGGTCTGACGAGGTACTAGGGATGTACTACGATCCTGTGTGGGTCTAGCGATGTACTGGGGATGTACTAGGATTTTGTGTGGGTCTGATGATGTACTGGAGATGTACTAGGATCATGTGTGGGTCTAATGATGTACTATGATCCTTTGTGGATTTCATGATGATTTAGGGTCCTTTGTGGGTCTGCCACTTAACATAGTAAGATGAATTAATAGATACATCTAATCATCTCTACTACTGTACCTAACAATATACCTGATGTGAGCTGAGTCTTTACCTGTGTGGTACTCACCTTCGTGGTATTTCCTTCTTTTGTGGATCAATTGTGATTTGGGCTTTTCAGTTGGACATTTGGTTTCCTCATGATTGAGATGGGTATAAATGATAACTTAGGTATATGTATGGTTATATACCTAATTAGGGTTATCAGTTGCTTTAATGATATGTTGTTTATCCTTTGTGGATTTGTTAGACCTTGAGGGTCTCGGGATCCCTAGTGAGTATCATTATACTCACCACTGCATAGGATATGCTCGCACCATGTTCTGTTTGGTACAGACGATGGACAATACTGACTGAGGGCGAGAGTACCCGGACTGGAGGTAGCTCGGAGGTGGACCCTAGATGAGGTATACCGTAGAGATGAATGTTCGATAGTTGTACCTACCATTATGGTTGATCCTTGGTAGGTGATCATAAGAGTTGTTCCATTTTTCTTGTACTTTCAGTTTCTTGAACTTTTCAGTTTGGCTTGTATTCTAGCCCCTTTTTCTTACATTACTCACTCTGTTTACTATTTAGTTTACTTGAGTTCATATCTTTTTGTGTGCTTGGTTGCATGTTTTTACATTTTATAAAGGTTATGCCTTCCCAGCATTAGGGAATACACCTTCGGTGCTAGTCGTCATCCCCAAGCCTATGGAATGGTGACTTGGGGTAGTCATGTAAAGGGCCCCAAGGGACGGTTCGTGATAGTACCTTAAAAAATATAATTATAGAAGGAGTAATTTTACTTATTACAATGTAGATGGTCATGAAGCATTATTATTTTGGGGATGAGGGTGAATATTTCTACTACTAAATCCATAGTTACTTATTTTTATTATGGAATTTTAATATTCAATTCTTTGGACAGCTAAATAAGGTCATCTAAACAATGTGTTATAGTTATGATCTCTCAAAATCCACCTAGATAAAACATGGGGATGTGTGTAGAATCATCTCGACGTGTAGGTTTTCCATATAAATCTCCAGTAATTGATCATGGTGAATTATATTACCTGGAAATATGTCAACTTGATAAATTATATATTGAAATATATGAATCTATCATTCAATTGATTAGTACAAAAAAGAGATATCACATGTAATTGTATTTATTAGTGTCAATAAACATTGGTATAAAACTTACAAAAGGAGATACTCATAATAATTAATAATCAATGATTGTCATTTCTCTACTAGGAATATGTAGGACCAGTTATGGTTTGTATAATGAATATGATTAGTGAATCCTCATAATATTCATTGGTTCATAGAGTTGGGTCGAATATTTACCGAAAATAGGTGATGTGATACTCAAGATCATTCATTCAGTTCAATTTAGAAAAAAATTATTCATTTCTTTTTATAGATAATGATTCAAATAAAGCCATTCTGGATATACCTTCCTCCTAGGATATACAAGTGGCTGTCAGCTGGCCACAACACAATTCACTATTCTCTTCCACCCTTGAACAACTATGATCCACTATTTTATAATGAAAATCTCAATTTAATAATGATAATCACTTATCAATTCAACCAATTATTTGGTATAAAATATATTACAAAATTTTAATTTCTAGTTTTTCATATTCTCATTGTAGGGAAACGTGATTTGGAGAAAATGAAAGGATGTGAAGTAGAAATTGATGAAACTATATGGAATACCAAGAAAACAAGTCCCTTGGTTTAAAAATTCATAAAATTATATCCATCCACATGGGATGAGGTTTTATTGAATGATTATTAGTATTGTGGTGTATGAATCTTATGATGTAATATAAACATAATTTTTTCATTATGTAGCACAACCAAAGCTATCATTCCCTAAAAACCACTCAATCTCGTGAGTAAATTTTTGGTATTATGAAAATATCGAACCATTTATAAATTTAATAGATTCCAAATTTTAAGTGTACACATTATAGAGTCCATATGAAGTATAATTTCATTTCTCAATAAAGATAGAAGGTTGATAACTAGTCCAAATATGTGACACAATTTGTTTTTTGAAATCATTGTTTCTTGTACCACCTCTGTATTGGATATATTATGGTACCCTATTATCATTATATATATGTTAATAATGGGAAGATTATATATATATATATATATATTTAATTTTGGTGGTCTAATGTAGTACTCCCTTTTTCCTATATGTTATGGACCTAGATATCATCCTAGAGATATCAAATATGATGGTTGGGTTTCGAATGAACATTCTTTTCTAGTGAATGTTCAGTCAAACAGTGTTATATAATTATTTTAGAGCAACACATGTGTAAGGGGTTTATATGTAAACATAATTTATTTATTTTTTGTAATTTTTTATTAAACATTTTAATTTATTGTGTCTTAAATTATAAAAATTTTGAATTACTATTCTTATGAATGTGAATGGAATGCAATATATTTATATCGAATAGGGGTGACATTTTTACTATCACAAATTTTTTTCCAGTTATGTATTACAAGAATATAATTATTTTCCTTCTTTTAGAGATATCAAATTTCTTTCGATAATCTTATTGAAAAAATTTGTATAGTAATGTGGCACCACACTATTTTATGTTAAGTGTCTTTATAAATTAAATATTTTGGATAAATTGTGTTACAAGAAAAAAATATTAAATGTCAAAAGAAAATATATTACATGATTTTTATATCTTATCTATTAGGTTATTTGGAATGAATAGAAATATATATTTTTCTAACGTTGTGATTAAGAAATTTAATATTCAAACATTTTTGTTTATTTTTAAAATTGGTTTTCTTTCCTTTTTTGTGGGTGGATATTAAAATCAATTTTTGAAAATCATATCATTATTTTTTATAAAAAACAATTCTATTTTTCAAAAAAAATTATTATAATTAACATGAGGTGAATTTTTTTAAATTTTCTGAATTGGTTATTTTATTAAGGAATGGTGAATATATCAATTTTTATAAAATTTACATTATCATTATATTACAAATGTATTTTATGATATCAGTTTAATATAAAATTAAAATAATTAAAATTAATTTAGATGTAATATACATTATTATATTTTAATAATATATAAAACATATTTTATAATCAGTTTTTTTAGGATTAAAAATTCACTTTTTCAAGAAAATTGTTTTTCATTATGTTTTGTGGGATTAAATTTAATTTAAATTTTGAAACATCTGGGATATTAAATTTGGAAAATCAGATTCCATATAAGGATGCATAAATTAAAAATTTATTAAAGAGGACAATATTATTTTTTTCTAATGTGAATTGTAACCATGGAAAATTTGTTACCATTTTACTAGGTAAATTGGGAAATTTAGCTTATAAATAAAGTGACAATTATTATAAAATGACCAAAACACGTTCCTAAATATTCTTCAATAAATTTGATTCATCCTTTGACACCTATGTTTTTTATTTTATTTATTTAATGGGTCCTTATGCATTAATATTACATATATATTATTAAAATGAGAGTGTGAAAAAGATACAGTCTTACCTTTAATAAGTACAATATTTTTAATATATGATTATTCATATGTTATTTTTGATATATAAACACTGGTATTAAATAACAAATATTTATCTATATGATGGTATACTATTCATAATTTTTACTAATGAAATAATAAAATTATCTAATTACCCAATGATGACAAAGTGTTTATTCTGTTAATAAAACAATATTTCAATGATATTATATTTCTTAAAAGAAATATAACTTGAATTAATTACGACTTTTCCACAAATTATATATTGAAATATGTAATATTAGGGGTGTATTAAATTATTTGTTTCAATTTCATCTGGAATTATTTATTTCCTTAATGTTAATGTAATGAATATTGTCAAAATTGATAATAATGATATTTTAGGATTGTATTATATCATTTAATTTTTAAAAAATAATATATTGTATTAAAAATTGATTATTATAAGACCTAAAATGTCAATAATTTACTATTTAGTTACAATTGACACTGTATAATTAAAATATAATTTTTGTAATATTAAAAAATATTGTTACCATTATTAAAATTAAAATTGATTAATTAAGGGTTAATCAAAATGATATAGTCTAAAATAATATAAAAACCTGTCTAAATTATACATGTGGATAATATTAAAACATTAACATATTTCAAATTTAAATAAAGCGACATTTGGTGGTATTTGGATAGAAAATGAATTTATTATAATTTAATATTGTGAGAAACTTCAATATTTCCCCTCAACTCAATTATAAAAGGACACCTCCAACACCAATTAATAAGATCATTTTTATCATTCTAACTCTACCATACTCTACTAAATTATCTTTTCCACTTATATAGAAACATTTTAGTGATTTAAGTCTTCCTAAAAGAAAAACTGTGCATTTCTTTTGATGAGATACAATGGTGCTATTACGTTGAAGTGGTAATTGATCTAACCGGCCACTCTCATTTTCAACTCTTCTATACCACATCTAAATTATAAAATATATCATAAAAAATTATTTCATAATATTCATTGTGATAAAAGAATTTTTTTTTTAAAAAACCCATTATAAAACACTTTCACTATAAAAAATAATGTGAAAGAATCACCTGTGTATACGTACGTCTTATCATCACCACAAATAATTATAATTAATTGTCCATAAGAAGCATTTAATAACAGTTATTAATATTGATTAAATTATTTTATATGATATTAATAATATAATTATACTTATAAAATGTATATATAATTTCTTTTTTTACCACTTATAAATTTGGGAAATGACCACATCGCCCATGTGTATATATGGATTACCATAACCACAATAGTTCAAATATATTTCATAAGGATAATAATAAGGACGTATTATATAAATATATCAGATACATAAATCATATTAATGATTTTGGAAATAATTTTACGGGAATCAATTTGTAGGGTCTAGGATTTTCCATGAGAAATATGCTTTCAAAAGAATGAAGTTTTCACCATGATATATATTTTAACAATCAAATTATAAATAAGCGGGAGTAAATTTTTTATAAAAAATTTGTAAATGATATTATATATATCTTATTATTGAATACATGCATAATAAATCCATATTTATTATATAAGATTTTGGAACATGAAAATGGAGTTGAATGACTTGAGGTAAGATTTTATTTCATAATCACATTAATTTTCGATATTGTATTTTATTATGTATCTGTAAAAGAATACTTCTATTCCATGTTCATGTATTCTAAAAAACTTCCAAATAGGTTTTCAATATTTTTTAAAACCTGTTTATTCATATTTTATCTTTTTACAAAATGTTTTTAGAAGAATAATTTTACGATTTTGTAAACATACAATGAGACTTTTTCAATAAAAATACAATGGAAATGACTTTTTATCATATATGGCGTGAAGGTAATTTCCATTTTTTTCGATGACTGAAATCATTTAATCATCCCTTACACCCATAAAAATACATTTTGAATGAAATTTATTCATTTATGTTTTTTTTCTCTCCTAGAAATTTATTTCATAATATAATGGATATTACCGGGAAGAATTATTCTATGTGATCTTTCAAAAATAATTTTCCATATATGATGAAATTATATGATGTTAGATATGATTTACATGGGATATTTCACTAGGATACCATTATTATTATTTTTATTAATGGCTTGTGTCACAACCCCCTCCCTCCAAGGATACTCCTATGGGGTTTGAAATGATGAAAGAGAGATAATAAAGCCCGAGTCCTGCCTCCAATAGGCCTTGGAATGGCATCTAACACTAAGGCTGTACAAATCTCAAAATATAGAGGGAATTACCATTTTTAATTTAAAAATCAATATATTTGATGAATAATCAACAAAAAAACTCCAATACATGTATATAAGAAAACCTATAACCATCCCACAAAGATTGTATAAATCGAACTGGTATAATAAAAACCTCCAAATTAAAAACCCCAAAGTAAAGCTAGGAAGAGACACAATAACCGTCGAGGATCCAAGCTAGTATGGTCCAAAACAGTACACAAAATCCATATATAATCCAATTTTTTTATATATGTAGGGTGACCATATAATCCTACTATGTAGGAAAACTGATGTCTCTCGTGGAAATTTTAAAGAAACATACTAATGCATATGAGAAAACAAAATAACTAAACATCACCTATCAAGTTATTCAAATCATCCTAACAAAAACAAGGAATTCTCACCAAATAACACCAACCAAGTAATATTTTATAATAAGAATATAATTGATATGGCTACCCAAAACTAGTTTCCCAATCATTTGTTACTCTCACACCCGACGTCCTATTACATGGTGCTCCTATCTCTTTTGTATACCACATCTCCCTACAATATTTTTCACAACTATCCCCACCTACAGACACATAGGCTCACCATCCCACTAGAATGACCACACACTTCTGGACTAAACAAACCTACTCTACATCCCCACAAGCATGGTCATGGATTGTTCCAAAAAACCTAGTATATCACACCTCATCCCAAAGACATCTAGGACACATATCACATCACCCGAAAACACCTAGGATATCAATCCTATATCGAAGAAACAAGAAACATCAAACCAGCCATATAAAGCACTAGCATACCTATGAACATCACAACCTCTATCATACCTACCTCTCCTAGAAGAGATAACCTTAATGTTTGGGTACCCATCCAACTGTACTCCCCACCAGATGTTGGAAAAAACAGCCCCACATGACTATGGAGGGTTTTCAAAAACAATTATCAATGTGGGTGGGGTTAAAATAGAAATATAAAAAGACTTTAAAATGTATATATATATATATAGGTAAATGTGCACATGCCCAAACCTATTGGTTTAAAAACAAACAAAATCACAACACTGCCACTTTTTCTGATTCCTTTAAATACACTTATTAGTAACTGAAATAGTCATTTCATTAGGTTAAGTTACTTGAAATCTATATTCACATTTCCCCCAAGTTTAGAAATCATTAATTTTATTATTTAACATCTACCATAATTCATCACAAAACCAATCATTATATTATTTATTAATAAATATTATCCAATTAACTAAACAATCCCATGTTGTTTCAAAAAATATTATACAATTATTTATGTATTTTGTCACTAATCGGGCATATAGTATAATTAATCCACCTCCATGCTTCATAAAAATAAGCACCAAACAAACCACCACCTCGATAAGCAAGGCCTAATAATCCACCTTCTCACTACCACAAATGCATGGAAAAACAAACCACCTCATCACCTCCCCAAAACCACAACCAATAAACAATATCCTCATCGCCCCAAAAGCATTTAAAAACAACCACATGTTGATGAAATCCTAATGAAACAACACACCACTATACCTAAACCATGACCATGCATCACAACATATCATGAAAGATTTTTACAAATTCACAAAATTGATTTTTATCTCATTCCAATTTTATTTTAGGGGTGTTATAAGAAAAACAAAATAATGAGGAAACCATTTCATTATTCACGTATGTGTAATTAAAAAATTTCTTTTTTCCGGTGATATCACAATAATCACAATAGTCGAAACAGTCAAAACACATGTATCTTGTGGAATGATAGACACCAATGACCACAATTTTCTTCGGGGTATCAAGATCATACAATCCATAATATCACAATCATATCAACACTTCCATAACCTGTGAATCATACATATAATCCCTTAAAATTAAATTTTACATGTTTTTTATAAAAAAATTATCTAGTACAACCATAATCTATAAGGAAAAAAGTAAAACCCTCTCACGTGATACACAATAAATAGAATTTAGGGGAACCTTACCTCCTATAAGTTTTTAAACATTTTGTGCTCCACAGGGAGAAGAAGAGAGCCCAAAAACCAAAATTATGCCATGATGAACCAAAAATCAACCTACACTGCATCCCAAGACCATAAAAACACAACCTAGTTGATACATCAAACAAATGAAACACCACCTCAGTAGAACCTCATGAGAAGAATAGAAGAAAATAAAAAATAAAAAGAAGAGAATTCAACAAGGATGAATTCAGAGAGGATGGCTGAATGTATAAATTTTCTGCTGAAATTAAATTTAAAAATGCATTGGATTTGGGTATTACATGAAATGTAATCCAATTTTAGGTCATGTAATCATTGGGTTCAGTTTCTGATGAAAAATGTGCCTCTTATTTAATTTAGTATTTTTTTATAAATCTTGATATATTTCACACCATTGAATCATTTTTTCACATTATGTAAAATATATACACCATGGGAAACATTCATGTACAGGCATTGAAACTGACAGTAACAACAAGGAATCCACTTACATGATGTGTAGTCTCCCATTTTCCACCCCTTTTGCAACCAAACATCGACATACTCACTATGAGCCTCCTCCAAAGACCTAAAACAACCAAATCAATAAAACTAATGGGTTAGGAATCCATGGAACATCACATTAGATACCTCTAAAATTATTCTCTCCCTTGAGAATCAAAAACCAAGACCTAGAAGAAGGGGATCCAAATAACCATCTTACGAGATACCTCTTAAGGATGTCATCATACCTAAAATAGTACCACCAAATAAACATGCTAAATCAAAGGACAAAAAACATTTCTCACGTCCTCATCACCATGAAACCAAAATTAAAAATAGTCTCCTCTTACAAAACCACACTACCACACGGCTATCTCAACATACACATATCTCAAACCAACAAACTCTACCAAGAACGAGCCACACTATCACACTAAATGAATTAGTAAATTTGGTCTTCCATTTCAATATAATATCTGCATAGGGTGACACTAACTCACCCGTATAGGTTTAATCTATAACATCCCAATCATGTGCTTCAAAACTCACAAAATAAAAATACTGCGTATTTTTTATAAAAGAAAAACATAACATATACACAAAATTTATTACATACCAAGAACATTTACCAATCACAGATTTATATGATTTGGAAAAAATAAATTTTTTTATCATATCTGTAAAAAAATAAAATCAAAAATAAAAACATAAGGCATGATCTAAATCATTAATCGACTAGAACACTTTTATAGTGTTCTACTAATACATTGAAAAATAAATTAAAAACATATGGTGATAAAAACTATTTCCTGGTAAGGTGTTTTAAAAGCATTAATAATTACTTTTAAGATATTTTTTTGAAAATACTTTTGAAAAGACATTTAGAAATACATTTTGAAACCTTATTTGAAATTAATTATTCCATAAAATATCATAAAGCTTTTATATAAAAATACCTTTGAAGATTATTAAAAAAATATTCAAGCAATTTATTCTAAAAAAAGTAAGCAAGCCTTTGAAAAAAATTGTATGCCCACCAGAAACATGGAATGTTTTGAAGGACTACCCAATTTCATGCAGTATGGGTTCATTTCCCACTGCCTACCATATTTACCATGTAAATGTTCCAATTTTATGAAGTCATTTTGAACTTTACTTATATATAAATATATACATTTATCTCTGTATTATTTTATTAAAATATAACCATGAAATAAATAGAAAGAAAATTTTGTATATATATATGAATATATAAATATGTACATTCCATGAAAATCGTTGGAGGAATTGATATCACCAAAAAACATGTCATTTATATTTACATGGAATGTAAATAATAATAAAAATCAATGTACTCAAAATATCATTCATAACTCATGAAATAAATTTTATAAAATGTGATAATTTTTTTCAGTTAAAATAAATACATGAATTAAATATTAAGGACATATCTATTTAATTGATCCTTTGCACAAAATAATGTCATGAAATAATAAACACATCACAAAATAGTAAATTTTTATTCATATATAATCTTTTCTCCTTAAAATAAACATAAATAATGTACTATAATGTATTCCACGTAAATTTATCATAGCAATAATTATAGAATAAATGTTCAACCTTGAACAAATATAAACATAAACATATAGAATAAATAACCTATAATAATTCAACTAAGATGATTTGGAAATCAATATGTATAAAAAAATTGCTTCATTATGTATATCAATCTTGAATTCAAAAATAAATATACTTTTGGGAATTATAAATCATGGAATTTGAATTGAATAAATTATATTACATGATTATAAATCATTAAGAATATATTATGTTAAAGTGATTGAAAACTACATACGCATACAATCTATACATTTTTTTTGAAAACATGCAGTTATATATATAGTTATATATATATATTGATATGTGTATTTATATAAAATAAAACCTTCCCTAAATATTATATTATTATACATTACATTTTAAAATTAAAACATGTATAAAAATATATCTTATATATTTATGGACAGGGAAACATGAAGTATTATACAAATATATATGTTGAAAATAACAGAATTGGAAGTCCCCAACTATTTTGAAAATTGAAATCCATAATTTGAAAATAAATTTAATATACCCATTACATAAATTTTTTTCATAAAAATATAAAACTGTTGTTGCTTTAGACCTTCTTCATTTTTTCTGACGTGTAAATTTTTTTTTAGTTTTACCCTTTCATGTTGGTGCAATGATTTTGTAGCTGGTCAATTTACTATTTAAACAAAAATATATGTAATGAAAAACAACTGGCGGACCAGAGGAGGTATCACCAAAATAGGATATGTTCAAGCTTCCTTCACGATATTTATTATATTTATAATTAAAATTATATATTTATTATAATTTGATATTTATTATATTTATAATTAAAAATATATATTTATTATAGTTATATAATTATTATAATTATATAAATATAAATATAATAAATATACAATGTATATATAAAGATATAATAATTTGTAATAATCATATATTAAAAATAAATAATTTGTAATTTAATTAATTACAATTATTTACAATTATTTTAAAATTCTAATAACATATAATTATATAAATTTTTAATAAATTATAACGTATTTTACTGTTATAATTAATTTAGAAATATAATTATTTTCAATTATAATAATTTGTAATAATTATATTTTAAATTGAAATCAAAGATTTGAAAACAAAAGAAATTTCATAAAAAATGACGATAAAAAATAATTTTTATGCAATTAAACCCACCTATTTCAAACTGAAAAATCATTCAAATATGTGATTTTGAAAGACAATAATAGATAAATAATAACACTGATATAAATGAATCTTTAAAAATTTATTAAACATATAATAAATATTGGAAAACAAAATGAATTTAATGAAAAATGTCGATGAAAAATAATTTATAAGCTTTCAAAACCAAATATTTGAAACTTACAAATGTTTCATTTATGTCAATTTGAAAGACTATAAAACATAAATTACAGCAAAAATATAAATGAAACATTAAACATTGATACAACATATAATAAATATTTGAACATAAAATGAATTTCATAAAAAATTTTGAGGAAAAATAATTTACAATCTTTCAAAACCACCAATTGAAACTAAAAAATATTTCATGTACGTGAATTTAAAAGGCTATAAAATAGAAACTATAACACATATATAAATGAAACTTGAACCATTGATTAAAAATATAAAAAATAAATGAAAAGAAAAGTAATTTAATCATAAATTTTGACGAAAAATAATCTATACTCTTTCAAAACCAGTAACCTGAATCATAAAAATGTTTCAAGTACACGACTTTGAAATACAATAAAACAGAAACAATAACATGGATCCAAATGAAATGTTAAAAAATGATTAAACATATAATAACTAGTTGAAAAAAAATTTAATTTCATGAAAATTGATGGTGAAAAATAATTTATATGCCTTTAAAACAATTAACCAGAAACATAAAAATGTTTTATGTACTCGACTTTGAAAGACTATAAAACATGCTTCTAAATGAAACATTAAACATTGATTAAAAATATAAGAAATAGTTGAAAACATAAGGAATTTCATGAAAAATGTTAATGAAAAATAATTTATATGTTTTCAAATCTGTCAACCTGAAACCTAAAAATGTTTGGAGTATCAAACATAGAAAGACTATAAAACAGAAAATATAGCACATATCTAAATGAAACATGAAACATTAATTAAAAATATAAGAAAATATTGAAAACAAAAGAAATTTCATCAAAAATATTGATGATGAATAATTTATGTGCTTTCAAATCCACCGACCGAAATCTTATAAATGATTTATGTATGCAACTTTTAAATAATATAAAACCGAAAGTATAAGACCCATCATCAATGAAACTTTAAACATTGACTAAGAATATAAGAAATAGTTGAAAAAAGAAGAAATTTTATCAAAATTGTAGATGCCAACTAATTTATAATCTTTCAAAACCTCTCACATGAAACGTAAAAATGTTTCAATTACACATATTTGAAACACTATAAAACATAAACTATAAGACCTATATAAATGAATCCTAAAATATGGACAGCCCATCATTTTTACTGAATTAGCACTCAAATCTCAAACATGGATGTATTCTCACCATGTTTTATTGTTTTGTATGTTGGTTCATGATATTTATTTGGTTATGGCTAACTAATGTTTTTTCTACATAAACGCATAACATATTTTAAATAATGTAAAAATATCACATACTATATGCTATAAATAATAGTCTTCTCACATAGAATATGGTACAAAATATATATCATATAAGTAAATAAAACCTATTTTAATAGGTAAAATATATCAATTATCTCCGAAATGTGAGTTAATGATTAAATGTCCTGTCAATAGCAGAATCTTATCTAAAACACCAAGCATGTCTTCTTTAACTGTCACTCGGTGGATTACCATGACGGCCTCTCCTCCGTCGAATGGTCTGAACCCAGGGGAGATGGAATTGAAGGGTCGATCTAGATATGTGAGTGATATTTTGATATAAATGAGGGGCTGTCGAAATATCACACACATATCCATGTCGACCCTCCAATTCTGGTGCCCCGGGGTTCAGAACGTTCTACAGACGAGAGGCATCAATTGTAAACCTCCGAGTAACAGTGAAAGAAGCCATCCTTAGTCTTTTAGATAAAATTACTCTATGGATGGGTCAATTAATCATTAACTCACATTTATAATGTAATTGATATTATTTACGAAATACAAATCATGCATCAACATACAAAACAATTAAACATGGTGAGAATACATCCATGATTGATATGTGAGTTGTAATCCAATAAAAATTAACATGGTTTTTTAACATATACATCAAGGCATCTGAATAAATCAATGTTGATTCCCCCTGGTACCACAACGTGGTGTCTGAATCTCACATTCTCCCCACGTCCAACGTATGTGTCGCTCTGGTGTCCTAGCAGCGGGATCCACTGCTTCTGGTGCATTTGGTGCGTCCTCATGATGCTGTGTAGAGGGCTGACCAATATCATGTGTTGATGACTTCCCAAAATCATATGTGAATGACTACCCAAAATCATTTGTGGAGCCATATGGTTATGGGGCTTCTAAAAATGGTTGAAAAGGCATACTAAGGAAGTCCTCGCCGGGTGGAGAGGGGGATGTCACAAGTTGTGTCACTTGATCCAACTCGTAGTCCATAATAGTCACTAGAGATGATAGTTGTGGTATATAAGCATCTCCCTGCTGTTCAAGCTCATCAATAACCTGGGCATGATAATCTCTATGTGGTGATTTCACATCTGCAGGAGGTTCTCTCATATGTCTATCTTTCCACCTTTTCCCCTCTCGAGGTACTTGTCTTCGTCTCCTAGCTGGCGGTGGTGGTGGTGGGGCATCGTCATCAGCAGGCATAGTAGTGACATCATCACCCCTGGGAGCACCAGCTGGAGGATGTGGATCATGATATACCCGTGGCTCCTCATAATAAAAACTATCTCATATCATTCGTAGATGGTTGTAGAGATCTAACACATCTCGATGAACTATGTCATGACTAATATATGCCTCGTCTTGAGGATGTGTGATATGTGAAAGATGAACAATACTATCTATTTGAAAATAAAATTACATTAAAATTAATACCAATGAAGAGTTAAACAAATATAATTTAAATTAATAATCATACCATCTGCTGAATTCCAATCCCTTGAAGTGTACGATGCATGAGGGTTTGAAGTCGATACCAGTTTGCATAATCCCCCAGGGCAGACAACTGATACTGTATTGTGGGATATCCATATCGACAAATACCATACCGGGAACACGCATCCCACAGCTCAATATGAGATGCATGAAACTGCCTCCAGTTCGTCGACTGTCTAACTGTAAGTACAATTATATAATCCCACCTTTTTATTACATAAACTTTCATTACATTTTACAAAACCGAGGATCTTTAAGGTTTAGTGTCATAGAAACCAGGAACATAAAACATGAATACATAAAACATTCTTCTTAAACACTTGAAAGGCTTCTCCTCATGTTCATCCTAGGTTCATTACTGCATCACATAACATGGGGACATACATCAGAATAAACGGTGAGCAGAAGGCCCAGTAAGGGAAATAAGAGAAACATTTTACATGTGAACTTGATATACTTCAATAAGGTCATGAAAAGAACTTTAAGGCATGAGAATGAAATCATGAGGCATATCATAATAAAAATAACATTTTTCATAACATAAATATGTGGCTGAAACATTTAATATTGACAATAATTTCGTTTCACCATGGTCCATCCCCAAGGTTTCATTAAAAATTACCAAGGTTATTCACCAGGGTATCAGTCTAAAAAGTCATATCTAGAGATTAAGTCTTTACCCAATGCATGGGAGAGCTATCTGGGCGCACCCTTGACATGTATTTATTATCATGTGAGCCACATATATCATCATAAATCATTTCATAAACAACCAATATAGCATACAATAAATGGGTTTCATTTCATAATCATAACGTTTTAAAAACTGCATTAAACACATGATCTTTATGTCACATTAATCCCACGGAAAGGGAAAGCGAGTTTCATGTATGTAAATCCCAGAATAAAAAATCATTTTGATATATATGTGAATACCCCTTTATAAATAATATCATTTAGTATTCACTTAATAACATAAAATAATTTTGAGAAAAGAGAGAGGCATTTTGAGACGAAAATCCTGCAGCATAACGGCTATGTTTCGGGGTATTAAAAAACATTGAAAAGAGAGGGGACATGGGTCAAAAATTCAGAAATGTCCCATAAAATAGTTGAGGGATAGAATATGAAGGATATATGAACATGGTAATGAAATTTTAAATATGTAACATAGGAAATGAAGACAAAATAAGATTTCTCTTATGAAAATTCAGCAGCCTAACGACTACACTTAAACTTCAATAAAAATGAATTGATGAGATCAAATAGGGTCTATAATCATATGAACATAAAATATAAGTATGATAGATTATGAGATCATTCCCCAACATAGTAAAAGGAACATGAAAGAATTGACATGAAAGTATAACTTCAAAATGAGAAGGGTGATGAACCACTTAAAAAATCGACAGCCTAATGGCGTCACTTAAAACTTAAAAATACTTAATTGAAGAGGTCAAATAGGGTCTCTAATCATATGAACATAAAATATCAGTATGATTGATTTAGATATCATACCCAAACATAATAAATTGAACTTTTAATAATTTACATGAAAGTAGAACATCAACACGAGAAGGGTGAACAACCACTTAAAAATTCGGCAGCCTAACGGCATCACTTAAAACTTCAAAATACTAAATTGAAGAGATCAAATAGGGTCTCTCGTCATATGAACATAAAAGATCAGTATTATAGGTTTAGAGATCATACCACAACATAATAAAAGGAACTTGAAAGAATTGACATGAATGTAGATCTTCAAAATGAGAAGGGTGAAGAACCACTTAAAAATTCGGCAGCCTAATGTCGTCACTTAAAACATCAAAATATTGAATTGAAGAGATCAAATATGGTCTCCCATAATATGAACATAAAAGGTCAGTATGATAGATTTAGAGATCATACCCCAACATAATATTAGTAACTTGAAATAATTGACCTGAAATTATAACTTCAAAACGAGAAGGGTGAAGAACCACTTAAATATTCGGCAGCCAAACAATGTCACTTAAAACATCAAAATACTGAATTGAAGAGATCAAATAGGGTCTATCATCATATGAACATAAAATATCAGTATGATAGATTTATATATCATACCCCAACATAATAAAAAGGAACTTGAATGATTTTACATGAAAATAGATCTTGAAAATGAGAAGGGAGAAAGAATCTGTTACAAAACATTTGGCAGCCTAACGGCACCACTTAAAACGTCATAAAATGAAATAATGAGAGTAAAAGGGGACCTCTCATTATATGAACATCAAAAGGGATGTAAGGGGAGTATAAAATAACATCCTTTAACATAATTACATGGAGCATAAAATAAATTACATAAAAGAGATTTCATGAAAAGAAAGAGAGAGATCAGATCCCTTACCTTAAAATGTAACTCTTAAAACTCAAAGGTTGGGACTTTGAGGGCTTTAGGGCACCTTGGGAGGACTCCTTGGGAGGTAATGAGACCAGAACATCGTTTAAGGATAGTGGGGAGTCGAAATGGATTCGAGGATGGCTTGGTATTTATATAGAAAGTCAGGGGACATGGCATTAATGGCCAAGGGACACCTGAAAAGTGGTTTTCTCATAACCATGTGCTCTCCCAAGATATTTCCCATGAAGTAAGGACAAATGGGGCCCCATAAAATAGTTCATCACCTTTGGTCAACCATCCCTTAAAATATCTCATGATATCATCATGACATAGTTATGATGTCATTAAACATATCGAAACCCTAAAACTGTATTTTTACTATTCAATGAAAATTCAACTTGCTCATAAAGATCCCAAAATTTCACCTTATTCAAATATCAAAGCTCTAATTTGAAAAATGAACTCCATTTTATAAAAATAATTTTCTAAATAATTTTAATTTATTTTTTAAATAAATACACTATTCACCGAAAATTCATTGTTTTAGAAAAAACCCCCAAAATTACCATAACATAATATCGGTGCGTTGAGTTCAAAAATGAAATCCATATTATTAAAATAATTTTTTTAAATATTTTTAATTTAATTTTTATTTAAAAAACACTATTCACTCGAAAAAACTAATAATTGAATAATAATTTATGAAACCGTTATTTAACCATTTTATTGAATCACATTACTTAATCAAGGTGCCTAGATTATATTAATACATTCTTTAAGTGAGATTACTGATCCATTGGGACACATTGCTAATCTTAATCATAAAATCACTATTCATAATTTATTTTTCATCAAAAATTAATTTGATCTTATTCGTCTCTAAATTTCGTACTGAACATAATTGTAGAAGACCATTTTTTTAAAATCATTACACATTTTTAATTATTTAAGGTTTACATAATCATTTTTAAAATAAACTTTCTATAAAATTCACCAAAAATTTGCATATTACATTTATCCCGTCATTTGAAATTTCATAAACATCATCATAAGAAAAAATCCCAATTTTTATTTAAAACAACGGATTACACAATGCAGTTACAATATCCATAAATAGCCCCTTATCACGCCAGCATAGGACCTAAGTGTAAGGTGTGCTAAGGTGATAGAATCTGAGGGAGGCTCGACCAACATCGCATGAGTAGTAATTTATATCAGGTTGAACTTCTCACGAAGGCGATTCTGTTTTAGCTTCACACGATGAAGTTCGGCTTGGGTTTGGTCCAGAGCAAAGACCAGTGGTGCTACCTCCTTCCCAAGTTCAGTTAAATAGGCTTTAATCGAACCAAGACTACTAGGTGAGGCCATCGAATCTTCTTTCTATAATAATTAACCATGATTAATTGTATTTAGAGACAATAATCAAAACATTTAGTTTACATCGATCATATTGACCAATGGTCATATAACCGACAAAACCCAATGGTCTCATTTTAATTATACTCATGTTATCAAATGAAACATTGAGTATAAAAATAAAATAAAATAATACATAAAATCAGGAAAAAAGATTTATTAAAAAATTTGGGTCGTTACAATCTTCCCCCTTAAGAAATTGTGTCCTCGCATTTTTTTTAAAATTTGGTTTTGAAATTTCATTAAAAGTCCCACATTTGAAAAAAAGTCAGTAAAACACTTACTTTAAACAAAATAAAGGGAAGTACAAAGGTAACTCGAGTTAACCCACACTAGGATTCCATGTAGGAAAACATAGACATGGAGGAGAAAAAAAAGGGTCAAATTCTGAGGGAGAGTGATAGAAAACATGATTAGGAGAATGTTAACAATAAGAAAATCCCACACATAGGATGTGTGTAAACGGTCTTTGATTATCTAGTAGGAAACATAAACCAACAACATTTGTGTTTTACGTTCCTTTTTATAATTTTGAGGAATTCATTTACTACATAAAATAAAAACATAAGAAAACATACCTATCTTCATTTAGAGTGTCATCCTTTAATAAGTTTCTACCAAAACTAATCATTAATCCAAACGATGAGCATTAAAAGCAACTTGGTCTCATCAAAACACAAGAATCATCTTCTAGAGAATCATGTAATCCATAAAAGATTAACTATATATTTCTTCTATCTTTAAACATTATCCAAAAAACATAAAGGGTAAGGTGAAACAACTCTTCAAAAAGGAAGAATCCCATAGGAAAGGAAACTACTTTTAAATCTTCAAAGTTCCATGGTAATACCCAAAGTTCATCATAGTCCATTCCATAAATAACAGTCCGTAAAATTCCTCAAAATAAACCAAACTAAGATTGAAACCCAAATACAAAAAGGATTTGATAACATAGTCTTTCAAAATAAACATCATTGTTCATCTCCAAACAACATAAACCACTCCTAACATCTTATAACAAAATTAGATAACCTAAACATATTTTATTCAAGATAGGTTTATCATTCCCATACGTAACCTAAATTACTATAAGTCCGCCTTAAATTCATCGATTCTTCAAAATATAAGTCAACATTTCTTCTCAATGAAAATAACATAGTAATCTATTTACCTAGATCATTTAGGGTCCCCAAAATAGTGAACGTCTTCCAAAATAATAATCATCTTTTAATCCCCTAATCAACTCTGCCATATTAATACGGAAATCGTCGCATTACCTATCACATTGGTTATTGGGACCTGTTCTTCCATTCCCCGCCATTAACTAAGAAAAGAAACTATAATTAGGGGCTTAAATACTTAGCTAATAATCATAAAAAGGAACTTAAAGCATATAAGGATAACTTGTAGAAGAAAATTATACCCTAACTTGTGAACCCCTGGGTTCCCATATTGGTTAGCCAAGATCATATATTCTTATGTAAATATTTATCTTATTTTATCTTTGTTCCTTTAACAATGGTTCATACTACGCTTATGAATTTACCAAAGCATATCCCCCGGGATTTTCATAACCAAGACTGCAGCAAGGCCCGTTGCCGTGTACCAATTCCCATTTGAGTCTATCTCAAAGTTGTGTTTTCGGGTTTTACCCCTATATACATCTGTGTCAGAGCCACCTCTACCTGCTCGTATCCAGACAGGGATGTATTTTCATGGAAACCCATTACTCAATACTCACCAAAGTACCAGGATGATTTCCTATATATAAACTTTTCTATAGGATTCTTCCTAAAGTTTTCATATCCTAATTTCCACAAATATCTAAACCATCCTTTGATACCAACTATATCGTCCCGCATTTTTATCATATAAACTTTCATTACATTTTACAAAACTGAGGATCTTTAAGTTTTAGTGTCTTGGAAACCAGGAACTTAATACATGAAAACATAAAACATTCTTCTTAAATACATTAAAGTATTCTCCTCATGTTCATCCTGGGTTAATTACTGCATCAATAACCTGGGGACATACATCAAAATAAAGGGTGAGCAGATGGCCTAGTATTGGAAACAAGAGAAACATTTTACATGTGAACTTGAGATACTTCAATACGGTCATGAAAAGAACTTTAAGGAATGAGAATGAAATCATGAGGTAGATCACAATAAAAATAACATTTTTCATAACTTCAAGATGTGGGTGAAACATTTAATATTGACAATCATTTCGTTTCACCATGGTCCATCCCAAAGGTGTCATTAAAAATTACCTAGGTTATTGACCAAGGTATCAGTCTAAAAAGTCATCACTATAGATTATGTATTTACCCAATGCATTGGAGCGCTATCTGGGCGCACCCTTGACTTGTCTTTATTATCATGTGATCCACATATATCATCATCAATCATTTCATAAACAACCCATATAGAATAAAATAAATGGGTTTCATTTCATAATCATAACGTTTTAAAAACTGCTTTAAAGACATGATCTTTATTTCACTTTAAATCCACAGAAAGGGAAAGCGAGTTTCATATATGTAAATACAAGAATTAAAAAAAAATTGATATATATGTGAATACCATTATAGAATGATGATCTTTGAGTATTCACTTAATAACATAAAATAATTTTGAGAAAAGAGAGAGGCATTTTGAGACGAAATTCCAGCATCATAAGGGCTATATTTCAGGGTTTTAGAAAACATTGAAAAGAGAGGGGACATGGGTCAAACATTCAGAAATGACCCATAAAACAATAGAGGGACAGAATATGAAGGATATATAAACATGTTAATGAAATTTGAAATTTGTACCATATGAAATGAAGAACATGAATTGAAGACAAAATAACATTTCTCTTATGAAAATTCGGCAGCCTAACGACGACACTTAAACATCAATAAAAATGAATTGACGAGATTAAATAGGGTCTCTCATCATATGAAAATAAAATATCACTATGATATATTTAGAGATCATACCCCAACAAAATAAAATGAACTTGAAATAATTGACATGAAAGTAGAACTTCAAAACGAGAAGGGTGAAAAACCACTTAAAAATTCGGCAGCCTAACGGCGTCACATAAAACATCAATGTACTGAATTGAAGAGATCAAACAGGGTCTTTCTTAATATGAACATAAAATATCAGTATGATAGATTTAGAGATAATACCCCAACATAATAAAAGTAATTTGATAGAATTGACATGAAAGTAGAACTTCAAAATGAGAAGGGTGAAAAACCACTTAAACATTCGGCAGCCTAACGACGTCACTTTAAACATAAAAATACTGAATTGAAGAGATAAAACAGGGTCTCTAATAATATGAACATAAAAGATAAGTATGATATATTTTTACACCATACCCCAACATAATAAAAGGAACTTGAAAGAATTGACATGAATGTAGAACTTCAAAACGAGAAGGGTGAAGAACCACTTGAAAATTCGGCAGCCTAACGGTGTTACTTAAAACTTCAAAATACTGAATTGAAGAGATCAAATAGAGTCTCTCATCATATGAACATAAAAGATCAGTATGATAGATTTTGGGATCATACCCCAACATAATAGAATTAACTTTAAATAACTGACATGAAAGTAGAACATGAAAATGAGAAGGGTGAAGACCCACATAAAAATTCGGCAGCCTAACAGTGTCACTGAAAACATCAAAATACTGAATTTAAGAGATAAAATAGGGTCTCTCATCATATTAACATAAAATATCAGTATGATAGATTTAGATATCAAACCCCAAAAAAATAAAATGGAACGTGAAAGATTTTACATGAAAATAGATCTTGAAAATGAGAAGGGAGAAAGAATCCGTTACAAAAATTTCGGCAGCCTGACGGCGCCACTTAAAACCTCATAAAATTAAATAATGAGATTTAGAGTGGATCTATAATTATATGAACATGAAAAGGGAAGTAATGGGAGTATAAAATAACATACTTAACATATTAACATGGAGCATAAAATAAATTACATTAAAGAGATTTCTTGAAAAAAAAGAGAGATCAGATCCCTTACCATAAAATGTAACTCTTAAAACTCAATGGTTGGGACCTTGAGGGCTTGAGGGAACCTTGGGAGGACTCCTTGGGAGTTATTGATACCAGAAAATCGTTGGGGGAGAGTGGGGAGTCGAAATGGAAGAGTGTATGGCTTGGTATTTATAGGGAAAGTGAGGGGACACAACATTAATGGCCAAGGGACACCTCAGAAGTGGTTTTCTCAAAACCTTGTGCTCTCGAAAGATAGTTCCCATGAAGTTAGTCCACATGGGGTCCCCATAAAATAATTAATCACCTTTGTTCTTACATCCTTTAAAATATCTCATGATATCATCATGACACAGTTATGTTGTCATTAAACATACTGAAACCCTAAAACTGTATTTTTAATATTCACTGAAAATTTAACTTTCTCAGAAAGATCTCAAAATTTCACCTTAATCAAATATAAAATCTATGATTTGAAAAATGAACTCCATTTTATAAAAATAATTTTCTAAATATTTTTAATTTATTTTTTAAATAAATACACTATTCACTGAAAATTCAATTTTTCAGAAAAAACCCCAAAAATTATCATAACATAATATCGGTGCTCTGAGTTAAAAAATGAAATCCATATTATAATATTAATTTTTTAAATATTTTTAATTTAATTTTTATTAAAAAAACACTATTCACTCAAAAAAACTAATACTTGAATAATAATTTATAAAAACATTATTTAACCATTTTATTGAGTCACATTACTTAATCAAGGTTCCTAGATTATATTAATACATTCATTAAGTGAGATTACTAATCCATTTGGACACATTACTAATCCTAATCATAAAATCACTATTCCTAATTTACTATTCATCAAAAATTAAGTTGATCTTATTGGACTCTAAATTTTGTACTGAATATAATTGTAGAAGACCATTTTTAGAAAATCATTACACATTTTTAATTATTTAAGGTTTACATAAACATTTTAAAAATAAAATTTCTCTAAAATTCATCAAAAATATGCATTCTATATTTATCCGATCATTTAAAAATTCATAGACATCATCATAAGACGAAATCCCAATTTTTATATAAAACAACGGATTACACAAGGCAGTTTCGGTCTCTTTAAATATCCCCTTATCATGCCAGCATAGTACCTAAGTGTAAGGTGTGCTATGGTGAGATAATCTGAGGGAGGCTCGGCCAACATCTCAAGAGTAGCAATTTCTATCAGGTTGAACATCTCGCGAAGGCGATTCCGTTCTAGCATCACAAGATGAAGTTCGGCTTGGGATTGGTCTAGAGCAAATCCTAGTGGTGCTACCTCCTTCCCAAGTTCTGTTAGATGGGCTTTAATCGGTCCAAGACTACTGGGTGAGGCCATCGAATCTTCTTTCTATAATAATTAACCATGATTACTTGTATTTAGAGACAATAATCGAAACATTTAGTTTACAACGGTCATATTGAACAATGGTCATATAACAGTCAAAACCCAATGGTCTCATTTTAATTATACTCATGTTATCAAATGAAACATTGAGTATAAAAATAAAATAAAATAACACATAAAATTAGGAAACACGATTTATTAAAAATTTCAGGTCGTTACAATAATAGAATGCAACCAATCAGTTTGTCATGGTGCCATCCAGATATGTTGTATATAACCGAACTGGAACATGACCCAATCTGGATGGTGCCACTCAATGATATGGATGTGGATGAGTGGCACCACTACAACACCATCTCCAATCATAGCTGTGCAGTACGATGTAAGTGAGGCATTGACATAACCTGTATATGGAGTCCATAAAACCTGAAATGTAAACTCAAAAAGTATGTTCCATATTGGAAAGTTAATTTTAGTATGATTACATTGAAATAACTTAAAATAGTGATAAAAACATATTGTTCTATAAAAATGTATTGCTCGACTTCCATCAACTAAATCTAATGCATCAAATATCTGTCGAAAGCTTTGCAAACTATGTCTCGGTGTGTGTGCATTCTTCTGAGACTGACTCCACTAGATTTCAAAAGAGTAATATAATTTATGTTTATAAATAAAAAAACCAAATTACTAAATAAATGAATGTAATTAAGTAAACATACCATCGTCCCCAAGGACAATCCTTAAAATGCTCTGCTACAAGTGTTGCAATAGCTTGAGGAGCGATGCGTGGAAAATGCTCCTAGGCCCACATATGTACTAAAGTTATACAACCCACAATCTATTGTGCATATTCCTGAAAACCGGTATAAAGGGATCTATAAAGATGTGATGATACAGCAGATCCCTATCTTTATGTAGCTGTCTAATCAAGATCCTCATGTAATAGGAGGTACATCATGTGTACCAAAAGGGTGGAGTAGTCGATGCATAACATACCTCTGAGCAGTCACAGAATATTTTCACGTGTGTGCCTTATAAGCTTCTCTTCGTCTGCATAATCAGGAATGACAACGAAATTCTCATCAAGCCATGACATGTGCAATCTAGAACCCACGAGGACACCTCTTACACCAACGACATCGATGCCTAATAGTCGTTGTATGTTGGCAACCATGTTGCCACTACTGGCACTAGTAACATTCTATCCATGGATGGGAAAACCAAGCATGTAGTCAATGTCCTCAAAAGTAATGGTCATCTCGCCCTCCGAGTGAAGAAAAGTGTGTGTGTCTTGCTGCTTTCGCACAACCAATGACACAATTAAATGATGATCAACAGTCTTGAAGTCACACATAGCGACTCCATAAAATCCCAAACGTCTAAGGAATGGATAAATAGCTACAGGGGGAGCATCGTGATGATAATGTTGTGCTCTCCGAACAACAAGTTGTATAATAGGTCCACATGCCAACAAAATATGTGACACATGCGTCTCCTAGCCAGATAATAGTGGTTTCTCCATCTGATTGTACAAATAATAAAACAATACATTCATGTTAGACATCACATTTATCAATTATGGTATGAAATTTATCATGTAATGTATGAAAGAAGCATGTAAGGAGATAAATAAAGTGATTTAGGATATGTTCAATATATAAATGAATTTATGATATGATCAACATATAATGTTTATGATATATTCACTTTGAGTGGATTCAAAATTCAACGATGACATTGGATTTTGGAAGATGATGAGAAAGTCACAATAATGGGCTAAAATTATTAAAGGAATTTATGATATGTTCAACATATACAGTTATGGATTGATTCTCCAAACTACTATGTCTATCTAACACTGATGATGTTTTTATAGGAATTATTCTTCATTGAATATTTGCTTCATAAATGTCATAAATGAATCATGGATCATTTTTCTAAAGCATTTGAACATATTTTAAGTACATTTTTCTGCCTGCAAATCAATGCACCCTTTCCTGTGAAACATAAAATAGGGAGATGGCGTACTCAATATGCTCAATCAACATCGTTTAGAAGGATTATGGAAAAATATTTGATCCATGTACGGTTGAAATGAAAAAACATTCTCTTTCTGCATCATAGCCTTAGTCGACCTAGTAAAGAACCAGCTGTCACATATTCACAACCTCCAAATGAATATTTGATAGTTGGTTCTTCACCGAGTCGACTAAAGAGGGGAATTTCCAATGATATAGAATGATTTAATGTTTTTTGTGTGTGGAGAAACCTCATTCTCATGGTTGAAAATGAGGGGTATAATGTTTTAATTATTTTCAAGAATATCAATTATTTAGGTTCATCACTCTATTTAACACTTTTGAAGAAAAGGATGAGAGGGGAATATTGTTTGAAACATGTTTATTTCTCACCTTATCCAAAAATGTAGCTTTTTATTGCCTTTTTATATCTATTCCCACTTCATTTTCCTTGGATAGATGGATTTTTTAGGTGTGGGTTCATCACCCTTTTCATGTTGGACCCTGTTGGCCTGATTTCTTTAGTTGTTATTTTCTAGGCTAGTAGTCTCAGATTCTGTTATATCCTCAATTTATTCTTCACTAGAATTCACTATAGCTGATTCTCAGATTCTGTTAAATCCTCAATATTACATTAAATATATTTTAAAATTTCATGTTATTTTTCTAAAAATACAACCACTTATTTAAATGATGATGATATATATTCACTATGAATGGTTTCAAAGCTCATCGATGGAAAAATATTGATTACATGTACAATTTATTTACAGTGACTGATGGAGTAGAAAATTTATTTTAACCATTAGATGACTTGCATATGTGTCTAGGGAAACGTGTCTTCATATGACCCTCCAGGAAGCATATGTTGCACCTTCTTCTAGGTGCTTGTTCACTAGTCCAATCCATCATATTCCGAATATGAGTTGTCTTTTTCCTCCCTTTAGGCGATGTCTATTGTTGTTCGATAGAAGCATGGGTGTGTTTTAAGAGAGCTGAAAATTATGATATTCTCCGATTGGCATCCATGAAGTATTGTAGCATGATTTGACACTATCAAGTCGATAAAAGGGATCAACAAACTTCTCCCAAGATATGTGTACGTAAGCACAAGCTGCAATCACATGGCCACAAGGATATCTCAATGATTGGAACATGCCACATTCACAGTAACGCTTCTCCAATAAAACAACTAGGATATGACCATTGCTGCAAGCCACAACATCACCGAGCTCAGTGACCTCAAATCGTTGATCTAGATGATTAAATGCGATGACATGATAAGTTTCAGCTTCCTAAAGAGCTCTATCTATATCGCGCTGGAAGTGGTGTCCATAGAGTATCCCTCTGTTCAATCCCTCTTCGGCATGCTTTCCCTATTCCAGAAAATACTTGACACTACGATAGAAGGTCTCTTTTACCAAACCTATAATGTAGATTTGAGTCATTATACTAATATTATATTATAATTCTACTTTTTTGTGCAACGTATAATAAAAAATTCATATTAACCAATGATTATAAATTTTATAACACCCTTGAAAACTCCATTTATGCATTCTACGATGTTGGTCATGATATGACCATATCTCCTGCCAACATCATATGCCAACAACCATTTCTGTTTTGGAATTTTCATCATGTAATCATAAAATTCTAGATTAACTCATTGAATTTCATGAAGACGCTCCTTCATTATTTGTTGTTGAGGATCGTATGCTATCATACAAGAAATAATCTGAAAAAATAGATCACAACTATGACATGATTTATTAATAGGAAAAAGGATATTCATAACAATTTTTATGATTGCTTTCTTCATCGACTGATTCTTGAATCTATTTCATAGAATGCTAGAAATGTGTCGAATATAATAACGATGATGGGCATATGGTGGTCTCCATGAAAGTCCCTCAGAATATACTGCCTCCATAATTGCATGGTGACAATCTGAGATAAGGAAAATCCCTTCCGCGCCCGTAACAAACTCTCAAAGACATTCCAGAAACCAACTCAATGATGAGAAGTTCTTTTTCTTCACAATTGCAAATGTTAAAGGTAGAGGGGCTCAATTTCCATCTTGTGTGGAAGAAATAAATAAATTTCTTGTATACTTTCCATACATAAATGTTCCATTTATTTTTATAAACTACTTTCAATGCCTAAAAGCCGCCACACATGGTAAAAATGCACAAATCAATCTAACAAAAAAAACCATTGACTAGTCAAATAGGTTGTATTGGTTAAAATATTCAGTAGTATGTAACCAATAGATCACTTGATTATTTTGGTGTAAAAGCTCCAACATTTGTGGTAAAACTCGATAAGAATCATCCCAATCACCATACATTTTCACAATATCCTTTTGTCGTGAAGCCCATGCCTTCCAGTAAGAGATCTAAAACCAAAAATGTTGTTTGATTCACTCCATCTCTAGAACAACAGGAACATATTGACATGCTCTAATCATGTCAACAATAACTATTGAATCAAAGTCAAAATTTAATGAGGAGTGTTCCTGTGACAATCTTGGGTTCATACATGTGTGTGGAGTAAATCTTGTGATACGCCAGCTGTGAAAAGTGTTATCAATTATAGCTCGCAGACGCATTTGACAATTCAAATCATATTTTTCACAAAGGATCAAATAATAATTATAATTGAATATTTAACTTATTATAATTCATTATTTAACTAATTAGAATTAATAGGTTAAGTAATTAGAATTAATTAGTTAATTATTTACAATTAACTAATTACAATTACGAATATTAATTCACTAATTAAATAATTTTATTTGATTAACTGAATAATTTTAATTGATTAACTGAATAATTTTAATTGATTAACTACATAATTAAAATTCATTAATTATCTAATTATAATTCATTAATTAACTAATTAGAATTCATTAATTAACTAATTAGAATTGATTAATTAAGTAATTAGATTTGATTAATTAACTAATTTCATTTGATTAATTAACTAATTAGTTATTATTAAATAAATAATTATATTTGATTAATTAAGTAATTATATTTTATTATTTACAAATTAGAATTGATTAATTTACTAATTAAAATTAATTAATTAACTAGTTATAATTGAATAATTAAATAATTAGAAATGATTAATTAACTAATTAGAATTGATTGATTACTAATTATAATGGATTAGCTAACTAATTACAATTAAATAATTACAATTAACTAATTATAATTAACTAAATAATTACAATTAATTGACTAATTACAATTAATTAACTAATTAAAATTAAACCAACTAATTTGAATTACATATTTAATTAATTTGAATTAAGTTGTTAACTATATACACATAATTAGTTAATTACTTACAATTAATTAGTTAATTACTTTCAATTAATTTAGTAACTATTAACTAATTATAATTCATCAATGAAAAAATTAAAATACATTAATTTACTAATTCGAATACATTATTCATCTAATTAAAATGCATTAACTAACTAATTAGAATTAATTAATTGACTATATATAAATAAATAGTTGACTAATTTTAATTATTTAATCAACTAATTAGAATTCATTAATTAACTAATTAAGAATTAATTAATGAACTCATTATAAATAATTCAGTAAATAATTATACATATTTAATTAACTAAATTAAATTAATTAATTAACTACTTACAATTTACTATTTTTTAAACTAATTCTATAAAATAACCAAATAAATTAATTAAAAATTCTATAATTTATTTACATTAACTAAACTATAAAATAAAAAATTTAAAATATTAAAGAAATATAAATGAAAACATTCCAGATATTTGCGGATAGGTCAGCGGCCGGACAACGAGAAATTTATACTCAAAAATGAGAGAAAGGGAAGAGGTTTTAGGAAGCAGGAAGGGGGAGTGGATGGATGAATGAGGAGGAGCGGTGATGGGGTTTTCTAGTTGGGGATTGAGATCGGATCCGCATGAAGTGGCACAGATCAATGTAATGGTATGTAATGAGCGCCACTTCCCGTGGTGCTGATCAATTACCCATAAAGGAACCAGGGCCACTTGAAGTGGCGTTGATGAATAGGAGTAAAAAATCTGCCTAGCGCCACTTCAAGTGGCCCTATGGCATTTTTTTCCATTAGCGACACTTTAAGTGGTTCTAGGGTGCTCCATTTCCAAAATAAATAAAATGGGGATCTCATTTTCATAAAAAAATTTCCCCCAACCGAAATTATCCTCCTTAAGTCGGCCTAAAAAAATTTTCTTCTCGAAACCCTACTCACATTTTTATCCTAATTTCACTAATCAACCCTTCATTTTCTTTTCCATAATTATTTTATCATTTATTATGAAAAATTAATTAAAATAATAATAATATAATAATATATTTATAATATATAATTACATTAATATTAATAAGAATTTATTCATATTTCAATTAATAAAAATAAAAATAATTATATTCTCAAACATTGATAATACTAATTCATGAAAAAATATTGAAAATGATAATAATAATAATAATAATAATATATTTCTAAATAATATTATTCTTTTTATAAATACTATTAATATTATTATAAATTATGTATTCTTAATTATAAGGAATATATTACCTTTAAATATTAATTTTTCTTGTAAATTTATGTTATTAGAAATTTCGTTGTGAAATTATTTAAATTTAAGTATTTATAAATCAATTTTAAGTGTTACGTTATAATTTCCCGAAAATATTATTCTATGAAAAATATAAATATATGTATTGATATATATTTACAAGATAATATGAAAACAAAAAATTAAAAATATTAACCATAATCGTTTTAAATTTCAAAAATAATTATTATATTAAATAAAATTTATCCTAACATGTAACGTGATAAAAAATAATTACTTAATAACCCTTCAAAATAATCATTTGTTTTGTTTTAATAAAATAACAAAATAAAAAAATTACTAAATATTATTTTAATGAATATAAAATAGTGTTTATAAAACTATCATTTGAAATTTCAATTATTATTTAATTTTAAAATATTCGTAATTTTTGAAATTAATATTTCATTTATTAATCAAATAATAATATATAAGATGTTACATAATTATATCACGGTTAATGATTCTCAATTATGAATCTGGACCCCCCTTTTCATATTTTATCAATTTATCACATATCAATCCACACACATCATAAAGTAAGGGAAAAACCTAATATCAAAAAACAAAGGCATCCAAACATCACATCTCATAGAAAAAAATAGTAAAGAAAAACTATAAAAAACATCGGGTACTCGACACACATATACATTTATCAAACACATGCACTCTCCTCATAACCACCATGCCTCCACGCCAAATGAACCAATAGAAAGGACCATCCACATAACATCTTATCTTAATGGACTTGGATCTCTACTGGTTATTCCACAGATGATTTGTCATTCTCAATATCCAACTTTACATAGTCAATTAAATGGGAGTCATCATGAATATATTAACAAAGTTGATAGACGTGGAAGAGGTCATGGATCCTTTCTATTTGCGATGGAAACACCAACTGATATTCCACCTCTCCAACTTGCTCGATCACCTAAAGGGTCCAACAAACCTTGTAGAAATCTTACATCCTACGCTAAAACTTCACTAAAACCATTGAGGAGAAACCTTTGAGAACACATGGTCCCAAACCTAGAACTCAAAGGGCCTCCTCCTACGATCAAAATAATGGGTATTCCAATACTTCACTGCTTTCATCCTTTCATGAAAAATGTAAAACATATTTTTCATTCTCTATACCACATCAGGATGACTAACATCTCTCTCCACAACATCTATCCAATATAATAAAGAAAAATATTGTCATCTGTATAAATCCTCTAATGGAGTATTTCCTAAGGGATAGTGATAAATATTTTTATAATAAAACAAAAATGAATTCATGTATCAGGCCCATGATCCACCAAAGTCCAAGAAGAATACTTGAAACATATCCTCCAACATCTAGAAAGTATGTTCTATATTCCCATTTTTCTGGGGGTGGAATGTAGTGTTCATGCGTAAATTGGATACAAAATAATTCTATAATCACCTCCAGAATCATTAGGAAACATGGTGGTACTGATCTATGAAAATGGTCTTTTTAGCCCAACGAAACTAGACCACTCCATCCATGTACCTCTTATCCAAAGAATCCACTATGCTCGACTCCTTGATCGCTAATATGTTGGTTGATTTCTTTAACTGATTTAGTATAACCCAATAACATCACATTCTACCTCATCTTTGGGTAAACCTATGATGAAATCCATCCAAATTTCATCCCATCTACAATAGGGAACAACTATGAGATATAATAACCTGCTTATACAATATGAACGACATTTTCCCACTAGAAAATCAGACAATTTTCCAAAAACTACTCCACCACTCGTTTCATCCCTGACGACAAAAACAGCATCCTCAAACCACTTTATATCTCAGAAATCCTAAGTGTACCACTAAATATAACCAATGAAAACCGAAAAGTAATCCCTCACAAATTACTATAGGACAAAAAATATACCAAGATAAAAATACCCAGTTCCTATCATCCTCCTATCATACCTCTGGAGCATCACTATGTCCAATACGACCACACATCAACCATTCCTCAGAGTCACCACACTAAGTCTCCTTCACCTGCTGCATTAGAGAAGGCTAGTCCATCATTCTAAAAAAATTATCTTACACCACCATCCAATATGTCATCTATGTGAAAGGGTTACAGAACCTCGATTTCTCTCAAAGCATCCCAGACATCTGAAAAAAAACCCTTCAATGACTTTCTTCTCAATGATTCATCCACAAAACAACATTTCATTTGGTGTCATAGATAACAAAATCATAATCCTAATGAAACTCCATCCACCTTTTCTTTAAAAAAGTAAATTATCACTTGAAAAATAAATATGTTAGGATCCTGGGATTCATGAATACCAAAAAAGTGCTCCCCGATGAGGTAATTCTTCCAAATATTTTGTGAAAATACAACCACTGCTTGCTCCAGATCATGGGTGGAGTAGTTATGCTGGTTCCACTACAAAATATTTAACTTTTTTCAATAGAAATTTAATAATATATAATATATTAGATGGTAAAAATGATTAATTCCAATAGATATTATGTTTTATTGGAATCAATTTTTACTACCAACACTTGTTTTTATGAAAAGATATATCTTTTGATATTAGTGGTTCAATACCATCTAATATTTTACCAAAAATTATATTTTTTTTATCATAAAAATCCCAATATTTTTTACCAACACATGAATCTATTATTAATAATATCTATTACCAACCAATCTGTTTCTATCAACAAAAATTGTAACAACATCCCATTAAATAAAAAATATTTTATAAATAAACAATTGCAGGGAATCATATTTTTTATAAAAAATATTATTTTTATAACCAAAATCATCTATTTCATATTTTTATTATTTTAGAGTGTTATTTCCTAATGTTAATTGTGTTTATATTTTTCAATTTTATCCACTAGAACACATCACCACCAATTATTTGTCCTCCTATCACTATGTCCTAAAACATTGCCTCCCTCCATCGAAATCTCATGCGACCCACTTCCCTAGACTGCCAATCATCACATCGCCAGTGATGAATCACGCAGCCCCGGGATGTCACCTAAACCAGATCCATTTTCTACGTCCAGTGTCGTCGTAGATCGCCTGTACTGAACATGCATCACTACTGATTTCCTATCATAATCATCACCTACACTGGAAAACTAGTCACTGCCTGTGGTGTCCATTCCCACCCCCATACATCATCTAGAAATATTTCAATATACATGGCCAACCCAACCCCCAATGTGCCAAACCTTGATAATTTCACTACCCTACAATGTAAAGTTTAAACCCTACATCAATTTATCATATACCACATGATTCAATATAATTATATAATAAATTGAGCACACTAATGATGTTTAATTTCAAATATATCTCATTTCATTCTCTTTCAAAATGCTTTTGTTTCTTGCAATCTTCTGGGAACCAATGTATGTTCTCTGAACAATCCTGATTAAAAAAAGGTTTTGTTTATGATTATTCATTTTTTGGGTTTTACTGGTTCATTGTGGTGGAGTGCTGGTTTTATTGACATATTATTCTCTATCAAGGTTTTATATCCTATTTGTCTGAAATATATAGATGGAATTAGGCCGCACCATGTTGATGGTCCTAGAGCATCGATGTAGCTGAACATTGCCTAGGTGTTGATGAGAATCACTGGAAACATTGTAAACATAGCCATAAGCAACATCAGTGTCACTTAGTTGGATATTGATATTACATATCAAGGCCACTTTAACGGTATGGCCATGACTTCCATCATCATGTGACTCAAATAGTCGTGTTGTTTCTTGATTTATTTTTTCAGTTTTGTATTTCCCTCATAGGTTATTATACTATTTGAAAACACTATTTTTAATATAAATTGTATTTTTTTATTCACTAATGATCATTCTTAATGAGAAAAACTTATGAAGCACATCATGAATTGGGTTTCACCACATGAGAGTCATGTTGACATTTGTCAAGCTATTGACAACAAGTCCAAAGCGGTGTATCTTTTGGTATTGAATGGTCTCCAAAATTAGTTTCATAAATTTCAATGTGGTTTTGACACAGTCCTTCAACTAGAGAGAGTGATCATCTTAAATAAAAACCACCAAGGTGTGATACCCTAGATTTAGAACATTATATGATTTTTATATATTCTCTTTGGGGAATGACACTTGATGTCATTAGACTCCACACACACAAAAACACATTTCATTCAATTTTTTAGTTGTTTTAAATTCTCTTAATGTAAAAATTCATTTTATTTTCCAAACAGATATCATATTTTAGATGTTGACATGCAACAATTATTCTGGTACATTATGCATAGCAGACTGTTCGGTATTTTTAATATCATAGTAGAATGTTCTGCATTAATATCATATTAAGATTATTCAACATTAATAGTCATGTGTTTGTTGTGTAAATTCCCAATGGATTTTAATTGTATTTATGTGTGTTTTATGTGTTTTAAGAATCAAAGAGCAACACTTTTATTAGTAGACCTCGAACTCTACCTATTAACATATTTCAATATTTTCAGGGTTTCACCTCAATGAACATAGAAAACAGTCTTCATTCTATTTACTGGTTGTCTTTTCCTTTCTTTTTCTCTATCCTTAAACATAAATTATTTTTCAAGTTACTTTCATTACAAATTACTTTTTATGTTCCTTTAAAATCATGTGTTGTTTACACTTTGTCATAAAATTGTGTTTTCTCTATAGGATAAAATTTCTTTTTCCAATTCTAATAGCCACCCATATACGACTTCATCAAGTCAAAATGTGTATTAGATGAATCTATTCAAATAATTGATGTCATTGATGTAATCCTATTTCCATTGAAATTGAATATCGCGTCATATGTTAATCCACCATGAATTGGTGAGGTGGATAGGAAGATAATGAATTGATTATGTGTGATATAATTATTAGGGTCACAATTTTATTTCCTGAAAATTCTGAATTCTAACCATGTAGAGGATCCCCTTTTACACGATCATTTTTTGTTGAATTTATTAACATATTTGTACGGTTTGACCTTCTCATGATGGTAAAATATAACCAATTAAGTTATTCATAGGCACACTATCAATAATAATTTATGAAAATCTATTCCAATATGAACCTCTCATAGGTGTAATGGGCCTCCCTAGAGAAGTCAGTATTGTAAAATTCATATAGATCTTGGTGGTAAAAAAATGGGATGTTGGTAAATTTCATGCCCATACATTCTTAGTTTGAAATAGATAATTTTGAGCCCTAAATTATTCCTATAGTGAAGAAAATTTCTATCCAGAATGAAGAAGTGATAGTGCTTAAAATAAGGTAACACAATGACAGTGTGCATGTGGAAGCAGTTCCCAATAACGATTATGGTTTCCAAATGTATCTAGATGAAGATACAAGTAATATATCATGTTCAGGTTCAGCCATATCTGGCTCTGATATTTTGCGTCAATTTGGTAGTGTTTGTAACATAAATAACATATATTGATGTTAAATTCCATTTAATTTCCATTCATGTGTTGTTTTGGGGGTTTCCCAATATTTTATGGAGGAATGGGTCAGTTTTAATGAATTGGGCCAAACTGTTAGCCCAATTCCAAATTTAAAGATAAATATTGATTCCTTTATAACTCCTTTATTTTTTAAAAATTTTCATCATTTACAAATATTAATTTTCATCCCCTGACCTATTAACACCACCATATTGATTTGTTCCATTGAGGAATCCATAATCATAGTGGATATGGGTTTTTATTTAATGTATTGGGCCTTCCCGAAATCCCATTTTCTGCATTAAAAATAAATTTTAATTCCTTAATATCTCCTTCAATATTAATATTTTTTTCATTGATTCCAACTCTCACCTGATCCCACTAACATACGGTGTGCCCCCATTCTCTCCTCCTACAATTTGAAGCTAAATAGAATCATGAAATTGGTCAAAACTTATATTTATTTCATATATCGACTATATTTAGAGATATAAATTGATTCATTCATAACTCCTTCTATTTTTATTCTTTTCCCACATTACATTTCTTGAATGATCTCCTCATCTTCTTATAACCTCCCTTGAATGGTTTATTGTTTTCAAATTCAAATACTGGTGGATTTTAGGTTGTTTTATTCAAGATTGTCTGGAGTAAGTGTTTATCTACTCAATTTCTTCCTTCTCCATAGGGTTTCCTCTGCCATTCATTATGTTCTAAAATGTCCATATGTTAGGGTTAGAACCTATGGTTTTATTTGGTGTCTTTTTGGTTAAACATTGTGGACTATGTCTAGATTTATCTTCCTTGTGATGCGATGGTGGTGCGGTTGATGTTTCACAACATGTTTTGAGGGATTCGACACATTTGGTAGGTGGTTTCATGTGTAAACAATTATTTATGAGTTAGCATGCTGTATTTACTCATGTTTCATATTCCTCATATTTTGGGTATGGTGCAAAAACAATTTACGATTGATTTGGTTAGGTTTTTAATTTTATAGTTTCATTATAACATTAAATTTGGTGTTTTCATGTGTTACTCATGGGGTATTATTTGGGTGTATTTTATGTCATATGTAATTGGTTTACTAAATCTTGTTTGTTTTTACAATTATGATTTAGAAATGTATTGGAGTCATGTGGTCCTAAAAATAGGGTCTTTGAATAGGTTTTATGTGTATACCATTGTTATACTTCTTGAGAGCATTTTATGAAAATGTGTGTTTTCATTTGGATCTTATGTAGTATTATTCAAGGTAATTTTATAAAACAAGAAAGTGGTTTTATAAATGACTCTAGGGTTTCAAATTCTGTTTTGGATATGAATTGGATGGTTTTTTGGTCTTAAATTGGGGTTTTGAAATTCGTTCTGTGTGCAAGACAAATTTACACAACTTGGGTTATTTTTATGAGAATTTTAAATGTTACAGTTGGTTAAACAAAGTGGGAAAAGGGTGAATATGAACTATTTTCTATTCGCGTTCACCTATTATGGGGTTTTGAAAGGTTAAGTGATGTTTGAAGATGTCAAACATTTTTAGAATGTGTTGAAAAATTATGAAATGTTTTATTAAATTGTGATGTTGGAGCGAAACTTGTTTGTGGGATGTTTCATGTAAGTTGGATGATAAAATGATTTTGAAAGTAAAAAAGGGTATTATGTAACAAGTCAGTGGGATGTTATGAGAGTTTTAATGTATTGTAATTGTTTTATAAAATTGATTAATGGATTTTTGGAAGTGTTAAAGGAATGTGAAAAGTGTTGTGGGCTATTTTGTTGTGAGTCGGATTTCAAAATCAATTTGAATGAAAACTGGACATTTATGACTTGTGTTGTATACATGTGGTATTTTTGGTTAATTAATGATATGTATATGACATTTTCATGTGAAAAGTTCATTCATTGACTTGTTGAACTTTTTTGAGAACAAAGGAAAAACCCGAGTATCTAGGTGGGTGGAAGTGTACTAGAATGCTAGTGAATCAGTGGGGTTTGGCCTCAGTTTCACTTAGCAAGATAGAAGCATAGAACAATAAAAAAACTATGATGATGATTATTTGGGAACAATAGGTTATAGGTATGTTCCCTACTAGTGGATCATGCACGAGAACAGATATTTGTGATGGTTACTCTCACCGAGATACGAGGTACCTGGGACCCACAACTAGCTAGTGCCTAGGGGTAATTTCCCATTGATTGTTCTCCCTAGATATCATGTGCTTACCATAGACAAACGGTTTGAGGGGATTATAAAATTAGTAGCTTTGGTATTTATTTTAAACGTGCTTATTCCTTAAATTATCCCACCTAAAAATTGTTTTTAATTAATGTTGAATCTTTTAAAATTTGAAACTAGCATTCTATGTTTTCTAAAACTTGCATGATTTTCGTGATTAAACGTTTATCACATGGAATATATTAGTGGTGGTATCCTATTGGGATTTTTCTCACACCCTACTTACACACATGGGTGTATGAATACTTGGTTAATTTTTTTGTCGCAAGTTGGGTACATTTTTTAGATCCAGTGGTTTGGGTTTCTAGAAAGTCCTTGTTGGTGAAGTCTTATGGTGATGGCTTGAGGGCGGTGCCCTGTGACATGAGGGTTCATGGGAAGTATTATTTTTTATTTTTTTACCTTTTTTATAGTCTTTTTGGGTTGTTTTAAAATATGTAATTCAATTCTAATTTTTTTAAAGATTGTTTCGATTGAAAAATAAAGATGCATTTTATTGGATTCTTTTGCTGGTTTATGTTTATAAAATCGGTTAAGTCATTCCAAATTTTCATTTTATGATACCGAGGCACTTGTTCTAGCCCATGGGGATCAGGAATGCCCTTCTGGATATATCATAGGATGGGTTTGGTGCTATTTTCGGTGGCGACCAGATTCAGTTTGTGACAAAATGGTATCAGATGAGGTTCAAGATAACTATTTGGGTCATGTTATTTGGGGAAGAGTTAGGATAGTCTGGAGTTAGGATTGTTGGGACTTGGAATTCCAGTTATGGGTAGTGTTCCTGGTCACCACTCCTCGTGATGGGATTCAAGATTCCCGGAGAAGAAATAATTTTTATAAGTCCTTTGTTTTTCTTGGTTCTATGATGATTAGGGGAAATGAAAAGAGAGTTGGGTTGATGGTCTTAGTGAGCTCGCAGGGCCTCACAATCCATGTGGAGACAAGGATATTCTCTATAACAGTCTATGTTACATTGATGTGATTAGAATATAGTCTCCAATCATATTTCCAAGTCACGCACTGAAACTAGTTTCCTCTTGCTTTGTTTTGTGATTTAGTTTTGAAAACATGACATTTTGGTTTTTAAAAGTGTTATATTTTTGTGAAATGAATTTCATATAAAGAGTGAATTTTTTGATTTATGAAATGGTGGAAGGTAATTTTCGGAATTTTTTTGAAACAGAATATGGTTTGCATACACCTCTTTTGAAAGCAGGAACTATATTGAAGTTAGTTTTGAGAATGGTTTCAAATAGAGTTTTCTAAAAAACGAAAGGGTATTTTAATGGGATGAGTTGTTTTAAAATTGATGTAAATATCATGAAATTGAGTTATTTTATCAATGGTTGTGTCTTTATGAATTTTTTTAAGATGTGAATTGGGATTTTGATCTTGTGGTTAGCAGTTTTGAGAAAAATGATGTGTTGGTTGACTGTTTTGGTTTTGAAAAGTGGAACGAATTTTTTTTAACCATTGGTATTTCTGTGAGAAACCACATGCATGGGGGTATGATGCATGGTAGATGGAATGAATTGATGAGTGTCAGGATGGATATGAGTAGGGTGCATGATGTTTCATAGAAACATGCATGTGTAAGGCCCATGGGGTACCTTTGGTTGATACGAAAACCGCTGAACCGTTTGATTTCAAGAAATGTTTTTAATGAAAAACATGATGTCTTGGTGAATTGATTGGGATGGAATATACTATGATTTTTTGGAAGTTTTTTATGTTTTTGGATGTTTTGATTCCATGAACCAATCCTATTTTAACAGTGTCTTGGGTTTATGTTCGGTCGGTAAGTTGGGTAGAAGGACCGGTTAGAAGTCTCCTCTGAGATATGTTTTAGATAACCTTTATGGTGGTTCCCTTCATGAGTTTAGATTTGGGTTATGGATTGTTTTGACTAGTGGAATTGCTTGTTTGGGTCCTTGGGTTCTCTCATTTGATAAGGTACTACCCCATTAAGGGATATTGCATAACTGAAGTGCAACCCGGATTGTTTTTCTATTGGAAAATCCTCCAGTTGATCAATATAAGGAATATTTTATCGATCATTGTTGATTGAGTCTACACCAATTACTTTAATTGATTTTTAGATCCTGTTGTAGAGGGAGAGTGCTCGTGGAAGGTTGAAATAGACCTTATTTTCTTATGTTTCTTAATTCGTCGAAGCTGGAAGTGGTCTAAGGTTGTTAGTGTGGATGAGTGTCTCGACGGTGTCTAAAAGGGCCTCTGGGTTCTTCACAGTTTATTTGAAGTTTGAGATCATGTTAAACCACCAGTGTGTGAAATATGGTCACGATATGATATTTTGGCCACTTTCTAGAATTCTGTGTTGTTTGAGGATGTTGTATAAGGTCCCTCTCTATGAATTGTTTATAGCAGTCGCAATGGTCATGTTCGGTGATTCCTTATGATGTCATGTGATCGATTTATCTTAATGGTGAAAGTTGGAAACTAATCTCAGAGTCTCTGTTATGTTGGGATAATGTCTCCCTTGGAAAAACATAAAAATAATACATTTTAGTGGATGGTGATTATATGTGTTCTTTACATCTACTGTTTCTCACCTGAACAAACAAGGTTTGATGTGTGTGCATCTTCTAAGCCTTTGTTTCAGTGAAATATCGGGTTAGAGTAAAGTGAGTTTCGAATATATTATGTTGTTGAAAAATTATCATGTATTTTGGTGTAGTTGTTGGTTTCACCAAAAGAGGAGTTCTCAATCAGGGGGATTCCAAAGCCTAATTGCGAGGAAAAAGACGCTTCAATCATTTGAGCACCAGCCATAGGTCTCGAAGATAAGCTGGATGATATTCAAGGTAATCACAGGGTCATTAAAACCCTTGTACAAAGTCTTATCCTTAGTATGAAATATAAAAAGAGTTTGAACCCATGGTTTCATCATCTTTATTCTTTTTTTCATGTTTAGTGGAAATAAGTGGAAGTCTTTGTACCCATGTCATCGACCAACGTTATTACCTCCAACATTGGTTTCCATTGAGTCTTTGGATAAAGGATTGAAGTTTGGATACACAAGTTGAGCACACGGTTTTCACTTGGTTAGTAGTGACTATGACCCAGAAAACCACGTAGATAGAATGATCCCCAATGTTAGTGCATGTTTTTACAAATGGTGTAGACTAACAATGTAGTCATCCCAACTCTTTAAATTTTGGGGTCTTTCTATACTGGCTCGTGCTGGTTGGTTAAGATGGTTGGATCTAATGATGGGGAGACCCACTACGTGTCTTATATATTTTCTTTTGTAAATTTTTTTATGGAAGTATACCCTTTGTTCTAGGGAGTCCATTTTGGCCTCCCCCTGTTAGTGTCCTCATTTGGTCTTCGAAAATAATATAGGTAGTCTCTTATCTTGGGGAGCCAATTTTTTTCCCCTCATACCAGTAACTCAGACTTATCCATGGCCTTGGCTTGGAATTTGGTAGTCTCATTCAGAGCTATAAATCTAACAACATCTTCCTTCGGTAATCATTGAGAGTGGAGAGTGACCAATGGTTTAGTTATAGCATGGTAAATTATGAAAGTGAATGATCATTTCGGGAAATTTGTGTGAGTTTTGTTTGTGAGAGTATTCCTTAATTAATTGATCACTGGAGGTGTTTTGTCCTTTGGGGGTGAAACTTGGCAAGGGAGTACCTCTTTGTTTCTCAGTTGGGTTTGGTTGTTGCTTTGGCCTTGATGTGACTTTATGGGGTGGAAGATTTTCATGATGGGAATGATTTTTACATAAATGAATTATTTTACCATTAAATTCCATTTAATTTCCATTCATTCTTTGTTTTGGGGGTATACCAAGATTTTATTGAGGAATGTGTGAGTTTTAAAGAATTGGGCCAAACCGTGAGCCCAATTCCAGATTTAAAAAAAATTGATTCCATTATAACTCCTTCATTATTCAAAATTTTTCATCTATTAATATTCTTAACTATCATCCCCTGACCTATTAATAACACCATATTGATTTAGACCATTTAGGAATCCATAATCATCATGGATATGGGTTTTTATTTAATGGATTGGGCCTTCCTGAAATCCCATTTTCTGCATTAAAAATATATTTAAATTCCTTAATATCTACTTAAATATTTAAGTATTTTGGTGATTAAAACTCTCACATGAGGCCAAATACCAAATACAATCCCCCTTGCTCTCTTCCTACAATATGGAGCTCAATTGAATCGAGAAATTGGCTGAAACAACTCTTGATTTCAGAAATCGCCCAAATTTGGAGAGGTAAATTGACTCTTTCATAACTAATACAATTTTTACTATTATTCCCCCATTAATGTTCATACATGATCTTCTAATCCATATGAAAACCTCCCATGAATGGTTTATTATTTTTAAATTCAGATACTGGTGGATTTTGAGTCGTTTTATTCAATATTGTTTTGAGTAAGTGTTTCTCTATTCAATTTCTTCCTTCTCCTCAAGGTTTCCTACAACATTCATTATGTTATAAAATGTATAGAAGTTAGGGTTAGAACCAATGGTTTTATTTGGTGTCTTTTTTGTTAAAAAAAGTGGTATATGGCTGGATTTAGCTTCCTTGTGATGTGGCGATGTTGTGGTTGATGTTTCACACTAAATTTTGAGGGATTCGACACTTTCAGTAGGTGGTTCCATGTGTTAAAAATTATTTATGAGTTTGATTTATGTCTTTACTCATTTTTCATATTCCTCATATATTGGGTGTGGTGTGAAAAGAGTTTATGATTGATTTGGTAAAGATTTTAATTTTATAGTTTCATATTAACTTGAAATTTGTTGTTGAAATGTGTTACTCTCGAGGTTTTATTTGGGTGTATTTTATGAAATATGAAATTGGATTACTAAATCTTTTTTGGCTTGAACATTATGGTTTCTTAATGTATTAGAGTCATTTGGGACTAAAAATATGGGTTTTGAATAGGTTTTATGTGTAAAACATTGTTATACTTCTTGAGATCATTTTATGAAAATGTGTGTTTTCATTTGGATCATTTGCAGTATTATTCAATGGGGTTTTGTAGAACATGAAGGTTGTTTTATAAATGACCCAAGGGCTTCAAATTCTGTTTTGGATAAAAATTGGTATGGTATTTGGTCTTTAATGGGTGTTTTGAAATAAGTTTTGTGTGCAAGACATATTTACACCACTTGGGTTCTTTTTATGAAAAAAGTAAATGTTTTAGTTGGTTAAAAAAAGTGGAAAAATGTTGAATATGTACTGTTTGGTATGTGTGTTCACCTATTATGGGGTTTTTAAAGGTGAAGTGATGTTTTAATATGTCAAAAAAAAATGTTTACAAAATTTCTGAAATGTTTTATTAAATTATGTTGTTTGATCGAAACTTGTTTGTGGGTTGCTTCGTGTAAGTATGATGATAAAATGATTGTGAAGGTAAAAAGGGTATTATATAACAAGTGAGTGGGATATTATGAGAGTTTTAATGTATTGGAATGGTTTTATAAAACCGTTTAATGGATTTGTGGAAGTGTTAACGAAATGTGAAAAGTGTAGTGGGCTATTTCGGTTTGAGTCGGATTTCAAAATCAATTTGAATGAAAAGTAAAATGTTGTGACTTTTTTTGTATACATGTGGTATTTTTGGGGAATTGTTTATATGTATTTGATATATTCATGAGAAAATTATATTTATTTACTTGTTGAACCTGTTGGAGCACAAAGGGAAAACCTTGGTATCTAGGTGGGTGAACATGTACTAGTATGCGAGTGAATTAGTGGAGTTTGGCCTCAGTTTCACATAGAAAGATTGATGCATAGATCTCTAACTAAAAAATGATGATGAATAATGGGGACCACAAGGATATGGGTATTTTCCCCACTAGTGGCTCGTGCACGAGAACAAATATTTGTGATGGTTACTCTCACCGAGACATGAGATACCTGGGACCCACAGCTAGCTAGTGCCTACAGGTTATTTTCAATTGTTTGTGCTCACTAGATATTTTGTGCTTACCATAGACATACGGTATGAGTGGCTGGAAAATTAAGTAAATTTGGATTTTATTTTAAAAGTGTTTATTCTTTAAATTAGCCCACCTAAAAACTATTTTTTTTAATGTTGCATCTCTTAAAAAGTTTAAACAGTATTTCTTGTTTATTAAAACATGCATACTTTTGTTCATTAAATGTATATAACTTGGAATATATTAGTGGGGATATCTTATTGTGATTTTTCTCACACCTTACTTATAGCCTTAGGTGTAACTGGACTTGGTTATTTTTGTTGTCGTAGGTCGGGTACAGTTTTTAGTTCCAGTGGTTTGGGTTTCTAGCAGGTCCTTGGTGGTGAAGTATTGTGGAGATGGATTGAGGGCGGTGCCCCTTTACATGAGGGTTCTTGGTGTTTTCTATGTTGGTTTTGTACCTTTGTTATAATATTTTTGAGTTCTTTTAAAATATGTAATTCAGTTCTGATTTTTTGTAAAAGATTGTTTGGATTGAAAAATCCAGATTCGTTTTATGGGATGCATTTGTTGGTTTATGTTTATAAACTCAGGAAAATCATTTCCAATTTTCTTTTTATGATACCCAGACACTTGTTCCATCCCATGGGGATCAAGAATGCCCTTTGGGCCTAGTCATGTGCTGGGTTCGGTGTCAGTTTCAGTGGCGACTAGATTCAGTTCATGACAACGTTGAAGAAATCATTTTGACAGGTTGTTCATATAATTTTTTTACTTAACTTCTTCCCCTTTTTTTATTTTGAACATATGGATGAACACTTTTTTAGTTGGTGAAAAGGGGATATTGAGTACAGTCTTCAAAGACAATTAAATCTTTTTTTACAAACATCATAGAACATAAATATTTATAATGTAGGAATTACTAATTACCACCATTATTTAAAAAATGTATTTTACAACATAGATGGTTGTAAGGAGAGCTTCTACAACTCTGATAATGAAATTTAAATAATGAGGATAATATTTATTATAAAAATTTGGTTTTGGATTCTCAAAATTTCATTCCAATGGTTTTTAACTGAATCAATATATTTTATTTCATGGTTAAAACATCACAATGCAGTTCTGAGTTTTTATGAATTTGACTGGTGTGTTTAGAGCATAGGTATGATGATTTGAAAAATTATTCGAAATATTGTTATGTATCATTTAGGTTGTCCATGTTATTCTTGTTCACCTGGTTTCAATAATAGCAATGGGGTATTTTTCAATTTCATTTGGTATTTTTTAGGTTTTCATGTGGAGTGATATTCAAAAAATCTAGTATAAATTTGAGAACTTCTTACATTGAAGGCTAGCCTCAAATATTTTCCAGTGCTCGATTTTATAATATTGATAATTCAAAGTAGTTTGTAGGTTAAGATCATTATTATGTCATTTGAAGCACATATTAGAAAAATTATAAAAAAATCTCACATGTCATTTACTAGAGAGCTGCTGGTGTATGTTTGTACCGAGGAAATCATTTTTTTTGGTTATTTTTGGGTTTTGGTAATTCATATTTTTCAGCATTCATGCACACATTGAGAAACAATTTCCATCGAATGAGCTTCTTGAGATTTTTTTCCCAATTTATCATTTAAAATTAGGGATAGTTCATCTACAATGGTTTTTGTAATTATCACTTCATAAAAAGGATTACAATTCCCTGTAGGTTCTGCTTGTTGAGGCATGCCTTGAGTAATCACTGCATTTGTATTGGGAGCCTCAGTTGGATCTTTTTCTCCTTTGGACAGAGAAACATTGGTCTGTATATAAATTTTTTAAAATTTTTTTTTTCATAAATAACTTCTACTACATTCATGATTATGTGAATGATATTTGACCCTGAAATGAGATCATCGTTCCATTAAAAAATAATTTACATACATCAATCGATCTTGTTTCTAATGTTCATGCAAACATCTTTGGTTGCATTTTTTCCCTAAACATTTTGATATACATTTTTTTCATTAAATTTTTATAGCTTTGAAGTCTGAAATTCGGTTCTTTGATTTTTTTTGTAGGTGAACCTTTATACATGAAGGAACGAGAGTTTGTTCATATACTTATACTTCCATCAAGACCCATACAATAAATCCTATTACTTGATAAACAATGTTTCTTTTGATGGAATCTTCATGAATTCCATAGGAATCCTCTACAATTTCTAGGTATCGAGCATAGGTGAAGAGTCTTAACACTATTTGAGTTGGAATCTTTCACATATTTCACAGACAGCCTCCATAATTTACATGTACCCAATTCTCGTAAAGAGTCTCAACAAGGAAACTTTTAGAAATATCTGGAAATGCTCTTAACGAGTGTCCACAAGGAAACTTTCAGAAATTACTAGAATTCAATAATTGGATAAACGATTTTGGAGTTAACTGACTCTTACAAAAACTGATTAGGCACTCATTCATGTTCCCCTTTTTTAGTTAGAATAGGAAAACTTATAGATTTATTTAGATTTGGATATGAAGTTTGAGACAACTGTTGTTTTAGATATGATTTTTATAGAGTTTTATATTTATGAAACATTCATGCACTAATGATGAGATTCTTCCAAGAACCCGTATCTATGATTTAGGATGAATCATGTCATATCGCCATTGTGAGCTATTGATGATTGTCACCATCATGGTCATTTTATGATTGAGCGAATTTATTTCTTGGACCACACTACTAGTGCGAACCATGACAATGATACTTGATGTGAGATATACAATTGCATTTTTTTCTAAATGAAATTAAAAATTGCTAGTCCCTTTAGTGATTGAAATAGAGAAATGATTCCTAGATTCGAGTCATTCGGACTATCGATTCATGAGAAGTCAACTAGGTTGATGTAAAATGTTCACTATGAGAATAATTTTTTTATACTTCCATTTATTTCTATTTTGGATTTAATTCATGCATATATTTTTCACTGATTTGTGGGTATTCTCATTGGTTAATGTTGATGTAGATATCAGAGGTGAAGGGTGTGACAATAGTTCTGAAGCTGGTGATGGGGTTTGGGCAAGAATGGGCATCTTTTTGGGCCATGGACAGGCTGCTCACTGAAGTTGTTCCCTGGGGTATGGATTGATCTGTTTAATGTGGGCATGGATGAGTTACTCGCTAGAGATATTCATTCGGTAGGATGAGATGGTCGCTGGTGTCGGGGAAAGTATGAGGGGAAAGGATGAGCTGCTTACTGGAGCTGGGGCATGGACGAGATACTAACTAGAGTTGTTTGCTGATACTGAGGCATGAATGAGCATTGATGGGTCTCAGGGTGGGTGTCAGATCCTGTTGACATTAGGGGGTTCAGGTGTGATGGAATGGATCTTGTTGCTCATTTTTTCTATTTATTATTTTTTTATTTAATTAAATTAATAATATAATTAATTTATTGAATATGCCTTATTACTACATACGATAAATTAAAAATATAATATGAAAATTTAATAGCAATAAAAATTTATTATTTTTATTCAAATGTAATTTGTAAATAGATTGTATATGTTGGTAATAATATTACCAATAGAAAAATTTGTCATAATTATTTATTGTTAAACACTATAACCAATATATATATTATCTATTGGTATTATAATAATTGTAACAGAACTATTTTATTTATAGAAAAAATAATTAGCAACAATGTTTTTACAAACAGTTTAGTGACAGAGACATATATGTTGGTAAAACGTTTTACTAACAAAAAATGTACTTTTACCAACATATATGTCCCTATTAGAAAAAACTAAATATTTTTTAGTGTGCAGATATAATTTCTTATAACCATAAAAGATCACTTCCTACTTCTTCCTCAATAAGCATTCCAATACCCAATGGGAAGTATCAAAAAACACCTCCACCAACCAAAGATCTTTAGCCAGATAAATCATTAGAGCCCTGAATAACATCCCCTTCTAGTAACTGATCACTTCCTAAAAATGATTACTACACAAAAAATATTGGTCTTTCCTAGTGAAAGATATCAACTGGGCTACAACTTGAGAGAAATCAGGTACAAACCTCAGATAATAGCGTGCACGAACAAAACAAATATGAACCAATTCCACGTTCTTGGTTCATCTCAAGAAACACCAGCTTCAAATATTGACAGGTATAATGGAACACCCTACTAACACACCACATACCCAAGGAAATGCACCCATCATGTTAAGAACATACACTTGGATAACATTACATAGATTGTGTGGTGTCAATGGACATGTAAGTCAATTTTAAGATTCTGAGCATTCACATCCTCTAACATCGAGTATATTAAGATATCATTGATGGATACAATGATGAACAAATATAGTAACTCTTGGAACATAGAGTTTATAAGACCCATGACCACTTCAGTTGTGTTTAACGCAACAAATGGCATGACTAGAAACTCTGTGTGCCAATAGATACATATAAAGGTCAGATTTGGGATATCACCCTCCTCCAACCTCAACTGGTGATATCAAGTCTGCAGATCGATCCTTGGAATACAAATCTCCCCTATCAACTAGTCGAAAAGATAATATATCTATGGAATATGGGATTTTTTTTATTTTCATGTGATTTATCCTCTGGTAGTATATAAACAACCTTAGACTATCATCTGACTTCGTAGAGAACATCACTAGAGCACCTTATAGTGACACAATAGGGTGGATAAAACCCTTCATCGTAAGATCATCTATATGTATATTCAACTCCCACATCTCAATAGGTTCTATTTGATAAAGAGACGTCAATATTAGATAATCACCGAGATACAAGTCTACCCCGAACTCAACATCATGTCGAGGTGGTAGCGTCACATCCTTAATGGGAAAACATCATTTAATTCCACAAAAACTTGGAGAACCTCATGCATCACAACATCTACTAATTCAAACAACAATTCAGCCAACATGGAAAGAAGGGGCTCCACACATTGACTTCCTACCTGAAAAATCCTCCCACCATTGACCACCATACACAATTTATCCACATCCGAAAAAATGTATATCCTCTGGAACCAATCAATAATATCTCTGTGAAATATAACCATTCAATACATAGGATGAATTTTTTTGAATGCATATGTTTCAAGAAAATATGACCCATGGATGGATGCAACACCATCATTAGTCTACACCCCAACACACATCAAGAAAGATGATTTGTCCTTTGATTAGAATACTAAAAACTATGGACACAAGATGCTTCTCTATGTCATGTTACATAGAATGTGTTGTAGCTGGTGCATCAAAGGAGTGTGACAATCCTGAGTTAAAAAAGACATAAACAAGAGTACTAAAAAACGAATCATACCCCTAAAAATCTACAGAACCATTAAAAATACTTCCTCCACTATGTGAAATTGACAACACCTAGCTCCTCTGCCTCTCTGCTTGCGACCACCTCCATGAACGGCTAAGGTCATGGTCCATAAACATGAGGAACATTCTAAGGTCAACCTCTGATTACTTTGTATCCCATTGGTAGAGTATAAGCCTAATGCCCCTAGTGTTGAAATTGTCTTAATTGATACTGCCACTGAGGAATCTAATAACTTGTCCACCACCAATAAATTGAACTCAAGGAACCATTGGGCACTGGTTATAGCAATGGCCATGAAACCCACAATAAAAACAAACTATAAAAAAATCATAGAAAAATAATGGAAACCACTATCAACAAAATTCTTGAATGGAATCTACTATGTTCAACAACGTACTAGTCAAAATGTAGGATGTCCTAGTTCTTAAGACATTCCATTGAAAATAATGTCCATTAAGGAACCATATTTGCTACTGGGTCGTACTAATCATCCTCATGAGTGAATCCTATGGATCACCTATAAGTTCTTATAATCCTAAAAACATGTTTTCAAAGTAAAAGGGTTATATGCATACTATATAGAAGTGCTGAGTGTCTCCATAATACATCCCGCATGAGACACCTCATTTGGAAAAATAACTAATGGAAAAAGAAGATGGTCCATGAATATGATTCCCATCTATGATATTGAATATATCCCCTACTAAAGATAAATATGCTTCTAACTCTGTACTGCCATCGTGGTTGATGAAATGAACTCTTCTCGGAACTCCATCAGGATGTAAACCCACAAAACATTTTCTTCCTTTCACTCTCCCAGATAGTGCATCCACCACTAATGTGAATCTCCACACATCAGAATGACTTCCAAATAGAATTAGTACTCAGTTAACCCCATATAAAATTGTAAGAGATCTCAAGAACCTCTATTCACCTCTTTTTCTCCATATTCAATGCAATTCCATGTTACATCCCTAAATCCTACCATTACAATGTGCACAGCATCATCTTCAATTGAACATCCTTGTCAACTAGATCAACCTTACAAAAATTATTGTGGTTAGACTATCAAACCAATAATTCTTGAGACACATGTGGATTATGAACATGAGACGTAGAAGAAAGGAAAAAAATATCATCATAATTCCTATAGTATGGAATTTTATTATGATTTTTAACTCATTTAATTCATCTTGTTTTCCAGTCCAACATTCCTAAACAACCCCATTCAAACAAAAACACAAGTAATTATGACTCACATACCTCTCCTAGGTCATTACACAATAATAAGGAATATTTAAATTGGTTATTAAATAATATTAGTGTTCATGCACCAGATTAAGGGGGCCCTAAAATCCTATGTCCTAGCCAGTCCCTTTTTTCTTTGTCACGCACCATGGATGATAGAAATATTTCTATACCAACCAATTAAATATTTTATATAACTTACTACAAACTCCATCATATCTCTCGATCATCACTTGTAATACCACTCCTTGCAGACCCCCCTCCCTCCATGGATACCACTCATGGGAATGCTATGAATAAATAGAAATAATGAACCTCTAGGTCCCACCTCTAATAGGCCCCAGTTTGTGGAAAATCACTACGGTTGTAAAAGTATTAAAATATTGAATTAATTACCCTTTATAAGGAAAAAATATTCATTTGGGGTGAATCATCTACAAAAAACTACAATATATATATATGAAATCCAAAAACCATCACACAATGCATGTATAAATAGAAATGATACAATAATTAAAATCATGTTATATAATATAATAGGACTCACATCAATAAGGGAACCCCACACTACATTCCCACTAGTATGTCACCCTCACACCCATCATAGTGCTTCCAGGAGCTCCCATATCAACCATATACCTCACCACTCATCAACAACGGTCACAACACACCTCTGACGTAGACACCCAGGCTAGTCTCCCCAAATGAATGGAAAAATAAATATTTCCCAAAAACACCGTGGTTACACCCCACAAGAATGGGCATGTCTCTCCTAAAAACACATGGGCCATCACACCTAATCCAAAAAACACCTAGTACACATATCACTTTTCTTGAAAACACATGTGCTATAACACCTCACATGAAGACGCCTAGGGAATCACAACCAAAATCTAAAGAACTAACAGATCTCTCACTATCATAGAAAATTCCATATAATCCTCTCCTAGAAGAGATTGTGGGAATGTAAATTTACACAACCATTTGTACAACCAACCATATTTTGGTGAAAACACCCCCATGTGATATGCATTTTTCGTAACATAGTGCATAATGTGAGTGGGATGTGTATAGACTTTCAAATAACATTTAATGTATATATATGGATAAAATATCAGAAGACAAAACCTATGGGTTAAAAAAAACTAACTCACAACTCTAGAATTTTTTTTCTACCTCTTAATGCATTTATTAATATCTTAAATAGTCATTTCCAAAGATAATGATCATTGACATGTGTAATCAAATTTCCCCCATGTTTAACTCCCATTAATTTCATTATTTTTCATCAACAACCATTAATAACAAAATCGGTCATTTAATTACATATTAACATATTTCCTCAAATTAAAAAAACCATCACATTCCATTTTAAACATTATCTAAAAACTATCTATTTATTCCATCAATATTTTGGAATACAGAACACTACGACCACCACCCTGCTACACCAAAAGAAAAACCAAATAACCACCACCTCACCACCCCAAAAGAACATCCAAACAACCACATACTCTCTTAACAAAAGGCATGAACAAACAACCACATATCACCCACACCCCAGTGAAACCACACACAAATCTCCCAAAAACAAGGACATGTATTAAAACACATCAACAACCAATTTTATAGATTTAAAAATGGAATTTTTAACACATTATTATTTTATTTTAGTGGTGTTTTCAAAAAAACCAAAATCCTAGGGATACCATTTAATTATCCAAGTGTAAGTAACTAAAGAATTTTTTTTGGGTGATATAAAAATATTAACAAAAGTCACTACAATCAGAACACATATATCCATCACAAACAAATCCACCAATGAAAATAATTTTTAGCGGGGAATAAATAATGTACAATCCATTATATCGTAATCACATCAACGCTATAAAAAGATGAGAATCACACCCCTTTACCCATAAATCTAAATTTTACAATTTAAATATTTTTAATTATTCTATAACAATCGTAATTCATGAGAAACAGAAGTAAACCCCACATTAATGATATAAAACAGGTAAATGTGGGAAACCCTATCACAGAGAAGATTTTAAACTTACTCCATGGTAGTGGTAGGGGAAGAGTGCCCACAAACCATCGTAGAAACATAAGGATCCACCAATAGACCTATTATAAACCACATTACCATCAAAACACAGACTAATAATTATATCAAACCAAAGAAACAACATCGCATCAGACTGTTGATAGTTGAACATATGAAAAATGATGTGAAAGATAAGAGAACTCATCAATGATCAACCATTGATTGCCATTGGAAATCCACTAGGATTGACATATCCAAGGGGAAATAGATGGAAGAACACCTCAATGATCATATGGTTCACCCAAAATTATATGAAGAATAGAGCACACCCAAATGTATAAAAATTAACATAAAAATAATTTTTAAATTACACTAGATTGTGGTATTACATGACATGTAATCAATATTCACATTATGTAATCCACATGGTTTGGATTCTTAAGAAATACATGTTGATCACTCCTTTTATTTTTTAATTTTAATCATCGATATATTACATTCTATAAAATGCTTCTTCACATCTTTTTTAATATTTACAACTCATGAAAATTCTTTAGAAAATCTATGTAACCAACATTCAAATTGTATAATACACTTACTCAATGTTTAATCTCCCAACTTCTAGTATTTAGAAACCACACTTATTAGGCTATCAGTAGGCTTCATCTGAACACCTCCAACAACATAAAATGGAAAATTAACAGTCCATGAAGACACATACCATAATACTTTATGTTTAGGATGGCTTGATATTTTTGAAATCTTTTTTAATTCCAATGGCTATGATAAGTTGAACTATTAATGAGACCCATTAATTTTCATTGAATTTTATATGGTGAATAATTTTTGATACTGTAGAACACATATGTATTATTCTCATTGTGTGGTTGTTGGGACAATTATATCCCTATAATTCCTTGGGTAATGAATTATATCTCATGATTTAATAAGTTAAACTAATCGATGTTCTGGATCTATTATGGGAAAAAATCAATGTTATTGATCTATTATGGGAAGCCTATCTTAAGGAATGATCTGATGGCCTTGGAAATTATCCTTGGAATATTAATTAGTTTCTATAATTATGATGATTCCACATAGATTTATGACATGGTATTATGGATAATGATTTAGTTGTGATGAATTCTCATTATTATGAATCATTCCTTTTGTAATATTATTGTTGTATTCCATATCTCATGATTTTGATCTATGCCTGGTCGGGTATGAATTTTTTTTTATGATCATGATCACATACCCATATTCATATCTTATACATTAAAAAGATCATAAATTTATATCTTCCATGATTAGCCTTACTGAGAATCTAAGCTCACCATTTTCATTTTTTCTTTCATTATCATATGATGAATTTTGATATGTATTATATGATAATAGGGTTCATGTTTTTAATAAATAAGTGGGAGATGGTGTTGATTTTTTATTAACTACATGTTTATGCGTCCTGGTTTTCCCAGGAACTATACCATTATGATCCATAGGATCATGTTTGTATAAAGTAATTAATATTCAAGTAAAAATATTTAATATGATTTTATGAAAAGGTTGGGTCACTTTAGTTGGTACCATGATGATGGTTTTAGTTAAATTTTGCAAAAAATGTAGATAAAAACAAAATAAGAACCATGATAATAAGTCTTCATATATAAGAAAATTGTATAGTTTTTTAATGATCATTAATGAACTTGTTTAAACCTATGGTTTTATAAATAGTGTCATGATTTAAGACATTCTATAAATATTTTTTTATGATTACTCACAATGAATATTGTTTCTAAATCTAATATTATTTGTTTTAATCCATGGATGTAACCCAAATAAATCATGTTAATGTGTAATGTGATGGAAAAGGAAATGATTTTCCACCTAAGAGAAAAAATTTATGGGTACTAGAATTCATAATATTGCTTTTATGATCATGAAATGTTCATAGGATATGAATTCTACCATGTTTCCAAATGATCAGTGGAGGGAACAAAATGTTATTGAATGTTTATGATTCATGATCATCCATATTTTAGTGGATCTTTATATCCACTAGTTTGTGAGTGATTGATCAAAAAAATTGAGGAAATATTTTATATTCTTCAATTAATAAGATATGAAAAAGTTTTCCAATCATTTTATCTCATGGAAGGTGAATCAAGAATGTATAGAAGAAGTAAAAAATCTAACTCTATTTAATTATAAAGGATTAAGAACATATTTTTAATTAATAATAATCATGTTATTCCTAATTTGATGATATATAAGGAGTTCCCTGATCTAAAACCAAAGGATGATAAATCCATTCGTACATAAGAGGTAAATATTACCAGACTTCTGAGGTGTTCTTTTGGTATTATTATCCAACCTGAATGTAATTATGAACAATTCATCAGTGTCATAACACCAATTATCCATAGGGAGTTATACATAATAGACATGAGTATCTCTGAAGAAATATTTCGATTTAATCATGATATAGAGATGTATATTAGAGATGACAACAATTCCCAAGGTTTTGGTAGGAATAAAAATATCAATTCCCTTGAAAGCGCTAACGAATCACTTCTTCTATTGAAATTCTAGTAATAAACATGAGAGAAATGTTTCTGGAATGTTCATGGGAAGTGTTTAAATAGATAAAGTAGGTGCATAACATTTTGAATAGTTGTTAATAAAGCCCTTAATATTCTAAACCCAAAAAATTGTATTGATAATGTAATGGTGGAATGGAGTACGCCATATGATTCCCAATATACACTCCAAATCTATAAATAAAAGGAGTATGAGAATTATTCTATTCATTGTAGGAATAATAATGATTTTCATGGTCATTTGAAATAACCTATTAACCAAAATGGAAAAGGGAAATCTCTTAAGACCATTATTGTCGATTTTTCTTATGAGAAAAATGTGGTGAAAGGTAAAATTATCGTCCACTCTATAATAGATAATTTTTTATTTGATTCTGGATTGACCCAATAATTTATTTATTATGAATTTTATATGATTATCATAGTTTCACCTAAAAAATTAAATGTTTTGTTAGATTTAAAGACTCTTAATAGCACAAAAGTCGCATCCCGGATTTAGAGTAATACCTATTTTGATGTTTGCGGGAAAGTACTTTCTATAATTAATGTGATTCTCAATATTGTAATATTATATTTGACACATCGAATGAGTTTCCATTCTCAATAAATCGATCATATTAATATAGGAGGAAAGGGAGTCACATTCCATACTTCTGATGAACCTACAATCATTTATCGATGCATGGATGAATGCAACCTTCTAATGGATATTTTTCTTATATTTTGTGTATTAATTCCTATAAATGGACATCATATATCTCAAATGTTAGGGTTAAAACCCAATAGAAATGTTGAACCTTTTTTTATGTGTTGGTTTATGATTTTTCAAAAGAGATTACATGTCCTCCACTGAATCGCGAAGATGAATTTTTGACTTACCTCATACATTGTTCTATGTATATTTCATGGACTCCTTATAGAATGAACCCAATTGAGTTGAAATAATTAAGGAAGAAAAACCAATATAATCATGATAGTGGATTAATAAAACCAATTTCATCACACTGGAGTAGACATGATTATTTTTTTATGATTAATGATTGGTCAATGCATTCTTTTTTATTATTGAGAGTTAAACAAAAGTACATTAATGAAAAATATCTGTATCCATATATTGATGACTCATTTGATAAACAATGTGGAGTTCAATACATTTATAAAATTGACATTTGTTCACTATATTATCAATTGAGTGTTAAAAAGTATGATATAATCAATATATAATTCTGAACATGGTACGAACAGTAGTTATTTATATTTATTCCATTTGGTCATTCCAATACCCGCTCTATCTTCCTGGATAGGATGAATAGAGTCGTTATGGACTATCATGATTAGTTTGTTGTAGTATTTATATATAATATTCTTGTATATTGAAAGATAAAGGATTAATAAAAGATAACATGAGGATTTTTTCAAATTCCCAGATGAAGGAGAATCTTTTTTGAAAGTTTACCAAAACCGAACATTTGATTCACAATGGTTCATTTTAGGCACCACTAATCTCATTTGAATGTATATCAGCAAATCATTCTAGGAAAATTGTTATTGGTAAATGGTCTAGACCAGCCATTGGGAATGAAATAAATATATTTATTTGGTTGGATTGATATTAATATATTTTTTGGAAATATTAATCATAATTATATAATCCAATCATCTTGTTAACATAGAAAGTAGTTATTTTCTTATGGATGGATGAATGAGAAGAGAATTTCCATGAAATTAAAATATGGCTATTAAGTGAACCTTCTCTAACACTACCTTATAGTGGAAAAATAATTTAGATCAATATTTATGGATCAAATAAGGGGATGAGATTTGTTGTACTGAAAAATGATATGGTGATAACATATTCTTCCCTCCAATTAATGGTCAATGAGAAAAATTACTAGACTATTGATTTAGAGTTAACTATTGTAATTTTTTCAATAATGATATGATGTAATTATATCATTGTATAAATAAGTTGTATATATACATTTAAAAAATTATTAAATTATATCTTCAGTAAAAAAATTAACTTGCTCTAAATAATATTCTTCGAGATGATAAAATACTATTAAAACACTATGAATTATCATCCTAGGAAAGTGAACAATGTGGGAGATGCTTTGAGATGAAATGATCATGCACATTTATCTATGTTGAGAAAAAATATTTACGTATTTAAAATTTATGAACATATAAATTTTAATGTAAGGGGAGAAATAGTTTATTTCTAAAATATATTTTCAACCATATATCCATGTGTAGATTAAAGAGGCACAGAATGATGTTTTGGAATTACAAAAGAAGGTTAAATTTTTTATTCTTTTTAAAAGATTTATATTGATGGAATAATAAGGATCATAAACCACTTATTCCTTTAATAACATATTTCAGAAAGGAAATGTTTTATGGGGAACAGAGTTTATCATTAATTATTCATCATGGTTGTGCATTGATGTATAGAGACCAGAATGAATATTTTATCTTGAATGGTTTGAAGAGAGTTCTTACAGAGTATGATTTGAGGTTATTTATTTGTTAGAAAATTAAGGATGACAGATATAAATATAAGGGGATGTTAAAAGTATTAATAATACTTTAATGGGGTTGGTGAAACATCAACATGGATTTTTTTTCATACATCCTAAAACATCAAAAAGAAAATAATTCAAAATGGGTTATAGTCAATCTTCTGAAAAAGTTAGAACACATTATTTATATTAGAAGAAAATTCATTATTTTAAGCTATCCATAATATATATTAATAATGTTGTATGATTAAATTATGTACAATATTATAATGTATCTTATTAAGATAATGATTTTACCTATAACATCTAAATATGTTTTCAGTAGGCTCTAGAAAAAGAGTTATGTTTAAAAAATTATTATTATAATTATTAAAATAATTAGTTTTATAGGAAAATTCACACTATAGAATACATGTTATGAACTTTATATATGTATTTAAAAGGATCATGGGATCCACAACTTTATTTGGTGTATTTTTATTTTAACAATAAATTTCACTCTAACATTCATATGGATCTTCATGAACCCCCATATGGAACGTATTGAAAGTCTGTAAGAGTAAAATTATTGTTATAAGAAAACTAAACCAAATAACATATTTATGTATTAGTCCATATTTAGGTTTAAAAATGAATTGTTTCAAGAAAACTAATTTTCAATCAATTTTTCAAGATTAATTTTAAAATAAATACTACAATTTCATTATTTTCAATTTCAAAAAATGGATAACATATTTATATTCATACAATATATATTCGGTAAGGATGTACATTTTATTTTCGGTTAATATTAACAGTACTTATAGTAATTTTTTTAACATGGTTAAGTCTAATTTTGTTTAATTATGTTAAAAATAATGTTACCAGTTCTATAAAATGACCATAAGTGTTTTCAAAATTTAATTTTATGAATTTAATTCAACCCTTAAAACTGATTATTAGAAATTTTAATATTTAATGGAAACATTTCCATTGAAATTTCTTAGATATTATTTAAATTAAAGTGTGATAAAATGTCACACTATAGCTTTTAATAAATATAATATTTTTAATATACAGTTATCTAGGATATATATTCAACTATATATTTTATTTTGAAATTTAATATAATAATATACATAATAATATATTTTATGAAATTTTATTCAATAAATATTTAAATTAAATATTTATATCATTATGATGCAATAATTATCCAAATAATAAATCGATTAAATGATATTAAAAATAATAACATTAATTTAATATGAATTAATTTTGATGATCCAAAAATATAATAGGTGAATATGAAATATTAGGGATGTGTTAAATTAGTTGGTTTGAATTTATCTTTCATTAATGATTCTTTTAATGTTAATGTAATGAATAATACCAAAAAAAATTAATTATTTTATTTGAAAATAATATATTATTTAATTGTATGATAATCGTTAAAATATTTTAAAAAATATAAATTGATTATGTTAAGGTCTAATATATCATAATTTAAACATTTATTAACAATATACACAATATAATTAAAAATAAAAATATCATAAAATTAAATAAAATTGTTTCCATTGTTAAAATTAAAATTGTCCACCAAATAGTTACTAAAAATGATAAGATATAAAATAATAAAAAATTCTTCTAACATTAGTTTCATAAAAACAATGAAAATGTATCTTGTCATAAAAACAAATCCATATGAATTTGGAGGTATTTATATTGAAAATGAATTGATAATAATTTAATCTTCTGAGAATATTCTGAATTGCCCCACATCTCAATTATAGAAGGAAACCTACTCCCTCACTTCATTTGATCACAATGAGAATTATATATTTACCATAATATAAAATAATCTATTTTCCACTTTAAAAAAAATGTATTGATGTTTTTGTTAATCCCATGTAATGAAATCTTGATTCCTTTTAGGGCGATCTAGTAGAGTTGACTTTAATCATAGGTTATTTCAAAAACATTTCACTATATTTTTATAATATTTTATACTTCCTCTATATAAATTATATTGATCATAAAATAATAACATAAGTATCATATATATTCATAAATTTTATTATTATTTTTAACACACCATTATACACCACCTTATCCATCAAACAAGATGTGATAGTATCACTTGTTTCTATGTAACACACACTATTTCTACATAGTTGTACTTATTGGTTTTTAATCATCATATTTTATGAATGTTAATTCTAGTGGGATTAATTTTTATATATAATATCTATGTAAAAAGTATACTTTAATAATTATAATCTGATATCTACCTTTTTTGAATCCTATTTTTCATGAAACAGTACCACTGATTGGGCGTACATTGGGCTTACCATCTCTATGATGTAGTGAGATTTGTTTCATATATATTTCAAATTTATTGTAATAAAAAGTAATTTAAATAATATACATGGTATATATAAAATAATTAATATCCAATAAATACAAGTACCATAAGAACATTATAAGGAAAAGGATTTCAAAACTAAATTGTCACATCCACGAATTCTTTATATGACATTTTTCATTTATTTTACATTCTTGATTTTTTGGGGGTTTTCAATGAATATTGGTGGAAATGGTGGGTTTTGAAATTTTGGGTCAAACCGTGAGCCCATTTCCCGATAAAAAAACCAATTTTTTTTCTTCTAAAAATGCTTCATTTTTCTACATTTTTCATCCATTAAAATTATTAAATGGCCTCCCCTGGCCTTTTTACTCCAAAATTTCATTTTGGATCCTTTATAAATCAAAAATCATGATGTATTTGGGTTTTTATTTAAGGTGTTGTGCTTGCCCGTAAGCCCGTTTTCTGATTTAAATATATTTTTTAATTCTTTAATAATCCCTTCATTATTTATTTTTCTCAGTGATTATACCTCCCTCTCGAAGAAAATATCCCTAGAATTACCCCCATTATCGGTTTCTCATTTTTTTAAGATCATTTAAATCGTGAATTAGGGCGATCTTTCTTAATCGTTCTCAAATCAACCAGATTTGAAGTGGTAAAATGATTATTTCATAACTCCTTCAATTTTTATCCCCCACCATTTATGTCCCCAAATGTCCTAATAAGACACCTTAAGGCCTCCATACCAGTTTTGGTTACTTGAAGATTCATATTGTGGTGGATTTTGGGTGATCTATTCTAGATTTATGAAAGTATGTATTTATTTCCTTTATTTCTTCTCTATCTATAGGGTTTTTAACCCTTTCTTGAGTTCTAAAGTGTCCATAAGTTAGGGTTTGTGACTAGGGTCTAAAATTCTATCTTTGGGGTTAAATATTTAGGTTTTAGGTTTCTTTTTGACTTCCTTGAGGTGCGACGGTGGAGCGGTGGATGTTTCACAACAATATTTGAGTGTTTCAACACATTCGGTTGGTGATTCCATGTGTGATCATTTCAATAAGAGTTAGATTACTTGAATTATTTATTTTTCATGTTCCTCATATCTTGTGTGTTTTGTGTAAAATTTTTTATGATGGGTTTGGTTAAGAATTTAATTTTATATTTCTATTTTAGTTTGAAATTGGGTGTTTTTCATGTGTAACCAATGGTGTATTGTTTGAGTCTATTTTATAACATATGAAATTGGTGAAATAATTCTCGTTGTGCTGCTAATTATGCTATGATAGGGTCATAGTTTGACTTGTTTTTAAAATAGAGTCTTAATGGGTTTTATGTGTGAAACCATATAATACCTTTTGAAAGAGTTTTATGAAAATGTGTGTTTTTCATGTGAATCTTTTGTGGTATTATTTGAAGTTATTTTAAAATAATTGAGAGTTGTTAAATAAATATTTATAGGGCTTGAAATTGTGAATTGGATTGGTATTGGCGGGATTTTGGCATTGAAATATGATTTGGAATTGGGTTTTGTGGGAAAAACATAGTTACACCCCTTGGGATGATTTTATGAAAATTGTATTTGATTTAATGAGTTACACAAAGTGTGGAATGGTTACTTATGTACTATTTTGGTGGTAGTATATTCTTAAAATTAGTTTTTGAAAGGTAATGTGGTCAGTTTTTATATCATGAGTTTTGGTAATGCTTTGTAATTTTTCATGGTGATATATGAAATTGTGATGTGGGTGTGAAAGATGTTTTTAGGCTGTTTTGTGTGAAGGTGATGTGAAAAATTGTCTTTGTTTATGAAAATAATATTATGAAACATTTGAGTGGAATGTTATGTGATTTGTAGCATCTTGGGGAATGATTCTATAAAATTTTAATGGATTTTTTGAATTGTTAAAGATATGCAAAATGTGTTGTGGGCTATTTTGGTGTGTGTTTGATTTCAAAATCAATTTGAATGAAAAGGTAGATTTTGTGACTTGTTTGTTGTACATGTGGGACAACATGATGAATAGTCAGGTATGGGTGAGGGTTCTTCATTCTTCATTGGCAAGAGTGGGGTGGTTCCCCTTGTTTGGTTCTGGTTTTGGGAATCTTGAACATGTTATTTGGATTTGGTGTTTCTAACATTCCCCTCAAAAGTGTTTAGGTTCTTTAACAAAAAAAATTAATTGTCAGCCAGACCTGTACTAGTATGCTAGTGAATCTGTGGGGATTTTCACTGAGTATCACATAGAAATTTTGATGCTTACAAAACTACTAAACTATTATGATGATGATTGGGGAACAATAGGTTATGGGTACATTCCCTACTAGTGGATCGTACATGAGAACATATATTGTGACTGTTTCTCTCACCAATATACGAGGATCCTGGGACCCACAATGGGCTAGTTCCTAGTGGTTATTTATTATTATGTGTGCTCATTAGTTACTTTTTTCTTACCGTCAAAATATGATATGGTTGGCTGAAAAATTCATTAGTTTTGAAATTTTTTTTCAAAAGTGATTATTCTTAATGATACCCCACATGAAAACTGTTTTAAATTTTAAGTTGCATCTTTGAGAAATTATAACTAGCATTTCCTATTAATGAAAACTTAAAAGATTTTAGTCTTTGAATGTTTACCACAAGGAATATATTAGTAGTGTTATCCTACTGGGAATTGTCTCACACCCTACTTACACGCTTGGGTGTAAGTATTATTAGTTATTTTTGTTTTCACAGGTTTGGTACAGTTTTTATTGCCAGTGGTTCGAGTTTATAGCATGTCCTTGGTGGTGTTGTCTTGTGGAGATGGCTTGAGGGCAGTACCCCATCCCATTAAGGTTCTTAGGCTGTTATTTTTTTGTTTTTTACCTTTGTTATATTTTTGTTGAGTTGTTCTAAACTATGTTACTCAGTTCTGAATTTTTGTAAAAGATAGTTTGATATCAAAAATCCAGATTCGTTTTATTGGATTCATTTGTTGTTTAATGTTTATAAACTAAGGTAAATTAATTCCAATACTCATTTTATGATACCTGGGAACTTTTCCCCTCCCATGGGGATCATGAATTCCCTTCGAGATATGTCATGGGCTGGTTTTTGTGCCGGTTTCAGTGGCGACGATATTTTTTTGTGTGGCATGAATCATGTATGTAAAACAAACATGGTATCAACCAAAATAGTATTTCAATGACAAATTATTAATTATATGATAATATAATGTTATAAAAAATCATTACTATTATGATATACATATGGATATTGAATAAATATGCAATAAATTTAAATTTATTTTACAACTAGTTTTATCATGAACTTGGAATGGAGATACTTGAGATAATGGTATATTTCATAATCTCATAAATTTTGAGATTTTTTCTTTTTACGTCTATATTGAGTAATATTCATATTACTTTCCCATGTTTTTTAAAAATGTTTCTAGAATGGTTTTTACAATTGTTTAAATATATTTACCCATATTTCATAATTTTTTAAAAAGTATTTTAAAAGAAACAATTTTTTTATTTTCTAAATAAAATACTTTCTGAATTTTTTTACAAAATATGGGGGGAATGATTTTTAACATATAATAATGGAATATAATTTTTCTCCATCATTACACAATAATTTATTGAATCATAATTTACCATCAATTAGGAATTTTTTAATTAAAATTTTTCCTTTATAAGTGTGTGGCTCTTAAAAAAATTAATTTCATAAAAGAAATGATATTTTCCTCAAGAATTAATTTATTTGATCTTTCATAAATAATATTCCATATAAGATGAAACTATTAGATATTTTTTTACACCACAAAATATATTTCCTGAACTTTTCCACTCTATTAATAATGTGATCATCACATAGGCATAACATGTTTATATTGAGTAAAGATGTGTCTATAATCTAGAATAAAATTAATGTAGGAATAAATTTTTTTGAAATACTACTAAATTATTTGGTATATGTGGAAGAAACCCACTAATAGTAGGTTTTGGATATCCATGATCAATTAAAAAAATGGGTCTAAGAATTAAAATGAAATTTTAGAGTTTTTGTGTGTGACTATTTAATATATATTAAACTTATTAGGATGACTATATATCTTCAAAATATTTAATTTTATTAGACAAAGAGTCAAAAAGGATTCACATATAAAATTTTATGGATCTCTGATGTCATAAAAATTTGAAATGTAATTTGTGTCACCATGAAGGTCAACCTACACGGACAACCTACACATCATCCCAGTAAGGATAACACATGCATCAGCCCTATGCAGACATCCTATTCATCAGCCACGTGTGGAAAATCTTTAAATAAACCATGTGCATCGACCTTGTACATCAGGCCACTATGGGAGTCCTACATAGACAAATATCTTGGATGGAAAGTGTGTACAACATACATGGACAGTCCATGTAGACATCATGCACGAACAACCTATGTGATACATCAACTTCTCCTAGGATCCCATATTTACCTATAAATATGACCATGGGGTCTTTATTTCAAGGATTAAAATTTTCAAATTCCATCCCCCATGATAGTGATCACTATATTCCTTGGACCAAGCCCTATGAAACCATCTAGATACTCCACCAATACAAGAGGAAGAGTGAAATAAAATGGGATATGAAAACTAAATTCCTCACGTGTATTAAAATAAACAATATATCTATGAGGAACCCTCTCACCCATGATTGAATTACACTAGAATGTGGTCCTCTTACATAACTATGGATATGAGTGAGCCACTTCTGTTAACACATGTAAAGACAATTGAATTCATGGAAAAATTCTCACCGAAGTGTAGTTTCCTAGTTGGTCCATTACCCAAGGCAACATCACATCACCCTAGATACTCGAATGATCCTCCCTTGATTATCCAAATCCTACCTACAAATGCATACCATGGATATTTCAGGAATCTAGCATATGGGAACCTTTGATTAGGCCCTCCTCTCAACCACTGATGGTAGGGAATCTCTTCCTTATACTCACTTGTCAAATATGGACCATCTGGATACCTCTACCAAATCCATTATATGTGAAATAACATGAAAAGGGTAACATCATAATGTATACCAATTGAGTTTTCTTTCCTCCAGTAATTGGTATCATACACTTGTCCTATCGTAATATTAGGTCCTTCAGGATGCATTTGTTTTTTAATTTCCTTGGCCATGAGGACACTGACTCTAGGGAAAATGCTATAGAGTTTATAGTCTCATATTATAGTCTTAGAAAAATATCCTAAAAATGGTCTATAATACCCAGAGCCTACAGTTTAGGATGGGTGGTTGAGGAATATTCTTTATTTTTTATTCAACATGGAATGAGATCATCCTCACTCTATAGAAATGATTTTAGGTAATCCCTCTTGGAAAAATCACTTATGATTTCTTATAGATGGATTCACTCCTACTCCCCATCGGTCACTTGGATACTTGGTTAGAGAGGCGATGGGAATCAGAGTCCACTCCACTATTTATCGTACCATCAATCACTTCCACTAGAAAAGTAGGTAAATTGTGTGTTTTTTGATATTTTACAAACTATTGTCCACCATGTTGAATCTTGAATCATCATAACTTGTGGGATTAGGGGATAGCCATGATCATTCAATCCAGACAGGTAGATAAATGTTTTATAAGAGGATCATACATTGAATAGTCCTTCCACCTTCCATTAAACTTATTTTAGATTGCCTCTCTATGCACAATTCATCATGTCCATGAATCTAACCATAGGGAAAATCAGGTTGTGTGTTTTTTTGGATCTTCTATTTCCTCTTTTTTCTCACACAGACCATGACTCACATGGGCTTATAGGTGTACATTTTTCATGAAATCTGCATGATCCAAATTATTTTCCACGAGAATCATCATCATGTGTAATCCCCAATTATAATAATCCTTAGGCCTCATTCCATGTTTAATACCCAACTTATATAGGGAATCCTCTACACAAGTAAGACCCAATTATATCCCACATTCCATAGGGAATCCATATTGTGTATGTCAAGAACTTATATTTAACAATGAAAACTATGATTCCCTCTATAATCAATATATGTTCAATTCCTAACTATATTCAGAGCTCAATGGGGACCTTATTATGTGTATTCCCTGAATAATCCCTGAATTCACCATGATCAGAAACATCACTCATTTCCCCCCTTAATAATGGGATCCCTTTTCAGGATTAATCTCCAACATAATCATTTAACAGGGTAACACTCCCATTTGATACCAATAAAACATTGTTGGATTTGATTCCCATCCCAATAAGATGCATAGGAAGCCTCCACAAGGTCAAAACCCATCACCATATGTCAGCCCTATTCCCTTTGGTCAGCATTTCCAGTAGGGTATAATTCAACTGCGAATCTTATATCCTTTTCTAGTTACTTGGTCCACTTTGGCATTAGTTCCACACGAAAAGATAAATATGTAACATCCACCTATACATATGTGCCAAATCATGGTAAAATATATGGTTAGGTTCAGATCACAAGATCTTAAAATATGTGATGTGATCCATTAAGAGACACTAAAAAATGTGGCTCTTTATTCCTTTCATAAGGATTTGTTTGAAGCCCATTTTTGGGCCTGATCCCATCTTCAAAACAAGTTCCATAATCTTTGATGAAAATACACTCTAGATTTCCCCACTATAGTTTTATGAAACCAAAATCATTGTAATGATTTCCAATGAATATATAATGAATATATAAAGGGATACCATTAATGGAGAACCACAAATGCATATAGATATCTTCATTTATGAGTTACCTTATATTCATATAGGTGATTCTAATTTTTAAACATTCCAATAACTAATATTTATTTATTGGTCGAACCACATAATACATGGGAATTAATAATGAATTCTTGAAGATATCATAAATATATAAGAGAGCCCCAAACTAGAGAAAAATTCCCCCAAATGGTGTGATGATCTCAAGCTACCATCATCTTGACTAATGTGAGTTCTTAAGAATTATTGGCTAACCATCTGAAAAATGGCATATATTTGGAAATAAGTCCCTAATGGATATAGAACTATTGGTTATTTTTAGTTCCATTCCCATACCCCTTAGAAACCATTCTTAAATAGTGAGCATGTCATGAATGATTGCACACAACTATACTCACTACAATCAACTATTAGGTGAAGGGTTTTATGTTGGAACATTTTTTTTGAACCCTATGTGAATGAAATATATAGGGAATATCCTTAATATGTTTAAATTTATATGATTCCCAATCTTATTCAAACCATTTGATTTCCTACCAAATACATATTTTTTTAGAAAAAAATGGTGAACCTAGTCTGAATCCTTGACCAAGATGGTAATATCACCCACATATTAAGCCACTTTCTCCCTCTATATAAATATTGTCTAGGAAATTAAGTCAACCATGAATGTGTTCATTAAAATGATGAATTTATTTAATGGAGTTTTCTTATTTTTGTTTTTAATATCCATCAGGTACAATCTATTATAACACACTTCGATCCAATGGCATCATTTTGTCTCTTAACAATGAATCAACTAGATGTTGTACATGTCGGGACTTCATCCTTAAAATGACGCCATCTCAAAATTCGTGTCAAGAAAAATAGCTCTCAAATTCATTGGCCAGAGTGTACCATCATAATGGTTTATCCCAAACCCTGGAGGTATCTTTAGATGGCCTCTATCTCAACAAGACACACCACATGTATGGTCAATGATGACCAGTGGTCCCAAAGAAAACGCTTTCGAGTGTCTCTGTTGACCATTTTGAGATATTATCACCATAATGTGAAAGACAGTACGTCCAATCTCTGAATGATATGGGTCAATACACCACATACAGTCTATAGAATAAATATATGGGTCCTCATCAATGTATCCTTATAAAAGTAAGCACTAAAAACACAACATGATAGTATGACCTCTATATGATGTGGGTATCTTCATAGGCCGACTGACCTAGTTTATGTTGACATGTTCATGTAAAAAATGTGTGTCGGGGTAGAAACCCGTCAATAGAGAGCAAGGATTCTTCATCCAAACCTCTATAAAATCTGAACTACCTTTTTTTTAAAAATTCAAGAAGAAACATAGAACCATCCACCAAAATTCAGCATTCCAATAGTCTCATATTGCAGCATCCAATGAAGAACTATATTCAAACCCAAATGAACAACTGGGAGCATGAAAATAAATCTTATCGAACACCCCAATCATACCAATCTCCTATTCTAGCAGCACCAAAAGTATTCTTCAATCCGTGTTTGGGGAAAATTTAATGCATGAATACAGAACTGCCTCCATTCATCAATATTGGTAGCAATTTCATCTTGAATCACACATAGAAGTTAGTTGGAATGTCACTGTTAATAGTAGGGGGATGACCCAACATTATTCCCCAATAAACAAGTACTTTCATTATCCACATATATGAAATAGAGTACAGATGTATGAATATACACCTACTAAATATATGGAATGGGAATATATCAATGTGTCAGTCCCGAAATTGACAATTAATATCTTATAAATATTGAATTAGAAGTCAAAAATACTTTCCCACATCCTAATACATGAATTTATATCATAATGGGGATGATAGTAATGCTATGGGGAGAATACCCAACTCCCCCCCAACAAGTGGGGTGGTTTATCAACATGTCACCCCAGAATAGACCCACACCTCTCGTCACATTTATGAGTTTCATGGTGAAAGAACCCCAATACAATATGGATAATGAGATTGGGAATAAAAAAATACAAATAGAAATAGTCAGCCTTTCATAATGGACTCTCCAATGTAGGTGAGAAAACATTTCCATGAAGGAAAATTTGATTCAAAAAGTGGACCATTCATCTCACTAGAAGGAATCCAATAATGATTCACTAGAATGAAAACAGATAAATAAGGGATTATCTATGATCATGATCTATTTAAAAAATATTTTTAACGGATTAAAACATGTATATATAAAATTACAAGAACCTAGTATCAGTTTTCCAAATTACATGAGGTGTAACCGAAATTATTAAGATCACTTAGAGACACTTTACAATGAAGGATTTATTCCTAACCACATTTTGATATATCTCTAGATACCATATCATTATGGTTGTCATCCTCATAATAGAATTATCTCTAAATGTTCTCTCTATATAAGGTTTTCACTTTTCCAAGAGAATTATTTAATTAGAAATGTAGTGATCATAAATCCCTCATATCTTTAGAAACTTGTGAAAATAAGTCTTGTCAGGTTTGATAACATTTCATTGGAAAGTGAAATAATTTATCAAAAAATAAATATTCCAAGGTGAATGTAATTCTGTAAACCATCATTGGGTCACCTACATTCCAATATAATAGCATAATTCCATACCTATCTTGTAACATATGATAGATAATAAGGATTTCATCCACAATGGTTAGAAATGATATATGATCCTATAATTAAAGATGATGAAGACATGATACACATTAGGAAACCACTGGATAAATATTATTTACCATTTATTTTATGGTCTTTGTCTAGCCCTCAATATAGTATTCCATAGGAATTTTCAGATGATTGTGTTCATGAAATCAACATAAATACATGGAAAAATATTTATAAAATTAAAGTAAATGTATTACCATAAGATGAGAATTGAAGTCCCATCAAGGTATTATAATGTCTGAACACCAAATTTCATTGAAACACTCATGGATTCAACACATCTAATGATCTAGAGACAACAAGGATCCCTTCAACATGGTTTCTATAGTGAATTAATGGGATTCCAATAGTTTAATGATGATACCCTTTTCAGTGCTCATATTAGAGGAAGGGATGAACATGGAGGATTAAAATTCACCACAATCCATAAAAAAATACAAATATATGTCGTGTTATGAAACATCATATATTAAATATTTCCCAAACAAACATTATTAGTTCATAACCAAGGATATGCTCAACAAAAACTATCCCCAACCAAATCTCGCTAACGATGATCTAGAAGAGAGTATGCTTATGAGTAAATTTTGTGTCATACATATGAGAATATTGAAAAACCCTCTTGTCCTTGAGAAATTCATCATCATATAATTAAAATGATTGAAATAGTACAATGTTATTATGAAGTAGGTTATTTATGGGAATATCGAATAATAAACCCAAGTCCCTAGGGCTGGGGGATTTTTTACCTCCACCACTCAGGTTTAATAACTAGACCCAATGGATTGTGTTGGAAGAATGGGAACATACCCATCCATCAAGGATGGGGTATTTTATACCTCAAAAAACATATCATTAATGAGAATTAGTCTTCTCCCGATTAAGAGATTTTCTAAATGGTGTATCCTCCCTATTGATATCATTTCACAATCATATACCATCATTAGCTATATGGACTACTAAACTATATAAGGATTCCCTTCAAATTAAATTTCTCCAAACTTTCCAAGAAAATTAGAAAAAGACAAATAAATGCCTCATTGAGGGTGTAAGAGAGGATAATTACTTAATGGAAATGATATAATTACTTCAATGCATTTGTGTCATTGAATTTCATCTATTCCATCATGTATATTCTATGTAAAATGAGGTCAGTATTGAAGTGGACTCAGTAGAAAATGATTTAGTTCATAATATGGTCAATACATAAACAACGGAAGGATCTCTGAGTACCACGAACCAGAAACTTTCCCAGAATCTGGGAATTCAATTGAACAATCCATAATTACTTCCTCAAAATAAATCAAATAGGGAATGATAAAGGGTCTGATCATACCTCACATGCCTCATGGGGAGGATAATCCTATTTCATGGGAGGAATGATTTTTCCCACTTGGAAGAAGATATGAAATAATGAAGGAGACTCAATTCATAACTAAAATGAGTAAGTGTTCCTATTAGATATTATATAGAAAAAGATCCTTGTACATCACCCATTGGTGTCATACCTCAACATATAGGGTTTTCTACAAAAACTGAAGATGATATTAAATATCCACTCAATGTGGGATTAAATCCACAAACATACATGGATCCCTTGGTAGACGATCAAGAATTCCCATAGAAGGTACACAACCAAAATAGGGTCAGGCACAACTATACCAGCATTCCCCTATGGGTGACCCTTAATTAGTACCATTAGTTCCACCAATAATATCCCTATTAGTTGCAACACTTGTTCAGGCTCTGACCTCCATATCAGTTCAATATATAGCATATATAATCATTCCTTGAAATCTTATGAACGCTAAAAATTTACTAATTACTTGATTGGAAGCCATGGAGGAATGGTGTGTATCAATTTAGTTTAAAAAATAATCCTCCCCTAAATTTGTAGATACAACTATTTCAATAACAAACATTTGTAATTGAACATTTACAATATTCAATGGATTGGAATATCTAGAATAACACATGATACATTTCTTCTATCACTGTGATCCCATGATGGGTACCCCAGAACAATAGCTGGTGTAAAAAACTCAAGTTTTTTGTACAACGGTTTCAAGGAACTATGTTTTGGTAGTACCCAAATTTTCATGCCCTATCAATCATGGGGTGGGATGACATTTGTGAGATGTTTAAATTCGCATTAAGCTAAGTGATACATGAAAAAAATAGTCTTCAACCTCTATAACTATATGAACTAAGAGAAAATGATTTTAATATTTGATTCCTCGGATAAAAGTATTAAAATAGTCCTTGAACCTACCACACCCTTATGAAGAGCTGTTTACCATTTTTATAGTTAATCTTCTCGGTTATTTTTTCATTCCATTTATACTTATGAAATATATAGAGGAGTTTCATTACCATGTTTCAATCACACGAATGGTGGAATACTCCATCATAGAGACCCAATCCAAGGCCCGAGTAATTCCATAAAGTCATTAATATAGAGAAGGGAATGAAGAGGACCCTATATTTACACATGAGAAATCCTATGTACCTTCTCATATTTCAAATACCATACTATATTGTGTGGATCCACATCTCGAGCATCAATAAAAAATCCCTCCTAGTTATCATAATCTATAATTTGAGTGAAGGAAATAGTTTTAGGAGATTTAAAAAAGTTCTATTGTTTATCAATTGAAAAACTCAATGGTTACTACATATCATCATTGGAATACAACTAGGACATATTTCCAAAGCATAGGTATCCCAAAAATTAATTTGATGAAGATATCCAAAATTAATTCTCCTTCCACCAAGTAGCAGGGAACCATATCTAGGATTATTTTTTTCAAAGGCCATAAAAAAATATTGTTTAATCAGGGATGGTGGTTCAAAAAAATTATCTTCCATGGGTTTCATATGATTATAAAACTAATCCATAAGAGTAAAATTATTGGATATATGTTAATAGAAATATTATATGTATATTGGGTGATTAAATGGTAATAAAATGATCAAATTAACTCATGTTATCCTCTACGAAAAGTTTCAATATCTAACTTGGCCTCTAGTCACCTCCACTAACACTCATACAATTTTATCAACAGCCCAGTCCTCTAAAATAGAGTACCCTTAATAAGATACATGGTCTAAAGGGTAAAGAAGAAAACATATGAATATGAGAGAGTGATAAAGAAAATATTATACTTTACCTTAGAATACATTATGTCGATGGTATCAAATGAATGGGAACTACCCATTCAAATAGAATAATTAGAGTGATCCCATTAGATGAAATCACTTACACACAAGGAGTTGATCTTGGGTTTCATTAATGTTATTAACTTAATGGATTCCATTAGAGATGATGAGAGTTATTATTAATATAAAATAAAAATAATTTATTAATTATCTAGGGGAATAGGATATTAGATTCAATGATGGATGGGATGATGTAGTCCTATAAGATGTTATTACATTAACGATGTCCTTGATAGAGTTATTTACATGGATGAAACTCATGAGATATCACTCTATGAGTATAGAAGTAAAAATGGATTTCCAACAAACATGAAAGGTTATGTCTTGACAAGATCATCCTTTAATATAAACTAGAGGATATTCTAAATTCTTATTTACATCGAGTTGTATGCCGACCCAACTAACTTAATTGACTAGGGGTAGAGGCACATTCTTCTCATAGTATAAGGGATGATCTTTCAAGGATTAGAACATCATCTCCAAAACACATATGAATGAACATCCCCATGATGGGAATCACAAACATTTATATCAAAATAATGTTGTTTTGACACAACCATCCCAATATTTGGCTATGTTTTCACTCTTGGATGTCGTGATACTATCAAAATATATTCTGGAATCACATATCAAGGCCTTATAAATCCATAAAGAATTTGAAGTTGACGTTTCTACTGTCGATGGGATTCAGGAAGAGAATGATCCTATAGAATATAAAAATTTCTTCCCCTTCATTGTCCCAGAAGATGAAGCCAACATTCAGGGACACATTACGCCCCTGTATATATGTGGCATGATAAATGATGTTGATATTTGAAAATATTTTAATGAAACCACCTCAGGAGTCATCCTATTTACAATTTGAATACATCATCAACTGGGATTAAATTACTCTCATGTTTCCCCATATTCTATAATTTTATAATGTTATAAAAATAATGAGAAAAGCCCACTAAGATTGAGAAAACTCGTACTCAATTAGGGGTTATAATGTATGATTTAGAATTCATTGTTTTTCATCAGGAAAAGACATTCAATGTTATATTGGGAAGACCTTGGCCACATTAGCTTGAGACTCCTCCCACTACATTCGAACAATGCATCAAATGTTGTATTAATGAAATTTTTTTAAAATTTCATGGTGAAAAATCCCCATTGAATTTTTTTAATTGTATTTCATTGTGGTTGGATTCTACCACATGGAAGAAAAAATACAAGGATGAAATTATCTATAGGATCAATGAAACAAATTTACTGAATATGATTACTAAAAATCCTTTCAAATATCATAGTGAAATGTACGTTCCCCCATCAACCAAATTAAAGAGATGTGTTCGTATTCGAGCATATATCCATTGAATTTTGTGATTTAGTTATGGGGATTTATCCTAGAAACATTTAAGAATATTTCAACTATCCATAATAATGAATTTATTGAATAAAATATCTGCATTTCATCAGCTATGCCAAAAATAATCCAAGTTATATTAGTTTTAATGGTAAAATATATCGTGAAAATAAGAACTAACTAAGAAGATAATTTTTAGTCCATCAATTCCCCTTTGGTTACCCCAAAAGGCCTCATACCAGCGAGTGATCCTGAAATAGTTTTTTTTTATTTTATAGATATCGAATTAGGGAATTCTATCCACCATAATAGGATCATGTTTCATCACATGATTCTAAATTAGAGCACAATGATTCAATGCATGAGTAAGAATAATAAAAGTATGACCTCATATATTCCCCTCTAATATTTAAGGAATATGTATCCACCACTATCTTCATGGTAAAGGAATTAAATCTAGGTGTAGAAGAAGATCCATGCCCCACTTTTGTTAGTGTATCCCTGACACAAAATGAACATGAACTACATGTTCGAGATGGTGTCCTAGAACCAACTAGTTTGTACATTATTCATCAATGAAAGCTTTATCACATCTTGCTTGTTCTTCTGCATGACAATGAATGTGATAATTTCCTAAGGATTTTTGTTGCATTAAAGGGTCATACCTGATCCTTGCTATGATAAGAACCCATTAGTGCTATAACACTATTCTTGAAAGTATGTTCTATGGCCGGATGATATAATTTGAGGGGTACAAATAATACAGGTCAATTGTGGGGAGGACTCGTAAAACCTTGAGGCACATTTTGATAATGTGCTCCCTTGGTAATATCCAGGAGGATATTATGAGAATGAGACCCGCTAGTAGGAAATAGACATTTCATAGTGTCATTGGATTTCATATATGCAGACGTGTGTATTGGTCCTTAGAATTTAAGATTATTATTAATGGCTATTACAACTCGCGCACTTGGATGTATTGACGAAAACTGTGAAAACACACTATTCTCAGCGAGGTAGGATACGTTGGGTGTGTCACGAGTAATACTGTATTAATAGATAATGCGAGAAATGATTTGTCCCATCTGTTTCATAAGGGAAGTAGATATCTCAGGCCCTTTGATGAATTTGATATAGCCTACATAAATCCATGTCCATGGTAAGGTATGGGAGAGTTCAATTCCGGGAAGTCAAAGAAAGAATAATCAAGCACATGGGTTGATGTCACTAGCATGCAACCCGCTTGACTAGAGATATCAAGACAAAGGGATTATATTACATGTTAAGCGTTCGTAGGAGGTGACACGTCATTGTAGTGTTAACTTCTTTCTATATGGGTGCCTTGGCATGTTTCTAGACGCTAACCTTGGACTTTGGGCAGGTTCTGCCTAATGCCACTGAGAAAGAGGCCTATAGGGTCACACACTACTTGTTTCCATGTATCTCAGTTAAATATTAATTTATCAAGTTGAATAAATATTATTCCCGATTGTGGTTTAATAATTATTCAAGGATGTCTGATCACATTTATTTCTACACTAGTTGTTTGAGAGAATATATTGTGGGAGAAATAATATATATATATATTTATTAGTGAGTAATGTAGTTACATTTATTTAAGAAATAAATATTTATTACTCAAGGTCTAATAATTATGGTGGAGAAAATAAATTAAACTGAAAAAACAAAAGTACACGTCGTGTATATTTATATATACATGTCGTGTAGTTTGTTTTTCGGGATTCGTGAGAAAATATTGTTTATTTAATTAAATGATATTAAATGTGATTCATTGGATGAATTTCAAGTAATAATGATGGTCAATGGTAATTATTATGACAAGGGGTATTACTAATAATTTAATTAAATAATTAAATGCTTTTGGGAAATTAATTCATTTTATTATTCTAAGTATTATAAATCCCAATTACATTAATCTCAATAGGGGTTATCCAATTTTTTTGGGCACAATGGATTGGAAATACTCTCAAGTCAAGAGATAATTCCCTTTCCACCAAGAATGCTTCCAAGTTACGAAAGCAAGATCCTCCACCAGATCAAGGCAATCAAAGACGGACATCGCAAGCGAAGGATCTTCAATACTAACAATCGGAGTTCCCTTCGGCGGCGTCCGGAGATATGTGGAGCATGTGTGGATCAACCCTAGAGGAATCATGTACATGGATTCTATGACACAACCATGGATCACATGATCATGACTGGAGGCATCAATGAATAAAGAATTACATCGAGTTAATTCTTATGAATTAATAAAATTAATTATAATCAACATATGACGATCCTACCTCCAGAGTTCCGGGACTTTTCTTTTCTTTTCGTTCTTCCTTATATTCCAAAGATTCGGCGTTTTATGTCGTGATGAATCTCAGATTGAACATTGATTAACATTAAAATTAAAGATGGGCAATCCCACCAACGCGCTTCCGTTGTGCCCGAAACCTAAAAGTTGTATCAGAGGGGTCATATTATTGATTATAATTATTTAGATTTTCATTGGTGATTTACACATTTAATAATTTAGTTGTTTCAATTAAAGTTTAATCGTTCTGGAAATATGAATCTAGAGATTTGTTCCTCCTCCCTCGTTTCACGTTCACCTCACATGAACAAATTTTTCATTTAATTTTGATTCAAATTAAAGAGAGGAACTCATCCTATGGAGCCAAACGTTTCTGACCGTACAACACCAGAATACATGACGTGTATTTAGAAGTACAGGCCGTGTAGCCTAGGTTCAATGCATTGATCGATCCTCCAAATCAGGCAGTGTATTGTGGTCATTTATGACACTGTGTGTTGACCGGAAACAGGTGGCACACGGTTTCCGGATTACACACTGTGTGGTCCAATTGAACAAGCCATGTAGTCCCTTCGGGTTCGGGTTGGGTTGTGTACCCCATACATGGCTTTCCTGGCTAGAAAACGTGTAACGTTGAAACTACATGGCATGTGTCCACTGAACAGACTGTGTACTATGAAAATTTCCAATGTACATTACCACTCCATGTCCCCGGGCATGTACTTCAGATGGATAGTGAAGAAAAGTACACGCCTGTAGTCGGAACTACACATCGTGTACTCACCCAAATTCTAAACATTTATTAAAAATTAATTATTATATTATACAAACCCTTGAGACGTGTACTATAGTGCAAGCGTAAAGCTGAGGCACAACACATGATAAGTGTTTTATATATGTATGTTTAATTTAACATTTGCGTAATGAAATGGAATTCACCGGGTTGCCTCCAAAGTAGAAGTTACCTAAATGGATAATTCTAAATGAATTTATTTGTTTAAAATTATGATGGATGAGAATCTCAAGGAAGTTCATAAAAGGGTTTAAGATAAAAGGATTGATTTATTAAAGGTAATTAATTAATTCGAGCATGTTTTATCTTAAACAAGAACGATTAATGAATTGAATGTTAGTTTTATTTATGCATAAATATCATTTCATGTGTGGATGATCATGATCTAGACCAAGACCTTTGTATGTGAATTATTTTTTTAAATTTATTTATTTAAATTAAATTTGTTGGTCTGCGAGCCATCTCCTCATTTATATGTAGGGCCTACATGCCCAAGTATTCTTTTATGAAAAAACCCCTTTTACCCCTCACCTGCATGTGAGATAAATGCATATGTAATTGATGCAGATCCAAAGTTAGTGGATGTGGCTCAAGTCAGTAGCTGAGGTGAAACCAATCCAAGGAGGTACGAAGGTGGATAGGTGGAGAGCTGTAAACACGAACCTTCAAGGTTCATGGTTTTTCTCCCCTAGGTCTTGTGTTAGTTTATCGACCTCTAGATAAACTAACCAATAGAACAAGCTCATGATTATACCATTTATTTTATTTCTGTCAGTTTCATGGATTATTTATTGTGTATATGTTTTCATGATCACACAATTAATGAATATAACAAGCATGTAATATGGAACAAAAAAAAAATGGTTTATATGTAAATATTATCTTAGACATGGTTAATCAATTAAGTAAATCCCACTTAATATTAACAAGCATGTAATCAAGGATAATAAAATGGCAATTTACATATAAGGGTAAAATTCATCAAAAGAAATATTAAGTCAGTATAGCCTTCCATAATCTTGGTTAGAATCAAACCATAGTTCAATGTGATTGACCAACCCTAGTGGGGGTGCTTTCAATTATCGGGGAATTCTATTTCAAGGTTTTGGGTTGACTTGAATTGGTTTGCATTAAGGGTTGACTGACAGAGCAGGACTTACTGTGACTAAGAGGCAAAGGATGAGGAAATACAAAATAAAAGGATTTCAGGATTGGGGAGTCCACTCAGCGGATCAAGGATGTGTGAGTTAATGCAGTTGGAATTTGGAATTCCTACCTAAAACCATTCATCTTGCTTGACCATCCCTAGTTGTGGTAATGCGAAAGGCAATATGGATACTTGCCACTAGAATATTCAGGCCACAGAATATTCCGAAGTCAATGGTGAGGGCTATTGGATTTCGATAAAATAGTGGGATACTAATAAGTATTAATTTATTTATTTGTCTGATTTTTGTAATAAAATACTAAACCTTTGATCATCTTAATTTGTAGAAACAACAAGAAAATGATGTAAAACATATCATTTCCCACCATACTCGAGAAGGAAAACATTCTCAGGAAAACCAATTTCAAAGAGTGGAAGAGACGTTTACGCGTCATCCTTCGCCACGAAAGGAAATTGTATGTGCTGGAAGAGCCTATTCCAGTTGCACCTGAGAAAGAGGCCAGTGAAGAGGAATTTTCTCTTTATATGAAACACATGGATGATGCCACAAATGTCCAATGTTTCATTCTATTGGCCATGTCTAATGAGCTTTGAAGCAACATGAAATCATGGACTCATACAACATGATGTGTAACACCCCATGCTTCCATGGTACGTTTCCTTTCGAATAATGCATCGGCGTGCACTGTACGCAACTTCGACATTTTAACACACCATAACCAATCAAACAAGCCATTATGAATAGTAATACCTACTTTTTGAAATTTTATAAATTCTATCTCTCAAAATGGACTTCTTTTTTGGATTTGGAATATCAAATTTAGCCTAGGGTGAAATTTTGGTACTTTTTGGATAAATTTCATATTTTGATGAATATTGAAAATTACTAAATTTTAATTAAAAACAAATTTTTTAATCAAAATAATTAATATTGATAAATTATGAATTTGAGTAGTTTTAAAGTATATTTAGAATATATTTTTACCATGTAATACAATGTGGGTCCTTGAACATAATTTCACATTTAAACCAGACATGAATAAGTGCCAATCTTTTGATATTTATTATCTCTTAAAAATACACTTTTTATTTTAACAACTGGAATTAATTTTAAATTAATTTATTCCACTTCTGTGTTTTGAATTTGGAATTATGGATTCCATATTTTGAATCATGATTTTCAAATTGTGTAAAGAGGTAACTTTTATTTTTAGACATTTTGGATAATTACTTCGGTAAATATTTTATTTACCAAGGTTAAAAGGTAAATCCGGTAAACAAGGGTTAAAAAATAATATTATAATAATAATAAATTACCCTAAAACGAGTCTTAACCCTATTGGTTGATACCTGGTCGACCATGGGCATCTTTGGGTCGATTTTGGGACCCCATGGAACCACTTGTAAGTGATAATGACACATTATTTTAATTAAGTTAAAATAAATACAAAAATGACACAAGCATATATATTTTAGAAACACAATTGTTACTTAGGGTTATATATGTTTGGATTTTGACTATAAATATTAATTAGAAAGATAAAAAGATTTCATACATAATTATATTTTGTTTATAATATTTAGACATTAAATAAGTTAATTTATTTATGACACAATGGTGGTACAGTAATTACCATAATAGTGAAAAATTAGAATAATTGATATTATAAATACCCAAATAAATATAATTTGACACTTTTAATGAATGAAACTAATTTTATAGGATAACATGACATATTATGATTGATTTACTTTAAATTTTTAGAAGTAATCATTCTGTTATGTGTTTCACAAAAATCAACTATTGAATAGTGTCAAAATTGACATAAAAGATTTTGTAAAACAAATATTATGTTATTAATTGATATTAAATTCCTAAAAATCTATGGTTCGTCCAAGAGACTTATATCATGATAGTTATATCATTAAGGGACCACATGGGGGTCTCTTGGATGTATATAGTATGTTTATTAACTATATAATATAAAAATACAAAGTGACATGGTAAATGTCAAGCTAATTAACCAAGAGTTAAAACTAAAAGATTAGGTTAATATAGTGACTCAAACCTGTCTAAATTCTATTGGCTGAATGGTTTTCGTCCTATCCCTACCTTAAACTTTGAATAATCAAATTTTGAGACATTTGAAACCGAATATGAATTTATTATAAATTAAGTTTTCTAGCATTTCCAAAGGCTCCCCTCCCCCCTCTTATAAAAGGGAACTCCTCCTCATTTCTTCACACATTCAAAGCCTTTTGGATCGGCCAAACCCTGCCCAAATACTCTCTCAACTTCCCTCACTACATCCTAGAGGCCTTATTTTGATCATAAATCCATCCTAAGGAGCCCTTTTGTTCAAATCAAAAGGAAGAACCCAAAAAAGAGGTAATGTTTTCACCACCCCTTTTCAAGTTCCTTTATTCTTCCACTTCTTCTTTCATTGTTATTACCATTATAAAATAATAACTCCAGAATCATATATATACTGTGATGTTATTATAAATATGGTACAACCATAATCAGTATTTTATCCATCATTTGAGTAACATGTCACCATACGTGCGTACGTACGACTTACCGTCTCCACGTCATGGTAAATTGTTATTCAATATATTATTATTTGGATGGGTATAATAATGATGTGTAACTCATGTAAATAATAAATATAACATTATAATGATTCTTTATATATGATATACCATCCAATTATATTTTATTTTAATATCAAAATAATGATATTGTCGCTCGTGCGTACGTACAGACTACCGTCTCCACGAACGCAATGAGATTCATTCTCCATCATATCCATTCAAGTATAATTATAATTTGTTGATTTAAAAATAGTATCTAAGTACTTGATATAATTCTGGATATGAATAATATACATCACATTAATAACAAATATGGCTCACATAATAAAGAATATAAAGTAAAATGTACCTGTTAACACCCGAAATGACGATAATTCTAAGATAACATTAACAAGTCAATGTTAAAAGATCATATATGATATCATATTAATGAATATGATTCTTGTATAATTAAATAACAATTATTTCACCATTATAAAAGATGTTAACCTACCTTCGACCAAGGAAAAAGTACAAAGTAAGGGATTTTCTTATCTCACTTTCAATTCCGTGAGATTTCCATTGGTCGCCACTAAATTATTGAAAGTGGAGTATTGTGTACTGCCATATGATATATATTATCATGATTCAATTTATATTCATGTTATTCTTTAAATAATTTGGTGGTTATTAACTTTTTTCCATATGACTCAGTTGATTACAATGTGGTAAGGGGTTTCTTATCTCACTTTTAATTCCGTGAGAATTCCATTGTTCACCACTTATTTATTGCATGTGGTGTGTGTACTGCCTATGATTGTATTTATTGTGTAATATAATTTAATTTATGGGTATTTACATCATCAAATTAAGATCCTTCCTTAATGGGTGTATGTTTCGTAAGTTACCTAATCGATAAGGGAATTTGAGATTTCTATTTCCACTCATTTGGCTTTACGCTTATTTCATTGATTATATTACCCCAAGATTATGTGTGGAATCACTATTCATTTGATTATGTCATAATTTCCACTCCCCTTCCTGTGAATATACATTTGATAGACATAATCACTCCATTGATAATTTCTCAAGTCATCGAAATGAATTTGATATGAGTAATTTTAACTCATTCTCCATTTGTTGAGTTAAACATCCAATTCATTGGTGTTGCTTTTACAAGATTATGTGTGAATGTCCTTTGATTGTTTGACACTAAATATCCAATCATATTTATTGTATTTATATTTGTCACACATAACTATGTCGTTGATTTATCCTTAACCTAAGGATACGACCTTTATGGGAGATTTCATCTCAACTTAAATTCCATTGAGACTTCTTTGTTGGTATACACCAAATAACTTTTATGTGGTGTATATAATGTACTTTTACATAGTATATCATGAATTACTTTATTCTCATGATATTAAAATATTTTGATCACCTCAATTATTTGTATTCAAGTTTCTCTCTTTTGGTTAGAAACTCTAACTAAAATACCATTTTTAAATGTTTTAAAGACTTATTCATCTAAATCATTCTCATTAATCTCCATGTTTTAAAAATGGTTTTAAGGATTTATTTATATGGACATTAATGTATTCAAATCAAAACTCCTTTTAAACGTTTCAAAGTGGTATGAGACACTTTGATTCTAAAATCTATTTTAAATTGATTCTTGAAAAATAGTGTGACTTTTAAAAGTTTTCAAGAAAAGGGGGATATTTCTCTCAAATAGTCTTGATGATTATTTTCATCTATGTCAACATCCTTCATTATTCTTTATTGAGGTTAATGTGATACAATACAATCTTCCATATTGTATCAAATGAGTTATGTTTGACTGTGGAAGTGCTATTTTTATACCATTCATGGTTTGTGGTAAAAGTATTGACATTTCATATGGTAGTTTTAATACGAATGTTTATGTTATGTTTAAAGCTCTTCATATGAGGAATTCATTGGACTTAATAAGTGACGAGTGGATCCCTCTATAGCTCCTCGATGCATCGGTAGGTCTCATGAGACAAACTAGTGTCTTGGAACAAGGCCTTGGCAAAATCTTATTTGTAGTCCTGGCATGAGGCCTTGGATATGTGGTTATGATAGTCTGGAATTATGCATTCCATCACTTTGAAAGTGGTTATTGATATTGGATGAGATTGTGCGTCTAGTAGAATATCCATGTGAGTAAGTAAATGGCATTATTTTATTTTATCTTTTCCATTTTATTATGAAGTTCAAGTTTAAAAGGATTTTGTTTTAGTTATAATCTGCCATAAGTGTTTATGCTTATCTATGAAAGCTTATTCTATAATGTTATCCTTACTGAGCATCTGAGCTCACCCCTTTGAATGTTTTATTTTTCCCAAGATTATGAAAAGTAATTTATTAATGACCTGAAGGGATAGTATGAGGGGATATGAAGACAAGTTGTTTTTTTTATGATTTAATGTAAAACATTATGGATGTATCTAGTTATTCCAAGGCTACTAAACTAATCGGTCTTTCAAGACTTGATATTTCTTGTGATCATGCCAATGTTATATAATAATGCACCGACTCTGGGTAACTGGGGTCGGGGCGTTACAGTTGGTATCAGAGGAAGTTTAGTAAAAACCTTGGAAGATAGATTTTGATAAACTATGATTAGAGAAAGTAGACCTAAGATGAACTTTGAGGATTAGTATAGATGAAATTCCTAGAATATTGGTATTGTAGAGATTTTGTGAGTTTTCCGAGCAATACTTCCCTGTCTGGATATGATCAGGTAGAGGCAGCTCTGGCACAGATGTACCTAGGGGTAATACCCGAAAACACTGCTTTCAACTAGACTCGAACGTGAACTGGTGCATGACAACGGGCCTTGCTGCACTCTTGGTTACGACACTCCCTGGGGATATGATTAGGATAATTTACATTTTCTTTACAAACCGATTTAATGTATTATATATATATGATGGGAGTAAATGACCTTGGTTAATCCTATTGTGTTTTAAATTGAGAATATGGTGACAAGTTAATCTCTAAATGATTGTATGACTACTATTACTCACACAATGCTTTCTGGTTTTAGTCAATGGCTGGATTCCAAGGAAGTCATAGTTACTTTGAGAATGATGTACAAGGTGGGAACGGTGGTGGCAATGAGCAACAAAATGGAATGTTGACAGGCGTAAAGGATATCATCTTTATGCCAAATCAATTTTCCAAAAATATGATCAACAATATATATATTAACCAATTACCGGAGTCAACAATGAAGAGAAAGGTGATGAATTATAAGAGTTCTAGTAGTTGATACCATGGACAAAGAATTCCTCAATTTCTATCATGCATGAAATGTGGAAGGAGACACCCAGGAAAGTGTCTCAATGGGACAAAGAATTGCTTTACGTGTGCGAAGGAAGGACATAATGTGAAGAATTGCCGAAGCAAAATTAAGAGTACTATGGAAGAAGATAAATATGGTCCCAAGAGTCTATTTACAGTAATTTCTCGTAAATGTAGGGGACCTGGCCATTAACCGAGTGAATGTTCTATTCTATAGGATATTTTCTTGGTCATAGAAGAAGCTATATGGAAATAAATGGTTAGAGAAATGTTTAAAAAGTATTAGTGCTCCTTGTTGATGGGTTTACTTTGGAATAATTTTCTCTTGTATTTGCTACCCCGCAGTTTGCCATGTGAGAATGATATTTGAGGAAGAATTGTCTCTTCTCTTGTGGATATAGGTATAAATAACCAATTTTTTTATATGATCATTGGGGTTTGAGAAAATTATAAGTTATTATAATTTGGGATGAAAATGCAAGGTATGATATGACATTTGTGGTTAAATTATGTTATTTTGAGGAATTTATCTCATTTTGGTAATATTATAAAATATAGTTTTTGAAAAAGGACAACACGTAGACCGTGTGACAACCCGTCGAGTCGGACAAAGCTGTGGGAATCGAACCCACAACCAAAGTGCAATTGAGATTTATCGCCTGCCAATGGACTAAGTGAAGTCCCTAGTTAGTGTGAATATTTTCATTAGTTAAATTATTTTATTGATCAATAATATGTTGATTTGGGTTCTTATGTCTTATAAAATGAATACCCTTAGTATAGGAAAATGATTTGGTGATTAAGTGATAAATGTTATTTTGGAAGATGTTCACTTTGTTGGGAACACTATATGTCCAAGGAAAATTGAATACTATGGGATGTCATTAGAGGAGTAATGGTGTATTTTTATCTATGTTTTTATTGTGGATCTATAGTGATTTGGGTTATTTATGGAAATGATTAACCTTTAATAAATAATAAGTGATTAGGTTAATTACATTTAATTATGTGACTTTAAGAGTAGATGATGTCATTTGGAGATAGAATTTAACGTGGAAGACTAAATTCTTATAAGTTTTGGGTTTCAATATTAGTTTGGATTATATTGAAGGATTTTGAGGAAAATTTATTATTGAATAATATGTTTTTAACTTTGGGGTATTGTTGGTTTAATTTTAGAAATTAAGATTAGTATTTTTTTCTCTAATGGAATATACATTTGGGGGATCATCAGTTCATATACTAACCATTTTTGTTTTGATTAATCTCTAAAGACAAGTTAAATATATAATTTATCCTACATGGATCATGTATTTTTATAGAAGTTTATTCTAGCTCTTTTATTGTGACCAACTCTTCTTGAATACTCATTGTTCAAAATATAATAATTTAGTGGTAAAAAGTTATTAAATAATGAAACTCTATATAAAAAGTAAGTATATATCTTTATGTTCTTATTCAATATCATAAATGGATTCTTCGTCCTTATGTAATGTAACTTAAAACCAAAAAAAATGTTGTCTGTTTACATTCCTACTAGGAGACTAATGGCCGTTTGTCCCAACACAAATTTGCGGTTTTCTTATTGTTAACTTTCTCCTGATCATGATTTCTATCCCTCTCCATCAGAACATTACCCTTAGTTTATCATCCATATCCATGTTTTCCTATATGGAATCCGAGTATGGTTTATCTTGGATGACCTTTATACCTCTCATTCATTCTTTTAAAGTGATAGTTTTATTGACTCTTTTTCCGATGCGGGACTATCCATTATATTCCCAAGAACAATTTTAAAAATTGTGAGGATGAAATTTATTGAATGAGGGGAGAATGTATCACCCCAAGCTTCCACGGTATGTTTCCTTTCGAATAATGCACCGGCGTGCATTGTACACAACTTTGAGTTTTTAACACACCATAACCAATCAAACTAGCCATTATGAATAGTAATACCTACTTTTTGAAATTTTCTAAATTCTATCTCTCAAAATGAACTTCATTTTTGGATTCGGAATATCAAATTTATCCTGGGTGAAATTTTGGTACTTTTTGGATAACTTTCATATTTTGATGAATAGTGAAAATTACTAAATTTTAATTAAAAAAAAATTTTTATTCAAAAAAATTAATAGTGATAAATTATGAATTTGAGTGGTTTTAAAGTATATTTAGAATATATTGTAACCATGTAATACAATGTGGGCCATTGAACATAATTTCACATTTATACCAGACATAAACAAGTGCCAATATTTTGATAATTATTATCTCTTAAAAACACGCTTTTTGTTTTAACAACGAGAATTAATATTAAATTAATTTATGAAACTTATGTGTTTTGAATTTTTAAAAATGGATTCCATATTTGGAATCAGGATGTTCAAATTGTGTAAATATTTAACTTTTATTTTTAGACATTTTGGATAATTACTTCGGTAAATATTTTATTTACCATGGTTAAAGGGTAAATCCGGTAAACAAGGGTTAAAAAATAATACTATAATAATACTAAATTACCCAAAAACGTGTCTTAACCCTATTTTTTGATACATGGTCGACCATGGGCATCTTTGGGTCGATTTTGGGACCCCATGGATCCACTTGTAAGTGATAATGACACTTTATTTTAATTAAGTTAAAATAAATACAAAAATGACACAAGCATATATCTTTTAGAAAAAAAATTGTTACATAGGGTTATATATGTTGGATTTTAGACAGTAAATATTCATTACAAAGATAAACAGATTTCCTATATAATTATATTTTGTTTATAATTTTTAGACATTAAATAAGTTAATTTATTTATGACACTATAGTGATGCAGTAATTACCATAAAAGTGACAAATTAGAATAATTGATATAAAAAATACCCAAATAAATATAATTTTTTACTTTTATTGAATTACACTAATTTTATAGGATAACATTACATATTAGGATTGATTTAATTAACTGTGTTAGAAGTAATCATTCTGTTATGTGTTTCAGAAAAATCAACTATTGAATAGTGTCAAAATTGACATAAAAGAGTTCTTCAAACAAATATTATATTATTAATTGATAATAAATTCCTAAAAATATAAGGTTCTGCCAAGAGACTTATATAATAATAGGTATATCATTAATTGACCACTTGGGGGTCTCTTGGATGTATATAGTATGTTTATTAAAAATATAATATAAAAATACAAAGTGAAATGGTAAATGTCAAACTAATTAACCAAGAGTTAAAACTAAAAGATTAGGTTAATATAGTGACCCAAACCAGTATAAATTCTATTGGATGAATTGTTTTCGACCTATCCCCACCTTAACCTTTGAATAATCAACTTTGGAGCCATTAGAAACCGAATATAAATTTATTATAAATTAATATTTCTAGCACTTCCAAAGGTGCCCCTCACCCCTCTTATAAAATGGCACTCCTCCTTCTCATTTCTTCACACCTTGAAAGCATTTTTGTTCGGCCAAAACCTGACCAAATACTCTCTCAACTTCCCTCACTACAACCTATAGGCCTTATTTTGATCCGAAAGCCAACCTATGGATCCCTTTTGATCAAATAAAAAGAAAGAACCCGAAGAAGAGGTAATGTTTTCACCACCCCATTTCATGTTCCTTTATTCTTCCACTTCTTCATTCTTTGTTATTAACATTATAAAAAAATAACTCCAGTATCATATATATACTGTGATTTTATTATAAATATGGTACAACCATATTCAGTATTCTATCCATCCTTTGAATAACATGTCACCATACATGCGTACGTACGGCTTACCGTCTCCACGTCGTGGTGTAATTGTTATTCAATATATTATTATTTGGATGGATATAATAATGATGTTTAACTCATTCAAATAATAAATATAATATTATAATGATTCTGTATATATGATATACCATCCAATTATATATTATTTTAATATCAAAAGAATGATATTGTCGCTCGTGCGTACGTACGGACTACCGTCTCCACGAACACGATGAGATTCATTCTCCATCATATCCATTCAAGTATAATTATAATTTGATGATTTAAAAATAGTATCTAAGGACTTGATATCATTCTGGATATGAATAATATACATCCCATTAATAACAAATATGGCTCACATAAAAAAGAATATAAAGTAAAATGAACCCGTTAGCACCCGAAATGACGATAATTCTAAGATATTATTAACAAGTCAATGTTAAAAGATCATATATGATATCATATTAATGAATATGATTCTTGTATAATTAAATAACAATTATTTCACCATTATAAAGGAGGTTAACCTACCTTCGACCAATGAAAAAGTACAAAGTAAGGGATTTTCTTATCTCACTTTCAATTCCGTGAGATTTCCATTGTTCGCCACTAAATTATTGAAAGTGGAGTATTGTGTATTTCCATTTGATATATATTATCATTATTATCTTATTATTCATGTTATTCTTTAAATAATTTGGTGGTTATTAACTTTTTTCCATACGACTCAGTTTATTACAACGTGGTAAGGGGTTTCTTATCTCACTTTTAATTCCGTGAGAATTTCATTGTTCACCACATATTTATTGAATGTGGTGTGTGTACTTCCCATGATTGTATTTATTGTGTAATATAAATTAATTTATGGGTATTTACATCATCAATTTAAGATCCTTCCTTCATGGGTGTATGTTTCGTAATTTACCTAATCGATAAGGGATTTGAGATTTCAATTTCCACTCATTTGGATTTATGCATATTTCATTGATTATATTACCCCAAGATTATGTGTGGAATCACTATTCATTTGATTATGTCATAATTTCCACTCCCCTTCCTGTGGTTATACTTTTCATACACATAATCACTCTATTGATAATTTCTCAAGTCATCGATATGAATTTGATAAGAGTAATTTTAACTCGTTCTCCATTTGTTGAGTTAAACATCAAATTCATTGGTGTTGTTTTTACAAGATTATGTGTGAATGTCCTTTGATTGTTTTACACTAAATATCCAATCATATTTAGTGTATTTATATTTTTCACACATAACTATTTTGTTGATTTATCCATAACCGAAGTATACGACCTTTATGGGAGATTTCATCTCAAATTAAATTCCATTGAGACATCTTTGTTGGTATACACCAAATAACTTTTATGTGGTGTATATAATGTACTATGACATAGTATATCATGGATTACTTTATTGTCATGATATTAAAATATTTTGATCACCTCAATTATTTGTATTCAAGTGTCTCTCGTTTGGTTAGAAACTCTAACTAAAATACAATTTTTAAATGTTTTAAAGACTTATTCTTCTAAATCTTTCTCATTAATCTCCATGTTTTAAAAATGGTTTTAAGGATTTATTTATATGGAAATTAAAGTATTCAAATCAAAACTCCTTTTAAACGTTTCAATTTGTTATGGGACACTTTGATTCTAAAATCTATTTTAAATGGATTCTTGACAAATAGTGTGACTTTTAAAAGTTTTCAAGAAAAGGGGGATATTTCTCTCAAATATTCTTGATGATAATTTTCATCTATGTCAATATCCTACATTATTATTGATTGAGGTTAATGTGATACAATACAATCTTCCATATTGTATCGAATGAGTTATGTTTGACTGTGGAAGTGCTATTTTTATACCATTCATGGATTGTTGTAAAAGTATTGACATTTCATATGCTAGTTTTAATCTGAATGTTTATGTTATGTTTAAACCTCTTCATATGAGGAATGAATTGGACTTAATAAGTGACGAGTGAAGCCCGCTATAGCTCCTCGATGCATCGGTTGGTCTCATGAGACAGACTAGTGTCTTGGCACAATTCCTTGGCAAAATCTTATTTATAGTCTTGGCACGAGGCCTTGGCTATGTGGTTATGATAGTCTGGAATTATGCATTCCATCACTATGAAAGTGGTTATTGATATTTCATAGGATTGTTCGTCTAGTAGAATATACATGTGAGTAAGTAAATGGAATTATTTTATTTTATATTTTCCATTTTATGTTGAAGTTCAAGTTTAAAATGCTTTTGTTTTAGTTATAAACTACCTTAAGTGTTTATGCATATCTATGAAAGCTTATGATATAATGTTATCCTTACTGAGCATCTGAGCTCACCCCTTTAAATGTTTTATTTTTTCCATGATTATGAAGAAGTAATTTATGAATGACCTACTGAGATAGTATGAGGGGATATGAAGACAAGTTGTTTTTTTATGATGTAATGTAAAACTTTATGGATGTATCTAGTTAATCCAATGCTACTAAACTAATCGGACTTTCGAGACTTGATCTTTCTTGTGATCATGACAATGTTATGTAATAATGCACCGAATCAAGGTAACTGGGGTTGGGGCATTACACGATGACTCACCTTAAGGATATCTACCAAGAGAAGCCGAGACATGAGAGGTATGAGATCTCCAATGCTTTGTTCACCAAAAATGTTGGAGAGTCTGTGCCAGCTATGCCTCTGGTAGTAAAGCTTATTGGCTACATTGCATGCCTGGACATCTTAGGGATTAAATTATCGGATGAGTTGCATACAGATCTCATCCCATCATCACTCCCAAAGCCCTTCTCTAGCTTTATTGTCAACAATAATATGAGAGAAAATGAAAAGAGTCTATTGGAGCTTCTGACCTTGATTCTCCAGATAGATTAGGAAATGGGTCGTGACAATCTCGTGATCCTTATGGTGAACAAGAAAAGGAAGGACACGACAAAGTTTCCAAAGACTTATAAACGGTCTGAAGCCCCCGAGCACCGTCCCTCCAAGAAGGGGAAGATCCAGAGGCAGGGAAAGGAATGAGCGGTAGTGTGTTTTGCATGTGGCAAGCAGGGCCACTGGATGAGGAACTGCACCCAAAAGCGTGGGGACGCTAAAGGTGTGTTTCTTATCGAGTGGAATCTTTCTATTTCTACACATTTGGTATTAGATACATCTTGTGGGGCTCACATATGTTTTGAAATTTTAGAACCAAGTATATTTAGAAAGATCTCCATAGGAGAGGTGGATCTTTGAGCTGCCACTGGCACTAGGCTGGCTGCTTTGGCTATTGGCGACTACCACCTTTCATTGCTGACATGGATGATTTTGGTTTTACATAACTGTTATTTTGTGCCTACTGTTACCAAGAACATAATTTCTGTATCTTGTTTTGATATGGATGTATTTGTTTTCATGTTCGAAAATAAGGGTTGTATCTTTTATAAGAACAACATATGTTATGGTATGGCATATTTGAATAATTATTTGTATGTATTAAATTACGAAAAACAGGTGTTGTCAATCGATAACGAAACAAACTCACATTACTCATACGTCACCCAGTTGTGGTATCACCACCTTGGTCATGTAAACGAGAAGTGCTTGACAAAGCTCTATGAAGATGGCTATTTAGACTATACTGAGCTAAAACGACTTGATAGATGTCACACTTGTTTACAAAGGTAAAATGTCCAAGCCGGATTTTGGTGGACAGGGTGAAAGGGCCACAAAGCTTCTAGGATTGGTACACATGGATGTATGTGGACAATTTCCAGTAGAAGCTAGAGGTGGATATTCTTACTTCATTACTTTTACTGATGATTTGAGTAGATATGGATTTGTATACATAATTAGGTATAAGTCAGAAGCCTTAGAGAAATTTACGGAATTCAAGAATGAAGTAGAGATTCATCTTGGTAAGAAGATAAAGAAGCTTCGATCGGATCGAGTTGGAGAATATTTGAACCAGGAGTTCATTGATCTTCTACGGGAGTCTGGAATTCTGTCTCAGCTCACTCCTCCTTATACACCATAGTGGAATGGTGTTCGTGAAAGGAGGAACCACACCTTGTTAGAAATGGTGAGGTAAATGATGAGTCATGCGAATCTTCCATTATCCATTTGGGGATATGCATTACAAACTGCAGCATACACATTAAACTGAGTACCAACTAAGGCGGAAAATTGAATTCCCTCCAAGTTATGGAATGGAAAGAAACCCATTTTGTCGCATACACGTGTATGGGGTTGCGAGGAATTTGTTAAGGCCTTCTCAGGAAACAAACTAGCACCCCGGGTCACAAAGTTTATCTTTATACGATATCCTAAGGAAACGAAAGGATATTACCTATATAACCCTCAAGATAAGAAAGTGACTGTCTGCAGACAAGCCGTCTTTCTTGATAGGGATCACATCCTCAAGAAGTATAGTTGGAGCAGGATTGACTTCATCGAAGTTGATGCTCAAGATACACATGATTTGGTAGAGGAATAAGTTCCACAGGTCCCCATGGAAGATGTTCCAGAAACAGAAGTACTGTGTAGGAGCGCAAAAGATGTAAGGGAACTAGAGAGATTTGATTTCCTAGTCACCGAGGATGGTGAATCATTATTGGTGGACAATGATGAAATTCTCTCTTACAAGGAAGTAGTAGAAATCTCAGAAGCCACAAGATGGCTAGAAGCGATGAATTCTGAGATGGATTCCATGTATCAAAATAAAGATTGGGTTCTGGTCGATGAGCCAGTTGATGTAAAGCCTGTTGTATGCAAATGGGTATTCAAGAGAAAGATGGACATGGAAGGTCAAGTTAGCACCTATAAAGCAAGGCTAGTGGCTAAAGGATTCAGACAGTGTCATTGAATTGAGTTTGATGTTACCTTCTCGCCAGTTTCCATGTTTAAATCCACAAGAATCTTACATGCCATAGCAGCATACCATGACTACGATATTTGGCAGATGGATGTCAAAACAACATTCCTTAATGGGAATCTTCAAGAATATGTCTATATGACACAACCGAAAGGGTTTGTGACACCAGGTGAAGACAAACGAGTTTTCAAGTTGCAGAAATCCATTAATGGATTGAAGAAAGAATCCAGATCATGGAAAATTCGATTTGATGAAGCCATAATGGAATTTGGTGTCATTAAAAATCAATGTGATCCAAGTGTTTATAAAAACGTTTAATGGGAATGCGGTCGTTATCCTAGTAGTATATGTTAATGACATATTTCTTATTGGAAACGAAGTACCAGCCTTACAGTTAATTGAGGAATGGTTGACCAAATGCTTCTCCATGAAAGATTTAGGTGAAGCAACCAACATTCTCGGGATCAAATCATTCATGATAGATCCAAGAGGCTTCTTGGACTATGTCAGGGTACATACATTGACCAGATACTAAAGAGATTTAGTATGGAACAATCCAAGAGAGGATTGGTTCCAGTGTCACATGGCTTACAACTTTATAAGAAAATGTGTCCTCAGACACAACAAGAGAATGATAGGATGAGAAAGATCCCATACGCCTCGGCTATATGATCCATCATGTATTCCTTGTTATGTACCAGGCATGATGTTGCCTATGCACTGAGCATGGAAGGAAGATATCACGCAGATCCAGGGGAACAACATTGGACTGTGGTATCAGAGGGTATACTGATGATGGTTTTCAGACAAATCAGAATGATCTAAAGTCGCACTCTGGATATGTTTTCTATCTCAATGGAGGATCTGTGAGCTGGAAGAGTTCAAAGTAGCCAGTTGTCACCGATTTTACAGTGGAGTCTGAGTATATAGAGGCTTTTTATGTAGCCATGGAAGCCGTATGGATTCGGATCTTTGTCCAAGAGCTAGATGTGGTGCATAGAAGTAAAGATCCCATTACATTGTATTGAGATAATACTGCCATGGTGGCTCTTGCAAAAGAACCAAGGTCACATCAACAGACAAAGAACATACTCCGGAAGTATTACCTCTTGAGGGATTTCTATCAGAGGGGTGAAGTTGCAGTGAGCAGAGTTTCCACGGAAGAGAACGTGGAAGACTCCATGACTAAATTTCTATCTTAGTAGAAGCATGTAAATCATGTGAGAGCTAGTGGGTTAAAGGTTGTTAGAAGTTGGCTCTATTCCAAGTTAGAGTCTATTGGAGTTGGTGACCTAGAACGAACTAGTTTGTACATTATTCATTAATGAAAGATTTAGCACATCTTGATTGTTCTTTTGCATGACAATGCATGTGATAATTTCTTAAGGATAATTGTTGCATTAAAGGGTCATAGAGGATCCCTGCTATGATGAGAACCCGGAAGTGCCATTAAAATATTCTTGAAAGTATGTTCTATGGCCGGATTATATTATTTGAGGGGCACAAATAATACAGGTCATTAGGGGTGATGACTTATAAAACATTGAGGCACCTTCTCATGGTGTGCGCCCATGGTAATATTCAGGAGGATATTATGAGAACGAGACCCGCCAGTAGGAAATCCACATTTCAAAGTGTCATTGGATGTTCCTATCTGTGGATGTGTGTATTAGTCCTTAGACTTTAAGATTATTATTAATGGGTATTACTACTCACAAACTTAGATTTATTGACGAAAACTATGACAACACATTGTTCACAGTGAGGTAGGATGTGTTGGGTGCGTCACGAGTAATACTGTATTAATAGATAACGTGAGAAAGGATTTGTCCCATATGTTTCATAACAGAAGTATATATTTCAGGCCCTTTGATAGAATTGATATAGACTACATAAATCCATGGCCATGGTAAGGTATGAGCGAGTTCAATTCCAGTATGTCAATAAATAATAATGAAGAACATGGGTTGACGACACTAGCATGAAACCCACTTGATTAGATATATCGAGACAAAGGTATTATATTACACGGTAAGCATTCATAGGAGGTGACACGTCATTGCGGCGTTAACTTCGTTCTCTATGGGTGCCTTGGAGTGTTTCTAGATGCTATCCTTGGACAATAGGTAGGTTCCGCCTAATGACACTGAGAAAGAGGCATAGAGGGTCACACACTAAGTGTGTCTATGTATCTCAGTTAAATATTAATTTAACAAGTTGAATAAAGATTATTCCCGATTGTGGTATAATAATTATTCAAGGATGTCTGATCGCATTTATTTCGACACTAGTTGTTCGAGAGAATATATTTTGGTCGAAATAATATATATATTTATTAGCAAGTAATGCAGTTACATTTATTTAATAAATAAATAGTTATTACTCAAGGTCTAATAAATACGGTGGGGGAAATAAATTAAACTGAAAAAATAAAAGTACACGTCGTGTATTTTGTTTTTTAGGATTTGTGAGAAAATATTGTTTATTTAATTAAATTTTATTAAATGTGATACATTGGATGCATGTCACATAATAATGATGGTCAACTGTCATTATTAAGACATGGGGTATTACTAAGAATTAAAAGAAATAACTAAATTCTTTTGGGAAATTAATTCATTTTATTATTATATGTATTATAAATCCCAATTACCTTATTCTTAATAGGGGTTAGCGATTTTGGTTGTCCACAATAGATTGGAAATACTCTCAAGCCAAGAGGTAATTCCATTTTCACTATGAAAGCTTTCAAGTTACGAAATCAAGATCCTTCACCAAATCAATGCGATCGAAGACAGACATCGCAATCGAAGGATTTTCCACGCTAGCACTCGGAGCTCCCTTCAGCAACGTCCTTAGATTCGTGAAGCATGGGTGGATCACCACTAGAGGAATCCTGTACTTGGATTCTACGATGCAACCACAGATCAAAAGATCATGACCAGAGGCATCAACGAAGAAAGAATTCCATCGAGGTAATTCTTATGAATATATTAAATTAATTATCATCAACATATGATGATCCTACCTCTATGGTTCTGGGAATTTTCTTTTATTTTCATTATTTTTTGTATTCCAAAGATTCAGCATTTTATATCATGATGAATCTTAGATTGAATGTTGTTTAATGTTAAACTTAAAGTTGGGAAATCCCAACGATGCGCTTCCGCTACGCCCGGAACCTACACTACATACTTATTTTTTAAATATACACCATGATGCAATCACCTTTAATTCCATAGAGATTAATATACCTGATCGCAAAGTGTACACTCATCACATTAGTTTTGTAAATGATCATCAGGGTTACAAGAATGCATCCATAATAACACACCTGACTAAAAAATATATAGTTAAGACCATGGTAGAATAAATCATCATGGAATAATTCATATAAGAGGTAAAATATAAAAATATATATCCTACAATATCATCGTATGGAAGAAAAACTAATAAGTCATATTTTCCATCAACTTATGAGAACTCAACTAGTAATATATAAATGATAACTTCTCAGTTCTAATCATGTTTCTCACGATTGATGAAACAATTTTTTATTAGTCCCTCTCATTCATGGATAGCTATTCGGGGGGAAAATAAATTCAGATGGCTCTATATGACAAATAATCCAAAACTTCTGGAACACCACTATGTGTATTCATCCTTGGTGTAATTCCCTTTGTCTTGAAGAATATCAGTCCAATAAAACAATATGGAATGCATTGAATACTCAAACAATTTATAGGGAGGTTTGTCAAATGCTATGTTGATGATCTAGCAGTTATATCTAAACAGGTTTTTGACCACTTGGATGAACTAGAAAACAATTTAAATATGTTTTGACAACATATTCTAATGATGAACCCTTAAAAATAGAATTTGAAGGTAGGATCGGTGAAATTTCATGGCTTCATTGTACAATATTATGATATCGATGTTTACCCCAATAAAAAGAAATATTTCCATATAATTTCTCTACCTCAAAAACATAAAGACATTGGATGACTTCAAGGGAACTTGTTCTATATCCGACACTTCATATATAATAGAGATGGAAAATGATTTCTAAATTCCAAACTGATGAAGAAATTGGTATCATATCAATAAAACAATGACTTTCAGGATGATTTTGAAACAACTCACGAAATACCTCTTTATTCTATTGGTATTAAGTCCACCTGTTCATAGAAATCTTCTCATAATATATGTGATAACCCATGAGATATCACTAGGAACCTTCCTCATGCAAAATAATGATGCCAAGAATGGAAGAATTATTTATCATATTAGATGAATTGTGATTGATGCTAATACCCATTATTTAGATACCCACAACGGCTTCAAGGAATTTATCATTTTGAGAATCAACCTACAACAATACAATGCACAATTTCCCTCTCATAATAACTGTCTCATATATATCTGCATACTTCTTGAATTGACATGATATCTGGAATAGTGTCTATTTATTCTACTGTTGGTCGATATATTTATAATGTCATAGAAGATAGTAAAAGGCCATTCCTTGGATGAATTCCATGTCAAAAAACCATCTGTGAAAAATATTATTTGATTATAAATTTGAGGATGATGATTTATTATTTATTTAAGACAGACCTAAACATGTGAAATGTTTTATATGGTGCATCTAGGAATCCTAAATAAATGGAAATGAAATACCTTATGATAAATATATTCGAGTGAGAGACCATTCATATCACTATATAAATGGAAATGTTTCCTTAAAACATCCTACTATCAATGTGATGTACCAAAAATTAAGTGGAATACCATGGAAACATTGTAGGGTTTGAACTATAACCAAAAATACTTGTAGACCATATAGAGGAAAAAGGGGATTTTGAGTTGGTAATAAAAAATATCAACAAGGATATCTCCTTCATAAAAGGATATATTATCCCATTACAACATTGTTTCCACATGTTAATTTTAGAATTTCCTTTAGATCAAATATAGACTCACATCCTGAGATTGCCGAATAACTGGAAAAATGTATTGTAAAATGCACTTATATCTTTAGAAGATCTAGATCTAGATAAAATAGTTATCATAATTTCCCACAACCAAATGGACTTTCCTTTTGTTTAGGACATAACATAAGAGATGAATGAAGTTAGTCTTATCCATGATCGATGTGGTCCAACCACTAGGTGGATGACCCCAATAATACATTACTATTAGAAGAAAATTTTCCAACTGGATAAATCTATGGAGAATCAAATCCAATAGTGAGTAGCTAACATCATGTTTTAGGATTTTACAAATCAAAATAATGTCATATAAAAATGTGGTTTCCAATGAGTCATTATTATATGTATTGAAGGAGGAGATACTAAAATTGTTATAGAAGAAGTACATGTTGCAGCCTAATGTTCCCCCCATTAAGGGATCACAATTCATCATGAAATCTAACGACCTAGATACTATTGGACCAAAATGACAGATGATTTTAGGGAGTTCCCAAAAACATTTATTTCATGTCAATTACATTTAAAGATCATACATTAACACCAAAAATTGGTACATACATACAAATAATCAAGTCCATTTTCTATATGGGAATGGATATTATGGGCTCATACCCTTCAGCTATGGCCATGAAGATCAAATTAATTGTAACTCCTACCTATTTCTTATACACTTGAGTTGAGTATATACCCCTCAATGTATATGGGGCCAAAATCATTTTCATATTTGTAAAATCTCTCATTATTACCAAATTTAGTTTCCCTAACACAATATTGATGGAAAACAACAACAATAACTATTTGGATGATGCAGAGAAACTATATCTCGATTACAATATCAACTGAAAAACTTCATCCTGAAATCATACAATGGCTAACAGACAGATGTAGTCATTCAAAAACAATATAAAGAACATTTTATAGAAAAGGGTAGATCAATATAATAATTCTTGTCCATACAATGTAATGAATTCATTATGATATTATCAGACAAAAACATATACTTCTTCATGGGAAACCCTATATTCACTAGCCTACAGAAAAAAGAATAAGTCATGACCATTGAGTTCTAGTTTTCATATCAATGTGATTTTACCTATGATCAGATATCCATGGATGAGAAATTCTAGAAATTTTAGGCAGAAACTGGATAAAATAGTAATGATTACCTTTTATCACATGGAAGCCTATTTAAATTAGATTTATTGGGCCATTAACAATAAGTTTTGTCTCCATTCAGTAGTATATATAGAATTTTTTTTGTCCTCACAACTCCAATGATACCTTGAAAAAGGCCTCCAAAACATGAACCAAAGTGATAGGGACTTTACTCCATAAACATATTCTACTTTAAATGTGATTACCCCAAAATCCTGACAGATGTAATGATTATTATGACACCGAACAATGAAAGGTTCCTAAAGAAATACATGATGTAATCATGAAGAGTTAATCCAAAAAAATAAATGATAAACATTTGAGTAGGTATTTATATCGTGACCATAAAAGGCATGACATGGAATCCATGCTATATGATGTTAAAATATGTGTAATAATCATCATTTTTTAATGACGATAAAATAAAATACATAAAGTCATAGTCATATGACATAAAACAAAAATACCCCATATTTCCTCACCACATGACATTAAAATTCCTGGCTAATTTCCCGATCATTAATCATTAATAAACCACCAATGTTAAATGAGTTGGGATTATCCTCATTATCCATCAATAATGGTCTTCTATATCAGGTGTAGGTCTGAATCCCATCCCTCTAACCCCTACATAGTTCGAGTTCCCTCTTAACCAACCATGAGGATTAAAGGATGGGGAGTTTTCATGAATAATCCAAAATCATATCATTTCCACTCCATAGTGTCACATGGGACCCCTTATAGGAATAATACCTTATATTATAACTTCCTTATAATAATATGGCCAACTCTATAGACACCATTATCAGCACGTCAGAATAATCTTCACAATATGTCCAATAAATATACGTGGTTTGATTATTATTTAAATGAGATATGTAGTAACACTCAGTTTTCCAATCCCAGAACTAAACACAACAAAACATATATATTTATACACACACACACTTTATCTTTTTTTTGAATCATATTGGAATAGATATAATTTAAAAGAACTATGCCAGGCTTGATTTATTCTCTAGAATGATACTTAGTGAAACCAAGTCTTATCCCCTATTGCAGAAAAAATATTTGATCAAAATTAGGTGAAACATATCCATACTACAAGACATTAAGATGTACAACCAATGCCTTTGGCTCATAAAGTTAAACTACACATATCATCATGAACAATGCGTGGATTAATTCTCTTTCTAATAATACATGTTGTGACACCCAAATCTCTAATCTCATGTCTAGTTGTGACCATAAATAATAATTCACTGTTTCCCATGTATGATATAGATGTAAAATAGGATATTTTAAGGAACAAATGTCATGTTCCTCCAAACAGTGATATGTATAAAGAATCACGAACCTCATGTCTTGGGAAAAAAATATTCTGTAAAATTTTGAAGCCATCCTTCCCCCCATCAAATCCTATTAGATGTGGGGAGAAATTTCCAATAACTACCTGTGTCATGATGTTCATTACAATGATATTCATAGTGACACATGGATGATTAATCCTTGTCCCAACCACAATAAAATATGAAAAAAAATCCCCTCTCCCCATGAATGAGTTTGACATGCATAGGTAATTCATTATTATTTGAACTACATGTGTCTGGATTCTCATTCGCATGAGATACTTAGTGATTCCTGTATTTCTATTATCAGTTCCCTATATAGTGGAAAACAAACTAAATTTCCAATATATGAGTAGAACCTGCAGAGGGAACCTTCTATGAACTCTGTGGGGCTTGATACTAATTCCCATGTGATACATAATGATTCCCATAATTTCATCCTTGGTACCATCCCAAATGTTTTTGTTCTTTCTTGGAAGTTCATCCTCATCCTCAATACATGACATTAATCTACATTAGTTTTCAGGGACTATGTATGGACTGATCCTCATCTTAAGGGGATACATAGAAAAAAATGGATTATACCACTTGGCACAACCACCAAAAAATCTAAATTCTCATATCCTAATCACTATTTCCATTGTAATGTGTAATAATCATTTTCCAGTAACTATTTTTCACACCTTTCATAGTGTGTGTGGGAATAGAATATTTGAAAAAATGTTATAGTTCATATGTAAGGAATATCAATCAACATTCGGGTTACCATGCTATAGGTTACAAGACTGTAAATGGAGCACAATATTTCCTCATTTCATGGAAATAAACTTCCCAATAGAACCCAGAGAACTATGGGTGGAATAATTTTAAAATAAATATGATATGATGTGAAATTAATATATTCAATCCTATTCCCAGCCTCAACATAGTACTGCAAATTACCTAACTCTCCCATGTATGAGTCACATATACAAGAGGGGATCTGATATGGTTTCTCACCCATTGCATGAAACCATATTCAATGCCCTCAAATTCCCTCCAGAAATGAATTCAATCAGTGTGGGGGAAAATTATTTTAGAACTATCTTTTCCTTGATTATTTTCCCAAAAATATATCTACTGATTCTAGGGTCCCATCCCAAATCCATGATATAGCATTCCCTCACACATCACATCTAGAAACATTCATTCTTTACTGTATGAAGTAAAACTTCACAATCAATGTACTAACGACATGACTTTAAACTATATGGTACCTTAATAATTACATATGAATATATTCTCATTCTAATTATATAATTAGGGATGACTGGGACTCATTTTATAGCCCTACAAACAAGGTAAAAGAATATTACCCTCTCTCCTTATTATAAACATTGATATGTGTAACATCACATTATTAAAGTCCCCTGATCAAGGGGCTTACGAAGGAAACATAGTCCCACACTACATATGGATCATATTAATAAAATGGAATCTAAAGTCATGGGTAATATTAGTCCAAAAAGTTCCCTTATACTCATACTTATCCCATCCACACAACAAGATCCTAATCATGAACACTTTTAGATCCCCATAATCATTCATTAGACTCTAGTAGAAGAAGGTATGGTACACGAGGGAAATGTTTCCTGATTATGTTTCAACCTATAAAAGTTAGACATGAATAATGTATCCCACAATATATGTCTTTCAGATAACGGATTCCACTATTTAACAATCTTGTAGCAGGACCTAATCGGATTTTTATAAAACATCCCAGAAAATATATTTTTCAAATAGTGGTAACATACCCATTGGGGGAAGCCTCTTCTACCATTGTATGATTTGATGACATTTATTTTAGAAAAAATGATATAAATTCAATCTATGGTCTTCCATAATTCATTTTTTAATAACCTTTCTCTTGATATGAACAACTCCAAGACTATGGTTTACAACATCCTACTTTATATACTGATGTATACAGAAATGACCATGCCTCGGTAGTCCATATATAACCTATAATTTATATAATATTATAATACATGTAATATGAAATGAAACTCAATGTACCATATTCAATATTCCATGGTCAGAACCATGTGAGGAACATATTCCATTATTCATTGGAAATTTATACTTCAAATATTCCTTATCAATTCTGGTAATTTTCATCCAAAAACCAAACACTATTCTTCGGAAAACCAAAATCTCCACAAACAACCATTGACTATTAGTGAAATAAAGTCTCATTTATTGTGTATTTATTTTCATGAATATGATGTAACATTCCCTAGATGGATTTTCATAAGGAGGACCAAAAAAATAGGTTTTTTGGCATGGAGATTCTACTATTGACAATACAGTAATATGACCTAGTTGTCTTGGCACAAAATATCCTAAAAACATGTTTATCAACAAAAAATATAGTTATACTTAAGAGGTACCTCCTCCAACAAAATATTTCCTTTTATTCACACAATTATTTGAATCAGAGGATTCCTAAATCACAACATACTACTTTCTCCTCTCAAACACGAATAAGGTAGAACATTTATGAGTTGATTACTAAGAACGAGAGACCCATAAAATATTAGTTCAAATAGGATGTCCTTATATTATAGACCCACTAATTTCATTATAGTATGTCTATAAACTACATAGAATAATGTTCTTGATGTACAACATTAAACTACATATCATGTTTTTATTATTTTACGACATTAAACATCATTTCATAATGTATTTATTGTATTATTTGAAAAAATAAATAGCATATCATCCTAGTAAAAATATGAATAAAATTAAAATCATGTCATCAACATAAGACCTTAAAATACATGGTTAATTTCTTGTTCTAATGAAATTAATGTACACAATAAATAAACCATTTCTTAAGTAGACCTTTCACCTTAACATCATTAATCTAAAAAAATATCCCTCTATCCACATAAATTAAATTATGGTGGTGTATTTCTCCCCTTGATAAAACCAATAAATATTTTACCATCATTCTCACAAAATTTTCCATGGAAAACCCACCTACAATGATCTTGAGAATTCATAATCTTCAATAGCTCTATTTATCTACAATAGAATGTTATAATAACAAAAACTAATTTTTCTTACAATTCTGTAACATGTAATAGTTACTTTTCCATAGTATTCTCAATAAATTGGAGGACTAGTAGCCAAAGGTTTAATTTATTTACCTATATATTAACATGAAAAAGTTGGATTTGTATATATTAGACCAGAAAATGGATTTTTCAAACTTTGGTAACTTTGTTCCCAGAAGTGCCACATCAATTCCACAATATCATGTTTTAGATTTTGGAACCACAATTTTATTGCTAAATATTCCCCCTCAGACATCATACGAATGTCATAACATTTTTACCCAACAAGACTTACTTTCATTATCATTTCAAAATTCATGGTAAAAGATGTTCGACCTCAAACCCCATAAAAACATGTCTTGATTGCATGACATTAAACTATCCAGAAAAATAGACACATAACTAACCTTATACAGAATACACCGAAGGGAACTATGGAAAAAAGTCAAGTCTTATCCTGATAGGATTTCACCCAATGTGGTTTAGGTAAAATATTTAAATGAAATAAAATAGGATGCCAACTTAACTGGATAAAAACAAAAAAGTGTAAGCCTAAGAAAATGTCAAGTCTCACACACTATGTATCCGCCAAATAAATCATATGAAAAAATTACAGTGATGATACAAAATAAAAAATGTTTGTGGAGTTTTATTAATAATGCTAGAAATAGTTGAACTACAGTTTCCAGGAACCAGAGTAATGGAAACAATATGAGAATTATAGAGAAATTTAGAAATATATAAATTCAACAAGATGATGTTGGAATACATCAATGTTACCTACATTTTCATTATAAAAGGATTAATTTTGGTCTCAATGAATCTAATTATGAGGTTGGATTTTTCCGACACTTTACATTTAATTTCATTACCTTTTTCTACCAAGATTCTGATATGATACTCAATTAAACAAAAAAAATAAAGAGTTTGATCAGAGTCGTGTAATATTTCTAGGGGAACGCGATAGTTGTGTTTATAGGATAAAAAAACTCTAATATGAGGTATAAATGGAAATTACTCCCCTCTAATAGTAGACAATGGATTAACATTAACAATGAGAAAAGTAGTGGACACATTTAAATGAAATGATCTAATTTGTTTGATAATATTTTTTATATCCTCCCAATCAAAATCATTGATATCTGAGAAATATTTTCTTTCACTAGTTTTATAGACTAGATGTACTAACATATCAAAAGATATGGGTCTGAGAAGTTTGAATTATTTTAACTGAATTTTAATCCCCATTTAGGTCTACCTATGTGAACAACCTAATGGTAAATCATACGCAGACAACCTATTTGAATATCCTGTGTGTGCAAGTATCTTCTCCCATAGTCCCATGTTTTCTAATAAATAAGGCCTTGGGGTATTTATTATAATTTATGGAAATTATTGAATCCCTCCCAATACAATAATCTCCAAATTCATTCACCAAATCCCTCTAAATCCATTTAGGTATTCAATAAAAACGTGAAGAAGATGGAATTAAAGGGTTATAATGATGCTAGATTCCATCTAGTGAATAAAATAAACAGCACGCACATGAGGAACTCACTCCCTCATTGTTGAAGAATTCTAGATCATGGTCCCCTTCCATAACCATTAATCAATATGAGCTAAAACCAGGAACAACTTTGGATACCCATAAAGTCTCAAGAAAAGTCACTCAAAAGGGTACTTAAATTGTTTTTCCGTCCCCCATGGAACCACAACATCACCTTGACTACCTATGAGAGACTCCCCTGGATAATCCTAGCCAACCTACATGAGCCTCCCTTCGACCCAATTTCCTCTACAATGTGAGATCTTCTGATCATTCCATTTTATAATCTGCCAATGGCAGGGAATCTCTTTCGTGGGATCCCATTTGATAAAGGGACTCCGCTAAAACCTCCATAAAATTCTCAAAACATAAAATAGAAAGAAATGGGTAACATCAGCATGCCCCTCATTAATATTTCCATTCCTTGAGTTATAAGACTTGTGTAGTTTTCCTACATAATGGTTATGGTCCATGAGGTGCATGTGGTGTTGTATTACCTTATTCACAAGTACGCTGACCCCAGTGGTGTTTTCCAAGAGTTATCCATCTTGGATACTAGTGTTATGTCCATATCCTTCCATTTTGGGGTCTAAGACCCAAATTCACTAGATCCTGTTAGAGGGGATGAGGATTACAATTTATTTTCAATTAAAATATGAAATGATATCATCCTCCCTCATTGCAAAACTAATGTCAGGGACTCCTTCCTAGAGTAAGACCATATCCTTTCTTGCATGATGTTTTTCTCTTGATCCTCCTCAACCCCATTTCTTGTGGTCCAGAAAGGGCATGGTGACAAAATTCTTATCATCTATATCATGTACCCTAACCCTATTCCACTAGAAGAGGAGGATATGTTTGGTTTTCCAAATCATTGACTTACACGTGCCCATCACATTCAATAATAACTCGTAATACCTTGTGGTGTTTTGAAATATCCTTGATAATGACATACACACTGTCAGATGCATGTTTCGGTAGAAGAATATTTTTTTCATATTCCTTTAACCTTCCATCAGAGTTCCTCCCTAGTATTGGGTTTTAAATTCAATTTATCCATCCTCAGTGAAAAGAAGGTTGTGCAGTTTCCCGTATCATCGGTTTTTCTTATTTCAAACACTGAGCATGAATCATTTGGTCATAGAGGTTTATGGTGGCCATGGCATACAAATGATCTCCAATATTTTCCATTGGAATGCTCCTCATATGTAACCCACAACAATACCATTCCTTGGGACTCATTTAATGTGTCAGCGCTAACTAGTTAAGTGAATCTTCCTCAATAGTAATCCAAAAATATATCCTTAATCACCAAGGAAACCTTATGTGTAAACCCTGCCCATTTTATGAACTAAATGAGCTCTGATTATTTCTATAATCTGGATACATAGGATTCCAATCTGTGTAAAAATATCAATGGGCCTCCTCCTTTGGTAAATGCATGAAACTATAATCCTAATCACCCAATGAAAAAACATCACTCACCACCCCTTTCCATATGGAAACCTTTTCAATAGTAAGTACTATCATAATCATCCCAAATTCCTACATTAACCTTCAATACATATCGAACTACATGGGTTTTGATTCCAATACAAATAATAAACATTGAAATCCTCCACAAATTCGAAACACAACACTATATATTAAACTTATTCTTTTTAGGAAACATTTATAGTGGGGTCTAATTTATACTGGAAACATACACCCCTTCTGGGTTCTCCAGTCCATTTCTACATAAGTCAAAAATTAGAAATAGAATGGGAAAATAATTCCTTGATTTCTTGGATGAATGATTATAAACTATTCTATTTGGTCATTATCACATTACCATAAAAGGTATGGTGCTCAACCATTAAGTGACACCAGAATATGTGGGATCTAATTCATGTTAAAAGGATACATAAGAATCCCATTTATGTTTCTGCTCCCATCATCAAAACAAATTATATCTCTCTGGATGATAATACACTCGAGAGAAGCCACTATGTGGCTATAAAACTAGAATCATTGTAATAATGACCAATGAATCAATAATTTTTATATAATATGATTATATTGATAGATATCTCGGATACATATAGATATCTTCATTATTGATGATCTTCAAATACTAAAAAATAGTTATAAATATAAATCATCTTAATAATTGATTGTTAATTATTGGGTGTCCCACATCATAAATTATAATTAATAAAGTATTTATTAACAAATACTAAATATATAATATATTCTCGGACTTGGTAAAAATCCCCCCCAGAAGGGTGTAATGAGCCCGACTTCCCATCCCATCAACCAAATTGATATCTTAAGCATCACTGGCTAATATTTACAATGATTACCAACTTTTTTATAGAACATCCATATTTATTCAAAAATATTTTGTGTTTTCAGGTCCATGAAATCACCTGATGAAAAATATTCATAATAGTGATCCTAACATGAATGATGGTACATAACTGAACTACTAGTAGTATACCATCCAGCAAGGAATATTCTGTAAAAAATTAAATAACATGTGAACCCGATGTAAATGTATTAACAATAACATATCATTCGCAAGAAAAAAATGTTATATTTCATAGTACTCATCATATAATTCTGTTCATGATTGAAAACATTTTTATATATGAAAAATGTAACATTTGGTTTACTATAGGAAATAGACCAAGGATTGAATTTAAAATCATTCATTAAATTATCTATTTAAATGATGATATAATGATTATAAAACCTTTTTCATTTACCTTGGTAATTCTATGATGAAATTTTCTTGAAATAAATTTATTTTTTTGGGATAATATATTATGAATGAATTATGATATCTTGGTACACATATGTATGGTTTTTGTTAAGTGATAGGTGTGACATATTTATCCATCCAATGCATTGGGGAATGAATTATAGCTTGTGATATAATTAAGAGAGATATGATGATTTGATTAATATATTATATAAAACATGTCGAATTTTCTTGATATATTTTCGTAAATATGTATTACGGTTTGATCTGATGGTGTTGGAAATAAACCTTGACATATGAAATTTTTTCAATTATTATGATGACTCCAAACACATTTATGACATTAACATATGGTTAATGGTTTAATTTTTATGAATTCACATTATTTTAATTCATATCTTTTCAAATGTTGTGGTTTTATTCAATGATTCATGATTAGATATATCACAGGTTAAATATAAACTATATAGATTATTCTCATGAAAAAATACACATAATATTATATTATTCATTCAAAAGATAAAATATATTTTCTTGCATGTTTATCCTTACTTAGCATCTTATGTCACCATTTTTTTGTGTTTTATTTCAAAAATATATGAATTAAGGTGTAATGTATGATATGATAAAAAGGTTATAATTGGGAATAAATATGTTGGAGACTATGTAACATTTTATGAACAAGATGTTTATGAATACATGTTTACAAAGAAACTAGACCTTTATGATCCACAAGCATTTGTTCATATATTGTAATGAATATTCACCTAGAATGATGTAATGTATATATATGAAAATCTTGGGATTTTATACATAACATGTTTATATTATTAGTATTTCATGTTTTTCATTAGAACACATTATTTTAATGTCGTAGAGGCTAATATTGGTTGAAGTTACTCTCAACTAACATCTTAGTGGAAACTAAAATATAGATTTTACAAATATTGATATGATTTTTTTAGAGAACATGTTGTGATCTCTTCTATATACATTTTTCAAAATTTCTTCCCTTTTGTAACAATTAAAAAAGTAATGTTGTTATTTCATTATGATACATTAGTCAATATACATCCCTAGATTTTATTATTTATTTTTAAAATATTATTTAAATTATAAACTATAATCAACAAAACACCCTTGAAATATAACTATTTTATCACATATAATAAATTTAATATAAATAGTCTAATTTATATTTAGTTACATTATAGCATTGTAAAAAAATTACCTTCTCACATAAGAGACATCAGTTTTTAGTGATTGTTCTCTATAAGAAAATAGTTTAATTATTATATAATTATGTATTTCAGTATTTTTATCACATTTGTTATATAATTTTATATTCTATACCAAATTTTTAGGGCACCTTCATTATATATTATTAAAAGAGTGGGTTTATTCATTTAAATTGTGAACTGGAGTGGATTTTACATGTTTAACATTAAGAAGAATAAAAAATCCTTTTTTAAGTACCAATAACATCAATACTATTCGTGAACCATATTATTAACCCAAAAAGAATTTCAATACTAAAATAAAAATAAATAAAATTCCTTAAACATATTATAAATCAAATGAACATATTTTATTGGTTGTTGATATTAAACCTTCACACATTAAAATAAAAGGATAAGAGCCTAACATTGAAGAAATATTTGGATTATTTTTCTAATTAAAAAATATTCTTATAATTTATATAGAATAACCAAATGAAATTTTAATGTAAATTCATTTTTTATATTTGAAATTAATAACCTATAATATCGGTGGAGAATTTCTCAAAACAATGGTATTTTTAATTCTCAAATGATGATAATACAAAAGATTAGTTGTTCAATATTATCTTCACTATTAGTGGATGGGAAATCTTGAAACACATTTTTTAGGAAAAATATTTCATAACATCCAGAATAGATACAATCAAAATATTAATTTTGGGAATAAGATAACATCGTGGGGAAATTGTTTAGGATTACATTGAGTAATTTAATAGTATATGGAATTTTTTCCAGCAAAACTAAATAGAGGATAAAATTATAGATAATGTTCATAAAAATATAAATAAAAATTGATCATAATATAATAATTTCTAATGTAAGAGGTTACTAGTTTAAATGAATCTATTCATTGTATGCACCGTAATGAAAAACAATCCCAGTACCATCAAAAATGAATAAATCATAAGACGATTCCATGCAATGACCTTTGTATATTTTGAGATAAATTGGGACATAATGTTTTAAGAGGTATATACCTTAATCCAAGAAATTAATATTTTACGTGTGAAATCCTAAATTCATCATATATTTCAATATGTTATTTATTCCAGAGACACAAAATATTAAATAAAATTACTTTAATTGAAAGAACATAATGAGAGTTGTGATGAAATATTATTAGGCTATCCATAAAACAAAACTTTTAGGCAAGAACCTAATGAACAATCCAAATCTACATGGATTAATTAACCTACATATTAGAAATGGTGAATCCCAACCAACATAAAGAGTCATGTATCCACCAAGGTTTTTTAGTCATACTTCATGTCAATCATTAATTCCTCTTAAAACACATATTCCATTATAACAACGCCCAAAAAAACATCCAATACCATGGTACATAATGAAAAAAATATAAATAAACAATCAAAAATTCAAGAAAATACAATATAACATTGATGTACTATAATATAAATTAGTTATATTCAATAATATAGGGTTTAAATTCATTGGAATTAGTTGTGTAATGTATAATAAAAATAAATTTAAATCCCAAGGGAAGAGGGAAATGTATACATCATTATCCTTCAATGTGGTACCCAACATTAAATATATATTACCCCACAATTACTATCATCCCCTCTATAGGAACAACCCAAAAACAATTTTCTACAAATCCAATTAAGTAACAAAATTCTTCTGAGATAAACCCCAATAAATACAATGGAGTTTATTATGATGGTCCACTTTCCCAACCATTAAACATCCACAACCTCAAACATCCCCCAAACCATGTAAACCAAAAAAACTAAACATTACATGTAATTATTATAATAGTTATAAGAAATTAAATTTAATATTTCTATGATTGAATTTTATGAATAATATTCCATGATAGATTTAATTCTTGAATAATATGTGAAAATAGAAATGTTTACCTTAAGGAGTTGAAAATTCGATCTTAAAGATGAATATATCAACATTAATCCATCTACCACATCCCAAAAAAATCAAGGATCATTTATCATTTTAAATTTCATATACCATAGGGTATAATATAATTTTTTTATGAATTATTGATTTGGGTGACTATATAATCAATATTACGTAGTAAATTTTTTATTCGAAGTTTTTAGTGAGATATAGGCTACAATTGTGTCATTTAACATGAGAACTATTGCACCAAAAAACAGTTTAATTTAAAGATGACTTTTCTTGTATGTGTATTGAACATATAGTTTCCATTCTATTTTATATTCTAAAATTAATGTTGAAACCTTTATCATAGATTACACAATTAAAATTGCAATACCCTTCATAAAAACTAATAAAATTGGAGTCACTATAGTAAATTATACTTTATCTACAGAGGTAGGTAGTTAAATTTTCTACTTGTTCTTGATTCATTATATACCACATTAAAATATTATTAGGCCATTTTAAAATTTTAAATTATTCACACTCTTTCTATACAAAACTTATATTCATTTACCATATCACCTTTCTATGTTTTCATCACTAGTAAGGATGTGGTTCAATGAATCATGTTTTGAATAATGAAATTTTATAAAAAAAATCAATTTCTTATTTATGATTATTATTTTGTTTTCATATTGTGATTTTTGAAACCATGGAAAATTCAATAATGAAAATTGATATTTAATCTCTTACATTGGAGTGAAATAATTATCAGATATAATTAATAAATGACATTTTACCACAAAAATTTCCTTTTATTCTCAATCCACTTCTCATCCATTGATACTACCAACAAATAACATCAAATATTATGTATCTTAGATAATTGACCAATTACATATAATTATTTTCACAAAATAACTTTCATTAATGAAATGAAACTTCTTGATATTTTCATATAGTGAAAAATGGAATTTGGATAAACCAGAGTAGATAGCCCTTGAATTTGACCATCTATATGAATGTATATAATTATTCCTGAATATGAGTACAATAATTTCATCCATGGTAATCTATTAATAAACTCACAATCTATTTAATTTTCAAAACAGTTGTATCAAATATATTAGAATCTAGTATCATATATAACATATATGATAGTACATTAGATAGTAAAAAAATTATTCTCAAAAGGAATAGTCTTATGGTTCTTCATATTGAGCATGATGAATTAGATCCCAAGAGTGTATAAACTCTTTAGTGAGTGGGTATTAACATCTAAAATATTAGCAATTTCACTTGAAATGATCACTTTCCATTATAATTTAATTACAAAATTTGAAGAGTTATTCATGTATGTAACATTAATAATTCATTTTTTGAATCTATAGGTACTTATTGGTATGTATCCCCTATGGATATATAATAATTAAATTTTGATAACCATTCATTTTATATCGGTATAAGAAGATTTTATATATCCAATCTAGTTATATAAGTAATTTATAGTACATATTGCTTAGTAAATACATGCATTTCCAAGATAATTTCAAAAAAACATTAATGAAGAAATAATTATTTATTATTACCCCATTGATTAATTATTGTTTAATCCTTATTCCAAACAATATTTAGGAATTAAATATAATATTGTATCAAATTATGAAATTTTTCATTTTTTGGAAGAACTATGTGAGGTTTTTTATCATAATGGTTCTAGGTAGGGTTACCAAATTTAAAGTCATAAATAGAAGTTATTTCATCAATACATTTTAAATATTTTGTTATGGATGTTTGTTAATTTTTGATAAATTTTTGTTTTATAGAAAATTTATTAAAAAATTTAATAAAAAAATTATCATTATCTAAAATTTTGAATAAATATATGAAAATTATTTGTTATTAATATTTTAAAATGGATTTTTATAATATACAGATATACCCACTTTACCACATATCATATAACCAAAAATGTTTTATGCAACCCATGAAATAATGTTTTTTGGTTATGAAAATTAATAGTGGGTATTCCACACCTCTCATGTTATTTAATATTCTACTCACACATAAGTCCCAAAAAATGATAACTACTAAACCAAAGAAAATAATTCATTCAATAATGTTATTTTTTGAAAAAATATTTACATGTCTCTTTGGAAAAAAATAAGTAGTGTTTTCTCTGATTCTAGTAAATTATTATTTATGTATACAATATCCAAACCAAACCTAATTTGATGGAAACTGATAATTTTAGAGTTTGATATCAAAATTCCCAAAAAATGATAAGATGGTAAAAAAATTATACCAAATCTGTTACATCCCAATTAACCTTGAAATACGATCATCTAAAAAATAAAAAAAAGTAGAAACACCCTTGATAAAAACATGTAAACATTCCACGATAACATAAAATTGTTTTTATAAATGTTTATCTGTTTTATAACATTATATGGGACTTTTAAATAATAAAAACCCATTATGTAGGCTTATTAGTATGTCTGTTAATTCATGTTGGATGAACCCCATTTGTGGAAAATCCTTAATATACAATTCATACAATCAACCAATAATTTAAAAGTACCCACTAGTTCTACCACACCAATACATATGGTTGGTACTATGATCCCCAATGAACTACGTAAAATGTAATATAATTTACTATTATTATCCATTTTTTTCAATGTTTTAAATGTTTTTGTATGTCCTGAGTATGGTTTTCATATTTTAGATGTGTTAATAAAAGGAATGGGATAGACGATAAACCCATGATATTCTATGAAATTTTTTATGTTTGGGGTATTTAATTCACTTATTCATTAATAAATACATAGGAATTTTGAATGTACTTATTACAGTATACTATTGATTGAAATTGGAGGAGGGAAAGGAAATATAGAATGACATATCTAGAGTTTTTATTCAATTATTATGATCTTAAAACAAGAATAGGTACATTTATCAATGTATTTTTATTAGGGATCATAGTTATAATTTATATACTCACAATATGAAAACATTACTATGTATTTATGATTATTATAATAATTACCCATTGGATATCACCACAAACCTATTAGATATGTTGATATTTGAAATCATGATGTGAATAATTGTTTTGTAAAATTTTTAATTCATTTTCGGAATGACGAGAGTTTTTTCATATATGAAGCTCTATAATCATACCATAAATCTTTGAAAACCCATTTAGAAAATTTACTTATAAGATTATCATTAGAAATAACAATCACCTCTAATTAGTGGTATAAAATTATTTACTATCTTTTGATATTCAAATTTATATAAATCATTCAGATTTAGGTCAACATTGAAAATTTTATATTATTGTTATTGGGGAAAAATGAAGATACTCATATGAGAAATAAAATACCTATAAGGGTAAAAAAAATTCATCCCATGAACTCCCTATCCTCCATCTATATGTCAACATAATGTAGAAGGTTTTATATTTGAAAGTATGAATAATTTGTCCCTATGGTATGCTTTAATAACCCATTTTTGACAACAAACATATCACTAATCTACATATTTTTGAGGTTTTGTTTCTTAAAAATAAATCTAATGCAATAAAAATTCACTTCCAGTGGATGTGATCTATTCCATTTTTATGAGTCATAGTTAGAGTCTCTATATGAGGAACTAAACCTTTACGAAATAACAAATCAGTTAAACAATAATGTTTTTGTCCATAAATAAAAGTTTATCATTATTTATAGTGATTACACTATACATTATAGTTAGGGTGTTGGTGAAATTTCAATTTTATTTTATATTTTCTCTTTTTTACATCAATTTTTTTATTAAAAAATAATATTTTATTTTTACAACCGATAAAATTTTCTTCATTTCATTTAATTTTGTTTATAAATAAATATATTATTTTCTTTTATTATCATGAAAATTATTTAAAATGCATTTGAAATTTATTTTTATTGATTTTTTATCTTTTAAAGAATGTTATCATCCCTGTTTGAATGCCATTTTGAGTAAAAGCATAATATTCCGAGCTAACATTAAGTAAAAAAATTCATCTTTCAATTATATGAATGATTGTATACATATTAATCCTCTAAGATATTGTTACTTTCTATGAATGCATTTTATATGAAAACATTTTTATTTAATATATCCATACATCATTCCACACAACTACAAAATGTAATCATTTTCTACATAATTGGAGACATATATGTGTTTGAATTAATTTTAATCTATTTTCAAAAAATAATATTCAATAAATTCTTTCATAATATTTTAAAATACATTAAAATAAATGAAATTATTCTTTTTAATTCATATATTTTTTATTGTAAAAAATAAAAAAAATTATTTTCTTATAAATGTCAAAAAAATATTAAAACAAAAAATATTTTCTAAAAAGAAAATTACTTTAGGTAATGATTATGTATGTGGTTTTTAAAATTTTATTTTAATGTATCTATGTATGGATTGGTATAATGAATCATGTAACCCAAAAAAAATAAAATATTAAACATTTAAAGGATAAAAAGTGCATGAAAAAGAATTAAGTTATTGTCAAACATCCATGTCGATATTTTCTAGAATTTTTTTTCATTCATTTCCATTGTATAAATAATATATTGCATATACTTGAACATTGGTTTTATATAGTTTTGTAGAATTACATTTCTATGTACACTGATATTAACTCAATTGTGTGTTTTTTCATTTCCAACAATGATATAATGAAATTAATTTAATATTAATATTATATATTCATGACATATTAAATATATTCAAATATCTTTTTTTTAATTTGATTTTTCCTAGTAGATATAATTTTTGGTTGTGGGGGTGTGATTACACTATGATTCATTATTATTTATCACCTTGATACACTTGTGTTAGAAATAATTATATTAAGATATTTATTAAAAAAATAATATTCTCATTATGTTCAATTAGTTAGTGTAAAATAATTTTTTAAAAAATTTTATACTGTTTTGATTTTCTAATTTTGGGTTAAGGATATTTGTAGAGCAATAGATAAAATTTATGAGAATTAGGACAACCAAAATAGAAGCCCTAGAACACAGTCCCATCAATTTATTATATAATAAATAATTTTACTAAAATTAATCTTATATTTTTTGGATTAATGTAAAAAAATGTTGGATAAAATTCCTAACAATACGCTAAACCACATTTAGTCCATCTTGGGGCCCAACCAATGTAGTATTTATTGAAAACTGAAATAGTTACATGTTAAGACTCATGTTCAATATCATGACATTATATCTCTTTATAGAAAATCAATATAAGAAAAATTACAATGGGATATATTTCATAACATGAAAAAATCAATTTAATTTCTTAAATGAAAAAAATGAGTTTGTTTAGAAGTCAAAATATGAGCCCCATGTAGTGTCTCAAAATAATTTTTCCGCAAAACAACATTCTATTTTCCCATAAATGGGATCATTTGGAACACAATTCGTAATCATGAATGGGAGTTGTTTTTATAATTTTTTTTCTTATAAAGAATACCCATATGTAATATAATATTTATTGATCCCCATATTATAATATAGATATTAATGAGAAATGAAAATTTTCATATACACCTTCTCCTCATCCCACTGGGATTCTAAATTTTGGGATATTATTATAACATATATACAAACATTTCAATAGTTTTTATGTAATACAATAGAATATAATTTGGTTTAATATTGGTTTGATAAAATTTAATCTAATATTAAATTACATTAGATCATAATTTATTTTTTATTTGTATTAATGTGAATGAAATTACCATTATTTACTACCGATCAATGTATTATTTAAAATTTAAACGTTATAATATTCTAAATGAAAAAAATAATAATCCGTTTACTTTAAAAAAATCATGGGATATAAATATACATTGGAATATGATATTATATCAATAAGGGACATGGATTTCAATATGATTTTTTTTCAAGGTTTTTGGTTCAACACACTTCAATATAATGTCTTAATGATTAAGTTGGATTCAGGTTAATATCAACCAAAGACAAAATCCAAACCAAATTAAATATAAAAAATATATTAGTATGAATTTTTTTAAAGTGAAAATTTTAAAAGAACCTATTTCTACTCCTCATGAAAACATCATCCATTATTCAAAAATTAAACTCTTTATAAATTTATTTCTTTTAAAAAAAATTTCAAAATCACCCCACTATATTTCCTAATTTATTTATATATAGTATAAAATAATAGACATGATTCATAAAAGTTTCCATCATAGATGAAGTATGTTCATCTCTAAACTACTTTAAATATCTGAAATCCAACTAATTTAGAAAACAATGAATGCATGATCATCGACATTTAAAATAATCCTTCTGAGATTTAAACTAATCTGTTATATATTGGGATATAAAATAATGAATAATAAACATGAAGCTTTAATAAAAATGTTTTTAATGTACCCATTGTGAAAAAACTCATGATATTCAATTTGAACTACAATATCATGGTTTGGTTGGTAGTATCTTATGTTTATAGGTTGTCCTTATTCTAACAGTGTGGGTCGAAAAATATCCTCCCATCAAATAGAGTCATTATAATGGGGAATGGAAGCTTCATCCTGATGACCATACGTAGTCGGTATATTGAAAAGTAGAAATGTAGAAATTATATAATGAAGATCTTATATTCTATCCTTAATCTGAGTATTCCAATATTTTACCAAGACATGTTTATAGTTGTTGGGTGGTTAGTGGTGATGGATATGGACGCAACTATTTTTATTTCATCTATGAAAGACTTTTCACTTCCAATCCCTATATATTCAATATCTTTTTCAAGTTCATCTATATTATTATAGTATGAAAAATTAATTGGAAAAATAATGATGAAATTTTATTTTGTGAAACATATAGTAAAAAACAAAAAATCTATTATTAGATGTCTATATTTCTTCCTAATGATTAATATTGGATATGGTTTTTATTTTAAATATCCCCATTACCATATGGTGTTGGAATTTAAATTTTACTTGATAGTCCCCATGGTTAGTTATGATGAATTTTGCATCATATTACATATGATAACCTGGTATAGGCCATGAGATAATCATGGTAAAATTTATTAAACCCATAATCCTAGGATATTTTCTAAAAAAACTTTTTGTATATATTAATCATCATATAATGTGTTGTAGAAAAAGAAATATATATATATATACATATATATTAAAAAATTATATATTATATCTTACAATAAATAGAAATTCCGAAAAAATTAAAGCTGTACAATATTTTAGAAATAACTACATAATGAAATAATTCTACAAAAATAATAATTAATAATCTATAATTATTCCATAATAGTATATATTTCACACTAACCATAAGTTATACTAATATTAATTTCCCATCAAATTGTAACATAATATTTGTCTAAGAAAAAAGTCTCGGTAATTGGAATCATAACCAACATGCTATTAAGGGTTAGAGAATAATAATTAATGAACTATTCATTAGTAGATTTATATACTATTTAAAACAATATTTTATAATTAGATTTTTTTATAAGACAAGATAAAAATATATGTAATGCAAATAATTAAAACATACATTGTGTCATAAGGATGAGAAAATATGAGAAAATAAACATTGTCTATGGAGAATTATCATAAGAATAAGTATATAGAAATGGAGAATAACATTAAACCATAAAACCAATACAGGTGTAGATATCATAAATTTATATAGTGAGGACAATTATTTTTTCACATAATAAGGTAGAGAATAAATATCTACTCAATTAACAATGTGTAGTAGTAATAATTAAAAGATTTCCATAAACATACTCGAAAAAAAAACTAACTATTTCCCATAATATAGTGATGTAGGAATCAAGTCCTAATTACCTTAGAGGATCAATCATCAATATTTTATTCCTATTGTTATCACATTAGACATTATTCCTTAGATAATTAACTATATGGTGATATATGAATACACTTTTCAATCATCCTTAAATATGTGTTCAGGTTGAAATAAATCATAGATAATTTAATAGAAACCATTGATATAAAAAGGGTTTCATACACCTTTCAAATTGAATAACTTAATGAAATTATTCAATATTATTTCAATAATTGAATGATGTTAAATCCATGTAAATTAATATTCTATCAAATGATATTTTGTACCATTATTGGTAAACATCCATCAATTGAAACGATGAAGTATATTTTGTTTACACAAAATATGAAATATATATATTGATTAGTACATAATCTACAAAATAAATTGATTCCTGGAATATATTTGACACCCTTAAATAAATGTATTAAAATATATTATGTTCACAGATGGATGAGACTGGATGAAAAATTATACTTATACATAATGGATACCTAGTGATTTATAAAGTAGTAATGGATTACAATGAGTATAATACACTAAATGTGTATAAGATTATTTAACGGGTTATTCTAAAAATGTAATTTTTTAAAAATATATCATTTTCATATAATGTGGAAAATGGACATGAAGGTTAAATTTCTATTTAAATAATTTTTTATAACATTCTAAAAAAGGAATAAGTTGTGCGTAACATAAAAATGATTACAATTTATAAATTGAAAACATTATATTTTTAAAATCAATATTTTCAATGGATTCTCAAAAATTAATCCTCGAAAATGAAATAATTTATTATAAATCGCGAAAAAAAGTTTTTTAAAGCATTTAAATACACATTTAATATTAAATAAACATTATTTTAAATGTCATTAAAGTTATAAAAATATTATTTCTTGGTTATCATAAAACTTTTAAATTTGAAAGAATGAAAACATATTATAATATTTTTAAATTCCATTAATAAAATTCAATATTATAAAGAGTGTTATAACAATTAATTTTTAGAAATAGGATTGTATATATAAATTTCACATTATTGAAATCAAAAAAAGGTTTGAAATTATAAAGCATAATGTTATTCATAATGTATAATATAGACATGGAGTAGAATAAATCATTATATAGGATTTCATTTATTCTCAACAATGATATACTATTATGGGAATACATTAATAAAGGGAAATTCATTGAATTAAAAATTTAGTATCAGTATATAATAATAACAAATCCCAAGAAATAAAATATTATGTTTGAAAAAGCTATCATGGAATAATAATGTTCAAGAAAAGGATTCATAACTCAATGAGGATAGTTTAGAACATAATAGATCTTATAAATTTGTTATTATTTTAATAAAAAATAAATGTCAGGTAAAATGTAATAATTATTTGTAAATGAAATAATTTTAATGAATAAAATGAATAAAATAAATCAACAGAAACCATATATTCCACAAAAATAAATGAGTGATGAATATGAATCATATTCCATCTATCAGATGGCCTGAAAGCCTTCATTTTTTATTTATTTTTGATAATACACCTTTTAAGGGGGAGGAGGAACCCTTACAAGGCCTGTGGGTGTATATTTTACATGGATCGTAGGCCATAGAGGAATTCATTTTTCTGTAGGTTTCAAACATTACATACATCCCGGACTAACTACTTGGAACTGCTCATCCCCAGCATCGTCATTATGAAATTAGCTCTCCACATTCATATGGTTGTCCGGCTAAGCATTCCCATACATGAACAAGATTGTCCAGATGGAAGGTTCCATAACCTCTCATTCTTGTAATCCATTTAGCTTTTTCTTTGGTGAATGATCCTTGCTCATTCTCCTGGTAGAGCTTGTTCCTCGTAGGTCGTATGGTTTACATCTGCACTTATGATGGCACGTAGGCCTTACTGACCCAAAGGCAGGGTTGGCCCGAAGGCCTTAAAGGACCCAGGGACCAAATCGGTGGCCCGAAGGGCCAAACTGGTGCATATTCTCGTATGCTACAATGCCAAACATTACTTGATACAGTTCCCACTACAATAACTATTATAGTACTGCACACTTTCTACTACAGTACCTTCTACAGTACTGCTACGGCGCCTGCTGCATCACTACTAGAGTGCTGCAACATTAACCCGGAAATAATTCCTCCGCCTGGATTTGATCCTATGTTTTTCGGATTCACTTACAGAGTCCTTACTAACTTGGATAATGCTTATGGGGAATATTAATCATATTGAAAAGATGAAAAATTGGGAATTAAAACACTAAAAACATAATATAATCTGAATCAAAATTTATTTTTACAAGGATCATCTTATGTATCATCAATATAAATAAATGAAATTGGAATGGTAAAATACATAAATTTCTTAATAATCAAACCATATAATTTATATTTCAATGCATAATATAAAAAATGACTCAAATAAAATTAATTTTTTGATAATTAACATCCAAAAATGATTACTCATATCAACTATAGTTTATTAATATAAGAATAAAAAATCCATTATTAAAATATTTTTAAACCTTAATTATATATATAATTCCAATGATTAAATTAAAATTAATCACATATATGTTATTTGGTTTTTATCTATTTTTGAAACCTAAAGGGGGAAATGCTAATTTTTTTATCTAGTTTCATTATACATGTGTTTGAATTTATTATTATAATTTTTTTCATCACTAAAATATAATATAATATATTTTAATGGATTATAAATAATTTTCATTTTATTTTATAATTTTATTATATGGTATTTTATGTTACGATCTGTAAACATTAAATCTTTGACATGCATGATTCAATGATTTTTAACCAATAAGCACTGGTATATGACATAATGTGTGTAATTTTAATGTTACAATAAAATAACCCAAAAAAATCAATTTTTACATATTTATATAATTTTTTACTAGAAAATAATATCTCATATTCATCCATGATATTATTTTATATCATTTTTATAGTTGGGGGATACCCCAACCCAAACATGAAAACAACACAATTAAACGAACAGTAAGATTATGAAATCTGTATATTTTTTAATAGTATCACTATTACCTAAATAATAAGGATATTATTTAAAATTTTATTTTTTAGGAATCATATTTTATTAGTTTTAAATAATTAATAGAATAACATGGAAAACTATATATGTAACCTCATAGAGGTGATTGTCTGCACAAAAGCATGAAGTAAACATTAATTTTTCTTAACTGAAACGAACAGGAGAATAAATGGTTATTCTAAATATATATCTACATTATTAATAATATTAAAAATTATATTGAAATTAAATATTAGGAAAATAAATTTAATATGTAATTATAATTATGAAACAATGTTATGGAAATGTTTGTACTTCCACTGTGAATATATGATTTCTATTATAAATCCCATTATAAATGAAGGCCCTTGGACAAAAAAATTGACACCATTGGGTTTAAAAATAGAATTGACTACCTAAAAGAAAAAATGTTATATTTTTTAGGTCAGATTTATAATTGATCTATGTGATATTATGTTCTTTATCTGACTGTCTTTAATAAAAAAATGATAAAGGTAATTTTTTAGGTTCACATTACAGTTGAATAATGGAATGTAACAATTCAAGAGTAAAATCGTCAAAAAGATTAAAATATGGGTTAATAGGAGAGTTTTCTAATCCACCTCTCATAAAAACCATCACAGGAATGTTTTTTTGATGTTTTTGGTCATTTATAATTATTAAAACTCTTATTAATTTTATTTTCATTTACTATGGTAAATAAGGATTCTTTCGCCATTAATTAAATTAAACAACCAAGACTAAAATTGATCATTTTTATAAACATTAACATCACTATATCATATATATGAATATTTTTATCAAAAACAATATATGGAATATAAAATTTACTTAAATAATTGACATAGATTATTTGTGAAAATAGTATTTAAAGTTGTTTTTTATGATTATTTTTTATCTTTATATTAAGAATATAAATATTATCTCTATGAAGATATAGGATCTCGAAAACTATGTTACTAAGAATAATTAATGAAAATAACATATAAAGTTATATTTTTCAAATGCGAGAGCAATTAATACCTCTTATATCCCCATTAACCAGGGAAATATAGTAGTCAAGAGCTCAAAAAGTCCCCATTTTTCTTGTTTCCATGATTTCACTGCCTGATTCTCCTCTTTATAAAAAATATAAATGATTAGATTCAATTGGGTATCAGGGGTAAGAAACTCAATCTATTATTTTAGGATCCTCAATGGGATATCCCTTGTCCTCATATTCAATGCCATAACAACATTATAAAAATACGATTCAATCTATAAATTGGTACATTTATTATAGGAATAAGGTCTAATGTAATATACCATCCACCATTACTCACCTTCATAAGCAGTCCCAATACTTATGTAGTGATAAAAGTAGACCTTGAGAATGACATTTTGGGTTTAGAAATATCTCCACATCCTGAAGGTATTACAAAAATAGGAGTATATATTACAAAAATTTCATTAATTCTTATTCCAATTCAGTAGATCCTCCTCAAAGTGTTATGTAAAAGTAATGGGTCTGGCCATACTACATCACCTATGAGTCTTTGATGTTTTAGCACCTCAACTCTCTTCTAAAATGTGACACATTAAATATTTTCTACTTCATGAACCTCCCAATGATGCTCAACCACCGCAACATGTGTCGATGTCACATTCCCATCAAATAGGTCTGAATTTAATGTTTCCCTGATCAATACAATAACAGATGTTTTAGTGGTTAGTAAGAGATTTTAGGCCTTTTCACTACTTCCCTCAAGACTCAAATACTCTGTGTGTACCCCCAATTTCATAGATGCATAAATATCAAGACCATATTTTTTTTATGTATTTAAAAGAATCCCATGAATAATTAAAAATAATGAATTTTTTCATTTTCTTATTCCCTATGGAATAAATGATATGATGACATAATTGTTTCCTCAACTTTACTCACCTCATCATGAGTTGGGTGTTTTTTAAATTATCTATATAATGGTGAACCTCAAGGGATTAATGAAATTTTCATTAAATTTAGATATCCATGATAGAACCGTATAAGAATTATCATATTTCATCTTATAGAAATCCTTATAATATAATTTCCCATTGTGGGTGGGCTTCCACACCGATTTTTCCTCATCCATATATGTGTATTTGTATATCTCCATTACATTCTACACCCAGACAATGTAAAGGCAATTATAATGTGTTTTGAAGTTAGTGATTTTCATCTACATGTTGTTAGTGTGGATAGTTAAAATTTCCTTGTGAGATTTATCAATCAAAAAAAGTACTCTAGCAATTGAGATCAAACTATACATTGATTATCCACATGGTGCACTACATGATGTCATGGAAAAGAAAATTATTTAGGGTGACACTAATGATCTAAGTTAGTTTGGATAGAAATTCATCTTCCTAAAACTACAAGTAAGTAATTCACATGAGTGTTCATTTGTTGTTAATAAGTTCCATGTCAATTTACCAATTAGACTATCAATAAATATATTGAGGACCTTGAAGCCAAGACCCCAGTTTAAATGGGTTTGATACATTCTTCCATGGAATAGATAAACGTTTTATTTCATGTACATATCCATTCTAGATAATGTTTCGAATGATGCCTTGAAGCATTATATTGAGATATACGGGCCACATATAGATAGAAAAAATGTAAATAAAAGTAGAAGTGATGAATGTGTTTACCTATCACACCCTACCTACGTGGCACATGTATTTCTACTTCCATTTTGAATTTTGGATTATGATTATAGAGTTAATATATTTTAGGAAATGTATTTTCACCTTGCCCAATAATAATGAAACACTAATGAAATTAAAGGGATGAGATGAAATTCTCACCTCAAGCTTCTCAATAATCTTATTCTGTTTACAAACCTATTATTTATTATTCAAAACATTAAAAAAATTCCCTAGGTGATGGTCTACCTTAAAAATTACTCATATTGATTGAAAGGGGATTGAATTGACGAAATAAGTTTCCTTAATATATATCCAAATAAGATAATATCATATTCATATAACAAGTGTGATGGTACAAGATCATTTCTCTCTCCCTTGATTTTTTATAAAGACCAACATGAGAAGGATAACTGATACACCAGCTCAGATAGTCACCAGCAAGTTAAAAGAGAATCCATGACAGTGGATATACATTCCCCACACCTCTGGTTCACATAAATAATTATCATGGAGTGACATTAATTATGATAGATAACCATGTAAATGAGATAATAGAGATAACAAATCTGAAAAAAGTGTTTTAGAATCTATATCATTTGAGGATGTTGTGAATAAAACTTCATTTGATAGAATCAATGTCTTTAGAAATGTCAATGTGATGTTAAAACTTCACACCCTTTTCTTTTATCTCCATGATATTAACACTTTATGAGGATATATAATGTGATTTATGGATTTATATTCTTGTGTTGAACCCATATTGATTTATAGTGATGAGTTCCTTGATGTTCTCTCACATCTAGGATACCATGATTTTGCTGATGATTTAGGGATACTGTTCCCATGGTTAATAGGCCAAAATTCATTAATACAAATTCAATTTTTTTAGGAATTAAAAAAATGAAATTTGTGTTCACCCCATATGGAAGATAAGCATGAGAAAATATTTCCCATAGAGTATTAATAATGTCATATTTTATGATGTTCCTATAGAACATGAAATATAATTCTATAAATCCGTAGATTTCTGTAGCACATCACATGTTTATACAAAGCATGGACTTCTTGATTTCACCCATGTGTGGTTATTTGATAATTTTGTGATTATAGTGATAATAAATACAAGGAAGAATGTTTCAAATAATCATTGAAGTATTTTCTAGAACATCATCCACATAGAGGTCACAAAAATAATCAACCATTACCTTTTATGTATCATTTTCAAAGGATTAAAATTGGCTATTAATGCTGATTAAATTATTTTCAGCATTAAATCTCTTATCCATATGAATTAAATGAATAAATTTTGAGCTATTTTCTCCTTGTATCATCCATTTTACATTGACATGATTCATGTCCATCATTACCATCACAGTTAAGAGGTTATCCAATATTTCATGTGCAAGAATTTCCTACCTATAAGAATGATTCTGATACTTAAATTTATTCTGGATGATATAAAGATGATTATATTCATTCAAAATATCAATGTCAATTTCTGAAAAGTAGGTCCTTCTCTACTTCCTTATAATCCACTCTGTGTGTTTAATTTTTAATCAATCATCTGCAATGCAATTCCAATGGGAACCAACTTACAAGCATAAAAATTTATCTCTCTACACTTAGGAATTGTGACCCGTCCTTTTTTTAATGGAAGAAATGTTGAGAGGATCATTCCATAATAAAGAGATTGATAACTATGGAATTATGGTTCAAGTGATTTTTAGAGAGTGTGTATCATGAGAACCCACATAGAATACTCCAATTATCCATTTGAAAGAAGCATCTATCAAGAGTACTATCTTTCCTTCCATTTAATGTTGACATAATCTAGATGAAACTTGGTCCATATATTGTAACCTCAATAATATTACACTGGCCAAAGCAAGGTAAAAATTTATCAGATTATATCCCGTTAAAATTCGATCCATTTTTATACCAATGTGAGTACGTTATTGAAATCACCTGTAATGTCCAACTTGTGAGTTATATTCTGGAAAATTAAATCATTATCTATCCATAATTTCATTATCCTAGAATAGTATGTTTACACATACTCGAGAGAAACCCTGACAGTGTGGAATATGCCATTAAAACAAATTGTTATGCTTGGACTTCATTGACTACATGTATCAATCTGAAAAAAAATCCATCTCTGATAACCCATATGTTGTCTATATTACAAAACTAAAATATATGGGAGGACAAATCGTATCCTATAGTGTCCCATTTTTTTTCCTTCCATTTCAATCATGTCATTTAATGTTATGTAATTCCAATAATTATTGTTTTGTGGGACAATATAATGTTCCTGATGGATTTGGCTGTTAGTGGGTTCCATTGCCCTAGGAAATTCCAATAGATGAGATTCATCATTTTAGGTCCTCCCCATAGATATATTTCCTTCATAATATTCCATTCTAATTAAGTCTTTTGAATTTTTATTTGGGATTTTCTTCTTCCCATCATTTGGGTCTACTATCATTTCAATCAATGTACAACTATCATCATTTTTTGATGAGGGATGAGAATATTTATCCTCGTCATCCTAGAGCTTTTCAAATAGAGTTGTGAACATGTAATTACCGTTAAAGTACTCAGGTGACTCATTATGTTATTCCACATTCCATAAAAATTTAGATTATGACACCTGTATTTGGGATTAATCCATAGCAGGAAAACTATTTGTAATTCACATTGGGCATTCCCAATAATCTTAAATTTTTTATGACGAAATATATTGATTTAAATTTTTATATTAGATTACATATGTCCCCAAGTATTATTCATAGAATCCTCTAAAATCTCTCTACAATCACTTTTTAAGGACCAACTGTCCATGTAACGTGGAAGTGAGCCAATGTATCAGACTCATTGATAAGACATTAGCATTCCTGTATAGTCCTTGCCTTGTTCGGTATGTGTCTAATGAGTAAATCATGTTCCTATGTTTCCATGGCTTAGAGATCCTCCAATGTGACATCAGTGTGTGTTCCTATAGTAAAATTATCATGGTTATAATCTTGGGTAGAGGAACCCTTGGTGGTCAATGCATGTCTATTGATATTTGGTAAATCACTAATGCAATGAGTGGGGGTTGGCTTAGAACTCCCAAAAAGGAATGGCTTCTATCCAGATGGGTATTCCCCATATTTCTCCATGTTCCTATCAAATATTAATGACTTTCCTTTTTTGGTGACCTAGTAATATTGAGACTAGTGGGTAGGGAATCTTGAACGTCCATGGTATGCTCATATTGGGCATCACCATCCGAGGTGGTGAATTTTTCAGGAGACCCATCTTAATTACCTGATTTTAACACATTAGAGGGGGAATGTTTTTTGGGAGTATCAACTCCATTTCATAAATTGTATACATAGGAGGGGGATGGCTTTCCAAGATGCACACCTCCATTTGTTATATTTCTTATTTTGGAGGGGCCACCAATATTATTTCAGGTTAAATTATAGGACCAAACCTTCTCCATTCCTCTCATCAGTCTACACTGAGTATTTACTTGTCTATTCATGTTGAAGAAAGAAAATTCACTTTCAATATTTCATTTGGATAACATATTTCCAAAAAAACATACATCCTCTAGATAATTTTTGTTTCTTATTATACTGAATTATCAGGTTGATAGTTCCATCCCTTGTAGTTAACACCACTTCCTCCATAAGAATGATAGATATATCAACCTCTACAATAATCCAAAAATTATAGTTATAGATCAGATTATTGGGTATTATGTTGAACATAATGGGGTTATTCATCCCAAAAGATATTCCCAATAGAATTCATGGATTCAAATATAAAAAATTCAACTTGCATATGTGAATCCAAACTTGAGTGTGCATGTTTCGTACAGTATTCAGGTAAAAATTCCGATCACATTTTAACATTTTTAGGAAGATAGGTCATAGACTAATTCATAAAATGAATTATTCCCTTTTTATGTTATTTATAGGTGTAAAATGAATGAATACCCTCACCACACTAATATCATCTTACACTCATTGAAGCCTCATAATTCAGCAATCATCCATTTCAGTTCAGTGAATTGACATAGGTTCTCTCCATTTTGGAATTACACTCTCATGATGATGGAGTAACAAAATTGGTTCACTCATTCCTCCACCACCCCCTGATTTACATAGAAATATTCTACTATGCATTTTAAAATAATTATCCCTAGGGGAGTAAGATCAAAATCTGATATGGTTTGATTGGTTGTGGATTTAAAAACATATTCAATGTTCTTCTTCATGCCAATTCGAATGTTTGGGGAATGATTTCCTTAATTTAATTACCTTTCCAATGTCTAAAATATATCATAATTTCCAACATATTATGATAGTTGTGAGCAAATTTTTATCCCATCATGGTTGATTATATCACATGTAGTAGGGCCTTCGATTCTAGGGTTTTCTCCAATATTCCATCACTCAGCTATCCTCTAGAATGTTCCAATATTCAGTAGTTAGTCTAAGTTGATTATAAAAAAATTAATTTTTTCTAGAAATAAATAAAAAAAACCCTAACTCATGAGTAAAATTTTATAATTATTTGAATGTATCACAATTTTCTATTTAATTTGAATTAAATGAGACTTATTTTCTGAAAACTAAAAATTAATTTTATAAGATAATAACTCTATTAAAAATGATTTGTTTTACCCAATCAATACATATATGTAAAATTAAAATATTTAATAAATATATATTTTTTTATTATATTTGGATAGAGAGAAAATATTTATAATTTTGGTAAAACAATTATTGAGCACTATTTACAAAAAAATAATTACCTTTTAAAAATCTCAAAAAGATAATGTAATATAATATTGTAAAGTAGAATAACAAATAGTATATCCTTTAAAATTAAATTTATTGAATTTTAAATTAAAATATTATAAGTTGAATCACAATATATAAATAATAACAAATTAAATTCGAAAATTTTCCTCTTCAAATCAGTTATTGTTTCTAATAAATTTTTTTATGTAATTATAATGGATAATAAAAATTTTATTCAGTAAATTATTCTTAATTCATAATTTTATTAATTATATTCATAAAAAATGCTAGGAATATAATATTTTTAATTTCTATAGGTAAATTTATTGATAAAACTATTGATTTAGAGACGAAATTATATTAACAAATATCTTGATGTTACATCCGCCTCTTAAAAATTAATTTCATCCTAATAATTATAATTTTTTCTATAAATAAGATAATTATAGTGTATCTAAAAGGAAAAAATTAACCAATATTTAATCATAATTGATATGAAAAAATACCATATATAGTAAGTATGTGATAAGAAAATTTTACCTAGAAATGTTCATATATCAATATATTCATTTTTCACAACAATTTATCCAATTATTATTTCTATGTAAGATTCATTGAAATTGACATTTCATAATACTTACCATTCCTAGACTCATTTTCCTAATCCTAATTCCTTATAAATTCCAATATAATGGTTATGGTATTATCTAAAAAATAAAATAAATAATGATATTAATATGAAAAATATGTTATTAGATGTATTCTCAAATGGAAACCTCATTTCATGACATTATATTTTTGGTTTAAAAATGTTATTATTTGATCAACAAATGACTCCATTAGTTTATACATGTTTTACAATGGCAATTTTTTTATGAGTTTCCCTGTAGCTGAAAATTCTCTTTATTGGATTTTCAAAATGACAGTTTCGTGGTTGTAGTAACGAGAAAAAAATCCTCAAAACATCACACAAGAACAACATGGTGATCCAAATTCAAAATAAAAAATTCATAAATCATACCCAAAAAATAAGGAGATTTTGATCCGTGATACACCCACATCACCTGAAGTCACATCGTCTGCCTTCCATCGTTGGACACTAAAGTCGTCGTCTCCACCCAACACAAACATATGAACCGATGACACTATTCAAAACCAAACCAGCATCGTCGGTGATGATCGCTTGGAAAACCTGGATATGCGTTGCTGGTCAAAAAAACCATCGTAAAACATCATTGACATTGATGATTCCACCTCTGAGAAACCCATGGATGAGATCGAGCCGATGCCAGAGCTCCTGGAAGACTGTCAAAAGCCAAACCAAGAAACCCAAAACCACAATGAACTATCGTTGTAGATCCGACCTTCGGTGGGGCCAACGGATCCTCCTTGAATCACATAGAAAAAAACCATCGAAAAAATACAATACAGATGCATCTCGTCCACATCACCGCCACAAAGAAACCGAATATGCCTAGAGTAGAACGAATGTGATCTCAGACCATATCCCATAATTGCCTTCATGTTCCCACCCGAAGACCACCTTGACTCGCCGCATGCACCACCAGGTTGGAACAGAATCGTTCCATAGACCCCTGGCTAGGAGAAGCGGGAACGATGACTGCAAGTTCCACCACACTGCTAAAAGTTCTCTTCTGACGAAGTAGAGGAGAGAAAAAGAAGGGTAGAAAGTGGTGGTAAATACCAAGATAGGTTCACCCACGAAGGAATGATGCCACCCCTAGGAGAAGAATCACCGTCACGAAGCACCGAGGCGTAGTGCTGAAGAGCAGGTCGCGGTAAATCCACTACGGAAGAGAGGTGGTGACAAGAGAAACCCTAACACCATGTCACCCCTTATGGGCTCATTTACCTAAATATTTTATAATTTGATGGTAAAATTTACATAAGGATTATAAATAGAATGTTATTTAAAAAATAATAGCTGTAATGAGTGTATATACAATTGCACAATCATAGTCTCACTCACAATTCACTAAGTGAAAATTGAGTTGATACCCAACAATAATTTTTTTGGGTGATTACCATATGGTAAAGTTGTGTAATAATTGGTTTTCTCAAAATCATTGTCTCATTTTTTCCCCAAAAAATACTCTATTTTTATAAGAGGAATTGATACCAACTATAACAACACATACCTTACTCTCAATAATGGTGATAAAACACATTATCTAAATAGTATATTTTATAAGCGTTCCAATTTCAAATGATAAAAATAACAATAATAAAATAATTTATGAATAATATGTCATATAAATTACACAATCCCTAAAAATAATTATATAGTACATTTTTTGAATATCTATATAAGAAACTCAATTTACACGCCTTTTAAATATTATCTTATATTTTATTCATACTAGAATCCATTATATACATCACATATGTTATAATAACATTCATAATATATAGAATAGATACATAATAATTTGTTAGGATTGAGTGTTAATTACGGTAAAACTCATTTACATGTCATAATGGTTAACATAAAAATTATGTGAGAAAATATGATTTCTGAAGAATTACCATAATATAATTCAAAATAAAAATATTATTTATCCAAAAGCCATTATAGTGAGGCATGTAATATTAATAGGGAGTACATAAGACATCGAATAAGAGTATGAAATCAAGATACTGTAAACATGATCAATTGAGTATTTTCATGAAAATAGAGGGATTAAATATCATGGAAATGAAAGATAAAATAATCATTGGATCTTATATATGGGTAATAATAAAAAATTGATAATGTAACACATTTCATTTTCCATAACATAGTTGAGCATGAATAACTACATGAATCTCGTAGTGCTGTATAAATCAACACATCATTCCTATGAAACGAATTGATAAATCGTTCCTACCACTTTATAGTAATATAGTTAATGATGAGTAAATTTATGATTCCCACAGTAGAGTCACCATGAATTATAAATTTCTACAACTATCACATCAGATACAAATAATTAACTAATGCATTGGATGAAAATATTTTTCCCCCACTAATAATCTATGCATAGTTTTTCTATTTGAAATAAATAATTTCATCTCATCATAAATAACCCATGAAAAATAATAGGATTCATGATCTTTTCAAATGGAATCATATAAATAATTCATCCATAAATCTATAAATAATAAAATCATGAAAAACAAAAAATAAAATATTTTATTATCTATAATAATTTGATATCTTCTTTTGAAACACTTTTAATTTTGATTATGATTTATATGGTTTATGAACCCTGTCAATAATATATTATTTTTTTCTGTTGAATAATTTTCTAAAAAATACACTTATGAAATCTCAGAGAAAATCCTTAAATCATTTGAATTATGTATAGATTATTTAATAGTGAGTTTCATTGGAATAAAAAAATTCTTCTGCACATAGTAAGGATAAGAAAGAACATAACATAAATATATGACTATTAATGAATCATTGTTGATCTGATTGAAAAATATTTTTAATTGCATAATTATGAAAGAATTATAATGAAATTTTTTTGATAATTTTTTGATTATATAAAATACTTGAATAGATTTTCATAAATATGTAAGAAACATTAAAAAAATTAAATACAATACATGGTATAGGGGGGTCAAAAAAATTCATGAATACATTTTTTATTTTTCGTAATGGAAATGGGAAAATGTGGTTAATTGTGATTAAAAATATTTAAGAAAATAATTTTTTATATAAATACTCATTTTGTAAAATAATATGTTAAAAATATATTTTAAATGGAATGATATAAATGAAAAAATGTTAGGGAAAGTTAGTAAATATTTTGAAAACATGATAATTATCTGTTCAATCTTATTCGAAAAGGATGGCTTTAGATAAAAAATTGAGGCCAAAGGATTTAAAATTTACATATTATACAATGATGAAAAAACAATATGTTTTATATGATGAATTACCATTGTATAGTTTTATCATTATGTGGGGGAATTTATATCATTTCATAATTATAGAGAAATTTAAATTTTGAAGTACCAAAAAAAATTTTAAAATGGAATTTTAATTTTCAATAATAAAATGATCCAATGTTTTATAAAAATATATGTCCTGATGGTCGATATGTATTACACTTATCCAAACATGTGTAAGAATTTTTAATTAAATGGGTTTGTTATTTTGAACATAGAATATATATTTTTACCAATTTTAATATTACAAAAATAAACAATGACAATTTCCGCGGTAATTAATAATAAGGGGTAGAATTTCTATATTGCAAATTTTTAAATTGATGAACTGAAAAAAAAATCAAACAAGATACATATTATTTGGAAATTTTCATTTCATTATTATGGTAGATGATGTATAATTATATTTTTTATAAAAATGGTTTCTTAATCATTGAATTTATGTATAGGATAAAATTATAGATTTTTATGATTTAAATTAAATAAATTTTGTTATTATAAAATAGATAAAAAATTCATTCAATGTTAAATATAATATTTCTATACTATGAATCATATTAATAAATACATAATTCCAGAAAAATGTTTTCTATTTTTTATAATATGTTACCTAAAAAATAGAAATGAATCTTATGTTTTATATGTTCAAAATAGATTTTAAAATGAATTCTTTTACCCTATAAAAAAACACACAATCTATTAAAATTTTTATTTAGTTTTTATGTACTTATAAAATGTTAAATTCATAAAACCTTTTATTAAAGATAAATATTTTATTTTACTCTATTAAATTTAAAATAATTCTTATTCAAAAAATATAGAAGACATCTTCTTAAGATAATTTGAAAATTATTTAGAAAATTAATTAATTTTTTTAAAATTAATTATTATAATATTTTAAATTTAAAATTAAAGTGAATATAAAATATATGGTGAAAAATTAATTTTGTTGAAAAATTTCATTTTTGAAAATTATGTGTTCTTAATCCTTTTTATACATTTAAAACTGATAAAAAGATTTATATTTTTTATAGGATATATAATTATTAGTTTTCTCAAAGTAATATAAATCTTACTTTTCTTGTATTTTTTAGTTTTTTTCATGTGAATTCAACTATTGAATGAAATATTAATTTAGAGAAGAAATATATTCTAAATGAATAGCTTTATATTTTCGAGATAAAAAAATTTGTCTCATAAAATTTTTAAGAAGAAAATACATGTACTGATATTACGTTAAAGTGGTTTGAAACCCTGATGGTTTCTTATTTTAAATTACACATTATAAATGTTTTGAGAAGATGAAGCATTATTTTCAACTTCTTATATATTACGATTCAGACATCAGAAATAATGACCACGATGAATATGATTCATGACTAGTTTCTCTCAGGTGGTTTCCCAAAACCGTTATACATTTTCTAACGCCTACAGGAAATATGAATGTTATGTTTTAATACAATATTTTGACAATCTCTCAAATACATTGGGTGTGGAAAGAGGGGCCACAAACTTCTCTTTGAGTAAAATTTTGTAAGATGACAAATAGGGAATCATCATTTTGAGGATCTCTTGGTCTTATTCCAAATATACTATGGTAACATGGAGATGATATTCCTATAAAAATGTATTCATTTGATATCATTAGGGTTTTTTTGTAGGATATAATGGATATATCTTCCACAAATGTGACACGATTGTAAAAACAACAACATTATTGGGTTAAGAAATCACTGCAATTTGGTTAATTGAATCCCTCATTATAAAAAAGTATTCATCATTTGGGACATTGAACCTAGTATCTTAATGAAATCTATATCAAGGATTCCATTTTTTTCTTAAATAAAACAAAAATATAATTAGAGTAGTATCATCTGAATGAATGAATGATCAATAAATCTCAATCAAAAGTAAGGATTCTAATTGTGTTATATATTCTATATCAACCATGCAGTCAACCCATACACATTTAGAGCTAGAGAGGAAATTTTTTCAAAGGATAGATGTCATTAGGGTTTTAATAAAATAAATCAGGATTGAACTGTCCAATAAGATGAGAGGTCATGGCCACACAATGTAACACCCCGAGATTTTGTGAAACATGATATACCATATAAATATAATTATTTAGTATGATAGTAATCTCATATCCATTTGGATTTTGGATATTAATAATATTAAACAAAAATAGAAAAATATATTATTTAACAATTTATATATAAATAAATTGTTTTTGACCCATTAATTAGAAATGAAAATAAAATCATTTTGATGAAATATAAATATTTTTATGAAAATATTTTTATCCACACAAGTTTATTTTACCAAAATAAATTAAAAATATCAATTTTTTGGATTATTTTAAATATATATATATATAACATAAAATTTTTAACATTCACACTTTTATTTATGACAATGATATAAAAATAAATCTTAGTTTACTCGAAAACCCATTAATTTATTAACAATTCAGTTTTATGAATGTTTCAAAATTATTTTGAAATTAATTAACTCAAAATTCAAAAAAATTATTCCAAAAAAATAAAATAAAATTTTGAAGTCATCATGTTGATATTTTATTAATGCGCAGTTATTCTAAATGTCTTGAAAATTAATTTCATAGTGAATAATAAAAAATATTTTCATTTATTAAAAATTGTTTTCTAGTTTTCCTCTTTTATAGACATCAAAAAAATTAATATTCTTTTACAAATAAAATTATTTTAATTATATATCTATTATTAAATATCAGTTCATTTTAAAAAATTTCATACCCAATTTTGATATAGGTAATATATAACAAACTGGATGAATTATATTTATAAAAATGTTTTTTCATCAAATCATTTGGAATAATTTTAAATTAATGTTATCTACTACATTGAATTTAGGTTATAAAAATATATTTCATATTTGGAATTATAATAATTTAAATTTTTTAATATGTTCAAATTAAGTTTTTCTATTTATTATAATAAAATAAGATAAAAATAATTTCCATTGTTATATTGATAATGAGGTTAATACTGGTAAAATTGAAAAGTAAAGGGGAAAATGTTATGAAAACGTATGAGAAACCATTTTATTACAATATTTATCTATTATAACATCTAATTTTATATGATGAACAATTTTATATCCTTGTGGAATGTGAATAACATGATTCAACTTCTTCTTTGCAAAAATTATAAGTGTGACTCACACCTAATATTTAAAATTATACACCTCTTCTATTCATTTCACACATCCAAAAACCTATGATTAAAATATGTACTAACAACTTATTTCCATCGTAACATTATATAATCCATAATTTTTTCCAAAATCGATCCATAGTAGGATTTTGGTCCATTCACAAATAAGCTGTTTAGTGAAGAGTTAACATCCCTAATCCAAAATTTTTGTTTAATTCATTCTACAAATCTATCAATTAATCTTATTGAAATATAATATACATTCCATATTATAAAAAAGTAATGATATGTAATTTTAGTATGGTCATAACATGCTTTAATCTCTTTTTTTCCCACAAATGGAAAATTAAAATGGAATTCATGTGTACGAAAAACTAATGCCTCACAAACCAATGTGGAACATATTCCATCTACACCTCTCAGAGCTCGGTAAGATTATGGATAAAAGTTAAATATATATATTTTTTAATATAAATTTACTCATGAAATTTAATATTCATATATACCATTTTACATTCTATTCTTTTTGGGATAAGATGACATTGATAGTTTGAATGGAGGACTTCCATCTTGCATAGTGATATGGATGGTTCTTCATGTGTTAATTAAATATAAGCTAAAAATGATGAGATTAATTAAAATTATATGATAAATATGACCATAAAATTAATATTGGATAATAGTATATTAATTTAAATTCAAACATTTCATCCATCGGGAAAATGGAATGAGATTTCATGCGTACGTACAACCTACTGACTCAATGAATAGTTTATTTCAATTTATATCTCAATTTTAATTATTATTGTGAATAAATATTCTATAAATATAAAATATATTTATTGAACATTAAAAAATAATGATATTATAGAACCATTTTCAATTTATGACGACTTTAAATAACATATCATAACAAATTACAAAACCAAATCTGTTTTTGAATGAAATCTAATTATCAGAAATAATTTTTAGAAAATTATTAATACAATGTCATATTTAAACAATATATGGTATGATATATATAATTATGGTTCATTAATAGTTTTATAATAAAATTTTATTTATTATATAGGTTGTTAAAGGATGTATTAACCATGTGAACACTTATGGTATTGGATTTCCCTCTGAATATTTACTTATTCTAGACACATTCTACATTCACCACATATGCCTTTTTTCTAGTGTATATTCTTCCCAAGATTGAATATAATGATGATTGTAAAAAATATTTTCAGTATTTACATATCTATGTCATTGCCACATGATAAATGGTTTTACAGTTCAAATGTTACTAATGTAGTAGGGTATTTCTATTTCAGTTTCCATTATTTGACACATATGTTGTAACATCATGACCTGAATCACCATGTTCGAGCCAGAATTCTAAATAGACTCTCACGCACCTCCCTGTATGAAAAATGATTTCTATTAGAAGTGATGGTATCAAGTGGAACCTTGGGGAGACTATACCCATTTTGTTATGTTATAGGATCAAATATAAAAATATAATAAATCAGAATAAAAAAGTGGAATGTAAAGATGACATAATTATGATTTAAAGGCTCCCAAAGTGAAAAAAATGTAATTGAAGGAAATCTAGAAAGTAATTTAATAATCATAGTGAAGTGATTCAGTGCCTATCTCAGTCGGATATCGCTCCAGGCTCAACCACTCAACTGTCTTCCATAGGACCCATGCCCTTCGTCAGATCTCGAGTCATGAAATATATAAGTGCATGGAATTGAACATAATTTTTCTAACACCACCAATTAATTATAAACATTTTGTTATAAAAATAATAATGTATTCCCAAAAAATAAGGGAAATTAAACACACAATCCAAAACATAGTGGTCATGTGCTAACCAGGATGCCACAATCCCTAGACATACCTAATTAAAATATATATCTGATGGATAAAAAACATATCAGATGAATTAATGATTAGCCACTAGGATAATGATTTAGGTTTCTCGTCATCATCATGTGACATATTATCAATTCTCTATAAGAATATATGTATTATTTGGGTGAACGGGAAATGAGGGATAATCATTTTTCCATTATAATCAAGTTTATATACTGGTGACTATGAGCTATTTGACATCCTTTAGTTATTGAAGCACCTCATTGAGTATAGTACCATGGACTGAGTGAAAATCAATATATCCTATTCATTGAGGTGATCCCAAAGCATCATCATGTTACTTCTTCATATATTAGACCATCATAGTTAGTTATGTGCTTCCCCCTCCAATGGATAACAAAAGTCGTAGTGGTCCTCTACATGGATTCCTCTAGGAATCATCCTGTGTCTACCCCATGCCTCGGACCCTCATCGCTAGTCATGAGCATCCATCCTCCAAAGGATAATGAAAGTTTATTGTCCACCTATATTGGCTCCAAGAACAATACCATAAGGTATACAAGGCATGGAAAGACACAGACACATGCAATAATTACACTTAATAAAGGGTATTGTAGAACACAATATACACATAATCACATAGTAATGTTAATAAACCACTAAAAATACTCTGGTCATGAAGTGTAATATAGAGTTTCTGGGGATACATGCATAGCCACATGCATTCACTATCTAGAATGGTCATTATAAATGCCTTTTCATAATCATAGTTATTGAATACATTTGTAAATAAGCCCAAACGGTTATGGAACTCCCTTCCTTAAGAGTTGGTAAACCTGTCATTGTTTTTCTTGATGTCATGATGATACATCAAAGCCTCGATGAATTGGAATGTTAGTGCTGGAGGTATATAAATTTTTTTCATAAAATCATAACATATATTCTTATTGAAATGAAATATGTAATCACATGTTATAATTTTTTCTCTCTCTTGAATAATTATCAAATTATTATTAAATGTATTACACATGTTGAAAAATTTTATTTATCACTTAACACTTTTAAAAAATATCATAAAATGATAATCATTTTTCAAATGTGTTGATAATTTAAATTATGATTTTTTTCATTTTTAAAACATATGTGGTGATAATAATGATTTTCAATGTTTAACATTTTTTCTTAGGTTGATAAATTAATTTCCCATTAAATATTTTAAATTATCCTCGATAAATTGATGTAATTATCCCTAAAATATTTATTTTTAATTATCATTGATAATTTCACACAATTATAATCAATAATTTTTATATCATAATTTCATAAAATATATCATTGAATAATTATTTATACACTACTTCAAAGAATTCATTATCTTATCCTCATAATAAATTTGATAAATTATTATTCTATAAATCATTGTAATTATCTTTTAACAATTTTATCATTAACCTTTGATAAATTTTTGTTAAATGAATACTAAAAATTTATTTTAAAATAATCATTTGATAAAACGCACAAAAATACCCTCTGATTGTTTATAATAAATTATCATTTGAATTGTTTTAAAAAGATTATTTACATAATCACATAAATATACATTATTATTGTTTATAAATAATTATCATTTGATGTTATTTTTTTGTTAATTAGAATAAATATTTCTATTTTGTTAACACCTTTTTTTAAACCCCTATTTAGAACCATTAAAAATCAAATTAATGATTATATAGTCATTTAATATCACCCATTAATGAATTTTAATTTTTTAAATCCATTGAAACATACCAATATAAATCCATGGGAAGCTTATGATGCCTCATATGGAATAAAATAGTGTGTTTCATGGGGGGATAAGGAGAATGAACTTTGTATTCCCCTTTTTGATCAATTAGTTAATTATTTTTTTTCTTTTTAACAAAATTTTACCAATGTTAAAATGTAATTTAGGGATCAATTTACCATAAATATTTTGCACCCAAGGTTAAAACCACTATTTTGGACATAATGGAGATGTCATGATATCAATGAAACTAAACCATTTGTGAGATATAATAATATTTTTAAAATTTTAATATATTAAATATTTTATTTAAAAACGTAATCTTTTGGCTGGGGAATCCAAATACCCAATGTCTTTGAATGTTATAAACTACATATAATAAGAAATATATTCCAAACCCAACAATACTCTATTTTATATTATAGAGCTCATGGTTTTCAGGTTATTCGATAATATAGAATAAATTGTATAATCTTAAAATAATATATTTAATAATATTATTCTCCCATTTCCAAGGCTTTTAGCACCATGAAAACTCACACTAACTCAATGTCTAACTCTGAAAACATTCTATTGAATATTCAAGGGTGTTAACTGGGATTTTTTTAACCTAATGCGATTCTTTTAATACATTTCATGGTTTTTTACAAATAAATAAATTTTTACACATAAGGTATTAATAAATCATCAAAAGTGGGATATATTGTTATAGTAAATAAATATGAGGTTACAATTCTCCCTCACTATTTACTTCTCATCCTCAACATTCATATCTATTTTGCTTTCTTAAAAACTCTGGCGACTAAGCAGAAACATCAAACTCATGTTCCCACATCTCTTACATGATCTGTCCATGACACCACTAACCCCGGACTAGTTTTACTATCTTTACTCATAATGCCTTCAAGCTTTGTTCCATGACCTATATCAGATGATCCTTATAAGAAGCTTCAGTATCCTTCTAAATGTCCAAACTATCAATATCATGCATAGGATCAGATATATACCTCTGAAGCTGTGACACTGGAAAAAATTGTGCATACCACTAAAGCATGAAGGGTAGTCTAGACGATACACCACTTCCTCTATCTACATAGTGAAATAAAAGTGTCCAAAAAACATGTTTCTTTCTTTATATGATTACTCATATGTGTGTTCCCTAACTGTAGCGTCATGCTCAAGAAAACTCAATTTCCTATTCCAAACTCGAAGGGACTCCTCACATGGTCGACATAAGATAATTTTCCACTCTATATAGTGATCAATCTCTTATGTATCAGTGAAACTCTCTCAATGGTTTCCTGAACCATGTTGGGGCCATCAATTTCTTCCACCCCACTTCATTCCAACAGTGTGATGAGTGACATGACCTCCCATAAAGAGGCTCGTAGGGTGCCATCAGAATCTATGCCTGATAACTACTTTTTATGAAAAATGAATCAAATATAGGTGATCATCCCATAATCTGAGAAGGTCAATCATGAAAGCACAAAGCATATTCTATGTATGTGTATAGTCCTCTTAGTCTGTCAGCCGGTTTGAGTGTGGTACAACATGATCAATCATAGTTGAGTCCCAAGATATTTCTACAATCATACTAAAGGAAAAATGTGAAACACACATCTCTATCAGAAATAATGATCAAGGGAGCTATAGGTAAGAACAGAATATCTTAGACAAATTTTTATCTAAAATACTTTACCGAGTAAGTTTCTCTGATTGGTAAGATGTTAGAAGACAACATTAACCATTCGTAGATCACCAAAAATGTGTCATGAGTTCATTGGTTCCTAGGTAATCCTATTAACAATTTCATAGTAATATCCTCCCCCTACCACATATATATCATGTGTAGCTCAAAAATCCTCCAGGACACTGGTTCTCAACATTCAAACTCTGAAAGGTGAGGCATCAAGAGATAAACAGGCAGTGTCCCTCTTCATCCATGACAACCAGAACTATCGTATCATGTCAAGGTACATCTATAACTCACCGGGATAAACCATCCACCTATATGAATGGTAATACCTCCTCAATTATTTTCTATTAGATGTAGAAACTATTAATCTTTAATAGACTATGATCATGTCATTATTATCCATCGACCATCTGGGTATCATGTCACCTCTAGTAAACATTCTCTCATCATAGTACACTAAAGGTCATAATCCTCACATGTCCTCATCCTTTAAATAAGGGAATATGTAACTAACAAGATAGATAAAATTAAAGATCCTTGATCCTCTAATGCATATAACCACAAGTCATCCCATCATAACATCAAACACCCCTACATCTCCGAGGACTTATCTCCATGTTCCTGCTCATCCTAGGTCATGTGACTAAAAGAATCTACAACAAAATTTGTTTTTATATGGTTATACGTCATCTATTAGTCAAATATATATAGATACTTGACCCCAGTACAATTCCTCATATTCATATTTCTCAAATTGATGTTACAAAGAATGAACTTGTGGGATATGTAAACAATAAATCACTCACCAAATAGAAAATATCTGCAACATTTTAGTGTGTGGAACACTACTGCTAGATCCGATTCATGTGTAGGGTATTTCTTCACATGGATTATTTTCTTACAAGAACCATAGGATACTAATTTTTCTCCATGTATAATTATTTCACCCAAAAAAACTCATGATGTATCAAAATACATTGTATAATCAATCACATGCTCTTAAAGTGTCTATATTGGAGTTGTCCTCAGACTTTTCATTATCTTAAAGAATACTTCTTTACACTAGTTTGAAAACTAGAAACAAACTCCCTTATTTTTCAAAGATATAATAGGTGTTGATAGTTGGGAGAATACCTAGATAAACTATCAGTAATATCTATATAAACAAAGTAATCCGCTGGTCTCAAGAACATTTCAGGGATGTGTCCATGACATGACTGCTTCTACTTTTTTGGGGATTACAGATTCACCAATATTTTGAACCAAATGTCCATGTAACTTCACTTATTTAATCCATAAGTCACATTTTTATAGCTTAGCATAAGGTCTGTGACCTCAACGTATACTCATGATTATCACCAGGTTCATAGACTATTATTCTGATGATGGAGATTATATCAGGATATTGTAAAATAATAACCTTGATGACCAGTTCGATGTATGGATGAAATATTTTTTTCATGTGGGCTATAAAAAAAGATTTTGTATTCTCTAGTCTAAAAATAATTTCCACATACTCATACAACCCATATCTACTACAAAAATTTATATTCATAATATACACCTCTATAACTCACAACTGGTGGAAGCCCATTCGAAGATTAATCTTTGAGAAACATCAGGCTCCTCATAAATGATCAAAAATAACATTGATCCTTTGAAGTGGATATTGTTTCTTCACTTTCACCAAGTATATTTTCCAATAATCAATGCCTAGTCAAATAACACCATTACACTTTTTGGAATATAGAAGTATCCATCTCTATGATTAAGTACTATGTATTATAAATCCTTTTCTCTCCATGTCATCTAGTTGAAAATTGAGATCCTTCAGTTTAGTTGGAGAAATACGATACGAAGGTATAGAAATTGGATACCCCCTTTTATGAGATATATCTCAAAGAATAATCCTCTATCAAGAGGGAGTCTAGGAATTCCATTAGAAATGATATCCTGATAGATATCTACATATGGCATAAAAGATGAATATGTTTCTAGATATGATTCTGAAATATCCAAGCCAACCATTATTGTAGTGATTAGCCAACACTAGCTCATTTACGGTCTATCTCTATCTGATCCTAGCTCCCACTAATTATCCATCAAGAATATCTATCTATTTGGTGATGAAAAATATACTCATATTCGATAGAAATCTGTGTGATCTAAAAAACTGGTTAGCTACTATATGCCAAGAATCACATAGAAGGTCTTCATTTCCAAAATCATGAATTCCTAAAAATGTATATAACCATCTGAAAACTAGTGGACACTTTGGGAATCAATGATGAAGTTCCACTATTTTACCCAAAGGGGTATCATGGGATACTAACACAGATTACAACTATGATGTTATGTCATGTCCAATAACTAATTTTCAAGATATAATTGAATGAGAAGAAAACGTGAAAAATATGGTAGTTGAAAAGATATCGGGGACTAGAAAGATATATGTTATATTGGATAGTCCCTATCTACCATCTTATTGAGTGTGGTCCTTATCATACACGTGACCTACCTCAGATCATTTTCTCTATCCCAGTGGTTGTTTAATAGTCTAAGTATGCTGCTAGAAACCATAACTAGTATCCCCATTATGACGGTTTCCCTTGTAAAAATATGGATTCACCTTTATGTTGATAAACTATTAGATATTTACCTTCTTCTTGCTATATTGATATGTAATTTTAGATTATATATAGAACCCACAAATGTTTCAAGCTTTTAAATTATTGACACACAAAGAAATTTCAGTAGGTGGTGCATATTGAACCACAATATACTCCATCTTCATGTTAGTGCTTTGCATAATTCTCTATTCATCCTCTTCATATTACAATAATAAAGTCTCATAGAGGTTATAAGAAACTCGTTCACTAGCCCAACATGAGCTGAGTGTATGCCTGATACTCGGTCCTCCTCCAGTACCTTTTCAAACGTTATGGCCCTTCAGAAGACCTGCACATATGTCTTCAGGTTAAAACCACAAACTTGACATCAGAGCATAGGCCGAAGGCCTATATTGAACATTTGATCCATCTATGCCTCATTTCCAGCTTACGAAGTTGCAATGTGAAGTAACTCTATAAAACTAGCATTGTAAGAAGAGATAGTTAGGGAACAATATCTTAATTTCATTAATTCATGTGCACCGTCTAGCTTCTTCATGTCTAGAAAATAATGCTCGATAAATAGATCATAATGGACATCCATGTACGACCCTCTCATAAACTAGACTATTTCCTAACTATCTACCTTTTCATAGATGGTCCTATAACAAAAAGGTCACCAGGATGACACACGCTTCCTCATTTGTTTGTACTAATGTTCTGATTCTCTCAATAAATTACATCTAGTCATCTTTTTCTTGTGGCCCACCAGTTCCCTAGAAAGGTGGATGTCGAAAAAGCTGAAAATTAAAATCATGGTCATCCACGGTCTTTTACGTATGTCTACCACATACATGAATCATCAGAAAAGGTCCCATATTAACATTCCCTTTATCAAAAATATTTTTGTGCTGGTATAGGTGGATTTTGGGACACATCCCCCATATACCACTTTTGGTGTTTTGGGGGTATACTGGGATTCCATAGCTTGCAGTCCCATTGCACATCTCTATGGTTGAATCTATGCAAAACAATACAGAAAATTATGGATATGAACAGATCATAACCATTCTATGGAATCACACAAGGGTCTCATAAATAGTATATGAGATTTAACCCTAGGTATACCCATCTAACAAAAACCCTTTTTACAATACATTCATGTTAGTCACCATCACATATATATATATATATATACCATGACAATATCATGCCCAGTTCAAATAATTAATCCCAAAAAGATATACATAAAAACTATCCCAAACAGATAGCTTATTCAAGGTATTTAATTAACAAAATTCTATGCATAACAACAATAGGTATATATATGTCATGTTAAGAAATGTGACAATTCATGATGCATTATCATACATAAAATCTTTTAAATCGTATAGAACATTAGGTTATTTATCCATGGTGAATTTTATCAAATATAAGAGAAACAATAATTTCCCATTTAATGGTTACTTGATTTTCTACTATATAGTGTTTTCCAAACACTGACATAGTTTCACCCACCAGAGTCCAAATTATCCCCGCTACTGTCTAACCTTTCCCAACCCCATGAAAATAGATTAAACAATTTAGTAAAAACCATGCTCCTGTAATTCCATTTTGTAACATCTTGTCCGGAATCACCAGGTTCGAGGTATAATTGAACGTGGCCTCATGTGCGCCTCCTCATATGAAAGAGTTTTACGACTAGAAGAAAGGGTCTCAAGTTAAACATTGGCGAGAATATATCCCATGTACCATGTCATAGAATTATTTAATCAAAATATACTAAATCAGAATAAAAATGAGTAATGTAAATATGGTATACATGTAGTGTAATGGCTCCCATAGTGTAAAAAAACCCATGAAAATTGATAAAGGATAACTATATGGTAAATAAATTGTAATCCTAACTTTTTTATAGTACATGTCTCGGACATCTCATGAAACATGCTACATTTATTAACTATCCACCATAGGACCCTTTCCCTTCATCAGATATCTAGTCATGAAATCTACAAGCACACCAAAATTCTGAAGTAGAGTTGGTGAAAAATACTCAATAAGACACCACAATGCATCCTAAACCTAGTGTGCTCAAAATACAAGATTAATCCATAATAATTAATTTTATGTAAACACAAGATCCAATACCGAGTGGTTATATGATAACCAAGAATCCACAACCCCCAATAATACCTGATTCAGCTCAATATTATATGTATAACCAATGTTTTAGATGAATCAATGATTAGACACTAGGATAATGAATAAGGTTTCTCGACATCATCATGCGACATAATATTATTTCTCGACGTGAATATATGAAATATATGTGTGGAATGGATACAAGATCTAATAATCTTCATATAATCATCAAGATGACATAATGAAGACTAAGAGGTAATCAGAATCCATTATTCATTGAAGCACACCTTCATGTAACATAATATGGACCGAGATCTAATTAGTATCCCCTATTCATTGAGTGTGTCCCAAGGAATCATTGTGTGTCTTCATATTGTATTGGACCCACACCACCAGTCATGTGAATTTCCACTCTAAACTATACCACAATTCATGGTGGTCCACTATTTGGAATCCCCAAGGCATCATCATGTGCCTACTCAATGCATTAGACTCTCGTCATCATTTATACACATGTCTCCTACGAAGGATAACTCATGTTGACAGTCCACCTATCATGGATCCATGAACAAAACCAAAAGATACACATGGCATGGAAGTTTGTGTGTATATATATATTTGTATGTTAAAATAACACATCATTAGTAGTAAATTAGAACACAATGTACATGTAATCAAATAGAAATTTGAATAAAGTGCAACAAGTACTCGTACAATCAAGTGATATATAGTGTTTGTGGGGATACAAACATACCCACATGCATTCACTTTCTATAATGGTCATAAAACATGTATGTAAAAAATAATATTAAAATAAATCATGTTTAAAAAATCTCAATAGGTTAAAAGAAATCATACTTTAACAGTTATAAAATATTTCTTAATTTTTATAATGTCATTATGATACATCAAAGTCACAAGCTGTTAGAAAGTTGATGCTAAAACTATGTCAAAGGTTTTCCTAGATTCATTATATTTTTATTTATTTCAATGAAATAAAACATCACATGTGATAATTTTTTATCTTTTAAGAATAATTATAAAATTACCATTATTTTTTTCATAGATGCTGAAAAATTTTAATTTTCACTTTTATCTTTTGAAAATTATCAGAAAATCAAAACATTTTTCATATGATTTGATAATTTGAATTATCATTTTATCATTTTCAAATCATATGAGATGATAATAATCTTTATTAGGTATTTAATATGTCATGATAAAATTATTTCCATGATTTATATTTATATCTTACATTGAAAAATTTATTTCCTATAAAATCATTTAAATATCCTTGATAAATTGATTAAATTTTTGGTAGGTGATTTATTTTTAATTTTCATTTATAATTTCATGAAAATATCATCACTAATTTTCATGTCATAATATAATAAAATGTATCTATAGAAATTTTTTTATACACTGCTCAAAATAATTCAACGTTATATACCCATTATAATCATGATAAATTATTCTTATATAAAATATTGCAATTATAATTTAATGATTTTATCATAAAACTTTGATAAGTTATTTTTAAATGTGTTTTGATAATTTATTTAGAAATAATATTTTCTTAAACCACACAAAAATACATTTTTAAAATTTATAATAAGTTTCCATTTCAACTATGTTGAAAAATGATTTAAACAAACAAACAAAAATACCCTCTATAATTTATAAATAATTATCAATTGACTTTTTTGAGTTAATATTAATTATATTCTCTAATATATTTTACACCATTTTTTTGTAAATTCATAGAATTATAATAATCAGAGTTTTGATTAATAATTAAAATAAAAATAAAAAAATAAGACCACTAACTTGGTGGGGTGAACTACTCAAGGAGGCTGAAAGTGGAGAGGATATGGACTTTTGGAATCTAATTATTTTGGTCATTTTTTACTCAAAATCAGACAATGTGTTGCTGTGATTATACTGGTAGGGGTGTCAGGATTATATAGGGGTCACCAGAAACATGAGGGTTAGAAATATAACCCTAAATTCAATATCCATGTTGAAAATTAATAACTAGTTTCCAACTATTATACTCCAAATTAATGACTATGGAGTCATTTAATATCACTCATGAAGATGTTTTTAATTTATAACGTGGCTAGAATGGGCCATAATAAAGCCTTTAGAAAGATCCCCACACCTCCCATAGTGGAAAGGCGTGCACTTCTTGGGGGGATACACATGAACAATGTATTCCACCCCTTAATAATCATTTAATTAAGGATTTTTTATTATTATTTCTTTATCTCACAAAATCTAATCAATTTTAAAAGGTGATTAAATGGGTCAACTGCACAAAAAAAATTATACCACATATGGTAAACCTCCATTTCAAATAAGGTGGATGTGTCATAATTTACGTGTGATGCCCAATTTGTGCGATATATTTAATTTTCAATAATATAATATATTATAAAATTTATTTATAAAAATTAACTTGTGAGCAGGGAATCGAAATAATTTTTGGTTCATAGAATAATATTTTTAGTATTTTTATTATTTCATTGCTAAGTCTCTACACTGACTCAGTTTCTATCTCTAAAAATATTCGATTGAATATTCAAGAGTGTTAATTTGGATTTTCTACCCTTTCATGATGTGTTTAACAAATTTCATTACTTTTCATTGATATATCATTTTTTTCAATTAATTTATTAAAATTTTATCAAAAGTGGGATTTATTATTATTGCATGAAAATCAATATGTTACATATGCCATTTGATTCACCATTATCCTTTTATGAGGTGTATATAAATATTTATATACCTTTCATCTATTTAATATACTAATTTTAAGGATATTTACATGTTTTATTTTTGTTATTATTTCTATAGGATAAATATAAAGAAGTTAAAAATGTGGTTCTAATTTTATATTCCCATCACATAATTTTTAGGGGATTTTTATATTACGCTTCAAATGAAAATATTATTATGATCTATTCCATATGACACTCTAGTATTTTTATGTACAATGGTGTTTCATGAAATATTATTATAATATTACCATTTCCCATATCATTGGTACTTAACATTGTTGGGAAAAGTTCCTATGGAGAATCTAATTTAACTCTCTATTTTGTGGAAGACCATTTCTCTTCCATAATAATATTTTCAGAAAAAATGTTTAAAAAAAATTACCATTTCATTATTAAAATATATGTCTGTCCATATTATAATTATTATATAATTGTATATATGTAATCATCATTTAATCTTAGAAAAATCATTATTTGGATTTTATCAAAAATGAAAAATGAATATTTATTTTATCGCACATGATCAAAACAATATTTTCCACTATCATGACCAATCAATGTTTTGAAGATTAATTTATATGATTCAATGGTAAATTTTAGTGAAAAATATTTTTATATATTTTTAGGTTTTAATTGTTCTTAAATATATTATAGGAAATTTTCCTCATAATTTATTTTAAATATTTATTATATATTCATTTATTTGTTCTCAAGGTTGTTTTCAGAGAAAATGATTTCGAGAATTATTCAAGTATTATTGGTTTCAAAAAGTAAATTATCTATGAAATTTTCATTTACATTAGAAATGTTCAAAGGTATATTTCTGTAAATAATTTTCCATATATAATAATATTCATTGTTTTAATAGAATATTTAATTGAGATATTATCCATTTATATAATATTTATTATTTCTCCAGATTCTTTAAGATTATATTGATGATATGTTTCTGAAAATAATTTATTTTCCCTGGGTTATATTATGATGAAATGTATATGAATCCAATTTCATTTATATAGGTTATGATATGAATTAATTCATATGAATCTTATTCGTTTTTAAGGATTATCATGTGATTACTTTTTTATTATCACGAGGCACATAGATGTTTAGATTATGTGATGGGTGTGACCTATATCACCATTCAATGAAATGAGTAATGATTATAATCAAATGATATCAAAAGGGTATATGGGTTGTTATTATAAGCACATAAGAGGTAACTGTGGAGGATATCTGATCATAAAATACGGTATATAGTTGTTCATCCCAATCATAAGAATGGTACACATTAGGTTACCCCAATCGTAACATGTTATAATATTATTACTAGGAAACTTTGAAAGAATATTTTATAGAAATATTTTTGGTAGAAATATATTCCTTATTCCAATTTAATATTATTATGTATCATATTATTTGATTCAATAATGATTCATGTTTTATGAATATCCATGATTTATTTAATGAATTGTTTTCATGATCTCAAATATGGAGGATACATTTTCCATACATTATTCTCAAGTTCACATACCAATATTCTCATTTTAAATTGATATCTTTATCCATTATTACTACAAATAATATGATATCAACCTTTATGATTTTACCTTTCCCTGATATATGAATAATTATATTATAAATTTCAAGTTGAAAAAGGGTGTAGGTTATGATGAACTTAGTGGGACATAACATATCACCCATATGGACAAGTTTTTTAGATCCCCAAGATTCCAAATCAAGTAGACATAAAATATTTGGGAATTGATTTTTATGTAGTATGATGAAAATTAATATATAAAGATTTGATATTTATATATTATATGTTTGGGTCTATACAGTAAAACTTAGAGGAAAGGATTAGTTATCCATTAATAACTAGGATGATAATAAAATAGTGTGATCCCTGAGGATATTTCTATGGATATGTTTACAGATATATCTAAGGATGATCCATTGTATATAAATATTTTCTAAAATATTGGTAAAACATAGAGTTAGCGGTTTCAAATATATTACCTCAATTTATAGAAATTACAACTGGATATGTATGAGGAATATAGATACATATGGGTAAAAATATCACAAAGATTATTTATCATGACTCAATAACTTCCAATTATATGACGACAAGCCTTGAATCACAATCATATTGACACTCCTGAGGGAATATGTTTTTTTAAATTCAATATATATATATATATATTTACCAATAATGATGAAATTAAAAAATTGTAATGAATTGACTAGGTTAATCATGTTGTGACATATAAAGAAAAGATGGTTTCATGATTTTGTTATCCTAGATATGATTTCCCCAGATTATATGGTAATCCATAATTATTGTTGTTTCTCAATATATAATTTCTTATATTAAGAAATTGATTGAGTTCAAAGGTGTATTAGTCTAGGAAATGATATATTAAATCAATTTTGATTTATTACAATTCAATCATTATGATGTTATATTCATTATTAGTGTATAATGCAAACCATACAATCAAAATAAGAATGGTTTTATTAAAAACATTTATTATAATATTTTAATAAAGATATTAATTAATAAAATTCTAGAATTGTAATTAGACAAAAGAAAAATAAATTTTTAACTCATTATGAAGAAATTATCATAGAATTTATTATTTATAATTTTCTGAAATTTTTAATTTTTCAATCAATAATGATAAATACCAATTTTTAATGGAAACAATTTTTTAATTTCAATAATTTATAAGATAAACTTATTATTTATATATTTTATATTTTAAATTATTTATTTTTGTCTTAAAATAAAATAATTATGATTTTCTAATTAGATTTTATACTTTATTTTAGTACAAGAAATTTTATATATTAAAAATTAAATTTAATTATAAAATACATTTTTGTTAAAATTTTATGGTTTAATTTTAAATTAAATTATAAAAATGTAGTTTTTTATGAAAAATGTATTCCATATTTGGAATCAGTTTGTACAAAGTTATGAAATAATTATCTTTTATTCTCATATAAAATTAATATTTATAATAATATTTTTTTTTGCCACTTTAAAGTGTAAATCATGTAATTTTGGGGCAAAAAATTATATGACTTATTAGATGACCCAAAATCTTGCCTAAATTTTATTGGATTAGTACATCTTGAAAATTATAATCCACGTGTCTAATTTATGTCTTTTTGGATAAACTTTGATGATATTGTGACCATTATAATATTTTATGTAAATAAAAGTCAGACATATAACACTCATATTTTCAATAAAGATAATATTGTGGATATATTTTCATCTAGATTTTATTTCAGAATAATAATGGTCTGTTTATTAATAATAGTATTATATTAATCATTTCAAATTATTTAAATTTTTTTCTGAAAAAATAGTCACCTTAAATTCTAGTACAATGTTGATGCATTAATTATTTAGTTAATAGGAAAATCAAAATACGTATATTTAATATATAAAAACAACTATAATTTGTGATGATTAAAAAAATAAATAAATTCTATATATTACAATTACATTATAGGGATATAATATAATATTTTGTTAGTTTTTAACTTATTTTCATATAGTTTTTAGTCAATTTAATTAATTGAATCAAAGATGAAAATAATATTATGTCATTGGATTAATATATTTTTATTTTATATAAAAACATAAAAATTATATAAAATATAAAGGGAATAATATAACACGGAAACAATCATCTTATGTTAATATATATACCATTTTGAAGCATTATTCTCTAAAATAGAATTATTATATTTTAATTTATTAACATTTATAATTATATTCCGTTCCTTCACATATTCCTTCTACACATATTTAATTATCACTTGTATATATGGTTGAAAGTTAATTTAGGAATTATAGGATCTATCCCCTTTCATCATTATTTAATGTTCCATATTCCAAAAATATTTATTTATTAGATCTCTTTAAATAAATATCATTACTAAAGAAGAATGGTTCATTCAACTCCCAAAATCTGCAACCATGATCTCTATTCTAGGTTTTAAATTTATAAGGGATTCATAAACATTTATCATTTATAACTGTATTCTTTTAAAAATATCCAAATCATTACCTAGATTAATATAACTCAAAATATTATAATGTATATATGTCTAACCCATAAATAAAATGATACTGCCTTCATATCATCATGGAAAAAATTACCACTACCATCATTAAATCATTAGTAGGGTAATCATGTTCATGTAATTAATATTTTTTTGTGGGGAAAATTATTTCACCATATCATTCAACACGAGTTCACTTCCTAGACTCTTCATTGATTCATCACTGTAGATCCTGAACCCTTCTCGACTACATGTTAGTATGTCAACATGTTTACTGGAAAACCTTATAATTAGTTCCTTTAAGATACCTTAATATTTATCTACATAAAAAAACAAAAAACTTTTATAGTTCAACATTATATTTGGATTTTATATTCATGATAATTAATTTACAAAAAATAACATATATTTTATATTTAATGGATAAGAAAACAATGTATTTCGGTTAACATTTTTGGAATGAGCCATTGACTAATAACTTATTTCATTGAATAAATCCACTGGTATACCCTCAAATTTTTTTATATATCCCACTAATTAATATTTATGAATAAAAAATTTACACATGATAAATATTTTATACAACATATCCATCCTCAATTTATTTATAACTATTCTCTAATGATATTCATTCTCATCTATTCAATTAAAATATTTTGAAAATAAAATTTATAATGACCAACAAAAACTAGTAATGGTAATATATAATGACTCTATTCATGAATTCCATAATAATATAATGAGAAATATAAATTCAAATAGGAATAATAATAAATTTATATTGTACATACATTATCAAAAATGTTTCCTTATATATATCGTACTTCTTGATGCATAATTGATGATATCCATCCAAATGATCAATCATGGAAAAGTATTGGGTTATGTAAAATTTTTCATTAATTTCATAAATATGGTGTATATGATATTAGTTATTAATATTTCTCTTTTTGAGTTCTCAATATTCAATGAAAAGACCCATTGATCCATTTATCTTTAAAAAAATTAACCAGTGCACCCCATGTTGACACAGTTAGCTAAACGATTCCCCTTGAATTATTCTCATCAAATTTCTTCTTCAATTAAATTAAATAAAATGGTTCTATTTTTAAGGAATATTTTAGATAGGTGTAACAACATATATTAATTATACTAAAAACATAACCTCGTGATTTTTTGGTAGAAATTGATATTACTTAAAAACCCATTAACAAAATCTCCTGGAATATGTGTATACTCAATGTTGTCTTTCTCCAAAATGATGTGAGATAAAAATATTTTAGGTATTGAAATTAGCAAACACATTATAGAATTTATTTACCTTTGAATATTTTAATGATCCCAAATAAAAATATTAACATACCAATTGTTGAAATCATCCATTCATTTATTGTATCAACTTGCTTCTTTAACACATTTTAAATGTCACAAAATTTAAGACCTTCCAATTTAAATTAAATCACCTCCATGGTATTTTAATGAAATTTCATGAATGTATTTATAACAAATTTATTTCATGAAGAAGGATATAAATTCAACACAAAATTTGAATTACTTGGTGTTTCATTGATTTTCATAATCCCTCTCTTATCAAAACTATGAGAATTATGGGAATATCAAATATCAATTTCTTCCATTACAGAACATCTAATTATTTCTTCATAACTACTAAATTATTATATAGGTATGTAATTTTATAGTTAGATTGAAGACACCAAATAATCGATCAATTTTAATTTGAATGATAATTATTAATAGAGAATGTCTAATAATGGACTATTGATATTACCACAAGAATGTTTCTATAGTACATTTTTACATATATTATTTTTATAGAATATGAACATGATTAGTTTAATGATAATGTTACGTGATAATTTAAACATGAGTCTACATTACAATTCATATAGAATTTGGCCTCTCGGGTTGAAAATCATTTCATTTTCCACCATATTTGTTGTTTCCATGATTTATTCTGAAAACAGTTATTGAATAAAACAAAAATTAAAGATTAATCATTAATAATTATTATTTAGTGTGAGATATAATTTATTATGAAATATCCTTCAATGAATGTCTATATTATGAATTAAAGTTCTCAGTCCCAGAAACCAATGTTTTACCTAGGTTATCAATGCTCATAACAAAATCATTATAATCTTATCCAACACATATAATTACCCTATAGTTTAACCTAGTTTATATAAAAAAAATATCATATGATTAAATAATACATTATATGATACAAAATATAGTGTTCCAATATTTTCATACAAAAATATGGCGTTTTTATACTGATTATTAAATAAATTATATAATGATTCATAATAATAAAGGATTAGTTTCCCAAAGGAATAAGTATACAAACATATATTTTAGGCATCGTATCAATAATATCAAATAATTTATCTCATTTATTCACCCTTCATTGCATATTATACATAAATCCATTCCACATATCATAGATAAAGGAAACAAATGAATCAGTGAGATGACAATCTAATTCATTGTATACATGGGTGATACCAATCGATGAATATATGATAGAAAAAGATAATAATTATAGTTTGATATCATGAAAAATATATAAAAAATCATACATAGCATTCTATAGAACATAAACACTACTAGTAGAATAAACCATTATCATTTCAATGGACATGGATCATATGAGTGGGGAATCATAATAAATCAATCAAGAACCATTAGATAATATCATAAAACAAAAAATTACATAAAAGTGTGACCTAATCATAGGTATATAAAACACTTCAAATTTCAAGTATAAATATTAAGAAAATAAAATCATTTTTGATCAAGAATGAAAACATATTTCTTATATCTTAATGAATGGGAATCATCAATTATTTCCCATTGTGGATCAATCATATCAACGTTCTTCCCATAGTGGATCAAGTGTTTCATCATGTACCCCATAATTATCCATCGATATATAAAAAAACTATCCAATTCCATATAGGTATATATTATTCTTTCGAATCCCATTAAATCAAGAAAAATTAAATATATTATACAAAAGATCATAAAATAGTCATCATAAAACATAACAAGTAAGAAGAATATTGGTGTCATAAACATTTAATCATTTTATCAAAGCGTAACCCAAGAAAATAATTGAGTTCTTAAAAAATATGATATTCATAATCATAAAAATATAGATAAAAATGAATGATGGTATCATTAGGTCATAACTCTAGTAAATCATTTGTAATATTAATGGTTTTATCATGAAATAAAATTCATTTAAAGATATTTAGAATATATCTTGATGAAAATAAACTTTTCATTTTTATATCACTTCAATAAAATGTAAATAATTAAAAAAATTTATGGAAATACTTTTCCTAAAATGAAACATTCAATCCTATAAATGATGACTAAAAATCATTTAGTGCTTAAGATAGTGTGAAACTATGTTTGTACTATGAATGATAAAACATTTGTTCCTTTAATATTCACTGTGAAAAATAAAAAGTAGACCATTATGAATATAGTAAAAATATTAATTTTATTTTTTAAGAAATTCAAACATGGGAAAAAATAAATTTTATAGTTATTTTGGAATATTAAAATTAATTCTTGAATATTTCTAAAGAAAATATTTTCATGGATGAAATCATATTCTAGTTTAAATAGTAGAACATAGTCTATTTTCCTCAACAAAAATATTCCAATATCTTAATTACATAATGTGAGTGAAATGAAAGTGTAAAATTTATATTCTATAAATAACCATAGGATAATTCAAATCATTGGTATATATCATATATTCTTACAAAAATTTAATCAATTTTAATTCCCCCATAAACAATCTTGATTATAATGGGATGGAAAATAAAACTCGTACAACTTTAGTAACATTAGAATCATAAACTAGTGAAATAGAGAACCTTATATGGATATTTTAATACAAATAAATATCTTGAGAATAATAATAAATGTTTATAAAGTGAATTATATAAACCGAAAATTGGAAAAAGCACCGATTAAGGTATGTGTCTCATAGAAATAAATGTGAGAGGAAAATTCCCTACATCAAGTATCTCCAATAATAATACACATTTGAAACCCCTATATAATAAATATTGATATATTATAATTTTAATTTAGAAATATAATAATATATATTTTAACATTTATTTTTTTAATTATAATATCTTATTAAATATTTATTAATATATTTTTATTAAAATGATAGTTCGGCATGATAACAACATCCTCTGTTATTCATGTTTCTATTCCACTGTCTCAGTTCTTGTACATTTATAATGGATCCACAATAATAATAAATATATAATAATAATAATATAATATATATTCATTATATACGTATTTTCATTTTCATCCAAATATGATGGAGATAAAAAATGAAATAATGTATTCCTGGAGATAGTAGGTCATAACTACAAAATATTGTTGCTTCTATTTTTTAATGTTTGAAATCAATAAAAGGTAATTAATAATTCACCTACCCATAATTAATATTATATAAAATATATTAAATAAATATATCCTTATTATCATCCATGTAAATCATAAAAAAGATCATCACATAATTGTGGTCATAGTCATTACTTATTCATGAGCAACATTATCGTTTTTTGACATATGGGATTGAAAAACGATAAATATGATATTACAGTTTTAGGAAATTTATTTGATAATATATATTATAATTTAACATTAAAAACATATAAATAATTATCAATGAAATATTTCTATTCAAAATTAATTATATCGTTAATTGTTGAGAGTAATCCACTTGTAAAAATGAGAAAAATATTATATAATTATTGATGGATTAGGAAATAGAAAATGGATTATTCATAATAATAATATTTCATTTCATTTCATTTATGATAGTGATATAATTATATCCTTTTGAATACAACATATTTATATGAGTTATAAGATAAAATAAACTGAAAGAGGTCTAGTATGGTCAGCAACTCTTATTCAGTAGACATGCTTTATATGGATTATTATTGACCATGGAATTGTCAATCAAGAAGAACATCAACTATTAATTCATTATAATCCATTAGTTTAAACATATATAATGAAAATATCATAGATTAAATTCAATTTATATGAACAATATAAATAAATAAATAAATAAATGAAAATTTAAAGAGAATAAATAGAAAATAACTATTTAATTTGTATTCCAAACATGAAATATTAATATAATCATTTAATATTTTATTTATTCATGAAAATATATTATTTAAAATTAAATAAATTTATATTTATATTTATATTTTATAACATATACCAAGTTGATAAAAAAATATAATTTTTATCATTTTTTAGTTTGGTCATATTCTTAAATTGATATGGATTTATCCATCATAATTCATGACATAAATCAAAATATAAAACAAGTAATGTAAAAAGAATATAATGCTATTTTGTGATATATATCATAACTAACGTATCATGATTAACTATTATGATAATGGTAGTAACCCTTACAAAATAAATAACATATAAATATGATATTCTATAATGTAATGTGAAAAATGTTACAAGTGGAATTGTCTCTTACATATGTTATCCAAAAAAGTAACCCTTAAATTTCTTATAATATTTCATGATATGAAAAATATTTTAATTATTTTATTATTATTTTTTCTTCCAACCAATGGTTCTATCATTGACTATGATATCACTTATATCAATGTTTATAATGTGTATCAAAACCACTACTTCTTTTTTTGGCATGAATTATGATAAAAACTTCTAATTTCCTAGGATTATGATGACTCCAAATATCACATTATGACATCAATTTCATAATAAAATTTTATTTGATATATTAAATTCAATAATGACTTATCATGCACTATTATGTGGACTTATTTTCATTGCAATATGATTGTTACTCACCACAATATTATGAAAATGTTCATTCATTGATGATCATAGATTTAGTATAATCTGTGGTTTTCTTGGTTATCACCGTATGATCAATATAGAACATTAAACCCATTACAAGTTAAAATATATCCCTTAAAATAAGAAGGTAGTACAATTAAACTGACATGTAAATATGTATAGCTCAAATGAGGAATTGTCCAACTTCGTTGACCATTGATTAAGTATTCTTGATAGAGGTCTCATACATATATCCATCACACTCATTCAATAAAAAAGTACCACCCAAGAAAATAGATTCCATATTCACGATGACAGGACCACTAAACACCAATGGTTTGTGTAAACACTTTTACATGTTTTGATTTATTTGTCTTTAGAAAAATTAAAATTCCATGATATCTTGAGAGACATGAAACCTTGAGTTTAAATGAATTGTAATATAATATACTATTATAAAATAGAAATTAAATATTATGCAATTACTATCTAAATTATTTAAATATTAATTTTTACACATAAAAAATCAAAATAATTAGAAAAAATAATGGTACGATTTTAATATAAAACTAATTTTTTAAAAATAAATCTATTTTTTAAATGAATGTGATATTATGGAAATAAATTAAGTTAATAACTTTGTTAAATTATTCTAACTAATATTATATATTATATATAAACAAACTGCCTATCATTTATATAATTTTCATTCTTCGATGGTGTAGGGATATATCTACTTATATATATATATATATATTTCAGAAAACAATTCATCAATTTTTCTACACATCTTTTAAAAAATATTTCTACCAATTAGAAAAATTATATCTTGATTAATAGACACTATATATTGATTTATAACCATAAAATTCAAAAAATCATTCTCCAATTATTTTCATAATGAATAGAAATATCATAAATGTTTTCTCACCTCTCAATGGGTAAAATAGTTTATATGTTGTTAAAGCACTCAATTATGGCATTAAAATTTATCTAAAAATTTAAATCAACAAAATTTATGAGTGGGGTAATTTATTTCCATCCTACAATCTAATATTTGTCCTCATGGTGTTGTATATCTTTAATTATGAATTTTGAAATTAATTTATGTAATTAATAAAGTCAAAAGGTCATTATATTGAATCTAATTTCTCTTAAATTAATACATAATGATAATAAAGTGAAAAGAGATATTGAAAATAAATATTTACAATATAAAATTTATTATTTTCCATGGTTATTTACTTCTAATATTTACTTATTTTATAACTATAATAATTTATATCATAACATAGATATGGTAATTATTCAATTATTTGAAAAATTAAATTAATGATTTTAAAAGTTAAAAAATAATTATAATTTTGGTGATTTTTTCCATTATAGAATTTTTTATATTAATATATCATATTATTGATGTTAGAAATATTTATATTCAATCTCAATTTCATTAATTTTGTTCTAAACCAATAATTATATACATATTTATTCATATGACATAAATATTATTTTATGTTGTCAATATTTTTTAAATAATATAAATATAATAAAAAAGTATTGATGATAATTCATATTATATATATTATAATGTTTTTTAGGGCTTCCAATTTTTTTCCGAAAAAGTAAAAATAAAACAAAGTATTATTAAATACTAATCACATCAATTGAGATTCATATTGGTTAACTAGGGGTTAATTCAAAACATGTTTTTTAAATTGAAAAAACCAATCTAAATATCATTTTACAATTATATATAGACTGTATACTATTTTTCATTGAATCATTAACTATTTAGAGTCCTTTTTATTGACAATGGCTTAGTTATAATTTAATCTTTTTTGTAATTTCATGTGTCTGATTTCCTTACCTTATAAAAGGACACCCTCATTTATTTTTATTAAATTAATTTGAGAAATGTATCTAAATATATAAAAATATGTCTTATTAAAAAATTTATAATTGTTATAGAGGATTTTTTTCCAAAATACTAACCATAGAGTCCATTGGTGGAGATACAATGGTTTTTTTCAATGTACATGTTACTCCTATAACCGAAAACATTATTTTTATTTATTATTCTTAATAAACAAAATAACTATTATTTATAATAAAATAATAAAATAAATATTATATATATAATATGATTATTTTATTATTTTTAAAAATACATTGGTCGACCTCTTTCTAAAATGTTCATCAATTATAATGACACTTGTTTGTATGTGTCGATTACCACCTTCACCAAGTAATATTATTCATTTTTCAGTTTAGAATTACATGGATTGAAATATGTATATATTATATAAATATATATTGTTTATATGATATAATAATTTTTATAGGTTGTTCAATAATTATTTTTCTTTCATTCATTCCATCCGTTAAAAAGTGGAAAAAATGTTCATGTGTATGTAAGGCCTACCTTCTCTTTGAATAGTGATATTAATTTTCTTATATATCCATTTATGGGTGAAACTAATTACATATAAAATGGATCTATTTGATATTAATATATTTATAAATTTTTTTCCGATGATAGAAGAAGGATAAATTTTAAAATACTACAACTATTGAAATCATTTTATGATGAAATACAAAACAGTTAACACCACGAAATGATAGTTTTATTACTGAATTTTTAATAATTGGGTGAATTTTTTTAAGTTGATAATATATTATATTTTAAATTTTAAATTAATAATTTATATAATTATGAAAAAAAATTATTATACATGAGGTTAAATTTCTTTCATTAAAATTCAATATTGAGGTTAAGGTTTTATTTTTGAATCTCATTATTTATTAAGATTCTTATTTATTATATTTTCAATGACGACGTTTTATGATCCATCTCTCAATAAGATCATATGTTTTATTATCCTATATTGTTTTCTGTTGGGAACATGTTTTCTATTGATTTTTATCATTTGATGTATTCAAGTGACTAAGAGAAATTGTTTAAGGAAAATAGACATTATAGTCTCTATTCAGTGGAAAATACATTCTCATCCCTGTGAATGATTCATATAAATATTTTAAATAATATTTTTAAAATTATATTATTGTATTTAATGATATTATATTCCATTTTATACAATTGTTTTTAGAAATTTTGCTTACGTAAATTTTCTTTTCATTTTCTGAATGAGGTACTTTATAATTGTTAACAAAATTCTGAATGGAAAACATACTATAATTTTCATGGAACGAATAGAAATTCCCACATTCATGAGAAATAAATTATTTTAATCTACAATTATATATTTTCAATGGAATTTTCAAGAAAAAAATATATTATATTTGGGGAAAATATTACTCTAAAACTTTTATTTGAATATACAAAGGGTTTGTTCCAAATGAAAATTTTCAACTTTTACTTTGAAATTGAATTTATATAAAATTTTAAATGAATTGATGGTACCTATAGTTTTGCGAGGAAATTATCCAATGATACTATATTTATAAATTCTATAAAAAGAATAAGTTTTTAGAAAATATCTATAAATGAAACCAATTTTCTTTTCAATGGTTTAAAATATGATTAATATTTTAATAATCATGTTGAATATATATGAATATATTTATAATTATATAAAGTGATGGATCATTATTATATATCCCAAAAATTCATAGGATAACGATTATTTTGTTATGATCTCAAAAGACATATAATAGGTTTTCCCAATACCAAAAAAGAGGTCACATGTAAGGTTATAAAAATATCGACATATGGTACCTGATAGGTTATCCAAATACTAATGAAGGGTTAATGGGGGTTATCCCAATCCAATTATGTTTAACCATCATAGTGGGAAGCCTTGAAATATTATTATTAGGATTATTATTATTCCGAAATATATTCCACTCTTTCATGACATGATCTTATTCAAATGTTATGTTCTCACATATCATATTCGTTGATCTCTTTGTAATTATAGTATTTTTAACATCGATGATTTACGCTACGACTCAATAACATGATCTATAATATATATAGTATCTTTTTAAATTGATATGCTCATGATAAATTACTCTTATAATCATGTTTTATATTTTTTATCATTTGTATCTCACTTTTTTTTAAAACATACTAATTTTTTAATTTTTCTATTTCTTAAGAAATGACTAATTAGGTTACGAATAATTGTTTTATAGATCAAATGAATTAGTTGAATTTTCCTTCTGATGAAATAATTAGTAGATGATGCAGTTATATTTTCGTCCATTTTATTATAACCATTTTTTCTAAGTCACGTCTCATATACAATTCTATAATTAATAATAATGTTATTTAATGTTTATTAGTCTATTTAAATAAAAAAAAGTTGAATGAAATATGTGGGTTCTATATTGATAATCAATGAATTATTCACATAATTTTGGAATTTGTTTATAAATCTTTAGATATAAGCATTAATATAATCACACACACAGACACATATATATTTATTTTCTTCTATTTTTTTAAAGTAATATGTTTTATTTTCCTAGAAAAAATCTCGTTCCCAATACAACGAGTTCATGTGGGTTTTTCACAAATTAATCTAGATGTATTAAACCCAAATATAGTTTTTTATATCTCAACCATCATTTTGTTTTGGGGTTAATTTTACCTTACTATAAACCTTGTCTGATACTTATGGGGTATTTTCTTACACTAATCCATATATTCATTTTGGACACATTATGATGGTTTTTTATAGACTATGATCATGTATTCCCTTGGATAAAACTATTTTGGCTTTGATTGAAAAAACTATGTATTAATTTAGATATCAAGAAAATATGTTTTATTGACTATGTGGTTTTAAACTATGAATATTATTCTTTACACTGTGCATATTTGTTTTAGTCAATAGACACATCTATAAGGAATTGTTTTAAAACATAATTTCATTAATAATTCAATGATTTTCAACAATAGGAATCATATGTTTTGGGATATAGAATGTAAAATATCATTTATATTCTTAAATAACATTATCAAGACACAATTTATTTTTATTTAACAAAATAAAAAAAGCAGAATGATGTTATGTTGACTCTTTTATGTTGAATAATTAATATCATATAATTGGATCTATTTATCAATTAAATTATGATTAAAGGAATAGTAACATTGAATATTTATTTTTCATTTTCCAGTGTTTTGATCATGAAATATAAAATTTCATTTTTATCCATTAGAAGGAGAATAAGTTCAATTATGGACTCTCATTATATTAAAGATCAATAGGGATTAAATTGACACTATATATTTTCTTAATTTTATTATTATATTTGTTGACATGTTATTTTTTTAGTCTTAATAAGAAAACAGAAATAGAATTACATGATATGAGGAAGAAGGATGATGTATTCATTACTAATTTTGAGTAATATTTCATTACAATTAATAGTTATGTTTATGAAATAATCAATTAACCTCAATGTATGATTTCCATACACTTTAGTGGAATAAAACCATGTCTGTAAAAGGAATTATCCATAATGGTCATTTTTTCTTTTGTTGAATTTGTTTGATGCTCTACCATTTTAGAAATCATGATTAATGTTTGAAGTCAATCACACTATTTTTAAAATATGGTAATATGTGATTCAATTGAAATTATTCTAATTAAAAGAATAGATGGGAGCCAATGATCTTGATATTATTCTGAAAATGTATAACAATGCATTGTAATAAACTCACCCAACTAACCACTAAACTAACAACCATACTAGTGGGTCACATGGACTCAAGCATGTCTCCCCATATGTCAGAGGCGACTAACTAGCATCTAGGGTCTCGATAGGTGATTTTGGGAGACAATACCCTTATATCAGAGTGACACATTGGTTGAATAAGAATAAATAATATTTAGAAATGTAATAATAAAAAAATATTTTAATAACAGTTCCCAAAGGTATTTTATAAAAAACATGAATGCATGTCATAATGATGTAACATAACTGAAAGTAGTAAACAATACATCATTATTTATGTTATAATACAAAAATAATGAAATTACCGCATATCCCCATCAGCGATATCCATGAGCATCATGAGCTTCACCCCAGTTGTTTTTCTCCTAACTATGAGGACCATGAAATACAAAATTCAACCTAGATCCTTAAAATATAAATTCAACGTAGGTTCCATGGGCACCCTAGAAGGGTGTGATATATATATATCAGTAGTCTAGCACCCACGGTTTTGACACCAAACTACACAGTGTAATATAAAATAAATAGAGTGTAAGTACACAGAATAATAAGAGGTAGAATAAATAAACATCAACTATCTAAGTTCCTATGAGACACTTGAAAGATATGCCTTCTTCGTCCCAGGGATAGTGTCTGAAAATTTAACTATTTTATTAATTGATTATTACCCATTTATAAATAAGTCATATGCGTGTAATAATTACAGTTCCCTGATTTAATAAGGAAAAATGTGATGACATTTATTATGTAAACATATACCTCAAGGGTCATAAAAATAGTAATAACTATAGCTTGACTATGGTTAAGAGTGTAATACAAGGAGCATAATAAAAGTTATTCTACAATAAGTCACATTCCATGTCTATGGTGTTCATCCTAGGTAAAACAAGGAAAAAATGGATGGGAAAAATGGGCTTTAACAATTGAAGCTACTTTTGAATTCTATATCCAAGGAGTGGTTCCAAGATATCATGTAGTACTATTTACGGATATAATGGTTTCATGCCATACCTCTATAATTATATATGGATCAGGTCCTAGGTGTGTCTCAACATACGAAAATTGTAATCATGAATTATAAATGGGGACCTCGGGTGATCATGTCATTCCCTCATGCGATTAATGTGAGCTTGAGTCTTCCCATTAATATTTCGATAATAAATTTATATATAATTCATAAGGGTTAATCCATTACTATTCATTAGTATGATAAGGAAAATTGGGTATGTAAGTATTTAGTCATTTCTTAAGTAATCAATAAGTCAATTTGGTCCAAACCATTTCTTTCATTTTTGTGATAATGAAATTTATCATGAAACCATTCATTTAATCCATTTAAGGGATTTTAAAAAATCAGGGTTCACTCCCCTACCCTCCATTATAATGTTAATGGTTACTACATACATGTAACCAATTATTTATTTATGGCCCCGAGATCATCCATTGAATTCCATCAATTTATAAAACGTTTAACCCATGGTATAATAGAATTTAATTTACCAAATTATGTTTTTATATTTATCATGATTCATGGGTATCATTGGAGGTTTCAATGGAAAAAGGAAATCACCTACATGTATAATTTAAATGTAATAACTGGGCCATGAACTTTGACATTTCCTTGGTTCTTTAATCATTTAAAAAGTGAATCTCTATTTTTCTAATTCCATTTGGGTTCAATTCCGAAACATTACATATCTCAAACGTAACATCAAGGCATTAAAAATATCAATACAATAAGCAATAAAAAATTAATTATCTATTATATATTTTCAGACAATGAACCTCAGTTGGATGGGTTTTTTATATAAAATCATGACATTTCTCTCCAAACAATTCATTTACCAAATTGAGAATCTCAATCAAGAAACATACTCAATTAACAATTTTATAGGAATTTAATATAAATATAATACTTCATTATTTAAATTTAAGGAAGGTGTGATATGTTAAATATTAATGAATTCTATTAATTAATGGCTCAAGGAGAGGGAACCTACCTACAGATGGAATCTATTTAATACTCATCACTTGATAAATTTGGGGGAAACCACTCAAAACGGTCCCACTCACACACACACACATAGGCACACAAAGACACACAGACATATATATATATCCTTAACACAATGCATAGATTCTATGTGTCATGAAAAAATACGTACTCAGAATACATATATATATAGACACACAAACAAACATTTATTTGAGTGAAGACCTTCAAGATTGATCATAACTCTTTGAAACAAATTCTAGGCATCATAAATCGTAAATGGACCAAAAAAAATTAAAGTCTAAACTAAAAAATGGGTATAAATTTTTTTATCGGATGTCTCTGGTGAACTAAAACAATAAGAACCACTTCTCCTTCTATGGCAATTGTTGAAACCCACATTAATGGGTCCCAAGGGACCTCCGCACAACCTAAATCCAATATAAAGATATACATTGGATCACCAATTTGACCTAGGGTTTGATTGAACCTCACTGAGCAACAGAAGACCAAAAAATCAGCCAAGAAATAGAGAGAAAAAGGAAAAAAAGACCATACCTTGACGATTAAATGGATAAATGTGAGGCAATTAGTGTAAATATCGAAGAGAGAGGGAGATATATAGTGTGGGTCATGTGCCTAATGGGTTTTACTAGGGGTTCATCCCATGCAGGTAAGTGGGGGAGGAGGAGTGAGTGTATATTATTTTTTAATTTCAATTTATGTTAATTTAATTCAATTTCATAAAACAATACTATAAAAACAGTTTGACCTTTGGTGTTTTCAAACCGTGTCAAAACTATGTAGTGTATTGTGCGAGGCTACTACCTCCAAAAGAGCACCATGTAGGAAAGGAACACAGTTTAGAAAACCGTTGGCAATGTATGTGCACCGCCAATATCCCCTTTAAAAAATTAATATAGTTTTCTATAGTGGGTTATATGGTTTTAAAAAAAACATGCACCCTATACAGCTTTCAAAACATTCTTTCTTGGATCTGGTGCCCTAAAAACTCATCGACCCACTTGTGAAAATTTTCAGGGCTTCTCTAATGTCCATAACATTTCCTTGAAGTGATACAAATTATGCCTTTGAGTTATAAATCCTTGTTTTTAATTCAAAAAAATACAGTAAATGAAAAAGTAAAAAATTCCTTGGATTTTTATGGTTTAAATACTTGGAAATCTACACACATATAAGAGAATTTATTCAAAATATTATTATATTAATTAGGTGTGAAATGGATGGTCGTAAGGAAATCTAATTCCAATTTGTTATGAAAAGGATATCCAATGTTTGAGGAAAGGAACCATAGAATGCACTACCATCACTCTAGTGATTCAAATACATGTATTATGTTAATAATTATAAGGACTGATCAAATACCAAGGATAATGATGAAGATCTATGTGAGGAACCTATTAATCATTTAGATAATTTGAAATATCATGTGATCAATATTACTGATGAGGGCTACCATAATTTTGTGCTAAAATATACACAAACCATCCACTCTAAAATAGATAAGGTCTAATTTGATTTTATAATTTGTCAGACCATTATATAAGATTAAATTTCTAAGGGTAAAACAATACAGCCTCTTTTATTAGATTTTGAATTATTATAAAAACATACTAAGGATGTAATGATTGAATCTCAAGTATTTGATTCTTCTATGATTTATGTTTGTGGGAATGAGCTACCCTAAAATCGATATATTCAATATCTATTTGAATTTTATTTTATCATTATCATGTATGGTATTTCACTAAAAACCCAACATTAATTTTGGAGGAAAAGAAGTCACATTTTATATTTAAAAACAATTATTATATCATATATAATTGTGATAATATATTTCAAAATAAAATGGAAAAGGAATCTATTATATGGGTCTTGATTTCTATTCCAAAAGGAATTTTATTCTCAGATGGTTGTATTGAAATGTATAATTGAAGTAATGTCTATTATACAAGAGTTTATTTATTTCCTTAAAGAGTAGTTTCATGAATCCAACAAAAACATGATGTTGAGTTTTAAATTAACTCATAGCTTATGATACATAATTTTCAATTACATAAAAAATACCAGCCAAAATTGAATTTCTAGAATTAAATAGGAATCTATAAGAGATTCTTAACAATGAATTTATTCTACAATGTATGTAAGCTAGGGGTGAACCAATTTTTTTTTAATAATATATATGTATAAATGGGACTCCTTATTTATTACTTAGGACATATAATTATTACTATAAATATAAAGTATTATAAACCCATATTGATGTCTTTTTTATTAACCATGTCAATCCCAATAGTTTTCCCAAATCAAATTTAATTATTGAAATCATCAACTGATGTTAATGAAAGAGGATATACCCTAGGTAAAATTTAGTTAATGGTATGAAAACTATGAATTTATAGTTATTCCATTTTTCATTAACCGAATCTCCAATGACCCTCATGAATTTAAGGAATAATTTCATTAGATATTACGTTTATTAATTTTTTACAGTCATTATAGATGATATTCAAATATATTCATTGTTAAAGGATGATAATGGATATCAATTGATATTTATAATGAATAATAAGAGGAATGAGACTCCATATTAAAAATTTAAAAAAATGAATTTTATATATAAAATTTTTAAATATTTCGTCATATAATATCCCAAGTGGTTATATATATTGATATATCAATGAAATATGTTATTTAACATTGTACAATACTAACCAATGTGACTGAGATTGGTAGTTTTATTGGTTCATCTATACAATATTGTTGGATTAGGTATAATTTATAATGGATATCTAATCCACTCATAATGATAACTAAGAAGGGACCCATGTTTCATTTGATAGATTAATGTAATGAAACATTCAATGAAATGAGGAGAATGTCATTCAATACACAAGTTCTTACATTATCAAACATTAGAGAAGGGTTTATGATATGTAGTTATGTTTATATGATGATATGAGGATGATTCATATTTCACAGTAGATATGGATCAAGATTATGCCTCATTGAAATAGATAGTTATTGAGAAATGTTACGCATGTAATGATTTGGTGATTAAAGATGTATTTTTTTCATTATATGTATTGATGAATTATCTATATAGTAATATATATATATATAAAATAATTGTCATGTACCAACCTGGGTCAACCCTGAACTGGTCAGCCGAGCCGGTCCCTAACTTGTCCTGAAGGGCGTTCCTGATCCCCACGAGCTAGCAACCAGTGCTGGATATCAAAATTTTAATCGTTGGGAAAGATTTGGACCATGAAAAAAAAACAAAAATAAACATGAAAACAGATAAATATAATACATAAATAAACATAATTCTTGCTGTGTAAATAAATTAAAACCAAACATACATCTATCTAACCTTTTAGGTCACCTCCCGACCAAAGGCCAACTTTTCTCCAATAACGAGAAACTCATCAATGAAAAACTACGAAAGGAAACCTTAAACTGAAATGATAAGGATTGGAATGAGTGTTAATGATACTCAGTAGGGTTTCCAAGATAAACCACAGAATCCAACATCACCTTTCCCGAAACAATACTTTAACGCATTTTTGAAATACATTTATAAAAGTTGGGTTTTCACATTTGAAAATAAGAAACACGTTTTTCCAAATTAAAAACCCAACTCATGCTACAAACCATTTTCCAAAATCATTTGTCATTTTATAAATAAAATCCAAAAAAATTATATACCAATGCTATGCTATAGTAAAACGCGTAAGAGTGAATGATAAAAATAAACTATTACATTGAAAGTAAACAAGAGTAGTGCATGGAACACAATCAAGATTAGGGCATGGAATGTAAACAAGAAATGAAAATAATCCAGTAACCATGGGTGATATTAAACATCCCTAGAAGACCCCTGGATATACACGGTTTTGGAACCGTCTATCGTCGTATGGTGAAACTCTTATGTCTATAACCAACTAGCCGCCCTAACTGACAAATCCATTAGCAAAGCCTGCCTGGCCTAACAAAAAATATAGGGGTTACCAACACGTCTAATCGGGGTAGGTCATCAACTATCACTCGATCTCTAACCAACAATCCTCCCTACTTATTTTTTGGGATGAATTATGATAAAAACATCTAATTTCCTAGGATTCTGATGAATCCAAATATCACATTATGACATCAATTTCATAATAAAATTTGATTTGATATATTAAATTCAATAATGACTTATCATGCACTATTACGTGGACTTATTTTCATTGCAATATGATTGTTACTCACCACAATATTATGAAAATGTTCATTCATTAATGAACGTAGATTTAGTATAATATGTGGTTTTTTTGGGTATCACCGTATGATCAATATAGAACATTAAACCCATTACAAGTTAAAATATATCACTTAAAATAAGAAGTTAGTACAATTAAACTGACATGTAAATATTTATAGCTCAAATGAGGAATTATACAACTTCATTGACCATTGATTAAGTATTCTTGATAGAAGTCTCATACATATATCCATCACACTCATTCCATAAAAAAGTACTACCGAAGAAAATAGATTCCATATTCATGATGACAGGACCACTAAACAACAATGGTTTGTGTAAACACTTTGACTTTTTTTGATTTATTTGTCTTTAGAAAAATTAAAATTCCACGATAGCTTGAGAGACATGAATCCTTGAGTTTAAATGAAATGTAAAATAATATACTATTATAGTATAGAAATTAAATATTATGCAATGACTATCTAAATTATTTAAATATTACTTTTTACACATAAAAAATATAAATAATTAGAAAATATAATGATACAATTTTAATATAAAACTTATTTTTTAAAAATCAATCTATTTTTTAAATGAATGTGATATTATGGAAATAAATTAAGTTAATAACTTTGTTCAATTATTCTAACTAATATTATATATTATATATAAACAAACTACATATCATTTATATAATTTTCATTCTTCGATGGTGTAGGGATATATCTACTTATATATATATATATATTTCAGGAAACAATTCATCAATTTTTCTACACTTCTTTTAAAAAAAATTTCTACCAATTATAAAAGTTATCTCTTGATTAATAGACACTATATATGGAATTATAAAGATAAAATTCAAAAAATCATTCACCAATTATTTTCATAATGAATAGAAATATCATAAAATTTTTTTCACCTATCAATGGGTAAAATAGTTTATATGTTGTTAAAGCACTCAATTATGGCATTAAAATTTATCTACAAATTTAAAATAACATTAATTATGAGTTGGGTAATTTATTTCCATCCTAAAATCTAATATTTGGCCTCATGGCGTTGTATATATTTAATTGTGAATTTTGAAATTAATTTATGTAATTAATAAAGTCAAAAGGTCATTGTATTGAATCTAATTTCTCTTAAATTAATTCATAATGATAATAAAGTGACAAGAGATATTGAAAATAAATATTTACTATATAAAATATATTATTTTCCATGGTTATTTACTTCTAATATTTACTTATTTTATAACCATAATAATATATATCATAACATAGATATCGTAATTATTCAATTATTTGAAAAATTAAATTAATGATTTTAAAAGATAAAAAATAATTATAATTTTGGTGATTTTTTCATTATAGTATTGTTTATATTAATATATAATATTATTGATGTTAGAAATATTTATATTCAATCTCAATTTCATTAATTTTGTTCTAAACAAATAATTATATACATATTTCTTCATATGAGATAACTATTATTTCATGTTGTCAATATTATTTAAATAATTTAAATATCATAAAAAATGATTGATGATAAATCATATTATATATATATTAATGTTTGTTAGGGATTCCAATTTTTTTCCAAAAAAGTAAAAATAAAACAAATTATTATTTAATAATAACCACAACAATTGAGATTCATATTTGTTAACTTGGGGTTAATCCAAAACATATTTTTTAAATTGAAAAAACCAATGTAAATATTATTTTACAATTATATATAGACTCTATACTATTTTTCATTAAATCATTTACTATTTAGAGTCATTTTTATTGACAATGACATAGTTATATTTTAATCTTTTTGGTAATTTCATGTGTCTGATTTCTTTACCGTATAAAAGGACACCCTCATTTATTTTCATTAAATTTATTTGAGAAATTTATCTAAATATATAAAAATATGTCTTATTAAAAAATTTATAATTTTTACAAAGGTTTGTTTTCCAAAATACTAACCATAGAGTCCATTGGTGGAGATACAATTGTTTTTTTCAATGTACATGTTACTCCTATAACCAAAAACTTTATTTTTATTTATTATTCTTAATAAACTAAATAACTATTATTTATAATAAAATAATAAAATAAATATCATAAATATAATATGATTATGTTATTATTTTAAAAAATACATTGGTCGACCTCTTTCTAAAATGTTCAACAATTATAATGATGATTGTTTGTATGTGTCGATTACCACCTACACCAAGTAATATTATTCATTTTTTAGTTTAGAATTACGTGGATTGAAATATTTATATATTATATAAATATATATGGTGTATATTATATAATAATTTTTATAGTTTGTTCAATAATTATTTTTCATTTATTCATTCCATCCGTTAAAAAGTGGAAAGAATGTTCATGTGTAAGTAAGGCCTACCGTCTCTTTGAATAGTGATATTAATTTTCTTATAAATCCATTTATGGGTGAAACTAATTATATATAAAATGAATATATATATGATATTAATATAATGATCAATATTTTTCCGATGATGGAAGAAGGATAAATTTTAAAATACTACAACTATTGAAATCATTTTATCATGAAATACAAAACAGTTAACACCACGAAATGATTGTTTTATTAAAGAATTTTTAATAATTGGGTGAAATTTTTTTTAATTGGATAATATATTATAATTTAAATTTTAAACTAATAATTTATTTAATTATTAAAAAAAATTATTATACATGAGGTTAAATTTCTTTCATTAATATTCAATATTGAGGTTATGGTTTTATTTTTGAATCTCATTATTTATCAAGATTCTTATTTATTATATTTTCAATGATGAAGTTTTATAATCCATCTCTCAATAATATCAGAGGTTTTATTATCCTATATTGTTTTCTGTTGGGAACATGTTTTCTATTGATTTTTATCATTTAAAGTATTCAAGTGACTATGAGAAATGTTTTAAGGAAAATAGACTTTATAGTCTCTATTCAGTGGAAAATACTTTCTCATCCCTGTGAATGATTCATATAAATATTTTAAATAATATTTTTAAAATTATATTATTGTTTTTAATGATATTATCTTCCATTTTATACAATTTTTTTTTGAAATTTTACTTATGTAAATTTTCTTTTCGTTTTCTGAATGAGGTACTTTATAATTGTTAACAAAAATGTGAATGGAAACCATACTATAATTTTCATGGAAAGAATAGAAATTCCCACATTCATTAGAAATAAATTATTTTAATCTATAATTATATATTTTCAATGGCATATTTAAGAATAAAATATTATATTTGGGGAAAATATTACTCTAAAACTTTTATTTGAATATACAAAGGGTTTGTTCCTAAAGAAAATTTTCAACTTTTACTTTGAAATTGAATTTATATAAATTTTTAAATGAATTGATGGTACCTATTGTTTTGCGAGGAAATTATCCAATGATACTATATTTACTAATTCTATAAATTGAATAAGTTTTTAGACAATATCTATAAATGAAACCAATTTTCTTTTCAATGGTTTAAAATATGATGAATATTTTAATAATCATGTTGAATATATATGAATGTATTTATAATTATATAAAGTGCTGGATCATTATTATATATCCCAAAAATTCATAGGATAATGATTATTTTGTTATGATCTCAAAGTAAATATAATAGGATTTCTCAATACCAAAAAAGAGGTCACATGTGAGGTTATAAAAATATCGATATATGGTACACGATAGGTTATCCAAATACTAATGAAGGGTAAATGGTGGTTATCCCAATCCAATTTTGTTTAACTATCATAGTGGGAAGCCTTGAAATAATATTATTAGGATTATTATTATTCGGAAATATATTCCACTCTTTCATGGCATGATCTTATTCAAATGTTATGTTCTCACAGATCATGTTCATTGATCTCTTTGGAATTATAGTCTTTTTAACAGCGATGATTTACGTTACGACTCAATAACATGATCTATAATATATATATTATCTTTTTAAAATTATATGCTCATTATAAATTACTCTTATAATCATGTTTTATATATTTTATCATTTGTATCTCACTTTTTATTAAAACTTACTAAAAATTTAATTTTCCCATTTCTTAAGAAATTATTCATTAGGTTACGAATAATGGTTTTATATATCAAATGAATTAGTTGAATTTTGGTTCTGATGAAATAATTAGTAGATGATGCAGCTATATTTTCGTCCATTTTATTATAACCATTTTATCTAAGGCACGTCTCTTATATAATTCTATAATTGATAATAATGTTATTTAATGTTTATTAGTCTATTTAAATAAATTTTTTTTGAATGAAATATGTGGGTTCTATATTGGTAATCAATGAATTATTCACTTAATATTGGAATTTGTTTATAAATATTTAGTTAGAATCATTAGTATAATCACACAAACACACACACACACACACATATTTATTTTTTTTCTATTTTTTTAATGTAATATGTTTTATTTTCCTAGAAAAAAATCTCGTTCCCAATACAAAGAGTTAATGTGGATTTTTCACAAATGAATCTAGATGTATTAAACCCAAATATAGTTTTTTATATCTCAACAATCATTCTGTTTTGTGGTGAATTTTACCTTACTATAAACCTTGTTTGATACTTATGGGGTATTTTCTTACACTAATCCATATATTCATTTTGGACACATTATGAAGGTTTTGTATATACTATGATCATGTATTCCATTGGATAAAACTATTTTTAAATTGATTGGAAAAACTATGTATTAATTTGGATATCAAGAAAATAAGTTTTATTGACTATGTGGTTTTAAACTATGAATATAATTCTTTACACTTTGCATATTTGTTTTAGTCAATAGACACATCTATAAGGAATTGTTTTAAAACATAATTTCATTAATTATTCAATGATTTTCAACAATAGGAATCATATTTTTTGGTATATGGAATGTAAAATATCATTTATATTCATAAATAACATTATCAAGACACAATTCCTTTTTATTTTACAAAATAAAAAAATCAGGAATGATATCATGTTGACTCATTTATGTTGAATAATTAATATCATATAATTGGATATATTTATCAATTAAATTATGATTAAAGGAATAGTAACATTGAATATTTATTTTACATTTTCCAGTGTTTCGATCATGAAAAATAAAATTTTATTTTTATCCTTTGGAAGGAGAATATGATCAACTATGGACTCTCATCAGATTAAAGATCAAGAGGGATTAAATTGACACTATATATTTTCTTAATTTTATAATTATATATGTTGACATGTAATTTTTTTAGTCTTAATAAGAAAACTGAAATAGAATTACATGATATGAGGAAGAAGGATGATGTATCCATTACTAATTTTGAGTAATATTTCAAAATAATTAATAGGTATGTTTATGAAATAATCAATTAACCTCAATGTAAGATTTACCTACACTTTAGTGGAATAAAACCATGTCTCTGAATGGAATTTTCCATAATTGTCATTTTTTCTTTTGTTGAATTTGTTTGATGCTCTACCATTTTAGAATTCATGATTAATGTTTGAAGTCAATATCGCTATTTTTACAATATGGTAATATGTGATTCAACTGAAATTATTCTAATGAAAAGAATAGATGGGAGCCAATGATCTTGATATTATTCTGAAAATGTATAATAATGCATTGTAAGAAACTCACCCAACTAACCACTAAACAAACAAACATACTAGTGGGTCACATGGACTCAAGCATATCTCCCCATATGTCAGAGGCTGCTAACTAGCATCTAGGGTCTTGATAGGGGATTGTGGGTGACAATACCCTTATATCAGAGTGTCACATTGGTGGAATAAGAATAAATAATATTTAAAAATGTAATAATAAAAAAATATTTTCATAACAGTGTCCAAAGGTATTTTATAAAAAACATGAATGCATGTCATACTGATGTACAATAACTGAAAGTAGTAAACAATACATCATTATTTATGTTATAATACAAAAATAATGAAATTACAGCAAATCCCCATAAGCGATATCCATGAGCCTCATGAGCTACACCCCGGTTCTTTTTCTCCTAACTACGAGGACCATGAAATACAAAATTCAACCTAGATGCTTAAAATATAAATTCTACTCTGGTTCCATGGGAACCCTAGAAGGGTGTGAGATATATATATCAGTAGTCCAGCACCCACGATTTTGAGACCAAACTACACAGTGTAATATAAAATAAATAGAGTGTAAGTACACAGAATAATAACAGGTAGAATAAATAAACATCAACTATTTATGTTCCTATGGGACACTTGAAGGATATGCCTTCTTCCGCCCAGAGATAGTGTCTTAACATGTAACTATTTTATTAATTGATTATTACCCATTCATAAATAAGTCATATGCTTTTAATAATTACGGTTCCCTGATTTAATAAGGAAAACTATGATGAAATTTATTAAGTAAACATATACCTCAAAGGTCATAAAATAGTAATAACTATAGCCTGACTATGATTAAGAGTGTAATATAAGGAGCATAATAAAATTCATTGTACAATAATTCACATACCATGTCTATGGTGTTCATCCTAGGTAAAACAAGGGAAAAAATGGATAGAAAAAATGGGCTTTAACAATTGAAGCTACTTTTGAATTCTATATCCAAGGAGGGGTCCCAAGATATCATGTAGTATTATTTAGGGATACAATGGTTTCATACCATACCTCTAAAATTATATATGGATCAGGTCCTAGGTGTGTCTCAACCTACAAAAATTATAACCATGAATTATAAATGGGGACCTCGGGTGATCATTTCATTCCCTCATGAGATTAATGTGAGCTCGAGTCTTCCCAATACTATTTTGATAATAAATTTATATATAATTCATAAGGTTTAATGCATTACTATTCATTAGTATGATAAGGAAAATTGGGTATGTAAACATTTAATCATGTCTTAAGTAATCAATAAGTCAATTTGGTCCAAGCCATTCCTTTCATTTTTCTGATAATGAAATTTATCATGCAACCATTCATTTAATCCATTTATGGGATTTTAAAAAATCAGGGTTCACTCCCCTACCCTCCATTATTATGTTAAGGGTTACTACAGACATGTAACCAGTTATTTATTTATGGCCTCGAGATCATCCATGGAATTCCATCAATTTAAAAAAGATTTAACCCATGGTATAATAGAATTTAATTTACCAAATTATGTTTTTTATATTTATCAGTATCCATGGGTATCATTGTAGGTTTCAATGTAAAAAGGAAATCACCTACATGTATAATTTAAATGTAAAAACTGGGCCATGAACTTTGACATTTCCTTGGTTCTTTAATCATTTAAAAAGTGAATCTCTGTTTTTCTAATTCCATTTGGGTTCATGTCCTAAACATTCCATACCACAAACGTAACATCAAGGAATTAAGAATATCAATACAATAAGTAATAAAAAAATAATGATCTATTATAAATTTTCAGACAGTGCACCTCAGTTGGATGGGTTTTATATATAAATTCACAACATTTCTATCCAAACTATTCATTTATCAAATTGAGAATCTCAATCAAGAAACATACTCAATTAATAATTTTATAGGCATTTAATATAAATATTATACTTCATTATATAAATTTAAGGAAGGTGCGATATGTTAAATATTAATGAATTCTATTTATTAATGGCTCAAGGAGAGGGAACCTACCTGCATATGGAATCTATTTGATACTCATCTCTTGATAAATTTGGTAGTAACCACTCAAAACGGTCCCACTCACACACACACACAGGTACACAAAGACACACAGACATATATATATATATATATATCCTTAACACAATGCATATATTCCTTGTGTCATGAACAAATACGTACTCAGAATACATATATATATAGACACACACACACACACATTTATTTGAGTGATGACCTTCAAGATTGATCATAACACTTTAAAACAATTTCTAGGCATCATAAATCGTAAATGGACCAAAAAAAATTAAAGTCTAAACTAAAAAATGGGTATAAATTTTTATATCGGATGCCAGTGGTGAACTAAAACAATATGAACCACTTCTCCTTCTATGGCTGATGTTGAAACCCACATGAATGGGTCCCAAGGGACCTCCGCACAACCTACATCCAATAGAAAGATATACATTGGATCACCAATTTGACCTAGGGTTTGATTTAACCTCACTGAGCAACAGAAGACCCAAAAATCAGCCAAGAAATAAAGAGAAAAAGGAAGAAAAGACCATACCTTGATGATTAAATGGATAAATGTGAAGCAATTAGTGTAAATATCGAAGAGAGAGGGAGATCTAGAGTGTGGTTCATGTGCCTAATGGGTTTTACTAGGGGGTCATCCCATGTAGGTAAGTGGGGGAGGAGGGGTGAGTGTAAATTACATTTTAATTTCAATTTATATTAATTTAATTCAATTTCATAAAACAATCCTATAAAAACAGTTTGACCTTTGGTGTTTTCCAAACCTTGTGAAAACTATGTAGTGTACTGTGCGAGGCTACTACCTCCAAAAGAACACCATGTAGTAAAGGCACACAGTTTAGAACACCGATGGAAATGTATGTGCACCACCAATACCCCCTTTAAAAAAATTAATATAGTTCTCTATAGTGGGTTATAAGGTTTTAAAAAAACATGCACCCTCTACAGATTTGAAAACATTCTTTCTTGGATCTGGTGCCCTAAAAACTCATCAACCCACTTGTGAAAATTTTAAGGGCTCCTCTAATGTCCATAACATTACCTTGAAGTGATCCAACTTGTGCCTTTTAGTTATAAATCGTTTTTTTCAATTAAAAAAATACAGTAAAATAAACAGTTCAAAATCCCTTGGATTTTTATGGTTTAAAAACTTGGAAATATACACATATATAAGAGAATTTATTCAAAATATTATTATATTAATTAGGTGTGAAATGTATGGTCATAATGAAATCTAATTCCAATTTGTTATGAAAAGGATATCCAATGTTTGAGTAAAGGAACCATAGAATTCACTACCATCACTCTAGTGATTCAAATACATGTAGTATGTTAATAATTATAAAGAGTGATCAAATACCAAGGATAATGATGAAGATCTATGTGATGAACATATTAATCATTTAGATAATGTGAAATATCATGTGATCACTATTTCTGAGGATGGCTACCATAATTTTGTGCTGAAATAAACACAAACCATCCTCTCTGAAATAGATAAGGTCTGATTTTATTTTATATATGCTCAGACCATTATATAAGATTAACTTTCTAAGGGTAAAACAAAATAGCCACTTTTATTAGATTTTGAATTAATATAAAAACAATCTAAGGATGTAATGATTGAATCTCAAGTATTTTATTCTTCTATGATTGAAGTTTGTGGTAATGAGCTACCCTAAAATCGATATATTCAATATCTAGTTGAATTTTATTTTATCATTTTCATGAATGGTATTTCACTAAAAACCCAACATTAATTTTGGAGGAAAAGAAGTCAAATTTTATATTTAAAAAAAATTATTAGATCATATATAATTGTGATAATATATTTCAAAATAAAATTGAAAATGAATCTATTATATGGGTCTTGATTTCTATTCCAAAAGGAATTTTATTCTCAGATGGTTGTATTGAAACATATAATTGAAGTAATGTCTATTATACAAGATTTTATTTATTTACTTATAGAATTGTTTCATGAAACCAACTAAAACATGATGTTGAGTTCTAAATTCAGTCATACCTTATGATAAATAATTTTAAATTACATAAAAAAGACCAGCCAAAATTGAATTTCTAGAATTAAATATGAATCTATAAGAGATTCTTTACAAAGAATTCATTCTACAATGTATGTAACCTAGGGGTGAACCAATTAGTTTTTTTAATTATATATATGTATAAATGGGACTCCTTATTTATTAGTTAGGACATATAATTATTACTATAAATATAAATTATTATATACCCATATTGATGTCTTTTTTAATAACCATGTCAATCCCAATAGTTTTCCCAAATCAAGCATAATTATGAAAATCATCAACTAATGTTATTGATATAGGATATACCCTAGGTAAAATTTAGTTAATGGTATGGAAACTATGAATTTATAGTTATTCCATTTTTCATTAACCGAATCTCTAATGACCCTCATGAATTTAAGGAATAATTTCATTAGATATTACATTTATCAATTTTTTATCGTCATTATAGATGATATTAAAATATATTCAATGATAAAGGATGATAAGGGATATCAATTGATAGTTATAATGAACAATAATAGGTAGTAGACTCTATATTAAAAATTTTAAAAAATGAATTTTATATATAAATTTTTTAAATAATTCGTCATATAATATCACAAGTGGTTATATATATTGATATATCAATGAAAAATGTTATTTAACATTGTACAAGACTAACCAATGTGACTGAGATTGGTAGATTTATTGGTTCATCTATATAATATTGATGGATTAGGTATAATTTATAAAGGATATCTAATCCACTCACAATGATAACTAAGAAGGGACCCATGTTTCATTTGATAGATTAATTTAATGAAACATTCAATGAAATGAAGAGAATGTCATTCACTACACAAGTTCTTACATTATCGAACATTAGAGAAGGGTTTATGATCTATAGTTATGTTTATATGATGATATGAGGATGATTCATATTTCACAGTAGATATGGATCAAGATTATGCCTCATTGAAATAGATAGTTATTGAGAAAAATTACGCATGTAATGATTTGGTGATTGAAGATGTATTTTTTTCATTATATGTATTGATGAATTATCTATATAGTAATATTATATATATATATATATATATAATAATTGTCATGTACCAACCCGGGTCAACCCTGAACTGGTCACCCGAGCCGGTCCCTAACATTGACTGAAGGGCGTTCATGATCCCCACGAGCTAGCAACCAGTGGCAGACATCAAAATTTTAATCGTTGGGAACGATTTGGCCCATGAAAAAAAGAAAAAATAAACATAACAACAGATAAATATAATACATAAATAAACATAATTCTTACATTGGAAGGAAATTAAAACCAAACATACATCTATCTAACCTTTTAGGTCACCTCCTGACCAAAGGTCGACTTTGCTCCAATAACGAGCAACTCATGAAAGAAAAACTAAGAAAGGAAACCTGCAACTGAAACGAAAAATATAGGAATGAGTATTAATGATACTCAGTAGGGTTTCCAAGATAAACCACAGAATCCAACATCACCTTTCCTGAAACAATCCTTTAACGCATTTTTGAAAAACATTTATAAAATTAGGGTTTTCACATTTGAAAATAAGAAACATGTTTTTTTCTAAATTAAAAACCCAACTCATGCTAAAAACCATTTTCCAAAATCATTTGTCATTTTATAAATAAAATCCAAAAAATTATATACCAATGTTGTGCTACAGTAAAACGAGTAAGAGTGAAAGCTAAAAATAAACTGTAACGTTGAAAGTAAACAAGATTAGTGAATGGAACGTAAAAAAGATTAGTGCATGGAATTTAAACAAGAAATGAAAATAATCCCGTAACCCTGGGTGATCTTAAACATCCCTAGAAGACCCATGGACATACTCTGTTTTGGAACCATCTATCAGAGTATGGTGAAGCTCCTAAGTCTATAACCAACTTGGCGCTCTAACTGGCCAATCCATTGGTAAAGCCTGCCTGTCCTAACAAAAAATATAGGGGGTACCAACACGTCTAATCGGGGTAGGTCATCAACTATCATTTGATCTCTAAAATACTCCTCGGAACCCATGGTGGTTTAAATTATAATGTGTAAGTAGGAGGCCCTTGCACGCATGACTCAACTCACCGCACTTTCCTACCCCAAACATGGACACTCTATATGTTAACCCATAAGTTATATCCCCCCTATAATGGTGTCCTAATATATTAATACATATATGTATATCATATCATCAATGGAGCCAACCGGAACATCATATCATTTGGTTATCAAAACCACTTTATTAAATTCTTGATGATATAAATCAAACCTCTAGTTTTACATAATCAAATGCCATTATGAAAACATTGCCCAAGCTCTTCTAAAACAACCCTAGACACCACTTTTGTATTTAAAAATACAAATGGGCCCTTATGATCCAAAACGCACACCAAATCATTTTACTATTACCAAATGAGCCTTTTCCAGTTTCAAACTCACGTCAAAACACATTTCAAAATAAGTCTAAGCACCCCTTCAAGCTTCAATGTTGACACACACTCCAAAACTCTGTTGAAAAACCATACACATGAAGAAACACATTTCACCCATTATTTGAATTCCAAGCAACATTAAATAAACCAGTTATTCATTTGGTCAAACCTTTTACTGGACAAAACAAGGGATTGCCTCTCAATTTCACCAACTCGCAAGCGAACTCCATTTTATAAACCATTGCTTTAAGAAACCCTTTGTAAAACTACTCTCGCACCTTTTAAAACATAACCCACACCACACACACAACCAAAAAACACTTTTTCAAGACCAAGGGACTATGAATTCTAGAAAAACTATTTAACACCCCCTTTGAAAATTTATAATTAACCGAAAAATTAATTAAAAATATTCATGAAAAATCAGTAAAATTCATAAAAAATTTAATTAAAAGTATGAATAATTTATAAACATTTATACAGACAACTCAACCTATTTACAAACACTTTTAAAAACATGAAAACAGTTTCTAACAATTTTCATAAACATTCTAAAAAACGTATAATTGATTTCACAATGAAATAAATTATTTTGCAGATGTGAAAATCAAGTAAATTAACCAATTAAAACACACAATAATTAATTGAATTTACTACGAAAGGAAAAATATGGATTCTCCTACCTCAAATTCGAGCACAGATTCAAAGACGCATCCATGGAAAGATGAACAACACCCAGTGGACCATTATCACGTTCTAGACAATGAGCAGAACGTGAAAAACACAAATCGAGGTATTATGATTCAGCCCGAACAAATATAAAACAACAAAATAGAAATGTAAAAAATAAATAAACTAATAACTAAATAAGTAATTATACTAGAGCATGGGGTTTGGAAAAAACAACAAAGGGATGTCGGGCGGAGGTGCGTAGCAAGGTGAGATCGAGGCCGGGATGCGGAAAAGCTTGCGGGGTCTGAAGTAATGAGGGCATGGGGTTTTCAGGTTGTCATTAAAAGTAAATGGATATGGGGTCATGAGTAGGGGCATGTTACAGCAAGGGAGACCAATGGGGGAGTCACCCTCCGATTGATCAGTGCGTTGCAAGTCGGTGCAAGGCAAAGGGTGAGATTGTGGGAGGCCAGAGACACAGCAGGGCGAAGCGGGCTTGTAGGAGGCGGTTCATCGAGAAGGATGGAGGCTAGAGGTGGGCTGGTCGGACAATGAAAGGCTAGGTCATAAAATCACCAGAGGTGCAATAGTTGGGAATCATAGCGAAGGTGAGTCGGGGTTTCCAGAGGCGGCTGGTATAGCGAGGCAGGGGGTAAGGGAGCTGGGTGAGGCGAGGGATGGGGGTGCGGAAGTCGACAGAGGTGAGGGAAGGGGGTGTGGAAGCCGAGCGTGGCAGAGGGAGAGTAGGGGGGCGTAGAAGACGCCTAAATGTAGGAGTCCAGGGCATGACACGAGGTCGACCAGTGGAGGGAAATCGAGTGGGGTGACTGCATTCAATGAGGGTGAGGTTAGGGCTTCAGGTGTGGAGGAAGGGAGAAATGTAGGGAGAGAGGGGGCAGCGAGGGCTGACCAAGGAGGCAGGCTGGAGGCGCGGCGAGGCGAGGGTTCTAGGGAAACTAGGCAGAGGGGCTCAGGGTGGCGAGGAGGTAGCCGGGGTGTGCTGAAGGGTGAAGGATGGGGGGCTCGGGCCACGCGTAACAGGGGATTTGGGGGGGGGATGGGGGTTGCGGTTAGGGTTTTAATTTTTTTCATTATCTTATATTAATAATAGTAAAAACAAATAGGATAATAATAATAATGATAAAAATAATATATATATATATATAATAATAATAATAATAATCCAATAATAAAAGAAATAATAATATACATAATAATGACAAATAAAATAATAATAATAATACGCAATTGCTCGACACTAGGGTCAGCTGCGCTGCAACCTCTAACTGTGTGGTGACCGCACACGGGTCTAAAACATAGTAAAAACATTCAACGACAAAAAATATGATCTGGGACCCAGCTCAATCTTTGGAAAGAGAACCCAAGGCCATGAATTAAATAAAACAAATAATTAGATCTCTGGGTGTGACAATAATAATTATAAAATATTAACATATATATTCAGTCAAAAATTACTAAAAAATTTCAATCAAAGAAGGTTGTATTATATTAGTATATATTACTACTAAATATATTACTTCCCTATGAATGTGAAAAAAGTGTAAGAAGCACTAATTCAAAAGGTTCATGCAAGCAAGTATATGTTGAGAATCAAAAAAGTTATAATATTTTTTGTTTTACAAAGAATGGATCTACAGATTACGATAAAATAAGAGAAATCATTTATTACTAATATAAGTATTAAAACTCCAATAAGTGTAATGATTAAAGATTTCAAGATATAAAATGTGGATGAAAATAAGAAGGTCAGTTATGATCCTAATTATAGCCTTGAAAATTGTGGAATGATAAAGTCTTTATATTATTAATTTTTTCCTTCCATAAAATATTTTAATATTGAGTAGTTGGATGAGGCTTATAGTTCATCATTATCTATTCATAATGTAATTACAATGATTTTTAGTGATCTAAAAGTTTATTAATAGTGGTGAAACATGAAGAGATATATTGGGGAGTATATATCCCACTACATTCTATTTCAAAAATTTATTTATAAGAGGTTCAAATCATAGAGTATGTTATAACTATTACCAATAGTATAATGTAAATTGGAATTCAACAAAATAAATTTTCTTTTATGAGTCCCCAAAAATTCTAATGGACAGAATACTATTAGTGTTTCATTCAGTCAAATTATAAAGCATGAACCCCTTATTACGATACACAAACATTTTTCACTTTATAATATATCCAAAATATAAATTAATGAAGTGGTAATGTTGTATGGAGTGCCACATTACGTTATATTTGATCATGAACTAATGAATATATCAATTCCATGGAGATATATTGGATTGGGTATAAATACATATTTTTGATTCAATACTGCTAATATTCTTCAAATAGAGGGTTAGTTTGAGAAAATCATTCAAACCATAGTGAATATGATGGAATCATATTTTCTGGATTTCATATGTTATGGCATAAAAAACAACCTCTAATTTTTCTTCATTGAGTAAATTATTTCAATCAATAATTCAATTAGATATTTATGAAAATTTCTATTTGAGGATGTGAGTAACACAAATGATTTTGGTTTAAGTTACAAAAATAAGGTAATTTGTATATGAGATAGAAACAGAAATAGATAATTAATAAATATTTGATATGAAACCGTACTAGGAAAATCAATGTCAAAAAATTCTATGATTTAAATAATCAGATAATTAGGAAATTAGATGTTAGTATGAAGTTATTTCTATGACTTCATCCATTAAAAAGGATAAAAAATTCAGAATGATGTGAAATTGTATACCTAGGTATATTTTCTCCATCAAGATTCCATAATTGATTTGAGATGATAAATTATGAAACTTGATTTTAGTAAACCTCACTTAAGGTCATTATATGTTTAATGAATATCTATTAAGTATTTAAATACCTAATCCATCACATATATATAATTACAAGGCCATATAATTACATAATGATCATTATAATAAAGAAAAACTATTAAAAATAATCGATTTTAGATATAATGTTATATGGAACAAGACTACTCACATTTTCAATGTTCTATGGAGGAATCAGATATTCAAAGATAGTAAATAGCAACACAAGGATGTGAGGAAGGTGTGTCATAAAAAAATTATAGGAGTGATATAACTTTCATAGTCAAATTTATTTTAATGTGGTTAAAATGTTAATCCACCAGATATTAGGATATATTTATCTTTAAATAAATTTAATTTCCCCAATAACTTACCATGAACCCAACCCCATGTCTAAATATACTATAATATATTGTAACTTTATAATGAATTCATTAAATTGATGTTATAGATTAAAATATTATTAAAATTTTTGTTCTATAAATGCATAAAAAATTTTCATTTGAGAAAAAAAAATTATAATTTATATGTAATTTTTATTAAAAACAATGTCTACGTGTTCAATGTTATGTTATCATAACAAATTAAATTAATAATTATTTAAATTTTTTTATAGAAATAAATAAATTATATATTAAATCATATATTTTAGTATTGAAATAATTTGTTTAGCATTGGATAAGAATAAATACAAATTTTATTCTTAAAAAGGTATTTTTATAAAAAACGAAATTTGTTACATTTTTCAATCTTATTTTTAAATTAATTTGTTTCACTTATATAAATTTAATAATTAATAATATATACTAAATTTTTTCATGAGTTTTAAATTTTTTAAAAAGTCTCCATTATTTTTTTGTCATTATGAATAGTAACCATTGTAATTTTTTTGTCACCTATGTATTAAAAATATATGTAAGACACAGTAAACAAATTATGGTTTGGATTTTGAATTATTATAATTATTACTTTATCCTATTTAATTATTTTATCTTGTACATGCACACATTATTCGAGAATATATGGACACTAGGGGGAATATTTATTTCATTATGACCATTATATTATTTGAAGGTCGATAATAATATAAAATATCACTCACATTATTTGAATATCTAAAGAAACTCATATATATATATAAATTGGAGATAAATTTGATTATAAATAATTGTTTTAAAGATAAATAACTTTTTTCTTCATTCAAATTTATCTCCGTTTTTTTCATTAAAAATTTAACTTACAATTCTACACAGCACTGATCTAGTATTTATACAATTTTTGGACTAAATTAATAGAATGGTTTTAGAAATATTTTTATTAATAAAATTTGGGTGAATTATTGTTATACATAAATTTTTTGGATAAAAATAACATATTAAATAATTATTGAGGGATTAAATTTGAGCTCCAATTATTTTATATGTTTTTAATGTCAAAATATTTGAATAGTTCTTAAATTAACATTGATAGTATAATATGATTAAAATATTTAATTAATTTATATAAAAATAATAACTATATTGAAAATGGAAAATTATAACAAGAATTGGTAGAAACTTTCATCAATCCGACATTTATAAGTATTTTTTACAATAAAGATAAAATTATAATACATTAATATAAAAATGCAATATGATAGTTAAGATTAAAATAGGTTTTATAAGGGATTAAATCATAAGAAAATAATCTAAATAAATATAAAAGGTCTGTATATTAAATTTGACAGTGATATGTATAGATTATATTATATTATAATTAATCAAATCCCATTTAGAAGAATGTTTCTTGAGAATGATTTGTTATATTTTAATCTTTTTAAAAATTCTAATTGTGTCCTTTCACAACCTTATAAAATGACACCCATCATCTATTGTTCATTACGACACATCGATCCATATATATTCAATATTCCCTTAAAATTTATTTTCACAGCATACATATCGAATTTTCATATGTTCAAATCGTCCCAAATGACAAACACTACATTCAGTAGTATGAGATCAATAAGAGTTTATTCAAATAAGTATAAATATCTTTTTAAAATCACTTTTTTCTTAATAATTAACCTAATATAAATATTTTTTTTATAAAGTAAATAATAAATAATAAAAAAATTTCAAAAAAGTTATTTTAATTATGAATCTATTTTTATAAACCCTAATTTTCATTTTTTTGAATTACATTAATCAGGATCAGGCATTTGGGTAAACTACAACATACACAAACAATTGTGATTTTTTTAATTTCATATTTAAATGGATATTAATAATGATATATTTAATAAATTTATCTATTTTCTATGATTAATTAATTATTCAAAAAAGAGAACTATTTTTCCCATTATTTTATTCAACCCATTTAAAAGTGTAAACAATATTGATGCATATGTAAAGCATAACATCATCATGAATGGTGTAATTAATTTATTATCTCTATAAACTAGTCATTATATATTTAATTAATTTATATTATATAAATACGATGATTGATATTTTTTATGTTTTTAAAAAATGATCATTGTATATGTACTAAAGCTACTGAACCAAAATTCGTCCGAAAAATGAAACGGTTAACACCTATAAATGATGACATTAAAATTGAATTATTAATATATATGTGTTGAAAGGTTTTAAGTGGATCATATATTATATTATATGTATCTATATTACTCTATAATATATTTATTATATATATGAATTTATTATACATGATGTGAATGGCCATTTTAATGAAGTCAATCTCAAGGTAAAAGTTGTATTGGAGAATATCATTGTATAATTAGAAATTGTAAATATATGTTTGTGATCATTAAATTTTAGTATCAATCACTATTTAATAAAATGTTCTTAATTAAAATTTAATAATTTATATAGATCACATGTTTCCTATCATTTTCTCATTTTATGTACCAAAGATACAGAATATAAAGTTTAATAAAAAACCTGACTATTTTTCAATATTCTGTTGAAAATAATTTTTTCCCACATCCATGATTCCTAAAAATTTCTTATTGAATGATTATAATATTATCTATTTATCATTTACACTAATTTTCAATAATTTACTAAATTTGAAACTATTTTTAAAATGAATGTTTTTTTTTCATTTCGGAATGATGTATTTTTAATTATTTCCAAAAAATTAAGAGAATATTTATTTTATAAAAAATTATAAATGAAATATTTATCCATCATTAACAGCCAATTATTTTAATATTACATTATTTGTTTCCAAGGTTATTTAAAAAATCACATATATTTTGGAAATTTTGGATTTTGAATATATGTTTTAAAAATTGAAATGGTATTTTCTTGATGAAATAGTATAGTTATATATCAAATTAAATTTAAATTTATGATTAAATACATTGATATTACATATTAATTATAGTTAATATGATCCAATATACCTTATTTATTCTTTACCTTGATGGTTTATGGTTATTATGTTGAAATATTTATTAAATCTATTTTCTTTTCCTTGGGACCTGTCCTGATGATTGATTTTATAATTACATGGAATATGTATGAATTTATGTATTATTATGTGACATATAGGTCACGAATTATATTTACCTAAAATGAATTTATTATTGTTTAATTTTTTTTTGGATAATTGGGTGCATGGGATATCATCCAAGCCCCTAAAAAGGGGAACACAAGGAGATATCATAATCCCAAATTAGGTTACAAGGGAGGTTATCCCATGATTGAAGCAAGTAAAACTGTTAATATCTAATGCTTGAGATGTTATGAATGTTTTTTTGGGTATTCATAACTTATAATTTTTATGATTATAACTATGACACAATCTATTCCACTTTTTTATGACATGGTCTGACAACTATGTTTTACAATCATGGATCATTTTCATTGATCCTGTTATGATTCATGTTTTGATAAATTAAATTATTTATTCCATGAATCATGATTATGATCAATAATATGCAGTGTCTGTTTTCCAAAATGTTATACGTAGAGTCTTAGAAACATATAATCATGTTATTATTCAGTTGAAATTGATATATCCCTTATTTAACTCTATATATCTAATGTTCTCACCATTATTTTTTTACATTCACCATTTTATATAGAATGCTTTTAAGTATTATTTTTATAGGAATCATGCATCCTGTGAGGAATAATGTGGGAGTTTCTGTACATATTTTATGAACTAGTTTTCAATTTACACATGATTTCATAGAAACTATAACTATATGTTTATAGAGTGGATCATAATTTTATTTAAGGAATATTAATCAAATAAGAAATACTTTTTATATATGCAATTTATTGGTCACTATAGTTTTATAACAGATTTTCAACTATTAATAGTTAAGAACAAGCATGATGGGAAATTATATTATGGATTTAAAGATTTTTACTTCTATAAATTGTGGAATATAATATATTCTATGATGATACCTTTATTTATGAATAGAGCATAGGGTTAATTTTCATTATAAGGTAGTTGATGTGTGTTACAGATAAGACAACCCAATTAAAAATAAAATCATTTTAATGTTTCATATTATTTTTAATGGAATAATTGAATACGCCTTTTGATTCTTAATTAAGGTAATTTCTTTCAAGATAAAGAAATAATCATGAAAAAATTTTAATCATATCACACACTATGCTCGATTTATCGCATTCCATATATGATATTATTATATAATTATACACAATATACATGACATGTATATCATATTCTATGAAAAATATGATAGTATACCACATGATATCGCTATTTTAATAAATATCTCACAAACAATACTTTTTATTTATTTTATAATGGTCTCATGAAGAAAATTATTTGAGGATATATATTTTGAGTATTCTATTGAGTAAATTTCAATGGTTTATATATGATATTTTAATATATATTTTTTCATTATTGTGAATCATAACGTAAATATTATGCTTTTTAATTATTAATAATATTTATATAAAATAGCATAAAAATATCTTAAATAAATAATATTTTAATTTTAGTTTTTGAATTTTTTATTATTATATTATTTATTATAGGGTATTAATTTTTTTATAATTTTATTATTTTATTTATAGAATTTAATTCTTAAAATTATCCATTCTTTAAAAAATGATAATTTACAAAACTGAACCAATTTTTTCGAAATTTTTTAATAACATCTATATTTCAGGTATGATTTACTAAGCATATATATTGAAATAATTATATCATATATTTTATATCACATATATAGAATAAAATATGTTAATTTATAGGTGAACATGTAGAAGCATAAGTACACATTAATGATTTTACCATTTATTCTCCACATTATATTTATTTTTTTGAAATAATTATCTAACTTTATTCAAATTTTGTAGAAGTATTTGAATATGTCTAGCTCATTTTTAAATAATTTTTTTCCCCAATATTATATTCGAAACCTATTTTTATTTAGTATATATATAGATTTATTCAATGGGGTGGAATTTATAATGGTTTAATTAGTACATGTTGTCAAATAAAAAATTATTATTATTTAATTAAAATAAAATATTTATTAGTTTTCCAATATTAGGATTTTCAAATAATACACATTATATATAAGGTAATTTGGAATTTATTTTAATTTTGTTAACATTCTATAGTTCAGTGTATATTAAGATTAGATTTATTGGATCATATTACATTTCTATAAAAAATTGGACATCTAGTAATATATTGTTATTTATTGTCTCATTATTAATATTTACGTCTAAGACAATAAATTTCTAAATATCATTATATATATTTGATAATAACATAATTAACATTTATATAAAATCCAATAAGCACCTCCATAATCATAGAATGAATATATAATTAATATTAAACATATATGTATTAAAAGTTTTTTTTAATTATAGTTATGAAATAAAAATTTATTATATGAAATGTGAATGAAAAATATTTAGTTATTGGGAATGATTGGTCAAATAAAATTACAATTATGATTATTTATTTTCCCATTGGAATATGACTATTAATTTTTATTAAAGGAATCATCCTATTTCTTTTTTCCTTTATATTAATTCTTATGATGTCAATAAAGTTAATATTAATCTATTTAAAATGATTATAACCTAATATTTTATACATAATTTTATAAGAATTTATAAAAAATTTCAAAGGATTTGAAATAAAGTCCATTTATAAATATTATACATGGTTTTTAATTAGAATATCAGATTAAAATAGGCTTTATAACAAAAGAATGTGTCCAAATTATTCATATAATTATATATTTATTTTTTCAAAATTATTTATCAAAAAGTTATAATTATATATTTTTATCACCTCGTTTTCAAGAACAAATTATAATATATTTCAGATCTGTATTTAAATTTTATTTTATTTTTCAAATTTTTAATATTTTTAAAAATATTATTTTTGTATTCTGAATATTCATATTCATTTAAAAGGATTTATGGAAGTATATTAGTTTATTACATCTATTATTTTTAGAATATAACTAAAAATATCATTCATACAAATACGATTAATTATAATGTTATGATCTGATATATTTTCAATTTCAATATTAATATGAATATATTTAATATCGTTGAGAATATATATATATATATATATATATTTACATGAATTTTGACTTCAATGTAAGGTTAGTTTTATATTTTAAAATAGTATATTTTTTATTATAATGTGATAGTATATTTTGATCTATCAGGTTAATTTTATAATTAAACATTGATATTTATTAATTTAATGTGACCTTTTTTGCAGTTATTATTTTTTAGATTTTTTTTAAAATGTCAATGGGAGTTAATGCATTACCAGGGATTGTGATTTATGCAATGTGTTTTTATAATGTTAATTTACCAAATATTTAAAATTTTGTGTTTTATATTCATTGTTTGGTATTTGAGTGGGGATTATTTTGGCACACTGTGATACATGTGTTTGTGAGAAGAAATTTATTCATGTTCTTTTGAAAGAAAAATTATTTATTTTTAAGAGGTGGGTTTTTGAAGGAACTTTATACTATTATATTTTTAATTTTTTAACACTTTTGTATATTTTTTAAATCTATATAATGATAATTGATAATTTTTTACTATCTATATGTTTCTAATGATTCTTGGATTAATTGTATGGTGTGATATATATATATATACAATACGATTCTGTTTCTATTTTTTGATGATATTAGTGATTTTAAAAAAAACTGATATCTTGTTGTTACTTTTATTTATGTGTGTATGTGGTATAATTTTATTCATGATGGTATATTCATTAACAAATTATATCATGTGATGGCTTACAATGATATTTTGATATTTTGATTAATTTTTTTTTATTATATTTTTTATACATAATTATGGGGGAATCATATTGATATATTGAGTGGTATTCAAGAAACTCTCACTAGATTGATGATAATTAATTATTTTTCTGAAATATATTTTATGTTTTCTTCATAGAAATATAAGAGATACAATAATATGTGTTTCAAATATTATTTCAATAATGATCACAAAAGTTGAGATTTTGTAAATGCATTGTTGGGAACATTGAAATATCTCTTAGTTATTTTATTTCATTATATTTTGACAAAACATTCTTTTTGTTTAAAAAAATTATATATTTTATCCTCTAGTTATATTTTTACTACACTTGGATTTCAATTTTGATCGCGAGGCCATGTTTAGATTATTGAAAAAACTGTTGGAAATGTTAGAACAATTATGGATGTGAATTAATGGAAGATAAATTTTAGATAATATGGGTATAATGGAGAGATAACCATGTTCATTACTGATGTTGACCAATATGTTGATATTATATTTTATCCCATTTTTTGTTTAGGATGTTATGTTACAATATTACATATTATATATATATATATATATTTGGGTCTCTTCTGTTGAATGATACCCCAATAAATATTGATCATGGTTTCCATCTTCCAGGATTAATAATTTTAATTAAATTTTACTATTTCATAAAAAATATGTAAAATAATATATTTTTTATTAATAAATGTGTAGTCATAATGAAATTTTTGTTAAAATTATAGCTATTTTTTTATATTATTAGATAATTATTTATGAGTTTTGTTATATCCACAATTTTTATTTTATCACCATATAACAACATGATTACTATCATTAAATATATATTAAAAATAATAAACCAATATAGTGTTAGTAAATTTGAAACATTTTTAAAAACTTATAATTATACTTGTTTTTAAATATCTTCAATAGATAATATATTCAAAATTATGTATTATCCACTATTTTTAAAACATCTCAAATTAAATTTGTTTTGAAAAAATTATAATTACAATAATTTTAGTAAAATTGAACACATTTATGATGTTTTTAATAAAATAAATAATTAAGTATGTTTAATATCATATTTTCTTTTAAAATATTTAAATTCATTATTATTTATACAAGATTAGGAATTTTAATTAAGCACTACACTATATGTGGATTTCCTAAAATATATGTAACCATTGATTTCTAATTTATTACCTTTTGAATATAGAATTGATTTTTGTTTATATTTGTTATAATCATATTTTAAGATAATATGTATTTTTTTGGTTGTTGATGTAATTTAATGGTATGTGAAATCTCATGGAGGTAAATAGTTCGGTAGTTGAAATTTTTCATTTTTATGATAGTGGAAAATGTATCTATATTCCTTATTTTTAATTCAAAAGTATCTATTTTAGGGAAAAATGTTATTTTATTAATAGATCAATTACAATATATTTATATTTTTTAATATATGTTTGTTTTCAGCATAAATAATATTACATTTTTATATACTAAATAGTAGGATGGATCTAAAAAATATTTGTTTTCAAACATGTCTGTATCTTTGATATATGGATGCTTTTCTGTTCGTTTATCATTAGGCCTGATCATAAGAATTTTGTTTATCTTGATTTTATTGTCTCTTTATGATTAGAAGGGGGATTCACTGATACATGGTACCCTCTTTGGTAAAGAGATTTTCACTTAGGGTGAAATATAATTATGAGTTCAAGTCCCACTGTTATAATGTGTTAATAGAAATTAGAAATTCCTATAAATATTTTTATGAAATAAAATAGAACTAGATTATAGATTTCCATTTATTATAAATATAAAAATTATCATATGAAAATTTACGTCATTAAATATAATTGGAAATTTTGTTTAATCATACTTGTAATAACATGAAATGGGTAAATTGTTTATTATCCATTTTAGCTCCTTAATCTTGAATGTTTTAATAATTTTAAGGATAATTTTATTGAGGTTTTTCCTAAGTTTTAATTCATTTTTAAATTTTTATAGAATTCTCATTTCAAGGAGATTTTATGTGGGTTATTAATAGAAAGTGTTTAGGACAGTGGATGTTATATTTTAATGGTTTGAAGAACATATAATTAATTTCTATTTGATGTTTTTAGGGATATTCCTCTTTAGTAATGTCGTGATACAAGAGACCGTAGTGGTAAAATCGTAATAGATAGGTACTTACCATAATGTTAGATCCATAATTTGTAATCATCCTTGCAGATATTTGTTAGGAAATTTAACAATTTTCCCCGGTGCTATTTTTTATTTGAATCCCATCAATGAGAAAAATATTTAGTACATAGTTCATTTTGTTAATTTCTATTCTTTTAAAAATATATAGGATGGGATTTTATTGGTGTAATCTTTTAATTTTAACATCTCTATTCTAATATATATATATATATATATATATAATTATGATATTATAAAAACTCATCCCATTTTTCTTTCTACAAAGACAAGTTAATAGAATTAATAAAAAACCAACTCCCACATTCAATATGATACAGATTTAAGACCATTATATAGGGAATACAATCTTATATAGAAGAATTTATATGATACAACCTTTATTTTGATATAATTTCCTCATAAAATTAGCTTAATTCATGTATTTTTTATGGTGGTATGTTATTAATGATTTATATAATTCAATATTCTTTAAATGTGTTACAAAACTATAATACTTTTATTCACTTTTGAAAAAAAATTGTTGATGTATTAGGGAACGTATTCATAATATGAATTATCATTTATTTTAATGAACATAATATTTGAAGATTATTCATTATTGATATTTATTATCATTTATTCATTTCATACATGAACTTATATTGGTTAATTTATAAAAATGGGTTTTCAATATAGCTTAGTTTCCATTCAAAATATTGGCTTTATTGATTTGTTCTCCATATACAAAAATTTCCCCTTAGTCGATGTCTCAATGTATCCGAATCCACACAACAAAAACACCTCATTATAAAATTATATATAATGAGATGGAGACATATAAAATTATTGATAATAATAATGCACCTACATTCAAAAAATCAATGTTATAAAACTCATAGTTATTATTTTTTAGTTTCCAAATAATCTATATTTCTAAATTTTTCAATTATCCAATTAAACCTATATATGAATTATCACCCTTCCCATATCCATCTATAATTTTCATGGATTCCAATTAAATTTATACAATTAGAGACATAATTTTTAAATTAGATATGTTTATTATAAATACATCCATGACTTTCATCCTAATAGTTTTAATGAATCTGGGATGAAAATTACCCTTAGAGACCAATTTATACATGGATGTTATATAGTGATTATATTATGATTTCTATTGTGTGTTGATATTTTTTTGTATAAATTCAATAGTTTTTAATGGGTCACCTACTGTCATTAATGAGGAGGATGATTTATTGTGAATGTGTGATGTGGTAGACATGGTTAATTTTGGAGTATGTTAATATTTTTACATTAGAGGGACTTGGAGAACATATTTTTTTTAATTTTAGATGTATGGTTTGGAACATGAGGGTATTGAGGGGATGATTTTATACAGATACCGAATAATATGAAAGACACAGAGGGATTCAAGGTGATATTGGATGAATTAAAGTGAAGAATCTCCTGGATAACTGATTTTTATATCTTCCCATTTTAATTTCATGACACTTGGTTAATTTTTTATTTTCTTAAAAGAATAATTGATAATATTTTTAGTTTAAATAATAATTTTCATAAAATAGAGTCCTATAGGGAACGAGGTTTGGTTTGTAGTCTTTCAAAAAAAAATACATGCACATTCATTCATTCAATGATAAACTCGTCCAAATAACATTATTTATTGTATCTAGAAAAATTAATAGTTAGTGAGATATTATCTCAATTAAACTCATATCTGAGCTATTTAATCATTCAATAATCCATCATAGTGGTTATTTTATCACTGAGAAATCTAAATCATTATCAACTAAGTGGATGTTCGTAATTAATATTTGATATTATCCTCATATTTATAGGAATATTTTAGTACGTAACTAGAGGATCCATCACCTCATAGGATGAAAATTAGAAAGAATGATCTATATTTAAAAAACTACCACACTTTTGAACATCACATTAATTAACTAAAAGATATTTTAAACAATCAATTAAATTTCACCTAGCCCATTTCTTGTTTTTTCATTATTTCATTAACTTTTTTCCCTTTATTTCCTTTATCAATATTCAAATCTTTTACTCCAAAAACTTTAATTACCATAATCAACCCAATTATCATTGTTATCTATTATATGTTTTATTATTTTCTTGGTCATAAACATAAACATTGGATGTATTTCCATATAGAGAAACCATCTTTACCACATATATAGTTATCAACAGAGTTGATTAATAATTAATATAATCCCTAATTAATGTATTCCAAAGTTTATTTTCTGGATTCATTCCCATTTAAGGGATGAGTGATTAAGTGGATTAACAATTTTTAAAAAAATTATATTATACATAAATAAATGTGGCAAAAAAATCATTTTATTGTTATTGGATTCAGACTAGGTATGCATCTACAATTTTATAGATCTTAAGACATGAGAAAAAACAATTCAAAATGCGATGAAAAAGATAACAAATTAAATCATGAAATAAAATTTAAAAGATATATTGTAATAATGAATAACCAAGGAGATAAAATTAAATATGGAATATAATATATAATTAAACTGGTGGAGAGGGAAATATATAAAAAATATCATATACTAATCATTTTATGAAATAAATAATTGTTTATGAAAACCCCTCGGCATAACAATAGATATTTGATGTTTCTTCAATTTTCTATTTTTCCATCTTTGAATTGAATCCCTAATGAAATTTATATTTACTTTATTGGGGATGATTATTTTGTTGAGTAGTAAGTCTCGTAATAATTTTTTTTGGAGGAGGAAATTATTCATAGGGTTTCCCAATTCTATTTGTAGGGAAATTATTTGAGTTGATTTTGAATATGGATAGAGAAATATTTTAAACATAGGATAAATTATAAAGTCAATTTTTAGTAAATTGTTTCTTATAATAATGATAATAAATAAGGACTAAAATAATTGTATTTTGTCTTAATGGAGGTGAAATATTCCAAAAAAATGGTGGAACAACTCAATGGAAACATAGGAAATTTAAAAAAATCTGTAAAATAAAAAAAAATCGAAACATGTTATATTAGACTCAACCGAAACCACCAATCATTAATAGATCAATCCCATATGGGTAACATTTGTGATAAATTTTTTAAATATCATAATAATTTTTCTAACACATTTGAAAAAACTCATAGAAAAAATTTTAAAATAAGAAAACGAATTATTAGAAAATAAATTACTCACATTTATCAGGTTGATAAAAATATATGTGCGGTTATTGAATTATGATAATAATAAAAATAATTGAGAAATGTCACAACTAGAGGATGTTTGGTCATTCTCTATCAAACCACAGTATTTGTACATTCCATCCAAGTAAACTGAAAATAACAATTTCACTAGTTATAACACAAAGATTAAAACTATTGATTTCTTACACTAATTAATTATTTATTGGGATAATGAAACCATCCAAATATCACTTGGAGAGAATAGGGAGTAGTTTGACATGATACACAACTTGGATTTTATAAATAACATTAGAAAAATTTATAACCCCAACCAATGGCTGAATCATATATTTATTAAGAGGGTTTTAGAGGAAGTTCAAAATATTTAACCCTATTCATAAATCAAAAAAGGGGAAACATAGTACCAATAAATCAAAAAATTGATTATAGTTTAAAAACACAGATTTTAAAATGTGGTAATTTTTAAGGTATCATAGATGTAGGGATATGTGATATTTGAAATTAATAATTGAAATAAATCATAGTGAGATTGATATAGATATTAGAATCAATAGTTATCTTGAAACCCACTATGAATCTAGAAATGATCAAAAATATAACATGAAAAATGATTTGAATAAAATAATCCTATAATCTTGAAATTTTAAAATCAGGATATTTGGACAAGTACATATAAAAACCTTTTATCCTATATTTTCTCGATGTAAAAAAGAAATAAATTGGATTCAGAAATAGATAAATTATTGGAGGAATCCTCATTAATAAGATTATTAAGTGATAACTAAAATTTTATAGAATATTCCACAACAATTTAATTTCCATATAAAAGTATAAATTAAAATTAAGATAAAAAATATTTAAATTTTATATGGTATTCAAGAATATAAACATTATAATCCCCACCCCTGATGACATTATTTAAAGTATAACATATATAATTTAATGATAAAAAATATTATTATAATAAATCCCTAAAATATAGTAATACATAAATTATTATATAATAATGAGGTATTATTTATTCTAATTGGTTATGTAATTAACATCAAGATACCGGGAGTTTATGTAACAACACGTTACATTTCGAGGTATTTTTTTATGTTTCTATGTACCTTATTTTTGGATTAAAGGCGTGCGAAGCGTTTGGGAGAATTTTCCGGAAAGGATAAAGACCCATGTGTTGTGCACGGTATGAAAAACTGTGCGACCAAACCGTGCCATCCTTGAAACCTAGACAGAAGCTTTCGTAGAGGTGGCGCATGGTTCGTCTAACCGTGTGGCCAAGACGTGCGAGAAGGGTGGATGAGGTAGTAGCTCATGCACGGTCAGTGAAATGTTTGTCAAACTGTGCGGCCAAACAGTGCAGTCACATAAAAGAGATCCTTAAATTGTGGATCTCGCTCGGTTTTTCCTCTAACTGCCTTGTTTTTCCTCTTAAGCGGCCCTAACTCATGATTTTTCTTATCTTATGGAAAGATAGGGTTCTCCCATCATTCCGAATGTGATCCAAAGGCTCCTCTTAGTGAATCAAATTCGGATTCATGATGTATGTGATCGTTCTTCATCGTTCATGATTGGTTTCTTAGTTCCACTTAGATCATCTTCTCCTCTTCTCTCGATTTCATATATCAACACACGTTATGGGTAGATATAAGTATATGGTACCATGTTTGATGAGATTTGGTCTTGATCTTTCTAGGAGAAGATATCTAATGTGGGTTCATGAAGAAGCAATCTGTCTTTCTTGAGCGTTCTCGACCATTGTGGTCTTGGTCAAAACATTCAATGTAGGTGGTTCCATCCCGACTTGACAAATTGATAATCATTGTATTTTCTTGATTTATTTCAATTATTGATTTACATTCAATTGCTCAAATTTCTATTCAACTAAATTGATAAAAACTTGATTCCATTGAATTAAGATATTTGAAATGGTTTTGTCATAGAGATGTTAGAATACGCCAATTCCATTGAATTGGGTGTGTTTTTTTTAATTGGCCGATTTAAATTGATGGATTTAAATTGTGGATTTGATTGAAATTTTTTCAATTAAATTGTTGAATTTAAGTGTGAAAATGAAATGTGAAATGATGGAATTGGTTTTGAATGGATTTTAAACTTGTGAAAATGGATTAAAATTATTTTATAGAAACCCATTGGTTTTTCCTTGTGAAGGAGGAATGTTTTGAATAAAACCTATTATGGTATTAAATGGATTGAAATTGGATCTTTTTAAATGGAATAATGGGATTGATCGTATTTTAAGAATTCTTAATATAGTTCACCCATCATGTATGAGCGCACGCAAGCCTTAGGTATTTAGTGAGTTATTTGGATACACTGTATGCTACGACAACGTTCTATAACATACACACAGTGGGTCATATCCTTGACAGGTAGGTAATGAGTATCCTTTGGCCAGTGTCATAGGGACGTGCGTATGCAAATTTTTATAAGGTCACATAGAGAGTGTGAAATCCTATAACTGGTTAATACTATCGTACCTTTTGGTAGATGACCATGTTTCTTTCTTGTTTGTTAATATTTGAGATATAAATAGATGCCAATTCTTTTGAATTTTTACATTCCTAAAAATTTATATAAACTGTTTTATATAAATGAGTTACTTAATCCATTGTTTTAGAAATATTCCACCATTGTAAAGCCTTTCTTGATGAATTTTCCATCATTTGAAAATGTATAGAATGGTTTGTTAAAATATGATTTTGATTTTCAAAACCTGTTTATATGAAAATTGAATGTTTTTACTTGGATAATCTATATTTGGCATCTATCATGGAATCTATGTTGATATCCTTCTAGGATTAGGCTCACACACTACTTTTTCCTTCAGGTGTTTGTAGAAATTCTTCTTCCAGGGTCAAGAAAAGGGAAGGGACCCCTTGGAGATGGATCCAGTTGTTGATCTATGGTCTTAGTGTGTTGTGTATATGGGGACCTTGGGGTTTTTATTCCCATATTTAGTACTTGGGTTGTTGTACTTTGGCATTTTATGCCTCATTGTATTCTGGTACACCATCCCAGGGGGGTTTCTTTTGTTATGCATACTGTTTTTTTTACTCATGCTTACGCATTTTTGTGAAAAAATATTTCCCACTTGTATGTTGTATGATACCAGGTGCTAGTCACTGACCTTTAGGGATCGGGAATGCCCTTTGGGATATGTTAGTGCCGGCTCGTTTATCATGTTACCGGGGTACTCAGGATGATTTGTGACTAATTGGTATCAGAGGGAGGTATGTTGAACATCTTGCCTTGATGATAGTATCCATTTGAGTTTCCTTGTCAAGACATATGAGATAGTCGTGATTGAGTGCCTGGCCAGATCTCACTGCAATGAACCTTATGTCACAAGGGGAAGTTAGGGACATACTACTTGTGGATTAGTTCTAGTATTTTCCCTATTTTGATTTGGATAGAGTGGAATCAAAATCTTGTTTATTCCTTATTTTAAGAGTATTTTTCCTTGTTACCCAGTTGGTGTCTTAATATCTACCTTTTCTAGTGTTTTGTAGCAACATGCCTCCGAAAAGACATGGGAATCTGATCCAAAAAGGGGCTGCTACTGAATCTTAGCAAGAAAGTCCTATTGTGCATCCAAGTCTAGTAGAGGTTATTGTTCGCACTGTTCATGCTCTGGGACATGCACCACCTCCAGTTCATGTTCATGCTCCAGCTATAGATCCTCATAGTGATATTCTCCGAAGTCATTCTCAAGAGTTTCTATGCCAGAAGCCATCAGTCTTGAAAGGCTCCACTGATACTCAACATGATGAGGAATGGTTGAGTAAGATCAAATGACTGTTTGGATTTTTGGAGACACCTGATGCGATCAAGGTGAAGTGTTCCACCTTCGTGCTAGAGGGACCAAGTAGGAGACGGTGGGACACAATGGTGACGTCTGGGAAACATGAGGGTTTGGAGTGGACAGACTTTAGGGTTATTTTCACCGATTAGTTCTATCCAAAATCTATGATGTTGGCCAAGGCTGTGTAGTTTTTCAAACATGAGCAGGACAACAAAACTATTACTGAGTACTCAAATCGCTTTGCTGAGTTGGTACAGTTTTCTTCTGAAATTGTTTCTAATGAGAGGATGAAGGCTCAATGATTTGATTTGGGGCTTAGATTAGATATATGTTCTCTGTTTTTCTTACTGAAGCTACCCACTTCTGCTGATGTGCTGGATAGGGCGATGATGGTTGAGATAGATTTGGCAGGAAAATCAGGGTTTCAAGATGTTCCTTTTCCTTCTAGTGGAACTGTTGGATCCTTTAAATGAAAATGGAAGCGTGATGTTTCTCATGGTGGTTCTCGACAACATAATCACTCCAGACTACCGGTAGCACCAGGAGGGGATTCCTTGACGTTCTAGCAGTGTGGGAAGCCAAGACATTCTAAGAGGGTTTACACTGAGGCACCCATGAACAGTAGTTTCTGCGAACGTTTAGAGCACTTACAGAGATTCTTCCATCACTTATCTACACCGCGTAGCGGAACTATATCATCATCACCTTCAGAAACTATGGGGAAATAAAATTCTTCACATTCTAAAAGGTTCCAGCCAAATGCATCAGGAACAACGCTTCTTTATGTAGTGGAAGAATTTCCAGAGGTAGATGAAGCAGGTCCTGCGACTGTGAGAGGTACCATCACTATAGATTCATCCTTAGTGACTTCACTTTTCTATACTGGTGCATCTCACTCTTTTATATCAACTCATATTATTAATCTACTTAATTTAACCATGGAACTTTTGGCTTGTGCGATGGATATTATTACACATCTTGGTATTGTGAGAGAGAATGGTCTTCATAGTCCTGCTTGCATTTTCTTTCTATTAGATGTTGTTCTTGTTTGGGACTTTTTGGATCTTGACATGAAATCTTTTGAATTATTTTTTGGGATGAACTGGATCATTTACAATAATTCCCGGATTGATTGTTATCTTCAACGGGTCTACCTTACAACACCCAGTGGTGTGTCTCTCATTTTTCAAGTAGAATGGGACCCAAGTTCAAGCAGAGCCGGACCCTTTTTCCCAGAGTTGGGGAAAGTTGTATCAGTGTTTTATTTTGATCTAGAGATTGATTCATTGTGTGGTGATCTCCCTCCAATTTTCACTGATTTCCCGACGTGTTTCCTTAATAATTATCTAGTTTTCCTACAGTAAGAGAGGTTGTTTTTACTATTTACTTAATGCCTGATACTCAACCAGTTTCTATTACCTCTTACCGAATGGCTCCATATGAACTAAAAGAACTGAAGACTCAATTATAGGATCTTCTTGAGAAAGGTATTATACTCCGGAGTGGGTCACCTTGGGCATCACCAGTTCTCTTTGCAAAGAAGGATGATGGTTCTCTTCGCTTATGTGTTGATTATCGAAAGCTCAATCGAGTTACGATAAAGAAAAAAAATCTATTACCACGAATTGATGCTTTTTTGATCAATTGAAAGGGGAAAAGTGGTTTTCAAAAATTTATCTTCGATATGGTTACCATTAGTGTATGATAATGGAATCTGACATTCAAAAGACCGCTTTTCGGAGTAGTTATAGCCATTATGTGTTCCTTGTTATGCCCTTCGGCCTAACAAATGATCCTGTAGTTTTCATGGACTTGATTAATCAAGTTTTCCATGAGTATCTAGATAATTGTTTGGTATTCTTTGTGGATGAAATCCTTGTATACTCTATGTCTTAGGAGGATCATGTGCTTCATCTGAGAATAGTTCTGTGTATTTTAAGAAATCATTGTCCTTATTCCAAGCTTTCAAAGTATGATTTTTTGATTCAGGAAGTAAAATTCTTGGGATATGTTGTGTTAAAACAAGGAATATCATTAAATCATGAAAATTTGAAGGCTATTATGACTTGGGAACAACCAAGAAATGTTTTCGAGATTCAGAGCTTCTTGGGCTTTGCAGAATATTATCGCCGGTTTGTTAAAGACTTCTCAAAGTTAGCTTATCCAATGAATTCTATAACTCGAAAGGGAGTGAAGTTTTCATGGAATGAAAAATGTCAGAGTTATTCTGTTGAGCTAAATCATATATTGACTAATGCGCCGATGTTAACTCTTCCTGAGGCTTGGATAGGTTATGTTGTCTTTTGTGATACATTGGGGTCAGGTTTGGGGTGTGTCCTTATGCAAGGTAATCATGTTGTTTCCTATGGATCTCGTCAGCTTAAGACTTATGAGAAGAACTATCCTAACCATGACCTTGAAAATATAGCTATAATGAACGCACATAAGTGTTAGAGACATTAACTTTATGGATAAAGGTTTACTGTGTATTCAGACCACAAGATCTTGAGTTATATCTTCTCTCAAAAAGTTTTGAATCTTCGTCAAAGGTGTTGGGTGGAGTACCTGCAATATTTCGACTTTGACATTGCATATACCCCGGGGAAAGGTAATTTCATTATAGAAGTGTTAAGAAAGAAACTTCCAACTAAGGTTGTGAAATAATCTTCAGAATAGTGGTTTTTGATGGATCTTTTTTCTCAGTTACATATTAAAATTTAGTGGAAGGGGAATGAAGTTTTTTTAGCCAGTGTTCTATTGAATTCTGCTCTCCTCGAATTGATTCTTTAGGAACAACAACTGGATGATGAATTCCATAGCATTAGGGACTCATATTATGGTGGGGATACTGACACCTTGTGGTCATTCTCAAAATAGGGTGTTATGTGTTATTAAAACTGATACGTTGTGCCGTTATCAACAAGGAAGGAAGTGATGAGGGATTTCCATAAATCTTAGTGGGTTGTGCACCAGGGGACCACAAAGATGTTCTATAACATGTAGCGGTGGTTATGGTTTCCAGGTATGAGATGAGAAATTTCTGAGTTTGTATCTCATTTCTATACATTCCAGCAGGTGAAAGCCGAGCACCAGAAACCTTCAGGTTTGTTTCAACCACTTCCAGTCCCTACATCTAAGTGGGATGAAATCTCGATGGACTTTGTGGTTGGGTTACCTCAAAACCAGAGGAAGAAGAACGCAATATGGGTTGTGATCGACAGGCTGACCAAGTTGGCTAAATATACACCTATTCGAGATACAACCAAAGTTGAGGAGTTGGGAAATATCTATGTGAAAGAGGTTTTTTTGCACAACGTTTCGTCTACTATAGTCTCTGACAAGGATCCTCAATTTACTTCTCACTTTTGGAAAGGCCTTTAAGGGGAACTGAGATGCAAGGTTCATTTGAGCACGGCCTGCCATACATATTCAGATGGCCAGACAGAAAGAGCAATTCAGATCCTTTAGGATATTCTACGCGCTTTTGTTCTTGACTTTGGTGGGTTGTGGGATGATCATCTGTGGATAGTTGAGTTCTATTATAATAATAGTTACAAATCTGCGATTAAAATGGCACCTTTTGAGGAATTTTATGGCCATCCTTGTAAATATCCTTTATGTTGGTCAAAGATTGGAGAAAGTTCCTTAGTAGGACTGAGTTTGGTCCAAGGGATGACAACTAAGATCTAGTTGATTCTTCAAAGAATGCTGACAGCTCAGAGTCGTTACAAGTCTTATGTTGATCGTCGAAGTAAACCTTTAGAGTTCTCAATTGGTGAACAGGTGTTCTTGAATGTTTCACCCGAATTGGGTCATCGATGGATAGGGAGGCAAGGGAAGCTTGCTCCTCATTTTGTGCGACCTTTTGAGGTCATTGGTCTTATGGGGAATGTTTTTTAACGTTTATCTCTACCACCACAGCTGACGTCGATACATAAAGTGTTCCATATATCGTAGCTGTGAAAGTATCTCTCTTATCCATCCCATGTTGTGAAGTGGAGTGATATTGAGATTGAACCAGATTTATCTATTACTAAACAACCAGTTAGGGTTGTTGATTCTGAGACCAAGGTACTTCGTGGGAGAATGATACATCTAGTCCATGTGCTTTGGCATCATGGTTCTGATCATCATGAGACGTCGTAAAGGGAGGCACTAATGAGGGAGCAGTGTCCTCATCTTTTTGACATGGAGTTTTCTTCTTAGGCTTTTTGGGGGTAGAATGATCTTATGGTGGGGAGTTTGTAACATCACGATATGTTTCTAGTTTTGTTATGTTTCTAATTACCTTTGTTTTGGAGTAAATGTATGGGAAACGTTTGGAAGAATTTTCAGGAAAAGTTAAATCCCAGTGGGTTGTGAACGGTTTGTGCATGGTTTTACAAACCGTGCGACCAAACCTTTCCAGCCATGAAACATGGACAGAAGCTTCCGCACTGGTGGGGCATGGTTTGTCTAATAGTGCGGCCAAGACATGCAAGAAGGGTGGTTGAGGAAGTATCTCACACATGGTTAGCACACGGTTTGTCAAACAGTGCGGCCAAACCGTGCGGTCACTTAAAATAGATCCTTAAATTGTGGATCTCACACTGTTTTTCCTCTAAGTGCCTCGTTTTCCTCCGAAGCGGCCCTATATCAGTATTTCTCTTCTCTTAAGGTCAAAGAGGGTTATCCCATCATTCTGGAGGTGATCCAAAGGCACATCTTTGTGAATCGTAGGTGGATTCTTGATGTATGTGATCGTTCTTCATCGTTCTTGATTGGTTTCTTAGATCTACTTATATCTACTTCTCCTCTTCTCTCGATTTCTTAGATCTATGCCTTTTATGGGTATATCTATGTGTGATGTACCATGTTTGATGAGTTTTGGTCTTGATATTTCTATGAGAAGAGATCTAAGGTGGGTTTTTGAAGAAGCAATCTGGTTTTCATGAGCGTTCTCGACTGTTGTGGTCTTAGTCGAAACATTCAAGGTAGGTGGTTTTGTCCCGACTTTCCAAATTGATTATCTTTCTATTTGCTCAATTTATTTCAATTATTGATTTAAATTAAATTTCTCATGTTGCTTTCAATTAAATTGATAAAATCTCGATTCCAGTGAATTGAGATATTTGAAATGGTTTTGGCATAGAGAGGTGGGAAAACCCCAATTCCATTAAATTGGGTGTGTTTATGGAAAATTGTCTAATTTAAATTGTTGGATTTAAATTGTAGATTTTATGGAAATGTTTTCAATTAATTTATTGAATTTAATTTTGAAAATGAATTGTGTAATGATGGAATTGGTTTTGAATGGATTTTAAACCTGTGAAAATGGATTAAAATGATTTGATCGAAACCCATTGGTTTTACCCTGTGAAAGAGGCATGTTTTGAATAAAACCTATTTTGGTTTTAAATGGAATGAAATTGGCACTTTTGAAATGGAAGAATTGGATTGATCATATTTTATGCATTCTCAAAATAGTTCGCCAATCATGTAAGAGCACATGCAAGCCATTGGTAGTTAGTGAGTTATTTGGATACACTCTATGCTACGACAACATTCTATAACATACATACAATGGGTCACATCCCCGACAGGTTGGTGATGAGTCTCCTTTGGCAAGGGTCATAGGGATGTGTGTATACACATTTTTCTGAGTTCACATAAAGAGTGCAGAATCCTATAATGGGTTAATACTATTGTGCCTTTTGGCAGATGACCATGTTGCTCGATTGTTTGTTTATATTTCATATATAAATGGATGCCACTGCTTTTTAATTATTTACATGCCTGCAAAATTTATATAAAATGTTTTATATAAATGTTTTACTTAAGATATTGTTTTAGAAATATCCCATCATAGTAAAGCCTTTCTTTTTTGAATTTTCCATCATTTGAAAATGTATAGCATGATTTGTTAAAATATTCTGTTGAATTTCTAAAACTGTTTATTTGAAAATTGATAGTTTTTACTTGGATAATCTATATTTGGCATCTTCCATGGGATCTTTGGTGATATTATAATGGACATAGGCTCACACCCTACATTTGCCTTCGAGTTTTTGTTGACTTTATTCTTTCAGGATCGAGCAAAGGGAATGGACCTCTTGGAGGTGGATCCAGTTGTTGATCATTGGTATTGGTAAGTTGTGTCCTTAGGGACCTTGGGGATGTTATTCCCATCTTTTGTACTTGAGTTGTTTTACATTGGCAATTTAGGCCTCTTTGTATTTGGATACACCACTCTCAGGGTGGTTTCATTTGTTATGCATACGATGTTTTTTACAATTACTTTCGCATTTTGTGGCAAAATCGTTCCACATGTATGTTGTACAATGCGAGGTTCTAGTCACCGACCAGTGGGGATCAGGAACGCCCTTCGGGCTATGTTAGGGCCGGCTCGGTTATTGGGTTACCAGGGTACTCGGGCTGGTTCCAGACAGTTTAGTCATTCATCAAACTTTTAGTGATAGTGGTTCCAGATTTATTATAGAAATTATCATATAGAAGGTATCCACCTGGTTACAGTTTTTAGAAACATATGATTAGGAGTTCAACAAACCCTAGTTTTTATTAAAATATTTAGATCGATCCAGGACTCAATTTGTTGTTATGGTGGATGTAATATTAGTGTAAAAATGAATTATATTTTTTCACAATGATATTAGGTTATTGTATATATAATGTGACTAGGAGGAACTTATCATTCACAGTTGAGATATTAGATCTATGTGGAAGTATTTTATTGATGTGTAAATGGAAAAATAACTTTTTTACTAAGGTGAAAGGAATAAGTAATTCAATTTTTTCCTAAAAAACTAATAAAAACATACAATATAAAATCTATTATACATATGTGATTTTTTGAATTTAAGAACATACCATGAAGAGTAATAAGAGTTTACCATGATTATATATGAAAATAATGTTTCAACAATTATCAATATAGATAAAAAAATATGAATTTTTTCAAAAATAGGAGAAGGTTACTTTATATAATACTGAGGAGTAAATCCTGAAATACCTACACGATTTTTCCTTAGAACCCATTTTGAATCCAATGATATAATTTTATGGTGATAATACGTTTTCAAAGATTAATAATAATTAAGAGGAATATTTCAACACATAAATATTTTAGAAAAATATTTTGGATTATTGATGTCCTATAACCTCTTTTATTCCACTTATCCTTCAATATCCTAATATGGAACTCGTTCCCATTCAATATATTATAAAAATTTTAATTTTAGGAGAGTCCCCAACATAACCATTCATTATCTCATCAAAATTATAAGTATAATAACATGATAACCAACTATTTTTCCTAACAATGTTCAAGTCCATCACTAACTAGTTTATTATTGATACAAATTGTATAAGTCCATGATACAATGTTCATAAAATAACAATGAAATTTGAGTATAATATAATAGAATAGAAGAATAAAAGACATAAACCAATCATTAATAATGTGGACCCTGATGATTTAATTAGGTTTCATAATGTTGGAGTAATATTTATCATTACATAATGTCTCTTAATGAGTCTTGTCCACATCATTCAAAAGAATGGATGAATTATTATGTCCACTAATAAAAATAATCATAATATATAGTCCTAAATAATTAAAACAATAACTATTTCTATATAGACTATATGATCATAATGATTCATCAACGAAATAACATTTACCAATTTTATTTTTGGATCAATTTTATTAGATTATTCATAGAAATGAGTATTTGGTTCTTTTTTTATAGTTATAATTGTTATACCCGGATTGAAGTAGTTCCTAAGGACAAATATTTATAATGATTATAATGGTTATACCAGATTCCAGTAGTTCAATAGGACCAGTGGAAGACAAAATTCACTTATCAATTTAGTAAATTTTATAATTGGAAAACTACTTTTTTCTTTGGCCGTGATCTGTCTAATTTTGAATGTAATATCATATCCATTTTCTAATATGTGAATTATTGGATAAATGATACTTTTATGTATTATTTATTATTAGTTTAATTTTTTTTTCCAAAATACCAATGTAATTAGAAATATGTTTTTGATGAATTTTGTTAAAAATAATTTTATTTAAAATTGAGTTATGTTCAAATTAATGCTAACATAGAGAATTAATTTATGCCACATGGTTTTGATGAGTTGGATTGATTTATTCAATTATATGACTGTAGTTATAAAATTCTCTACAATTTAATATGTGAATGTTTATATGAGTTGCTTAATGAATTATTGTTTTTACTTGATATTCATCACAGATTTCACTATAAGAACTAGTAATTTGTGTTCACATCTTCAAAAGGGAACACATTTTGTGTTTGATGGAAAATATCAATAGTACATTGTACTAATGATGGGAATACCCAAAACATCACACATTCTCACTACCCTAGACTAGAATCATCATATTGAGGTGATGTGTGAGGCGAATGATGTAGATATTGGTGCTATATTAAGTAAATTTGAAGATCATACTTTCCATCTCTTTTATTATTCTAGAAAAAAAACATAATGTTTCCGAAAATAATTATTCCATAACTAAAAAATTCTTTGTCGACTTATTCTTTCCATGTATAAATTTAAGAAATTCAATATTGGTGTTAAGGTAAATATTTTTTATCTTAATTATTCAATAAAATAATTTTTATCTATGAAAAAATAAAAAAGGAGGTTTATTAGATAGAATATTATATTAGAGTTTCTTGATTTGTAAATCAATGAAAACAGAGTTGAAAATATCATTATTTCCCATTACACTAGAATAACTGACACCCAAATTATAGAAAAATATATATAAAAAATTATTGTTCTAATGAAGTTGTCATTTGGGAATATAAATTCAATCTTCAATGTTCTTTATATTATGTTAAAATTATTATTATAAAATTAATATCCATGGAAATTACATTAATTCCTAGAAAAAAATTCATCTCTACATTGATTTAATATTTCTAGGAAAATCTCTTACATTGTATGTGATGTGTTGGTGGAATTTTTTAGAGGTGTGAATCAGAGGGGGAGATGGAACCCATACCTAATATTTTTCATTATTTACCATGGTGAGGACACTTTTGGGGGAGAGTGAAAAAAAATTCATCCAATATGGTTTCTACTATTCCAATATATTCAATGATATCAAGAGACATGTGATATTCATTGAAATTATTCTAAGGATATATCATATTGGGAAAGGAATAAGTAACCAATAAAATGTATTCTATAGATATTTTACTTTAGAGGTTTATATTTTGTGGTCCATGGACTATGTTTCAAATTGGGGTGAATTAGTTTATTTTCCAATAAATTTGGATTCAAGAGTTGTAAAATAAACCATGATGAATATTTCTACAAATTTTGTAGTGCATGAAGACATAATTAGTGATAAATAACTCATATAAATAATTTTATTTTCATGGATATAATAGGAATGTGTGAGTGTTACCATAGAGTGGGATCCACTGATCACAAAATATATAAACTAAAAAATAAATATATAAAATTTGATATTTAAAAAACTCTATATAAGGATGTTTCTTATTCTAGTTTAGATAGATTAATGATCTTTTTAATCACCTTATTTGTATAAATGAAATTTTCTTATGAATGAATTAATTTAATATGGAAAAAATATAAACTATATTTATAGAATTTGTTTAAAAAATATTTCATTACTAATATAATGAATTATTGATGTTATTTAAATAAACTTACAAACATATAATGAATCCTCCAAAAATTATATTATATTTTGCAATTAAAAAAATTTCTACTATGAACATGAATTACATAAATATAATTAAAATTATTTTAGGAGTTCATTTAATAGTCTAATAAAATATGAAATCACATTTTCTCTAGGTAGATGCCATTGAAAACACCTGTGATAATTTGTTTTTTATTATTTTATCATTTAGATAAAAAAAATTAGATAAAAAAAATTTCAATACGTATTTTAGTAAATACTGACCAAACCACTCAGTACTCATCAATCAAGCCCCATTTACAATGAATATAATTCCCATCTCCATTTTTAAATCCATAAAAAGTTTTTCCGAAGATCAATTGAATCTTACCCAAAAACTTTTAGAACCCCCATTTCTAGGTTAGGGATTTAATCATTGTTTTTGTTAATGTAAATTCTATATAATATGAATTTTAATTATTATTTATCTTGTTGAAATGTATTTTTATTAATCCTGTTATTATCTGTATGATTACCATTTAAAGAAAGACCATTATTAACTCTATTTATTCCCTTTACATGTATTTTAGGTTCACTTGTTTTGTTTCTAAAATTATGTCATTATTTTCCATGACAAAAATTTGTATTTTGAATACCCAAATCTTTTATACTCATGGTTATTCACCTTGTAATAGGTATACATAATTGACATGGAACTTACATGTATAAAACCAGAAAATTTTATTCATGATATTAAATATGAGGATATATTTTCTTATATTGTAATATTCAATTTATAGTCAAATTCTTGTACATAATATGAATGTGATGAATTGTCTGAAGATTGTTTTTACATAAAATTAATTGGTCAATGTTTTTATCTCATAATTTCTCATGTATAGTGAATGGTATTTTATCTTTAACACTTTATGTTATGTTTTATCAACAGATACTATTGACTTATTCTTCTAATTACATATTATATATATTTTTCCCACTTTCATATAATTCCTTGATGTTACTATTTTGTGTCATTATTTTATTTTCCAGATTATGATTCTCGCCATTTTATGTAACCATGTTATGATTCTTGACTCACCTGTTTTATTTTAAATTATTTTATTCATTGTCTATTCACTCACTACACCTTATAGATTAACACATTTCATATGTACATTCCCTGGTTTTCAACAACAATTCACTAATCTGGATAGCCTTATAATTATGAAAAATTTAATGTAGTTTATGAAAACCTATAATAAGGCTAAATGATTATTTTTTATTCAATATATTTTTAAAACATTATATTGTATATACAACTACTAATTTTTATTAGAATCAATATAATCCAAAGGAATTACACCTTCTTGAGGATAAAATAAATCTATGATATGTATCAGATACCTTCATTTATATGATAATATATATAATGAATAGTGATATAAGTCTAATGGTATATTTTTATGTTGACTATGTTGGTGGAGTTAAATATTTGATGTCCACATATAGTGCCCCTTAATTTATAGTAAAGTATATGTTTAATTACAATGACTAAATGAATCACTAATTATTATAATATATACATAAGATGACTGTATCACTACATCACAATTAGCTAAAAATATGTTATAGATGTAGAGATAGTTTATAAATTGAATGTTCTTGTTGGATTTCCAACTTTTATAGTTTCTGATACAATTATTACTATGAATTTATCCATAAATCATATGCACCATTCATAAAATAAACACATCTTAATAGAATATAATTTTTAGATGGAAAATGTGTTAGAAAGAAACATGGAGAAGATATGTGATCGATAAAAAGAATATATTGTTTAAATGATTACATAGACACTTAAAACTAAGTACTTTGAGATGTTCTGGTGGTAAAGGGAGCACAACATGCATCTGAAAAATATCATATGTTTATTTTTTTTTCATTCCTCCACCCATTGATTGAATGAAAATATTTTCCCAACAGGAGATCTAAAATAATGAGGAATAACACTCCATGAATGTAGAATGTTTATATGTTTTTAATAAGGATGTTTTTGAATTTTATTTAAAAATATATTTATATGTTCTTGACTAGTGATTTTTAGTTCTTAACAATTTTTGAAATATCATATACAATATTGACGTAAAAAATAATCTCACTTATTTTATACACCAAGATATATCAAGTAATCTATTGATTTGATTGTATCAAGGATTATTATATTAATTAATTTTATACATTATTAATCATAGTTTATTAATAATTATATCTTATAAGTGGGAGAAAATGAGTTTCACAATAAATTTCATTTATTTAGATTTAATAGATTTTAGATGTGTCTAGAATAAAGATTGTAATTCCTTGTGATATTAAAAGAAGAAAATAATCATCAATAAAATATATGAAATTATATAACAACATTATAAGATATTGTGACAAAAAAATACATTATTATATAATTTATTTAATTTAAATTTATTCTCTTTGATATTTTTTTATTCATGAATGATCAGTTTCAAATGAAACAGGATACTCAATTAAAATATTATTATTAAAATATAACCATTGTAACCTATATATTATGTGAGTTTGTATTAATAAGACTAAATAAATTATTAATATTGTTATTTTTACACATGTATAAGATATATTTAATGGTTATTAATTTATTATAAATAAAAAAATAATTATTTGACAGAAATGGTAATTATTTCTGAAAAACATTATTCTTCTAAAACATAGTTTAGTGGTTATTTGATTTTGTTTTTAAAAATTGATATTTAAAACTTTAAGAATATATATTTGAAAAAATAAAATTCATTTTTTAGATAAACATATAAAAATTAAATTTTGATTAAATTTTTTTATATTTATGAAATGAATAATTTTTTTATTAATATTGAAAAAATAAATAATTTTTTAAAACTATAATTTAATTTAATTTTTTAACACGGATAAAATAAATATTATTATTATTAAATTAATTTTAGTCAACAAATATAGTAATTAAAATAAAATAAGAAATTGTGATAAATTTTATATTATATAATGAAATAAATTATTTAAAATCTTTTGAATGACTTCCTTTAAAAAACCATTTTTCTACATGTCTAAGTGTTTAATATTAAATTTAAATTTTCAAATTATATTAATTTAATTTTTATAAATAGATTCAATATATTCAATTTTAATGACATTTGTTATGTAATATCTTCAACATAATTTGGTTACCCTTGTATATATTAAAAGCAGTAGAAATTAATTACCATGATAAAGGAAAAAACATGTTTAAATACGGTTAATATAAGAAAATATATGCTAAATTGAACAATAATCATATCAAATTACCATTAGAATTACATATTTAAACCTTCTTCCATAAAAGGATCTAAAAGGACATATTTTGGAGCCTCTTTTCATGAAAAAATATTTTAATTACATTATAGTTTCCGAAATTACTTTTGTAACCCCTCTAGCACTTATAAAAGGCCACCGACTCTCTACTCATCTTCAAAATTAGAAATCAATTTTTCTAGCACCTTCTTTCGATGGGGAGTCATTGACATAACTTATTTTAATAATCAATAACCATTCTTATTTTATTAATAATGATTCAAAAGTTGTATGATAAAATTTTATGTGAACACATTACTTCGATAGTATTTTTATTTAGAATTACAAAAAGTAACTTTTAACACCTGTGGAGAGTCACCATTACCTCTAGGATGAGCTACCCTCAGACACCAGTCACTGTTACCACTATAATGAGCATCCACCTGATGTGAGTCACCACTACCTCTAAATGAGTTACTATCAGTAGATTCACAACTAGATGATAAGTCACCATCATCACTCTTGTTATCGTTGTTGTACGATATCTTCATATTGAATGGTTCAACAAAAAAATATATTCATAATTTGTTTGATGAATATAATAATACATAGTAAAAAAATATCTGAGGAATGTGGAGATCTTTCAACAAGCACAGCTATATGATCGAGAAGGATCTCACTCTCAGTATAATGATTCATTACTAATAAACAGATTAGTGATGACCAATAAAAGTGTTCAATTAAATCTATGAAATCTCTTAAACATTATAATTCACATTTTCTAATGATCAATGACATAGAATCAATGATACCATTACTATGATTGATTGAGACTATAGACAGAGATCAAATGAATCATTCCTACAGATTTCTATGATCCTCTATTTTACATCAATATTTTAAAACAATGAATAGACTCTTCACCATTTCTCATATAAGGATAACAAACATACAAATCACATTATTTTATTCTCATTTTATTTGTTCAGTCTGTTTTACTTTTGAGTATTGTGTTGTTTAAATATTATCCAACCCACACTGTATTTTTCATTTTCTACCAGAATACTTGTTATTCTCTGATTCCTCAATCCATTTCCCACTATGTTTGTGGAAGAGGTCACTGTGTGACTTTTTATTTTTTTTTATCCCACATATAACTATGGAAGACGATTTTTAGCTTGTGAAATATATTTCTGTAGACTGTATACCTAATCCATGTTTTGTATTTGTTTGATTATATTTATAGTATTCTTTGCAGCAGGTTATTTCTAAGTGGAGGGGACTATATCTCACTTTAAGACTGAACCACTTTATTGTTATGTTGTGTCACTGTGTTATTTGATTTTTTTATATCTATTTCATTATAATATTTCATTAACAAACAAAACAATTTTCTTGGATAAATAATATCAATTGTTGATTATATAGTTTTTTATCTATGAAAATTTACATCAAAATTTAAGGGGTTTAGAAAACATATTTTAATTATACTTATTAACTATTCATGAAATCATTTATATGGATAGATATTATATCAATATACTATTTTGATTAATTTGTGAGTTTATTTACAAAATTTTTTATTTGGTACTAAATTCACCCCTCTTGAGTTTCTATCTATGACCAACATTTTGTATCATGGGATTATTTAAATTTAAATTTTTAACTATGATATTAGTTTCAAATATTTCAATATTATGTCCCTTAAAAATTATAGTTCATTATTGATAATAGACAAGAAGTATCTACTACTGATAGACCTCTTTATTTTAATGGTATCGACTATTCTCAATGGAAAAATATGATAATCTATTTAGAAAATATAGTTTCTGATATATGGACAGTAATATAAGATAAATTTGAAATTCCTGACATTCTAAAATGTGAGTGGACTAGTGATAAAAAAAATCCTAAAATAATAATTTTGATTTTATGATTTCCTTGTTCTATGCTTCGGGAGATGATCAATTGAATTGAATATCTACTTGAAAATTTAATTTTGAAATATGAGATACCTTTTCCGTCTCACATGAAGGAACATCAAATGTTAAGTAAATGATACCAAATTCATATATAATGAAATATGATTCATTTAAAATAAAATTTGACATACCTATTTTTGATATTTATCTCTGGTTCATTGAAATAATAAATACTATCAACTTACTTGGACAAAAAGTAACATACAATGATCAAGTGATGAGACTTATTAAATGCTTACCCGACTGATGGAGAGGAACATATGTGTCAATTATTGATTCATGTGATGTATATAAACTACCTACCAAGGAATTTATAGGAAAAATGATAATGTATGATGATGTGATTAAATCCAACAAATATATTTATGAAGATAAACTTCTATGATAATTAGTAGCCTTCAAATCTATAACCTCTATATAAAAAAATTACTAGTCAAAGATTCTAGTGAAGAAGGATCTCCAGATGATAGTGATGAAGAAATGGAATAGATGGAAATACTATTTAAGAGACACTATAGGAAAAATAATATTTTCAAAAAGTAAAATTCCAAAGGAGACAATGACAACCAAGGAAAGTGGAAAAAGGAATTGAAGATGGATGATACTCAAAATAAATTTACCTATTTTTAATGTAAGATAAAAGGACACATTAAAGATGAATATCCACAAAAAAAATTGAAAATAATGTTTCAGGATAAAAACATGAGATTAAAAAAAGGCCAAAAATGAATCATGGAGTGCCTCCAATGAATGTTTATTTGAACCAAATGCTAATAAAGATGATAATTCTGACATATCCAACAAGTATTTTACATCAAACACACTAGAGTTACAAAAGTATCTTCTTGTTTCTCATTCGCATGCCTCATACATGTAGGAAAATTAATAATGTGATGATAATACTGAAAATAAGAACATCAATGATCTACATGATTACTATAGTATTCTTAATGAAACATTTCATGAATTTAAATATATATATATAGTCTCAAAAAAATATCATTATTTAACATTAAATGTCAAAAATAATCTTACTATTAAAAGAGTAATAAATGTTCAGTTTTTGAAGGAAAACAAGGGATTAAAATTATAAAATTAATAGTTAAAGAAATAAATAGAAATATTTTCCAATTTAATGAAATAACTAAGTGAAATACTGGGAAAAAAAGTTTCTCCAAATAATGAATCTGGAATAGGTTATCAGCCACGATAATAAGAAAATTCAAAAAAAAACAGATTTACATCAAAATCCAATGCTAAATGTATATATGATGAAAAAAACTCACCATGACTTGACTTTTTTTTTATCCTTATCATTCTTCAATATTTTTATAATAAACATGTTGAAAAAAAATTGATACAAAAATCTATTGTTACTAACATATCCGAACTAAATTGATATTGGGTACCAATATCACTTTGGAATAAAAAATATGTTGTAGGAAACCTGTTTAAAATCTTCAATCAAAAGAATATAGTATCTGGACAGTGGATTTTGTAGACATATTATTAGTTTGTATTCAAATTTCATGAATTTTATTAGAGTTGATGGTGGACATGTCACTTTTGGTGACAATGAAAAGGGGAAAATTATCAGCCTTAATAAAATTTTAAATTACAATCTAGTATTAATTCCCATTGTTTTATATATATATGGATTAAAATATATTATTTTTATCATATCTTAATTGTGTGATGATTGATTTAATGATAAATTTTAGAATAACGAATTTCTTGTTTTTAATGATAAAAATGATTTAATTTTTTCTACATTGAAAAATTATATTATTTACTCTAATGATTTATATTCATTAAATTCAAATAATATTTCTTGGTTAAGTCCCTTTAATAATGAATCATGGCTTGGGAAAAGGATACCTAGCCATTGTAATATTTACTCACATAGAAAGATAATAATTTAAGAGTGGGTTATAGACCTACTAATGCGTGAATTCATAAATGATTGAGTTTTTAATTCCTTCCAAAAAGGGAAAATTAATTAGATTTATTGGAAATATAAGAAAGACATTTCCACCTATCAACATCTAGAGTAAATTAATATAGACCTCTTAGGACCATCTATAGTTTGTAGTTTAAATTAAAAACACAATATCTATGTCCTTGTATATGACTTCTCTAAATACACATGGGTATTCATTCTATAACACAAAAGTGATGCAAGTTCATACATTATTAAGTATTCTAAATCCGTTGAAAACACTAGTTGACATAGAATTAATACCTTTAGACGTGATCATGACCATTAATTTTATAATCAATAATTTAATTAATTCTATTCCCAAAATGGATATAATAATATATTTTATACTCCTAGGACACCACAAAAAAATCTATTGTAGAAAGAAGAAATAGGACACTTAAAGATATATTCTAAGCCATATTAAATGATTATGATCTACCTATCTACTTTTGTGCTAAAGATGTTAATACAACCTGTTATATTTTTAACCTAATTTTGATAAGACCTCTCTTAATCAAAATAGCTTATGATATTTGGAATTACAATGAAGTTATGGTTAATTAATTTTTAATTTTTGATTACAATGTGTTTCTAGTTAATACAATAGACAATTTGTATAAATTTTCTTTCAATAACAATGAAGGAAATTTCCATGGTTAATAATCATCTAACAAGTTATATAGAGTGTTTAACAAGAAGGCCAGAAAAATAGAAGAATTTATTCATATCATGTTTGATGAAATTGATCCCAATAAAGCTATAAGGATCTTAGAAAACCATGTAGATGAACATTCATCTTCAAATATCAAACCCAACCCATTTAATTATTCTATTTAAAAATAGACACTACTATCAGTGATGCAATAGAACCTAAAAAAGACGAAAATCATGATCCCAATAGTCCCTCTTTTTAGAGACTGGTTGAGACTCATAAACACCACACTTTAGATGTAGTAATAGTAAACGTATATATAGGTACATAGACCAGTGCTTCCCTGATAAATAAAATTAAACGTCAATCCTTATTTCCAAAAATTGAATTTAATAATATTAATTATTCCACCACTGATGAATTCTAGTTAATATCTATGCAAAAAGAAGATAATTATTTTGAAAGAAACGATATTTTGGAACTCGTTGACCATCATATGGACCATAACTGTTGGTACTGACTGGGTGTTTAGAAACGTAGTTAATAAATCTATAAATATAGTAATAAATAAATAATGATTAGTTTCACAAGGTTATAATCAAAAATTAAGTATTGAATATGAATAAAAAATTTCACCTATAGAAATAATTGAATCCATTAGGATACTACATTCTTATGTAGCACATATAGTCTTCAAAATTTATCAAATTGATGTTAAATGAGAATTCATAAATTGGTGGATAATTTAGAATTTTTTTGACCTGATGCATATAAATAATATCAATATCGAAATCATGTTTTTAAATTAAAAATAACTTTTTATAGCTTAAAACATGATCCAAGATCTTAGTATGATAGAATTACCTCCGTCCACGTATCAAAATGTTTATAAAAAGGAATATATGACCCAAATTTCTTTATAAAAATAATTAAAAATGTTTTTTTGATAGTTCAAATTTATGTGGATGATATTTTTTTGGATCTACAAAATATTAATTTTTTTCAAATATTTTAAAATTTATGAAAAGTAAATTAGAAATGATTTTAATGGGTGAATTAAATTTAATTCTTGGAAATCATATTTATGTAAAAAATAATGAATTATACTAAATCAATGTAAATACAATAAATATCTTTTAACACATTTTTTTATAGAGAGTACCAAAATGAGTGATACTTCCTTCAGAACCACTTGTAAACGAGGCCATTATGAAATTGGGAAATCAGTAGATCAAACTAGTTACAGTGTTATGATTGTAAATATTCATTACATAACTTATAGTGGCCTCATATTTTTTTTGTGTTTGTGTGTTCTCTTATTCAGGAAAATAAAACAAAGAGTCACATTTATTAACATTCAAAATATTTTCTAAATAGCTAAAGTATACAAAAAATTTAGTATTGTTCTACCCATGTGCACAATAATTTGTTTGAGTAAGTTATTTAGATGCTGATTTTGGTGGTTGTATGTTATATTTCAAATAACATAAGGAACATGTCATATTTTAGAACAATCTCTAGTATCATGGCGTAGTAAGAAGAAAAACTCGGTTTCACTATCTATTTTGATAGCTAAATAAATAGCTGCAGGTAGTTTATATGCCCAATTATTTTGAATCAAACAAACATTGCTAGACTTTTTATACCAATTTAGAAATGAACATATTAATTTTGATAAAAAAAGTGAAATAATGATTTCCAAAAATCTAGTATCTCACTTTAGAACTAAAAAAATTGATATAAGACATCACTATTTGAGAGATCATCATCAAAAGTTTGATATGACATTAGAATTTATTTGAACTGAACATTATATTATTGATATATTAATTAATCAATTTAATGACGAATTACTAAAATACATCAAACATGAATTTGGAATGATAATATTATGTTGATGAGTAACCATTGATGAGTCACTGTTGATGAGTCATCGTTGATGAGTCACCATAGTTGAGTAAATGTTGATCTGTAATAATTGATGAGTCATTTTTGATGAGTCACCATTAATGAGTCACCATTGAAGAGTCATTATTGATGAGTCACCATTTATGAGCCACCGTTGATTGAGTCACTATTACTATTTATGTTTCCGCAATTTTTATTACCATTCTAATTTTCTTTTACTAATTATATATTTTTTATTTTATTTTTTATTTTATTATTTTGAAATCCATAAATTAAAATATATCAGTATTTTAAAAATAGATTCACTTATCTTAACCATTGAAATATCAATCCCTTCCCTTCCTCATGAACAAATCTTCCCACTTCATTACTCCTCCAGAATCCTTTTACTGATTCGAATTTCCAATGTAAAGAGAGTTACTAAATGAAATTTAAAAGAGATTAGTCCTTGATAGATACAATGAGTATCTGCAAGTTGATTACAATCCATTTTAGTAAAAAAGAATATATATAACCGTGTATTTGAAGAATAAAAATATATTGATGTATAATGGATTCCAACAAGCATTACGAAAGTGATAAGGGTTATGGGAGAAAAATGGATGAATTGTTTTAACTCAAATAATCGTGTGTATTATCTGTGGATAGATTATGAATTTTTTTAGAATGAGAATTTAATTATTTGGAAAAAATTCAGATATAATTCATAACCATATAGATAGAGAAGAAATTCCTTTCTCTTCAGGACAGTGGAAAATATGTCTACAAATTCCTCACAAAATAGTATATGAATATTAACAAGGAAGCATGCCAAATTTAATGTTAGAGAAGGCTCTCCAAGAATTAACTAGATATGGAACCAAAAGAATACCAAAAAATTGTAGATCTTGATGGTGATTTAATGTTTAATAGGTTCGTACATCATGTGTTATGTCCTATAAAATGGGAATTCAACACATTTTGGTTTCAAAATGTCTACTTCTTGTATATGATGTTGATAGGAAAAAAATAAATTTTATTAGATTTTTTATTGTACTAATGAATGAAACGTTAAGGAAGATATCCATATCAAATACCCTCATTTATCCTAAAATGATATCATCCATTTTTTATGCCAATTGTTATGTCAAACCCGGAGAAGATGATGAGGACAAAATAGGTGGCTTTTTTCATTCTAAGTCAATATGAAAAATAGTGAAAGTGGGTTAGAATCCTTATAAGGTATGTTGGGTTAGAGATAATTAAAAACTATATATTGATACTAATCCTATTGATCATCCAACTATACCAATGGATATGGTTGATCCATGTCTTGGACCTAATGAAATTTATGAGTATTCTATTCTAGATGTTATTGTTGAAAGGGTTGAAGAAGAAACCGATGTTGAGTCAGTTGAAGAAGTATGTGATCCAAGGATCATAAAATATTCACTTAGAGTATCTGGTGATTGTTGTTGTTCTATAATATATTTACCTAATAAAAACACATCTTTATGGGACTTATAGTGAAGAAGATACTCATGTTTTTGGAGAATCATAGTATAAATAATCTACCTCTAAGACCTTACATGGGGAGAGTAATGTCGGGGGTAATGATTTTTATGAATAATTGGATAAAGAGATTATGGATCTTAAGAATATAGATGAATCTTCCTGTGGGGTTGATAAGTTAAAAGAATATTACCCTCTTGATGATAATTCGAATATTGAACATAATGGATGTGACTATGATGATAGAGTTGATCAACACAAAGATAGTGGTTCGTCTCATGAATGGAAAACACAAAATGCTGAAGATCTTATTCATCCTGCTGATGAGTTAGTCAAACTTCCACACTTTTTACTAGTTGTTTCTAGTATCCTTGAAGAATATCGGACTACGAATACACTAATACATTATATTACAATAGTTTTTTTAAAGGATAAATAAGAAAAATGTGATAGGGTGAATACTCCCTATCCTTTTGAGCAATTAGCAAAAATGGATCAATTATAATTATTAGAGTCCATTGATACCAATCAAAAAACATTTTAGATAGATATGTCTATGGAGGAGTTTACTACCTTTCCTGTTACCTAGTCAGTGGATCAGACTCTACATACCCCCACTTAGAAACAGTATGAAATAACTACTATGCCCTTGAGAATTAAATTCGGTCAATTATCTCACAAGCCCAAATAATCTCCAATTATTCACTATTTTATACATTATTTTAGAGCTTTTTATTAATGGGATAGATATAAAAGTATTATAATATTTTTTTTACATAGAGTGATTTAGATGGTGAATCTGATTTCAGAAAGAAGGATTCCTAGTAAATAAGACAGTCGAAGCTGGGGAGTTACAACCTTTCACATCCATGGAAATATAAAGACGAAATGAGGATTCAATATCACATGAACATAGAAAAATCTCCACTCCTTCAACAATGTTCCCTTTTAATTTTTTTACCCAAGTTCATTTAGATTCCTTAGATCAAGATGTACATTTAGATATAGAACCCTTGAAAAATATTTTGATCTAATACATTTCAAAATTCATAAATAATCAACCATCCCTATTTACTCGACTTAATGAATAAATAGTTATATATTTAGTTGAGTGGGTTATATCCCATATTCAACCAAATTTTTTTTTCATATTTTAAAAATGAATGTTTAAAATAGACGTTTGAAATCTGAGGTAGTATGTTTAAAATCATCAGTGCACTGCCTGCAAGACTCATTTTCAAATTTTATGAGTTCCACTTATCATATGTGGGATTGTTTGTCTTAAATTTCCTCTAATCTGCTGGACATCGTTATTCTCCAATTAAATTTTATAGGGTTATTTTGGAATATTTTTTTAGATAAAAATAAAAAGTTCCTTAGGTGTGTTCAGTACTCATGAAGACCAGATTTTGAAGATAAATCTTCATGGAGAACATATTCATTAATTCCTAAAAGATTATGCTGGTGATCTCAAACAAGATAAGGAATTGATAAAAAAGGAAATACAATATTATTTTTCAAGGATCTAAACTATGATGGATATGTTAGATAATTTAATGATTATTTCTAATAACTTCATGATCCCATTAGGGACAAGATCCATTAATAAACATGTTTTTTTAAATAAAATTTATCACCCAAGCTTTCGAGGTGTTTATCGATGAATATAAATATATAATTAATGAAATAAAATGAGGATGTTACATAATTTTTTTCCTCATAATTCATTTTATACCCTAAATAAATGTCCAAAATATTACTGTTATTTTTTGAGAGTCCATTCATGTTTCTCTGGTTCATTGAACCAAAATAATAAGTAATGTTTAGTATATGCCTACTTTAATCTCTTAGTCAACCAGTATTATGACTTCACCTCTAAAAACATATAGTTTGTCACTAGTTGAAGGTATCAGAAAACTCATTAAAGGCCTTGGATCCACATGGATGGACCCTTTGAATGTTTTCAAAGACTAGGGTTCATAGAGGAGGCTCGATGTATGTTTGGAGGAGTTCAATATTGAGCAGCAGGAAATAAGAAGGATACATGAAAAGAACAAGGGGCACACAACATGTATTATACCTGCCCTCAAAAAATAAAATAAATATCAATGTGGAATTTTTTCAGAGGAACCCGACCTCAAGGTAGTACATGTCATTTACTGACCCACTACTATATTTTTTAATGATATACCAGTTGCTCGGGTCATCACAACCCTACAGCAAAGGATCCCCTCCCTCTCATCATAGGTGATCCATCAGACCCCACCATGGAGTTTTAGAGATATATTTGGATTGGATTTTTCATGGGAATCCTTATTCGATCAATCTTCTATTCGAGGTAAGATATACTTCTATTCTTGTGGTTTTCTTCAATCCACTTTCTCTTGTTTCTCTCTGCCATATGATGGTGGTTACTCTCAAAAATTTTAATAGAGTAATATTTGTTGTTGGTTGACATTGTTGTGTTGTGGAGTCTTGGTTGGATGCAAGATTCATATGGAGAAAATATCATGACTTGTTTCAAGGACCATTATCATGATATGAATTTGGGAATCCTTTTCCGGATAGGGATTCATTGATTCACTATTTCATACTTGAAATTGTAGTGAAATAAGGTTTAATCCCTTCAATAACAATGAAATAATCTTAATTATTACCTTAATTGGATTTAAGAATTGGTTTCGATCTTATGTCACTGGTTTGTTCCATGATAATGATTTTCCTCTTCATTTGAAAGATAGTGTTATATCTATACTTTTTTATCATTCCATTCTTGATGGAAATATATAAAGAATGTAATTCTAGAATTAATTTTATATTTTTTTGGATAATGATATAGAGGAATGATAATGATTATTGTTATAGTTATAATTTTGATCATAATAAAATTGATGTAGTAAACATGTTTAACTGATTAAACTAAAGCATTTTAATTCCTAGTGTTTAAAGAAACAAATTTATTACTTTTTTTAATTAATAGTGATATATATGATAGCTTACTGTTTAGGTATCCCATTAGTGGAACCTATAATTTATAAATAGATTAGTTAAAGATGGATTAATGAATCTGTTTTTTAGAAAAAGATAATTCCTCAAAGAGTTCTATGTTACCCTCAAAAATTTGAGGGCTATATTCCATGTGACATAGTGTTTTGAGAGCTCAATATGTTGGAAGTATAGATTCCTTGTTTCGGGCCAAGGGCCTATTTGATGTGTTAAATTTTTTATATACTTATTGTAATGTGATATTGGATGGTTGTTCTGATATTTGGTGTAGGATAACTCAATGTTTTTTGAAGTAGTTGGTTCCTAGAGTGGTGATATGTATCTATTCATGCATGTGGTTGTTAGAAAGGTCACTAGAGATGATGAAAAGAGTTGATGCTGGGCTTACACGATAATATGAATGTTTTTTCAGTTGAATATGTTGTTTTTTTCCTTTTTTACATTTCCATCTTTGTAAGTCATATGGCCTTTCCTAACCTCATTCTAAAAGAGGACACAATTCTTGGGGTATGCCATGTGATTTCCATGTTTCTCCTCTCGATGGTCGATGAGTCTATGCTCCTTCCATTGGCAGCAACAACTCGATGGGTAGTTCATCTACTCCCGGTGTTGAGCACCTTCTGTTTAGTTTCATGGAACTCTATTCTGGAATGAATGGAATTATGGAATGTGATAATGGTGTTAATAAATAAATGATGCTAACCCATGGGGTCATATATTGTTGGGATGAAATACTGAGGTTAAAATTTCATGGATTTATGGGCTTGGTTTTTTATGCCTAGAGGGAAAGGTTTTTGGTTGGAATAGTAATGACATGAAATGTGGTAAATGTTAATGGTTAATTAATGGTTAAAGAATTAATCAACATAAAATGAAACTAATTAAATGGGACAAGATTATTTAATAATTCTCATTAAACGTTTGGGGGCTTATATGATATCTACTCTTATTATTGGAAATATTGATATAGAGAGATGTTAGTTATAGTTGACTCCAAGAGTAGGTTATGTCTATAGTGTGGTTGTGAGCTATAGTATGTCCTATAATTTTTATGCTTCTATACAATAACCTACCATATCAGTTAGGGAGACTGAAACCGATTAGATTTTGGGCACTAGGGGGAATTTTCGGAAACATTTTGGTTGAGGCTGAATGGTTAACATCTAACTTTGGACCATTTATTTTTTCATGGTTGTTACTTTTTCTAGTATGAATGACGATTAGATTCTTCATAAATGAGTGTATAGGGCTGTAATTTCTTCTGGTTATTTCACCCACATATATTCTGGATGTATTTTACTATGATATACTATAGGTATAACATGTATAGGTTGTGATGGATTGTGGATCCTTACTAGGTGTATTTGTTGTAATGGTTTTCCGAATAATACATAATGTATGATACACATTATTCAGGATATGGTGGTTCCCTAAATCTACCTAGTTACTTCTAGTTGTGTGGATGGTGTGGTGAATTTCCTAGGTGTCTTCGGTAAAGCCTTTGTGTTTCATGGGTGTATATTTTTGTGGTCACCTAGGTGTCTTTGAGCTAGCCCCTATGGAGTGAGATTCATAGGACTTCTGATGTTGGGTCAAAACAGAAAACATGTGGGGAAGTGGTTGTGGGGTACCCTTGATATTAATTATAATATTATATAATCTTATGTGATACTTAGTGAGAGTATCCATAGTGAGGCTGGGAACATAATATACCCCTTTAGGTGATGAGTTAGTTTCACTTGTTGTTCAATGTGCTTTAGAATGATTTGTTTAATTTTTCATGAGACCCACTAGGAAGTATCCTACTGAGAATAATTTTATAACCTCCCAACACATATATAAACTCTTTTTCCGGCCACTTAGAGCATGTTGGAAATTATGATGGTTACTACTAGCTTGTGGGGTTTTGTAGGAGCTCTTCGGTTTTTGTGGTCGCTACCTTTTTATTTTATTTTGGTAATTTTAGTTTTCCCTTTCAGTTGTAGAATTCCATTCCAGACAAAAACATTTTTTAACGGGAAATTATTTCATATTGAAGTCAGAGTTCATTTGGTAGGTGTCTTTCATATCTCTCCCTTTCGCATGTGTTTTCTCTTAGAGGGCAATGCCTACCCTTTGTGTGTTCATTGTACCCTTACTGTTACTCTCTATCCTGGGGCCTACTGGATGAAGAAATCGGGGTAAATATCTTCCTTCTCACATTTTTGGCCCATGAGATGGAACTTTTATGGGGATGGGGTCATGACCGAGTTGTATAAGATCTATGATGAGGGATATGATGGATTTTGGAGTTAGGCACTGTGAGGTTTCATGGGTTTCTAGGGAAATAGTGTCATCTATGTTTAGAAATCACTATAAACACAAGAGGATGACAAAGACACATGTATTTATCCCCCCTATGATTTGATTCATGGACCTTTAAGTTTACATTGGCTACAAAACAAGGTGATACTCTATGTAGGGTAGAGAAAGAGGAAAATATTATGCATCATTAGTCATTGCGCCTATGTTTAGAATTGTAGACCTTGAGATAGGATGAATTAAAATGAATATTATAAAAATATTAATTAATTATTATCATGTCTATCATATTATCGATTTAAGAGCACTAACTATTTGTGATTTTTCAATTATGGCTCCATGTTGATGTACTCATCAGGTTTGAGCAGAAGATGTTTAGAAAGTTGTTCTATCTAATCTCCACATAGTAGAGGACAACAATGATGAAATTGAGAAGAGGACAATAAATGTTCTTGAATTATAGATTCTACATTACTTTTATGGATCAATTTCATATACTATCATTGAATACATGTTGGAGGAGGCTGAGATATCTTTCATATCAATCCATGATATGACAAAGAAATCAGTTTTGTAGGTTTTGACTATGTTGTGTGGAGTAGTAAGCCAATGACATTTCTTGTCCCTCAGGGATCGTGATGAGTGAGTTGTCATATGGGAGGTGTTCTGAGACATGTTCAGAGTCACATTTCTTTCTTCAACTATGATGGAGGATAATCAAAAGGAGATTCGTACCATTTGATAGGAGAGATCCATTGTTTGAGAGTTTGAAATATTCTTTAGGAACCTATTGTGGTATGCTTATGACATGTTTCCAGATGAGGAGGCCATAGAGAGGCACTTCAAAGAATATTTGTATCTATAGATATAAGTCATGGTGATCCCATTTATATTAAAGTCACATCTAGACCTCAATACCTAGTTTATATAGGGGTAGTAGATCTAAAACATATACAGAGGGATCATGTTATTGTTTTTCTTATGGAGGGTTAGTTCATTAGCAACAAGAGTGTCAAAACATTCTGATTAGTCATCATTCATCTGATGTTCCACTTCATGTTCCTCTGCTAAGGTAGCTCCAACCGAGGTAGAACCAACATGGATTCACCTACATTAGATCAGCAGATAAAAGATGGGGTAGGTATAGAATATCCCTGGGATGCACCCTGTCCCCAAAGAGCAGGGTGGGTCCATGGTAGTGGTCTTCATCAAGGTTGGAGAGGCCATAGTGCAGGTCACCATCAACATCATGCTTTAGCTTTTCCAGTTCTAGATGAGAAAGAAGTCATTTCAGGTATCATTTTCTGGTTTTATGCATGGGTGTATTTCATGCTTGTTTTATGAGGGACACACTCCTCCATATAACCTACCCTTATCATTGCTTTGGGAATTGAGGTGCTGAAGATTCTAGTTCCCATTGCATTAACTACGTCAGTTGAAGGTCGAGCTGACTTGTTGAAGTATGTAGAGACTATGATCTACTGAAGGGGATGCAAAAAAGCATGGGTAGTGTTACTATGTATATAGTTACAACCATATGATGTCATCCTTAGAAATGATTTGTTGTATTCAGTGTAAAATATCTGGGATGTCTTCAGGAGGCCAATGGATTTCGTCAATGATGACAAAGAGACAACAATGTTTGCTGGAGAGCAAGAACCTTTTATGAGTTAGAGGTATTTTCCATACTTTTCATCCTTGATGTTGGTGTATATTCTGAGTTCGTTGGAGGTTCAGTAGTTGGATTATATTTGGTTCGTGGAAGAATACCCAGATGTCTTCCCAGAATACGTTGTAGAATTTCCCCCACAATAAGAGATCATGTTTGCGATCATGTTATAGCCAGGGGTGTCTCCTATATAGATGTATCTATATTGGATGGATCCTTATGCGTTTTTGGAGATACTATATAACTATATGGTTTGATATAGTGTGATTTTGTTCAGTTAGGAGTGTCGTCATAGGGTGCACCAATTTTTTTCTAAAAGAAGGATGACAACAGTTTTCGGTTGTGTATCTATTATCACATCTTAAACAAAGTGAAGGAGAAGAATCACTATCCTCTTTATCAGCTTGATGATTTATATGATCAACTGAAGAGGTCAATTTGGTTATCAAAGATAGAATTTCAGTAAGGATATCATTAGATGCATACAAATTATCAGGATATCTCGAAGACTATTTTCTGTTGATGTTATGCGCTTTATGAGTCTGTTGTGTTGTCGTTTAGTGTGTAAAATTCTATAGATGTGTTCATGGGGTTGATGAATCTTGTGTTCTATTAGTTCCTAGATATGTTCATAGTAGTATTAATTGATGAAATCCTTGTGTACTTCACATATAAGGAGGAGCATTCCGGGCATCTAAATTCCATTTTTGGAGATATTCATTGGCAAAAGATATTTGGTATGTTTTATAAGTAAGAGTTTTGGGCTCAAGAAGTCTGTTTCACATGGAATTTTGTATCCAGGTATGGTGTAGCTATGGATATGTTGAATATAGAAGTCATTCAATCCTGGGAATCCCCCAAGATATTTGCAAAGGTGCGATGTTTCCTTGGACATTAAGGATATTAAAGGAGGTTCATTGTTGGATTCTATCGAGTTGCAACTACTATGATTGTGTTGACCAAAAAGGATCAGAAATTCATATGGACTGATCAGTTTCATGCATCATTTAAGTATTTAAATAATATGTTGTTCAGTGATCTTTTTACGTGTCTTCCACTAGAAGGATTTCAATTTGATGTTTTCTTTGGTTTATCATGTCCGAGGTTACGCTACATTCTGATGCATTATAGATCAGTCTTTCTATATGGGTATCAATAGTTATGTCCCCATGAGTATTAATATTCCACTCACAACCATGATTTGTATGTAGTAGTGTTTTCCCGGATGTTGGGGAGACATTACCTCATCAGTGAGTGATTTTTGGTTTCCACCTATCATAAGATTAAGATGTATGATTTCTATCAGCAAACCACGAACTTGAGATAGTGTTCGTTGATGGTGTTATTATAGGATTAAGACTTATAAATCTCGTATACACCTTGTGAGTGGATTGTTGTAGCTGATTCACTATGCAAGTAGTCAAGTAGAAGATGTACTGCAAGAATTATGTCATTCAAGGAGATTAATGGATGATCATTCAACATTATATATGGATATGGGAGATGTTGGGGGAAGAGGTTTTATTTTCAAGATGATGAAGCAATGATCTCTGGTATAGAAGGTATAAGAGTCCCAGTTAGGGGACCATGAGGTGGATATCTGGATAGACTAAGGTGTTTATGGTGAGTTCCCTTAAGGTTCGTCTGATGATGAACAACATCAAGTGTTGTAGTGTTGTTTCAGGGATGGTTACTCATTCTATTGACGGTTCATGAGATGGGTCTCAAAGATTTCATTAGTTATAATTTAGTGATACATCCTAACATGACCAAGATGTTCCTATATTTGAGGATTCAGTTTTGGTGGCATGGGTTAAAGCATCCAGTTTCAATGATTGTGTCACGATGTTTAGTCTATGAGAAGGTGAAGGCCGACTACCGTGTTCGTGGTGGTTTTCACCAACCATTAGTTGTTCCTCAGTTGAAGTGAGAGGACATATAGATTGAATTTGTTACCAGTTTTCCTCAAGCTCAAGATGTCTATGATGTTTTATGTGTGTCAATAGATCATTTGAATTAATCATCCCACTTAATAGAAATCATGGAGTCAAGTTTAGTGGAGGATTTTTCGAGGTAGTATCTAGAAGAAGTGGTGAGACTTCACAGAGTTACGAGGATGATCATTTCCAATCGAGAACCTCATTTTACCTCCAAGGTTTAGAGAGTTCTTTACTTTGCTTTTGTTTTTCATCAATTTCTTAGAAATTCTTTTAATATGCATATTGACAGTTATATAGAGTGAACCATCCAGACTCTTGAGGACATGTTTTGCTCCTATGTCATAGTTTTTTGAGGTTTTTGGATGGGGCAATTAACCTTGGGATAGTATTCTTAAAAAAATAGTTTCCACTTCACCACCAATATTTCACTATTTGAATACTAATATCTGAGAACATTCAATTATAACTTGTGTTTCATGAGGGTTAGTGAGTAAGAAATTCTTAGGCCGGAACTGGTAGATAACACAACAGAGATGGTTCAATTGATCTGTGAGATAATGAAGCCCTCACATGACCTTCATAAATCCTATGCTGACTATAGGAGGATAAATATAGACTTTGAAAATGGGGATCATGTGTTTCTAATGGTGACTCCCTGTCATGGGTATCGAATGATTGGTTGTGGGGCTAAGCATTCTCCATGGTATGTTGGGACTTTTGATGTTTCAGATCATGTTGGAGCCATGGAATATTGGGCATCACGTCCCCCAATGTTGAGCATGATATTCGATGTTTTTCAAATGTCTCATCTCCGTATTTATATTTATGACAACTCTCACAGTATTTATTAGGGAGATATCGATGGTGAGACCTTCTTGGAGAGGATTTTGGAGATCTAGGACTACAAAGAGATGTTGTTTCATGGTCATTCTGTACCCTTATTTCATGATTGATGGGATCATGGTGGTGTGGAGGAGAGAACATGGGAAAGGGTGTTACAAATGCATTCTCAGTACGCCGAGATATTTTATTTTTATATCATTTCTTGTAATGATGTTTTTGTTGTTGCAGTAGACCTATCTTGCTTATGAGAAACCGTTATATTTGTTTTTTAATGGATTTCCCTCTCTTCAGAGGTATCTCTTTCATGAGACTTTTTCATAGATTTTTGTGGGTTTCTTGTTGTTTCAGAAGTTATTTTATTATCATTTGAGATTAGTTGGTTGTGAGATCCTTCAGATGTATCTCATGGGGTGTTTGTTCGGATGACACCTCTTATTATTTGTGTTTCTCTCTCGGTTAGTTTTGTATTATCATGTATGAGCATGTTTCTAGAGGAATCTGATGTAAGGGTATGGATCATCATGGATTAACCCTATGCTTGTTTTTTAAGACAGGTGTGTTGGAAGGAGGCTCAGAAGAAGTCATGAGGAGTTTGGTCATGAGAATATGGAAACAAGGGGGCTACAAGATGTGCTCAAGGGGTACATGATACGAACAATTTCAGGTTTTGAAAAAATAAATAAAAGTCTATATGACAATCTTTTCAATAGAACCCATTCTTATGGAAGTAAATTCCATGAATGGGAAGTACATGTTAGATACTAAATCATCGATATATGTTTTAATGACACACAAGCCTCTTGGGTATTTCCAACCCTATGGCCAAGGCTCCCCTCCCTCTCATCTGAGGTGACCTAGTAGATCCCTCAATGGAATTTTTGAGATATCTTCAACTACGATCAATCTCAGGCTTGCTTCATCAATATTTCATTTATGTGAGGTAATATCTACATATGTTCTTGTTGGATTCATCAATCATCATTATCCCATTTCACATTACCATGTGATGGTTCAGGTTCAACATATTTTTAATGGATTTTTCTTAATGGTTGGTCAGCGTGGTTGTACCGCGACATCCCCAGGTGGATGTTGTTGTCATAGGGGAAGGTGATCGTGGTCCGTTTTGTAGAACATTCTCATGCAACAAATGTCAGAACCCTTTTGAGGCCGGGGATTCTTTGGTTCTCTTTTTTATTAAATGCAATTGAAGATATAGAATTTTTTATGTCATTGTTCATAATGAAATGAACCTAATAATTACATGAAATGGATTAATGAATTTGTTTCAATAGTATGTTTTTACTTTATACCATGATAGCAGTTTGCCTCTTGATTTTCATGAAAAAACGTTAAAAATGATTTTCCTGTTTAGGATGTCATTCACGATGTAACATGGAAAAGAAAAAAAAAATCCATAATTAATTGTAAATTGTTTCGATAATGAAAATAAGGCATTTCAATGAATCGTGTTTTTGTTTTAATTTTTATTTTAATCAATTTGATTCGGTAAAAAATTATAAATGAAGAAACAATATCACATTGATGTATGTTTATGAAAGATCCAAAGGAATGAAAAATTAATTGTTTAATTAATAAGGATAGCTATGATAGATTGATTCTTAGGTCTACAATCAATGGAATCCATAATATAATAGATGGTTAATTAATGATAAATTAATGAATAAGTTGTTAGAAAAAGATAATTTCCAAAAGGGATTTGGGTTACCCTATTACTTGTGAAGGCCATGTTCCTTGTCCCTTAGATCCATGAGATCTCAATGTATGGGAATGATAGAAGCCTGTTTTAGGTATAAGAGCCCAATGGATATGTTTTTTTGTCTTCCTACTACATAAAATGTTATAATGTATGGATATAGTTATATTTTGGGCATGGAGACTTAGTCGTAGTGGAATCAGTAGGAACCTAGAGTGGTCGTATGCCTCAACACATGCATGTGGGAGTCAGGGAGGATGCCAGAGATGATGAAAAAAGATGTAAATGAACTTTTATGAATATATTAATGTGTTTTCTATTGAATATGTAGTATGTTATCTTCTTTACTTTCCACATAGCCTATGGCTACTAGTCTTGCATACCCTTCTTCTAAAATTATTGATGATGCATGGGGTATGCCACACGATTTCTATGTTTATCATCTCGAATATGGATGTGCTTACGCTCTAGCCATGGGTGGAAATGACTCGATAGGTATTTCATCTACTCACCGTGTTGAGCCCCTTGTGTTTGGTATCTTAGAACACTTTTCTAGAATGCGTGGAATTATGGAAAGTTATAATTCGAATAATATATTTTTTAATAAATGATGTTATCCCATGGGGTTGGAGCATGCATGGATGCAATGAAAAGGTTAAAATTTAAATGAACTATTTACTTGGTTTGGTTATTCCTGGAAGCCATGGTTTTTGGTTGGAATGGCAATGACACTTAATGATGAAAACGATAGTGGTTAATTAATATATAATGAATTAATCAACATAATGTGAAAATAATTAAATGGGAAAATATTTTTAAATAAATCTCTTTAAATGGTTGTGTGGTTATAATATATCTAGTCTTAGTAGTGGCCTTCATGATTCTGAGAGACGTTAGGTATATTTGTGTCTAATAATTTGTTATGCATGTAGTGTAGCTTTGAGATATAGTATGTCAATTATTTTTTTTGTTTCTATATAATATTCCACCCTGTTGGTTAGGTCGAATGACAACCTCAGGATTCTGATCCCTCGGGGTGTTTTCCGCAACATTATAATGGGAGGATGAATTTATGTCTTCACTCATCGACACAAGATATAAGGCGTAAAACGTTTCACAATAGTATAATGAAAATAACATATTATCCCTAGAATCCATAGCTTTGTCTTGATCATCTTCTAACATGATGCGTCCTAAATAGTAAGCAATCAAGTGTTTGAATTCATATTCATCCATTTAACAACATCTAAAACCATATAATCTTTCCTCTTGTACGAAACGGTTCCCAGAGAGGTTGTGAGATAAATCCCGTTGGGCCACTAAAAATGTTGTCTATAACATCCGGACCATGTAATGGAAATGTAATAGTGTGCAATCATTCATATATGTAGTAGTTAAGTGAAATGAAACAAAATTTCTGAGTACCTCCTATAGCCCCCAGGTAGTGTCTGAACATTTAACCAGTTTCATTAATTAAGTATTTTTCAATTCATATAGATAGGTCTTGTGAGTCATAGCCAACCCCAACATCACCTCATGATAATTTAAATAGTTAAGGTTCCATGATGAAACAAGGAAACCATGATCAATGATATTCAATAGTGAGGTCGCATGGTAATAACCAATGTACTATAGACCTCAAGGGTGATCAAATCATTAATAACCAAAGCCTAGAATTGGGTAAGAGATTAATTTGTGGAGTGTAGTCCATGGATTTCCATAATTAGGTGCCTACCACTTTCCAATGTCATCGACCAAGGTAAAACATGGCTAAACAATTACTATGCCCAATGGGCTTTAACCATGTCACATACATGTCAATATTGGTTCCAGGGAGCGTATCTAAGGAATCTTGTATTGATATTGAATGAATCCAAGGATTTTATACATTAAATCCTATAGTTATAAATGAGGGATCCTACGGTATCATACTGAACATCCAAGAATGAACAAGGATCAATATTAATTTGGGTCTCATCCTAATAAAGATGTATCCTTGAACCAGAATGCTGTTCCTGAGTGCTCATGGAATTATCTGATCAGAATCCATGGTGCGCTCGAGTCAAGACAATCCTTTTTGATTTTGAAGTCATGAAATATTAATTTTGGTTCAATTATTTCCTTTCATTAGTCTGATAAGGTCATGTTGCATGAAACTGTATTATTGAGCCATTTGGATCATGCCATTAATTTAATTTGTGTGATAAGGCCTTGTAGCATGCAACCCTTTAATGAATTTAAGGAATATTGCATATTTAAGGTTCATTATACAACCTTACATTAATGAGGTAATGGGTTTTAAAAATGTGAATCCAATTAATCATTCACGTTCAATATGGTAAAGTCTTATACTCAATATACATTCCAAATTTCAATTCACATTTATTTATCAATTTGAGGCACTTACCTTCGCTGGGTCAAGTGATACCCATATATTGTACTTATAATTATTAAATTTACAATATAAATCATGAAAATTAATATAGAAATGATTACACTTAGAAAGGCCAGTGAAATGCATAACTGAACAGTGGCAGAAACGTTTCAAAACACTGGACAACAATAATTCCATAGTTGTTGACATGGATAGGATGGTGTTGTGGACATTACAACAAACAATTAATATTTTATTTGGAAATAAAAAAACCATACATTTATAACAAGTATAATAATGGAATATTAATTCCATATATAGCACCTGATGGAATCAGTGGGACCAATAGGACAAATCCAAAATGAAAAAAAAATTATGGATGAGTTATAGTCCAACAACCTTAGAGATGTATGACCCTTTTCCTATAGTATTGTCCCTTGATTTGGATTCTATCGGAGTATATATAAGAAAATGATGAAAATTCTCATTAACTAACATCACTCTTGGGAGAAAAAGACAAGGATAATGGCTCAAGTGTACTTGAGTACTTACTGTCGCACATCCAACATGAAAAAAAGAAGCTTGATTGGTTGCTGGTTGAAGGAGATCTGATGATTCCATGGTTAGATATTCAAAAGGCCCCTAATTGACACAGAAATAGATTATTCCAAAATAATATTGGATTAGGGGAAATGGAGAGGGTTTGATGTCCATTAAGTGAAATTTTGTAATCATAGCTAGAAAAATATCATGTCCATGGTTTGTCCACACAGTTTAAAAAACAGTGCGCAAACCGTGCGAGGTTTTCTTGGTAATAGGGTACATTGCATGGTTACTCCACACATACATTAAAAAACCAGGTGAAGTAGTTATGTCCATATTTTTTTATTATGCAAGGATAGAAAAAATATCTGTCAATTGTGCACTAACCACGTGACCTGAACTATTTTCCAAAAATGATGGTTTCTGGGATCCGAACATTCCCCAGAGACCCTTTATAAATTTTCTAACTCCTTGGGTATCCATATTATTTCCAATTTACAGATTTAGACCGATATTTAAAATATCAATACCATATCGGAAAACTAGGATCATACAGTCTTCCACCATTAAAATAACTCATCCCTATCTTCGACTTCCATGTTTGGAAAAACCAATGTTTAAAAACAATTCTGATAAATGGAAACTTACATCAGCTTTCCTCTCCCAAGTCTCATCTTGTACTCAGTCATGCAACCATAGAACCCATACTAGATAGACATACTGGGCCCATAGAGCATTCCTGCTATGATGAAAAATGAATACAAGATAATCCAAAAAGGTAGCATCAATATCTAACTCAACTTCCTAATGATAAAAAATACGAGACAGATGAGAAGGATAATGGTGATGTTGTCAAACATTAAAGACATCATTCATGTCATGGTACCTATGAGGTAGTAGAAACTGATAGGCTACTAGATAGAATATCACTAGAATCTCAAACGACCCTACATAATGGGGCGACATCTATACATACTTTCATAACCATTTATTCCCTAGCATGTGTGATACCCAAAGAAAAACACGCTCCAAGACCTTGAACTCAATAGGTCATTGATGGTGATTGAAATATCATGTTTCTATAGTCTGAGAAGTATTCCTACTCTTTCCCGTTAGATAATCATACTTCGATGTCTCCTAAATGAGATAAGGACCTAGTAGGGCTACCTCACCTGCCTCTATCCAGACCAAGGGTGAATGGATTGGCCTACCAGATAAGGCCCCAAAAGGATCCATGTGAATTGTTTCCTGAAATCTATTATTATAGGATAACTCGGTGAGTTTGATTTTCTTCTCCCAAAAACTACCTAAATCAAGGAAATATTCTACGAGAATATCCTATAGAAATTGTGTTGTCCATTATGATTTTTCTTCAGTGTGAGTGTGAAATGTTGTGATTAGAAGCACCTATATTCCCATAGATTTCTGCAATCCCTATGAGAATTTTGATGGGAAAAGATAACTGTAATCTAAAATGATATTACAAGGGACCATGTGGGGTCATATGATCTTATAGATATACATAATTCCCAACGCATCAAAAGAAAATGTCTCCGGAAAATGAATAAACAATGATGATTTATTTATTTTCTCAATGACTATCCATATAGCATCGGTACCCCTCATCAACCTAGATAATATGATTACAAAATCCCTAGATATATCTTCCCATTTACATTTCTATACTGGAAGAGGCTGTTGCATGACTGTAGGTCTTCAGTGCTCATCCATCACCTACTAATATGTGGAACACCACATGATTAATCTTCATATATGACATTTCTTCACATGACACCAAGACTAGTGTCCAATATGTCAATATATCTTGGAGATTACTAGCTGAAAAAACCTTTGGGAATCATGGGAATCATTCATCAACTACTATATCATATCTACAAAAACATTTATGCATCTACATAGACACCTGATGTAATTCTTGTCCACAGACCAATCCATAGGTGGAGTATCTCATGATATACTCTCATGGAGTGCCAAACCATTATGATCTGAAAACATCCTGCGCTTCCCCTTATCAATGATGGAAGAGGTAAAAATCAAGGATAATAAGTAAGACTACTCGTGACTATCACGAAACCACAAATGTAAATCAGAAAATAGGGACATCAATTTCCCTTCATTACTGGATTCTCGTATGGCATGTGCTTGATTTTTTCAACGTATTCATATGAAACATTATTTCCCTTCCCAGAAGTACATGAAAACTCAAATTCAAAGGATTGTAGGTACTAGAACCATAATCATTATCTGAGGTTCTATTCATGTTGAGAAAATATATTGTTGACTCTCTTTTGGTTAGTGTACTCCAAAAAGTGTTCACCCAACATATAATGTCTCATACAATTCCAGTCATGGAAAACTACATCTAGATCAAGGTCATGTGTTCGGTAATTTATCTCATGAGGTCTCAACTGCCGAGATCCTTACACAATGAAATTTTTATCTAGTATCATCACATATACTAGGTCCATGCTTGATGTATCACAAAAATGGTATAACCAATGCAAGGCTCTAATGAGTTAGAATTGGTGTTGATATAAGCACCCCTTTTGGATCATGAAAGGTTTTCTCCCATAATTCAGACCATATGATCTTGATAACCTTTTTTAGGAATAGTATGAGGTGTATCAAGGTGTGAAAATTCAGGTAATAAATTCATATAATATCATACACACCCCAATAAACTCTTTATATTAAACACATTATTGGGATTCCTCCAACAAAATACAACCCTACTGTTATCTAGGACAATATAGACCCTTGATTTTGAGATTATATGACCCATGAAGTGAATTTTGTTGATCCATAAGTGAGACTTAGAAATCATCGAATAAATCATATTCTATCTTAGTGCACTCATAATGATCCAATGATGTTGGGCATGGTCGCTATGAGTATTATAATACACCAAGATATCATCCACAAAGACCAAACAAAGGAATCCAAATAGGGGTGGAAACCCATATTCATCAATTCCATGAAAATAGCAGTCACATTTTTAAGACCGAACGGGATTACATGGTACTCATATAGACCATACCTACTATGAAAAGATGTACGACGTATGTTTGATGGTATGATTCACACCTGATGATCACATGATCTATGATGGATCTTGGAGAATACATTTTCTCTTCAGATATCATCAATGAGATACTCTATTCGAGGAAGTGGATAATGTTTCTTGACTGTACGATGGTTTAATCTTCGGTAATCCCTACATAGATGTATGTTTTTATCTTATTTTTTGGTGAAAATAATGGGTGAACACCAAGAGGATGTACTGGGCCATGTAAAAAAATCCCCTCTAATTCTTCTAACTCCCACTTCAGCTCTTGATGCTCAGTAGGATCCATGATATATGAAGGAATAGACACTCGAGTTTCTCATGGAACAATCTCAATTATAATCTCTACCTCTCTCTTAGAAGGTAAGCCAGAATAGTCATCAAGAAAGAAATACCTAAAACGATCCACTACTATAGGGAAATCAGTTTGGGGAAATCCTTGATCATATATGATGTGTTTTTCATCTGGGTGGTAACTCCACCTATCCATTGATGCTCTAGTCCAGATCTAGTTACCTGAAAATCCCACTCACCCTTTTGTAGAATACTGCATCCCTATGGTAATTTAAAAGATTCATTTTGTTTTAATAAAATAAAAAATATTGATAGTGGAATAACCAATCCATTATAATAATGACATCAAATACAATCATCTCAAGAACGAAGAGGTTAAATATGAAATGGTAATTGCCTAATTCAAGGGGGAAGTCCCCACACTGTAATATTACCTCTATTCATACCACTAATGGTGTATCTAGGGTCATTATAACATAGTGATACGTTATCTCTAGTCTGAGACTCTCCAAGATAAATATAGAGATAAAAGAGTTAAAAGCACCTATATATGATAAAGCGGATTTTATAAATGAGGCTACTTGAATAGTACCTTGTACTATAGATGGTCTCGTTGCCTAATCCTCATGTATTGGTTGTAGTGTATAGATTAGACTTGACCTACCGACCTGTGTAATAGATGGTTTACCAAGATCATAACTGCTCTATTGGTGCTACTGGTGATTAGGGGTCTGGATACCACAACCACAACCTCCTCCCTATCTAGAACAACAAGTTCTATTTCAACAACCCCCTTAAAATTTCATAAAAGAAATCACTCCTAATGTTAGAGCTGGAGTAGATAATTTTTCCAATCATGGTTGGGGGAAATGTCATACAGAAAGGCTGGAGGTGCCCCATATGGCTATAAGCCAGCTATTGTAGTGGTTCTATATCATAATGATTATTATACTGCCCCATTTTCCACCATGATAACATACTCTTGATCTATAATAATGGACACTCTAATTGTCCCTTCTCCGATGGCAGACCACGAGAGAAAACATCATCCTACTCAAGAAACTATTGGCCTAACACAACACTGATCCTCTAAGCTTGGTACAGTTTCGATCCCTCATATTGTGCTCAATTATATGATCTTAATTGAATATTTTATAAAAATTATCTTGGTGAAAGAATTTCATCTATGTAAGGATGTTGTACTAGATGCCTTCCAGAAAGTGACTATCCCACAAAAGATCATAAATAGCTAGAATCAGTGAAAATCATTGCAACACTGTGAAACAAGATGAATATTATATAACTAATATAAAACCATACTCAATATTGATGAAATATCTGGCTCTATTAGCACTTTTCATCTAAATAAAGAACTAATCATAGAAGTCAAACTAGATATCAACCAATAACATTCCATAATGACAACCATCTGGGGTAATCACATCCTACCAATGCATAGATGATACCTAAATCATGTATGTGGAAATGTTGACCCTTCTCTCTGGAGGTGTCTCCATATTCTCAATGATTGGTAATGTGCCTTCAAGAAATGATTCAGTATCTTGTGGAAAACCAACCCCTGAAAAGGTAGGAGGATGTTCCCTTTGAAACTCATGAGTTAGATCAGCCATCATAGGTTCAATCAATGTACACCATACATGGATTGCATAAAACGTAGGAAATTATCATGAAAATGGGAATAGGTTTTAAAATCAACTATAGTAGGTGGTTCCCCAACTATCAATCCTGGAGGTAAAACTGGAAACTCATGTCCCACCACGTATGGAGAATGGTTGTTGCCACCCGCCTGACATGAGATATGAGGATGTCGTGGTGGCATTGGTCTACAATCTTCAGGAACACACATCGTAATACACATAAGAAAAAGGATAAAAACAGTAGTACAAGATTAACATAAGAAAAATCAATAAAAATGTATAATACTCAAACTAAAGTCTTAGATGTCTAGGTATCAGTATGTTCTCAAGTATACGTTTCATTTAAATTTCCATTCTATTCCCAAGATTTCTCATTTACCTTTCATAAAAATGACATGAGGAGATAAATATTTGAAAACATTTCATTTTATATATAATGATTCAATTTATAATGGATAACCATTTCTGATGAATTAGTTCCCAAACTACTCTCAGAAGAAACGACACGAATTTATTCATAGCATAATGGTTGAACATAGTAAATTACTAATTCCAACTCATAAAGGCCCATGAAACTCATTAATTGAGATAGGAAATCACTCAATAATACCTAAGAGTAATGCATTCATAAGATATCATCGTCAACATCACTCTACAATCAAAGGAATATCCAGAAATGAAAAATAGTGAAATGCAAATATATGGCATGGAAATATGCAACTGATGTTAATATAATGTTCTTATAATGATGCATGTAATAATTCAAATTTACCTCATATCGTCAGTTCATGGTTAAAACCAAATAATCAAACAAAGTAATAATAAAAAACACAACAAAACTTGTTTCTCACCCAATGGTGAAATAATATGAAATTTAATAGAAAAAACCAGAACAATAATTGTAATTTTGGAAAGCTGATTTCTTACCCAAACATGTCTTCACAACACCCGACCACGGCTTATGACCAAGTCCCAACCATTATTAATCTTCAATCTATTATCTCCAAATTTTATAGCAATAAAAAAAACCACCTCAGATACCACTTTTTGATGTCTCAGACAAGGATTCCACTCTACTGGTTCCCCAAGCCTAGTGGGCCATATTCCCTCATGCACATCTCCTCGAACACCGTAGGATACCGACTAGCTGCGACAACCTAGGGTATGTATATTGGGAGACTATGACTACAATACTAAAGTTTATAATAGAAGGTGGATGTAAACATAGGTAAATAGAGGAATAAATATATAAAAAAGGCACATAGAAAAATAGAGACAACTGAAATACTATGTAAAACAACTGGAATAACAGTCAACAATAGATGATGATATGTCTTGTATAGGAAAACTGGACAACATATATAAAATATAGCAGGAATAACATGTTTCATAATAGAATAAAGAAAATAAAAGACTATATCAAGTATCCTGAACTCTAGCATGGTCATCTACTACCAAGATCCATCATAAACAGTACACAATCAAGTGTTTGAAGACGTACTCTTTCATTTGTCAATACCTATATCCATGTAATGTACTGCGAGTACCAAATGGTTCCCAAAGAGTGTATGAGAAAAATCAAAGTGGGCCACCACCAGCGGTGTCAATAACATCCAACATGTGTAATGGAAATATAATAGTGTGAAAGCGTCCATATATAAGGTTAAGCCGTGCAATGTAACTAAATACACATGTACCATCATTAGCCCTCGACTGGTGTATGAACATTTAACCAGTTCATTTAATTATGTAATGAATAATTCATGTTAATTGGTCATTTGATTAATAGAAACCATATACATCACATCATGAAAGTATAAATAGTGAAGTTTCAAAGATGTAGCAATATAACAGTGATCAATGATATTTAATTATGGAGTCCCAATGTAATAACCAAAGTGACTTAGATCTCAAGGGTCTCCAACTCAGAAATAACTATAGCCTAGAATGTGGTAATAGTGTAATAAAAGGAGTGTAGTCCCTGAAATTACACAATGAGGCACCTACCGAGTCTGAGGTGTCGACCATTATAAAATGAGGATAAGTAATGAATAGGCACAATGGTCTTTAACCATGGAACCCACTTGTCAATGTTGGATCTTTGGAGTCTATCCAAGAAATCATGTAATTATATTGAAGTAATCCAAGGAGTGTATCCATCACATCATATAGTAATACATGTGGGATCCTATGGTATCATATCGGGCCTCCAAGAACATACAAGGATCATGATCTATGTGGGTATCCAACTATGAATGGTTTATCCTTGAATCAGCATGGGGCTCCTGAGTTCTCATGGAATTCTTCAACCAGAATCCAATGAAATATCGAGTCTAAACAATCATATTTTATTTTGATGTCATGTAATATTTTATTTGGTAAAATCCTTGACATTCAATAGTGTAATATGGTCATGTTACATGGAATTGTTTTATCATGTCATTTGGTTCAAGCATTTCCTTTCATTAGTGTGACAAGGCCAAGTAGCATGCAAACATTTAACCCATTTAAATAATATTCCATATTCAATGTTCATTCTATTATCTTCCATTAATATGGTAATTGGTGATATGGATATGCAACCAATTAATCATTAAAAATTTTATATGGTCAAGTCATATACTCAAAATAGTTTCCAAATTCCATTTTACATTTAATTATCAATTTGAGGCACTTACCTTAGGCGGGTCAAGTTGTATGAATACGCAGTACATTTATTTTTGTAATTCACAACGTAAATGAAGCCAATAAATATAGAATCATTTACCCATAAGAAAGTTCAAGCTAGGGTACACTAGAATGATGAAAAATATGTGTCAAAGAACTAAACAACAATAATTGCATAACTATCGTCATCAAAACGATGGACTTATAGTCATAACCATAAACAATTAATCATGTATTTGGATAAATCATAACCATAAGATTCTTACATGTATAATAATGGAATATTAGTTCCATAAATGGAAGACAATGATATCAATGGGCCGCACATAAAAAATCCAAAATCAATGAACTTTAGGGATGAGTTATTGGCCACCCACCTTAGCTTTATATGACTCTGCTACTCCAGTATTGAGCCTTGATTTAGCTCGTCTCAGAGTAGATATATAAAAAAGAGAGAAACACTCATATCCTTATATCATGGTCAAGAGAAAAATAGTAAAGAACTTCTCAAGAGGACTTTAGTACATACCATTGAGCATCCACGTGAAAAAAAAATCTTGATAGGCAGTAGGATGATGTAGATCTCTTGATTCAAAGGATTTATCTTCAAAATTCCCAAAATTTAGAGAGAAATAGGTTAATCTCATATAATCTAAAATTAGGGAACAATGGTGGAGGTTAATAAATAATTGATGTACATTTTGTAAACATACCCAAAATATGGAAAGTGTGTGATTTTTCTGCACATTTTAAAAAACTGTGAAAAATGCATATGAGATTTTATAGGTAGAAGGTAAAATTTCACGGTTAGGCCACATGGACATGCACAAACCATAAGAAGTGGTTCTATCTAGATATTTTTATATGCATGGTTAGCCAAAACAAGTGCCAACCATATGATAACTGTGTGACCAGACTAGATTTCCCAAAAAAGATTGATTCCAAGCTCCAAACATACTTCGGAAACCCTTGAAACCTTATCTAAATCATTGTGAATCTATATTAGGTCTATATTAAATATTTATAATGAAACTAAAGAGATCCATACTTGAGTGAAAAAACAGTTCATACTTTACTCTATTTATGGGATGTAATGGCTTGAGGAATATTACCTAATGTATGATAAACGTTGTGTGAGCTTTGGTCGAACTTAAAAACTACATGATTTCTTCTAGTTGTGTAGTTGTTATGGTGCTTCTCTCATGTTACTTTGGTAAATACTTTTCATTTTATGAGGTTTATGTTGTGGTGTTCTCCACGTGGTCTCGAGGTCAGCCCCTATGGAGAATAATTTCTAGGATGTGCGATGATGTGGAAAAGTGGAACACTAGTAAGGAAGTTTTAGCTAAATACCGTTGATATTCATTATTATATTATATAATCATGTATGAAATACTTGTTGGGTGTATCTATGATAAGGATGGGATTATAGTATACCTATTTAGGTGATGATTTTGTTTCACTTGATTCACACTGTTCTTTAACATGGTTTTATTACATTTTCATGAGAGGCTCTAAGGAGGATACTACTGAGTATACTATTCTACTCACTCGACATATATATAAACTAGTTTTCCGGACACATAGGGTATGTTAGATATTGGGAAAGTTTCTACTATCTTGCGATGTTTTACCAGAGTTGTTCGTGCTTCGTGGTCACTATCGATTTAAATTATTTTGGTAATTTTAGTTTTCCCTTTTAATAGTAGTAGTAATTTCAAGTCATTAAATACGTGTACTTGGTATTTCTTTTGTATTGATGTTAGAGTTGGATTTGGTAGGTGTCTGTATAATATCTCTCTTTCACATGTGTTCTCTTAGAGGGTAATGGATCACCTTTTTTTATACCCTTGGGACTAGTCTCCTACCTAGGGCCTACTGAAGGTGGGAATTGGGGGGTCGCTCTCTCCCTCATCACATTGCCAGTCCAAGAGGGGTATTCTTTATTGGGAGGGGTTAATTAAAAATAAAGTCAACTATTTTTAGATAACCTCTTCCTCCAGCTACCACTCATCCATATATTACACCATTTTCCATAACATACACTTCGATAGTATCTTCGTAGGATAAAGAGAACGATAAAGAAAAATCGAAAATAATTGAGAAAAATAATAATACACCAACTTATATGGAATGAATATATATTTGTTGATATCTCTTTTATAGTTATCATTTACTTCATTCCTTTAAAATTTATATTATATCTCGGTGGCACTATGATAATCACATTCCATTCTATTCTTTTATTTTTAGCATTTTTATTACCATTTTGATAATCTCAAATAGAGAGATAATTGGTAATTTTGAATTTTGATATAAGCTTATCTATATCAGATCATTTTTAGTTTTGTGTTTAGTATATTTTTTTATAAAATTAATTGTTTTTTGATCATCAGAAAAGAGGAGAATATTGGAACCTCCTTGGATGGTGTGTGTTTGACATCACTTATTTTATTAATGACAAATCATGATTCATTTTTTACCAATGTTTCACTTGTTGTATTATAGAATTTAATGTGAAATAATTACACCTATAGTATTTCTGTTAAGAGTTATGGAATTTCCCCATTATCTCCATTTGAGAGTCACCATTAGTCCCAGTAAGAGCTACCTACAGACTAAATTCACTGTTACCACCAAGATGAGATACTTCTAGACTCAAGTCACCATTAACACTAGACTCCAGTAACCATTACCTCTTGGATGAGTTTCCACTAGAATCAAGTAACTGTTACCACTAGGATGAGCAATAGCTATAAGTGAGTCACTGCCACTTCCAAACGAGTTACAATCAACCGTGTCATCTCCAGATAAAGATTACCCACCAACAACCTTGTTACTGTTAATGTCCAAGATATTTGGTGTTAATTTTTTGTTAGAATAATATTTTCAATGATTTTTTGAAGAATTCATAAAGACATACACTAGTGCCGAAAACGTTATTTACGTTGGTTATTTTTAAATTTTTACGTCGGAGTTTAGTCGACGTTACTAAAGACGACGTTATAAATTATTTTTTACGTCGGTTATTTAAAAACCGATGTATAAAACATAACATCGTAGTGTTTATCATGTCGGTTGATTAATAACTAATGTGAAAAAAACGGGAATGGGGGGGGGGTTATAATGTTGGTTATTATATAACCACCATGATAAAATGGGGGGGGGGGTATCACAATGGTTATATAAGAACCGACGTTATAAAACTGTGTGGGGGATGTTTATCAGGTTGGTTATTTAATAACCGACGTGATAAACCCCTGGGAAATGTTTTATCATGTTGGTTATATAATAACGGACTTGCTAAAGGAGTCCGGGGGGGGGGGGGGGTTATCACGTCCGTTATTTAATAACCGACGTGATAAACCATTCCACATGTGTTTTTCACGTCGGTTGTTAAAAAAATCCGACGTGATAAACCCTTCTCGATTTCATTATCACTTTGGTTATAAAATAACTGTAACATCCCAGGTAAATAAAGAATAATACATTTTCATATTTATTAACATTTCCGAATTAAAAATTAATTTTACATTAAAGGGGTTGCTATGTTCGATAGTGTACCCAATATGCAACAAATAGTTTCTGTGAAATCTTACATTGCACACTAGTAATAAAATAATATTATTTTAAATGGTAGTTAACACATAGCCATTGTATTGGTGGGAATGGATAAAAATAACTAAAATATGGTTATATATTTTTTTTAAATGTTTCTACATTTATCCAATAAAAGATAAAGGTTTAAAATACGAACAGAATTCAATTTTAGGCATATATACTGAAATTTTCACTAAAGGTCCACTTATCGCCGTTTGATGGTAAACCGTTATTAAATATTATTTTGATCACTCTTAAAAATTATATTAGACCAAATAAAATTCTTCTTTAGAATCAGAAAATCAAATTTTACTTTGTGTAATTTTTTTTTTTTTTTCGATAAAGATCATTTTTTAATGAATAGTGAAAATGTTGTATTTTAAATCAAAACGTCTTTTTAATATAATTTATTTGTATGATTAGATTATCTTTTCAATTGGTTTTAAAGTTAAATTAGAATATATTTTTACCATTTATTTCTTTAGTGGTCATTGGAATTAATTTTACTTTGAAATCAGACTTAAACTAGTGTCAATCTTTTGATACTTATTATTTTTAATAAAAACACGCTCTTTGCTCTGACAACGGGAGTTAATTCTTAAATTAATTAATGCAACATATGTGTTTTGAATTTTTTAAAATAGAATTCATTTTTGAATTCGGAATATCAAATATAGCTTAGGGTGAAGTTTTGGTATTTTTCTGAAAAACTTCAATTTTTGATGAATAGTAAAACCACTAAGTGGTACTTAAAAAAACTGATTTTTCGTTTGAATGAAATTTAACCATCCATGTGTTTTGAATTTCAAAAATACGACATACATGTTTTTCATTAAGATGTAAAATATGGTTCAATGGGATTAAAATAATTTTTTGGTGAATAGTAACTGTTATGTTTATTAATCACGATTAGAGGTAATTGGTGTAGTTTAAGGTAAAACTAATGTTTCAATAATATGAAATGAACTTGAAACATGTCCTACCCTTATTTGATGTGTCATGGACGACCATGAAAATCCATGTGTCAACTTGAGGACCCCATGGAGCCACTTTGGTAGGAAAATGACACTAAAAACTTTTTATTTAATGTTAAAATTAAAATGTCACAAACATGAGTTGTTTTACTAAAAAAAAATTTAAATGGGGTTATACAAGTCATATATTTTACTATAAATATTAATTATAATTATAATATGATTTCCTACATAATGATAGTTTTTTTTATAATTTTTAGACATTAAATAAAGTAATTATTTATGACACCATGATGATGTAGCGATTACCTCATTATTTAACGATTTAAATAAAATAAAATGATAATGTAAAATAGAAGACCTACACTTGTCAAAAACCTAATGGATGGGTATATTTCTAAACCTTATCACCTTATCCTCGAATTATATCAATGTGGGTCCTTTTAAATCCGAAACACATTTTAAAATAATGTTACGTTTCTTTACTTTCCATGAGTGCCCCTCCTCTCCTCTTATAAAAGGCCCCCACCTCTACCTCCTTACCCACAATACCAAAGCCTTTGGCTCGGAAAACCCCTGCCCATTTTGTCTCTCCACATTCATCTATTACTCCATGAAGCCTCACTTTTGGCATAAGTCTTCCCAAGGAATCCTTTGAGCTCAAATAAAAAATAGTTACCCGTTTTAAAGGTAGTGTTTTCTCTTGTGTTCTTTTGTTTTATTTTGCTTCTCCAACCACCTAAACTCTTTTTATACATATATTTTGTAACAACTCCAGTATATTAAATATACTAGGATGGTTTTATAAGAATTATTATAGCTACACTTACACACACCTACATCTAATGGTTAAAGAACATATTGTTTCTGTGGATGGCGAATTTCTGCCTCACGAAACGATGATTGTTCAATATTCTTCCAACAACTTCAAAGGTGGCCATTAAGATGTCACTATATTTATATATGATATATATTATGTTTATTTATTCCTTATTCTTATATATTTTTCATTTCTGGTATACCTTTATGGCTTCAATTATGGATATACGCAATATCTTCATTTTAGGAAATGCGGACTCCCGCCCCTCAATGTGATTTGATTCGTTAATGCCATACGTGGGACGTATAAAGGATAGATTTAAGAATATTATATATGATATTATACTGGAATCATAATATACCTTTTTATAATTATTTTTTTCACTACAATAAAGTATGTTATAGAAATGAATGTAGTGTTCTTGCGTACGTACGACATACAGTCTCCATTAACGGTGCATTTCATTTCTTATCCCCAAATGTAATGTACTATTATTAGTAAATATATATAATGGATATGTATGGTGTATGTTACATCTAAATGATGAATATAATTCTGGAATTAAAATATACATACCTCTCATTTAGTTTTATTTCCATTAATATGACATAGAAATGAAAGTAGTGTTCATGCGTACGTACCGCTTACCGTCTCCATGAACGGTGCATTTCACTTCTTACCTCTAAATTATTATGTAATATTATAAATACATTTATATTCTGGATATATATGATATATATGATATCAAAATCATGAATATCATTCTGGATATAATTAAACTTTGACCACACGAACAACATGTAATTGTAAGAAGTCCACTTTCGACTTAAGATCCAAGGATCGACAAAACAATAATTATTATCTTAAATGATTAAATAATATTTATAACATGGTAATAAGTGATATAAAAGTTATAATGAACATTAAAAAGGTTCTTAATAAATTATAAATTAACTCAAGCTTATTATTCAGGACTATAAAGAATGATCAAGTCAAGTCGGACCTGAGGTAAGGGGCTTTGTCTCAATCTCCATTCATTGAGGCATATTTCGTTTTATAAACAACATTATTTTATATGGTGTATAAACGCCTTTCACTTTTAATTTTATAGAAAAGGAATCTTTTTCTACGAAGCGTTTTACTAAACGACAAAAATGAATGTTTCTTTTGACGTACGCGGTGACAACGACCTTTTCCGCCGCCGCGAGTATTATTTGGTCTTTGGATTCCTCAACAAGCCGTAATGTTATTAAAATGAAATAAATACCATATACTCTTTAATGTATTTTGGTATTGAAAATGGCATTTATAATGGATTTTTTATGTCAATATATTTATGTGATATATTGTGATCAAAGTGTGGAAATATTTTTCTTTCCATTATATTTGTTTTATGTCTTATGATTTTATAATGGTACTTGGACATTTGACGGGTGGTTATGTGATAAACCATATGACGGGTGGTTCCGTGAATACCAGGACGGGTGGTTATGTTATAACCTCCAATTCATTGTGAATGGAAGTCGACCGTATAGCTATTACATTATGTGATATATGTGGATGTCGACTGTATGGTGATTACATTTAAGTTTATTTATGTCCCAAGTTACCTTTATATGTTATGTGATCTTTATGTGGGTTTTATGGTAATCTTTTGGTTACAAAACGGTATGAAATGAAATTTTATTCAGTGAATAGTTTTTACTACTTCATAAAGGTGAAAATTATTACTTTGATAATGTATACATGGTTTACTTATTGTTTTGATAAACTAACAATTTTCATTATTTATGTATCCCTTACTGAGCTTTTTATGCTCACCCCAAGTTTTTTTGAAATGTTTTTCACAGGACATAATGTGGAATAGTGTCAATGATGGGATCAAGGGAAAGTCATGTTATCTAAAACATGGAAATAGACATGTTTCTTTTTAAGAGTTTTTATATTATGGAAACTTAGTAGAAGTGTATACTTTGTAATCTTTTGAGATGTAATAGTTATGTCCTAATTATCTAAAACTCTAAACCTGAAAAGATCCTCAATGTGAATTATTCTATTATTTCAATATTAAGTAGGGTTTAAGGCCGAGGCCTTCTAGTTGGTATCAGAGGTTGGTTTTGAAATATTTAGGAGTTATAAAATTGTTAAATTATAAATTAATTTATAGTAGGATTGAAATGATATAGCATTTAAAGATTACCATGTTGCTTCACCTAAGATATATCTTTGTTTATAATGGTTTTCCACAGATGAAACAAAGTCCATATGTTGGGACATCATCAGGTGGAAGACAACCTTCCAAATAAGAAACCTGAGATGGTCGGTATCAGAACTGATCTGTTTTTTGCAGTAATGGCACAGTTGACTCTGGCTATAAATGGCGGTGGTATCCATGCACGAGATCAGCCAGATCAACCGTAGAGGAACATGTCAGTAGTTGAACATTTCATGAGGAAACAGCCCCCATCATTCAAAGGATCATCTGACCCTGTGCTAGGTGAAGGCTGGATTAAAGCACTGGAGAAGATTTTTGATGTCATTGGGTTTTCAGAACATCAAAAGGATAGTCTTGCTGTTTACCGTTTTGAAGGTGAAGTTGGTCAGTGTTAGTCGATGGTGAAAAATATCAGGGATAGTGATGCGATTGATGATATTCACTGGGACGAATTCAAATGTATGTTTCTTGAGAAATATTTTCCTAATGTGGATCGTCTTAGGATGGAAAAGATATTTCTAGAATTGAGGCAGGAGGATGACTCAGTGGCTTCTTATGAAGTAAATTTCACATGACTGGCAAGGTATGCTCCAAACTTCATATGAGATCTTGATAGTAAAATCAACCGTTTTTTCTCAGTGTTTAAGCTAGGGAATCAAAGGGATTTAGTGTAGAGACACGAAACTTGACGTACATGAACATTACATTACTTTTTCAGAATACTTAATACATAAAAAACATACACACAAGGACCATAATAGTTTAGTGTCTTTGGAAACATGGAACGTAATCCTCTAATCGTGGTGAAAGATCTTCAACATCTCCCATAAAGATCTTCCCCTTTTTTTCTTACCTAAAACCTTTATTTATATCCTGGGAAAAGAAAACATAAAAAGGGTGAGCTCAAATGATCATTAAGGGTAAGCATGGATAAAATAAAACATAACATATACATTTGAACTAAAAAAACATGAACATTAAAAATCTTGAGCAATGACATAGTACATGGAAGTACATAATGCATAGATCATAATGGAACATAAATCGTGATAAAATAGCATGGGAATAAAACATGTAATTGTGGCATCCATTAATCCCATGTAATGATTTCCATAGTAGCCACGACATTGATTCCAAGACCATCTTAGTGGACAAAGTACCTTTCTGAATCGAGTTCACTCCTAGTTTCAGTCCTGTTTTACTGAACCAGTTTAACCTGCCATTCCAGCCATGTCTATCTCATGAAATATAAATCTTACCCAATGAATTGGAGGGAGATATAGGTCCCACCCATCTCATAATGAAATCATTATTACTTGTGCCACAAAATAAAAATACATCATTCATAATAACCCAGCAAATAAAATGGGTTTCATAAACATCATCCCATCATCACATTATCCATATAAAAGAAATGGATATAATTTCATAATGAGAAAATTGAAACCATGTAAATCGTAGAGACATTATACATGAAACATACACATATTAAATAATATCATCTAAGATGAAAAATGGTTTTTATAAAACACTTGAAATGAATTTTTGAGGAAAATATCCAATCTTATTCAAAATCACTGTCTTTTCCCAAAATTTCATGAAATTTTAAAAGAATAATAATTTGTTGAAAATAGTCATGAAATGTTTTGGAGGAAGCTTCATGAAAATAATGCTTTATAAAACCATAAAAATCTGTTCACGCCATATAAGTTAAAAATAACATTCTCCTCATACTTTTTTCTGAAAAGAAAAAAAAGTACCTCGTAACAAAAATAAAAGAATGATTCCTTAAATACCATGTATTAAAAGTAAAAAATGGATTAATAGGACATTAAAAATACATTAAAACACTTTTATAAAACATTGAAATGAAAGAAATATCCCCAGTAAATACTTACGAATAAGCAATCTCGGATAAAAATGATATTTGCAAAATTATCCCTTACCTTAGGTCTAATTTTTGTCGTAAGTGTACGAACATCCTGTATAATGATTTAAATAATTTTATTGACTTATTACAGAATCATATTCATTTTTATGATATAATATATGCTTCACTTATGACTTTATATTACCTGTACTTTTGTAAATTCCATGTTAAAGAGCGTTTTGGGTAAAATCGTTTCATTTGTCTTATGTGTTTTGACTAGTAATTATTCATATGATTACTTAGATCATGATTACTTACATCTAGAATAAAAAACATGATTTATATATAATATATATTTAGAATTAACATATATATAATAGATCGGTAAATGGAATGAAATACACCGTTCATGGAGACGGTAGGTCGTACGTACACATGAACGTTGTTTTCATTTCCTCATTGAATTGAATGGAATTAATTGGATGACATACATATATATATATATAAATAAATAAATACAGTATTATTATGTCATATATTTCATTATTACTTATTATGTATAATTTATAATCATATATGAATGGTTAATCATTGAGAATGAATCTCATCGCGTCGTGGAGACGGTATTCCGTATGTACGCACGAGCGATGATATTGTTTCCATGATCGTCAAATTTTATTGGAGTGTATGTATACTATTACAGAATCAATATCAATTTATAATAATCATATATAGTTAATATTTACACCATTATACCCATCCAAGTATGTGTTGGTGGAAAATAGATTACACCACGGCGTGGAGACGGTATTCTGTACGTACGCACGCGCGGTGATTTCTTTTTCCATAGGATGGATAGATGGTGAAATAGGGTTGTTTCATAAATATAATGACATATCAGTATAGGAGTGATACTGATGTTATTACTTCATAATGAAACAACCTTATAAGAAGAAATGGAAGAAGAAATAAAGTTGAATGAATCGGTAACGAACATTACATCTTCTTTGAAGTGCCTCTTTGAGACCTCCTCTTAGGGCAATAAAATTGGACTATAAAGAAGACCAGGACCTCTAGGATGTTTCTTGGGAAGTGGAGAAGATAATTGGGCAGGGTTTGGCCAATCTTGAAGGCTCAATGTTGTTTTTGGAAGAGAGGGAGGAGGTTCCTTTTTATAAGGGAGGAGAGGGGCAACTTTGGAATTCCTAAAAAATATTAATTTATAATAAATCTAACCCCACATAAAATATAAGGCCCCAGCCTTAAACCTTACATAATCTTGAGTTATTACAAGATTACACATTGAGGATCTTTTCGGGTTTAGAGTTGTAGAGAATTAGATCATAAAACTTGCATTACATTCCACATATAAACAAAGTTGTTACATAAAGATAGTATTCTTCATTCCCATCAAAGGAAAAATATTGAAAATAAAACATGGATTATTTCTTGACACTTCCTGGACACTATCATCTTATCATGTACCTTTCCCTTGACTTGTGAAAAACATTTCAAAAACATGGGACGAGCATAAAAACTCAGTATGGGTCATAAAAAAACATGGAAAGGATACATGAGTTCATATATACATAAGAATGAAGTCATACTTTACCCATAAAACATAGGCACTTTAACATACCTCATAAAATCATGAATAAATCATAGAAATCATAAGACACAAAGGGAACTTGAGGCATTCATAACATTCTGACGTAGGGAGTAACCCTCTTGGTTACGTTTGGAATACCCATCACAGTATATTCCCTAAAATATCTTCAGAGAAACCTTAATGTTTCGTGTTACCCAATGCATTGGAGAGCTATAATGGTCTCACCCGCCCTTAGTTTATCACGGAACCACCCGTCTTCATAATAATTTCCAAGAACCATAACATAATCATATCACATAAAACATGCATAAAGGAAACATATAATTTCTACATTTCAATCACGGGATATCAATACAACACATTGATATAAAAAAATTATGAAAACCCTTTTCAATACTAAAATAAAAGAAAAGTAAAACATGGTATTTATTTTTCTTTTAAAAAGAAGGTATGGCTTGTAGAGGAAGCTGAAACTCAAATAAGGGTCACGACGGCGGAGAAGTCGTTGTCGCCGCATACGTACGACAAAAACATTCCCTTTTGTCGTTTAGTAAACGCTTCGTATAAAAAAGATTCCTTTTGATTAAATGTAAAAGTCAAAGGGGTTTATACACCGTATAAAATAAAGTTGTGTATAAAATAAAATATGCCTCAACGAAAGGAGATTGAGACGAAGTCCCATACCACGTATCCGACTTGACTCGACCGTTCTTTAATCTCCTGAATAATAAAATTGAGTTAATTTCTACTTGCTTAAGAACATTTTTCAAGTTCATTATTCCTTTTATACCATGTTATGAACATCATGTAATCATTTAAGTTAATAGTGTTCATTTTGTCGGTATTTGGTTCTTAAGTCAAAAATAGACTTCTTATACTTACATGTTGTTAATTTGGTCAAAGGTTCATTATATCCAGAATGATATTAATGATTTGGATAACATATATATCATATATATTCATCATATACATGTATTTATAATATTACATCACATTTAGAGGTAAGAAATGAAATGCACCGTTCATGGAGATGGTAAGCCGTACGTACGCATGAACGCTACTTCCATTTCTATTTTGTATTTTCTGGAATGGAATCATAATGATATAAGAGTATATTATAATTCCAGTATAATAACATATATAATATCAATAACTTTATCCTTTACACATCCCACATATGGTATTAACGAATCAAATCACTTTCAGGGGGCGGTAGTCCGCACTTCCTAAAATGATGATATCGTGCTTACCCATAATGGAAACCATAAAGGTATGCCCAAAATGAAAAAAACATAAGCTTAAGGAAAACATAAACATATTATATATCATATATAAAAATAGTTACATCATAATGGCCACCTTTGAAGGTGTTAAATGAGTATTGAACAATCATCGTTTCGGGAGGCAGAATTTTGCCATCCACGGAAACCGTATGTTCTTTAACCATTTGATGTAGTTGTGTGAGAGTGTAGCACAAATAAATATTATAACAACATCCTTGTATTTTGAAGATACTGGTGTTGTTACAAAATAATTAAATAAAAATAGTTTAGGGGGTTGGAGAAGAAAAATAAAACAAATGAACATGAGAGAATGAATTACTTTTAAAAGTGTAACTCCTTTTGATTTGAGCCTAAAGGCTTCCTTTGAAAGGATTCTGCCCAAAGGGAATCATCTAGGATGAGGAGAGGGATTTGTAGAGAGTAAATGGGCAGTGTTTGGGCGAGCCAAAGGCTTGAGGTGTGTGTGAAATGAGGTAGAGGTGGGGGCCTTTTATAAGAGGAGAGTAGGGGCACTTTTGGAAAGTAAAGAAATATTACTTTATTTGAAAATGTATTTCGGTTTCAAAAGGTCCCACATTGATATAATTCGTGGATATGGTGATAAGGGTTCGAAATATACTCATACAATTGGTTTTGGCCATGTGTAGTTCAAATATTTTACATTATCTTTCTATTTTATTTAAATCGTCAAATAATGATGTCATCACTGCATCATTATTATGTCATAAATAATTTAATTTATTTAATGTCTAAAAATCATAAAAAAATACTTTGTTGTAGGAAATCTTTTTAGCTTTCAAATGACTATTTATAATCAAATATCTGATCTTTATAATCCCCATGTAAAAATTGTTTTCGTAAAACATCTCTTGTTTGTGTCATTTTTACTTTAACAGTTAATAAAAAGTCATTTATGTAATTTCCAAACCAAAGTGTCTCCATGGTGTCCCCAAGTTGACCCATGGCTTGTATTGGTCGGCCATGACACAACCAATAAGGTTGGGACACGTGTCTAGGTCATTTCTTATTATTAAAGCATTATTTATATCTTAAACTACCCTAATTACCACTAATCGCGATTAAGAACTTAATAAGTTACTATTCACCAAAAAATTATTATAATCTCATTGAACCACATTTTACTTCTTAATGACCACCATGTATGTCGTATTTTCAAAATTCAATACACATTAGTGGTAAAATTTCATTTAACTGATGAATCAGTTTGCTTGATTACCACTTAGTGGTTTCACGATTCATCAAAAATTGAAGTTTTTCAGAAAATTACCAAAAATTCACCCTAAGCTATATTTGATATTCTGAATTCAAAAATGAAGTCCATTTTACAAAATTCAAATCATATAAGTCACATTAATTAATTCAATAATTAATTCCCGCTGCCAGTGCAAATAGCGTGTTTTTACAAAACAATAAGTATCAAAATATTGACACCAGTTTAAGTCTAATTTCAAAGTGAAATTGATTCCAATGATCACCATTGGATAAAATGGTAAAAATATATTCTAATTTCACTTCAAAACCAATTCAAAACATAATCTAATCATATAAATAAATTATATTAAAAAACAGTTTTGATGTAAAATTCAGTATTTTTCACTATTCATTAAAAAATGAACATTGTCAGAAAAATAGAAAAAATTCACACAAGGTAAATTTTGATGTCCCAATCATAAAGAATAAGTTTATTTTGACAAACATAGTTTATAAAATTGTCAAAATATAGATTCAAAAATGGTTTGCCATCAAAAGGCACTAAAACAATCTTTTAAGAATATTAGTGTATTCCATGCATAAGATTATATTTATTTTCATTTTAAGCCTCTATAACACTATCTTAATCATTAATAGACATAGATAAAAATATCTATTATTCATTACTTACTTGGGATGTTACAACCTTCCCCCCTTTAGAAAATTGTGTCCCCGCAATTTGTTTACTTATCGAATAAATGCGGGTACTTATCCCTCATTGCATTTTCAGATTCCCATGTTGCCTCTTCAATCATGTGGTTTTTCCACAAAACCATTACCTGATGAATCACCTTATTTCGTAACACTTGCTCCCTGTGGTCAAGAATCTGGACCGGTTGTTCCTCATAAGATAGGTTCTCTTCCAGCTGAACTACCTCTGGACTCAAAACATGAGATGGATCTGGCATATACTTTCTCAACATCGAAATTTGAAAAACATTGTGTACCTGAGATAAACTCAGAGGTAAAGCCACTCGGTATACAACTGATCCAACTCTCTCCAGAATTTCGTATGGTCCAATGAACCTTGGACTCAACTTTCCTTTCTTACCAAATCTCATCACGCTTTTCCAAGGAGAAACCTTGAGAAAAACATGATCACCTACCTCGAAAGATCGATCCTTCCTCCGGTTATCCGCATAACTCTTCTGCCTGCTCTGAGCTGTTCTCATGTGTTTCTGAATCAGCTGAACTTTTTCTACCATCTCTTCTACCAATTCTGGCCCCATTAACTTCCTTTCACCCACTTCATCCCAGAAAGCTGGAGTTCGACACCGCTTCCCATATAATGCCTGAAATGGTGCCATCTGTATACTTGAATGAAAACTGTTATTATATGAAAACTCAACCAATGAAAGATGCTGGTCCCAAATTCCCTGATAATCCATAGAACAAGCTCATAGCATATCCTCCAATGTCTGAATTGTTCGTTCTAACTGCCCATCTGATTGAGGATGAAAAGCTGTACTAAAATTTAATTCAGTACCCAACGACTTCTGAAGGCCTTTCCAAAAGTTAGAAGTAAACCTGGGATCACGATCCAATACAATGGAGAGAGGAACTCCATGAAACCTGAATATCTCTTTAAGATACAAATGGGAAAGTTGATCAAGAGAGAAAGTATCTCGTATAGCAAGGAAATGAGAAGATTTGGTCAAGCGATCAACAATAACCCAGATTGCATTATTACCTTGAGATGGCTTCGGTAATCCCACAACAAAGTCCATTGATATATTCTCCCATTTCCACTCTGGCACTGGTAAAGGCTGAAGCATCCCTTTCGGTTACTGCCGCTCTGCTTTAACCTGCTGACAAGTCAAACACTTCACAGTAAAATCAGCAATATCTCTTTTCATTCCATCCCACTAGTAATACTCCCGCAGATCTCTATACATCTTAGTACTGCCCGGATGAACTGAAAACAGAAAACTATGAGCTTCACATAACAACTCTCTCTTCAACTGTGAATCACAAGGCACACACAATATCTTCCCAAATCTCAAAACACAATCATTATCAATGTTGAATTCATGCAACTTACTTTTCTGAACCAGCTCTACCTTTTTCTGCAACTCACTGTCTTTCTTCTGTGCTTGCTTGATTCTATCTGATAGAGAAGCTCTCACTGATACTTGAAACAAAACAGAAGTACTTCCTGCACCAACAACTTCTATGCCAAAGTTCATTAAATCGTTAACCAAAGTATCACGTTCCAAACGCAACATTGTTAAAGAAGCATTACTTTTTCGACTCAAATCATCAGCCACTTTATTTGATTTTCCCGGATGGTAATGAATTGTACAATCATAATCTTTGATTAATTCGAGCCATCTCCTCTGTCTCTTGTTTAACTCTTTCTGAGTGAATATATACTTTAAACTTTTGTGATCGGTATATATTTCACACTTTACTCCATACAAATGATGCCTCCAATTTTTTAAAGCAAAAACAACAGAAGCTAATTCCAAATCATGTGTAGGGTAATTTACCTCACGAGTTTTCAACTGTCATGAAGCATAAAAAATTACCTGATCATTCTGCATTAGGACGCAACCAAGTCCTTTCAAAGAAGCATCACTATATATAACAAAATCACCATTCCTGGATGGTAGTGCCAAAACTGGAGCATTCACCAATCTTCATTTCAATTCCTGAAAACAATCATCACATTCTTTTGTCTAGATAAACTTAACACCCTTCCGAGTTAGCTTAGTCATTGGACTAGATAACCGTGAAAAATTTCTAACAAACCTTCGGTAATAGCCCACCAAACCAAGGAAGCTACGAATCTCGGTTACATTTGTGGGTCTTGGCCATTCTTCCACAACTTTTGTTTTTGCAGGATCAACAGTTATTCCATCTTTAGAAACAATGTCACCAAGGAAAGAAATTTGTTGCAACCAAAACACACAATTGCTGAATTTCCCATACAGTTTCTTTTCTTTTAAGGTTTGCAAGATAACCCTTAAATGTCTTTCATGCTCCTCTTTACTGTTAGAAAACACCAAAATATCATCAATGAAAACCACCACAAACTTATCCAAGAACTCATGGAAAATTATATTCATTAAGTCCATGAATACAGCAGGTGAATTGGTTAGCCCAAAAGTCATTACTACAAATTCATAATGGCCATATCTCGTACGGAACGCGGTCTTCGAAATATCTGCCTCCTTTACCTTCAGCTGATGGTACCCCAATCTCAAGTCAATCTTTGAAAAAAACTGAGCTCCCTGGAGCTGATCAAACAAATCATCGATATGAGGCAAAGGATATTTGTTCTTAACAGTGATATTATTCAAGACTCTATAATCAATGCAAAGTCTCATAGAACCATCTTTCTTTTTAACAAATAAAACAGGAGCACCCCATGGTGATGTGCTAGGTCTAATGAAACCTTTCTCTAATAAATCTTGTAATTGCTCATTCAACTCTAAAAGTTCAATTTGTTCCATTCGATAAGGGGGTTTTGAAATTGGCTTAGCATGAGGAACTAAGTCAACAGTAAACTCAACTTCCCAATCCAGTATTATTCCAGGAAACTCATCAGAAAAAACATCAGGATACTCATTTACCACTGGAACATCATTAATCTGAACAGTTCCTTTATTTTCAACGACATGTTCAAGGTAACATTCATTTCCATCTTTTACAAGTTTCTTGGCCTCTTGATATGTTATCAAAATTAAGGGTTCATTCTTGTAAACAAACTGAAAGTATTTCTGAAAAGAAACTTCTTTAGCTCTACAGTCAATCTTAGCATGGTAAATAGAGAGCCAATCCATACCCAGGATAACATCAAACTCTACTAGAGGTAGAACAATAAGGTTTGCAAGTAGGTTCTTTCCACAGATAAGGATAGGAAGATTCTTATAAATTCTTTTTTCCTCAACATTTCCCCCATGTGTTTTTACCCAATGTTCAGGAGTCATTTCTTGAGATGGTATTACCATTTTAATAGAAAAGGTTTCAGAGATGAAAGAATGTGTAGACCCCGAATCAAACAACACACTGGCATAATCTGAAAAAACAAACAAAGTACCTGATACAACTTCATTTTATGGCCTGAAATCTGCTAAAGTAGTTGCAAAGGATTTCACCACCCCTTTCTGCTTGTAGTCTAACTGCTTCCCATCACTCAAGCTCCTTTTCGGACACTCGTTTTCATAGTGAACCATCTCATTGCACTTATAACATTTCACTAACTGTAAATCAAATTTGTTCTTACCTTCACCTTGATCCTTTTCAGTGCAATCACGAGCCTTATGTCCCATCTTACCACATCGGTAGCACTTCCAAGAATTCAGAAGACATTCCCCAGCATGCCTTTTCCCACATTTATCACAAACTGGAAACTTAGTTCTCTTACCATCAGACTTTTTTGAAGAATTTTTACCTTTCTCCTGCCACCTCAGTCTCTTCTTCTGCTAGTTGTTATAGAAAACTTGGCCATCGGAAAACTCCATTTCCACCTTCTCAGCACATCGAACAAGCTTTTCATAACTTTTAAACTCACGAGAAGCTAATTCCCTTCGATACTTTGGCTTTAATCCTGAGTAGAAACGATTGATTTTACTATCAAGGTACCGGATAATATTTGGAGCATACCTTGCCAATCGAGTGAACCTTTCTTCATAGGCAGCCACTGAGTCTTCCTCTTGCCTCAATTCCAAGAATTGTTTTTCCATCCTAAGTCGAATAGCCTTAGGAAAATACTTCTCAAGAAACATACCTTTGAATTCATCCCAGTCAAGAGCATCAATCTCATCGGCGTCCCTGATATTTTTAACCATAGACCACTACCGATCTGCTTCAACCTCCAAACGGTAAATAGAAAGACTAACCTTTTGATTGTCTGAACACCCCATGACATCAAAAATCTTATCCAGTGCTTTAATCCACCCTTCAGCTAGCACAGGGTCAGATGATCCTCTGAATGATGGTGGATGTTGCCTCATGAAATGTTCCACCACTGAAATGTTCCTCTGCGATTGATCTGGCTGATCTCGTGCATGGATACCACCACCATTTATCGCGTGAGTCAACTGCGCCATCACTGCAACAAACTGTTCAGTTCCAATTCCGACCATTTCTAGATGCTGATTCGGATGGTTATTTCCTTCTGTATTCCTTCCTAGTACTGCTTCCCTGTTTCCTCTGCGGAAAACCATTCTGAACAAACATGTCTTAGATGAAGCAACATGGTAATCATTAAATGCTATATCATTTAAAAAAATATTTTTTGGATAATCATTTAATAGAAATATAACTACTAAAGTTATCTAAACCGACCTTTGATACCAACTATAAGGCCCCAGCCTTAAACCTTACTTAATCATGAGTTATTACAAGATTACACATTGAGGATCTTTTTGGGTTTGGAGTTTTAGTGAATTAGATCATAAAACTTGCATTACATTCCACATATAAACAAAGTGGTTACATAAAGATAGTATTCTTCATTCCCATCAAAGGAAACATATTTAAAATAAAACATGGATTATTTCTTGACACTTCCTTGACACTATCATCTTATCATGTACCTTTCCCTTGACCTATGAAAAACATTTCAGAAACTTGGGATGAGCATAAAAACTCAGTATGGGTTATAAAGAAAACATGGAAATGATACATGAGTTCATATATACATAAGAATGAAATCATACTTTACCCATATAAAATAGGCACTTTAACATACCTCATAAAATCATGAATAAATAATATAAATCATAAGACATAAAGGTAACTTGAGGCATTCATAATATTCTTACGTAGGGAGTAACCCTCTTGGTTACGTTTGGAATACCCATCACAGTATATTCCCTAAAATCTCTTTGGAGAAACCTTAACGTTTCACTCCTTCGCGTTACCCAATTCATTGGAGAGCTATAACGGGCTCACCCGCCCTTAGTTTATCACGGAACCACCCGTATTCATAATAATGCCCAAGAACCATAACATAATCATATCACATAAAACATGCATAAAGGAAACATAAAATTTCCACATTTCAATCACGGGATATCAATACAACACATTGATATAAAAACATTATGAAAACAATTTTCAATACTAAAATAAAAGAAAAGTAAAACATGGTATTTATTTTCCTTTTAAAAAGATGGTATGGCTTGTAGAGGAAGCCGAAACTTAAATAACGGTCACGACGGCGGAGAAGTCGTTGTCGCCGCATACGTACGACAAAAACATTCCCTTTTTTTATTTAGTAATCACTTCGTATAAAAAACATTCCTTTTGAATAAAAGTAAAATTCAAAAGGGTTTATACACCGTATAAAAGAAAGTTGTGTATAAAATAAAATATGCCTCAACGAAAGGAGATTGAGACGAAGTCCCATACCTCGTATCCGACTTGACCCGACCGTTATTTAATATCCTGAATAATAAACTTGAGTTAATTTCTACTTGCTTAAGAACCTTTTTCAAGTTCATTATTCCTTTTATACAATGTTATGAACATCATGTAATCATTTAAGTTAATAGTGTTCATTTTGTCGGTATTTGGTTCTTAAGTCAAAAATAGACTTCTTATACTTACATGTTGTTAATTTGGTCAAAGATTTATTATATCCAGAATGATATTAATGATTTGGATAACATATATATCATATATATTCATCATATACATGTATTTATAATATTACATCACATTTAGAGGTAAGAAATGAAATGCACCGTTCATGGAGACGGTAAGCCGTACGTACGCATGAACGCTACTTCCATTTCTATTTCGTATTTTCTGGAATGGAATCATAATGATATAAGTGTATATTATAATTCCAGTATAATAAAATATATAATATCATTAACTTTATCCTTTACACATCCCAAATATGGTATTAACGAATCAAATCACTTTCAGGGGGCGGTAGCCCGCACATCCTAAAATGAAGATATCGTGTTTACCCATAATGGAAACCATAAATGTATGCCCAAAATGAAAAAAAAATAAGCTTAAGGAAAAAATAAACATATTATATATCATATATAAAAATAGTGACATCATAATGGCCAACTTTGAAGGTGTTAAATGAGTATTGAACAATCATCGTTTCGGGAGGCAGAATTTCACCATCCACGGAAACCGTATGTTCATTAACCATTTGATGTAGTTGTGTGAGAGTGTAGCTCAAATAAATATTATAACAAAATCCTTGTATTTTGAAGATACTGGTGTTGTTACAAAATAAGTAAATAAAAAGAGTTTATGGGGTTGGAGAAGCAAAATAAAACAAATGAACATGAGAGAATGAATTACTTTTAAAAGTGTAACTCCTTTTTATTTGAGCCTAAAGGATTCCTTTGAAAGGATTCTGCCCAAAGGGAATCATCTAGGATGAGGAGAGGGATTTGGAGAGAGTAAATGGGCAGGGTTTGGCCGACCCAAAGGCTTTAGGTGTGTGTGAAATGAGGTAGAGGTGGGGGCATTTTATTAGAGGAGAGGAGGGGCACTTTTGGAAAGTAAAGAAATATTACTTTATTTGAAAATTTGTTTCGGTTTAAAAAGGTCCCACATTGATATAATTCGTGTATAAGGTGATAAGGGTTCTAAATCTACTCATCCAATTGGTTTTGGCCATGTGTAGTTCATAGATTTTACATAATCTTTCCATTTTATTTAAATCGTCAAATAATGATGTCATCGCTGCATCATTATTATGTCATAAATAATTTAATTTATTTAATGTTTAAAATAATAAAAAAAATACTATGATGTAGGAAATATATTTATCTTTCAAATCACTATTTATAATCAAATATCTGATCTTTATAATCCCCATGTAAAAATTGTTTTCGTAAAACAACTCTTGTTTGTGTCATTTTTACTTTAACATTTAATAAAAAGTTATTTATGTCATTTCCAAACCAAAGTGTCTCCATGGGGTCCCCATGTTGACCCATGGCTTTTATTGGTCGTCCATGACACAACCAATAAGGTTGGTACATGTGTCTAGGTCATTTCCTATTATTAAAGAATTATTTATAGCTTAAACTACCCTAATTACCACTAATCGCGATTAAGAACTTAATAAGTTACTATTCACAAAAAAATTATTATAATCTCATTGAACCACATTTTACTTCTTAATGAAAACCATGTATGTCGGATTTTCAAAATTCAATACACATTAGTGGTAAACTTTCATTTAACTGATAAATCAGTTTGCTTGATTACCACTTAGTGGTTTTACTATTCATCAAAAATTGAAGTTTTTCAGAAAATTACCAAAAATTCACCCTAAGCAATATTTGATATTATGAATTCAAAAACGAAGTACATTTTACAAAATTCAAATCATATAAGTCACATTAATTAATTCAATAATTAATTCCCGCTGCCAAAGCAAATAGCGTGTTTTTACAAAACAATAAGTATCAAAATATTGACACCAGTTTAAGTCTAATTTCAAAGTGAAATTGATTCCAATGATCACCATTGGATAAAATGGTAAAAATATATTCTAATTTCTCTTCAAAACCAATTCAAAACATAATCTAATCATATAAATAAATTATATTAAAAAATTGTTTTGATGTAAAATGCAGTATTTTTCGCTATTCATTAAAAAATGAACATTGTCAGAAAAATATCAAAAATTCACAGAAGGTAAATTTTGATGTCCCAATCATAAATAATAAGTTTATTTTGACAAACATAGTTTATAAAATTATCAAAATATAGATTCAAAAATGTTTTTTCCATCAAAAGGCACTAAAACAATCTTTTAAGAATATTAGTGTATTCCATGCATAAGATTGTATTTATTTTCATTTTAAGCATCTATAACACTATCTTAATCATTAATAGACAGAGATGAAAATATCTATTATTAATTACTTACTTGGGATGTTACATAAAACCCTCCAAAAACGACTCATATTCGAAGATTAGATGAGATAGGGTTGTAATCACATTAACCAATCAAATTTAGACATGTTTGGATCTTATTTTAAAACTTATCAGTTTGATTTATCCTTATTTAAACTATTTATGTTTATTTGTAGTAATAAAATTATAAATTTAAAATTATGACAAATAATTACTTATTTGTTGTGAATGTTTCATAATTGTTTACTTAATTACATTATAGATCATATAAATTTAAATTTATAATTTTTAAATATTTTTGTGATTTTTGAACTATTTTATAATATGTTATTTTTATAAAATAACAATAGTGTCAATTTTGACACTATTTAGTTGTTTGAATTTAAATAAAATATATACATAAGATATGTTTGAAATAAAATCATTAATAGATTCATAAAAGGTCATATGTATCTATAAAATTAGTGGATCACATTAAATAGTTCATATAATATTTATTTTATTATTTTTAAAACAATTTATTTTGTTTATCTCTTAATAAAATAATTACTAGAACATTTTTGTATATTTATTTAATATACTGATTTGTTGCATAAAAATTAAAAATAAAATCCTATGATAAATATAAATCTATTACCATTCACAATAATACTTTTACTCGAATGTATCATCTTAAAATCTCAATATTAAAATTATTATATTTATTTAATTATGATGGTGACAACTTTGGAATCATTTAAAATAAAATAATATAAGTGTCATAATCACTTTTATAATTCTCCAAACGGTTATATATTAGTTAATTGGATGATTAAGGTGTATATATACACTACCAATATGTTTTAGTCAGTTTCGTGGTCCTTTTAATGGGTACTATTATTTCAGTAAAAACTATATTACTTATTTTCCACTTAATAAATAATTTCTGTATCATTAATGTATCACAATTAATGAAAATTATTTCTTCCCTAAAAAATATAAATAAATTATCATAATGTAGATAATTTTATTAGATTTCTGAAGACTATTCATGTTCTAAGTTTTATGATGTTTATCACTAAATTAAAAATATTATACTTATAATATTTAAGAGAGTGACATGTTGTCACTTTCTTTGGTTTTAATAATAATTAAATTATTTTTATGGTCAAAAGTCCATAAAATGAATCTAATCTGACCCTTAGGTTATATTTGTCTACCATTAGCCATCCAATAGAATTTTGGCATGTGTTAGGGTAATTTTATAATATTATATTTATCCTTAATTTCCCAATTTACCATTAACTATGGTAAATAAAATTTACCGTAGTTACTATTCATAACTTTCAAAAATGGAAAGTAGCTTATTAGTATAATTTGGACCCACTAAATCCAAATATAGAATCCATTTTTCCAAATTAAATACCCAAAAGTTTCAGAAATTAAATTAAAATTAATCTCGTTGTCGAAAGGAAACGGGTTTTTCTTTAAAACATTGAAAAAGATTGAATTGATTTAACCTACGAATTTAATGTAAAATCAATGATAATGACATAAATTATATTAAATGGTAAAAATTTATTCTATTTATAATTTAAAACCATTCAATATTGTAATTTAACCATATAAATTATTGCAATGAAAAAAGTTCTTTTTAATTAAATTATAGCGTGTTTTTACTATTCATCAAAATATGAAAGTTACCAGAATAATATGAAAAATTATCCAAAGTAAATTTTTTTGTCGTGATTCCAAATAAGAATTTCATTTTGTCAAATTTAACTTATAAACATGGCAAAAACTAGATTTAAAGTGGGTGCGCCATCAAAAGTCGGCAAAACTGCATTTTTAAAAAAATACTTATTTTACCCGAAAAATTTATTTTGTTCTTATACCATGTTCTAGAAAATTTGTAAGATGAATAACAATGTTATAAAATTAAAAATTTATTTAATACAATTCATAATGGCTAGTTCATAATAATGTTATAATAATATATCATTGTTTAGTAAAACCCGGTATTGCGTACAATACACGTTATCGAGGAAGGTCATGATTGCATGTAATGCAAGACAAGTCAGGGTTGCGTGTTGCACAAGAATCCTTCGTTGTTTCGTATAACATAATCCAACCATATTTCATTTATACATTGAATATATATATACTCATTTTTTTTGTAGAATAAGTATTATCAAAATTGTGTGTAACATGATCCAAGAATTGTGTTGCGTATACTGCAAGCTAATACGGTGTTCCGTATAGAACAAGGTAATCTTGGTGTAGCATACAACACAAAAAATTAATGAAATTAAAAGAATATTTTTCATAAAATCTCGGGATGTTACATTCGACCCCCCTTAAAATAAATTTCTCCCTCGAAATTCATTGGGGTTATAAATGGTTTACTACTCAAAAGTTTGTTTCATAGAAACCCACATCGTAAAAATAAATACCAAAACATGGCTTTTAATAACTAAAGTATGAAATGTATCAGTTAGCCAAATTAACTCATCACGGGGTTTCCACATAGGAGAACATAGGTGAATATATGGATATGGAAGAAAAATCTAACAATCAAGTTCTGATGGAGAGTGGTAGAGAACATGGCTATGAAAAAGCCAAAAATCACAAAGCTATTGATTTGTGATGATCCAAGGCACCATATGATTAATCAGATATAAGGGAACTAGGACATCATTTTTGGTTTTCAAGATGATTTCCCTAAAGTTGATGAATTAAAAGAAATACTTGCAAGAATTTGGTACAATCTCACTGTTGTTCGTGAATTGAACAATTTCCACTTTATCCCTTAAAGAAATGAAGTTGAATTTGTTATTCGCGGTGTGTTAGAAGATTATGTGATAGAATTATGGGTCATTCCATCTCTTTCAAACAAAAGGATAGAAAAATTTATAAGTCCATATTATGGTTAAATTAATCGTATATGGTTCAAAAAATGAACGTATACTTCATATATCATACTTCTTAATAAAATAAAACTAGTTTCTACTAACAAGGGACTTCATGTAGGCCAGTGGAAGGCGATAAGGGCCAGTCGCACTTCGGTTGTGGGTTTGATTCCCACAGCCTTGTCCGCCGTGATAGGCTGTCTCCCATCCTGCAGGTTGTCCTTTTTTCTAAAACTATATTACTTTAACATCCCATTAATAATATTGAGAAAAATTCTATCCTTAAACAATACTAACTTATGTCCAACATAATCCAATCCAATATTTAGGCTTATCCATAATACTGCAGTCCACTCTCATAATATAGTGAAAATGATTACCAGATATTTAATACCATCGTTGATCCCCATATATCATAAGATATGTCTTGTTGGTCACATTCCAAACATTCAAAGGCCTTAATCATGTATTCTCTTGAAAAATAAATACCCATTGAACCTTAGTGAAAACATGAATGCAATTAAAAGTTAACACTTTCCACATATCAAAATCCTAAAAATTCTATATACTCAATCCATGATATCACTTAGTCCTTATATCAATCATGAGCTCGTGAATACAACCAAACATCTCATTATCTTCTAATTCCTTCATTATGCGCATATCATCTACTTTACAAAAATATCTAAATAACCTTCCATGGTTACTGGTACGATTCAACATATACTTTCAAATAATTTTAGGGAAAACAATAGTGTAACAATCCTTAGATGATTATTTATTCCATAGTACCATTAACTATACAACATAACTCTCGATAAACATACAATCATCCCAATGCCTTCTAAAAAAACCGACTGAGATTCAACACTTCTTTCAGATAATATATCATTTGTAGTCTCCTCAGCATCATCCACATAAATACTACCCATATGACCATGAAAATTCTCTTCATGAGATTTTCCTTTAGGCCATTGGTTTGCATAATGCCCGTACATTCCACATTTAAAACATCTAATCATTATTGATGTCGTAGAAATACCATTATCCTTGTCCATGGTGTTAACTAATCCTTTTCCTTTGCACTTACTGGCTTTGTGTCCTTCTTTTCCACACCCAAAGCATCTTCCAGTTCCTTTGAAACAATCTCCCTGATGCCTCTTCCCACATGATTTACATGAGTGAAATTGAACTTTCATTTCTCTATGATCATCATGAAACTCCTTCATTCTATTATTATCTGAGTCGGGAAACTTACCAAAGTTGAGATTATTGATCTTATTATGATATTGCTTATTAGGCATAATAATGATGTTTGGACTTCAGATCTCGTTTCATTTTGTTTCTCATGAAGAAAATCATTCCATTGTCTATCATATCCTCCATTATTGTGAATCTTCATGTTTCCAGCCATTTTCTAAAACTCAAAAAAAAAATAGTGTGAGAGGAAAAAATCATGATAGGGAAAAAAATATTAAAGGGGGAGTAAACTCAATATCTTACATCTTAGGATAAATTCTAAGATAGTTACCATAGTTCTAGGACTATATCATATACATATACTTATCCTTAGGGACATCCCTAGGCATACCTTAGAAATATCTCTAGGGATCTCACTAATGTTTTCGCATCCTTGTTTCCAATGGTTGATGAAACCATTCCTCTGATACCAACTGTAGAGACCCGAAACTTGACGTACATGGAAATTACATTACTTTTGCAGAATACTAAATACATAATAGAAAAAGACACACAAGGACCATAATAGTTTAGTGTCTTTGGAAACTTGGAACGTAATCCTCTAATCGTGGTGAAAGATCTTCAACATCTTCCAAAAAGATCATCCCCTTTTTTTCTTATCTAAAACCTTTCTTTATATGCTGGGAAAATAAATCATAAAAATGGTGAGCTCAAATACTCAGTAAGGGTAATCATGGATAAAATAAAACATACCATATACATTCGAACTAAAAAAACATAAACATTAAAAATCTTGAGCAACGACATAAAACATAGAAGTACATAAGGAATAGATCATAATGAAACATAAATCATGATAAAATAGCATGGGAATAAAACATGTAATTGTGGAATCCATTAAGAACATGTAATGATTTCCAAAGTAGCCAAGGCATTGCTGACAAGACCCTCTTAGTGGACAAAGTCCTTTTCTGAATCGAGTTCACTCTTCGTTTCAGTCCTGTTTTACTGAACTGGTTTAACCTGTCGTTCCAGCCATGTCTATCTCATGAGATATAAATCTTTACCCAATGCATTGTAGGGAGATATAGGTCCCACCCATCTCATAATGAAATCATTCTTATTTGTGCCACAAAATAAACATACATCATTCATAATAACCCATCAAATAAAATGGGTTTCATAAACATCATCCCATCATCACATAATCCATATAAAAGAAATGGATATCATTTCATAATCAGAAAAGTGAAACTATGTAAATCATAGAGACATTATACATGAAACATACACATATGAAATAATGACATCTTATTTGGAAAATGGTTTTGATAAAACAATTGAAATGATTTCTTGAGGAAAATATCCTTTCTTATTCAAAATCATTGTCTTTTCACAAAATGTCATGAAATTTTAAAAGAATAGGATTTTGTTGAAAATAGTCATGAAATTTTTTAGAGGAAGCTTCTTGAAAATAATGCTTTATTAAACCATCAAAATCCATTCACACCGTATAAGTTAAAAATAACATTCTCCTCGTACTTTTTTCTGAAAAGTCAAAAATGTACCTTGTAATGTAAATAAAAGAAAGATTCCTTAAATACCATGTATTAAAAGAAAAAAATGGGTAAAAAGGACTTTAAACATACATGAAAACACTTTTATAAAACATGGACATGATATAAATAGCCCCATTAAATACTTACGAATAAGCAATCTCGGATAAAAATGAGATTTGCAAAATTATCCCTAAACCATAGGTCTGATTTTCATCGTAAGTGTCTGAAACTCGTATATAATGATTTAAATAATGTTATTTAATTATTACAGAATCATATTAATTTTTATGATATCATATACGGTCCACTTATTAATTTATATTACCCATTCTTTTGTAAATTCCATGTTAAAGTGTGTTTTGGGTAAAATCGATTCATTTGTCGTCTGTGTTTTGAATTGTAATTATTCAAATGATTACATAGATCATGATTAATTACATCCAGATTGTAAAACATGATTTATATATAATATATATTTAGAATTAACATATACATAATAGATCGAAAAATGGGAAGAAATACACCATTCATGGAGATGGTAGGTTGTACGTACACATGAACGTTGTTTTCTTTTCCTCATTGAATTGAATGGAAGTAATTGGATGACATAAATATATATATATAAATAAATAAAGTATTATTATGTCATATAGTTCATTATTACTTATTATATACACTTTATAATCATCTATGAATTGTTAGTCATTGAGAATGAATCTCATCGCGTCGTGGAGACGGTATTCAGTACGTACGCACGAGCGATGATATCGTTCCCATGATCGTCGAATTTTATTGGACTGTATGTATACTATTACATAATCAACATCAAATTATAATAATAATATATAGTTATTATTTACACCATTATACCCATCCAAGTAAGGTGGTGGTGGAAAATAGATTACACCACGGCATGGAGACGGTATTCCGTACGTACGCACGCGTGGTGATTTCTTTTTCCGTAGGATGGATTGATGGTGAAATAGGGTTGTTTCATACATATAATAACATATCATTATATGAGTGATACTGATGTTATTAATTCATAATGAAAAAACCTAATAAGAAGAAATGGAAGAAAAAATAAAGTTGAAAGAATGGTAACAGACATTACCTCTTCTTTGAAGGGCCTCTTTGAGACCTCCTCTAAGGGCACTAAAATTGGTGTTTGAAGAAGACCCGGACCGCATGGATGTTTCTAGGGAAGTGTAGAAGATAATTGGGCAGGGGTTGGCCGAGCATGAAGGCTCAAAGTGGTGTGTGGAAGAGAGGGAGGAGGTTCCCTTTTAAAAGGGAAGAGAGGGGCACCTTTGGAATTCTTAAAAATATTAATTTATAATAAATCTAACCCATATAAAAACATCTAAAAATGATTAATATTATAAGATTATATGAGATAGGGTTTTAATCTCATCATCCAATCAAATTTAGACATGTTTGGATCTTATTTTAAACCTTAACATTTTGATTTATCGTTATTTAATCTATTTAAGTTTATTTGTGGTAATAAAATTCTAAATTTAACATTATAACAAATAATTACTTATTTGTTGTTAATTTTCCATAATTGTTTACTTTATAACATTATAGACCATATAAATTTAAATTTATAATTTTTAAATATTTTTGTGATTTTTAAACAATTTTATAATATGTTATTTTTAAAAAATGACAATAGTGTCAATTTTGACACTATTCAGTTATTTGAATTTAAATAAAATATATACAGAAGATATGTTCGAACTAAAATATTTAATAGATTTATAAAAGGTCATATGTATCTATAAAATTAGTGGATAACATTAAATAGTTCATATAATATTTATTTTATTATTTTTAAAACCATTTATTTGGATTATCTCTTAATAAAATAAATTACTACAACATTTTTGTAGTATTATTTAATATACTGATTTGTTGTATAAAACTAAAAATAAAATCCTATGATGAATATAAATATACTAACCTTAAAAATAATACTTTTAATAAAATTTATCATTTTAAAATCACAATATTTAAAGTGATATATTTATTAAATTATGAAGGTGGCAACTTTGGCATCATTTAAAATAAAATAATATAATTGTCATAATCACTTTTATAAGGCTCCAAACGGTTATATATTAGGTGATCGAATGATTAAGGTGTAGATATAGACTACCAATAAGGTTTGGTCAGGATTTTGGTCCTTTTAATGGGTATTATTATTTCAATAAAAACTATTTTACTTATTTTCCTCTTAATAAATAATTTCTGTATCATTATTGTATCACCATTAATGGCAATTATTTAATCCCTAAAAATAATAAATAAATTTTTATGATGTAGATAATTTTATTATATTTCTGGATACTATTCATGTTTGAAGTTTTATGATGTTTATCACTAAATTAAAATTAGTATACTTATAACATTTAAGAGAGTGACATGTTGTCACTTTCTTTGGTTTTAATAATAATTAAATTATTTTTATGGTCAAAAGTCCATAAAATGAATCTAATCCGACCCGTAGGTTATATGGGTCTTCCTTTAGCCATCCAATAGAATTTTGGCATGTTTTAGGGTAATTTTATAATATTATATTTATCCTTAATTACCAGATTTACCTTTAACTATGGTAAATAAAATTTACCGTATTTACTATTCATAACTCCCAAAAATGAAAAGTATCTTATTAACATAATTTGGAACCACTGATTCCAAATATGGAATCCATTTTTCCAAATTCAATACACAAATGTTTCAGAAATTAAATTAAAATTAATCCAGTTGTCGAATGAAAACCAGTTTTTCTTTAAAACATTGCAAAAGATTGAATTGATTTAACCTACGAATTTAATGTAAAATAAATGATAAGGACATACAGTATATTAAATGGTAAAAATATATTCTATATATACTTTACAGCCATTAAATATTATAATTTAACCATATAAATTATTGCGATGAATTTTTTTTTAAATTAAAATATAGCGTGTTTTTACTATTTATCAAAATATGAAAGTTACCAGAATAATATGAAAAATTTATCCAAAGTAAATTTTTATTTCTTGATTCCAAATAAGAATTTTATTTTGTCAAATTGAACTTATAAAAATGTCAAAAACTAGATTTAATGTTGGTGCGCCATCAAAAGGCGGCAAAACTGCATTTTTTTTAAAATACTTATTCTACAATAAAAATTTATTTTTTTCTTATACCATGTTCTAGAAAATTTTTAAGATGAATAATAATGTTATAAAATTCAAAAATTAGTTAATACTATTCATAACTGCTAGTTCATAATAATTTTATAATAATATATCACTGTTTAGTAAAACCTGGTATTGCGTACAACACACGCTATCGAGGAAGGTCGCGATTGAATGTAATGCAAGCCAAGTCAAGGTTGCGTGTTGCGCAAGAATACTTCTTTGTTTCGTATAACAAAATACAACCATATTTTATTTATACATTGAATATATATATATATATATATACTCAATGATGCATAGAATAACTATTATCAAAATTTTGTGTAACACGATCCAAGAATAGTGTTGCGTATACTGCAAGATAATACGATGTTGCGTATAGCGCAAGGTAATCAAGGTGTAGCATACAACACAAGACATTAATGAAATTAAAAGAATATTTTTCATAAAATCTCGGGGTGTTACATTTAGCTTTTCGTGAGTTCAAAAGTTATGAAAATCTTGTTCGATGTACGGAGAAGGTAGAAATGGAGTTTTCTGATGATCAGGTGTTCTTTGACAAACAACAGAATAAGAGGTCCAGTTGACAGGAAAAGGGGATGAATTAATCAAAGAATAAAAGAGGTAAGAAATCCAAATATCCATCCTGCGAGAAGTGTTTTAAAATGCATCCTGCAGAATGTTTATCCATGTATGGAAAGAGCTTTTGGTGTGGTAAGTCTGGTCATATTGCCCGTAATGTAAGGACGATGATCATGCATGAAATGAAAATTCAGCGGTAAGATGCTTTATGTGTAATGAAATGGGTCATTATGAAAATGAGTGTCTAACGAAGAACTCAATTGAGGGAAAGTAGCCAGAATACAAGCATAAAGGGGTGGTGAAATCCATTTCAACTACTTCAGCAGATGTTCGGCCATCGAATGAAGTAGTATCAGGTACACTGTTTGTTTGTTCAGATTATGCCAATGTGTTGTTTGATTCAGGGTCTACACATTATTTTATTTCTGAGAAGTTTTCTAATAAATTGGGAATTCCATCTCAAGATATGAATCCTTAACTTATGGTAAAAATACCCAGAGGGAACGTTGAGACAAAAAGAAATTTAAAGAACATTCTTATCCTTGTGTGCAGAAAGAATATATTGGCAAACCTTATTGTTTTGCCTCTAGTAGAGTTTGATTTTATTTTGGGCATGGATTGGCTTTCTGTTTATCATGCTATGATTGACTGCAGAGCTAAAATGTTTTATTTTCAGAAAGATTTTTCTTTTGTGTACATGAATGAACCCTTTATTTTGATAACATATCACGAAGTTTAGAAACTAGTAAAAGATTTAAATGAATGTTACCATACACATATTGTTGAAAAGAAAATAACTGTTCAGATTAATGATGTGTCTGTGGTAAATGAGTATCTTTATGTTTTTCCTGATGAGTTTCCTGGTATTATTCATGATCCAGAAGTTGAATTTACATTGACTAATTCCTGATTCTAAGCCAATTTCAAAACCCCCTTATCGAATGGCTCAAGTTGAACTTTTAGAGATAATGAAGCAATTTAAGGAATTATTAGATAAAGGTTTCATTCGACCTTGCACATCACCATGGGGTGCTCTTGTATTGTTTTTTAAAAAGAAAGATGGATCAATGAGACTTTGCATTGATTATCAAGCCTTAAATAACATTACTGTTAAGAACAAGTATCCTTTTCCTCATATCGATGATTTGTTTGATCAGATCCAGGGGGATCAGTATATTTTGAAGATTGAATTGAGTTCGGGGTACCATCAGTTGAAAGTAAAATAAGCAGACGTTCTGAAGACTGCGTTCTGTACTAGATATGGACATTATGAATTTGTAGTTATTCCTTTTGATTTAAACAATGCACCTTCTGTATTCATGGACCTTATGAATAGAATTTTCCATGAGTTCTTGGATATGTTTGTGGGTGTTTTCATTGATGATAATTTGGTGTTTTCTAAATGTAAAGAGGGAAATGAAAGTCATTTAAGGGTTATCTTGCAAACCATAAAAGAAAAGAAACTATATGGAAAATTTAGCAAGTGTGAGTTTTGGTTACAACAAATTTCTTTCATTGGTCACATTGTTTCAAATGATGTCATAACTGTTGATCCTACTAAATCAATAGTTGTTGAAGAATGGACAAGACCCACAAATATAACCGAGATCCGTAGTTTCCTTGGTTTGGCAGGTTACTACCGATGGTTTGTTGAAATTTTTTCACGGTTATCTAGTCCAATAACTAAGTTAACTCGGAAGGGTGTTATGTTTATTTGAAAAAAGAATGTGATGATTGTTTTCATGAGTTGAAAAGAATATTGGTGAATGATCCAGTTTTGGAACTTCCTTCCAAGAACGGTGAGTGTGTTATCTACAGTGACACTTCATTGAAAGGACTTGGTTGTGTCCTTATGCAGAATGATCAGGTAATTGCATATGCTTCACATCAATTGAAAACACGTGAGGTAAATTACTCTACACATGACTTGGAATTAGCTGCTGTTGTTTTTGCTTTAAAAATTTGGATGCATCATTTGTATGGAGTAAATTGTGAAACATATACTGATCACAATAGTTTAAAGTATATATTCACTCATAAAGAGTTGAACATGAGAAAGAGGATATGGCTGGAATTATTCAAGGATTATGATTGTACAATTCATTACCATCCGAGAAAAGTAAATAAAGTGGTTGATGCTTTGAGTCGAAAAAGTAATGCTTCATTAAAAATGTTGCATTAGGAATGTGATCCTTTGGTTAAGGATTTGATGAACATTGGAATAAAAGTTGTTTTTGCAGGAGGTCCTTATGTTTTGTTTCAGTTATCAGAGAAATCTTCTCTATCAGATAGAATAATGCAAGCACAGAAGCAAGACAGTGAGTTATAGAAAAAGGTACAGCTGGTTTAGAAGGGTAAGTTTCCTGAATTACACATTGATAATGATTGTGTTTTGAGGTTTGGGAAGAGATTATGTGTGCCTTGTGATTCACAGTTGAAGAGTGAGTTGTTATGTGAGGCTCATAGTTCCTCGTTTTCAGTTCATCTTGGCAGTACTAAGATGTAAAGAGATCTTCGGGAGTATTACTGGTGGGATGGAATGAAAAAAGATATTGTAGATTTTACTGTGAAGTGTTTGACTTGTCAGCAGGTTAAAGCAGAGTGGCAGTTACCGAAAGGGATGCTTTAGCCTTTACCACTGCCAGAGTGGAAATGGGAAAATATATCTATGGATTTTTCTTGTGGGATTAACGAGTACATCTCCAGGTAATTATAAAATCTGGGTTATTGTTAATCGATTGACTAAATCTACTCATTTATTTCCTATTCGAGATACATTATTTCTAGATCAACTTTCTCGATTTTATCTTAAAGAGATAGTCAGGTTGCATGGAATTCCACTCTCCATTGTATCTGATCGTGATCCCAGGTTTACTTCTATCTTTTGGAAAGGCCTTCAGAAGTCTTTGTGTTCTGAATTAAATTATATTATAGCTTTTCATCCGCAATCAGATAGGCAGTCAGAATGAACTATTCATACCTTGGAGGATATGATATGAGCTTGCTCTATGGATTATCAGGGAAGTTGGGACCAACATCGTTCTTTGGTTGAGTTTCTTATAATAATAGTTTTCATGCTAGTAGAACGATGGCACCGTTTGAGGAATTATTTGGGAAGCGGCGTCGAACTCCAGATTTTTGGGAAGAAGCAGTTGAAAGTAGGATGATGGGACCAGAATTGGTAATGGAGATGGCAGAAAAAGTTTAGTTGATTCAGAAACAGAAGAGAACAGCTCCGATTAGAAAGAAAAGTTATGCGGATAACCGGAGGAAGGATATATCTTTCGAAGTAGGTGATCATGTTTTTCTCAAAGTTTCACCATGGAAAAGTGTGATGCGATTTGGTAAGAAAGGAAATCTGACTCCAAGGTTCATTTAAACATATGAAATTCTGGAAAGAGTTGGATCAGTTGCTTAACAAGTGGCTTTACCTCCGAGTTTATCTTAGGTACACAATGTTTTTCCTGTTTCGATGTTAAGAAAGTACATTCCAGATCCATCTCATATTTTTAGCCCAGAGGTAGTTCAGTTAGAAGAGAATCTCTCTTATGAAGAACAACCAGTCTAGATTCTTGACCGAAGAGAGCAAGTGTTGCGAAATAAGGTAACTCACCAGGTCATGGTTTTGTGAAAAAAACCATATGGTTGAAGAGGCAAAATGGGAATCTGAAAATGCTATGAGATATAAATACCCCCACTTATTTTGATAAGTGAATAAAATTGCGAGGACGCAATTCCCAAAAGGGGGGAATGATGTAACATCCCAGGTAAATAAATAATAATAAATTTTCATATTTATTAACATTTATGAATTAAAAATTAATTTTACTTTAATGTGGTTGATATGTTCGATAGCGTACCAGATACGCAACAAAGAGTTTCATTGAAATCTTATGTTGCACACTAGTAATAATATAATAATATTTCAAATGGTAGTTTTCACATAGTCGTTGTATTGGCAGGAATGGATAGAAATAACTAAAATATGGTTATATATGTTTTTTTTAAATGTTTCTACATTTATCCAACAAAATATAATGGCTTAAAATACGAAATGAATTCAAATTTAGGCATATATACTCAAATTTTCACTAAAAGTTCAATTATCACCTTTTGATGGAGAACCATCATTAAATATAGTTTTGATCACTATAATAAATCTTATTGGACCAAATAAAAATCTTCTTTAGAATCGGGTCATCAAATTTTACTTTGTGTAAAGTTTTGGTATTTTTCCGATAAAGATCATTTTTAATGAATAGTAAAAAAATCTTGTATTTTAATTCAAAACATATTTTTAATATAATTTATTTGTATTATTAGATTATCTTTTGAATTGGTTTTAAAGTGCAATTAGAATATATTTTTACCATTTAATCCAATAGTGTTCGTTGGAATTAATTTCACATTGAAATCGGACTTAAACTACTGTCAATCTTTTGATACTTATTGTTTCATAAAAACACGGTCATTGCTCTGACTGTTGAGTCAATAAGGTTTTCCTTATGACTTTTCCATTCCTTCTTGTTTTGAAAATCACAAACAGCTTATCGTTAAGGAAAATTTCTTTTATAAGGAAAATTATCCTTTTCATATTTTCATCCATCTTTTTCCTAAGTATAAAATTCGGATTCATTTCTGTTTTCTCGGATTTGTTTGAAACATTGAGATAAAGTATTCTGTTTAAGGATCCGAATTCTGGATATGAACTGTAAGGAAGTTTCACTCTGAATTCCAGATGAGAATCCTCTGACTAAGTTCTATTCTAAATTCAGGATACGAATTCTTATGAAGTTCGACATTGAATTCTCATTACGAATTCTAATGACAAATTCTCATTACGAATTCTGATAAAGAATTTTCATTAATAACTATGATGATGAATTCTCATTACGAATTCTGATGACGAATTCTCATTCCGAATTCTCATTCCGAATTCACCTATTAAACAGAATCTGATCATCTTTGTTTTATACACTCTGAATTATTTCAGACTCCGAAAAATATCTTGGTTAAACTCCGAACATTTATTCTTCTTACACTTCAATAATTTCTCTACACTTTATTATTTTCATTACACTCCGATCCTTCACTCTGAAGATTTTATTCCGAACTTTTGAGTTAGATTTTAAAACGATGTCGTATATTCTTTTACATTTTTTTTGTTATAAAACGATGTCGTCTATTTTTTTATATACTAACCGTTGTCTAAGTGACACGTGTACAGGTCCCTCCGATCTTTAAGGAAAATATGACCGTTGGAGAAGGAGCCGACCTTACCTATAAATAGGAGCTCATTTGAAAGAGCTCGGGGCTGAAAGGCTGACTGATCTTTGACTCATGTGATTGCATTCTTGAAGTGATTTCTAGAGAGAGAGAGGCTCTTATTAACTCTCAAAGCTTCATGTGACTCAGAATGTTGGTGATTACATTCGAGGTCTTCCGGGGATAAGAAGATAGAGGTGCCGACTACCATGAAGTTCGAGGGCTTCCTTGATGAGGAAGACAGAGGTTGCCAACTACCTTGAAGTTGAGGGCTTGCGGGGATAGCAAGACAGAGACTCCGATCTTCGTATCGAGGGCTTACCCTACTGTGGTTAAGACATACTTGTTTGAAAGTATAAATCAAGGGACCTTTATCCATGGTTGTTGGATACCCTTCTCTTTGAATTAAAAGACTTATATCTTGTTACTAGTAGTTCTAATACATGTTTATATTCCGCTGCATTTTGTATTGTAAGGAAAGTATAACTTTCTTATACTTCCTTACTTGTACTCTGTTTCATTTAGATTCTATTTGCATTAAGGTAGAATCTCATATTGTAATCTTTTGTTAAGTTTCAATTTCGGGAACCATATTTCCGGAACCTACTTTCGGAATCTCTTTCCAAGTTTGCATTCGGTGTTAGAGGTGTTGTGAATTTTCTTAGTTTAACTTTGTTAAACTTAGCCCTTTCCTTTTCTTAAGGAAAACATAGTTATTCATAACTAACATTGAAAGTTACAAAGGAATTTTTAAAGTGTACAATTCACCCCCCCCCCTCTTGTATATTGACCATCTACATCACTATTTTGATCCTACACTGACAATGAGAATTAATTATTCAATTAATTAATGCAACATATGTGTTTTGAATTTTGTAAAATAGACTTAATTTTTGAATATGGAATATAAAATATAGCTTAGGGTGAAGTTTTGGTATTTTTCTGAAAAACTTCAATTTTTTATGAATAGTGAAACCACCAAGTGGTACTTAAAAAAATGATTATCTGTTTAAATGAAATTTTACAACCAATGTGTTTTGAATTTAAAAAATCCAACATACATGGTTTTCATTAATATGTAAAATATGGTTCAATGGGATTAAAATAATTTTTTGGTGAATAGTAACTTTTATGTTTATTAATCGCAATTAACGGTAATTAGTGTAGTTTAATGTAAAACTAATGTTTTAATAATATTAAATGATCTTGAAACATTTCCTACCCTTATTGGATGTGTCATGGCCGACCAAGAGAATCCATGGATCAACTTGGCGACCCCATGGTTCCACTTTTGTTGGAAAATGAGGCTAAAAACTTTTTATTTAATATTAAAATTAAAATGTCACAAACATGAGTTGTTTTACTAAAACAATTTTTAAAAGGGGCTATACAAGTCATATTTTTTACTATAAATATTCATTAGAAAGATAAAAATATTTCCTAATTCATGATAGTTTTTTTATTTTTAGACATTAAATAAAGTAAATTATTTATGACACCATGATGATGCAGCGATTACCTCATTATGTAACGATTTAAATAAAATGAAATGATAATGTAAACTCTAAGACCTACACTTGTCAAAAACCTATTGTATGGGTATATTAAGAACCCATATCACCTTATCCTAGAATTATATCAATGTGGGACCTTTTAAATCCGAAAATCATTTTAAAATAAAGTAACCTTTCTTTACTTTCCATGAGTGCCCCTCCTCTCCTCTTATAAAAGCCCCCCACATCTACATCCTTACCCAAACTACCAAAGCCTTTGGCTCAGACAACCCCTTCACAATTTGTCTCTCAACATCCCTATATTACTCCTAGAATCCTCAATTTGGGCAGAAGTCTTCCCAAGGAATCCTTTGAGCTCAAATAAAAAAGAGCTACCCGTTTTAAAGGTAGTGTTTTCTCTTGTGTTCTTTTGTTTTTTTTTTGCTTCTCCAACCCCCTAAACTATTTTTATTCATTTCATTTGTAACAACTCCAGTATATTCAATAAACTAGGATGTTTTTATAAGAATAATTTTAGCTACACTTACACACACCTACATCTAATTGTTAAAGAACATATTGTTTATGTGGATGGCGAATTTCTGCCTCACGAAATGATGATTGTTAAATATTCTTCCACCACCTTCAAAGATGGACATTAAGATGTCACTATATTTATAAATGATATATATTATGTTTATTTTTTCCTTATTATTATGTATTTTTCATATGTTTTATACCTTTATGGCTTCCATTATGGGTATACGCGATATCTTCATTTTAGGAAGTGCGGACTACTGCCCCTCAAAGTGATTTGATTCGTTAGTGGCATACGTGGGACGTATAAAGGATGGATTTAATAATATTATATATGATATTATAGTTGAATTATAATATACCATTTTATCATTATGATTTCACTCCATTAAATTAGGAGATAGAAATTAAAGTAGCGTTCATTCGTACGTAAGGCTTACCATCTCCATGAGCGGTGCATTTCATTTATTATCCCCAAATGTAATGTAATATTATAAGTACATATATATAATGGAAATGTATGATTTATATTACATCTATATGATGAATATAATTATGGAATTAAAATATACATACCTCTCATTTAGTTTGAATTCCATTAATATGACATGGAAATGAAAGTAGTGTTAATGCATACGTACAGCTTACCATCTCCATGAACGGTGCATTTCATTTATTACCTCTAAATGATTATGTAATATTATTAATACATGTATATGCAGTATATATATGATATATATGATTTCCAAATCATTAATATAATTCTAGATATAATGAACCTTTGGCCACACGAACAACATGTAATTGTAAGAAGTCCACTTTCAACTTAAGAACCAAGTATTGAAAAAACAAATATTATTAACTTAAATGATTAAATAATGTTTATAACATTGTAATAAGTGATATAAAAGTAATAATGAACTTGTAAAAGGTTCTTAAGAAAGTACAAATTAACTCAAGTTTATTATTCAGGACGTTAAAGAACGATCGAGTCAAGTCCGACCCGAGGTAAGGGACTTCGTCTCAATCTCCTTTCATTGAGGAATATTTCATTTTATACACAACATTATTTTATACGGTGTATAAACCCCTTTTACTTTTAATTTTATACAAAAGGAATCTTTTTATACAATTCTTTTTACTAAACGACAAAAATGAATGTTTCTTTTAATGTACGTGGTGACAACGACCTTTTTCGCCCCCGTGAGTATTATATGGTCTTTGTCTTACTCAACAAGACGTAATGTTTTTAAAATGAAATTAATACCATATACTGTTTAATGTATTTTGGTATTGAAAATGGGTTTTATAATGGATTTTTTATGTCAGTATATTTTTCTGATATATTGTGATCAATGTGTGTAAATGTTTTATTTCCATTATATTTGTTTTATGTCTTATGATTTTATAATGGTACTGGGAAATTTGACGGGTAGTTACATGATAAACCATATGACGGGTGGTGTCGTGAATACCAAGACAGGTGGTTACGTTATAACCTCCAATGCATTGGGTATGGAAGTCGGTCATATGGCTATTCAATTAAGTAATATGTGTGGAAGTTGACCGTATGGTTATTCCTTTTAAGTATGTTTATGTCCCATGTTACCTTTATATGTTATGTGATCTTTTTGTGGGTTTTATGGTAATCTTTTGGTTAGAAAAGGGTAAGTAATGAACTTTTATTCAGTGAAGAGTTTTTAATACTTTATAAAGGTGATAAGTATTTCTTTGATAAAGTATACATGGTTTACTTGTTGTTTTGAAAAACTAATAGTTTTCATTCATTGTGTATACCATACTGAGATTTTTATGCTCACCCCAAGTTTTTTTGAAATGTTTTTCATAGGACTTAATGTGGAATAGTGTCAAGGATGGGATCAAGGGAATGTCATGCTATCTAAAACATGGAACTAGACATGTTTTTTTTAAGAGTTTTTATTTTATGGAAACTTAATAGAATTTTCTACTTTGTAATCATTTGAGATGTAATAGTTATGTCCTAATTCTATAAAACTCTAAACCTGAAAAGATCCTCAATTTGAATTATTCTTTTAATTCAATATTAAGTAGGGTTTAAGGCCGGGGCCTTCTAGTTGGTATCATAGGTCAGTTTAGTCAACTTTAGGAGATAGAAAACTGTTAAATTATAATTTAGTTTATGGTAGCATTGAAATGATATAGCATTTAATGATTACCATGTTGCTTCGCCTAAGATATTTCTGTGTTCATAATGGTTTTCCGCAGAGGAAACAAAGTATCTATGTTGGGACGACATTAGGAGGAAGATAACCTTCCAAATCAGCAACCTGAGATGGTCGGTATCGGAACTGAACAGTTTATTGTAGTAATGGCCCTATTGACTCAGGATATAAATGGTGGTGGTATCCATGCATGAGATCAGTCAGATCAAGTGCAGAGGAACATGTTAGTGGTGCATCATTTCGTGAGGAAACATCCCCCATAATTTAAAGGATCATCTGAACCTGTGCTAGCTGAAGGGTGGATTAAAAAACTGGAGAAAAGTTTGGATGTCATGTGGTGTTCAGAACATCAAAACATTAGTCTTGATGTTTACCGTTTTGAAGGTGAAGCTGATCAGTGGTGGTCGATGGTGAAAAATATCAGGGATAGTGATGAGATTGATGATATTCACTAGGATGAATTCAAAGGTATGTTTCTTGAGAAATATTTTCCTAAGGTGGTTCGTCTTAGGATGGAAAAGCAATTTCTAGAATTGAGGCAGGAGGATGAATCAGTGGATGCTTATGAAGAAAAGGTCACTCGACTGGGAAGGTATGCTCCAAACTTCATATGAGATCTTGATAGTAAAATCAACCATTTTTACTCAGGGTTAAAGCCAAGGAATCGAAGGTATTTAGCTTCTCATGAGTTCAAAAGTTATGAAAAGCTTCTTCGATGTGCGGAGAAGGTGGAAATAGAGTTTTCCGATGATTAGGTGTTCTTTGACAAACAACATAATAAGATGTCCAGTAGGCAGGAAAAGGGGAAGAATTCATCAACGAAGTAAGGAGGTAAGAAAACCAAATAACCATCCTGTGGGAAGTGTGGAAAAATGCATCCTGGAGAATGTTTATCCAAGTCTGGAAAGTGCTTTCGGTGTGGTAATACTGGTCATATTACTTGTTACTCTAAGGAATATGATCAATCAGGCAATGAAAAGTCAGCGGTAAGATGTTTTATGTGTAATGAAATGGGTTATTATGAAAATTAGTTTCTAATGATGAACTCAACTAAGGGAAAGTAGCCAGACTACAAGCATAAAGGGGTGGTAAAATCCTTTTCAACTACTTCAGCAGATGTTGGGCCATCTAATGAAGTAGTATCTAGAACACTGTTTGTTTGTTGAGATTATGCCAATGTGTTGTTTTATTCAGGATCTACACATTCTATTATTTCTGAGAAGTCTTCTAGTAAAGTGGGAATTCCATCTCATGATATAAATCCTGAACATTTGGTAAAAACACCCAGAGGGAACGTTGAGACACAATGAAATTTCAAGAACCTTCCTACCCTTGTGTCCGGAAAGAATCTACCAGCAAACCTTATTGTTTTCCCTCTAGTAGAGTGTGTTGTTATTTTGGGCATGGATTGGATTTCTTTTTATCATGCTAAGAATGACTGCAGAGCTAAAATGGTTTCTTTCAGAAAGATTTTTATTTTGTGTACAAGAATGAACTCTTGATTTTGATAACATATCAGGAAGTTTAGAAACTAGTAAAAGATGGAAATGAATGTTACCATTCACATATTTTTGAAAATAAAGGAACTATTCAGATTAATGATGTTCCAATGGTAAAAGAGTATCTTGATGTTGTTCCTGATGAGTCTCCTGGTATTATTCATGATCGGGAAGTTGAATTTACTGTTGACTTAGATCCTGATTCTAAGCCAATTTCAAAACCCCCTTATCGAATGGCTCATGTTTAACTTTTAGAGTTAAAGAAGAAATTGCAGGAGTTATTAGATAAAGGTTTCTTTCGACCTAGCACATCACCATGGGGTGCTCTTATCTAGTTTGATAAAAAGAAAGATGGCTCAATGAGACTTTGCAATGATTATAGAGCCTAAAATAACATTACTGTTAAGAACAAGTATCCTTCGCCTCATATCGATGATTTGTTTGATCTGCTCCAGGGAGCTCAGTATTTTTTGAAGATTGACTTGAGGTCGGGGTACCATCAGTTGAAAGTAAAAGAAGCAGACCTTCCGAAGACTGCGTTCCATACTAGATATGGACATTATGAATTTGTAGTTATTCCTTTTGGGTTAACCAATGCACCTTCTGTATTCATGGAACTTATGACTAGAATTTTCCATGAGTTCTTGGATAATTTTGTGATTTTTTTCATTGATGATATTTTGGTGTTTTCTAAAAGTAAAGAGGAGAATGAAAGTCATTTAAGGGTTATCTTTCAAACCTTAAAAGAAAAGAAACTGTATGGAAATTTTAGCAAGTGTGAGTTTTGGTTACAACAAATATCTTTCCTTGGTCATATTATTTCAAAATATGGCATAACTGTTGATCCTGCTAAAACAAAAGTTGTTGAAGAATGGACACGACCCACAAATGAAACCGAGATTCGTAGTTTCCTTGGTTTGGCAAGTTACTACCGAAGGTTTGTTGAAAACTTTTCACGGTTATCTAGTCCAATGACTAAGTTAACTCGGAAGGGTGTTAGGTTTATCTGGAAAAAAGAATGTGATGATTGTTTTTCAGGATTTGCAAAGAAGATTGGTGAATTCTCCAGTTTTGACACTTCCTTCCAGGAATGGTGAGTTTGTTGTCTACAGTGATGCTTCATTGAAATTACTTGGTGGTGTCCTTATTCAGAATGATTAGGTAATTGCATATGCTTCACATGAGTTGAAAACTCATGAGGTAAATTACTGTACACATGAATTGGAATTAGCTGCTGTTGTTTTTTCATTAAATATTTGGAGGCATCATTTTTATGGAGTAAATTGTGAAATATATACCGATCACAAATGTTTAAATTATATATTCACTCATAAAGAGTTCAATATGAGAAATAGGAGATGGCTGGAATTAATCAAGGATTATGATTGTACAATTCATTACAATCCTGGAAAATCAAATAAAGTGGTTGACGCTTTGAGTCGAAAAAGTAATGCTTCATTAACAATGTTTCGTTTGGAATGTGATCCTTTGGTTAAGGATTTGATGAACTTTGGCATAGAAGTTGTTTTTGCAGGATGTCCTTATGATTTGTTTCAGGTATCAGTGAAATCTTCTCTATCAGACAGAATCAAGAAAGCGCATAAGCAAGACAGTGAGTTGCAGAAAAAGGTAGATCTGGTTCAGAAGAGTAAGTTGCCTGAATTCAACATTGATAATGATTGTGTTTTGAGGTTTGGGAAGAGATTATGTGCGCCTTGTGATTCAGAGTTGAAGAATGCGTTGTTATTTGAGGCTCATAGTTCCCCGTTTTCAGTTCATCATGGCAGTACTAATATGTATAAAGATCTTCAGGAGTATTACTGGTGGGATGGAATGAAAAGAGATATTGTTGATTTTACATTGAATTGTTTGACTTGTCAGTAGGTTAAAGCAGAGTGGTAGTTACCGAAATGGATGCTTCATCCTTTACTAGTGCCGGAGTGGAAATGGGAAAATATATCCATGGACTTTGTTGTGGGATTACAGAGGACATCTCGAGGTAATAATGCAATCTGGGTTATTGTTGATCGATTGACTAAGAATTCTCATTTCCTTCCTATTCGAGATACATTCTATATAGATCAACATTCTCGATTTTATCTTAAAGAGATAGTCAGGTTGCAAGGAGTTCCCCTCTCCATTGTATCTGATCATGATCTCAGGTTTACTTCTAACTTTTGGTAAGGCCTTCAGAAGTCTTTGGGTACTGAATTAAATTTTAGTACAACTTTTTATCCGCTATCAAATGGGCAGTCATAATGAACAATTCATACCTTGGAGGAATTGCTACGAACTTACTCTATGGATTATCATGGAAGTTGGGACCAACATCATTCTTGGGATGAGTTATCTTATAATAACAGTTTTCATGCTAGTATACAGATGGAACTGTTTGAGGCATTATATGGGAAGTAGTGTCGAAATACAGCTTTTTGAAATGAAGTAGGTGAATGGAAGTTGATGGGACCAGAATTGGTAGAAGAGGTGGCAAAAAAAGTTCAGTTGATTCAAAAACCCATGAGAACAGCTCAGAGCAGATAGAAAAGTTATGTGGATAACCGGAGGAAGGATCTATCTTTCGAGGTAGGTGATCATGTTTTTCTCAAAGTTTCACCATGGAAATGTGTGATGTGATTTGGTAAGAAAGGAAAGCTAATTCCAAGGTTCATTGGAACATATTAAATTATGGAGATAGTTGGATCAGTTTCTTACCGAGTGGCTTTACCTCCGAGTTTATCTTAGGTACACAATTTTTTTCATGTTTCGATGATGAGAAAGTAAATGCCAGATCCATCTCGTGTTTTGAGCCTAGAGGTAGTTCAGTTGGAAGAGAATCTCTCTTATGAAGAACAACCAGTCCAAGTTCTTGACCAAAGAGAGAAAGTGTTACGAAATAAGTTAATTCAAAAGGTAATGGTTTTGTGGAAAAACCATATGGTTGAAGAGGCAATATGGGAATCTGAAAATTTTATAAGGTATAAATACCCCCCACTTATTTTGATAAGTGAAAAAAATTGTGAGGACGCAATTCCAAAAAGGAGGGAAGGATGTAACATCCCGGGTAAATAAAGAATAATACATTTTCATATTTATTATCATTTACTAATTAAAAATTAATTTTACTTTAAAGGGGTTTCTTTGTTTGATAGCGTACCTGATACACAACAAAGAGTTTCTTTGAAATATTACGTTGCACACTAGTAATAAAATAATATTATTTCAAATTGTAGTTAACACATAGCTGTTGTATTGGCGGGAATGGATAGAAATAACTAAAATATGGATATATTTTTTTTAAATGTTTCTACCTTTATCCAATAAAGGTTAAATGCTTAAAATACTAAAGGAATTCAATTTTAGGCATATATACAATAATTTTCACTAAAGGTCCTCTTATCACCTTTTGATGGAGAACCGTCATTAAATATAGTTTTGATCACTCTTATAAATTCTACTGGACCAAATAAATTTCTTATTTAGAATCGAGACATCAAGTTTTACTTTGTGTAAATTTTGGGTATTTTTCCGATAAAGATCATTTTTAATGAATAGTGAAAAATGTTGTATTTTAATTCAAAACCACATTTTAATCTAATTTATTTATATTATTATATTAGCTTTTGAATTGGTTTTAAAGTTCAATTAGAATATATTTTTATCATTTAATCCAATAGTGGTCGTTGGAATTAATTTCACTTTGAAATCGGAAGTAAACTAGTGTTAATCTTTTGATACTTATTGTTTCATAAAAACACGCTCTTTGCTCTGACAGCGGGAATTAATTATTAAATTAATTGTTGAAAAAAATATGTTTTGAATTTTATAAAATAGGCTTCTTTTTTGAATTCGTAATAACAAATATAGCTTATGGTAATGTTTTGGTATATTTCTGAAAAATTTCAATTTTTGATGAATAGTGAAACCACTAAGTGGTACTTAAAATAACTGATTTTTAGTTTAAATGAAATATTACCACCTTTGTGTTTTGTATTTCAAAAACCCTACATACATGGTTGTCATTAAGAAGTAAAATATGGTTCAATGGGATTAAAATAATTTTTTTGGTGAATAGTAACTTTAATGTTTATTAATCGTGATTAGTGGTAATTAGTGTAGTTTAAGCTAAAAATAATGTTTTAATAATATTAAATGAACTTGAAACATGTCCTAAACTAATTGGATGTGTCATGGCCGACCAAGAAAATCCATGGGTCAGCTTGGGGACCCCATGGTGCCACATTGGTAGGAAAATGACACTAAAAACTTTTTATTTAATGTTAAAATTAAAATGTCACAAACATGAGTTGTTTTACTAAAACAATTTTTAAATGGGTTAATACAAGTCATATTTTTTACTATAAATATTCAGTAGAAATATAAAAAGATTTACTACATCATGATATTTTTTTTAAAATTTTTATACATTAAATAAATTAAATTATTTATGAAACCATGATGATGCATCGATTACATCATTATTTAACGATTTAAATAAAATGAAAAGATATTGTAAAATCTAAGACCTAAACATGTCAAAAACCGATTGGATGGGTATATTTGGAACCCTTATCACCTTAAACTAGAATTATTTCAATATGGGGACTTTTAAATCCGAAAATATTTTTAAAATAAATTAACATTTCTTTACTTTCCAAGAGTGCCCCTCCTCTTCTCTTATAAAAGGCCCCCACCTCTACCTCCTTACCCACACTACCAAAGCCTTTGCCTCGGCCAAACCCTGCCCAATTTGTCTCTCCACATCCCTCTTTTACTCCTTGAAGCCTCACTTTGTGATGAAGTCTTCCCAAGGAATCATTTGAGCACAAATCAAAAAGAGTTACCCGTTTTAAAGGTAGTGTTTTCTCTTGTGTTCTTTTGTTTTATTTTGATTCTCCAACCCCCTAAACTCTTTTTATTCATTTATTTTGTAAAAAATCCAGTATCTTCAATATACTATGATGTTTTTATAAGAATAATTAGAGCTACACTTATACACACCTACATCTAATGGTTAAATAACATATTGTTTATGTGGATGATGAATTTCTACCTCACGAAACGATGATTGTTCAATATTCTTCCAACACCTTCAATGGTGGCCATTAAGATTTCCCTCTATTTATATATGATATATATTATGTTTATGTTTTCCTTATGCTTCTTTATTTTTCATTTTTGGTATACCTTTATGGCTTCCATTTTGGGTATACGTGATATCTTCATTTTAGGAAGTGCGGACTACCGCCCCCTCAAAGTGATTTGATTCGTTAATGCCATACATTGGACATATAAAGGATGGATTTAATAATTTTATATATGATATTATAATGGAATTGTAATATAACTTTTATCATTATGATTTCACTCCATTAAAGTATGAGATAGAAATGAAAGTAGTGTTCTTGCGTACGTACGACTTACCGTCTCCATGAACGGTGCATTTCATTTCTTATCCCCTAATGTAATGTACTATTATAAGTACATATATATAATGGATATGTATGATGTATGTTACATCTAAATGATGAATATAATTCTGGAATTAAAATATACATACCTCTCATTTAGTTTCAATTCCATTAATATGACATAGAAATGAAAGTAGCGTTAATGCGTACGTACGGCTTACCGTCTCCATGAACGGTGAATTTCATTTCTTAACACTAAAAGATTATGTAATATTATAAATACATGTATATTCTGGATATATATGATATACAAATCATGAATACCATTCTCGATATAGTGAACCTTTGACCACACGAACAACATGTAATTGTAAGAAGGCCACTTTCGACTTAAGAACCTAGTATCGACATAACAAACATTATTAACTTAAACGAATACATGATGTTTATAACATGGTAATAAGTGATATAAAAGTAATAATGAACTTTAAAAAGTTTCTTAAGCATGTATAAATTAACTCAGGTTTATTATTCAGGACGTTAAAGAATGATCGAGTCAAGTCGGACCCGTGGTAAGGGACTTTGTCTCAATCTCCTTTCAATGAGGCATATTTAGTTTTATACAAAACATTCTTTAATAAAGTTTATAAACCCCTTTGACTTTTAATTTTATACAAAAGGAATCTTTTACTACAAAGAATTTTACTAAACGACAAAAAGGAATGTTTCTTTTAACGTACGCGATGAAAATCACATTTTCCACCGCCGCGAGTATTATTTGGTCTTTGGCTTCCTCAACAAGCCATAATGTTTTTAAAATGAAATAAATAACATATACTATTTAATGTATTTTTGTATTGAAAATGGTATTTATAATGGATTTGTTATTTCAATATATTTATGTGATATATTGTGATCAAAGTGTGGAAATGTTTTCTTTCCATTATATTTGTTTTATGTATTATGATTTTAAAATGGTACATGGACATTTGATGGGTGGTTACGTGATAAAACGTATGATGGGTGGTGCCGTGAATACTAGGATGTGTGGTTACGTTATAAACTCCAATGCATTGGGTATGGAAGTCGGCTGTATTGCTATTCCATTAAGTGATATGTGTGGAAGTCGAACGTATGGTTATTCCATTTAAGTATGTTTATGTCCCAAGTTACCTTTATATATTATGAGATCTTTATGTGGGTTTTATGGTAATATTTTGGTTACAAAAGTGTAAGTAATGAACTTTTATTCAGTGAAGAGTTTTTACTACTTCATAAAGGTGAAAAGTATTACTTTGATAAAGTATACATGGTTTACTTGTTGTTTTGAAAAACTAACAGTTTTCATTCATTGTGTATCCCTTACTGAGCTTTTTATGCTCACCCCAAGTTTTTTTGAAATGTTTTTCACAGGACTTAATATGGAATACTGTCAAGGATGTGATCAAGGGAATGTCATGGTATCTAGAACATGGATGTAGACATGTTTCTTTTTAAGATTTTTTATTTTATGGAAACTTAGTAGAAGTGTCTACTTTGTAATCTTTTGAGATGTAATAGTTAAGTCATAATTCTCTAAAACTCTAAACCTAAAAAGATCCTAAATATTAATTATTCTTTTAATTCAATATTAAGTAGGCTTTAAGGCTGGGGCCTTATAATAACCAACGTGGAAGACAATTTCTTTTAAAAAAATCGAATTCAGTCCCCTGCTCTCCCCCAGAATCAACCAGAAACCAAATTAAGAATTCGTACCAAACAAACAGAAGTAGATCAAAACAAGAACTAAAGAAAAATTAATCATTTACATTGATAAAATATAAAACATACCCCACTTGACAACCCCCATCACAACCCTGGACTGCCCCCGACCCCCTGGACAGCCCCAAACGTCCTCAGAAAGCCCCAAAAACCCCTGAACACCCCCCCCAATGGACTCCCACCACCCACTAAACAACACCCTCTGAACAACACCCCTTCACCCCACTTGACCGCACCCACCACACCCCTGGACTGCCCCCAACTCCTTGGGCATCCCCAAACACCCCAGAACAACCCCCCCACCCTCCTGAATAGCACCCCCTGACCCCTGACCCCACTTGACAGCCCCCACCACACCCCTAGACTGCCCCCAACCCCATGGACAACCATAAACACCCCGAGACAACCCCCCAACCTCATGTATACCCCCACCCCATTGGAGCCCCCACCACACCCCTGGACTGACCCCTGACCCCCTGGACTGCCCCCGACCCCCTGGACATCCCCAAACACCGCGGGACAACCCCCCACCGTCCGTAACAGCACCCCCTCACCCCACATGACATCCCCCAACACACCTTCTTACTACCCTCAACCCCCTGGACATCCCCAAACACCTTGGGACAACCCCCCCCCCCACCCTCATGTATACACCCCACACCCTGGTCAACCCTCCCCCAACCCATTAGAGCCCCCACCACACCCCAGGACTGCCCCTGACTCCTGGACAATACCAAACACCCCTGGACAACCCCCCACCCCCATTTATACGCCCACTCATGGAAAACACTTCTACACCATTGGACAACCCTCCCACACCCCTGAAACAGACCAAAAGTTACCAAAAACAATCTAGAACCCCCTCACCCCACTAGACTGCCCCCACCACACCAATGGAAAGCCCCACACCCCTGGATGTCACCAGCACCCCATGCACGTCCTCTCACCCTCCTCTAGACCCCCAACCCCTGGACAGCACTCCCACATCCCTGGACAGCCCTCCCACGCCCTTAAAACTGTCCAAAAATTTTCCAATAACAGACCAGAACCCCCTCAACCAACTAGACAACCCCCACCACACCCCTGGACTGCCCACATCCCCATATACACGGTGACCCCCCCCCCCCACTGGACAGCCCCCACCCCTGGAAACCCCCCTCACCCCACAAGACACCCCCACACCCTTGGACACCCCCTGGACAGCCTCCCACTCCCCTAGAAAACCATTCCACCCTCATAGAAACGCTCACACCCCCTAAATTTCCCCCCACTCTCATGGAAACCCAAGACCTCCCACCCCACCGGATAGCCCTCCCAGACCCCTGAACACCACCAACCCCACTGAACACCGCCCACACCCTTAGAACCCATCCCCCCATACCATAATCCACACCAGAAAAACCATCATAAGTAGACCAAAACCAGAAGTAGAGAAAAATAAAACATTCACATATATAACATTCAAAACGTACAATGTCAACTTCAAAAAAAATTAAATCCAACCTAAAGAACTACCAAATACACAATTACAACGACAATATTCAAAATTACATTTTACATTACAAACAACTAAAATTCAATCAAACCTATATAATAATTTGACAAATCCACTTGTAAGTGTTTGATGTCTTCAGCAGTATAGGGTTGAGGGTCATTAAAATGATACAAATGAAAAGATAGTAGTTAACGTGTATAATGAATAAATCAAATTGAAATATTATGGCAAAGTTTAAGAGGAAATATTATAAGGTCAAAATTCCTTAATGTCCCAGTTGTTATTATTTCATACATAAATCTTAACATATAATATCAGCATTCTATGAAGCCTTGTTTTTCATGACAATTCTGTTTGAATGATTATAAAAACATTATATTATTTTTATATAATAAATCAAAAAGTATAAATTATAAATGGATATTTACCTTCGCATTTACATATTTGATTTTTTCACTCATTTTCTTTGTGTTTTTTTAAAATTAGGTCCATGACCTGTTAGAAAATAATACATGTTGGGTAAATATAAAAATCATTATAATATATAAAACTATTGGGAAATTTAAACTTACTTTCTGAATATATTCTTAAAACATTCCCACACATAATCATGGATAGAGCAAATCCAATAATGTGATTTTTCCCCTGGGAAAAAAACCCCTAACATCCAATGATCACTGATAAATGGAAATTTAAGGTTAGTGGGTTTTTATGTTAAAAGATAATGAACTCTTTGAGAGAGATGTCTTTCATACCTCCCACAAAAAGGCATCATCGAACATTGTGTGACAATATTCGTTTCAAGTCATTCAGAAATATAAAGCACTATTTGTTCCTCATCCAATGCACATGCTTCAGGGGAAATAAATTGTGGGTCCAGGAATCCATATACATCTATCAGCTCATTCCTCTAACAAATTATAAAAAAACCTAATACAAAATATACATAAGTATACATTTTTAATAAATATAACTCAGAGAAAAGGTGTTAAGACTTACATGGAAATAATTTCACCACGTTGATACCCAAATTATCTCCAGTAACAAGCTCCATGATATCAGTTTTCATAATCCCCACAAATATTGCATGTCCATAAACATGAGATTCCATTAGAAACTCATAATTACCAACCAAAAAATTTGATTATCTTTACAATCTATCAAGAATACTAGAATTTGTGACTGATGTCATATCAATTTGTCTTTGTTGTTGTCTATACAGTATTTCGTTACCATTGAAGTATTACTGTAAAAATAAATAGAAAAATATATTAGTTTTCAAATGATTGAAAAACATTAATAAAAAATGTAATAAAAGATATAACATTCATACCTCTATGGTAATGAGTCGAAGAAGTCTGGAGGGAAAAATTAAAAAATGATTTCTATTATGTCCAACTGTCATCACCTCATCTATAGGTAATGGTACTCGAGCTGATCTATCTATAATATCTTGTACAGTGACCCTCTGATTCTCTACCACTAATTGTTAATGATGAACTGTTTCTCCTATACAATATACCAACCCATATGAAACTATACGATGTTGAGGATCATCAACATACAACTATCAATAAGTAGGATGATGTGGAAGAGGAGTAGGATAAAGAATGGGGTGTGCATGCTAAGGTGGGGGAGTGGGAGCTACTGGTGGAGGTGGAGGATAAATAATGGGGTTATTAGGGGGAGGTGGAGGAGTGTGAGATTTAGTCTGAAATTGTCTTTTCATTTCTTCAAACATAGACTATACCGACTCTCTAATCTTTTCCTCTATCGTTGCATTAATATTATGAACATCAGCCTCCAAAGATACAATTTTCTTTATAAACTCCCTCAACGTTAGAATTTGAAGAACGTGGCCACACTTTTCTTACTGATACACATACTAGATATCCTCTTACACTACTAGGATGTTCGGGATTTCCCAATGCTACAGATAAAATATCTTGCAACCAAGTAGCTGAAAATGCCCCTTATGAACTCTACTCCTCAAGAGAGTCCTGTATTATTTAACTAAACATTTCTGAAATTATTGAAATAATATAAAGAAAATAGTTAACATAAATAAATAAAATAGATATCTTAGAATCCTCTAAACTTCGATTCCTGATTCTTCCGAAAGATATTGACCTTTTTTTCCCTTCCAAGCTCTTCCATTTTTCATATCTAGATGGAGGGGATGGACGACCCACCTCTCCAGAGATTGAATACTCAGCTCTTAGTTGTTGAAACTTTTCGGCCATCATATGTTCTTCCAAAAATGCATAACCTCCCCGAGATAAACTATGATGGTATAAATTTTTATATTGTATCTCCTGAGGAACTTTCCTTGTTTTCTGTAAATTAATAATACGAAATCAGTAAAAAACATTAATAAGATCATTTATATAATAATTCTTATAAAAGTTTACATTTCCATTACCAAAAATGACTCTTTTCCTATACTTTCAAAAAACTGTCTCCATGTGACTTCATCTATAAAAGGATATATACAACCTGAATTTTCACGACTCCTATGACCATAAATGAAATTAGATGAGAGGGTTGATTTCAAATCCCTCCATCTCCTGGAATCCAACGATAATCATTTCTTCCTGACTCCTCCAATTTCAGGAATATCAAATGTCATCTGATAAAGAAGAGGTTAAAAATATTTTATATACTATAAAAATTTAATGAATAGTCAATCAATAGCAAATGATCTTACCAAAATCGTCTACCATAACTGAGAGATTATCTCTTTATCCAAACTTCTCCAGTCATCATACATAATTTTTACTTTGATCTTATCCTGAGTTGCTACAAAACACTATTTTTTCATTTTGACCTCTAGGAATATCATCATCATCAAACTCAAAAAGTATCCTTTGATCCTGCATATGGGCAAGTGATAATTTTGGTAAATGTGTTCACCCACGTTTACCAACCATTGAACTCTTTGTCGAAATAGGAGGACATGAAGAAGATTGGGGAACATCAAGAGGAGCATGTGAATGTTCCTCCCCAGAGTTATGACCAATATGATCATCTACAGAATCATGTGGTTGATCAACTGAATGATCTTTCATTATCCTTCAAATAAAAAAAACAAACATTAGTTCACGATTATACAAATTCAAATATTTTAATACTATAGTAATCATAAAATAGAAAAGTGTACTATGATACGTAATAGTAAACATTGGAAATATGGTAAGCATGTTAAACAAGGGTAAATATGGTAAAGACGGTCAAGATGGTAACCATGGTAAACATGGTAAACATGGTAAACATGGTAAACCTGGTAAACATGGTAAATTAATTTTCACTAAACAAAAATAATAGATATATAATTCATGTAATGGTAATCATGATAATGTAAACTAAACAAACATAAAACAAACACAAACTTATACTTATTTTGTTTTAATACATGTTTTAGTAAAGAAAAAACTTACAATATCCAACATTTTATGAAAAAAATAAATTTAAACAAGATATAAACATATGTTACCTATAATTTTAATAATGTAAAAATGGATTCTTTTCCCAAATTTTTTCATCGTGATCATTCCTTATGGAAAAAACCATGTCTTCAACATGATCATCATTATGTTTTGTTAATCTTTACATGGATGTTGGGATCTCACATAAATCAGCATCATCATCAAGTTCATCCTCACCAAAATATTTTTTTCCCTTGTAAAATAATATCCCACTGCATATCTGATTGATCTACTACATAGAATTTTTTTTGGATGTGTTTCCATTATAAAGGAATCAGTGGTGTCTTCCAATCTATAATGATTAACAAGTCTCATTCCAAATTCATCTTGTCTGACACTGTTGTTAACGATAAACCATTTACAGTTAAAAACAGGAACGTTAATTTTAAATTAAGAAACCTCCCATATGTCTTCAATCACTCCATAATATGCACTTGATGCATAATTTGGGTTTTTTGTCCTTATCACTCAAAAAATGCATTGCTTCTACAAACACCAATACACCACTATTCTGAACTGCACTTCTTTTGTCCTGAGCTTTCATATGAAATGTATATCTATTAATGTCATAACCGGATCATGTTATTACTTTTAAACATGGACCACCCACGATCCATTTTATTTCCTCTGATACATCTGATCTACCAAGAATGGTCTTTTTAAACCATGACAAAAATGTTTTGTGGTGCTCATTCAAAATCCACATTTCTTTCTTCTTTGGATGTCATTGTTTCAACTCATTAATATTCAATTTTTCACATGTTTGAGCCTCAACTATGTTATTCATGATAAATGATTCTAAATTCTTAATCTGTTTAGCTGATAATGATTTGAATTTCAAGCCACGAATCCCTTTTCCCTCAATATTAACTCGTTCATGGCGAGATGGAGGCAAACCTATGTGTTGCGTTATAGCCAAGTAGATCGTACATAACTCTACTACCTCCTCAGAAATATACTTCTCAATAATGGATGCTTCAGGTCGATATAGAGTTTTAACATACCCCTTTAATATATTCATATACCTTTCAAAAGGATACATCCAACGAAGATATAAAGGTCCAAAATGCTTTATTTATCGAACAAGATGAATCATTAAATGCACCATTATATCAAAAAAAGTTGGAGGAAAATACATTTCCAATTGACAATGTATAAAAATTGCATCATTTTCCAAAATGTTCAAAGAATTTACATCAATTTCCTTGTAACAATTTGAATTGAAAAAATAACACAACTTCATTATAGTATTTTTGACACAGATGGGAAATATTCCACGCAATGCAACTGGTAGAATTTGTTTCATCATGACATGACAATTATGTGATTTCATACCTATCAACTTCAATTCCTTCAATGAGACAAAAAAATTTACATTTGAAGAATATCCTTGAGGCACTTTAATATCATGAATACACTAACAAAAGCTAATTTTCTCCCTCTTCGATAATGTATGACAATCCGGGGGAAGAAATGTTTATCTTCCTTTAAGAGTGGGATCTAACTCCAAAATTATTTCCATTGATAGTATGTCTTATCTTGCAATCAATCCATCTTTTGTCTTTCCTTTAATATCTAACAATGTTTCTATCAAACAATAAAAAATATTCTTCTCCTCGTGCATGACATCAATATTATGTTTACCATCATGATACCTCCAATATGGTAGCTCAAAAAATATTGACCTTTTCTTCAAAATATATATATCATTACCAGATTTATGTATCTTTACCAATGTCAAATCATGTTTTTTCACCCTCTTATTATACAGATCATGGGATAATTTTTTTGGAGCAGTATCAAATTATTGTGATCCATTGAATGCCTTTTTTATTCTTCTATAAGGGTGATCCATAGGAAAAAACGATCGATGACCCATGTACACTGTTTTCCTCCCATGATGCAATTGATTATATGACATCTGTTGTTCTCATATTGGACATGCTCAATTCCCTTTAACACTGTATCCATACAAATTTCCATAAGCTGGGAAGTCATTTATAGTGAACAGAAGTACTGCATGCAGTTAAAAATATTCCATTTCATAAGAATCATACACCCTAATACCATCATCCCATAACAATTTCAAATCATCAATCAACGGTGAAATTTAAACATCAATATCATTATCGGGTTGGTTTATACCAGAGATCATTATACTCAACATGACATATTTTCTCCTCATACAAACTTCAAGAGAGAGGGTTTAAATTACCAATATAACAGTCCATTAACCATGTGTTCTACTGAGGGTTCAGTATGGATTCTTTCCATCTGTGCACAACCATAGTCTGTGATTTCTAATTTTATTTCCAAATGTAGAAAACTACGCATCAATTTTATTCCATTGTGGACAATCACCTGGATGACATATTTTTCCATCACATACCCGCTCATCAGCATGCCATCTTAACCTTTTTTCATCATGTGAATTAGAAAATAAAATATTGAAACAATGAATTATAGGAAGATACCAAAATACCTTTGAAGGGATCTGTGTAATCTCTACATCAGCTTGTGATTTTTCTTTCACCTTATATCGTGATGTCCCATATTTAGGATAATCTAACCGAAATTCATATTCCATCCTATATATAATGCATTCATTCGGACATGCATACATTTTCTCGTATCCCAATCCCACCGAGCATAATATTTTCTTGGCCTTATAATGTGAATCTGGAAGATTGTTATCTTTTGGAAGAATGTATTTCATCAATTGTAGGAGCTCTATAAAACTTTTTTCACTCCATCCATGTTTCTCTTTCAGGTTAATCAATATTAACACCAATGAAAAAACCATAAAAGCTATACAACTAGGATATAATGGTTTTTAAGCATCACCATATTGACGTGAAACTGTCAGTTCTATCTCAATTTGTTTTTCTAAAATATCATGAATCTTTCCTTCAATTCCATCGGAGTTACCATCTGGCGAATAATCATCATTAGTGACATTCCGTCCAGTTTTACCATTCCGAATCCATGTGTTGTAACATGGATTAAAAACATGAAAAATTAGATGATAATTTATCTCACTACTTTTCAACTTCTTCATATTCATGCATTTCAGGCATGGACAGAAAAAAATGTCACTACTTGGAACATTTCGTTTAGCAAATTTCAAAAAGGCATCAACACCTTCCTCATATTCATTTCTCATTAGATTTTATGTAATACAACATCGAATCATTGTTACCTTTAACAAATATCAAATATATATATTTTTAAGATAAGACAATTATATGTTTATATGAAAAAATCATAATTTGAATGTAAAACAATTCTGAAATATAAAACAAATGTATGAATATTTAAAAAAATAGGCTTGAATTTTTAAAAAAAAAACAAAATATAGTTAAATATAACAGTTTTAAATTCCATTGAACAAAAAACCATCTGGCCTACAGTGGTTGACAGAAAATTAGAGAAAATGGAGTAAACCTTAAAATAAAATCAAATTTAAAATAAAAAATTAGATGAGAAAATAACATTGTAAAGCCAATCATCCCGGTACAATCATCATGCCATAATCTCAAAATCCATGATGCAGTAGTCAATCCCAACTGACACTTATCCCCCAACCCCTTAGACACCCCCTGGACACCACCACCCCCTTGTACAACCCCCACCCCCTAGATACCACCCCTCATCCCGTTGGACACCCCATGGACACCACCACACCCTTGAATAGCCCCCACCCCTCCTGGACACCCCCACCCCCTGGACATCCCCCACCCCTCTAGACAGCACCCCCACCCCTCCTGGACACCACCCCACCACCTTGGACACCCCATGGACACCACCACACCCTTGGATAGTCCCCACCACTCCTGGACACCCCCACCCCCTGGACAACCCCCACCCATCTAGACAGCACCCCACCCCTCCAGGACACCACCCCCACCCCCACCCCCTTAGACACCCCCTGTATAGCACCCCACCCCTTTAGACAACACCCCACCAATCCTAGACACTACACCCACCCCTACCCCCTTGGACACCCCCCATATGCCCCCCAACCCTTTGGACAACCCCCACCCCATGGACAACCCCCAACCCTCTAGACAACACCCCCACCCCTCCTGGGCACCACCCCAACCCCTACCCCCTTGGACACCCCCTAAACACCCCCCAAACCTATAGACATCCCCCACCCCACTAGACATCTCCCCCACCCCTCCTGGACACTGACCCCACACCTACCCCCTTGACACCCCAACCCTCTGGACAACTCCCACCCCTCGGAAAAACCCCAAAACACTCTGGACATGACCCCACCCCCTTGGACACCCCCCACACCCACCCACCCCCTTGGACACCCGCTGGACACCCCAACACTCTGGACATCCCCCCACCCCCGGAAAACCCCCCAAACCCTCTGGACAGGCCCCCACCCCCCCTTGGACAACCCCTCCCCCAACCCACCCCCTTGGACACCCCCTGGACACCCCCTACCCTCTGGACAGCCCCCACCCCTGGATAGCCCCCACCCTCTAGATAGAACCCCCACCCCTTATGGAAACCACCCCCACCCTTACCCCCTTGGACACCCCCTGGACACCATCCAACCCTCTGGACAGCCCCCCACCCCTGGACATCCCCCAACCCTCCAGACAGCACACCCCACCCCTCCTGGACACCACCCCCACCCTTACCCCCTTGGATACCCCCTAGACCCCCTCCAACCTTCTAGACAACCCCACCCCCCAGACAACCCCCAAACCCTCTGGACAGGCCCCCACCCCCCTTGGACAGCCCCCACCCACCCACCACCATGGACAGCCCACCAACCCCCTTGGACCCCCCCCAACACACACACCACTAGACTGCCCCACCCCCTCCCCCCCCCCCCCCCCCCAACTCCATGGACACCCTGGAGAGCCCCCAACCCCCTGGAAAACCACCAACCCTCTTGACAGCCCCCAAAAACCAAGTGATTTTAACCTCAAGCTACCAATTTTGGCATATCTAAATATTTTAACCTCAAGCTACTAGTTTTGGTATCATGCCATTATTCAAAATGAGAACCATGAATTATATCTCCTACTAGTCTAAAATTATCTATTGTTCAATTAATAGGTTTTTAATAGAATATGAAGAATTATAATAGTCCACAAAAATAAGCGACGTAAATAGAATATTGAACAACAAAAAGTGGTACCCAAAATAGAAACAACCAAGGATCCCAAACAAACATTCCACCATGAAAACCCATATATATACTTATAAAATAAATCACAGTGGTACAAAGAATGGGTGTATCACAATGGTTTACATATAAATTGTAGTAATATAGGTGAATGAGATCACTAGTTGTCAATGAAAAAAAAAATTACCATCAATGTCAGGCATTCGCGAAACAAAAACAAACGAAATAAAAGTAGGTGTGGCTTACGTGAATATTGTGAGTTGATACAATAGATCTAGGGATAATAAAATATATGATAATGGATAAACTAGGTAATAAGGTTCAAAATCGAAGAATATTACCTCGTTTAAACAAAAAAAATCACAAATTGTAAATATAGACTATCCGAGAAAAAACGAATGAAATAATGTCGTGGGAGGCTTACCTGAGTGTTATGAGTTGAGATGATAGATCTGAGGAGAGTAAAGATGATAAATGATGATGGAAAAATGAGTTTAACGCAACGAGATCGACGAGTTGATTAGGGTTTACTGTGCAAGAGAGACGAGTCGTCGGACTGTCGATTGGAAAATCGTAAATGACAATCCAGGGGGTGTGTTAATTTTTAAAATGTTTTATAATGTCAGTTATTTAATAACAGACCTTACAAGCTGTTTGTATTAAATTTATATCATCAGTTATTATAATATCCGATGTTATAAATGTATTTGAGACGGATTTTTTGAAGTCGGTTATAAAATAACCGACGTAGAAAAATATGTGGCTCAGTTTTTTACATCGGTTATAGAATAACCGACGTAAAAAATACATCAGAAATCACAATTTTTTACGTCGGTTATTTTATAACCGATGTAAATATTTCTATGGGTTGTTTTTTTATGTCATTTATCAAATAAACGGCGTCAAAAACATCTCAAAATGAAATTTTTTACGTCGGTTATAAAAGAACCGACGTTAAAAACCACGTTTCACAGATTATCACGTCTGTTATATATAACCGATGTAAAAAATGGTGATGTAAATAACGTTTTATGCACTAGTGATAGTAAATGAAGATATGGGGAATGTCGATATCCTTTAACAAGTGATGCTATATATTCATGAATGGTATCTCTCTCTCGGTATAATGATGCTTTTCTACTATAATGATTAATGACAACCAAGTTATGTGTGCAATCAAATATGTGAACTATCTTGAACATCATGATTCACAGTTTGTAATTATCAACAACATAGAAGTATTAAACCAATTAACAATATTGATCGACAAAACATATAGAGATCAACTAAAGAATTCATGAATATTTCTATGATCCTCAGTTATGCTTCAATATTCTAGAACAAAACACATACTCCTCACCATTGCTGATAACATGATTACAAGCATATAGACCACGTCAGACTAATCACTTTATATTTATTCTGGCTATTTTAAATTTGAGTAGTGTGTTATTTAACATTTATCCGACACAGACTGTCTCATGTATATTTTAGGAGAATACTTGTTTTTATCTCCTTAATCAATTTGTATCCCATTGTGTTTGTGGAAGAGGACCATATGTGACCTGTGTCTTTATTTTATCCCACATATAAATATTGAATAGGATTTGTAACCTAAAAATCTTATTTCTGTTGATAGTATACCTAATCCTAGTTGTGGATTTGTTTGATTATATTTTTAATCTTCATGGAAGTAGTTTATTCCCAATTAGAAGATATTTTTTCTGAAATTGAGAGTAAACCTATTCTTTTTTCATTTATTTAACTTTTTTATTTTTATATATTTTTCATGAAAATATTTATTTAAATAAAAATGAAATTTATTTGTTAATTAATCTTTAGTAGTCTTCATAAATGTTTCTATCAATGTAAATTTATCTCAAAATTTATTGTATTTATAAACCACATTTTAACTGTGACATAATCACTATTTATGAAATATTTTTGAAGGATAGATCTTATATCAATATTCTATTTTGATTAATTAGGCAGTTTATTCAGTGAAATTTTTTTATAATGTCAATTAACCTCATATTGAGTTACTCTCTCCAACCAACACCTTTGTTTCAGCCATGGCCTGCCCAAATAACATCATAAAATACCTCCCCAAATTATAGGGTCTATAATAATTTTATTAATCCCTCTTAATAAAGGGGTTATGTATAAGCCTAAGGAGGCTCTCTGAAGAACATGTAAAATTATTAATAATGCATATTTGAATTATTTATTCATCCATATCTAACAAATAATCTTCGTATATGATAAAGATAGAATAATAGTATCATCTGTATACTAAGAGTTTTTAATATAAATTTCATAACCCATGTCCTTATCTAATTCCATATTATGGGAAACAAAACCATTGAGCATTTTTTTGGTCTACTACCATTTCATCAATTGATGTAATTAGTTTTTTATCTCCAACGTTGAATGCTAATATTAATTTTTTATTCGCCATATTTTATGATATTTATGAAATTATTATACTTCTAGAATTATGATATAACAAATTCATTATTTCATACCATTATGTAGAGATATGAAAACATCACTCATGTGTATGGTAGACTATAGCCTCAAGAATCGATGTGACTCATTTTACACTTAAAATTTTATTTGAAGGTATAATGTATATAGTTAATGAATATATGATATATTTACAACAAAACCATACTTTAAAAAATATAATATCAAATCTAAATCATTACATTTAACTTCACTAGAAAATAATAATTTCTCTCATTTATATGTGTGGACTAATGCCTCTACACAACAATATGAAATGATATTTCATTTTATTTTCACATGGACGGTAATTAGGATGGATTTAATTCATATAAATTCAGAATATAATATAATAATTATTATGTAATAGTGTATAAAAATTTATATTCCTTTCATTTAATTCTTTTAAAAAATAGAAACATCATTCATGCATATGCACGACATATCATCTCTCTAAATAATGTAATTTATTTTCTATGTATACATTATATTTATTAATATAATAAAATATAGGATTAATATAAATAATATTTACATAATGGATAAAAAAATTTATTTTTTGAAACCACATTTAATGTAAAAGTACTTGAATTACAAAATAATAACATTCATGAAAAATGAAATAATTATCACACAAAATAGTTCTTTTAACAACGAATTGTTAACATAAATATCATAAAATTCGATAATATAATCATATATGGTATGAAATTTATGATTAAGCTTCTATAATAAATTTATAATCAACATATATATATATATATATATTATAAATTAATTGTAAATATTTATAAACTAAATAAGACCTAAGATATGTGTTTTTCGTTTTACTTATACAACTGTGAGACATACATCATATTCAACACTTATGCAATTATGTGGTGAATATAATAGCCACTAAACAATTTTATATCATAATTACTTTTATATTAAAAGAATTTTTTGTTTCATTTGAAGATATTTTTATTGTTGGCATTATGATTTAATAGGTACCAATGCAGTATCAGTTTTTTCACAATCTCCTCACCATTCATGTTTGTTTATATTTAATTATTCATTTGGGAAATTATTTAGAATTACTATAATATAAGAAAACTATTTTCATATAATCTTGATATTAATATTTTTCATGTAATATTACAATTTTAATCTTTTTATTTTCTCAAATAAATGATGTTTTTAAAAAAAACTGGAGTCCATTTCTCTTTTCGTTGGAAAATATTTTTTCATCCGAAAATATTATTGTAAAAAATGTCTTCAAAATGGTTTTAGAAATATTAAAATTATTTATTACCATTTTTTTTCTAATTTTTTACTTTTTAAAATTTTTATTAATGAAATTTTCATAACTTTTAAAAAAAGGGTTTTACTAAAAATTCAAAAAAATCATTGTTTTAATGTGTATAAAATGACCATAATTTCTAGATTTCATGACCACTGAATAATTTAAATAATCATTTATAATTTCAAATTGATATTATTAGCTATTTTTTATAAAAAAATTTATCAATAATTTTTAAATTATTATTTTCAATGTGAAATTGTTATTTTTTTCATGAACAATTATATTGGATATTTTTATGTAATTTATATTCCATAATAATGAAAACAAAAATTATACTTATTCTTTATAAGGGATTGGTTTTAATAAAAATATAGAAATTATATCACAATATGGATAATGTTCATATTATACATGGTTGTTATATTTCATTACAATTCTCCATATTAATCTATATGGTTTATGATTATACTTGTTCATTAGGGTATGTAGATAATTGTCTATGTTGGAATTTTAATATTAATTTTTTTATTTATAATTAATCACCCCATTCAAATGAGCAACGAATTCGACATATTATGTGATCCGTGGGGACTATAATTACAAATCCCCTTGATGCATCTATGGGTATCATGAGAAATAATCATTACGAAATTAAATATGTTTTCACATGTATATTTAAGTCATTTTGTGAGAGGTTATGAAACTAAGTTTTAGATGTTCAGAATTAGGCATTACATCATTATGTGATTATTTATTGACGTTTCATTTCTATTATTCTACTAGTTACATCATCCATTCTTTTCTATCATGATATTGTGATTATTTATGTGGAATAATATTATGATAATTTATTTCGAACATATTATTATTAATCATCATGTTGTTGATTTAATTTAATATTCTTCTATTATGACACTTTCTATATATATTATATTGTTTGCATTTATTTTATCCATCATTTTCCAAATACCAATACATGTTATTAATTCTCAGAGTTAAATTATTTTTTCATTAACTATAAGGCATGGAACTATTTTTTTTGATATATATGAATATTTTAGAGGTAATAATGTTATTCTTAATGAAAAGACATTGTTATATTTTATGTTTTAAAATTTATTTTCTATTAAATTATTTATATACATTACTAATATTGATAGAATATTATTTAATTCATAATTGGATTATATGAATCATATGCCAATGTTATAATGTAAATGATGACACTAGGCTACAAGGATCAGGGTCACTAAATTTCAATCAGAGGAATTTTAAAAGAACAATGTTCAATAAATTTAGCAAAATATATAGTATGGATCATAAGCAAATGATATAAATTTAGTTTATGTATAAAATAACATCATAATTGTATTTTATATTTAGAGATATTATTGTTTTCAATGAAATAAAAAACTTTTAATATACTATAAGTGGGTGTGGTTTTGGCACAATTGTATCTAGGGGTAACAACCTTAAAAAAGGTATTCCAAACATGACTCGATTGTTACCTGGTATTTGAATGTGTACCATAGCAACTATTTTGACACACCTAGTGGGTATCGTACTGGAAATTCACATTATCATTTCTATCCACAATGATGGATTTCAATTTGATCTAAAATTTTCCCAAAGAAATCATTTTAATTGTTATGATATTTTCCAAGATTTTTTTTTTAAATTATGTTATGTGCATCCCTAGGTTTTGGATTAGATATTGTATATCATTAATTTATGATATAATATATTTTCTTTAATTTTTTTTATATGTAACCTAGATGAATGATTGAAATCTTTATCAATTTACATACCACATTGAGGGATTTCTCCCTTACGAAAGACAATGATTTTCGAAATAGTGTTATAGATGGAGCTAGTAAAATAATAACGACATTGAGGATACTGAATCATGTAATGATCAACAATATTTCCCAAACATAAATTACTACTATACACTACACAGTGTAACAATTTTATAATTCATTATTCATAAGTAACCTCAATCATTTAATGGTACTAAAAATCCATTTTTAATTGAGAAATTAATATGATTCTTAGAGAAGATATTTCTCAAATTTAAAAGTACTAAAGGAGAGATAACTTTAATTTTAGTTTATAGAATCTCAGATGATACAAATAGATGTTGGTTATTTATTCAAAACACTATGGATAGTTAATATATAGAAATAAAATAAATGGATGGATTTTATGGTACTTTTATCGGAATGGTATTTTCCTAGCGAGAAATGAGAGGATATAGAGAGACAATTTTTTGAATCAATGTAAAATAGAGGAAGAAAAGTTTGATAAGATTGAAGGTAACATTACACGGATCTTAAGGCATGACACACACTATAAAAATACAAATTTTAATATTTAATGTTTTATTTATTGGATGAATCCAATTATCCAAGTGGAAAATGACTCATAAACCTTCAATCCATTCAATGTCATAATATCTTGTGGTATTAAGAAAGGGAATGAATTGTCCATGTATTATATAATATAAGGGATGAATTAAATGTATGAAAAATCAAAATAATGATATATATGGGAAAAATTGATGAATTATTTTCCAAATGTGATATTTTTTGTAGTAATAATCTTGATACATGCTATATCAGAATGCAAGTTTTCTACAATTGTGGAGACAAACAACACAATGTTTATGATTTATAAGGAAAGAAAATAACATCCATTGTTAATTGATTTATATAAATTGATATGGGGAACTACATATAAAAATTCACTAATCATTAGGTGAATATACCTTAGAATAAGGTAATCGATAATTTTCAGAATTATGTTATTGCTACAATATACATTAAATGATTAATGTTTTTGTTTTTTCATTAACAAATTATGTTTTTGGTTTACCTTATGAATGCTATTATGAGTATTATAATTAAAAATTTATTTAATAATTTACAACCATATTATTTATTTAATGATTTTGTCTAATGTATTAAATATTACCGATTATAACAAATTTTTTTTAGTGGAATGTTGATGTTTTTGGATATCACATGATTAAGGGAAAACAACCCATAATGTGATATTGGTGTGGAGATAACAAATAGAAATATATGTTTGTTGAATTTTATTGGTGACCATGATATTGGTGAGCGATTTAATGGTTTATGTTATATTTTCATGAAATTAAATAATTTTTTGATTTATATAACATCTTTAAGAATCAAGGATTATATTTTTTGAATAATGCATGTTTTCATTAATGTTTTTAGTAATCAAGGTATTAAAACACATGGTTTTTAAAATTTAGAAAAACATTTTTTTAGGAATCAAATTTAATGTTTAATTTTTTTTTAATTTAGTGCCCTTCTATATGAATTTATTATCTCTGAATTTAGGCAGTCACATTTTTGAAGTGTTTTTAAGTAGAATATTACAAAATTGATTAATTTTATCATTGGTGTTATTATTGTGGTATAATAATTTAAGGTAATTTTGGAAGATTATCAATATCCATTTTTGTATTCAAAAATATTTTGAGACTTATGAAGGTAATTTTTCCACTTTTATAGATTATATGATCCATTGAATGTTACTTTTAGTGATTCAAGCATACAAAATAATTTATGCATATTAATTTCAAGGATTAATACATTGTCTCTGAGTACATTGAATCCCAACCATGGGAGGTTATTTTTTATAATAAATATAATGAAATATAGAAATTATATAGCCATGAGTTCACTATCATGAATGTAAAATATTTCCTCAGAATCATCAACCATGCATATAGTGGACTACCTCCATGCGAACAATGTAATTCGTTTTCCCTATCAAATAATAAATAATGGATATAAAGAAGTATTAAAGAATTTTATATTAATTTTATTACATTATTATACATATATAATTATTATATCACATATAAAATCTTAATCACCATTCCATTGGGGGATATAATAATGTCTCGCATCATTAAAGTAGACTACAACCTCACGTAGTGATTTGATTCGTTTTTCATTTTATATATACAAAGAAGGAATAATGGATAGAGTTAATAAATTTATGTTATATTTATGACCTAAAAATAATTATGTAAACATAATAAACATTTAAAATCTCTTATTCTAAACTATTTAAAAAACAACTCCCCTTATATGTAGATTTGTACTACCACCTCCATGTAACTAAGTTAATTTGTTTTATTTAATTTTCATGTGGATGGAAATATGGATGATTTATATTAATAATAATGACATATATATTACAATAATGATTAGAGAATATTTAATTTACATTTAATTTCCATTCATTCCATCCTTTTGGAAATATAGAAACATCGTTCAAGCATACATAAGTCTTACCGTCTCAATTAATGGTGCAATCCATTTTTTGTCTATAAATATTATAAATTACTATAATAACATATATAATCAATATAAAATATATTTAATTATTTATTAATATTCTGAAGAGTATCCTACTCTGACCCATATTAATGGAATGAAATTACCAAACCAAAAAACATTTGAAAACTAATGTAATTTTCTTCTCAAATAGTGAAAATAATAATGAATTTTTGATAAAAATTTCAAATAATAATATATGGTAGGAATATAGTTCTGAATTTATTTATTTTAGTTTAGTTATTTGATTTATAGTTAACCTATATTTATTATACATGATTTTTGAACACGTATTATAGAAATCAGACGTAATGTAAGTGTTTCTCGTCTCACTTTTACTTCCATGAGACATATTTTATATGGACAACTAATTCCTTTATGAGGTGTATTTATTAATTATTTTTATACTATATATAATTAATATATTTAAATTCATTGAATATAAATTATAATATTATTATATTTAATTTATGGTGATTATGATTCCAATAATACCATTGTGGTAGGAGTTTATTTTACAATCTCTTCACAATCCATGATTGTTTATGTTTAAGTCATACTTGGGGAAATTATATGGTATTAGAATCATAAACAAAATCTATTTTAATATCATATAGTAATTTATTTTTCTTATCATGTAATATTACCATATTACACACAATGGTGAGTAAAATGATTCATAGTTGTTTTAATAAAAGGACACTTCATTTCACTCTTTGGTCAAAAATAATTTTTCATCCAAAAAAGTTATTCAATAAAAAAATTTCAAAGTTACTTCCAAACATTAATTTTTTTTTTTCAAAATAGTCTAAATGTGTGATTAATAAAATATTTACACAATTTTTAATTATTTTAAATAATAATTGAATGGAGTCTTCATTTCATTTTCCAAATATCTCTCCTTTGATATTTTCCAAAAATGTGAAAGGAATCATTTCTAATGTTTATAACATGAATATAATTAAATAACTTCATGAAAATAAATGTTTTAAATAATTTATAATATATTTCAATGGAAATTATCAACAAAAAAAGTTTTAAAAATTAATTGTTAACATTTAGTTTTCAGTGCTTATTTTCAAAGTAAAAATTTTATTTTACTTAAGAAAATTTAAAAATGTATTTTCGTAGAATTTAAATTCATTAATTAATTAAACCATTATTCTACAAATTATCTATAATGGGTAATTAATAATTAAACCACCCATATTATTTCCTGTAATGTATTGTGATCATTCTGACTAGGGATATACCACTTTATTACTATTCACCATATTCTATAAGATGTTTTATGATTATTTTTATTGATTGGGGTTTTTAGTAACTTATAATATTGTAATTTTTCAATAATAAATGATTATGTTTATTATGATTTATCCCATGCATATGAATAATGAATAGGTTTTATTAAATTGATGGTGGGGAAAAAAATTTTAGATCCCCTTAATGCATCAATAGGACTAATGAGATAAATTAGTTTGTAAAATTAAAGGGTTTAACCAATAGTTTTAAACTATAAAGAAAAATGTATTTCCTATACATTAATGATGTCCAAAATTTCACAATACCTTATTATGGTTTTGGTTATTGATTCTCAATGACATTATTTGATTAGTTTGAATATCCACGGTTATGTTTCAATCCCTTGATATTGTTTATATCTCATTTTCTGATAATCATTTATTCCTACCATATAATTATTAATGTTGTTGTTATTAGTTAAATCTCATCTATTCTACTTATTTTTCTTATTATATTTGTTATATTAAAATTATTCATGATAACATCCACTTTAGGCATAACAATACATCGAAATATTTCTCAACCTTAATTATGTTTACTTTATAAAGGACCCAATTTTATGGTTTATGATATATTTTAAGGTATATTATAGAATGAGTAAGGATGATTTCAAAAACAATAAATTGTTTTTTATTATGTTTTTAAATGGATTTTAAATATATGAATGTATCTAATTTACATAGAATACAAAAAATGATGTCTGTTGATATGGGATTCAATTTATCTTCTACCAACATAATAAATTATTAACCATCTCTACTATGATATGGTGTGTATATATACAAAAAATGAATTGTTTTCGAATTTTTAATTAATTGGATGGTGTATTTTTTTAAGTGAATAAGAGACTGTTTTATTTTTTTCAATACATTTTTTTTAAATTTTGGATAATTTTAATGGAATGAATATGGAGTTGTGATAATTTATATTTGGTTTGGTAAGGGACGATATAACATGGAGGGTGGGTATAAAAATTAGGGTTTCATACAATTGTAAATCATATTACGTATATTATATATAAAATACATCATTTTAGACTGTGAAATTTAGAAATTATAATGATATTAATACTATTTCAGTAAGATGTTTATATCACGGTAACATATATCACATAGAAATATAACAAATATGTTTCTAAAAGTGATATATGATATGTAGAAATTTAATGAATGTTATTCAATATTTCTGATATTATTCTCCCCAAAATGATATGTATTATTTTAGAGTACATGAAAAATAAACTAATCTAGGGAATTGATATGGTTTTTTGGGTGATACGTAACATATTTCATGACATGTATGTTTTTTTCATAATAAAATTAGAAATATGAAAATATAAACAAATATACATAATTTGAGGTTTTAAAATATTATATTTCAATCATATAATAAAAAAATATGTAATATATAAGTGTTAATTATGTAATGTAATATATCTATCATATTTTTCTTGATATATTAATTTTTAAACATTTTAGTAAATTTTGATCATCAATAAGATATATTTGGAAGATGAAAAAAATTTGTTGTGTTTTTTCATAAAAATTACCAATCATGATACAATGAGATAATACATGATTATTTGTAATTTAATTTAGATAAAAATTAAATAAAATTTTTAATTATTGGGATTCTCTTCTCATTGTGAAGAAGTTAACTGAGTCAAAAATATGTTTTATGATAAATATAATTCAATGTCAGCTCTCTAATTTTTAAAAAATCTTTATCATCAGGAGGAGATCCACGTAGAAGTTGATAAAATTCATTATGGTTTAGATTTTATGTATTGAATTTAATATATTTATTAAAACTACATATAGAATAAAATATAGAGTTTCTTAGTACAATCAATTTAGATATTAATATTGTATATAAATGATAATTTGGTTAGAAATACACTTTTGAAAATCAAGGAACAATTTTCATAGTCAAAAATTGAAATATAATCACATGACTCAAAATATTAAATATGTGTGAAGAGAAGAATGATATGAATTATAAAACTCAATACAATGATTATAAAATGTTAAAGAGTATTGAAGAATAAAGAATGAAAATATAGATGATGATTTTTTTCTTGCAATGAATGGATATAATCATAGTCACTTGGTCTTTGTAATTAGGGGTTTCATATGATATTTTAATTCAATGATATATTATTCTCATTTTTTAAAATTTTTGTTCCCATAAGGATTATCTATGTTGATAAAAAAAGTTATAGATTCATGTCCATGCACATGTTTTGTTTGTTGTGGATAATAAAAAGAGAAATATATATGCATTGGATAAAGATATGGACACAAATTATTTAATCACATATAATGTTGGAAAAAATTGTTTCTTAATAAATGTGATCTAAATTTATTTTATAATTTCTATCTATTAGATTATTATTTTTTAAAAATTATATAGTTTTGAAATGGTTTTGAAGAACAACTATATCACGAACCATGTCAGGTTACCATTCATCACTACGCCCGACCTCCTATTTGGGATGGCCCGATGGGAGTTCATGATCCCCATGGGATGGAAAAAAGTTCTCGAGTATTAAATCAATACATTGGGAATTATTTTAATCATTTTAAATTATTTAAAAAAACAACAATATAAATTAACTAAATCAAAAAGTCACAACCAAACAAGGCTCATATACTTTCATATATAATGTTTTACAAATTTAACCAAAGAATAAAAGCACAAAAATGAAGAAAAAAATGAATCCAACCTAAATACCACCATGTGAAAAGAGATAAATCTCTCTTAAGAAACCACCAACACTTGAAAAAATAAGAAAACTAGCAAATTTATACACCAATCATTATGTTAGAAAAAACATAGAACATATTATACTTAAACCCAAGGGTGTAACTAGCGCATGCGAAACTTCTAAGTATTTTCCCACCCTAATATGATTCCATTATCTACAGATTAGAATGAAATTAATCTTGAATGTTGTTATAAATGATTTGGATTCTAGTACAACATAAAATGAGACAATTTTAATGAAAAATAAATTTAAAAGAAAGAATCATTAAATAAAAACCCTCATTCCATTAAAGTGGTCAATATATTTTATCATATTCTGATGGTATGTGAGATAATTCCAAATATCAGTAATCATGGGAGAGGCTCTATAGGTACATGATAGAAATTTCATTCTAGAACCTATAAACTTGGTGAAATTTTTTTTAGAGACAATGACCATTATCTTTTTCATGAACTAGCCACTATTAGAGGGACACCCCCATAACCTAGTGTTATCCAATCATCCATTATGATTATTTATAATTTTCTTCATCAATCTTACTAAGTGATACAATGTCAATGAATCTTCTAAATCACTAGAACACTAGTCCTATTCCCCACACCTAGTTTCCCAGGCTTCCCTTTTGTTCTCATATAAGTTTTTCATTACAGAAAACCTAAATTTTTACACCCAACCCAAACAATGAAATACCCACACCAAATACCACCACTTGCATACTAATGTTACATTATAAATACACATGCAAACTAATTTTTTTACAGACATGTTTCTTACATTTTATATAATTTAAATAATCATTTAATAATATTATAATCTATTTTTACGAAGCATCACATGGATATACTATAAAAAACACAACCCAAGATTCACTTTTAGAATTATATGCATACATAAAACACATCAACGAATGATTCATACCACATATAAAATTTAATAAAAAAAATTCACACAATAAAAACATTTTCAATAAGAATAAGATGATATAAAACCATGATACACACAAAATTACCTGGAAACCCCATTTGGAAAATCTAATGGAAGGACACAATTTATTTTAGATAATCCCATGGCCAAACCCCTTTCAAACCCCAAAAATAATATATATATTTTTCACATCAGGATTCCCAATATTTAATCCACTAAAAATTCATACCCAAAAGTTCCCAAGAAAGATAACATTCCTAAAATAAGAAAAAATATGATCCACACCACTTTACCATGTTAATAAATGATTTTAATAATTTATAAAACATTACCAAGGTTCTCACCAGGGCATTACAGATGGAATACACCCTAATGTAGTGGAAACACAATTTAATCAATGATTCTTATTAAAAATGTTCAAAAAACTACTTTTTCACGACAACTATTAATCATAAAACACACCAGAATATTTAAAAAAGCATAATTAAATTTTAAAATATTTTATATTTATGGAATTACCTATAATTAGGGTCAAAATAACCAAAAACTAGTGCGAATCTCCAACCCCGCCCCATCCACACAATAGAATAAAATAATAGCAATTAAAAATTATAAAACCCATAAATATAAGATAATAAACATAAAAATTGAAGGAAAAAGTCACCTCAAACCAATGGCGGAAAACAAAACCAAGTTGAACAACCACTCCTTCAGCATTGATTATCATAATATGCATGAATGGGTCCCAGGAAACCCTTCACACAAACCTAAAATAGAGAAAAACTGAAATCTTGGTTAACCCTCAACCAAGGGGTTTGACCGCACTGTGTAGGGTGATATACATGTCTAGTCCCAACCAGAAATGAAGTGGATGAAGAGAGGAATGACTTAACTTGAGGGGATAACGGAGAAATCCAGGGGAAATATGGCCAAAATCTAAGATATGGGGATACCTAAGGAGAGTCACATAAGGGAGGTGGGGTACAAGAAGCAGCTCGCTCGAGGTAGAGCAAAGTGCTAGGGGTTTCACCGATGGTAGAGAAGGGCATTGAGGGGTTCATCCGAAAGAGAATGTGGCGGGCCTGCAAGGGTCTAACCAAAGAAAGGTTAACCAAGGCGTAGAGTAGTGTGCATAGGGTAGGGATGTGATATTATAAAGCGGGGGATGAGAAGGAGATAAGAGGGAAAAAATTTAAAAATGGGACAAAAAGAAAACCCAAAAAATAAATAAATAAAATCTTAATTAAAATATCAATAATAAAAATAGTAATTACTTAATAATAAGTTAATAATAATATTAACCATAATATTATTATTATTAATATTATAACATAATATTATCATAATAAATATTTTTAAAACAATAATTAATTTTTTTTATGTTTCGTAATTTATTTTGGTTTTAGTTTATTATTCATCTTACTATTTTTTTTTCAAAATTGGCCATGATGCATATTTTCGACCATGCTCTTGCCATGCGTCGAATGTAGCCAACCCCAAAAACACATATGTTTCATTAAAAACTATAAAACATAAAGAGATATTCAACCAAAACCTCAACAAGGATACCTGATTCTATTAAAATTATAAAATAGATTAATTAAAAAAAATGTTTGGTGTGACAATTATCCCCACAAAAATGTATACCACCCCACGTAAATCCACAATAACACTTAAACCCAATGAATAAATCGATTCTAATCACTATAAAGTGAAATTATAACAAAAAACAATTATCAATGTCCCGAACACTATCAGTAAAGGCAGATACATACAAATCAATCATAAAAAACTCAAAATGGATACCTCCCCATGTACCACCGAACCCCCAAAATTGAAAACACCGTTAAATGATATTCCAATGGATAAAAGCTTCCCACAATGAGAAATAAAACATTATATGTAAAAAACCCTATATGTAACTAAATGATACTTACACCACTGGCCTAAAATGTTAATCCAGAATCAAACCACACATCAATAAATGATCCCATGATTTTAATTCAAAAAAACTGTTAGGTGACCTGTGGTCCCTAGTCTACACCTATCACCATGTAAAAACCATTAAAATTACCGAATTACTAACACGGTGATTCTTGAATGGACTACACATGAAAAGAACTAACCAACATCCATGATATAGATGGTGGACCAACATATGGAGTCTCTAATAGACTCAAAACCATAAGGAATATTCAACACTATTTCAATTTAGTTGAATTTATACGAGTCCCATAGTGTGTCTCCCCACCATAAAGTTCAACCATATTAACAAACATGCACGAACCCACATGAAAAAACCATCATGGTTGAATTGGTAGTTTCCCTAACACCAAATATCTCACTGCAAGGGACCTGATTGAAAAAACACTAAACCAAAAAAAAACAAACCATGTGGTCCACCACACCTATGAGAATTACCATTCTCAGATAAGACTAAAATTAAATTTATGTCAACTCAAGAGTTTGTCTATACATGGATAACCCTCATAGAGATCCCCACCCACAGGGGCACAATAATCATGTTTTGATGAACCAAATCAACAACACATATTCTTAACCAATGGTGAATACATCATCTTATACAGGTCATGACATGGAGATAATACCCCATGTCTCTTTTCATTAAATATAAAAAATTATAGTATATCCACCACACCAGAACCTCAATCAGATTCCACCTCCTTCACTAGAGATGGATGTTAATCCATGATTCATTACACCCAAGGGTTTCTTGACTACATGCAGTATTCTCTATGGGACTTATGGCTTGAACTCTGATGTTTGAAGCATATCCTACATCATATTCCGGTGCAAAAACCCTTATATAACATCTTATTTTTGTTCCATAACCAACCACACTACAATCCAAATAACATTGCTAAACACAAAACATCCTACCACATATTTTTCATCAACATAGAATTTCATAGAGAAAACAACATTGAAGATTCCCATGAATTATTCCATTTACCATGAGTGATGATATGACATAACAAGAACAGACATAACACACATCCATCCCAATGGGGAAAATTTAGCATTCCATAAAGAGAACAAGTTTTTATTAAAATAGATGTTCTCGAAAAATTTCACAATATCCACACATTAATTTGAATGAAAACATGATATTGAAAAACATTAATGAATGTGAAAAATTCAACCTTAGAGTAATTACAATGTAGATTATCTTATATTGAGTCCTAAATTACACATGACTCCTGAAATTGGCCCCAACGGCCACATACATCCAGATTTTCCACATTAGTGGCATCATATAGACCCATGAATAGAAGAAACTAATGAATGATATACATATAGTTTTTAAAAATATGTCATCATAATCAAATCAAGACACTTTTCATTCACCTTTTTGGAATTATATTCACCGCACCCAAACAATACATTCAGGCATAAGGTGTCAAACATCACACTTTACCATCAAACGACATAAGGGAACTAAAAAATCCTAAAATCGTGAAACATCCACTATTCCACTATGAGAGGACTCACATAAAAAAATATCTGGATTCAAATTAAAATTCTCATAATGAAAATCCTTTTGATGATCAACAATATGATCTTCTGATGATGGATCTCTCATGGCCTCACTTCAGTTGCATGTTAACTCTTTATGGTCTTGTACGATATATAATGAGGGAAATACCAAGGACCCAATCGAAATAGTCCACTAGCCATAATGTGACATAGAAAAACATCAAACACACAAGGTGAACCACCACAAATGATTCCCAAAACACACCTCAAAAAACCCACTTATTTTTGCTTCAAACCGACTTACTGACGAAACATAACCCGAAACATCATTAAAACAAGATGGGTTTTTGAACTCAAAACACCGCACAAAAACATTCCCAAAATAACGAATGATTCAAGGTTGGTGGGTTTCTCTATCACCTATGGTATCCCATTTAGTTCCATACGTGCATGTTCTCATTCCAATCAGGAACTCATCCACTTCCCACAAATATCCTATGCATGCGGTTTCTCTTGAGATTATAAAATTGAAAGACAAAACCATTGAATTTAAAAACACATCATCTTTCACAACAATCCCCATTTCATAAATAATATTTCAATTAGAACTTATATGTTCTCATTTAATGAAATTTTAAAATTCGATTTCGAAAATAGTTTTATTTTCCTAATGAACATATTTTTTCTAGAAAACCACAAACATTTATTATGAAATTTTTAATCTACTTGTAATCATTCTCATTTTTACAAAAAAATAATTTTATAAAATTAATTCTTTTCTATCTTCATTAAAACAAATTCTAACAACACATTTTCATTCAAATAATAAATCCATTCCAATTTAAAATCCATATATCATAAATCTTTCAACTGGAGGTATTTATATTAATTTTCATAACCCAAGGGTACATAAGATAATTCAAGAAGAAAGTAGTGTCGGTGGGTGAAATGGACATATTTTTGGGGGAAATAAAAAAAATCACTCCACCATCACATAAAGTATTTTAGGAAAGTATCCCTAGCTCTACATGGCTTTATAGGCCATGTGATCTCACTAAGACTATTAACCAAAATCCATTTTTATTTCCCAAAAAACTAATAACCACAAGGATCAAATTAGTTAGATGAAACCCAATGTACCCTAGTAACATGAGTCCTATCATGAGGTATTTTGTCTAGGAACCATAATAGGAATCAAAATATCAACTACTGACAATATAATCTTTAGTCTACCTAGACTCTTCCCCATGAAACATGAACCAATAGAGAATAACCTGATGTGATACCATTTTGTCACAAACCAAGATGGGTCACCATTCGACCCGACACCTTACCCAATTTGTGGCATGGCCCGAAGGGAGTTATCGATCCACATGAGACTGAGAAATTCTGTCAATTATTAAAAAAATTCTAGGATAATGATTTTACCATTTAAATATATATAGACAACCAAAATTTCAAATAAACCAAACAAAAATGCGCAACCAAACAAGTAACGACTTCAAAATACATTTTTTTATAAAAATAACCAAAGACTAGACATACTAAAATGATGTAAAAATTGAACCCCTGACTACATACATGTGAAAAGAGAATTATCTCTCTCGTGGCTTCCCCAACACCTGTGACAAATAGGAAACCTATAAACATAATGCACCACACCTCTACCTTGAAAAATCATAGCACAAAGTCTACTTAAAAACTAGGGTGTATATAGGGTATGAGATAAAACCTAGTAGAGATCTAATCCAAAATTATTCTAATCTGTAAACATTAAATGATACATAAACATTAATGTTTTTATAAATGAAAGGAAACCTAGTACAATTTCAATGGAAACATTTTTAATGAAAACCCAGTTTTAAGGAGGAAAACATTAAATATAAACAATAATTCTTTTAAATTGACCAATATTTCTTATTGTAGGTTGAAGGTAAGGAAAACAACTCAAAATATCACTAATAATTTGAGAGACCCTATAGGTACTAGCTAGGAATGGTACCCTTGAACCTCACGGTTGAGTAAAACTTGGATAAAAAACCATGACCATCATATTTCTCATGCACGATCCACTAGTAGAGGACACCCCCATATCCTATTGGTATTTAGTAATCATGTATGTTTAATTATCACTATCATCATCAATCCTACAATGTGAAACCGTGTCGAAGAAACTTCAATATCACTAGAACACTGGTATGGGTCTGCCCAATATATTACCCAGGCTTCCCTTTTTTTAACAAAAGTTTCAAAAAGCCATAAAAATGAAAAACCTAATTAAACCAAACGTAAAATAATAATACCTTTATAATAATATTATCAGTAATAATAATAATATTATTAAATAATAATATCATTATTATTATTATTATTAAAATTCATAATTTCATTTTTAGTTTTCTAATGTTATTTTTAATTTACATTATTATTCATTTTATTAAATTTTTTGAAAAATGGGAAATATGCACAGTTCCATCCATGCTCTTCCCATTCACCAAATGATTCCAAGACCTAAATACATGTTTTCCAATAAAAAACCAAAAAATTAAAACGAATTCAACCAGAACCTTGATATGGATACACAATGACATGAAAAATTGTAAACTAATATAATTTAAAAAAGTTAAGCGTGAAAAATTATTACCTTGAATCACTCCCCCATCAATATTTATTTCATAATGAGTAATCTGAAATAATTTGTTTTTAACCTAACCGAAATACCCTTAATCATTTATGTGTTTTTATTATATTTCAACCAGGTACATAATACAGAGTCCATAGGTATGTAGTGTTCTATAAAAAACACCTAAACTAACAAGACCCCAACCAAGTACTCCATACTAGATCATTTAAAACCCAGTGACATGTATTCCTCAATCACATCGCCTTAATCATATTTATCATTTCTAAAACCCTCAAATAACATTAACAATTTTTTTTTAAAATAATATTATTAAAAAATATTCTAAATGGGATAAAATAAATAATAATTTATATATTCTAATCAGTCTAAATGAATAATTAATTTCTAATAAAATATCCCAATCATATTAACCTACCATATAAACGATACATACAAATTTTCATTCCAGAAAAACATTTATTAGATAAAGACCATATCCTAGGATTTACATCATATTATATTTAACAAACTGATATGTAGTATTATAATTAAATATTTATAAGTACAATTTCATGATTTTTTATATCAAACATTATCAATTTATGACTAATTTTATATTTAATATATTTTTTCATCATATATGAAGTATTACAATTTTATTTGAATCATTTAATGACCATTACAACTAGTGATATGTAACACATGCACTACGACATTATGTTAGACCACTGAGAGATGAATGGAGAATAAGATTATCATTGGAATAACACTCAATCTATTTTGACTATTTTTTATATAAATATAAAATAACCCAAGATAATTTGAAATTCCACTATTAATTTTAATGAATGGTTACCACAAAAAAATTGGAATTACCCTCATTCTATATATTATAAAAATCATGAAACCCAAAATATAAATTATTCAGGGAGTGCATCATAAGAGGTATATTAAATTAAGTAACATAGAACCCGTTATTTTTATATAAAAATCATGGAAAATTTAGAAACATTTTATTATATTATTTTTTTAAAAAATAAAGATATATGAATGGGTTATCTAAATGAAATTACAACCTGAATAAATTAACAGAACACCATAAAATCACCAATAAGTTGAACATAATTGAAATTAAAAAAAATTATATATTTCTATTATGAATCTCTATAAAAAAATATACCATTATATAATCCCATTATATAATCACATTATATTCCATAAAAAACTCAATAACTCACACACACAAATTCAATACTTACATGATTTATATTTAAAAATATTAGGACAATTTTATACTATCTTTGATTATATAATAATTACACAGATAATCCATGATTTATTTAATGGAATGAACTTAATCATTATACAATATTTTTAATTTAAACTAGAACTTCATTATTTTATTTTCACAAACTCTTCTGGTTTAGAGTTAACAAAAATAATGTCAAAACTATTAAATAAAAAACCATAATTTATAAAGTGGAAACGTAAAATTTGTTTCATTTAAATCCATAATATAATAATTTTAAAAAAATATATATTCCATTATTGAAAAATTAACAACAATAATATCATGACAACTTCTTTAACCCTATAAATACATAAACCATGTGATAAAAATTTTCACACGGGGTATGTTCAAACAAATCTATATAGTGGGAAAAATTGATAAACATGAATGTACATGATAAAACCATGGTATAATAAAAATATTTTTCCATTCATGTTTCACCTCAATTAAATCATCTATGATACCCAATATTTTTAATAAATCACTTCATTAGAAATAATGATAGAAAATTTATAACAAATAGGTTTTCCCTGAAAAAATTAAAGCCCATTAGTTGTTATTCATAAAACAATAATGTTTAACCAAAAAGTGTATAATCATTTCTTTAAAATAAATTATATTTAACATAAAATTTTAAATAGATTATTTTATTGAAAAAATATAAGCATGCATAAGAAATACTTGTTTTTGACTCAGGACATCATCATCATATAACCCATAGAGAACACATTCAATTTGAATCAATATATAGTAGACATCAACAAAATTTCCAAAGAATTTAATCATTACCCAAAGGAATTTGAGATGTATAATAGGGATCTCTAGTAATATCATGGTCTATAATGTTACCCAACCCATAATATATTGATCTTTACTAGTTCTCAACACATCATATTAGGAGCTATAACACAGATCATCTAACGAAAAATGACATATTAAGATAAGTTGTTTTCATTATCAATTTTCAACGAACATATAATCAATAAATATTTTATCTTCCACAATTTCATTGGAAATACCATGTTAGACCCCATTAAAAACATTTGAAAACACTTTCAGGTATCGAAATGAACATTCTTTTCAAAACCAATTTTCAAAAAATAAATCACACAGAATATGTGAAGAATGAGATTTCATTAATGTTAAAAAATATATAATAATTTAATAAAAAACAAAATAATGGTAGTACCCCTTGGAAAAATTTTTGTTTTAATATAAGTTGAAATATAAAATTCCTTCTATCTTTTATAAAAATGAAAAAATATTACATAAAAAGATTTGTTTTGAAAATAATTTAAAAAATATTAATATTAAAATAAAATTTCAATTATAATTATATCATTTTCATATATATTAATATATCAAATAATTTTAAAAATATATACGTACATGGAAAATAGGGGTATGGGAAACATTAAATGTTTAATTTCTTAGAAATCCCCTAACCATATACCATAATTGACTAATGTGTTCATAATAATCCATAATAATTAGTTAATGAAAAATTTTCAGTTGATTTATATATTTATTATTTGTTATTATATATTTTTTAACTTTTTATAGTGTAATATACAATTACTTAAATAATTATGTTCATTTTGGTTTTTTTGATGATATTCATCGCTTGTTTCAAAAACGACTTTAGTATGAAAATTATAGTCAAAAAAGTCATTATTACATCATCTAAATTATAATAATCACAAAATATTTATGATTTTGATACCAAAATAATATTTTTAATAATAAATTAATATCATGTATAAGAAAAATCAACGAAATTACAATCATAGAAACTATCACATGTACACCTGCAAAAGTAAAATTTCAATTTTTCAACGATTATTATAGAAATAAGTGATTTAATATTTTATCATTCAATAATTAAAATATTAACAATATTAACATATTATTAATTAAATATACTAACATATTACTTCTATTTGATGTGTTGATGAATAATGAACCCCATATCTTAATTGAGGTCATTGACCACACCAATTCTTGATTGCTCATATATTTTTATAATTAATGAAAATTTAATAAGATAGGTTTTATACTAACATAAATTCTAACATATATATTTAATTAATATAAAAAATAAAAATTCAATAAATCATTATAACCAATAGTGACATGTGGTGATGAAAAATTAATTAAATCAGATTGTGATGTGGTCATCCACCATACAAAAGAATGATTGATTACATTCCAATTTGATGGGTTTTTAGATTGATATATGTTATTAAATTAAAATAATGACACCTATGTATATGTTTTGTACTTATAATATTATATAATCATTATCAAATAATATGTAAATGTGTTGGGAGATGAAATAAAAAACACTTTATTTGGAATTATACATCTTCCCCATACAACCACTTAATAAACACACCAATGTAATCCATTGGCTGAATTTATGATCAAGAAAATTAATATATGAATTTCTTAGTGATTTAAATTATTCATTTTTTGGGTAATTCCTCATCTAATATTTTTAATGTGATGAAATGATAAGAGGAGGTTCTACTTTATAATAAATATTAAGGCTACTCTTGATATTTCATAAAATATCAATATAACATAATTTTTTTAAAAGATTCTAAATATTCATAATAAACCATGATAAAATGTTTATGAGGTCAAATAATCCTATACAAATAATATTTGTATGAGTTTAGGTCACAATTTTACTCTTATCATTTGTTTACCCCGTGTTAAAACATTTATAAATGATGCTAATAAAAAAAATTATACTAATAAGGTGTTAATATAATTAATTTAAAAATTTTAATAATATAATATATGTTACAATATATAGATAAAAAAATAATTACTATAAAATTTTATATTGAATATATTTTTTAATGTTAATTTTTTTAATAAAATACTTAATATTTTTAAAAATATTAATGTCAATTTTGAATCTATTCATTTAGATATAAATTAAAAACTACAAGAGAATTATAGAATTATAATATATTTCATGAAAAAATATTACTATTTCTAATTTATATTAATAAATCCTATAACTTATAAAATAACTTACATAATATTATTTATAGAGTTTTTAAAATATTTTGTTTTTATTTTTCCATTTTGTGGAGAAGAAATGTGTATGTGTTTTTTGAGAATTAAATATATTTTTATCATTACCAAAATATATAAATGAATTAAAATATTTGAAAACTAATTCATTTTTGATGTTTAAATTTATAACCAAAATTACCAATTTTTCCCTGTGTTAAAATTTTAATGATTATTAAAAAAATATAATGTCATTTTTTCGTTATTTATATAAAATAATATCAAATTTAAAATCATGTAAATATTAAAACTAAATTCTATATATTAATAATTTGAATGATTATTGAATTAATATACTCCTAAAATTATATTATTTAATGTTTTTGGATTCATTCTCACTTCTAATTATTTTATTTTCAACTTTAAATACAGTATGTACCCATTAATGTTGAAGAAACAATACTAAGGATACATTTTATAACATTAAATAATAAAATGTCCCTATTTACCAAATATAGATGCAATATATCAAAATAATTACTCTCTTATTCATGATTAAAAAGTTATGGAAAATAGTTTTATAGAAAAAATACTTTTAAAAGTATAATGATTTATTACACTAAAATATGTCATAAATTTCTTAAGAACAATAATTGGATTGTTTTAAAGGAAAATAACATAAATATGTTTTTCATTAATTAAAAATAAATATTTTTATTTTTATATAATAAATATTTAAATTTTATTCGTTTTAAAAATAAAAATTTTCATAATTAATTGAAAAATCAAACATATTAGAAAAATATAAAAATTTCACCAGATTTTATTTTATATTTTGATTTGAATCATGATTGTAATTTTATAAAATAAATTATATAATAAAAATATATATATATAATAAAATATTTTTTTACAATGTAATAAAAATAATATTTTGGAGAACACATTTTTTGAAAAATATTATGACCTTACTAAAAATTGAGTTCTTATTTCCTAAAGACTAATCCATAAATTTTTAAAAATTCAGAACTTTTTGTATATTTATTATTTTTCTTAATCCAAATCAACTCCACTAATTCTTATTCATGGATATAATTATAATATTTTAAATAATAATATTTCATTGTTCATTTATATTAATAATTTCATATAATTTATTCTATGAAATATAGTTTTTCATTTTAAATATTGGGAAATAAAATTCCCCCAACTTTAGAAATTACATACTCAAAAATTGATTTCATTCATATCAATGAACTAATTGAAATTTAAAATACCTCTTATGAAATACCATATCTTGAAAGTAGTTATTAAAACATTATATTGAATAGAATAAAATGTAATTACGAAGCACATTGAGAATATCACATTAATAGTTGCCAAAAATTAGAGAACATTGGTGGGTAGCAAAAGTATATATGTGGAAGAAAATATTATTTTCAAATTAATGATAGAGATTGAATAACATTATTGATCACAATAATGATAATTATCATGAGAATTATGACAACCATAAAATTTTAAATCAAATAAGTCTGAAAAAGAACGTCAACTCTTTAGAATTGTCGATAATATTATAATTTTTTTATTTCAATTTAAATTTCATAGATAGGATTAATACCTTTTAGTTCTATACTATGAACAATAAAAACATACCTAAGTGAAATTTATAATTTCATCCTTTACCCTATTTATACCACAATCAAACATTTTCCTATAAATGATGAGTTGTTAAAGAATATTTTTTTTCTTGAAGCACTAAAATAAACAGACAACAGATCAGATAATTCAACAAAAGGATAATATGATATTTGTAATTTCATTCGAAATTAACCAAAACTATAATGGTTTTCATACTGTAAGATAATTCATAAAATTAATAAACCTTCTAATGATGAAATTTAAAATTAAACACCAAAACCATAAAAACAAAACTAAAAGTACATCTAATCATAAAATTTTTAAAAATATTATATACTACAATTGAAACAAAAAATACATTATTATTTATTCAAAATTGCCATTAAGAATAATTTACCATTTATAATTAGATATCATATAATCCCTAATGGTTTTGAATACAATTTAATTAATGTAAAAAAAATAAATTTGAAATCATCCTCAAAAAATGTAATCACATGTTAAAAAGAAGTGTTTAATTGTCCTAAAAAATCCCCCCAAAAGTCATCAAATGATTCCCCATTTAGTCCCATAACATGAAACCTCATTAGGGGTTTCCAAAAATATTGAACATATGATAATACCTCAATTTAACATTACGTCACAACTCTTCATCCCCTGTATATTGACACATTAATCATTCATTATTATCTTTAACCAATTATCCATTCCTATCAATAAAATACAATAATACTTTCTACAAAAATATAAATCATGTCCTAATAATCAATTATATAAATACAAAATAAAATTTATAGTCCTTGCCTTTTATATTACATTTTTAGTTTTAACTACTTCAGTAATAATCACATTCTGATTTGATAAATATTCATTGGTATGGTATTCCAGATCGCATTTTTGATATTTCCCTCTAGGATATCGGATTTTATAATGACCATAATAACCATATTAAAAATATTAAGTTGATTCCATGGGAAAATTTATATTCCCCATGATAGAGTCTACTGAACATTTCCTTTTTCTTCATATTTTTATTTCCATTTAACCTTTATTACAAAATACAAAATATATTTTTATTATATTATGACACTTTCCAAGGTTTTTTCCTCCCATAATATTGACACCTAGGTTACAATATATTTTTACCTTTTTGACCATTATAACATTGGAATTTATATATCTCTATTTATCACCTAATTTATGTATTATAAAACACTCATAAGATGATGTTTTAAATTGTAACTCATGATAGGGGTTAATAATAACCATATGTCTTTCATAATTTCTTGCATTTCATTTGGTTTCCTATAATTCCCCAAACCCGTGATTTCATATTTTCTGCTAAAAAATGTTGTTTATTTTTTATAAAAGAAAATTGAAAAAATACACATTTATTTATAAATAAGATGACTTTTCTAGTTTGGGTTCTGAAAAATTTGATTACATCATATAATTTATCTAAAATTAATATAAATTAGGACCTTTACTACTCTTCTATGTAAACTAACTATAATAGAGAAGACATATAAGTTAGACCATATAATTACCAATGAAAATCACTAAAAACATTGGATGAATATCAAATTTACTATTAAGGGGTTTGAAATTCAATGATATAACTTTTATAAAATATCACTTTGAAAATAACTTTAGAGAAATGCTTCTGAAAAAAATCATCAAAATACATTTTGAAATAACCTACAAATATTATATTGAAATTATTTATGTATTGAAAATACCAAATCATTTTGAAAAGACTTACATTTGAAAATTACTTTAAAAATAATCCAGTGCTATTTAGAAAACATTAGATAAGCTTTTGAAAACAAAAAAGTATGACCAAATGAAACATTGAAGGAATTATTGGACCCACCCACATTCCATGTTGTGGGTTCACTCGCCTATTCCATCCATATTTACAACATTCAATTGAGGGATTTTATAAAAATAGGTTATTATTTTTTACGTATTAATATTATCACTATAGTTTTAATTTCAAATTTGATAAAATAACATATTATAAGAAATCTCTTTCAATATAATGATGCTGAATTTCATTAATTTTAAATTACTTCCAAAACATGAAACCAAAAGAAAATTAACATTCATTAATTCTAATAATCCCAAAGAATTTTATTTAATAATATAATATTTTGAATGAAATATTTTCTCTCTCTATATGTTCATATATCAATTATTTAGTATAAATGAATCTTGTAAATGCATGACATGTCACATATTATAGGAAATTTCCATTACATATAATGAAATTAATACATATTATTATACAAATATATGCTTTAAGCATAAAATGATAACATTTTTACATCAAAACCACATAAAATAATAACACTCTAGGTGTATAAATTCAATGATATTTAAGGTAAAAGATATAAATCTGAAACTAGACACAATAAATCATTTTAAAAATTGAAATCATCCTGCACAGAGTTTTTTAAAATTTTAAAACATAAATATAGTATACATTTGAAAATATCAATGTAAATAAATATAAACAAGACCATTATAATAAAATTGTGACAATAAATAGTAATTCTATACAAAAACTAATGAAATAGAAATTATAGCATAATTTAAATAAAAAACATCCCTTACATTAACATATAAAAGGATAAACATGGAACTTTGGTTCTCAGTAAGTATATAAATAATAGATGTAGGGGTTCTTGGTAGCATATTTATATATATATTTCTCTTTACAGTTTGTGTTATTTTATGAAAAAATGTTATGTTGATTTTTATAGATGGTTTGTTGTGTAACAAAACGTTATTGACACATATATATATATTATAATCTATTTTCTATGGGTGATGTTTTTGTTTCATGAAATAATAACATAATGTTATTTGATAGAGATATATATGTATATTTTATAAATTTTGTATATCGGATGTATCTTGCAGGATCCTGCAAAACTGGAAGAAAGATTTACAAAATGTTTTTATACGTTGTGGAAGACCGATCACCACTATTGGAGTTGATATGGGATCATTTTCTTTAATTTTTAGCTTTAACTAGGATACCACTTATAAGAATTCTTTTATAAAGTTCAATGATAAGATTCAAAAATAATTTTTGTATTTTACATATAGGATGAGCATGGCCATATTCATTGGAGGAGGAGATGTAGGATGTGTGGAGGGTTTCTTCTAGTTCAACAATAGGTTGAAGATGATAAGAGGGGTTGACAATTCTTAAATGGAATGAGTTAAATCTAAATAGTGAATATAATCATACCAGTTGTATTTTCAATGCACTAAATAGGGTATTGAAGCATTGATAGATAGACGACTTGGATCAATTTATTCAATTGATTAATATCTCATCCATTTATTGAACATCAGGTGAAATGGGACATGAACTGCATAAGGAGGGGAATGAATTGTATTAAATATATCTGTCTAGTGAGCTGATACATTTGTTTTAAACTAGGGTATTAATGATAGATAGGTGGAATGTAGATCATGAAAAGATAGTTGGAATTGTTCCATAATAGATCAGATAGTTGTAAATGTGACTCAGTTTTGACCCCTTATGGATATACAGTTTGGTCAATGTAAACCCATTAGTTTTAAACTAAGAATAATTAAGTTTCATGTTTTCTAAAATATACTTTTTATCAACAAATTTTTTTATATTGTTCAAAATATAGTATTCATACATGAATTAATGAATTTAAATCAGTATTTGATACTTGATTATTATAAAATATACATAATACATTGGGCCTAATATTTTATCGTAAATAAAAAATCAATGGATATATTTCGAAGGGTTAAAAGATAAAGTAATAAATTCTAGTTTTAGGTTTGTTAGCGCTTATTCATGTATGATTATTCACTTCATCCATTTTCCCCATTATATTATAGATGTTATTCTTGTCACAATTTCTCTAATTTTGACCAATCCTCCTCTTTGTATTCATCTATTTTTTGGTGTATTTCCATTTTTACTACTGATAATAAGATTCATGGATTATAATATTATCAAAATGTAAGTTTCTTTTAATAAAATAATATTCTTATTTCCAAATAGCAATTTCGAAAAAGGATCTACCAATTGTTGTCACATGTTATTTCAATCATTAAATTAAAAAAAATTTAACTAGCATATTTTATAATGGTCAAATTAAAATCCTTATGAATATTTAAATTTAAGTAATTCCAATCACACCTAAAATTAATCAATGTTCATTTTATTTCTCTAGAAATGATGTTATATGTTCTTCTCAATACCAGTCTTATTGTAATTTTATGTGCTATAAAATTCCTAGTTATGGTATATTCTAGTGATGTGCACTCCTTAGATAGCCTTGTTGCGATGATTGGTGGATTTCCAATGGTGTTACTACCAATCTTTATAGTTTTGATGGGATATCTCATGTATGAAAAAGGATGTATTAAGTCCTTTTAAAAATTTAAATATTTACTATTTGTGTCATTTATCAACCTCTTATTTATTTACATCTTTTATATAATAAAAAATAATAAAAATGTTTACATAGAAACCTATGGTCTCTCGTTATTCTCCCTTAATTGAATTTATCCCTTGCAATACATATGTGATAAAATTTCAAACATCAACCCTGAAAGGAACAATTTAATTTTGTTGATCTCAAATTTATGCCACGGTACCCATAACCCTATGGAAATAAATGTTAGAGAACACCATAGTGACTAGGATTTTTTCTAATGAGAGTGAATTTCTTGGGGTATTCAAATTCTTATACTTATATCCACCATTTAGAGCTTTTGAAATTTGGGGTCGATGGATGGTAACATCTAAAGATCTATCTTTAATAAGTAATTTGAACAAAAAAATCAATGAGGTTAGTATGAGAATGATTCATAATTTAATGTCATATTAAATCATCTTCAATGGTTTCATAAAATAATAATTTATTATATGAATATTGATAATAAACTGTTAACACAAGTATGATGTATGATGGTTTCCCTCTTATATTTCCACATAAAAATATGAAAGCAATTCATATTTTTTATATAGGGTAAAACCTATAAAAATACCCTCATTATAAATTCATTAGTACTTATTTTAGGTATGATGTATCATTGTGAGATCAATGTAAACAATTATTGATCGTTGGAAGAGATGTAGAATGTCATATGTATATGATATATTATGGATATTCTTGTATGTAAGTCAGAACATTACAACGATTTAAAAATATTGACAACATGAATTTATCATGATCATGACCAGTAGTTCATCTAAAATGGATAAAAGATTAGTTTGGTTTCCCCTTCCTTCAATCTTGAAAATAAATAAGAGAAGTTTTTTTCTACGAATGTATATGCAATATATCTAATGGCCCTAATTTTCAAGAGTTGTTTAGAGCATTCCACTTATAAAAATTATAATTCCCCAAACCCAAACTTCCAGATTCAGTGATACAACATGATGTGTATTTTTTTAAATATGATAACTAAAAATATAAAATGTTCATTATACAAAAGATTATTTTTTCCAGCCTAGGATTTAGAAAATTAGAATACATCTTATAATTTATTAGATATTTAAATAAAATAATATTCTCACTATTCTTCCACATGTGCTAACTCCAAAAGCAGAGATTTAAGAGTTAGAACACCTAATATACTTATGAAAATCATTTAAAACATGGGTTGGGCACTAAAATTCCATGCAAGGTGTTTTCAAATTGACGAAACACCTTTTATAAAATCATTAATTTATATTAACATTCACTAAATTATTTTAAAAAAATATCATCAAAAAACCTTTAAAAATTAACTTCAGAAATAAAATTGAGGTTATTAAGGTATTTCAAATACCACAACATTTTGAAAATATCTACAGTAAAAAATTAATTAAAAAATATTCCAATGATTTTTAGAAATCATTACCCAAGATTTTGAAAACAAAACATTAAGGTCACATGAAGAAAAGAATTTTATCTTGGGATTACCCTCTTATTTAGGGATGGGATCACTCATTATTCCCTCTATACATAAAACATTCAAATGAAGGATTTTATAAATACAATTTAATCATCCTTTACTTATTTATACTATCACTATAGTTTTTCATTCAAATTTTGATAACAAAATATTTCATAAGAAATATCATTCAAAATAATGCAACTAAATGTCTTATAATTTAGACAATACTTAAAAATTGTGAAATTAAAATATAATTAACATTCATGCATTGTTTTAATATCATAGAATTTACTTTGATAATAATTCCTTATGAAATAATCATTTTTCCACTATATATGTTAATATATCAATCATTTATTAAAAAAGAATTATATAAAATCATGACCTATCACATGTTCCAAGAAATGTCTATATATTATAATGAAGTTGAAAATTATGATTATATATAGGCTTCGTGCTTAAAATGAAAACATTTTGTACTTTAAATCCATATAAAATAATAACTTTCAATGTATAAAAATTCAAATAGTTATCATTTAAAACATATAACATTGAATCTAAAAAACCATAAATATTTTTAGGAATTAAAATAATCATACAATTTTATATTAAATTATTTAAAACACAAATACAGTATAAATTTAAAAATAACTATGAACAAAATTTAATCATGATCATTACAATAAAGTTGTGACTAAGAATAGTAATGACATACCAAAACTAAAAAAATAGAAATTATATATTAAAATAAATAAACATACATCCCTTAACATAACTGATAAAAGGATATTGATGGGTTTTTTTCATCAAATGATTTATACATGAGAATGTCGTAGGGGTTCATTGTATCTTTTTTGTAAGAAGATTTCTATCTACATTTTGTATTAATTTATGCCAAATGGTTATGGGGTTTATAATAGCTAGTTTGTTGTAAAAAAACATATAGAAATATATTTATTTTATTTTCTCATTGTGATGGATAATGTTATCTTAACATTCAAGATAAACAAAAAAGTTATTTTTTTTGAGATATATGTCTGTATATTTTTTAAAAATAGAAAGTATCCTACAAGTTCGTACATCCCTTGAATAATGCTTCCAATATTTTATTTAGATGATTTGGAAGACCTCGATCCACTCATGGAGTTAAGATCAGATCATTTTCTAAATTTTTATCTGAATAATAGGTACAAATTATTATTATTTTAGTATACCAATCATTGATGACATTTACATTTTTTTTAATTTCTATAGATGATGCAGATGGTAGAAGTCATTGGATGAGAAGAATAAGGCTATGTTGAGGGTGCCTTCCGGTTCGACTACATTTTGAAGTCAAAATGAGGGTTCAAAAAAATATAAAAGGTACATATTAAATAAGACAGGGGATAACATCATACCCATTGGATTTGTGAAGCACTAAATGGGGTATTGAAGAACTGATAGATAAACGTCTTGGATTCATTTTTTGTGTTACTTCAAACCTCATATGTTGATTAAAAATTATGTGTCTGGTGAAACGAAACACATAAAAAGAAAAAAAAACCTTGGATTAAATATATCTTCAAGCTAATATCATTCTTCGGTTCTATATCAATTGATCAATGATGTAAGGGAGGATTGATGATCATGATCTGATGGTTTGAATTGATCAATACCAAATCAAATAGTTGGAAATTCATCACACATTTTTCCCCTTACGGTTCTCTAGTTTGGTCAATGTATCCCCACTAATTTCAAACTAATAATATTTAAGTATCATGTTTTAAAAAAACTGTGTTATTAAATTATTTTTATATATTTTAAACAAATTATATTAAAACACTCATTAGTAAAATTAAAATATTGTTTGGTACTAGATTATTATAAATTACGAATAATACAAGGAGTATATTATTTAAGCTTAAATAAAAAAGAAATGGATCCTTTATTGACAGTAAAAATAAAACATTATAAACACTATTTTTAATTATATTATCCCTTATTTTGGTATATTAATTATCCTCTTCCATTTTTATCATTTTATTCTAGTTAGTATTCTTGTCACTAGTTTTTTAATTTAGACTAACCCTCCTCTTTGTATTCATCTATATTCTTATGTATTTCCATTTTCACTTCTGGTAATATGTTTCATGGATTATAGTTTTACTAAAATTTATGTTTATTTTATAAAAATAATATTATCTTTTTAAATAAAATTTACTAATAAAATTTTCTACAAAAGAGTCTCTCATTTAATTTCCGTCCTTAAATTAAAAAAAATTAAATATATATATTTTATAATTGTAAAATTAAAAGCATTATAAAGATCTACATTTATGGCATTCCAAACACAAAGAAAATTCATTGATGATAATTTTATTACTCTAAAAACAGTGTTGTATATTACTCTTGGTCTCAGTCTTACTAATTTTTATGTGCTATAAATTTCCTAGTTATGGATGATTCTATTGGTGTGCACTACATTGTAAGACTTTTTGTGATGCTTGGTGGATTTCTATTTGTGTTACATTCAATTATTGTGGCTTTGATGGGATAGAAAATCTGTGTCAATGTTATATTAAATAATTTATAAATATAAGATGTTTACTATTTGTGTATTTTATCAACCTTATATTTATTTACTACATTTATTTAATATATATAACAAATAAACATTTATATGAAAACATTTTGTGTTACATTTTTTATTTAAACAACTACCATATTCTATTTCAGTTATGTTGTTACATTGATTCCTACAAGATCATTCCTTTTAGTAGAACTAAAATTGTTAGTGTGAGTATATCTATAAAACCATAAACAAATATTGTAATGGGAGGATAAATACTAAAATTTCTTTAAAAATGTTATCTTCAACTCATTTGATTAATCCCAAATAATGATAATTTTCCCTAATATAGTAACCATTATGGTTGAGTAGACCATTTTTATATTCTTCAACAATACCTTATCATCTATATTATATACAAAAATATTCTAATACCATTTATAAGGACCCATCTTTAAAAAGTATATAATTTCCACAATAAAAACTAAAAATTATTTTATTTCATTTTTAGGACCTTTGTTTCGTTTATAGAGTTAGAGAATTTGTTCATACCTCTTACAAAACATACTATTTTTTTACATTATAGACACGTCAACATAGAATAGAATTTTCAAAAAATATAATGACCTATTACAACATAGAAAACAGGTAGAAAATTATTGATTAGTAAATAATATAAAAATTATTTTTTAAGAGTGATATGTATTCTTTAGATAACTTTTTAAGGATTACACCAAAATAATTAACATCATATGATTTATATAAAAAATTACATCTGATATTAGTGTAGGTGTGTTATAATATTATATATTTTTTGTATTGTACAACATAAAAGTTTTTTTAATTGTCAATAAATTATAATAATATGTTCATTTTCATAAGAGAGGATATGGACATAGTTGGAATTTATTAATATCTAAAATTGGTATAAATTTTTTTGAATGTACAAATGGATTCCATTTTGTATTATTCAATTATAATATGAGTATTAGTATATATATTCTAATAAATTAAAATTTCAGAAATTTTAGATCTATATGTACCATTATCCTTTTGATTTTGTTCTCTATTAACACTTTTGACAATTCCAGTTTTATAAATATGTTTTCTATTATGGGGTTAATATAATTACTATAAAAGGGGAAATCCTGATAAATAGACCATGCTTTATTTCATCAAATTCATTGTAATAATATTTCAAATGATAATATTTTTATGCATTTGAAATAATTTATCAAATTATTATTTACTATTAAATTACATTAATTTCAATTCAGAAAATATTAATTTAATTTGAATCTTAAAACTGCACTACAAAAACTCAAATATAATTCATTTCATAGAAATCATATTAATTCTAAATATTTTATATGAAGCATGGGTAAAAAATTCTTAGTGAAGTAATATTATTCTTAATGCCTATAAAATATCATTATTGAGATTTCTACAAATTACAGTAGAACTGTGTCATAATTTCATAAGAATTCAATGTTAAAATTTCATAACTAAAACATAGTTATAAATATCCATGTTAAAAAGTCATTTTTATTTTCTATAAAATCTTTTAAAATAATATCACAACTATTTTCACCATCAATTAAAATTTAATGATAATACAAAAAAGAGAATTCCATTTTATTATTTTCTATATAAAAATAATATAAATGTAAAATTCATGGAAAAATGGAATAAAATGAAATATATTTGAAGTTATAATTATTATTGATGATATATACCCATCCAATTAATTTAATGAAATTGTTACTATCTTTTTTTATTCCTTGTAACTTTAGTTTTTGTAGAATCCCAACCTGTGGTCCACATACCTCCCCCCTGTCCAATTTGTTACATGACCTCAGCCACACCTTCTAATATACTAGAGGCGGAGACTGCAAATGAGGGTCTAATATTTCATGTATAGAGATTATACCCACATTATTAGAAAAATAAAAATAACAGAATAAATAACTAAAATATAAGATAAAAATAAATGGTAACCAATAAATATTAGTTAACACATGATAATATTTAAAAGGTACTATTGAAATAAATTAATAAATTATTATTTGATGTCATATAGGGGTCAACTATAAAATAAAACACAAAAATAAGGACACATTAACAGCACCGAATCATATCCTGAAATCATTTTCGGATCTCTCATTCATAATACATCCCAAAACCAAACTCCTCACAATAATCTGGGGTTGCTTCCCTTATTTGTTACTATAGACATAAAGTCCTTTCAGGTACCAAATAGTGACCTGTGTAGTGAGTGAGTAAAACATAGTTGGCCTCCAAAAATAGTGTTTAAAGAAATATCCACTCTATAACAGTGTATGTCATCGAATAAAAATAATAATAAACTATCTAATGAAATTAATGTGGATTCCCATTTATTATTCATTAATTAACTTCATTGGACATCAGGTTCATGTTGACATTAAATTCCCCAAACTGAGTATTCTAGAGCCAATGACTTAATTTATTACATTGTTAATATGAAGAAGAATTCACATACCAAAGGATACTGTAGTGTAGTAATGATGGAAAAATAGATAAAAATAATATTATTACATTATATCTGGAAATGAAATACAACATAAAACTACATTGGAAACACCCATCAATACCGAGACTATCATTGTAAGTCATTTATAATATACACAATCACAACCTATGTAATTAATAAAACATAACAATTTGGTGTGATCATATGCTTAGTAAGGGTATAAAATATAGTAGAAGCCATCATAATCATAAATAAAAAGTCATGGAGGTCCATTAAAAACACATTCCATTATAACATAATGAATAATAAAAAATAATTGCAATTAATGATTATTGAATAATATAATATAAATAATCCTATGATAATGAATCGTAATAATGGATATTCAATTAGTTGAATAATCACAAGGATTATCTAATACTAATATCATAATGAAGGAATAAATTTTTCTAGATATCAAAAACATACCATTGAGGCCATGGGCAATACATATGGAAATAAATGGTTAAGGACTCAGCCAAATATATATTTGAAAATAAATGGTCATGTTGTCGACCTAGTCCATATCTAGTTTGCCTCATTAGACCTTCCAATGAATATAGGGGATATAGAAGGCCCTTACTGTAATATAATATTTACAATTAAATCCTTATAGGAATAGTGCGAAAAATAAATATCATTTATATATGTAATTTAAATTACATATAGAAATCTGTAAAAATAAAAACTGACCATTATACGTAATATAGTGAATGGTATTATGATCGAACACCCACAATCAAATTGATCATATACCATTTAATATGATATGGTAGATTATTACATAAAATATAAATCCCAATTAGTAATATGAATAAATTTATATTTTTAAAATATATAAAAATACTCTAATAATATCATCGAGGAATTCATGAGAGAAATACATTTTTTTACTTTGAAAAGAAGAGTTAGTTTTGAAATATTATTAGTATTCATCACAAAATAATATTATAAACATTTATATCCAAAAAAAATCAAAGGCAATGACAAATAAATTATGTTTTTCTAATAAATTATTAATAATTGAATTGGAAACATTTAAAAAATTAGATTTGAGATACTTTAGAAATTGTCCACTTTAGTGTGGTTTATGTTAAAATATAAAATGTTCATTAAGCTATATAATGTGATAATTGTTTTTCTAAAACATCAAATGAATAATGATATGTTTATCATAAGAAAAATATATTTTATATATGTAATGGAGTCTTAAAATAGATTATGTATTTTACTTGAAAAAGTGTGTGAAACTATGAGGTTCCCTTTAATCAGGATAGTTTAATAGGAGGAATTAAAAATGGTACCTTATAAAACATTTATTTCCTCGTAAAATAAAGATGAAATGACCTAGATACATGTGTCTTGAATTAATACAGAGAATATAAAAGAATTATATAAATATAAATAATAATAACATTTGGGGTAATTATATATTAATATTAACATGATGAAAAATATAGGTTCTGGGAGAATCCCTTACCACATTGAAAACAATAGAAGATTATTCCCTATTATACTAATGAGAAAAATAACATTATATAATATTAAGATAATAATTTTCATGCTATTATACATCAAATGGAATTATATGTACACAGCATAGAAGAAATAATGTTGAATAAAGGAAATAAAAAAAATAAATGTGAGATGAGAAAACCCTTATATTATTTCCAAAAGTGTTCGAAATTTGAGCATAATATCTTAGATAATGAAACTATATTCATTAATAATTGAATATTAAAACTACTAAAAATATATTTTACATTATTAAATTTTATTAATTTTATATATGATCTCTTTAATGAGTTATATGACTCAATTTTGTTGTTTGGGAGTGTTCGTTTAATTGGTTTTCTTGATTTAATAGCTTGAATACAATTACAAAAGATTATGTGAAATGGGAATAATTGAAAAGATTTTAAATTTTATGTTTTAATGAAAATAATTAATATATAATGGTCTTCTATATCATTTTTTCCATATATGATTTTTATTTATTATAAGAAAAGTGAAGGATAACCATATTTATTATTTTGGGGTTTTTTTGATCTTCGATAAATTGGTTTTATTTAATTATTAATTTAATATAAATATATAGGTTCCAAAGCACTAAATAAGTTTTAATATACTTATTAAAATATTTTATAACTATAAAAATTGTTTTATTACCAAAAATATATTATGTATTAAAAAATGAAAGAATCATCATCCAAAACGGTTGTGAATCGACACCTCAAAGATGTTGTTTTAATATTTACAAAAAAGGGGATGAGAAAATAATTTATGGGGATATTCCAGTGTCATAATAACATTATGGTATATTTATGATACTCTATTTATTATTATTTTTTATGAGGTATCATAAGGAAAAAATAGAAATGAAATTAAAATAAAAGCAAAATAATGAAATGGTATTTTACTACTTAATTTACACACTTTTAGATACTCCTTAAATATCATTGAATTTATCTATTGGGTGATAATATAATGAATAGATCATGGGATAGATGTTTGTTAGAGGCATTGGTAAGAAATGTTTCAATACTTAATACTCTTGAGGTGTAAATAGAATAGGTAGTGAAGAGTGGTATTTATTATGGAGAAGTGGGTTGTCTTCTTATTATTGTACAAATTATTTTAATTTTTCGTGGCCAATAATATCAATTTTTTCGTGAACCATTAACCTAAAAATGTTCCTCTCATGGTCTAACAATGATAGGAGAGAGATAGTGACATTGGAGTCCAACCATCTGTAGGCCCTAGGTTGGCAACATCACCAAGGGTATATTAAACTCATAAATGGGTTGAATTACCCTCTATGAGATGACATGAAAAATAGAGAGATAAGAAAGACACAAACCATCTTTTTCTCAGAGTACAAAATAAAAGAAATATGCTATACACCAATGTAATTTTGTATATGAAAAACTATAACTGGAATGGAATACAACGACTAACACAAGAATGTAAAACGACATCGACCACGAAGCCTGAACAACCCACACAACACCAATATATTAGTAACCATCCTAATATCAAACCTTCTCCAAGTGACCTGAAAAAATGTTTATACACATGTAGGGTGAGTATAACCTTATACATTGTAGGATCCTCCCCATATCCTCTCATGTAAGTGTAATGAAATCATGCAAAATAACATTAAAGACGAAGTGAATATAACACAACTCCTAATCAAGTATACTATGTTCCTAGCCTCACCATGACTACTATAACCAAGTATTTCATAGAAAATTATATATTATAATAAATAATGTTATGTTTACCCAACTACAACTTCGCCACTATTTTTTCATTTTTCCCCAACACTGCACATCCTAATCATTTCTTTCTAAGAAGGCTAGCCTGTAGACACCTTGGAAAAGAACCACTACCTTATCCTAGTAAAACACACCACCACAAAATCCACATAACTAAAATTAACCGTGTAGTTTCTATAATCCACCAATTCCCACATAACATGTATCAAATTTCATTTATTATACCTCCATCCACAATAACCCATTCACTAATTGAGGATCCCCAAGCCATCACATCCTATACACGTTATACCTCTAATAGAACATAAGAAACTACATATAAAATATATGTGTGTGAAATAAAAACAAGATATTACATCCCACTATACACATATTTGGTAAAAACTAATTCTTGTTCATAAAACCTCTTGTAAATAACTAGAGACGACAGTGGGGCCGAATGGGGTAGGCAGATATCCATCCTCCCACTAGGATGTTGGGGAAAAGATCCCCTCAAGGGATCAGAATCCCTAGTGAGTCAATTTCCCAAACCTATAGGGTAAAGTAGAATATAAAAAAAATAAATTAAAAAATATAATATAGATCACAAGAACAATATGGGTAAAAAACAATCTTAGTTTCAACTACATCTCACTTCTATTAAACTCACAGATGCCACTGTTAATACTAGGTATCCTGTAAGAACACAACCAATTAAAGTGTTGTATTAGATTACATATCTGTTTTTATCAGCTTAACATTACATTAATTATTTATTTAACCATTAATTAACAATTATAATTTCCACATTACAAGTCATTAGTGTTACAACAATGTTCCATGCCCTAAAGGTATAAAAACCCACTCCCATAGTTAATTTAAATTATATCCTCATCATATATCCATTCAATCTCCAACCCCATGGGATTAAATTGTTTTTGAATCATTCATTAATATAATTAACTCTTTTTCATAATACGAGGCATTTTATAAAATAATTATATGCTTCCAAAAACACGGGGCTCAACATGGTGAGTAAATGGAATACTCGTCGAGTCTTTTCCAAATATAATAAGAGAGAAATCCCACCCATAATAGATAATATATACATGGAAAGAACATGGCATACCTTATGTTTCTTCACTTATTTTGTAAGGAGGGTATGAAAGAACATCTTCCTAAAGCCTTGGGTAAAAATTAATTAGATAAAGAATCATCAGATTCAAAATCAACTACTTTTATTTCAATAGGGACATCCAACATCAACATGTTCAATCATCCACATTTCCCTCCCCGACACCCACATGCATAAACAGGTGCATATTTACACTATAGGTGTCAACCGATTACACAACCATTTGGCCTCCCTATCTCAAATACAAAAAAAACCATCTAGGCTCAGCCATCCCAGGCTCACACTACCACACAAGGAGTAGGAAAAAAATAACATATAAACTGGTCACTTGGCCCTAAACAAGGAATTCACTCCTCACACAAAAAGAGTACTAATAGATCCAATTCCCAAGGAATGTGTCCATTAAAATCAAGAGGGAAAATCAGTACCCTTCAGGGCATTATCATTATCAGACAACCAGTCACTTATTTTATATTTAATTAACCATTTCAATTATTCATGTAGAAGTACATCCAGTTGATTATCACCAAGCACAAAAACAACCACAAGATTCTTTAAACATGCATCTTTATATTTAGAGAATTAATTTATAAATAATCACCACATTACCTTATTTACCAATTTCCATCATGAATGACATTCTAAACATGAAAATCATAGACATAACATGATCTAGAGAATCTATTGGTAATAACATCACTAAAAAATTGATACCAATTATTTAATCCAGATCATGTTTTTATTATGTCAATTTCATTGTTATCGAGTGGCTGAAACATGATAACTCTATGATTACACATAAAAGAATAGAGAAGAAATTAATTACCCACCCTGAAAGGATTTCGATGTTCATTGCATGATAATGAGATAACATAACATATCAAACTCACCTCTCCTGCAATGACTACATCCACTCGGGGACCCTGCAGAACAACCACATCAACCAACTCCCAAAAAGGTCAATTAGAAACATAGATATCACATTTTTTACATGAAAAGTAGAATAGGAGGAAACATATTGTGGAATCCATAAGAATGTAGGTATAACATACCTTATATCAAGGATGTTTAAAAAATTACAGGTTGCACCAGGATAATGGGTGCATATACAACAAGAAAAAAATTCAAGGGGAAATGATATGAGGATAGAAAAATCACACAAATGCATAGGAATAATGGATTTGGGAGCCTCAAACTATAAGAAAGGTGAAGGAAGAACATGATAGAATGTATCATGGCCCTTTTGAAAATCTGAACAGAGCAGTGGATTAGAGTAAAATTTGTATTTTCCATTAATGGAAGATCTATTCAAGACTATATTTTTTGACCATGTAAAGGCACTCAAGCAATTATTAATATTAAATTCTGAGTTATGGGATTATAATCGACTTTAAATACCATAAAACATGACATTGAATTCATTTTAAATCAATGATAAAATCAAATGGGTGAATTGTAGGATTTGGGAAACTATATTCACCGACTCATCTAGATACACTATAACACTATACATTTAATGACCTACCTAATAATGACCTACCAACAGACGAAATACCCACAAACAACATACCGAAATAGGACCCCAAAATAAATGACCTACCATGAGACAACCTACTAATAGATTACCTACTGACATATGACCTACCGACAGAAGACCTAACGACATAAGACCTACCAATAGTAGACCTATTGATAGGGGACTCACCGATGTGAGTATCAAATGGAAGTCACTGATGCCACAATTCACATCTGTCTCCCTGATGGAACTATTCACATCAGTCTAACCGATTCAACAATTCACATATATCTCACCAAAGTCACATTTCACATCTATATCACTGATGATGTCAATCACATCTACCTCACAAAAAACATTGTTCACATCTCTCTCACTAATGAAACTATTCATAAATGTCTCGCTGATGACATTATGCACACCTATCTCACTGATGACACTTCCAACATCTGTCTCACCGATGAAACTATTAACATCTATCTCACAAATTTCACTCTAAACAGATTAATAAACATAGTTCATAGAACTGAAAACACTGTTCACCAAACAAGAAATTTGAAATGTGATAGGAATAAGTCACCATGATCACTCAGAACTCCTGAAACACAATATTTTCTCAAATGAATGGATCGGATCAGTCTCTTCCATTACATAAGATTCAACTCAAACATTATCATCCTCAAGAATTTAAACCCAACAAATAGAGTAACAAAATGGGGTCTGAACAACCACCATTATTGATAGATCTCAAGGCTCTCACCACCAAAGGATCTCAACCACCTCACTTGAAGAACAAGCATAACGATATGAAAAAAAATTATTTTGTTCCAATACAATTTCTTTGGGGAGATACCTCTCAAAAAATATCAATCCATAATAAGCTACAAGAGAAATCTATATTATATATAAGAATGGTCTATAAATTCCAAATGAACATAATTACAATAATAGAGCTAAAAAGAAAACTACTCACAGAACTGAGAGCATATCTCCAAATCACATTTACTAGTACTATCCTTCACTCCACTATGCCACCGCAATACATGAATCAAGGGGATTAAACACCCACAAAACACCTTTTCCTTGCTATTTTGGATCATTACATGACGATACTCAAAGGTCACATCATCATTAGTGTAGATATCTCCCTAATAGATGATGTGAGTGTCCTCATGAAGATAACAACGAAGATATGGCATGTGAAAAAATTGGTTACCCTACCCATTATAATAGGAAGTGATACATGATATGCCATATCTCTATGATGATCCAACACATCGAAGGCCCAAAAAACACGTGGATAAATCTTACTTCCACATCCAAACCTCTGCATCCCATGACGAGTAGTAACCTTCCGAAACATAGGAACCCCAATGTCAAACTATAAATTTCCCCTCCTATGATCGGAATATGATTTCTAAAAATATTGTTTGGCCTTCATTCTCTCCTGAATCACCTGAATTGTCTCTCTCGTATTCTATACTAGTTCTGGACCAAGAATTTCTAACTCTCCAACACCTATCCAGAATAAATTGACAATGATAAGGTTGGACATAAAAGTAATTAAACAACACCATACTAATGGTGGAGTGGAAACAATTTTTGAATTAAAACTCTACCAAGGGTATGTTTCTCATCGACGATCCTCAAAAATATATGACACAAGATAAATACATGTCTTTAAGATTCTCGATGGTTTTCTCTGTCTAATAGTCTATCTTTAATGAAAAGTTGTGATAAGTCATAGGTAATAACAAAAACATGATAGAGATCTTGCTTCACCCTAAGGGTAAAATGACGATCTAGATCAGAAATGATCATCCTAGGGACCTCCTGAAGTATCATCACCTCCTCTAGATAGCTTTTCAAAGAAAAATCCACTGAGCTTGACCCATTAGTTTGTATGAAGTGGGTTGATTTGGTTAAATTATTCACAAATACCCATATAGCATCATAACCTTCCTTAAGTCAAGGTAAGAAGGTAATAATGTTCCTCGATATGTCCTCTCACTTGCACTGAGGAAGATATAACAGTTCGAGGATCCCACCAGATACACGGTTCTCTGCCTTCATCTTTTGGAATTTCAAACAACAGTACACAAACTCTAAAACTACATGCTTCAACCCATCCCAGCTAAAACTGATTTCTAAAAAATCAGTACATCTTTTTACATATTTGATGTAATGCTAGGGTAGAAAAATTGAACTCTATCAGAACTATTTTAGACATCAAAAAGGGAATGAAAAGTCTTCCCTAATACAACACCTGATGCTGTTCATCCCCAAACCTACAATTAGGGGCCTAATCCAAAACAACTCGATTTCTATAGCACTCCACCTCATGATCCCCCAAATGGGATTCTTCCACATACTTCATCAAATATGATTGCACGACCATCTGAATAAAAGAACATCTTCCACCAACCTTTACCAAATCTTGATGTATTGATGAATGTTCTTATGTTATTCTATAAGAATCACTTGATTCATGCAATGCATCACTACATGACTTCATACTCAACGCATCAGAAAAAAAATTCCACATAATAGGTGTATACCATATTTTAATGTCACAATTCTATAATAATCCATCAAATGATACTATCAAAAGTTCATGTAATTCTGAGATAAAAAATTCCTTAGTATTTTATGATCACTGAATACCATAAAGCACAATCTAATGAGGTATTGTATCCACAACATATGGAAAAACATCACTTCTACCATCTCAAGATCATGTGTGCCATAGTGAGGATCATGGTGATGTAACTATTGTGACACATATGAAACAATTGATATTTGTTACATCAGATCACATCTTAACCCCAGACATGAAGCATCCCCAATAACCTCATACCAAACTCCTTCTGCTGGCAGACAATGAACTGGTGAACATAGAAAAGTCTCCATCAGATACTCAAAATTTTCCTAACATTGATCAGTCCATTAAAATGTCTAATCCTTTGTGGTCAACCCACTTAGAGGAGTCAAAACATGATTGAAATCAGCTATGAAACACTTATAACAGATGGAATTTACAGGGAAACAATGTGCATCCTCTTATATATTTGGGCATTCCCATGACAAAAATTATTCTATCTTTGATGGATTCATAACTCCTCAATGTTGGGATACAACATCACCCAAGAAACATACTTCTCGAGACCATAATTCACACTTCGAAAACTTTTTAAACAATAGTTGTTGACCAAGAAGTCCCAAAATGGCATGGAGATTATCTTCATTCTCCTCCTCAGACACGGAGTACACAAGGATGTCATCGACGAAGACCAAAAAGAACATTTACAGGAAATCATGGAACACAACATTCATCAAACCCATGAACACAACTAGAGAATTCTTCATCATGAATGGAATCACAACAAACTCATAATTCCCATGATAACAACAAAAGTTAGTCCTAGAAATATCCTCATACTTCACACACATCAAATGTTATCCTAACGGAAAATCCATCATCAAGAACCAACTTGAAGCCTACTGTTGATCGAACCAATCATCAATATCTGGAAGTAAATAATGGTTCTTCACAATCACTTGTTTCAAGTGATGATAGTTTATAAAAAACCTCAAACTAACATAATCCTTCATCACAAAATAATTGGTGTGCCCCATGGTGACACATTCGGCCATAAAAACCCACACTGTAAAAGACCATTGATCTGTATACGATGCTCCCAAAACTCAGAAGGCTTCATCATATTTGGAAAAATCGATATTAGAGACACGTCTCTATAGATCTTGAAGCCAAACTTGATCTCTCATTGAGGGGGTAATGCTATAACCTCTTCTAAAAATACATCAAGGTACTCTACTATGATCATGGGAAATACCACAATTGATCCTATGATGATCTCTGAATCAGTTCAGTAATCAATGAGGAATAGGATAGAACAATCATCTAACCCAACTGAGGTCCGTGATCCCCCAAAAATACTACTGGATCACTATCGTCATTGAAGAACACTACATGTTACCTAAATCAGTCTATGATATCCTACACTGAATATAACCAATTCATGCTAAGGATTTCATTATATCATTGTATCATTACTTATATGAAATATCACCAAGATAAGTATTTCCCCATAACTAGATCACATTATCCACATACTTCAATCAATTCAATTTATCCTCTAACAGGCTTAGTCAATGTTAAGGGCACTAGAGGCCTGTCACGACCCGTCCTCGGGACCCGTGCCGTGACTACCCCAAGCCCGCCTTCCATAGGCCAGGGGCTGGCGACTAGCACCAAAGGCGTAAAATCCCGATAACTGGGAAGGCATTGCCTTTATAAAGAAAACAAGCACCACAGAGCACAAGCGGAAGTAAAACACTAAGTACAAAAAGAAGAGCTGAAAAGTAAAAAGGGGCCGGAAATACAAGGCCAATTGTAAAGTACAACTCGAAAGGGAAAACAGCGACTGAAAAGTAAAGCTGCTACGATGAGATGTCCACTGGAAATCCCACCTGAAGGGTGGGTACAGATAGATCCTCTGCTCCTCGGGTCCCGCCGTCTGCTCCAAGTATGTCCCGCCCAGTGGTCTGCCTCTGGGTACCGCCTCGTCGTATAGTCCACCTCCAGGTACCGTCCAGTCCTCGAACCTTCGGCTTCTGTCAGCACTGTCCGTCGTCTGCAACCAACACAACGAGGTGCGGGCATAGCCCGTGCAGGGGTGAGTATAACGATACTCAGTAGGGACCCCGAGACCCTCAAGGTCTCACTAAAACCAACAAGGATAAACACAAGAAGATCTCAACAGATAAACTTTACTTAGGTATATGCCCATACATATACCTAAGTTATCAAGTAACCCATCTCAATCATGAGGAAACACAAGGATTGTGAAATCGACGGATAACCACTACCCGGGTATATGCCCATACATATACCAAAGTTAGCAAGTGACCCATCTCAATCATGAAGTAAACACAAGGTCAAAAGTCTCAGCTCAAACCAGGATTTTAATTATCGAAACCGTAACTGCTGAAGAGCTCCGTCTCTAGAGTGTACAGTGGTCCTGTCACGACTCCGAGGCCGCCGCTCACTAACCTAAGACTGCTGAGGTACTCCTCCTGTCGAGTACTGCGGGTTTGCGGCCAACTACCGGGCGCTCCGTCCGCTGAGGGTCTGTCGCCAAATACCGGGCGCTACCCAGATAGCCTGCTGAGGTACTCCTCCTGTCGAGTACCGCGGGTCTGCAGCCAACTACCAGGCGCTCCGTCCGCCGTGGGTCTGCCGCCAAATACCGGGCTCTCCGTCCACTGGGCTAGTCGACTCACTCCAAGTCGAGTCGGTCAAGCAGTCGTCAGGTCTCAGCCGGCTACACGGTCTCCATACTCTGCACGCTCGTCTCCACCGTCGCGGGTCTGTCGCTACAACCAAGCGCACACACTCCGTAGAGTATCGCGGGTCCGCCGCTACAACCAAGCTCTCCACCGCCAAGGGTCTGCTGCTGCATCCAAGCGCACCACCACTGTCAAGTACCACGGGTCCGCTCCACGATCTACTGGTCGATACTCCAAGTATCACAAGGTCCCGCGAAGAAGTGTCTCAAAGGTCCGTCTCGGCACAGGGGTCTCAACGCAACAGACGGCGCGTCGATCGGACGCCCGGTCTGTGAGTTATTAGCCTTTTCGTCCCAGGGGCCCGGTTGGTTTTGTGAGCGAAACCAATCCCGGCCGTATCTCAACTGCACCCCGAACTCCCATAGGGTATACTCATAGGGACCGTTTCTCATCGTGATCATCATCGCCGCTGACGGTTCGTCAGACGGACGTCCTGTCTGAAAGATAACAGCTTTTCCCGTTCCAGGGGCCCGGTTGGATTTCGGTGCGATCCAACCCGGCCACTATCCAACTGCATCCAAAACTCGGGCGGAGGGTGCCAAAAGTTTCGTATCGTCAAGAGGAAGTCAACGAAACAGACAGCGCGTCAATCGGACGCCCGGTCTGTGAGTTATTGGCATTTTCGTCTCCGGGGCCCGGTTGGTTTTTAAAGCAAAACCAACCCGACCGTACTCCACCTGCGTCCAAACCTCGGGCGGAGTATGCCAAAAGATCCGTCTCATTAAGAGGAACATTACGCGACTGACGGCACGTCAATCGGACGTCCGTAGCTCAAGATATGAGCGTTTCCGCTCCGAAGGCCCGGTTGGTTTCGTGAACGAACCAACCCGGCCGAACTCAAAGTAACCCGAAACCTTGAGTGCGATATATCGAAACGACCGTCTCGATCCAAGGATCGCGTTGCCGCAGACGGTTCGTCATTCGGAGGTCCGAGGCTCAAGTTATGAGCCAAAAACCAAATCAGGTTCGAAACGGGGGGGTCCGGGTCCGGGCCGACCCGGCCCGACCCCCCCCCCCCCCCCGGGGGCGGCGCGGCGGCGGCGCGGCGGCCGGCGGCGGCGGCGACGGCGGCGCGGCGGGGGCGGCGCGGCGGCGGGCCGCGTGGCGGCGGCGGCGGCGGGCCGCGTGGCGGCAGCGGCGGGCCGCGTGGCGGCGGCGGCGGCGGGCCGCGTGGCGGCGGCGGCGGGCCGCGTGGCGGCGGCGGCGGGCCGCGTGGCGGCGGTGGGCCGCGGCGCTCGCGGGAGGCACGCGGGGGCTAAGCCCCGCGTTTTTGTCAAGTGGCACGGCCTTGTGCCGTGCCTTGCAAAAGAAACGGCCCCCCACAAATGGGGGCCGGCTGGACGAACCGGGGGGCTTTGCCCCCCCCCCCCCCCTCCTTTAAATGAACCGCCCCCCTCATTAAGAGGGGGGGTTTGGAGAACCGGCCGGGGGTTTAATCCCCCGGTTTTATGACATCCGGCCGGCCCGCTGGCCGGCCGGTTTTTACCAACGGGACCGGAAATTCCGGTCCCGCCCTCGACATTCGACGCCGGCGGCCCGGCCGCCGGTCTCCTCTTCCGCCGCGGCCCGGAACCGGCCGCGGTCTTCTCATCCCGCCGCGGCCCGGAACCGGCCGCGGTCTTCTCGTCCCGCCGCGGCCCGGAACCGGCCGCGGCGTTCGTCATCCGGCGCGGTGCGACGGCACCGCGCCCCTTCGCCGCACTTTAATTTCTTTCAACGCGGCGCGACGGCGTCGCGTTCTTGATGTTTCTTTCATGGTGTGTGCGACGGCATTGCGTAAAATAAAAACACGATCATCCGCGTGGTGCGACGGCACCACGCCACTTGCTTCCACCCGCATGAATAAAACAAGAACGATGGAGGGGGGATTCGGCCGTGTTCGTGCGGTCCGGCCCCCCTCACGTTAAATTAATAACTCAACTTAAATAAATTAAGCCACACGTTATACTTGCTATGCACGATCAAGAAAAGGAATAATAAAGAATCAACAACCCCTACCTCGGGTTTAAGATTTGAAGATTCGGCTACGCTCCGCGGAAGACGGCGTCGCGGAGGTCGGGTGTCGCGGTCGTCGTTCGTCAAATCCGTTGACGAAGAGTTATGCCCGAAGAGACACGTCGCTGGCGGATCTTCGTTTGCCGACGAAGAAGGTCCCAGGAGGGTGTAGCGTTCCCTCTTGTTGACACCGAGGACGAAGAAGAGAGGCGTCGTTCTTCGTCGGAGTTTGGGCGTTCTTCGTTCTTCGTCAGAGCTTGAAGATGAAGAGGAAGCTCTCCAAAAGACAAACAAAGAACTCAAAATAAAATAAGACTACCTCTTATTTTATTAACACATAACACAAAAGAATTTCAAACGATTCGTTTCTCACCTTAGCTGCCGAACGAGGATCGGCTGCGGAAGAAGAGGCGTCGCCGAAGAACGTCGCGGGTAAAGCTCGTCGACGTCGCAGATCTCGGTGTGCGTCGTCGAATTTCGGTCGCCGGCGTTCTTCGCGTTCTTCGCGTTCTTCGCGGGGAGATGAAGAAACAAGATCCTCTCAAATCCTTTCAAAGGATTTTTAGGTTGGTCTTATTTTATAAACATGCCAACACACGAAACCGGTTAAGAAACGATCCATCAATTCGAAAGAAACGATCCATTAAATTCACGAAAGAAACAGTCCATTTAATTCACGAAATAAACCGCCCAATTAAATGGTCTGTTAAGAATTAAAGAAAACGCGTCGGTTGACTTTTTCAGTTACTTTGACGGGTTTTCGCGGGTGCGTTACTTAGCGAAAGAAACGGCGGGGCTCGTGCGGGCCCCACCTCACAAATATCCTACCAAGGGGTAGGATATTTCTGGATAGCATCCTATCCAGTTCAACTCAGTTCAAGCCGCCTTTAAGTGGCTTCAAGTGGCTTCCAAGTGGCTTAAGCGAAATAAAATAAAGTTGTCGCAAAATTATTTTATTTCTTAACTTTAAGCCCGAAAATTAAAAACCACACCCGAGCAAACGCAACTCCGGAAGAGGCGTTTCTAAGCGAATATCGGCGCTGCGAGTTCATCGGTGCCCTCGGATTTCAATTCCGAGCACCGGATCAAAAGTTAGAAATTCCCGCTCGTTCGTTCACTGAACGTACCCGAGCCAAACTTCGGAAATTAATTCCGGGCACTCCGGGCCTCGGAATCAGGTGCCGTCTGAAACCGCGCTCTTGTAAAATTCTAAAGAAAATTAAGAAAAAATTTTCCTTGAATTTTACGGGTCTTTACATTACTCCCACCTCAGGGCTTTACGTCCCCGTAAAGCTACATCAAAAACTAGGGAAACAAAAGAGGTTACTGAGCACGCATCTGAGCCTCCCGCTCCCATGTGCTCTCCTGGAGATTCCCGTGCCGCCATCTGTTGCGCACAAGAGGAATCGATCGCCCATGTAGGACCCGCTCCTGGATGACATGGACCTCCTCTGACGTGGCCCGGACCATCTCTGGTCCCACATGAGCTGCAAGATTTCTTCTTTGCCGAAAAGAGAAACCTGGTCTCATCCCCTGGATGAACCACATTCTTTGCCTAAAACAGTCAATCCTAACATGGATGATACTAATCCATATCAAGGATGACGTCGTAAGGCCTCGACGCTACTACTAAGAGATCCAACCGTTACTCTCGCCTCCAAGGGTTGAGTCACACTGTCGGCATCAGTGTGTGGTAACTGGGTCTCCTCCAGTAGATGTCTCACAAGTGAGGGTCAAGTCAACAGTCAACTAGAACCTCTTAGTAACATCACAAAAGAGGACAGGAAAGAAAACATCACAAAAGTATGCGTCTTTTATTATTGCAGCTCATATTACAAGACGCTACACAAAAGCAACATCAACATGGAACTAGAAGTACAAGAGACGTATCCACTAGTTCCGCTGCTGTCCACCTGCTTTACTGTTGCTCAAGCTTTTGTCGCTGCCTCTATCTCGGTGGCTCTCCCAAAGCCTGCGGATCGGGAGTCGAACAGTCACGTGCCAGATGTCCCTTTCCTCGGCATGAGTAACACAACCTGCTCCTTGCACGGCTAGTTCTGTTCCCACTCCGGGTGCCCTGCACCACCGGTCCTAAAACCCGAGTTCGCCCAACTGCTGGTCTGGTCCTCCTGGACCTCTGCATCATCTGTCTACTGCCCACAGATGACTCGGCTTCTGATCGAAAATCACGCGGTAAAGGCAGAATCTCCTGTACACGCTCGGGGTGTAGAGATACTGGCACAAACTCCACCCTGAAGAAGGTCTCGAAGTCTTCCCATGTGAAGTCCATCTCATCGCAAAACTGAAACAAGTGGCTCCACCACCTACCTGCTGCTGCCTGAAGGAGGCTGGTAGCAAAGATCACCATGAAGTCTGTCGGCGTCCCCACTAGCCTGAAGACTCTCACCACAGCCTCCAGCCAAAACTCAGCCGCCTGCGGGTCCGTCTCTCCCCGGAACCTGGGTGGCCTCTGGCGCTGGAACTCGTGCAGTGCGCTGAGGCGACGTGCATCGTCAGCAGCTGCTGCTGGAAGCATCGGGGGCTCGGCGGGTAGAGCTACCGGCGGTGCCACTGCTAACAAAGGGCCCTGCACCGAGGCCTCGTCGCTCGGTGGGCTGTCGTCACGTTCGATTCTCGGAACCCTAACTGGCTGCCGTCGTGGGGCCATCCTGAAAGAAACAACGTAACACGATCAAACGATTATACCTGGTGAGCTGACCTGGTTTGAGCTGTTTTAAGGGGAAAAACTATTGAAAACACACGCAATCAGTGTTTTCGTGCACAAAGTCGGAAATCAGTTGTCAGGGTCCTGGTGTATGGATACGTCGGCCGCCCGCACCAACACTGGACTCCCTGAACTGAAAACCACACTCGGTACCCTTAACACTATCGCTTCACAGAAAGAAAGATCAGAGTTATAAGTTCTGCGGTAGAACCGAACTCCTCTGATACCAATTTGTCACGACCCGTCCTCGGGACCCGTGCCGTGACTACCCCAAGCCCGCCTTCCATAGGCCAGGGGCTGGCGACTAGCACCAAAGGCGTAAAATCCCGATAACTGGGAAGGCATTGCCTTTATAAAGAAAACAAGCACCACAGAGCACAAGCGGAAGTAAAACACTAAGTACAAAAAGAAGAGCTGAAAAGTAAAAAGGGGCCGGAAATACAAGCCCAATTGTAAAGTACAACTCGAAAGGGAAAACAGCGACTTAAAAGTAAAGATGCTACGCTGAGATGTCCACTGGAAATCCCACCTGAAGGGTGGGTACAGATAGATCCTCTGCTCCTCGGGTCCCGCCGTCTGCTCCAAGTATGTCCCGCCCAGTGGTCTGCCTCTGGGTACCGCCTCGTCGTATAGTCCACCTCCAGGTACCGTCCAGTCCTCGAACCTTCGGCTTCTGTCAGCACTGTCCGTCGTCTGCAACCAACACAACGAGGTGCGGGCATAGCCCGTGCAGGGGTGAGTATAACGATACTCAGTAGGGACCCCGAGACCCTCAAGGTCTCACTAAAACCAACAAGGATAAACACAAGAAGATCTCAACAGATAAACTTTACTTAGGTATATGCCCATACATATACCTAAGTTATCAAGTAACCCATCTCAATCATGAGGAAACACAAGGATTGTGAAATCGACGGATAACCACTACCCGGGTATATGCCCATACATATACCAAAGTTAGCAAGTGACCCATCTCAATCATGAAGTAAACACAAGGTCAAAAGTCTCAGCTCAAACCAGGATTTTAATTATCGAAACCGTAACTGCTGAAGAGCTCCGTCTCTAGAGTGTACAGTGGTCCTGTCACGACTCCGAGGCCGCCGCTCACTAACCTAAGACTGCTGAGGTACTCCTCCTGTCGAGTACTGCGGGTTTGCGGCCAACTACCGGGCGCTCCGTCCGCTGAGGGTCTGTCGCCAAATACCGGGCGCTACCCAGATAGCCTGCTGAGGTACTCCTCCTGTCGAGTACCGCGGGTCTGCAGCCAACTACCAGGCGCTCCGTCCGCCGTGGGTCTGCCGCCAAATACCGGGCGCTCCGTCCACTGGGCTAGTCGACTCACTCCAAGTCGAGTCGGTCAAGCAGTCGTCAGGTCTCATCCGGCTACACGGTCTCCATACTCTGCACGCTCGTCTCCACCGTCGCGGGTCTGTCGCTACAACCAAGCGCACACACTCCGTAGAGTATCGCGGGTCCGCCGCTACAACCAAGCTCTCCACCGCCAAGGGTCTGCTGCTGCATCCAAGCGCACAACCACTGTCAAGTACCACGGGTCCGCTCCACGAGCTACTGGTCGATACTCCAAGTATCACAAGGTCCCGCGAAGAAGTGTCTCAAAGGTCCGTCTCGGCACAGGGGTCTCAACGCAACAGACGGCGCGTCGATCGGACGCCCGGTCTGTGAGTTATTAGCCTTTTCGTCCCAGGGGCCCGGTTGGTTTTGTGAGCGAAACCAATCCCGGCCGTATCTCAACTGCACCCCGAACTCCCATAGGGTATACTCATAGGGACCGTTTCTCATCGTGATCATCATCGCCGCTGACGGTTCGTCAGACGGACGTCCTGTCTGAAAGATAACAGCTTTTCCCGTTCCAGGGGCCCGGTTGGATTTCGGTGCGATCCAACCCGGCCACTATCCAACTGCATCCAAAACTCGGGCGGAGGGTGCCAAAAGTTTCGTATCGTCAAGAGGAAGTCAACGAAACAGACGGCGCGTCAATCGGACGCCCGGTCTGTGAGTTATTGGCATTTTCGTCTCCGGGGCCCGGTTGGTTTTTAAAGCAAAACCAACCCGACCGTACTCCACCTGCGTCCAAACCTCGGGCGGGGTATGCCAAAAGATCCGTCTCATTAAGAGGAACATTACGCGACTGACGACACGTCAATCGGACGTCCGTAGCTCAAGATATGAGCGTTTCCGCTCCGAAGGCCCGGTTGGTTTCGTGAACGAACCAACCCGGCCGAAATCAAAGTAACCCGAAACCTTGAGTGCGATATATCGAAACGACCGTCTCGATCCAAGGATCGCGTTGCCGCAGACGGTTCGTCATTCGGAGGTCCGAGGCTCATGTTATGAGCCAAAAACCAAATCAGGTTCGAAACGGGGGGGTCCGGGTCCGGGCCGACCCGGCCCGACCCCCCCCCCCCCCCCCCGGGGGCGGCGCGGCGGCGGCGCGGCGGCCGGCGGCGGCGGCGACGGCGGCGCGGCGGGGGAGGCGCGGAGGCGGGCCGCGTGGCGGCGGCGGCGGCGTGCCGCGTGGCGGCAGCGGCGGGCCGCATGGCGGCGGCGGCGGCGTGCCGCGTGGCGGCGGCGGCGGGCCGCGGGGCGGCGGCGGCGGGCCGCGTGGCGGCGGTGGGCCGCGGCGCTCGCGGGAGGCACGCGGGGGCTAAGCCCCGCGTTTTTGTCAAGTGGCACGACCTTGTGCCGTGCCTTGCAAAAGAAACGGCCCCCCACAAATGGGGGCCGGCTGGACGAACCGGGGGGCTTTGCCCCCCCCCTCCTTTAAATGAACCGCCCCCCTCATTAAGAGGGGGGGTTTGGAGAACCGGCCGGGGGTTTAATCCCCCGGTTTTATGACATCCGGCCGGCCCGCTGGCCGGCCGGTTTTTACCAACGGGACCGGAAATTCCGGTCCCGCCCTCGACATTCGACGCCGGCGGCCCGGCCGCCGGTCTCCTCTTCCGCCGCGGCCCGGAACCGGCCGCGGTCTTCTCGTCCCGCCGCGGCCCGGAACCGGCCGCGGTCTTCTCGTCCCGCCGCGGCCCGGAACCGGCCGCGGCGTTCGTCATCCGGCGCGGTGCGACGGCACCGCGCCCCTTCGCCGCACTTTAATTTCTTTCAACGCGGCGCGACGGCGTCGCGTTCTTGATGTTTCTTTCATGGTGCGTGCGACGACATTGCGTAAAATAAAAACACGATCATCCGCGTGGTGCGACGGCACCACGCCACTTGCTTCCACCCGCATGAATAAAACAAGAACGATGGAGGGGGGATTCGGCCGTGTTCGTGCGGTCCGGCCCCCCTCACGTTAAATTAATAACGCAACTTAAATAAATTAAGCCACACGTTATACTTGCTATGCACGATCAAGAAAAGGAATAATAAAGAATCAACAACCCCTACCTCGGGTTTAAGATTTGAAGATTCGGCTACGCTCCGCGGAAGACGGCGTCGCGGAGGTCGGGTGTCGCGGTCGTCGTTCGTCAAATCCGTTGACGAAGAGTTATGCCCGAAGAGACACGTCGCTGGCGGATCTTCGTTTGCCGACGAAGAAGGTCCCAGGAGGGTGCAGCGTTCCCTCTTGTTGACACCGAGGACGAAGAAGAGAGGCGTCGTTCTTCGTCGGAGTTTGGGCGTTCTTCGTTCTTCGTCAGAGCTTGAAGATGAAGAGGAAGCTCTCCAAAAGACAAACAAAGAACTCAAAATAAAATAAGACTACCTCTTATTTTATTAACACATAACACAAAAGAATTTCAAACGATTCGTTTCTCACCTTAGCTGCCGAACGAGGATCGGCTGCGGAAGAAGAGGCGTCGCCGAAGAACGTCGCGGGTAAAGCTCGTCGACGTCGCAGATCTCGGTGTGCGTCGTCGAATTTCGGTCGCCGGCGTTCTTCGCGTTCTTCGCGTTCTTCGCGGGGAGATGAAGAAACAAGATCCTCTCAAATCCTTTCAAAGGATTTTTAGGTTGGTCTTATTTTATAAACATGCCAACACACGAAACCGGTTAAGAAACGATCCATCAATTCGAAAGAAACGATCCATTAAATTCACGAAAGAAACAGTCCATTTAATTCACGAAATAAACCGCCCAATTAAATGGTCTGTTAAGAATTAAAGAAAACGTGTCGGTTGACTTTTTCAGTTACTTTGACGGGTTTTCGCGGGTGCGTTACTTAGCGAAAGAAACGGCGGGGCTCGTGCGGGCCCCACCTCACAAATATCCTACCAAGGGGTAGGATATTTCTGGATAGCATCCTATCCAGTTCAACTCAGTTCAAGCCGCCTTTAAGTGGCTTATGTGGCTTCCAAGTGGCTTAAGCGAAATAAAATAAAGTTGTCGCAAAATTATTTTATTTCTTAACTTTAAGCCCGAAAATTAAAAACCACACCCGAGCAAACGCAACTCCGGAAGAGGCGTTTCTAAGCGAATATCGGCGCTGCGAGTTCATCGGTGCCCTCGGATTTCAATTCCGAGCACCAGATCAAAAGTTAGAAATTCCCGCTCGTTCGTTCACTGAACGTACCCGAGCCAAACTTCGGAAATTAATTCCGGGCACTCCGGGCCTCGGAATTAGGTGCCGTCTGAAACCGCGCTCTTGTAAAATTCTAAAGAAAATTAAGAAAAAATTTTCCTTTAATTTTACGGGTCTTTACAAGGCCTCTCTACACCAGGTCCAATAACATGGACAAGGGAAGGTGATTTGAAGGAGTGTGTCACTATTGAATCAAAAAACACATACACTAAACTAGAAAATAAGAAGAGGGTACCTCAGACGACATCTGTCTAGCCTGGTGCTAGAATCAATAAAGCATGAAGATGACCATGACCTTCTACATGGATTATATGAACATTATGAAGACCAACACCATGATCGTTCTCTGATCTATGATTATTGGGAGAATCATAGTGATATCATCTTCCTTCCCCATCTTTTATCATCTTATCCAATGTTTCTGCAACCCCCTACTAGTACCTTGGTTGGAATTATCTCAATAATGAAACATGAAGCGAAACACCCGGTGCATGATGACCACTCTGAAAATTTGGTCAATATATCTACTGATGACCATGGACTCTATAATAAAAATACATATGATCCAATAGAATAGGTTTGAGATAACGAATCCTAGATAAATGAGATACTAAGGGCTATGACCTACCCCCGAACGAATAGAAAAACTTCTTCTCTAAAAACCATGAACCCACGACCACATATATGCATCATGAAGAATCATGCCGACCCCTCTCATTATGATCCAGTTTTGGATAATATTAATGATGAAATCTTCATTCACAATCTCCTCAAGATGTGTCATTAACATAAATTGGGTGACTTATAAATGAATCTCTGGATGCAAAGCCTTATGAAAATGATATGCCCAGGTCTCTTCATCTGGCAAATGGTCTGCACCACATCACCAAAAGTTTCAGAAACTAATTCAAAAATATCACACATTAGAGTTCCCTTATTGAAGGGTAAGAATCTCATGATGATTGTCCACCTTTGAAATCGATGAAATAAATTAAAATTTGAACTAGTATATCATCTCCTCCCATGAGACTGAAGACTACTTACTGTCCCCATGGGACAAGAACCACTACTTCTACACTGCACTAAACCACATTATCCAAGCCAAAGACACCATGTGAAAACTCTTCCATAAATATATCTAAAATGGATCCCTAATACATTTGCATACTCTAGAATTTAAAATATCATAGTGTCCTCTTCTATGTGTCATCATCGTCAACCTCTAATAAGTGGTGATCAGCTGGCATAGCCTAATGAGCATCATTTATATAAACCTGAGGAGTATGTTGTCCTAAAGACATACATAAAAATGAATAAGAAGATATAGATCATAAATGTAAAATATTTAAGAATATATATTAATTAATAGATTTATTTTATTCATTTTATTTTTACCTATCCCAAGTCCTACCCATTAAAACATGGGAGCAATTAAGAATAATGTATGATCCATTCCTAGTACTCTAAATTGTAATAAGTATCACCATGTTTGTCGTCGTTGTAAACATAATGGTCCATGTACTAGATCCTTAGTGGCCCCAAATACCCGTGTCTCAACCATTCTCTTCTATATACATTACCTGATAAATTTAGCTGACACATTTTCCCTACCATTCCATGAAACCTCACCAATTACTAAATGCACCCTTCTTCATATCCATCAACATCCTTATAATACTACATTTTCATGACTCCCTCCATTCAATTTATACCCCTCCTAGACTGGAAATGTGAGGAGAGATATAGGGACACCATAGTCTAACCTATAGAAGTCCCCAAGTTCAAGACTAGCACTGAGGGTATAGTGAACACGCAAATGACATGAATTACCCTCTAAGATAAGACATTTGAAAGGGATAGATAAGAAATGCACCAAACTACTCCCGGTAAAATGGAAAAATAAAAGAAATACTTTGTACACATATATAATTTCATGGAAGAACTACTACAACTGAAAAGTAAAACTAAAAGTACTAAAAGAACATAAAACACAAAAGACCACGAAGCCTGAATAGCTCTTACGACCCCAAGCTAGTAGAAACCTTCCTGATCTCCAAACTACTACTAATGACCTAAAAAATGGTTTACAAATATGTAGGGTGATTTTAATAGTATACTTAGTAGGATCCTCCATGAAGTGTCTCATGAAAAAGTAAATAGAGCTTGCTAAATCACAGTGAACAAAAATTGAAACTAAATCATCACCTAAATAGGTAAAAAATTTACTAGTCTCACCACGGGTAATATCGCCAAGTATAGAATATAATATTATATGATATTATAATTAATATAATGGGTACCCCTCTCCCACTTCCCAACTAGTCTGCTATTTTCCCAACGTCGCACCTCCAAGGCATCACTCTCCAAAAAGGCTATCCTGAAGACAATTGGGAAAAGAACCACAACCTGTACCATGGTAAACACATCACAACCACATACACATAACCAAAAGTAACCATATATTTTTTGAGATCCACTATATCTGGCATAACATGTATCAACCATCTGGAATTATACCTCAAGACACTACAACCCATACACCAAGTAAGGATCCCCCAACTATCATAGCATATACACATTATACCTATAGTAGCACATAGGAAAAAATATCCAGAATGTATTTGTGTGAAATAAAATTAAGCTATTACAACCCTTTAAACACATATATGGTGAAAACTAACCATCATGCATACCAGCACTAGTAACTACCGAGAGTAGAGAGTGGGACCAAAGGGGGTCGTCCGCCATCCACCCCACCACAAGGGGGGTTGGGGAAAAACCCCCCAAGGCTCGGAATCACCACTATGTTTGTTTTCCTAACCAACATGGTGGACTAGTGTTTAGAAACACAAAAACTATAGATTATAATATATCTCACAACCACACTATGGGAATGACCTATTATCAGGATCAACTGCAGCTAATGTCTCTCAGACTCCCAACTTCCACTAATATGACCAGGTATCCAATAAGTGCACAACCTTTTAATGAGATTCAGTACATTATCTATATTTATCAGTTTCACTTTATGTTAATAAATTATTTTACAATAAATTAACGATTATAATTTCCACATTATATTTCATTAGCTTCACAAGAAAGATATATTCCCTCCAGGCTTAACCAAACAAAGTCCAGAGTTCCTTTAAATTGTAGCATCAGCATTACATCGCAGCAAGCTCCAACCTGATGAGTTAACATCATTTATTCAATAATTTATTAAGGTATTTATCACTTTTCCATACTTCTAGGTATTATAGAAAAGAATTGTATGTTTCTAAACACAAGGGATAAAACACGGTGAGTAGATGAACTATCCATATAGTCTTTTCCACCTATTACTGGATTGTAGGTCCATCCATCATTGACAATCTATACACAGAAATCATGTAGAATACCGTGGAAATAATCACCCATTTTGGAGGGAGGGTTAGTAAGACCATCTACCTAAAGAAGTGGGGAAAATTTAAATTAGATAATCAAACATCATATTAGAAAACAACTACTTTCATAACAGTAGCTAAGCACATCCACAACCTACTCCACCATCCCTGGTGTCCTCCCTGACAACCACATGCATAAATTGATGCATCTTAATACTCTAGGCATGAACTGATACCACTAAAATTGGTCCTCTATATCCCCACATACCACAATAGCCATCCATGCTCTACAATCCCAAACTTAGACCACAAGACAAGTTGCAGGAATCAAACAACATAGAAACTGGGATCTTGGCCCCAAAACATGCATTAACCCTTCACAGAAAAAAAAACCCACATCTCCAAATTATAAAGCCATTGGTATTTAAATGTAAGATGGTATCATTGAACCCTTAAATGAAGTATATTTATCGCACAACCCGTCCTTTAATTCATATTTAATAAACTGAATCACTTATACATGTAGAACTACATCAATTTGATTATCATCAAGAACAATAACAATAAAAAGATTCATTAATAATGCCTATTTATATTTATCTAATTAATTTATAATTAATAATGGTTTTATGTTCTTTTACAATTTTAATAAATAATGAAATTATAAACAATAAAACTATAGATATCACATGATCTAGTAAATAAATAGTCAGTAACATTGCTAAGAAATTGATACCAATTCTTTAATGCAGTTGAAGTATTTATTATGACAATTTCATTGTGATCTATTGAATAAAACATTCTAAATATTCAACTACAAGAAAATTAAAAGAAAATTCACAAATACCCTACCTCATTTGTTTTCTTGACTTTATTTTTAGTAGAACATGCCAACATAATGGATCACAATCACCTCTCCTGTAATGAATGTATATAACCAAGGACGTCATGACACAACCGCATAAACCAACACCAAAGAAAGGCCCATTTGAAACATAAAGATCACATTTTATAACATATCAAGGAGAATGAGAGGAAATTTATCAAGGAATAATGAATAAATGTGTTATAACATACCGTATATCAATGATACATCAACACTTCATGGTTGCACACTGATAAGGGGTGAAGATGTTGCAAGAAACACTCTGAAGATAAATTATCCAAGGATTATACAATCATAAAACTCATCAGGGAAAAATGTTCAGGGATAATAACACTACGAAAAAGGAGAAGGAAGAACAAAGGGGAATGCATATTAGTCCTTTTGAAAATCAAAACGAAGCAAAAATTTAGTGTATGGTTTATATTTTCCATTAAAGTTAGATATGGTCAAGAATACCGGGTTCGACCACGTAAAAAAACTAGGACACTTAAAAAAATTAAGACATCAATAATAGGATTTGAATCCAGATTAAGTCCATTAAAACAAAGATTTGAATGCATTTTATGTCAAAGATAATGTTAAATGGGTGAAACTGTATGATGCTGGAAGAACTATTCACCGATTGATCTGGAAACACTATTGAACCTACTCAGAGATGAACTACTAACATGGGACATATAATTGATGACCAACTGGAAGAAGACCTAATTATAGTGGACATATTAATAGATTTACTACTGATAGAGGACCTCATGAAAGATGTCCTAACAATATATAACCTACAATCAGATAATATTCCAATAAAAGATCTACTATCAGATGACCAAATGATATATGACCTACATACAGGGGACTCACCGATGTGAGTCACTGACATGACTCACCAATGAAACTGTTCACATTAGTCTCTCTGAAGGAATTGTTCACATATGTCCCACTAACGACACCATTCACATCTATCTCACCAATGACACTATTCACATCTGTCTCACCGCTGACATTGTTCACATCTGTCTCACCAATGGAACAATTCATATATATCTCGCTAATGAAACTATTCAAAATTGAATCACTAATGTCATTGTTCACATCTGTATCATCGGTGACACTATTCACAATTATCTCACCAATGACACTTTTCACATCTGACCCACCGATGACACTATTAGCATTTGTCTCAATAATGAAACTGTTCACGTTTTCCTCATCGATGGAACTATTTAAAGAACTAGAAAAACTATTCAAACAACTATAAACACTGTTAATAGTACTAAAAATTTAAAATGTTATAGGAATAAGTCCTCCTAACCTCAAAGAACACATCGATCACTATAATTTCACAAATTAAAGAACATGAGAGCATTAGGATATTAAAAATATTATTGATTCTTGTGAATACATAAAGAATATAGTGAATGTTAGTTCGATAAAATGATTCTTATATCAATTATACACATTCCAAGACTCAATAATTCATGGATTTAGCTAATATTGTACATTAACATATTTAACTTTGCACAAAAACATTACTATATCATAAAATACCCAAAATTCACCCAAACCATTTATCAAAATTTTCAATTAAAAAAATGTATTTCAATTTATGAATTTTTTTTTCTAAATATGAATAATTTATTTTATAATAAAAATCATATTTAATTTTTGATAAATACCTATTTTAATATTAAAACAGTTTTTTTGAGGCATTGGAAATTTAATTAAGGTCACATAATATTATTTTATGATCATAACACAACAGATTCTTAATTTATGAATTTATTTTTTTAACATAAATTTTCATATAATTAGGTATTTTAATTACATAATTTTTAATATTTATTTTTGATTGAAAAAATACCACTACTTTATTCATATTTCATAAAACATTTATTTACTTCTTCAATGATATAATTTTTTTATATTTTAATTAATAAGAAACCAATCGTTTATTTACACTTTCATAGGTGAGTCTATAATTCAAGTCACAAATAGACTATAAATATATTTAAAACGATATTTTTATAGAATTTGAGAATTTAAACTTTTCACTGAAAATGAAATACATTCAGAAAAATTCCAAAATTATACACTTTTTTTTTGACATTCCTATTTTAAAATTATAGTATTGTTTTTCAATATAAATTATGAAAGTGTCAAAATTTATTATTAAAACAACTGTTCCCTGAAATTTTTGGGAAACATCCATTATTAAAATATATCCTTTTAATGTATATTATTTGATTCATTTCTATCTTATGCTATAAAATAATTTGGGTGAATGTCTAAACATTTTATTAATTATATAACATATAAATTTCCTAAATTGTATAAAAATATTCATTCCAAATAATCTAATGTATAGGTTATAATTGTCATTAGAAAATAATTAAATTATATTGTATATCATTGTTTTTTAAACCGTGGTGTTATATGAAACTTATATTGTTGATGAAATTAAACATCAAAAGATACATACCAAAAAATAATGGCGTCTTAAATTATATCCTCCTATAATAAATTACATCCTCAAAACCTGACATTATACTTATAAAATAAAAGGATGATACATCAAAATTCTTATGTGGGAAACCCACATTGAAAATAGGCTTCATAAAATATTATTTCAATAAGTGGGTAAAGGAAATCCATAGGTAACTACAAAACTATGCATTCGAATTGGATAACATTAATGAATAAATTAAATATGGAGATGGAAAAATAATCCAACCCTTGATTTTTGATAGATAATGATTGAGAATATTTTTATTAGAATGTTAACCATAAAAATTCCATAAATTTTGGATTAGTAAAAATAATATCGATTTATTATAAAGAAGAATAAAATGTAACATTTAATTTTTTTTGTTATTATTGGGGGATTGTTTAAATATTCAGATACAAACATGGGAAAACAAATTTACTTGACTAAGTTACATGTAATAAACATAGTATCATATGTTGGTTGTGATTTTATATATTTTCACTTCATCCCATACCCATGTATGGTCACTAAATACAAATGTCTCCCATACCCATGTATGGTCACTAAGGGACACCTCATTAGTTGTATTTCCAAAACCATGGGAGTTTCCATGGTGTTGGCCACTTGGGATACAACATAACATATCACAAAATACAAATGTCTACCAGAATTATGGCATCATTATTATATCATTAATGATGTCATTAAACATTCCAGAACTCAATACTCTATTTTTAGTATTCATTAAAAAACATAACATTTTATAAAAATCTCATAAATTCACCCTAACCTAATAACGATGATCTAAAATAAACAAATAAACAACATTTTATGAAAATAATTTTACAATAGTGAGATATTCATTTTTTATGTAAAAACACTATTTTCCCAAAAAAATAACAATACTTAACTAAAAATTTCTGAAAGATTTATTTACAAATGCTATTATATTTGATTACCTTTCAAGATGCCTAAATTATATTTATAAATTATTAAGTGATGTTACTATTCCATTAGTCACATTACTGTTTATAAGGTTGATATTAATATTCATAAATTAATATTCACTAAAAATTAGTTTTATCATAATAGAATCTAAATATCTTACTAATCACAACTCTAGAAGACACTTTTTGGAAAATAATTTCACATTTATAATTTTTTAATGTATCAAAAAATATATTAAAATACCATTTTTCCAATATTCATCTATGGTATGGAACATATATAAATTAATCCTATATATATCTTGACATTTTAAATTCAAATATTTTACAATAATAAGAAATACATATTTTTTAAACCGAAGGATTTACACAAAGATACTAATTCATCACTACGTAACCCCTTATAACACATGCATTGGACCTAAATGTAAGGTGTAATATGGAGATATAATCCAAGGGTGTCTTAGACAACATTTCCCAAGTGGAGATTTCTACAAACAAGAACTTCTCCCATATGTTATTATAATCAAGATTAATGTGTTGGAGTTCAGTTTGTGCTTGGTCCAGGGAAAAGACCAGTGATGCTACCTCCTCCACATGCTCCGACATAAGGGATTCATATAGACCGAGTCTACTATATGAGGCCATTGAATATTAATTCTACAATAATTAACCATGATCATGCGTATTTATAAACATTAATCATAACGTTATGAGTATTGTTTCTAATGGTCTTATTGACCAACATTCATATAATAGTTTAAACCCATAAGTGTAAATTTAAATATACTCACATAATTAATTAAAGGTTAGAGGTTGGTTTTTGTTAAAGTAAAATTTATCCAAAATTAAGGAAAAAATTATAATTCAAAATTTTGGGTTGTTACATTCCTCTTCTAAATTCATCATGATAAGAATGATTAATTATATTGATCTTACTGATTTCTAACATATATCCATATGAAGCCTATAATATGTGTTTACCCACCATTTTTTTTAAAAATCCACTAATTTTATCATTGAAAACAAATTAGTTCATTTCTTGTTTTATGTAATGATATTTCTAAAATAATTTTTATTTTCAATGTAAAATAGTATTACTCTAAAAATTCATCGATTATTTTATTAGATAATTTTTATTTATATCTACACCCCTATATAATAATATATTTTTTAGGGATTATGATCTTATTATTATAATCGAAAATAATTTATTACATTTTTTATAATCAATTTGACTATGTATGTTCTTTCAATAAACCATCCACCATATAACTCTGTATGGTTATTGATTATGTTTACAGATTGGGGAATGATATTCCATATTTTCATGATGTTTATGTTTAGCCCCATTCATATGAGGAATGAATTGGACTTTTAAAGTGATGGGTGGGGCTCAAAATGTGTCCTTGATGTATCAGATGGTCTCATGAGACAAAAGAAATTTGGGTTTGGAAGAGATATTACCCTAATATTTTTATTCGTCTTGGCCGAGGCCTTGACAATATTTTTCAAATGTCCATTATTATACATTCCATCACTATGATAACAGAATTTGATAATCCATGTGATTAATAGACCAGTACAATATCCATTATTAATTATCATTATCTTAATATAATTTATATGGATTTAGGTAATCATATTTCATTCCTCCAATATTATTCTCATGATTTTCTTAAAGGAACGTGTTTTTAGTAACTCCCCATGGATAAATATTATGTTTATGATAACTTTCTCTTTATTACACACACTTTATGAAAATTTGATATCACCCCTATATATAATGTTATTTTTTTCTATAGGATGAGAAGATATATATTTTTATGAATGACATGCTAGAATAATCTAAGGGTTTATGGGTGATTTTGATGGAGTTAAATTGTTGTTATTTCATTAAAGTTATAATGTAAATATTATGAATGTATCATGTCTTCCAAAACTACAATAATATTTGGTATTTCGAGCTGTGATATCTTTGTAATCATTATAATATATTAATATAATGAACTAGCTCTAAGAATCTATGTTTGAGGTCCTAACATTTTATTTTTGACATGGTTTGAGAATCAAAAGAATTTTTTATATATTATGTACAATATTTTTATTACATTCTATAATTGATAATATTGAATCAATTAATTGAATATTAGAGATTCGATAGGTCTTTTATTAGTGTATCCAAACAATTATCCATATCATTTAATTTTTTCTATAATGAAAATTGTCAAAGAACACCAATGAATGCATTATATTATATGCATATGAAACTATAACACCTATATATCATTAAAATTTCAAATTTTTAATCAATACCGAGAGATAGAAATTAATTTCATTTTTAGAATTTTATTATATTTAATTCAGAAATATCAGCATAAAAAAATTTCTCCTAATACATATCCATGGGGAAATGTTATAAACAGCCAATATATTATGCTAGGAACTATGTTAGATTATGAGGCTCTAGTATGGATTCATTATGACTAAGCATACATATATTCATCGAATTATAGATTCTTACCAAAAATAAAAAGATTTTGGATCAAATATATTTCATTGTGGGGAATCCCTTAGTTGATATAGATTTCCATCATAAATTAATTCAAGTCTATGTCATCTTGAAATTTTTGTGTAATTTAAAATATAAAATAGATGCATTAATTGAGAAATTATAAGGAGATACCAAATTTCATTAGAGAGAGGAATGTGGACTATTATAAATAATTATCATGGTTATATAAATATTTTGTACTTGAATATCACATTGAAAATCTTTAAATTTATATCCTACATTGAAAATTGTCAATGTCGAATGCAGGTATCTTTTTATAATAGAATCCCTTTATTCATGATATTTTTCCCTATAAATATGTTTTGAGAAACCTGTTTTATTCCAGCATTAGCTCTTTCAAAAGTTAATGAAATTCCTAAAATAATCTATCTCTGTATCCATTCTAGGACATAATGAAAAAAAACTCCAAGAAACAATGATAACAATATGAACATAATGCAACATGGGAATAAGTGTTTCCCAGTTTTATTAATAAAATCATAAATAAAATTACAAATGCATATGTGAAATTCCATGTGGGTTTAATTAACCTATATAAGAATATGGTGAAGATATGGATAATAGAGGTTACCCAAATATCATCTAAAAAATATAAATAAAATAACATGTGCATATGTTAAATTCTATACACTACAAGAACAATAATAAAAGAAACTACAAGTATTAAAAAGGTAATGACATTAGTGACCATGAATCCAAAAAAACTCATAAAAACCCCAAGATAGTAAAATCCACATTGATCTAATACATTATCTGGATGACCTGAAAAACGTTTATATATATGTAGGGTGTGAATTATAATATACTCAGTATAATCCTCTCTAGAGCCACTTGTAAAAACGAATTTGATAGTATGATAAATCATAATGAACCATAATGAAACTAACTTTTTAGAAAAACAATAATACTATGTTATTATCCTAACAATGGATAAATATCATCACGTATTACATAAAATAGATCGTATAACATAATAATGTAACATCATGGGTACACTTATCTAACTTCCAACCATATTTTCCACTACTCCCTAGCATCACACATCCTTAGGCACATCTCTAAAAATAAGATTCCATACATAAGAAACCTCGGAACACATCAATAAATGCATCATATAATCACATCATCCCTTGTCACATCTATATATATTTTTAGGAATATTTTATTGGGAGCCACCACTTCCCATATGAGGTGTATCAATTATAAAGTATTTTACCTCAAGCCATAACCTCCTATACACTGAGTATGTAGTGTGATAAATTGTAGCCTATAAATTTTATACATATAACAATATTTGGGATACAATATTTGGGGATACATGTGTGTAAAAAAACAATACATCACAATCCCTCCATACATATATAAGGGTAAAATAATAATCATTCATTGCAGAAAAAGTAACTACAATGATGAGAAAGCTGGGATGGAGGGGGTAATTATCCATCTATCCTCCCACCATGATGTTAGGGAAAAACCATCCCAAATTCCACTAGGTGTTAATAATAGTAACTGAATTGTTTGGGTAGTGAATGGAATCATTTATGTTATAGGATATAATAGAGCTCACAACAACACTTTGATAATAAACATGTCATTGACTCAACAACATCTAATGTCCCTTGAACACCCAACTACCACTTCTAATAGTATATATAAAATATGGAAACAATAATTCAAAATGAAAATTTAAACTAATAATTTTATTCCATCAAACAATTAAAATTATGTAAATTAATTAAGTTTTAATTAATTAACTAATATCATTATTTTGAATTACAATAATTTAATATTCATAATAATATCCATGTCCAAAATCCATAATCCAAACTGAGTCAATAGTTTCAAAAGAGTATCATCTTTCAAGAATTTGTAGTGTAGAATTTCAAAACCCCTAGGTTATTATCTTATTAAACATTATTATAATGATTTAGTAATATGAATAACCATGTAAATATATCCTAAGTGACCGCTGTGAGGAAAAATGTAACCAATAAAATCCCAAACAATCATGTAGTGGGGAGAATAATACAAATTTATCAACAAATGTGAAAATATTTCATTAAATAGTGTCATTCAGAAATGAAACCTCATTTATTACCACAAAATGGGTATGTCAAGGATCAACTCATTTCATCATATCTTTTTTCATCCTTGATTCCCATATGTATTTCCTGATACATATCACAGTTAGATTCATTTATTACTTCCACATCATCTGGGCCTCTATTCCCAACATATCACATCATCAAGATAAGGCATAACAATACCAAGATCATATCATTATAACCATGAGAATTTCACATAAAAATATCATCATAAGATTGTATGAAACAAAAAATCTAACCCAATATTGAAATATAGGTACTATTATAACGAATCCACCCATATCAAATAAATGATCTCTCATAGACCCACAATAAAGTCACATAAAATTATCATTTAGATTGGAAAATTCTTCACTTGAATTTTTATTTTTGAAAAACCGATTTTTAGTCCATTTTGAATTAGATGATTTATTTTGTAGATGGTCAAAATCTAGGAAACCTGTGCTATCAATCGACGAGGATCTAATATATTAAATAAAAAATTAATTTAAAAATTCTTCCTAGATCACATTGTCAATTTGAAAAAAATTATTCAATAAAAAATTATTACATTTCCATTAATCTATTTCATTAACATGTTATAAAATGCCTCATAGTCATAATCAAATTCTATGAAAACATTGAATTATATTTTCAATTATACATACAATCATCATCAATTTTATTGTTAAAAAATTGAAGAAAAAATAATATTCATTGAACATTACTATTTATTCATTATCCAATTATTATCAATTAAATCCATTTATACATTCCTTACCATTTTACATTACGAAAACAATTCATAAAAGAAAATAAAAAATGCTAATAAGTAATATCATAGATCCCACACTATCTTCTAAAAAATGTAGCAAATTGTTTTTAATATAGAAATAAACGATATATCATTACAATCCAATTCATTATTAATATAGTTCAATAATAATATGGTTAATTGAATTTACATAAAAGTTTTTAAACCTTGATTATTCACTTATTTTATATAAATGGTTATTATAACTAAAAAATATCCAACCTAGAAGAAGAATATCCATGTTATTCAATACATCAAAACCATGGGGTTGTATAATTGGTGGAATTTACTCGAGAGAAAACACAAGTCAATGATAGTAAGATTACACAACTTAAAGAGAAGTTGTTAAAATTTAATATCATTATAGGTTGAAAACTATTTTGAATAAAGGGAAAGAAATTTTATATTTTTGGTTAAAAATCATTCAAGGATTGGAATTTTAATATCGAAAAAATGTTAATACCAAAAATTTCATAGCTCATTAAACTCCTTTTGAGAGGATGTATTTATAACCATATCCTTTTTAGAAAAATAAAGGTTATAGTCATATTTGTGAAATATTCCTTTGAAGTTCCTCATTTAATATGGTTGAATGACCAGCATTGTCATTTTCAAAAAACCGGAGGAAAACACCTCATAGATGATTCAATATATCTAATTTATAAATTTATGAAAAAACCCCCAAAAATGTTTTTTTTCGTATAGTTAACTAAAATAGATGATATATCTCATAGATGATCGTTCATATAGCCATTACAAATAATATATCCATCCATGTAGGTGATTAATGTTGTTGTTCCACATAGCTGATCGATCACTTATATAATCATTCATGAAGTCAGATCACATAGTCGATCCATCCACATAGAAAATCCAAGTAGATGATCCATTTATATATCTTATTTATGTTGTTGATCCATTTAGTTGATTCACATTGATTGTTCCTATTGTTGATTGACCTTGTATCTAAATATTACATATATTTAGTCCATTGACATAGATGATTAATCCAAGATGTCAATCACTATCCACATCTGGCCTCACATTGATAATGGATTCATGAAGTTGTTGTATCCACATAGATGAGGGATCCATTGGACCAGTTATACTAAACATGAACCAGAATATGACCTATGTAATTAACATCATATTCATGATGTTATACCCTGATTGGTCATGAATATTCATGACTTCCATCTTTTTGTAGAAAAAAACACCTAAGACATATTTATCCCTCTTCATATTGCGTTAGACTTTTGAAAAACATAAATTATTTGGAACGGTGGATTTGAACCATTACAGTAGATGTCTATCAAAAACATCTGATCCTATAGAATCCAAAACCAAACCATGAGAGAAAAATAAATTGGGTAATCCAAAAATCCACCCCATGAGATACATATGCTTGATATTTTTTTCAGAGGATCTCAACCATATCAATTTAAGGATGAATAAAAGATTCCACCCAAAAAACAACCATCTTATAAACACTCTCTCGGGGAAGATACCTATCAATCAAGAGTAATGTTAATAATAAGAAACAAGTGGAAAACATCTAATAAACAAAAAAGATCACCATCCCCAAAACAAAAAAACATTACATGAGATGAGATAATCATAAAATACCTCTGGGAAATGAGTGTTCATATATGACTCATGTTCTCACATACACTCCTCAATGACACCATTCCTACAAGATATTTGAACTAATTTAATTGAAATCCCACACAACTCCTTATATAATAGGTCATGGATATCTACTGGTCACTCCTCTATGGTCTCATCCTCATCAACATTGACCTCTCTTAGTTCTATTTCATGATTATTTTCATGAATATAACAGAAAATTTGTGAATCATGTAAATAATCATGTATTATTCTCTTATTTGGGGATGTTCAATATAATAATCCACAACACCAATATGATCCAACTCATAAACTGAAACAACAAAATAAGAATAAATATTACTCTCATGACCAACCCATCACATCTATTGATGAATATCCACCTTTAGGAACACATGTTCTCCAAAAAATAACTCTACATATATATTCTTATTATTTTAATATTATTAATGATGATCATGTAATGAATTCAAAATTTATGAATTACCTACACAATAAAAGTTGTATTATGTACTTATTCATTCTAAACAAATACTTCATCCTACACCCTAGTCCAGTATAATGTAGAATATAATCATATTTTATAGAAATCATCAAATAGTTCCATTATAATAGTGGAGTGTAAAATATTACCATAATAATAGACCAAGGATAGATTCTACATTTGTGAATTTTCAAAATCCATAACACATGTGGACAAAATGTCTTCATAAGTTTGGATATTCCACTCTATCAGACCATCCTTCAATAGATGAAAATTTGTGATAATGAATTACTTCAAGACAAATTCTTATGGTATAACCCTCCACACATTTGTGGTAAAATAGGTGTTGGGATTAGATATGATCATCTCTAGGACCCCATGGTGTCTCACAACCTTTTCATGACACTGCCTCAAAATAATATCTATTCAGATTTAATCTGTGATCAATATGAATTTTTAATTTTCCATTAAAAAATCCACTATCACCCCTATATCATCACAACCTTCCTATTATCGATATAAACTAGTAAATAAGACCACTTATATGTCCTACCAATTACACTGGGGGTACATATTATGGTTGGAGATAACGACTAGGGACATGGTATTGATGCATCACCTTTTAGAAAGAATCAAACCAAGAAGAAAACTATGAAACTACATTCTACAACCCAAGCCACTATACATACATCTGCATGCTCCGAACACCATTGAAACACTAGGATGTACCTACTAAGGTGATCTATAAAACTAATAGAAAATTATTTCATGATTTTTGTAGGGGAATAAATGCCGTAAATAAAACAATAACTACAGTTATTCCTCATGAAAAAACCCATAAATTGGATTAGCAACCAGATCTGAGTCTCTACGGACATTGAAATCACAATACCCAAAATTGACTCCTCCACCATCTATAATAAAAATGAATTCATAATAATATGTAAAAGTTAATTTATTCATCAATACTCTCACATTCCTAGAATCATCATAGAGATATTTTCCTCCCTATGAATTTCTAAATTCATGAATTACATTACTATGAAATCCTAATTCCCATGATGAAAATGGAAATCTATCGTCAGGAGATCCTCATATTTCTCACACATATGATGATACCCTAAAAAAATTTATTTTCAAGAACCAACATTATTAATTAATATAATTGAATAAATCATCAATGCATAGATGATGATAGAGTTTATTAATTTTCACTTTTTTTAAGCAGCATTAATTGTTTAAAAGTGAAAAACAACCATTATCCTTATTCTGGGAAAAAACAGATGCACCCCACGTTAACACACTCTCCTTATCAAAATACGATTGCAACATATCTCTAAGTTGTTCTCAAAACTCATTTAACTTAGAAGGATTTATCATATATGTAGACATATAGTTAGAATACCTACCTCACAATATCTCAAAACCAATCAATATCTACAATAGATTTTTTAATTCTAAGAAATTTTTTTGATTGATATCATGAAACTTTTCTATGACCCTAAGAAAATTTGACTACTCCACTCCCAAATAATTCCACATCATCTTGACCATCTACGAAATCTAGGAATGAATTTTACAGTAAACCATATGAGGTAATAAATCTCCACAGAAACTAATTTCTCCTAATCAGCAAAATAGAGAAAAACATTTTCATCAAAAAATCCATGATAAATTATAGATAATACAACTAACACAAGATATAGATGATGTAATATGGAATAATCCATATACATAAGATGTTTCAAAATGATTATTTAATCCAAAAAACTATTTATACAACACCATATACATCACAAAAGTAATATAAACGTCCAATTATAGTACTCAATTCCAATAAAATTATAACCCACTCAAACCGAATCATAAATATCGAATAAAGTAATGTGAAATAAAATAGCTATTACTGGCCAAATAAAACAAGTATTTCACAAATATATAAAACAAGAAACAGAAACCTCAAAAAATATATGTATCACCTATATATTGAAATGCTAAAGAATGAACCTAACCATGATCAACTTCACTACCTCTCTAACTATATCGATGAGCTCATCCATGAACACACTATGCACCTTGAGGATGAGGACCATCTTAGGTTTTTATATTTCCACTTAATATTCACTCATATTATTTAAAACTGTAAAATCCTACTATTTCTAAATTGGGTGAACCTTCGTCAATTGATGAACCCAAAATGAAGAACCTAGAATATACTGAAAATATATAATTTTTTTATTGTAGTATTTTGTTGATAAACTTATCCCCACATGAAAATCGAATGGATTCTCACATACAATAATTATGATAGCCTCATCCCATAGAGAAACAAGATGATGAAGGATGAGAAAAACACGTCAAACTAAATGACAATCAATATAAGAAAATTGGGAACATCCGACCAAAACACTTTATTAGGATGAATCTAAATGACTACCAAATCGTGACCTTCTAATTTAGGACAATATCAATTAAATGGATTCTAATCTTTCAAGAACGTTGAGTTGTATCTTCATCATAAATGGAGTTACACAGTTTTGTATATCATGATGCATGGAATCCTCAAAATTAATCTCACTGGGTTCTTCATATTTCTATAGTTCTAAATTATATCACATAAGTGTCTTAAAACTGATCCCATACTCTCCCACATATGAAATCCCCAGCTGAAGGGTATTAATCACACACAATACTATAATCCTTTTTTGTATAAGAAAATAAAGCTTCCAAAAATTATTCATAAATATTATTCCTAGATACATATGTCCCCTCAATATCCTAATGGAAAATGAAGAACTACTTCCATACTAATCCACATGGAATCTTTAGAGAAAACCAACCCCATTGATCCATCTGGTCAAAGATTGAACAATCAAATATCTCAGCCTCTTATCACTAGTATTCTATTTCTAAATTATAAATAGATCACATGTACTTATGATGACTCAGTGGACTAAAATCTCATAGTGACTACCTCTAATTATTTTTCTCATTATCCTTCACTTTGTGGTGATCTATTGGCACAACATACATGACATATTCAGTGTTAATGTGATTAGTACATAAACATGGATCCATGCATGATCACTATTTTTAATATTGATATACTAAACCTATAATAGGTAATAAAAAACATTAATTAATTTTATATAGCATATCCTCCTGAAAATATTAATCTATCCCAATGTAAAAAAATCTCCATCAAAGGCCCACTGAAGAATGATGCATGATCCATTCATAAGTCTCTACCCCCCAAAAAATGTCACATCATTTAGTGGGATTTGTAAACATAATGGTCTATTAATCGAATCAATGCGGCCATGAAAGACCGATATCTCAGTATTTCTACAATGATTACAATTCTTAGAAAAAGTATTTGACAACATTTCCCTACAAACAAAGGAAATATAACATATTTAAAACTCAATCAATCATCATATCCCATGAACCAAATCTTCTTATACTTTTTTTCATGACACCCTAAAAACAAAGATAACTGATATCAGGAAAGAAATGAATTTTGTAAATGGTGGAAACCTGAATTATTACACCAGTAGAACATAGTTTGATAACTAACACCAACAGTATAATAAACATTCATATTTGAGGCATTAGAATCTAATAGAACATAAACAACAGGGGGATGAAAAGGATATAAATATCAATGCCTTATCATAAATATAAACAAAATAACAAGTCTGTTAATGAAAATTAATTCTATAATGGAAAAAATATAAAAGAAAATACAAGTACAAAAAAAGTTTGTAGCATATGTGAAACCTAAGTAGATCCTACAATACCATGATATAGTAATATCCAACATGATCTCTAACCAACTCTAGTTGTCCAAAAATGTATATATATACATTTTATGATAATTATAGATGACTATGTAGGATCCTTCCTAGATCAACTATAGAAAATAAAATGAATGAATATTAAATTAAATTGAGCAATAGTGAAAGTATGCCATTACCTAAATACCTATATTTCTGATATTACCTGACTTCATACTTCTTAATACATTTCCAACCAAAATAATTAGTTGATCCAAAAACACTAGGTATAGGAAAAACATGCACCTCTTACATCACATCATCACATTACCCCCACGTAATACCACTATAAATGCGGAAAAAATATTTTTTGGAATCCACCATATTCCATATGATCTATATTTTACATTTGGTATTATGAGTCAAGATATCACATCCGATAAACCATGTTTGTAACAGAATCCACCACACCAAATACACACAATACATTTCATATTAATTAGGATACAATCTATGGGGATACATATGCTTGAATAAAAAATATCAATCACAACCATCTACTAAAATATATAGGAAAACTACCAACCATGAATTTCAGTATACATAACTACCAATAGAATGGAGGAGGGCTAGAGGGTATAATCATACATTTATTCTACTATTCGGATTTTAGGTAAACAGTCTCTCAAAGTGTAAATTGGGTGTTAGTTTCCCTAAAAATTAGTGGTGGGGTAGAATATTAAATCATAGGATATACCAGATATATTGTATCTCATATCATCATTATAGGAATAATCTAGTCTCACAATCAACTAAAACTAACAACACTCAGACTTTATATTCGAACATCTATGATTGGATATAAAATATTAATATTATTATATAAATAGATACATTAGACAATTTTTTAAATTTTTATTACATTTAAAATTACAATAATTAATTCACTAGATATTAAAAATATAATAGATTTATTTAGAATAATGATACATAAATCATTAGAGTATTGTTCATGACAACTAGGCTAAATCTAAACTAATTCCATGGTTTCCCCAGATTAATATATATCCAAAATTTGAACTCCATAACTTCCAAAAAATGTGTTAATTATTTAGTAATCATTATTAACATCATTCCATATTCCAAAAGCTCTAGGAAATCATCAAAAGATACCACCAAGAATAAACATGCTCCCATGAACATACATATACCTAATGTAGTTGTTAGGGAATGTAGTTAAAACAAGAAAGCCTACAATTCTCCATTAAACTAATTTTATAACAACAACATTGTAATAAACCAATTTTTATTAGTAATATTATTTTCTGAATAAATGTTTGTTTTATTATATTTAATTGAATTATACACATAAAAAATATACTGAAACCAAAAGAAATAACTATTTAAATAATAAATACTAATACATTAATCTGTAATGAAACCAGTTAAAATTTTAAAAAAATACATCAAGACAAATAATATAAAATAGAAAATCTAAAATTGGAAAATATGGATTGCCCCAATATATATAAATTTTCAACCTCATTGTAACCACTATAGAGAATAATACAAATATTAGTAAGACATGAAAAAAATAGAAAATATAATTATTGTTCCTTGATTGTAATTGAGTTTAATATTTATTGAAATAATGATGTGGTATTTATAGGAGATAAATTTATTTTCAGAATAGTAATGTTATCATTGAGAATAATATCCTCGTAATTTGGAATATTACCATAATTATTGGAATAATAATTTAACCTAAAATGTAATAAATATCAATACAAATCATATTTATTATTATTATATGTATATATATATATATATTATAATTTCATAAAATTTATATCATCATTAAAAACTCAAGGAAAATGCAATCCAATTATAATAAAATTTATTTTAAATTATTTTGTAGAAAAATACTTATTTATATAAAATATTAACATTAACTATTTAATAAATTAATTTCGATGAAATGAACGTACATTTCAAGCAATCATGTCAAAATTTTCTAAGGGTAATGTTTTGGTTATTTTTTGAAATACATAATTTTTTTGAAAAATAGTAAAAATTCAGTTTTTAACATAACCAGTTTCTCATTAATTACTCCTTTAATAATGTCATAATGACATAATAATTTATAGAAATTGATTTTATGAAAATATTTATTTTTTTCATAAATGAGTCATTAAAATATTTTGATCCTTATTTACTTACCTAAAAATAATATTCCAAAACCTAATGTCAAAATTGATTCCTTAAAATAACAGATTGTCATTCCATCAACATTCCCTTTTAATAAACAACAGAATTTGAAGAATAAATTAGTTCTAATGTCTTAAAATAATTATAATATAATAATATATGAATTATAATATAAAAAATTCACTATTAATAGTATTAAAATTGATAAATTATTTTATTTAATGTTTTATTCTAAAAAACACATCCCCTTAATTATAAATAACTCATATCTGTTACCATTGAAAACCAATACTCCAACCCATTAAAAAGAACCATATCTACCAAATATCCCATATATATCCCATAATAATTAATTGAAAAATATTTTTGAAATAAAACTCCTTCAAAAAATTATTTATAGTGTCTTAGAAGAGAATATACATCGATGATTAAGTCCCCGTCCAATTCTATTGTTATTCTGTCTTTTACTCTATCTCTTTTCCTTCAATGTACCACTAAAAAAATTAAATAAATTAATTGGGAATAAATTTAACATTATATAATTTATTTTAAACTACTATATGTATCACACAACTATATATATATATATATATATATATCAAACTTCTCCTTCCATCTCTCAAGATAATGTCTCATCAAAGGTTGACAAACCACCAAAAAATACATTTGCATGTTAACACATATAACCATCATCATGGATTGTTATAATATAATAATATAATAAATAAAAATTTAATTATATAATTATATTATTCTATAATTAATTATTATAATGTGTACTTTATATTTATGAAAATATGAAAATCAATGTGAAAAAATAAATTAAAAAAACATGGTATCAAAACGCTTCAATTTCAATAAAAAATTAAGAAATATCCTAAAATGATTAATATTGTGAAAAATTATACTAAGTAACAATAATTAAATTCTAGATCAAGTTTTTAATAATTTATTTTACTAATTATGAGGGGAAAAACTGGAATCATCATTAGGTAAAATATGTAAGGGGATTATCGAACCCAACTCTCATTGATTGAGTTTTCACTCTTTCTCACTAATTTCTTTATGGATATTAATTTAATGATTAATAAATGTACTTTCGATAAATATTCAATTTATTTTTGGGAATATATATTTATTTTAATATAGTTTATAAAATTTTATATGATTTTCCAAATAAATTCATTATTCTAGAAAAACAATCATTAACATCTCTTGAAATTGTTTTTTATTCAGTCAAGATTGTTGAGTCCTATAAAATTTATTTTATTAAGCTTTTCATTTGGGAAACCAAATATTTATTCATGAATATATTGTTTATAAAATTATTATGAATCCCATTTCATTCCATGGGTTATATTATTACAATGATTCTTATATGCTCTATGTAGAGGCATGATTACATACTATTATGATGTGTTTGGTGTGAAATAATTTATATACCACTTTGATGCATTGGGAAATGCGATTTATCTCATGAGTAAATTTTTTTATGTTTGATCCTAATTCTATATATTATCACAATGATGATGTTATTATTATGCCCGTATGTTATCCATGAACATGATAATATCATTATTTTCAATAATATATTGTCTTTTCCAATTAGACATTATATTAAATTTTTATGAATTTCCACATTCCAAAAAATTATCCATTATTTCATTAATTTTTTAAATTAAAATACTATTCATTTGTTTTGATGATGATGTTGTTTATTCTCAACCATGTTAAATTAATTCATGTCAATTATTCATCATTTTACTAGGGTTTTGGTAACCCATTTAATTAATGTATATCCTCAAGATATTTATTTTAACATAGATAACAAGAGAGAAAAAAAAATGTTAGGGAATAAGGATGTAAATAATAAATATCTTTCATTATGAAAATTTTTTGTATAATCCATGTTTTCCAATTACCCAAAATAGTTGCATCATAGATTTGTAAGATATTATGTTGGTTATGAATAAAATGATAAAATAGTATTTTAATAAATATTTGGAAGATAAATTATGTTTAAGAGAAGCATTTATTTAATTTTAGAATTAAAATCATAAAACAATTATAAATACCACAAGTATAAGTCCTTATATTGGAAAAAAATCATAGAAACGTCTTTTTAGAAAATTAAAATCATTGGGATACCATTAGATATTACATTAGTGCTAACAAAATAAAATTATAAAGTATTCAAGATTTGATGAAATAAGTTTTGTAAATTACTTTTCTATTTTAGGAACTTGTGGGAACCAAAACAAATTGGGCCAACATCGAATGTGAGGGACATTGTAAGGATTGTATGAATGATGTCTATAATGTCATGGGACGTGGAGTTTAATAAAATATTGAAATGATTACCTAAATATATCAGGATATAAATAATAACATAAATTATAATAAACATCCACCTATACCCATGAATAATTAACAAGACCTCGATCCACTTATGTGGAATTTCCCATCAACATTTAGTGGAAATTTTGATCCATTTTTCGTAGAATAATTAGAAAACTCAATAGATAAGTTAGTTTTAATTTATTCATTTTCCAAAAACAGATAAGGTAACTCTTTTCATTTATAATATAGATTTTGAGTCAAACCAATGGTGAGAATTAATTTAGAATAAAAAGAAAATCCAGAAATAAAAGCTATTGAGTTGGAAAACACTATAAAAATATTTATAATCATTAATTTCCTATGAACATTTTTAATAATTAAATAGATATGATTCATATATCTAAAGAAAAAGAAAGCGGAAAATGTCCTAGTTCACAAGGAAAACATCACAATTATTTCAAGATACATATCATTTTTTGTATCTATTATGATATAAATATCAATACATTATTTAGTGGTTAAAACTACACATTAAAATTGATCTAGAAATTAAGAAATTTGATGTTATGATGACATGGTTCAATGTTTTATCAATGTAGATATTTCATTTAGATAGTGGTCACGTGGTTTTGGAGATAAAAATAGATGAATGGAGTTTCAAGATGGTGGGTCAAGTTAACAAGAAGGAAATATGATCCACTATCCACATATAAAAAATTAGATAAAAAGTATCATGTTAATATTATCAATTCGATGTGGAAATGAATCATGTGTGGTAGAGAAGGAAATAAAGATCATGAATGTTGAATATACAAGATTATTCTATCTATTATGATGTAGGAAAGAAGGTAATCTCTTTATTCAATATCTAGAGTTTAATTCTTCAACTATAGGGAGTAAGTGAACTATTCAATCTATTGTATAAAAACATCGATTCATTGAGGGTAGTCAGGGATTGAGAAAATGAAACATTATTGAGTAAGGGAATAATTATTACATAATTAAATAAGATGTGGAGAATGAAAGTGAAGTCATAATGGGCACACTATATATTCACTCATGAATATAAAATGTTTTATTTTGGTTATATTTATATTCATCCATTTATATACAAAAATATTGTCACAATTTTTAAATTTAATCCTTGATTCAATGAAGTATATATATATATGTAAAAATTCTAGGGGTGAAATAATTAGACACTGTTGATAGACTCACCAACTTTATGTATATTTGGGATTATTTTTCCAGCAAATAATATAATGATTCCCTTTATGTAATATGACTCTTTATTTCGAATGGATTGGCTCTCATAATATATATCACACATCAACTAAAGGGAAAAATAAATCCATATTCATATTTTGAATAGTCCCTTACTCTATAGTAAATAAAAATAAGATCATGAAATACCATTGAAAAAGAAATCAATAGTGTGGTTGATGATGCACTATGAAAAAGCATTCCATTCTCAAATGATTGAGTTAAAGGAAGGAATCAACATATATAAACATTCCATGGTTAGGGAATAACATGTCGTATTTTCTTATATGTTACCTGGAAATAAACCTTATTTTTAGGAATAGTTCTCAAAATAGGACATTCGTAGATCCACTCCAATATTAATATAACCCTAAAATATGGCCACATCTGAACTAGAGGATTTATAGTACTATCTTCAAGAGTATTTGAAAAAAGGGGTCATATTCTGTTTCATATCCCCATGGGGTTCCCTTGTGATATGTTTCTAGAAGAATTATTGATCAATGATGTTATGTATCAATTACAAAGATCTCTAAAAGATCACCACAAAGAACAAGTATCCTCTACCAATGATTTATGAATTTTGCGATCAACTACATTGTTCTCAAATGTTTCAATTTTGGATCATCCTTCTAAATATAATCGTATGATGGCGAAGAAAGAATATATTTCGAAAAATACATTCATTATAGGGTATTCTCACTATGATTTCATAGCAATTCACATTGTACATACGATTTACCATAAAATCCACATTGATTTTATGAATAATGTCTTACAATACTACCTCAACAAATTCTTTTCAGTGTGTACCGATGGTATTCTCATTTACTCTACAAGAATGCCGAAATATTAAGAGATTCTAAGTATTGTGATAACAAAATTATGTGGGGATTAAATACATGTTATGTTCAGTATGTGTGACAACTAGATGCATCATGTCACATTTTTTGGTCATGATATTATAAGTGAGGGAATTTATTTAGACCCTTTAAAATTAAAAGCAATTGGGGAAAGACCAAGACCCACTGGTTTCATGATAATTTGAAGGTATCATTAATTCATTTTTTATTATAGTAGTTTTGTGAGAAATTTATCATGATTATCTACCAACCAAACTGTATTAACATGGAAATGGTAAAAGTATGATTAGGATAAAAATTGTGAGTAAAGAATCAATGAGCTATTTAAAAAGTTAATAAATGTACATGTACTCACACTACCGACAAATGGGGGGGGGGTTATATAAAATGAATATTAAAAGAATAGAAGGTTTATTCTATTCAATAAGATAGGAAATGATATAGACTATACTTCACGATAATGGATGATACACGAGAAAGACTACCAAACTCATGATTTAGAGGTAGCAGCTTTGATTTTTTTCTGTGGCAATCCAGTGGTACTAGCTCTTTAATAAGAAGAGTGACATTTATACAATTCATAAGATCCTAAAGTATATATTAAAAAATTTATGTTAACATGAATAAAATAATTTGGTTAAAGGTGTTAAAAGTATATGATTTTCTCTTCAATATCATTTGGGAAAGTAGGAGAATATAGATGATGATCATAAAAGAAAATAACCTAAAAATATATCAATAATAATGATGTAGAAAAACACTATATTCATTGAAATTAAATGGATATATAATATAAATATTAATTATGGGGAAGAAATAATACCTTTTCTGAATTATTTCCAAATAATTAATCTAATAGAAGATATAGGAAGTACAAAGAAATTATCTATAACAAAAAAATTTGATGAAACTGATAATAAAAATGGTATCTCCATGAATTTTATTTTACTAGTGAAGGAGTGTCTCATTTTTTGAATGATGATTATTGTGCCTTCATCGGTTGGGTGAAAATGAGCTATTGGATAATTCACATAGATCACCCTTCAAAATATATCCTAAAGCACCAAAATGTACCATAATTATCATAAAAAATTATAGTGGGGGAAACATGAAGTAGGTGATTACATTACATATCTACGTTTTTTGTATTTCATGAAGACACCACTAGTAGAAATACGGTATTTAACATCAAATTAATATGATCTATTTTTTATAAAGACGGTGATAGTTTCAGTGATAAATAATTGGTGTCAGTTTTTATATATACCAGTGCGAACAATTTTTATGACTGGTTTTTTGTGTCATTTTTTAGTAAAACTAATGTAATAAACAAGAATTCGATGATTTTTTTCATCGTTTTATGTAGAAAACAATGCCAAATATAAAAATTAACATATATTTTTCGTCAGTTTCACTAAAAACAGACACCGAAAATAACATAACCGAATATTATCACCATCGATTTTTTACAAAACTGAAGTTGAAAGTAAGAAACATATATTATCGGCATCAGTTTGAAGAAAAGTAGTCACATATATATTTTTGGCATTACTTTTCATAAAAATTGACACCGAATGAAATTTAAAGAATGACGGGATTGGGGAACCCGCATCTTCTTCGTTCTTCAAAATAGAAACTCTCTGAAACTCCTCTCTACTCGTGATGAAATTGAAGATTAATTTGTTATCTCCATGCACCATTGTTGATGATTTTCTTTTATATTTACAATATTTGTTATTCTTTCTTCATTATATTCTCTTCTTTAATCTTCTACAGACTATTTGTTCTTCTGAATGATATTTGGTGTGAATTTTAACCATTGTATGATTTTTGGTTATTTTTTATTTTTTCGGTTGTTATAGTAAATTTTTTTTAGATATTTTAATGCTTAATTTTACAAAGAATTATACAAATAAATGTTCGATTTGGGTATGTCTTATCATGTTGAAATTTGAATTTTGTATGTATTTTTTAATTTTGAAGATAAATCATTTATCATTTAATTGTATTTTTCATTTTCTTCAAATATAACTTTGTAGATTATTTAAAATTTGTTGGAAGATAGTAAGTAGTCAACCATAAGAGTGATTAGTCAATGTTCTTGATATGAATTGGTGTATTGTGATTTTAGGTTATGAATTTTTATTTAACATTTTGTATAAAAGTTCTAGTCAATTTTATTTACTAAATTATACCAAAAACAAATTTATTTATTTTTATCTAACATTATTTTTATAATAAAATATGTATAAATGTATTGTTCAATGATCTTTATAAATTTTATTAGTCAATGTGTTTATTTTCTTTAACTGATATTATTTTTATCTTGACCAATTGACTAAATAATGTTCTGAAATTATTTTTATCTGACATAATGAGCCTGCATAGGACTAATAAAATACATATTAGAGGGTTGGGGTGTGGGGGGCATCAATCATATTTACCAAAATTATACAAAAAACTAATTGAATTATTTTTAAGCTTTTCAACTACTTTGGTGCATTGAAATTCTATTGTCAGTTATGACATAGATAGATATATTTTTTTCTTTTACCCAATAATCCAAAACCACAATTTCACAAAATATTCTATGTATATAATCATTAAGAACATTAAAAGGATCCAAAACTACTTGTTATTCCTCAAATTATTCTATTGTTTTCGTACCCAAATTTTTATATGCTATTTTAATTTAGTTATGTATAAAATTTTATATGTCAGAATATTGGTTGTATTAGGAATGGTTTCTCTTAAATATGAGCATTTACACTATTTATTATTTTTTATTATTAATAATAAATCATTTTATACCATTAAATTAATGTAATCTTTAATAGTTTTTCCATATGAAGGATAGAAATAATGCAACCACTATGTAAAATGAAGTAATAAATTTTTGAAGATCGATATTATAATTTAATTATAATATAAATATAACACATATATATAATATGAATGTAAAATGTTTACTATGTGTAAATGTGTTTCATATTTGATTATTTATATCAGATTATAAATTGTTTTTATTAAATGTTATTCAGTTTACAATTTTACTGTAACTATATATATAAATAAATGTTTATATGTTTTAATATATTTGAAATTTTTTTTTGATATCAGATATTGAATGAATGATAATTAGATACATTTACGAAGAACCACTAGTGAATATGAAAAACGAATCGATGAATTCTTGTAATTTTCTAAATGACACCTTCAAATCATTAATTTGATTTTATGTCCATGTGTGAAGTGTTTAAATATGAAAAAGATAAACCCTAGATAAATCAAGGACCGTCTCAATTTTTATGTTTTTATCCTTAATTATACACGTTGGATCTAGCATTGTGGATTAACTAAAAATTAAATAACTAATGTCGATTACATTATATATGATGAGGTGGATGATAAAATTCTATAATTAATACATTATTTAGGTGTGGAAAACCATCAAAAAAAATTATTATTGAATGATTGTATGAAGATTATGAGAAACCATTATTCCCAGGTTAAAGTTAATTACTTTTTTATTAAAATTTTTTATATTAGTTAACTTAAATGAAATATATGGGTGGAGTGATAAAATATTCCCCAACATACATGAGATTTTATTAGAACCACTTCTAGAATGGAATGGGCATCCAAATTCCAATTATGAGGCAAAAAAATAATATACCTAGTGGGATTTGGGTATAAAAAGATATATTCTTGCCCCAACGAGTGTTTATTTTTTAGAAATGAATATGATTATTTTTCATGTTTTCCTACATGTTGGACATCAAGCTACAAGATATATGCGAATGTCATCCTAGATTCATTCTCATGTGATGTCATATAATGTCATGAAAAATCAATTTTTGACATTCCAAAGATATCATATAATAATTTTTCATTAAATTCCGATATTTCAATTATGATTAATTTTTAGGTACTAAAATAAAAAATACTACTAATGTAATTTGGTACCTTCCAATAATTCCTCATATGAAGCAAATTTTTGCAAATTAAATTGACTCAAAAAAGTTACAATGGCATTCAGATAAGCGCATCACTGATGTTAACTTACATAACCCTACCGATTCACCATAGTGGAGGAGTTTTGATAAAAGGTTTCATGATTTTGGAAGTGATGTTAGAAATATCAGAATGGGATTGTGTACTGATTGAATGAATCCATATTGGAGCCACAATAGCCAACATAGTTCATGGATGGTTTTTCTGGTTGTTTAAAACTTTTCCACACATCTATTTATGAAGATAAAATATGTTATGATGATATTGATTATTTTTTAACCAAAAAAACTAGGTAATGATATTGATGTGTATCTTTAACCATTGATTAATGATTTAAAACTTCCGTGGGTGGCAATTTATAATGTTTTGGATGCATACATGAAAGATTATTTTCATTAGCGTTCTATGATAATGTTCACTATAGACAAATCTCTTGCATATGAAATCTTATCTAGATAGAGTGTTAAGGGATATAAATCATTTCCTATTTTTGGAGATCAAAATTCATATTATCAATTTCAGAATGAAAGAAAGACAGTGTACATGGTACATTGATGATTTTTGTAAACTGTTCATCATTCTCGTAGATTAAAAAAACCATTTAACAGATTACAAGAATATATCCTTCCCCCTCCTCCATTGTCATCTAAAAAATATATTAACAGTGTGAAACATATTGATTTTTTATTTGGAATGAAATGATTTTCAGGTCTTAAATGATATATCTGGAAGAGGTAGTCTATTTTTTCGAACTACCTTATTGGAATTTTTTTAAGATAAAACATAACTTCAATGTTCTTAATGTTGTGAAATAAATATGTGATAGTTTCATTTGAACATTTTTAGAAATAAAATTAAATAAAACAGATGTATTTAATGCTATATTGGAATTTATTATAATGATAATATATTTCGAGTTCGTTCATACAATGAATGGAAACATAACATATTTACCTCTAGAATTTCACACATTAAGCATGATTGAAAAATGAATTTTTGTCAGTTTATTCATGGTATTAATTTACCCAATGGGTTTTCTTCATATGTGAATAATTTGGTGTCATTAAATGATTTTAAATTAATAGGTATGAAAAATCAGGATTTTTATGTATTGATGCAACAACTTCAACCAGTAGTAGTATGTGGTATATTGCCGACAGCTGTTAGAAAGACTATAATCAGGTTATCTAATTTTCTGAAATCCTTTTTTATAAATTTAATTGATCCAAATTTGATAGATGTGTTGGAAAATGAAGGTAATCTTATTCTTTGTCAACTATAAATGTATTTCTCACCCACGGGTTTTGATATAATAGTTTATCTACTAATTCATTTGGTTTGTGAGATAATAATGTGGTGGCCTATTTATTTATTATGGATGTATCCTTTTGAAAGATATAATTTTTTTTGAAGGAATATGTTAAAAATACTTATCAACCAGAGGCCTCTATTTTTAAAAAATATGTATCAAAAGAGGTGATTGAGTTCTTTAATGATAATTTTTATGAGGTGTAGCATATTGGTCATCCTGTATCTCGACATATGGCAGTTGACATTGAAGTTTGAGGTGTCGTAGGCTTAATGTTAAAGTTCATTCCACATGATGAAGAGTTGTATGAACATTTATAAATATTGAACAACACTGGTGAGGTTAAATCATATATATCCTCAAATATTTCAGAATTAATGTTACAATATCAAAAATGAAATGAATAGTTGAATATGAATGAGCATAAGAAGACATTTGTTTCATGGTTTAAAAAGAATGTCACCCCAGATATACCTGCATAAAAAAGGTGGACGTGGTTAGAAGGGTGATCATATCATAATTTGATCACAAGGTCATGTTTTCATATCAATGGAAACACGTTTTACACAAAAAAAACCTGGATGATAGGAGTACTATTCAGAATAGTGGTGTGATAGTTTTTACTGATGAAGTCCATTTTTCGAGTGCCAAAGATGGAAACCCAATTTATGTATCAACACCATATTTTGGAGTTCTAGAATACATATTGTAAATTTATTATATTAAATATTGAGTTACTATTTTTAAGTGTAATTTGGTTGATAGTAATAGTGGTGTAAAAAATGATGAATATGGTTTTAAACTACTTGAATTGAAAAGAATTAACTGCAATGAGAACCCATTTTTCCTGGTGACACACGAAAAGAAATTATTTTATGTCATTGATCCATAGTATGATTAGTGGTTAATTGTTTTGCAAGAAAATAGATACCATTTTTGTAACACCCCAGGTAAATAAATAATATGAAATTTTCATATTTATCCATATTTGTGAATAAATTATTAATATTACTTTAAAGGACTTCTATGCTCGATGGCGTACCCAACACGCAACAACGAGTTTCTTGGGAAACTTACGTTGCACTCTAATAATAAAATAATATTATTTTAAATGGTAGTTAACATGTAGCCGTTTTAATGGTGGGAATGGATATAAATAACTAAAATATGTTTATATATGTTTTTAAATGTTTTTACATTTATCCAATAAAGGATAGAGGCTTAAAATATGGAAAGAATTCAATTTTAGGCGTATATGCCCTAATTTTCACTAAAGGTTCACTTATCACCTTTTGATGTTGAACCATCATTAAATATAGTTTTGTTCACTCTTAAACAATTTTTTGGACCAAATAAAACTCTTATTAAGAATCGGGACATCAAAATTTACTTTGTGTAAATTTTTGGTATCTTTCCGATAAAGTTCAATTTTTTAATGAATAGTGTAAATGTTGTATTTTAATTCAAAACCTCTTTTTAATATAATTTATTTATATGATTAGATTATATTTTTAATTGTTTTTAAAGTTAAATTAGAATATATTTTTACCATTAAATCCAATAGTGGTCATTGGAATTAATTTCACTTTGAAATCAGACTTAAACTAGTGTCAATCTTTTCATATTTATTGTTTCATAAAAACACGCTATTTGATCTGACAGTAGGAATTAATTATTAAATTAATTAATGTGACTTATATATTTTGAATTTTTTAAAATAGACATCATTTTTGAATTTTTAATATCAAATATATCTTAGGGTGAATTTTTGTGATTTTTCTGTAAAACTTCAATTTTTGATGAATAGTGAAACCACTAAGTGGTACTTATAAAAACTGATTTTTCCATTTAAATGAAAATTTTTCCATCTTTGTGTTTTGAATTTCAAAAATCCGACATACATGGTTTTCATTAAGTAGTAAAATATGCTTCAATGGGATAAAAATAATTTTTTGGTGAATAGTAACTTTTTATGTTTTTAATCGCGATTAGAGGTAATTAGTGTAGTTTAAGGTAAAAATAATGTTTTCATAATATGAAATGAACTTGACAATGCCCTAACCTCATTGGATGTGTAATGGCCGACCAAGAAAAGCCATGGGTCAACTTGGGGACCCCATGGAGCCACTTTTGTTGGGAATGACATAAATAACTTTTTATTTAATGTAAATGTAAAAATGACACAAGCATGATATGTTTTACAAAAACAATTTTTAAGTGGGGGTATACATGTCAGATTTTTTATTATAAATAGTCATTGGAAAGATAAAAATCTTTCCTACATCGTAGTAATTTTTTTATAATTTTTATACATTAAATAAATTAAATTATTTATGACATCATAATGATGCAGCGATGACATCATTATCTGAAGATTTAAATAAAATGAGAAGATAATGTATACTCCATGACCTACACATGTCCAAAACTTATTGGATGGGTGGATTTAGAACCCTTATCACCTTATCCACGAATTATATCAATGTGGGACCTTTTAAAACCGAAACACATTTTCAAATAAAGTAATATTTCTTACATTCCAAAAGTGCCCCTCCTCTCCTCTTATAAAAGGCCCCCACCTCTACCTCATTTCACACACACCTCAAGCCTTCGTCTCAGCCAAACCCTGCCCATTTACTCTCTCCACATCCCTCTCCTCAACCTAGAGGATTCCCTTTGGGAATAATCCTATCAAAAGAAGCCTTTAGGCTCAAATCAAAAGGAGTTACACTTTTAAAGGAAATTCATTCTCTCATGTTCGTTTGTTTTATTTTGCTTATCCAACCCCCTAAACTCTTTTTATTTACTTCTTTTGTAACAAAACCAGTATTTTCAATATAAAAGGATGTTGTTATAAGATTTATTCGAGCTACACTCTCACACAACTACATCAAATGGTTAATGAACATACGGTTTCCGTGGATGGCGAAATTCTGCCTCCCGAAACGATGATTGTTCAATACTCATTTAACACCTTCAAAGGTGGACATTATGATGTCACTATTTTTATATATGATATATAATATGTTTATGTTTTCCTTAACCTTCTGTTTTATTTTCATTTTGGGCATATCTTTATGGTTTCCGTTATGGGTAAACGCGATATCTTCATTTAAGGAAGTGCGGACTGCCGCCCCCTCAAAGTGATTTGATTCGTTAAATACCATATGTGGGATGTATAAAGGATGGAACTATGATATTATATATTATATTATACTGGAATTATAATATACCTTTATATCATTTTGATTCCATTCTATAAAATACGAAATAGAAATGAAAGTAGCGTTCATGCGTACGTACGGCTTACCGTCTCCATGAACGGTGCATTTCATTTCTTACCTCTAAATGATTATGTAATGTTATAAATGCATGCATGTACTGGATATATATGACATATATGATATCTAAATAATGAATACAATTCTGTATATAATAAACTTTTGGCCACACGAACAACATGTAATTGTAAGAAGTCCACATTCGACTTAAGAACTAAATATCGGCAAAACAAATATTATTAACATAAATGATTACATAATGTTTATGAAAAGGTAATAAGTTATATAAAAGGAATAATGAACTTGAAAAAGGTTATTAAGGAATTAGAAATTAACTGATGTTTATTATTCAGGAGATTAAAGAACGATCAAGTCAAGTCGGACCCGAGGTAAGGGATCATACACCTCTCTTTCTTTTTAAGTACACTCTTTCATGTCATTCCTTTTAAAGCTCATATTTCTTGTTATTGGGATGTTATTTTATATTAATCCTACTGTACTTATTATGTTCATATGATGAGAGACCCTATTTCCTCTCATTAATCCATTTTGGAAGTTTTGAGTGGCGCCGTTAAGCTGCCGAATTTTTCGTAAGGGATTTGTCTTCTCACTTTTATTCCCGTGAGATTTATGCTACATTTGCCACAATTTCCTTTGAGTGGTGTATGTACTGCACATTATTTTACTCATTGTGTAATATACATTCATTTATGAGTATTTAAATCAATGTTGTACTGTCCTTCTTTCACGAGGTGTATGTTTTGAATGATACCCATGTCGGTAAGGAAACCTTTCACCCTCCTCAATTTAAAAGACTTCGTTTGTTGTGTCTTTTATTTCACATACTATTATGTTGGGATATGTTCTTATATATCCTGATTGATGTAAATTTTATTTCCAAGTGATGAGATTCACTTTTATCTCTCATCAACTCATTTTCTGAATTTTTGAAGTGACGCCGTTTAGGCTGTCGAATTTTACCAAGGGAACGTTTTAACCCAATTTCGATTTCTTTGGGTTCAACATGTAGTTATTGAATATGTCATCCATTGAATAAGTTTGAATGAAATTTTATTTTTTTACACTTAATATCCAATTATATTTTGTGTATTTATATTTTTCACACAAAATTTTGAGATTGAATTATCCTTAACTTAAGGATACCTTCTTTATAAGGGATTTCATCACATTTTACATCCCTATTGAGACTTCATTGTTGTTATGCACCAATTCACTCTTATATGGTGTATATACTGTCCTTTGGAATATTATTTCATGAATCCATTTATTCTCATGATATTATAATGTTCTGATTAAATGTTATTCCTCAATTGTTGTATTCAAGTGTCTCTAATTTTGGTAAAAACCCTTTAACCAAAATATCACTTTAAATGGTTTAATGATTTGTTCTTATTAATATCCATGTTTTCAAAATGGTTTTATGGATTTATTTATATGGATATTAATGGTTTAAAATTTTAAAATCTTCAATGTGTTATGGGACACTTTGATTAAAAAATCTCTTTATTAAATGTTTTAAATGGTTTTGAAAATGGTTTTTTTATGGATTAATTATTTCAATATCCTAAAGTGTTATATTGTGATTGAAATGTGGAAATTTTATATTTATTTTATACAAGTTTTCTGTGATATATTTATGTTATGGTTCTTGGCCATTATTATGAAAACGGGTGGTTCCGTGATAAACTAAGGGGGGGTGAGCCCGATATAGCTCTCCAATGCATTGGGTAACGCGAAGGAGTGAAACGAAAAGGTTTCTCCGAAGAGATTTAGGGAATATACTGAGATGGGTATTCCAAACATAACCAAGAGGGTTACTCCCAATGAATGTTATGAATGCCTCAAGTTACCTTTATGTCTTATGTTTTCTATGATTTATTCATGATTTGATATGCCTATGTTTTATGGGTAATGTATGATTTCATTCTTATGTATACATGTAATCATGTTTCCTTTCCATATTTTTATATCCCATACTGAGCTTTTTATGCTCATCCCATGTTTTTGAAATGTTTTTCACAGGTCAAGGGAAAGGTACATGATGTGATGACAGTGTCAAGTATGTGTCAAGGAAGAATCCATGTTATATTTTAAATATGTTTCCATTGATGGGAAGAATGAATACTGTCTTTTATGTAACCACTTTGTTTAAATGTGGAATGTAATGCAAGTTTCATGATCTAATTCTCTAAAACTCTAAACCTGAAAAGATCCTCAATGTGTAATCTTGTAATAACTCAAGATTAAGTATGGTTTAAGGCTGGGGCCTTATAGTTGGTATCAAAGGTCGGTTTAGATAACTTTAGAGGTTAGGGTATTCTCTAAGCATAAGTGACATTACCATAATGGATAGGATTTCAGAAAGAGTCCTAGTTTTAGATAAAGTAAATGAGTAAGTATATCTTAGTGTGTATCTTCCTCATTAGTACATGATGGTTATGTTGATATACTCACACTGACCTTTTTGGTTTTAGTAAATGGATGGATCTAGCAGGCACCAAAGTGACAATGGGTTTGAAGGAAACTGTGGTGGTTCTCTGATTAAGAGACTGGATGAGATGGTGGATTCAATGAGGAATCTCATGGTTGTTCTAAACCAACTATCAAGGAGTCATGATCAACCACTTCAACCTTGGTGAGTTCTCTAATTCATCATGTACTAGATGTCCAACTCGATGTGGAAATTCAGGTAATAATTATTAAGGTAACCATTATGGTTTATATGATCCTTACTTTTGAGGAAATTATGGGTTATTATATGTTATGATGGAAAATGAAATGCATGAGATAAACTTGAGGTTAAAATATGTTATGATCATCTTTGAAGATTTTATCTCATTTTGGGGAATGTTTTAAGAATTATATAGTTTTAGAAAAAGGACAACACGCAGACCGTGTGACTACCCGTCACATTGGACAAAGCTGCGGGAATCGAACCCACAACCAAAGTGCGACTGGTATTTATCGCCTACCACTGGACCACGTGAAGTCCCTGGTTAGTTTGACCGATTCATTCTAGTTATATAATTTTATGAATTAATAGTAAGTTGATTTTGGGTTATTTATGAAAATGATTAACCTATCAAGGAGGATATGTGATTAAGTTCATTACTTTTCAATACGAGACATTAGGAGCAAGTAATGTTGTTTGGAGAAAAATGTTACAATTTAACTTGGAAGACTATGTGACTTAATCCTTCAAATATGTGGTTTTCAATCTTAGATTGGTTTACTTTGAAGAATTTTATGGATAAATTGTTTATCGGATGGTCCTCGTTGAACTTTGGGTTTTGTTGGACAAATTTTGGAGATTAAGCATAGATTTTCTTTTTAAAGGGTTATCCTTTTCTGGATTATCTAACCTTATACTAACCTTTTTGGTTTTGGTTTTGGTTAAAGCCTAAATACATGGGATGTATATAGTTCTCTTCTGTGGATTAGGTGATTCTTTAGAATTTGATTATAGTACTCTTAATGTGAACAAGTCTCCCTAAATACTCGTCTTCTGTAAAAAATATGAGTTTTATTAAGGAATCTAGTATAAGTAGAAAGTCAACATGATAATTGATTATTTTTCCTTGTGAATAAATTCCTCAATAAAAAGTAACTTAAAACAAAAATGTTGTCTATTAACTTTTCCTACTGGGGAATCCAATACCGTTTAACCAATCACAAGTTTGTGATTTTCTCATTGTTAACTTTCTCTTAGACATGTTTACTATCACTCTCCCTCAAGAACATGACCCTTTTATTTTTCTTCCATGTCCATGTTTTTCTACATGTAATCATAGTATGGGTTAACTCGGGTGACCTCTGTACTTATCTTCCTTTATTTTAAAGTGATTGTTTTACCGACTCTTGTTCCGATGTGGGACGTTCAAGGATGTTTCCAAGCTCAATTTTAAAAATTGCGAGGATGCAATTACCAAAAGGGGGGAACGATGTAACACCATAGGTAAATAAAGAATATGAAATTTTCATATTTATCCATATTTGTGAATAAATTATTAATATTACTTTAAAGGGTTGCTATGCTCGATGGCGTACCCAACACGCAACAACGAGTTTCTTCGAAATCTTATGTTGCACTCTAATAATAAAATAATATTATTTTAAATGGTAGTTAACATGTAGCTGTTGTAATGGTGGGAATGGATATAAATAACTAAAATATGATTATATATGTTTTTAAATGTTATTACATTTATCCAATAAAGGATAGAGGCTTAAAATACGGAAAGAATTCAATTTTAGGCGTATATTCCCTAGTTTTGACTAAAGGTTCACTTATCACCTTTTGATGTTGAACCATCATTAAATATAGTTTTTTTCACTCTTAAAAATTATTTTGGACCAAATAAAACTCTTATTAAGAATCGGGACATCAAAATTTACTTTGTGTAAATTTTTGGTATCTTTCCGATTAAGTTCATTTTTTAATGAGTAGTGTAAAATGTTGTATTTTAATTCAAAAACTATTTTTAATCTAATTTATTTATATGATTATATTATCTTTTGAATTGTTTTTAAAGTGAAATTAGAATATATTTTTACCATTAAATCCAATAGTGGTCATTGAAATTAATTTCACTTTGAAATCAGACTTAAACCAGTGTCAATCTTTTGATTCTTATTGTTTCATAAAAACACGCTATTTGATATGACAGCAGAAATTAATTATTAAATTAATTAATGTGACTTATATATTTTGAATTTTGTAAAATATACTTCGTTTTTTAATTCGTAATATCAAATATAGCTTAGGGTGAATTTTTGGGATTTTTCTGAAAAACTTCAATTTTTTGATGAATAGTGAAACCACTAAGTGGTACTTATAAAAACTGATTTTTCTGTTTAAATGAAATTTTTCAATCTTTGTGTTTTGAATTTCAAAAATCCGACATACATGGTTGTCATTAAGAAGTAAAATGTGGTTCAATGGGATAAAAATAATTTTTTGATGAATAGTAACTTATTAAGTTTTTAATCGCGATTAGAGGTAATTAGTGTAGTTCAAAGTAAAAATAATGTTTTAATAATATGAAATGAACATGATACATGTCCTAACCTCATTGGATGTGTAATGGATGACCAAGAAAATCCATGGTTTAACTTGGGGATCCCAGGGAGCCACTTTGGTTTGGAAATGACATAAATAAATTTTTATTTAATGTAAAAGTAAAAATGACACATGCATGATATGTTTTATTAATAAAATTTTTAAGTGGGTTTATAAAAGTCAGATTTTTTATTATAAATAGTCATTGGAAAGCTAAAACAATTTCATACATCATAGTAATTTTTTTATAATTTTTATACATTAAATAAATTAAAATATTTATGACATCATAATGATGCAGCGATGACATCATTATCTGACGATTTAAATAAAATGAGAAGATAATGTAAACTCTATAAACTAAACATGTCCAAAACTTATTGGATGGGTGGCTTTCGAACCCTTATCACCGTATCCACGAATTATATCAATTTGGGACCTATTAAAACCGAAACACATTTTCAAATAATGTAATATTTCTTACTTTCCAAAAGTGCCCCTCCTCTCCTCTTATAAAAGGCCCCCACCTCTACCTCATTTCACACACACATCAAGCATTTGGCTCGGCAAACCCCTTCCCATTTACTCTCTCCACATCCCTATCCTCATCCTAGAGGATTCCCTTTGGGAATAATCCTTTCAATGGAAGCCTTCAGGCTCAAATCAAAAGGAGTTACACTTTTAAAGGTAATTCATTCTCTCATGTTCATTTGTTTTATTTTGCTTCTCCAACCTCCTAAACTCTTTTTATTTACTTATTTTGTAACAACACCTGTATCTTCAATATACTAGGATGTTTTTATAATATTTATTCGAGCTACACTCTCACACAACTACATCAAATGGTTAAAGAACATACGGTTTCCGTGGATGGCGAAATTCTGCCTCCCGAAACGATGATTGTTCAATACTCATTTAACACCTTCAAAGGTGGACATTATGATGTCACTATTTTTATATATGATAGATAATATGTTGATGTTTTCCTTAAGCATATGTTTTTTTTCATTTTGGGCATACCTTTATGGTTTCCATTATGGGTAAATGTGATATCTTCATTTAAGGAAGTGCAGACTACCGCCCCCTCAAAGTGATTTGATTCGTTAAATACCATATGTGGGATGTATAAAGGATGGAACTATGATATTATATATGATATTATAGTGGAATTATAATATACCTTTATATCATTATGATTCCATTCTATAAAATATGAAATAGAAATGAAAGTAGCGTTCATGCGTACGTACGGCTTACCGTGTCCATGAACGGTGCATTTCATTTTTTACCTCTAAATGATTATGTAATGTTATAAATGCATGAATGTACTGGATATATATGACATATATTATATATACATCATGAATAAAATTCTAGATATAATAAACATTTGGCCACACGAACAACATGTAATTGTAAGATGTCCACTTTCGACTTAAGAACCAAATATCAGAAAAACAAATATTATTAACTTAAATGATTACATAATGTTTATGACATGGTAATAAGTGATATAAAAGGAATAATGAACTTGAAAAAGGTTCTTAAGGAAGTAGATATTAACTCAAGTTTATTATTCATGACATTAATGAACGATCGAGTCAAGTCAGACCCGAGGTAAGGGATCCTACACCTCTCTTTCTTTTTAAGTACACTCTTTCATGTCATTCATTTTAAAGCTCATATTTATTATGATTGGGATGTTCTTTTATATTACTCCTAATGTAATTATTATGTTCATATGATGAGAGACTCTATTTCCTCTCATTAATCCATTTTGGAAGTTTTGAGTGGCGCCGTTAGGCTGCCGAATTTTTCGTAAGGGATTTTTCATCTCACTTTTATTCCCGTGAGATTTATGCTACATTTGCCACAATTTCCTTGAGTGGTGTATGTACTGCCCATTATTTCACTCATTGTGTAATATAAATTCTTTTATGAGTATTTACATCAATGTTGTACTGTCCTTCTTTCGCGAGGTGTATGTTTTGAAAGATACCCATGTCGGTAAGGGAACCTTTCACCCTCCTCGTTTTAAAAGACTTCGTTTGTTGTGTCTTTTAATTCACATACTATTATTTTGGGATATGTTATTCTATATCCTGATTGATGTAAATTTTATGTACAAGTGTTGAGATTCCCTTTTATCTCTCATCAACTCATTTTCTGAATTTTTGAAGTGACGCCGTTTAGGATGTCGAATTTTACCAAGGGAACGTTTTAACCCAATTTCGATTTCTTTGGGTTCAACTTGTAGTTATTGAATATTCCATCCTTTGAATATGTTTGAATGACCATTTATTGTTTTACACTTAATATCCAATTATATTTTGTGTATTTATATTTGTCACACATAATTTTGAGATTGAATTATCCTTAACATAAGGATACCTTCTTTATAAGGGATTGCATCACATTTTACATCCCTATTGAGACTTCATTGTTGTTATGCACCAATTCACTCTTATAAGGTGTATATACTGTCCTTTGGAATATTAATTCATGATTCCATTTATTCTCATGATATTATAAATTTCTGATTAAATGTTATTCCTCAATTGTTGTATTCAAGTGTCTCTAATTTTGGTAAAAACCCTTTAACCAAAATATTGCTTTAAATGTTTTAATGATTTATTCTTATTAATATCAATGTTTTCAAAATGGGTTTAAGGATTTATTTATATGGATATTAATGGTTTAAAATTTTAAAATCTTCAAGGTGTTATGGGACACTTTGATTCAAAAATATCTTTATTAAATGTTTTAAATGGTTTTGAAAATGGTTTTTTTTATAGATTCATTATTTCAATATCCTAAAATGTTATATTGTGACTGAAATGTGGAAATGTTATATTTATTTTATGAAAGTTTTATGTGATATATTTATGTTATGGTTCTTGGGCATTATTATGAAAACGGGTGGTTCCGTGATAAACTAAGGGCGGGTGAGCCCGATATAGCTCTCCAATGCATTGGGTAACGCGAAGGAGTGAAACGTTATGGTTTCTCCGAAGAGATTTAGGGAATATACTGAGATGGGCATTCCAAACGTAACCAAGAGGGTTACTCCCTATGAATGTTATGAATGCCTCAATTTACCTTTATGTCTTATGTTTTCTATGATTTATTCATGATTTGATATGACTATGTTTTATGGGTAAAGTATGATTTCATTCTTATGTATACATGTACTCATGTTTCCTTTCCATATTTTTATATCCCTTACTGATCTTTTTATGCTCATCCCAAGTTTTTGAAATGTTATTCACAGGTCAAGGGAATGGTACATGATGTGATGATAGTGTCAAGGATGTGTCAAGAAAGAATCTGTGTTATATTTTAAATATGTTTCCATTGATGGGAAGAATGAATAATGTCTTTTATGTAACCACTTTGTTTAAATGTGGAATGTAATGCATGTTTCATGATCTAATTCTTTAAAACTCTAAACCTGAAAAGATCCTCAATGTGTAATCTTGTAATAACTCAAGATTAAGTAAGGTTTAAGGCCGGGGCCTTATAGTTGGTATCAAAGGTTGGTTTAGATAACATTAGAGGTTAGAGTATTCTCTAAGCATAAGTGACATTACCATAATGGTTAGGATTTCAGAAAGAGTCCTAGTTTTAGATAAAGTAAATGAGTAAGTATATCTTAGTGTGTATCTTCCTCATTAGTACATGATGGTTATGTTTATATACTCACACTGACCTTTTTGGTTTTAGTTAATGGCTGGATCTAGCATGCACCAAAGTGACAATGGGTTTGAAGGAAACAGTGGTGGCTCCTTGATTAAGAGACTGGATGGATGGGGGATTCAATGAGGAATCTCATGGTTGTTCTAAACCAACTATCAAGGAGTCATGATCAACCACTTCAACCTTGGTGAGTTCTCTAATGAATCATGTACGAGATGGCCAACTCGATGTGGAAATTTAGGTAATAATTATTAAGGTAACCATTAGGGTTTATATGATCCTTACTTTTGAGGAAATTATGGGTTATTATATGTTATGATGGAAAATGAAAGGCATGAGATAAACTTGAGGTTAAAATATGTTATTATCATCTTTTAATATTTTATCTCATTTTGGGGAATGTTTTAAGAATTATACAGTTTTGGAAAAAGGAAAACACGCAGACCGTGTGACTACCCGTCGTGTTGGAAAAAGCTGCGGGAATCGAACCCACAACCAATGTGCGACTGGTATTTATCGCCTACCACTGGACCACATGAAGTCCCTGGTTAGTTTGACTGATTCATTCTAGTTATATGATTTTATGAATTAATAGTAAGTTGATTTTGGGTTATTTATGAAAATGAATAACCTATCTTGGAGGATATGTGATTAGGTTAATTACTTTTCAATATGAGACTTTAGGAGCAACTAATGTTGTTTGGAGATAAATGTTACAATTTAACTTGGAAGACTATGTGACTAAATCCTTCAAATATTTGGGTTTCAATCTTAGATTGGTTTACTTTGAATGATTTTATGGATAAATTGTTTATCGGATGGTCCTCGTTGAACTTTGGGTTTTGTTGGAAAAATTTTGGAGATTAAGCATAGATTTTCTTTTTAAAGGGTTATCCTTTTCTGGATTATCTAACCTTGTACTAACCTTTTTGGTTTTTGTTTTTGTTAAATCCTAAAGACATGGGATGTATATAGTTCTACTTTGTGGATTAGGTGATTCTCTAGAAGTTGATTATAGTACTCTTAATGCGAACAAGTCTCTCTAATACTCGTCTTCTATAAAAAATATGAGTTTGATTAAGGAATCTAGTAAAAGTATAAAGTCAACATGATAATTGATTATTTTTCCTTTTTAATAAATTTCCTCAATAAAAATTAACTTAAAACAAAAATGTTGTCTATTAACTTTTCCTACAGGGGAATCGAATACAGTTAAACCCATCACAAGTTTGTGATTTTCTCATTGTTAACTTTCTCTTAGACATGTTTACTATCACTCTCCCTCAAGAACATGACCCTTTGCTTTTTCTTCCATGTCCATGTTTTTCTACATGGAATCCTAGTATGGGTTAACTCGGGTGACCTCTGTACTTATCTTCCTTTATTTTAATGTGATTGTTTTACCGACTCTTGTTCCGATGTGGGACGTTCAAGGATGTTTCCAAGATAAATTTTAAAAATTGCGAGGACACAATTCCCAAAAGGGGGGAAGGATGTAACACCCCAGGTAAATAAATAATATGAAATTTTCATATTTATCCATATTTGTGAATAAATTATTAGTATTACTATAAAGGGTTTCTATGCTCGATGGCGTACCCAACACGCAACAACGAGTTTCTTGGAAATCTTAAATTGCACTCTAATAATAAAATAATATTATTTTAAATGGTAGTTAACATGTAGCCGTTGTAATTGTGGGAATGGATATAAATAACTAAAATATGATTATATATGTTTTTAAATGTTATTACATTTATCCAATGAAGTATAGAGGCTTAAAATACGGAAAGAATTCAATTTTAGGCGTATATTCCCTAGTTTTCACTAAAGGTTCACTTATCTCCTTTTGATGTTGAACCGTCATTAAATATAGTTTTGTTCACTATGAAACATTCTTTTGGACCAAATAAAACTCTTATTATGAATCGGGACATCAAAATTTACTTTGTGTAAATTTTTGATATCTTTCCGATAAAGTTCATTTTTTTAATGAGTAGTGTAAAGTGTTGTATTTTAATTCAAAACCTCTTTTTAATCTAATTTATTTATATGATTAGATTATCTTTTCAATTTTTTTTAAAGTAAAATTAGAATATATTTTTACCATTAAATCCAATAGTGGTCATTGGAATTAATTTCACTTTGAAATCAGACTTAAACCAGTGTCAATCTTTTGATACTTATTGTTTCATAAAAACACGCTATTTGATCTGACAGCGGGAATTAATTATTAAATTAATTAATGTGACTTATATATTTTGAATTTTTTAAAATAGAATTAATTTTTGAATTCGTAATATCAAAAATAGCTTAGGGTAAATTTTTGGGATTTTTCTGAAAAACTTCAATTTTTGATGAATAGTGAAACCACTAAGTGGTGCTGATAAAAACTAATTTTTCTGTTTAAATGAAATTTTTCCATCTTTGTGTTTTGAATTTCGAAAATCCGACATACATGGTTGTCATTAAGAAGTAAAATGTGGTTCAATGGGATAAAAATAATTTTTTTGATGAATAGTAACTTATTAAGTTTTTAATCGTGATTAGAGGTAATTAGTGTAGTTTAAGGTAAAAATAATGTTTTAATAATATGAAATGAACTTGATACATGTCCTAACCCCATTGGATGTGTAATGGCCGACCAAGATAAGCCATGGGTCAACTTGGGGACCCCATTGAGCCACTTTGGTTGGGAAATGACATAAATAACTTTTTATTTAATGTAAAAGTAAAAAATGACACAAGCATGATATGTTTTACAAAAACAATTTTTAAGTGGGTTTATACAAGTCAGATTTTTTATTATAAATATTAACTTGAAAGATAAACAGATTTCATACATCATAGTAATTTTTTTATAATTTTTATACATTATATAAATTAAATTATTTATGACATCATAATTATGCAGCGATGACATCATTATCTGACAATTTAAATAAAATGAGAAGATAATGTAAACTCTATGACCTACACATGTCCAAAATTTATTGGATGGGTGGATTTAGAACCCTTATCAACTTATCCACGAATTATATCAATGTGGGACCTTTTAAAACCGAAACAAATTTTCAAATAAAGTAATATTTCTTACTTTCCAAAAGTGCCCCTCCTCTCCTATTATAAAGGCCCCCACCTCTACCTCATTTCACACACACCTCAAGCCTTTGGCTCGTCCAACCCCTGACCATTTACTCTCTACACATCCCTATCCTCATCCTAGAGGATTCCCTTTGGGAAGAATCCTTTCAAAGGAAGCCCTTAGGCTCAAATCAAAAGGAGTTACACTTTTAATGGTAATTCATTCTCTCATGTTCATTTGTTTTATTTTGCTTCTCCACCCCCCTAAACTCTTTTTATTTAATTCTTTTGTAACAAAAACAGTATATTCAATATACTAGGATGTTGTTATAAGATTTATTCGAGCTACACTCTCACCCAACTACATCAAATGGTTAAAGAACATACGGTTTCCGTGGATGGCGAAATTCTGCCTCCCGAAATGATGATTGTTCAATACTCATTTAACACCTTCAAAGTTGGCCATTATGATGTAAATATTTTTATATATGATATATAATATGTTTATGTTTTCCTTAAGCTTCTGTTTTTTTCATTTTGGGCATACCTTTATGGTTTCCATTATGGGTAAACGCGATATCTTCATTTTAGCAAGTGCAGACTACCGCCCCCTCAAAGTGATAAGATTCGTTAAATACCATATGTGGGATGTATAAAGGATGGAACTATGATATTATATATGATATTATACTGGAATTATAATATACCTTTATATCATTATAATTCCATTATATAAAATACGAAATAGAAATGAAAGTAGCGTTCATGCGTACGTACGGCTTACCGTCTCCATGAACGGTGCATTTCATTTCTTACCTCTAAATGATTATGTAATGTTATAAATGCATGCATGTACTGGATATATATGACATATATGATATATAAATAATTATTACAATTCTATATATAATAAACTTTTGGCCACACGAACAACATGTAATTGTAAGAAGAGCACTTTCGACTTAAGAACCAAATATCGGCAAAACAAATATTATTAACATAAATGATTACATAATGTTTATGACATGGTAATAATTGATATAAAAGGAATAATGAAATTGAAAAAGATTATTAAGGAAGTAGAAATTAACTCAAGTTTATTATTCAGGAGATTAAAGAACGATCGAGTCAAGTCGGACCCGAGGTAAGGGATCCTAAACCTCTCTTTCTTTTTAAGTACACTCTTTCATGTCATTCCTTTTAAAGCTCATATTTATTATGATTGGGATGTTATTTTATATTACTCATACTTTACTTATTATGTTCATATTATGAGAGACCTTATTTCCTCTCATTAATCCATTTTGGAAGTTTTGAGTGGCGTCGTTAGGCTGCCGAATTTTTCGTAAGGGATTTTTCATATCACTTTTATTCCCGTGAGATTTATGCTACATTTGCCACAATTTCCTTTGAGTGGTGTATTTAATTCTCATTATTTTACTCATTGTGTGATATAATTTCTTTTATTAGTATTTACATCAATGTTTTATTGTCCTTCTTCCACGAGGTGTATGTTTTGAAAGATACCCAAGTCGGTAAGGGAACCTTTCACCCTCCTCATTTTAAAAGACTTCGTTTGTTATGTGTTTTAAGTCACATACTATTATGTTGGGATATGTTCTTCTATATCCTGATTGATGTAAATTTTATGTCAAAGTGATGAGATTACCTTTTATCTCTCATCAACACATTTTCTGAATTTTTGAAGTGACTCCGTTTAGGCTGTCGAATTTTACCAAGGGAACGTTTTAACCAAATTTCGATTTCTTTGGGTTCAACATGTAGTTATTGAATATGTCATCCTTTGAATATGTTTGAATGACCTTTTATTGTTTTACACTTAATATCCAATTATATTGTGTGTATTTATATTTGTCACACATAATTTTGAGATTGAATTTTCCTTAACTTAAGGATACCTTCTTTATAAGGGATTTCATCACATTTTACATCCCTATTGAGACTTCATTGTTGTTATGTACCAATTCACTCTTATATGGTGTATATACTGTCCTTTGGAATATTATATCATGAATCCATTTATTCTCATGTTATTATAATGTTTTGATTAAATGTTATTCCTTAATTGTTTTATTCAAGTGTCTCTAATTTTGGTAAAAACCCTTTAACCAAAATATCACTTTAAATGTTTTAATGATTTGTTCTTATTAATATCCATGTTTTCAAAATGGTTTTAAGGATTTATTTATATGTATATTAATGGTTTAAAATTTTAAAATCTTCAAGGTGGTATGGGACAATTTGATTCAAAAATCTCTTTATTAAATGTTTTAAATGGTTTTGAAAATGGTTTTTTTATGGATTCATTATTTCAATATCCTAAAATGTTATATTGTGATTGAAATTTGGAAATGTTATATTTACTTTATGCATGTTTTATGCAATATATTTATGTTATGGTTCTTGGGTATTATTAGGAAAATGGGTGGTTTCGTGATAAACTAAGGGCGGGTGAGCCTGATATAGCTCTCCAATGCATTGGGTAACGCGAAGGAGTGAAACGTTAAGGTTTCTCAGAATTGATTTAGGGGATATACTGAGATGGGTATTCCAAACGTAACCAAGAGGTTTACTCCCTATGAATGTTATGAATGCCTCATGTTACCATTATGTCTTATGTTTTCTATGATTTATTCATGATTTGATATTCCTATGTTTTATGGGTAAGGTGTGATTTCATTCTTATGTATACATGTACTCATGTTTCCTTTCCATATTTTTATATACCTTAATGAGCTTTTTATGCTCATCCCAAGTTTTTGAAATGTTTATCACAGGTCAAGGGAAAGGTACATGATGTGATGATAGTTTCATGTATGTGTCAAGAAAGAATCCATGTTATATTTTAAATATGTATCCATTGATGGGAAGAATGAATACTGTATTTTATGTAACCACTTTGTTTAAATGTGGAATGCAATGCAGGTTTCATTATCTAATTCCCTAAAACACTAAACCTGAAAAGATCCTCAACGTGTAATCTTGTAATAACTCGAGATTATGTAAGGTTTAAGGCTGGGGCCTTATAATTTGGGTGAAGATGATGATTCTGATGTTGTTAATGATTTACACAATCCTTAATCATCTATTACACAATTTTTGGATGATTACAATGAATATAAGATATACACAGTGAATGAAGTACGTAATTATCATGATGAATGAAGGTAGAAAAACACTAAATTAGTCTCCTAATTTTTCCGGTAAATATTTTTTTTAAAACTTTCAAATGCATTCATCATTTTATACTATCTTATGGTTTTAATTCCTTGTTTATAAATATTCAGTTTTCTAATTTTATGCAGGTATACCAAATTTCATTACAATTTCTAGTAGAAATGTTAGATACAGATATAGTGGATCAGTTACCGAGGAATATATATTTTTACATATTATTAAATATTCAAAATATACTTATTTAATTAAATAATAATAATAATTTAAATTATTTGTTGGACTACTGATGCGTCCTCGGTGGATGTGACATCTCCTATTACTACAACAAAATCAAGCTCTATTGTTTGTAAATGTGGTATTACGCATTTACCAAAACTTTCACTTTCTCATGATGATGACAAAGTACACATTCAATTTGATGATGATGATAATTTAATTGTCCAAAATGCATTTCAGTTTGTCAGTTATATAGTGATGCAGAGCTATTGAAAGATTATTATTTTATATCCAGATTGGATGTTAGTGGACAGGATGGAGAAGCAATAGCTTTGGGAGGTCGTGATGGTAAAATATCTTAATTGATTTCTTTTATCTATTTTTTCAATATTATATATTTTGAATGGAATGTTTAATTTTTCAATTGTAGATGACATTCAATGTTGAAAAATCCAATGAAATTAAGAAAATGCATATTCCATCAGCAGGTGTTTGGTGGATAGATTTTAAAACAAACCTGACAAAAAATTGTGTTTTTGGAAATAGATGTTTTCAAAACCCATGCCTCAAGTATTCGTTTATAGATGAAGATACATGCAAGTGAATTGTTAATAGTCGTAATGAAGAAAAATTTCTATTATGATAAATTTTTTATATTGTAAAATTTATTATATATTTTTCTTATTACATAGTAGTTTATTTTTATATAATAGGCCTATAAGTGATATTGTCAAGTGATGTAGCTGAGAAATGTATACCATCATACATTATCACATGGTTGGTACTCGTATTTTGATCAAAAATTCATTGAATAAAAATTTGAAGCATTAAGAGAATGATCAATTAGTGGTTAAGATGAAATCCAATTTGGTCATCCTTCTCCTCTCACTCACCATAAAAATTAAAATGATCATGAAGAAGGGAAAATGATGAATATATTATTGAAGAAGCTAACAAGTAGTTTGCTAAAAATTTAAGTGAATATTAATTTTTTTTGTTATCATTTTTTTTTATTTTGTAAATTATAAACACCAATATATTTTTTTTAGGATAAACATCTGGAGAATGAGACAAAGAGCTCTTTTATCCATGAAATTAGAAGAGACATCCTAGACACTAGTCTGGGAAATACAGAACAACCCGGTCATGTTAGAGAATATCAGGTGTGTTTTAGTATTCAGAAAGATTTTGGTAAGAGTAAGAAATCATGAGACCTAGAAAGATAATAATTATAAGCACAACTAAAAGATATGAAATAGTATATGGGTGATCAAATTAAAGCAGTACAGTAATAGTCTTTATTAGAACACATGGAAATATAGTCACGGTTTTCCAAACCTTGCCAGGTATATTATTTATATGTCATCAATTTTTCTATTTTATAATTAATAAACACTAATATAGATTTTTCACTTTTCTGCCTTGCCAGCCTGCTCACCCGGACTACCATTCTGCATCTGCCTACCCCATTACGTATAATCATCCTTCATAGGTATATTATATATATGTAATAACTTCTTCTATTTAATAAATTATAAATAGTAATATAACTTTTTCAATTATCAGCCTTCCGAGCCTACTCACCCGGACTACCCTTTCTCATCTGCCTACCCCGCCTCGTTTGAGAAACCTTCCCGGGTATATTATTTATTTGTCATTAATTTTTCAATTTTATAAATTATAAACACTAATATATATTTTTCATTTTTCAACCTTCCCAGCCTGCTATCCCAGACTACTCTACCCCATCTACATACCTCGCCCTGTATGAGAATCCTTCCCATGTATATTATTTAATTTTTACCACCTTTTCCATTTTATAAATTATAATCACTAATATAACTTTTTCTTTTTTCAGCCATCCCAGTCTACTCACCCAGACTACATTACCCCATCTACCTACCCTGTACCATATGTGCATCCATCCCAGATATATTATTTATTTTCTATAAATGTTTCTATTTTATAAATTTTTAACACTATGATAAATTTTTCATTTTATGCCTTCCCATCATTCCCACCCAGACTACCCTGCCCCATCTGCATACTTTGATTCTCCACCACCTCATTTAGACCGAAATGTATATTGTGAGTTGTTTTATAGAGATACTCATAAATATATTGTTGCGTTAGGACTCATGAATTTTTTGAGGGTTTCTATACCTAAACATCCTATCTAGATAAGTCAGTTTAGAGTATCAGTACTCGATATTGTATATCATAATGTTCTACATCAATTTCCCACTCCAAAAGATCACAAGATTCAGAGATTATGTGGTTCACTTTTTACTTTGGACATCTAGTTTTATTCGTTATATTTCATATGAGTTATGTTCATTATTAAATATTAATTAAAAATGATTCAAAATTAATTAACTTTTTTTTTGACATTTAACATATATAGGATAACATGAAAGAAAAATAATCTACAGAAATGAAACAAAATATTCAGGAAGAAATTAAAGTTGATGCTTCATATATTTCTCATGGGATACAAATATTATCTCAGACATCTTCTTCAATGAATTATATCTATGAGTTTCAAATTATGAAAAATATATGTGATAGATAATATCCATGGAGATTACTCAAATAATTTATCATTCAAGTAATATATTTTGAAGAGCTCATCCTGAATGTTGTGTAATTGTTTACCTTTTATGTAAAGTTACATTTGAATTTTTATTTCATTAATAAAATATTATATTAATTTGACATACTATATATTCTTTTAAGATTATGTATCTATCCACACTTCTTATATAAAATCTAATTGCAGACATTTACAGTTTTATAGATCCAGAATTAAATTCCATTAAAGTGCAACATGTGAATAATCCTCACAGAGTTGCATATATGTGTGAGAGATTATGACATACGATGATTCAGTGCAGGTTTATTCCATTTCATTATAAGTAAGAACACAATTTATGAACTAATGATCATTATAATGTCATTAAGTGTGATAGTTCTGTATTATAGGGGGTATTGGATGTTAGGCGTATTATTCCCAAGTGAACGCATCATATATTGGTTTTTCACTTTTTAATAGAATGTACGTAAAATATTTTCTACCTTTTTAGAAAGGTATTATTTTTTATAAGATCATTATTTTTTATTATCATTGTTTTTATATCTTTTATTAGTTCAGATATTTGAAAATACAGTTCATGGAAAAAATTTAACAATGAATTTAAATCGATAAAGACACCGATTATAATCAAATAAGTAATAAGTTTTTATATTAGAATTTGTTCTAATTTTTTGTTATATATTCATTTTTGTTAATTTTCTAATGTTTTATAACTGTAGTTTCATCATAAAAAAAGAAAATTTTGATTGTGGTTATTATATTCTATGAATCATGTATGAGATAATCATAGCTGGGGAAACTACTGAATTTGATAAGGTGAGTTATATTGATTTTTTTATTTTCTTCCATTGTATTTTATTTTTTATATCATATCATTCAATGATATTTTAGGCATTCAATGATTCATTGTATTATTCCCAATATGATATAACTCATATTCTATATATTTTTGCAAACTATTTGATATGTGTGATATGGATTTGAGGTGTGTATATTGTAATATTTATAAATAATATTACAAATGGGTTCATAAACCTAATATTTTTGATATATTAGGTGTTAGAAAATACTAATAATAATATGAATGCTTCAATAATAACCAACAATGAGCATGCAATATGTTTTAGGTACACGTATTTTAATTCTACTTTATTTTGAATGTTTAATATTCTTAATTATCTAAATAAAATTTTTAACCATCGACGTAGGTTTTTTTATTCTTGGTATATGATAGAGTAAATAATAAATAAACCATTTCCTGAGATGCTATGTATTATCCATGTTGATATGAACAAATATAGTACAAACTACAACTCCATGCCAAAAGGATAAGAATGACATTAGAAGTGACCAAGAACAATCAAAAAGTGCATTAATCATATTATATTGTATCTTTAAGGAATCGAGTATTGCGTCAGGCCACAATAATGACGAATGACCATGTACTTGATATCTACATGACATCAATTTCTTGCATGGTAATTGGTATCCATAATGAATTGAATTTTAGGTCTAGCCACATGCCCATAATAGGTACATCATAGTCATTGTCAACTATAAGGTCAGCTACATTGGTATAATCATATCATTCATGTCCACATGATCCAACTACAAAATAATGCTTCCATAGGTATGGTAATACATTCAACAAGAAATATAATTTAAAGAAGCATAATCCATGTCATCATGAGATATAATTATTTATTGATCTTTACCTAGAAATAATTAGGATCTCTCAATTTCATTCGCAATGTATTTGTCTAATTATATATAATATTTATTTATTCATAGATAAAAAAAATTCAGTGACTCAGATGTATTGAACGATAAATAGTATTTTCCTCCAAATTAAATTTTTTTATTATGCCATTTTAACGAAAATGAAAAAACCAGAGTACACAACCAAGATACCACTACGTACTGAAAGAGGTTACAATATGGTTAAACACAAGGATAATATTACTTGAATTAGATGCTCTGTAGAGCTCCCAGTTCAGCATACCAACCTGGATATCAGGATCCTCTCTGATAAGCTTTTCAAGTTGGTAATCATCCTCTCCACAGTCTGATTAAATTCCTCTTAATTGATTTTGTCCTGATTGAACCCTCAGGCAAGAATTCTACCTTTTTTATCTAACCACACTTCTTGTTCCTCTAGGGCATCAACATTCATCCTTCATTCATAATCTCTGTTGAGATCCTCTTCTAAAACATCGGGACGTATGGCTTGCTCAATCAATTTTCCTTGGAGTGCATGATAACATTCAAGCACTCTCAATTCTCTTTTTCCTTTTCACTTGTAAGCCTATTTGGTTCATCTCTTTGCCCCTATTGAAGGCATGCGCATAGTTTGTTCTTTTTCTTTATTGACTGACCTAGTCTCCATTGATTTTGGCAGGTGAGAATAATCCTTGCGACCCTTAGTGTTTTTCCCCTACACCACAATACATTTCCCTGAATCTATAGCGACTTTTTCCCCCTTCTTCCACCGAGGGCTGTGAGGGCCTTTTCCATTATATCTTTCCACGGTATCCATTGATGGGATACTTAGCTGTCATCACCTAAAGAATAATCTCCACAGACAATATAGTTTCATGGACATCCAAGCCAACAAATAGATTCCCCATCTTTAAATGTGTGCCTTCATTGAGAGGCTCCGCATGGCAATGAGGATGCTCCTGATCTTCATTCTTCTTCATGACATTTTCCATCCCCCCAGACCCATCCTTCGGATCAGTATCACTGAGGGTGTTAGTATAAAATGGCCTCAAGATATTCACATTGGCCAACATCTCTTGTCTTCTGGAAGATGTTGCAGCAGACAAGAATGATTACCCATGAACCAAGGCTGATCCCGTGGATTGTTCATATCCACGAACCATGAATTTCATTTGATTATTCATGACCACACAACCTCTCCTAGGAGAACCACCAAGACTATGAACATCAATGCCCTCACCTTCTTCGGCCATGATGGGTGAGACTAGATGATTCCCTGCAACCACTACTCAGGACCTCTCCACACCATCTCCCTTAACACCCAAATCGTGCATCAACCAAATAAAAACATCAAAAACCATTGGGCCTGCCTCCTTGTGTTGTCCAGACTTCACAACCCTCACAGAACTCAGGGAAGGCCAGTTCTTCTTCTTCTCTCAGGAACTATCCTCCACAACAAGAGAATTATGGATCCCAACCAGTACCATCGCCGCTGGAACCTCCCTGTGTGCCACCTCAAGGTCACCCAAAGCCACACTAGTGCGGGACTGATCATCCATCACTAGAACCACCATCACCTCCAAAAACCTGTCACGATTCACGAGATGAAATCCTAAAGCCACATGGATGAGCATGCTGTATCCTAGAAAAAATGTAGGACAAGAATCAAACACCACCCACTGCTTCCATCTCAATTCTTCTCAAACAAAAATCCACAGCCACTCTTTTTGGGGTTTTGAAACATCATCCTCAATAAAAGTGTGGGAAAAAATGGGGTGAAAACTATAGAGGTGCGCTTATCAGAACATAGATACCGTCCAATCAAATTCCCAAGAATACATACTATAGAGGGATTCTGAAAAGGATGAGTAAAATCATGAAAACTAACCCAAACCGCCGCCGATGGCAGATCTCGATTCATGTTGAAATCGAACAACCATCATAGGAGGAAAAAACCACACCCATTAAACACCAGCAGAGCACAGGACCAGGAGACGACCAAATATACCTTTGTTTCCAACTGAATCATCAATTGACATCAGTCTAGCAAACCCACAACCGCTCGATTTTGAAGACCCAATGTTCAGAAGACGGAATGATAAAAGGCATCCACCGAGGGCCGACAGCCTCTAAAACGAGCCAGTAACATTGATCTGTGTAGATCTGAATCAGGGTTGAACTCCATAAGTGAAATCGCGAGCTGAGGAGGTCCTTCCTAGAGGTTAGGAACATCAGGGTTATGCAAAATCGCAGGAAAGAGAGGAAGGAAATATGGGCTGGTGAACGGGATGAACGGCTGAGCCCCTGGGGAATGATTCCCCCCTCCCGCCGCTGGGGAGGAGGGGGCCGGATCATTAGGCATCATCGACCTACGTCACCGTCGCAGACGCGAGAGCAAGACCTCTATCGAGATAGGATATAATTATATCACTTTCCATTGATGAATAGTGTTTGATTATTGTATATTGTGTTTTTATAGGGGTTTCTATTTTATTAAAATTATATTTTTTTCTTATTTTATCTAAAAAAATTAACTGAAGGAGTTAGTTATTTAGAAAATCGATGCCGATATATAAAAAAAAGAGGCATTCCATCATCGATTTTCCCTAAATACGACCCCATAAACTATTTCATTTTTTATTTTTGGCATCGGTTTTACCTAAAACTGATGATGAAAATCAGTTCTCGGTGTCGGTTTATTAAATTAACCGATGCCGAAACCCATAATGAAAATTATTTTTGTTGTTAGTTGTTATAAAACCGACTCTGACGATACTATTTTTTATGTTTTTTTATAGACATCGATTGAAAACTGATGTTAAAATGTGTTTTTTCACTAGTGAACATTGGAGTAACAGAAGTCCCAAGTGATAATGTAATTATTGCATATAAAAATATTGAAATGGGAGACCAAAACTATCATCATTGTCATCAGTCTCCAAAGAAAACCAAAGGACACAATGTGACATGGGTTTTGGGGGATCGACTCACTAATATAGCACATACTATCACTATTTGGGATGGTTTCATCATTGAACAACATTACATGATATAGGGGAAGGATGTGGTGAGGCTATCTGAGAAACCACACTCAATCATCTCTTATTTTGATCCAAGGTACACTTTTATATTCTAGATACATCATCAACATACTTTGAGTACTGAGTGTAATTTATTCACAAACTGTCACCCACAAAATGATGGTCAATCAGTAAGGCTTATTCAGATTCATGAGGACAATCAAAGATCATGATCAATTGAGTTCAATTTTGGAATGGATCTACATATCCCATTTGAGGAGTTATCTAATTAAAATTTCTTCCACTCATGTTTTCATGTGGCTCCATAGAAAGATCATTATGGTATATGATGTGAACATCCTTCTTGTTTGGATGATGTTTGTGAACAAATGTTACTTAGACTAGACCATATTCAAGAAATGAAAATGAAGGGTCAATCCATCCAACAAAATATAAAAGAATATTAATCATGAAAATTGATCTATGCTGATAAACATTGAATGAAAATTGAGATCGATTTTAGAGACACTTTTTTCCATCAAATATCACTAGGGAAGAGAGTAATTAAATTGATAAAGAAAGGTATGTATAGTGTAGGGTACATTCTTCCATTTGAGATCATTAATCTCATAGAAGAAGTGGCATATCGACTTCTATATACCCCAAATATTTCTTAATTTCATGACGTGTTCCACATATATCTCATTAGGATATACATAACTTACCCCACACATGCAGTGACTCTGGAGTTTATTCAACTAGAGAACTTCCTCTCATAATAAGAATAACATGTGATGTTCTTAGAGTGTAGAGTCCATTTTCAACAAAACAAGACAACATACCTTATCATATTTTTTGGGTGGAAATATATGAATATAGAGGAAACATGGTAACCACCCAAAAAAATAAAAAAATATGCACCCACAAATATTCTCAAATTAGAATGGGATTAGAAATTTTTTCGATGAATTTTATAAAGGGAGGAATAATGTAATGACATAGTATTTATTAGTAATATTTTTTTCATGAATAAATGTTCATCATATAATATTACATAATATTATAGACTTCAAAGAAATAAAGAATCTAGAAAATACAAATTTATTTACTAAATTCTATTACATTAATCAGTATTGAAACCGGTTAATATTAAATACATTACAACTCGAAAAAATATATATGAATGAAAAACTAAAATGAAAAAATATTGATCTGCCCAATATATTTGAATAATATCCCCTAGTGTAAATACTATAGGCGATATGAAATGTATTATCAATATAAGTAACATAAAAAATTAGAATATATAACCTAGATATAAATTTAGTTTAATTTTGATATAAATAATTTTGTTTTATTTATATGAGGTATTGTGATAGTTGAAAGTGTAATGTAATTATTGGAAATAATAAATTGATGTCTGGAATATTTATTTTACCTCAATATCATAAATTAAAATAACAATAATATTTATCATGATTAATGTATGAAATTTTAAATTTTAAAATCTCAAAAATGAAATATAATGATCAAATATCTCATTGAAAATATCAGCGCATTTTTAATAAACTATATTTTAAGGTATTTTGTAAAAGAAATATTTTTAAATTAAAAACTAAAATTATCTATTTTAAAAACTAATGTTGATGAAATTAATATAATTTATTAATAATCATGTATAAATTTTCCAAGGGTTATGTTTTATTAATTTATTAAAATAAATCAATGTTTATATGAATAGTAAAAACATATTTTTTCACATAACTGATGTTTCTTAAATTACATCATACATGATGTAAGAATTAAATAATCTTCTCAAGAATATGAGGATTAGACATTATTAATTCGATTAATTAATTTTTTTTTAAAATATCAAAAACATAATTCCATATCCTATAATGAACTTTTTATATCATAAAGAGAAAATAAATTTCTTATAATAACAATATTTTTTTAATTTCCATATTTTTATTTAATAAAATAATGAATTAAAATTATAAAAGGGATTTAAATTATTAAAAGAAAAATATTATATTAAAATATTATTTATATTCTGAAATATTCATTGTTACACCTTTAACATATGATATATTATTTTTGAAATTATTTTATTTTAAAAAATGCATCCCCCAAATGTATAAATAACCCCCTTTACTTCCTTGGAAGACCAATCCTACCACCCCTAAAAATTCCATGATCATCCAAAATCCTCCATATAAATACCCTTAAAATATTTAATGTCATTATTTAATAACCCAACTCTATGTAAAGTATTTGTAATGTCATTCAAGAGAAGCTATAAAGAATATTAAGTATTTTTTGATCCACATTCTCTTTTTATATTTTTATTCATATACTCGGTCTATTTTTACATCCACACAATAAAAATAGTAAAATAATTAATTAAGAATTAATTTAAAATAATATGAATAATTTTAAGATACTATGATTATAATAATAAAATATTTATAAATTTTAAACTACTCATTCCAACGCTCTCAACCATGTCCCATTAGATGGAGGTTAACCACCTATAGAGACATTTACATGTCAAAACATATAACCATCATCCATGAATCATATTAATAAGTAGTTATAATACGTGTAAATATAAATATATCAATTACAATTATATATAATTATTTATAATAATTAATAAATTATAGCTACAAAATAAAGAAATCAATGAAAATGGGAAATTATTATGAAAAATATGATCTGAAAATGCATCAATTTTATTGGAGGAAATATAAAAATATAATAAAATGGTTATAATTATTTCATATTTTAATAATTTACAATAATTAACATATATGAAAATTAATTTATTAATATAATTTTTTTTTTCGAGAGGAGAAAATGTTTTGAAATATTGAGGGAATTAAAGTATTGGGATTCCTTAACCCAAATCCATTTACTTGGGGTTTTTGTATTTCACAAAAATTTCATTATAGAAAATAATTTATTATTTTTTGGTAGTCAGTCAAATATTCATCACATTTATTTTGGGAGGTAAAAAATTTCTTCATGAGATTAAGAAATAAACCCAGATTTTCCGAAAGAACTCTTTTCCTAAAAACACATCATTTACTCCTCTTGAGATTGTTTCTTATTCACTATATATTAATGATTATTATACCATGTTTTTTATTCAATTTTTATTTTTGTAACCCTAATTTGTATTGAGTAATTTATTCTTCATGGAAATATTTTGAAACCTACTTTATTTATTATGTTATTGATTACTATGATTGATAAATGTTCTATGTGGCATTAATGATTAATAAATATTTTGATGTTATGGATGGGACATCAATTATATACCCATCCAATGCATTCACTAATGTGATGAATCTCATTGGATAATTTTTAATAGGTGTGATAATGATGTTTTAATTTTACATAATGATGATGTTATGTTTATGGACATATGTTATGTGTGAACATGATGCTATCTATGTTCAAAAATAAATTATGTATTTGACCACTAAGGAATAATGCTTCATTTTAATACATTTCCAAAGTCCATGCCTGTATCCATTGTTTCCCTCATGATATTTCTTTTAATCTTCTAATTATGTTATGTTGAGGTTTTTGTTTATGATTAATATTGTCATATTGAATCATGTCCCTTAAACATCACCTTTTTATGATTTTATCTAACCTCTTTAATTGAAGTATATCATTATATGACTACATATACTTAGTAGAATCTTAAGGAAAATAATAAGATATAGAAGAATGAAATAAATAATGTTTATGTTTTAATATGTAAAATTTATGTATAATCCTAAGTTTACAATGACACTAAACCTTTTGATATTGGATTTGTAATTCTACATTATTTTTCATCTCCAAAATGATGTAATAGTATTGTATAAAATTTTGGTCTCTATAATAATTCTTCATTATAGAAATTGTTGTCGGTAATCTCATATAAACCCATTCAACCATCTCTTGTTCCATACCTGACACTCATGTGAATATCCTAATGGATCTCACCATCACAAGTTCCAACTGATGTGTAATCATTTATGCCTTCCCACCCCATATTATATCAACCATCATATGATCCACCATACTAGGATAAAAGAATCATCCAAGACTCCACACCCAACATATCTCATCAGATATCCTATGATCATTCAAAATAGGATAACAAACCCATCATGTACTGAATCTCATTTCTTAAACATTTTACAATGAAATAAGTAAATAATATGCATAGAAAATTTGGAAATCAAGTCCCTAAGCCATGAATAATAATACAAACATAAATGATATATTATTGCTCCTAAAATAATGGAACTAAACCATCTTATTAATATTTAAATGTAATGTGATAGAAATTTATTTATCAATCAATATTTTTATTCCATCTTGATTATAGTGATTCATTATTCACAACTTGTAACTCATGGTTATCGAAGGCCTCAAGATATAAAATGACACAAAATTAATTATACAATCTTTTTAAATACTCATGACATTTTACATTAAATTTTCAACAATATCTATTGTAATATAATTTCATAATAGGAATTTTACCCTTTTCATTAATAGGAATTACAATTCATTGAATTCATATTAATCTCCATATACACATGGAATTTAATAGTTAATTAAACAATAGATCATAATAAATTTTATCAGTATCCAATTGAAAAAATAATTAGATTCATTAATCATTACCCTTTCATATCTTACAAATAAATTAAAAAATAATTCCAGATTTACATTCGTCATAATTATACATATATAAAATAAATGATAAAATAATAAAAATAGAATGCCAAAAAAAAAACAGAATTTATTGAACACTATATAAAATAATTGGAAACCATTATCTCATTTGAAATAAAGGAAAGATTATTTAAATCTAATACAATTTAAATTCAGTTTAATCATAATTTTTTTATAAAAATTTTAGTCTATGGGGATAAAATATGACAACACTACGATTGAATGTATATTTTTCAAAGAATAATATAACCCCCTACTTGGATAAAGGAATATCCATATGGTTCACTACACAAAAATAAAGGGGCACACGAATGATAGAATCCATGCTGGAAGAATCATGAGCCCATAATTGTAGGATTCCACAACTCCAAAGGAATGATTTTGAACATCCAATCACAGAATAAAGAAAACATGAATGAATAAATGGAATGTATTTTATTTTTGAGTCAATAGATATTGAATTTTTTAAATATTTATATAACATATGATTTAATTCATACTATTGTGGATATCATTAAACACCAATCTCAATGATGAATATATATATACTCATATTATAAATTTTTTTAATATAATTTATAATTTTGAATTGAAAATTAAATGTAATTTATTCACATATCCCAAACAACCATTTGGCCATTCTGAAGAAACATGAGGAAAATTCCACATTGATGATTCCACATAGCCGGAATCCTACATATCAAAAATCCCCACATGTAAAAAATACATAAATAAACATTATTTAATAGACGATCCACATATATGATTTATTTCATATATAATTTATAATGTAGTTGCAATGCACAAAACTTAAACATTGATTAATTTAGAGATATATCAATAATTTGACTTTAATTCACATAGAGGATCTTTTCAGGTTTATAGCTTCATTAAATTTTCATAGAACATATACATAACATCATTTAATATTACAAGTAGACACTTCTACATAATATCCACTTTTTTCAAAAAAAAAACACATTACAATGAAAGATGACATGGTTTCATGTTTGAATAACATAACTTTTCCATGAATCCATCCTTGACACTATTCTTCATTATGTCCAGTGAAAACATTTCAATAATTTGGATGATAATAAAAATTTCAATAAGGGATACATAAGGAAATAAAACTATTTTTCTTGTAAAAACATGTAAACCATGAAATATTTATCATAATGTGATATTTTTCACCTTTATGAAGTAGCAAAATCATGTCACTGAATATAACCCATTTCTTACCCTTTTTGTAACATTAATATTAATATAAATTCCAAATACAGAAACATATAACATATTAATGTAACTTGGGATATAAATTTACATAAATGGAATAACTATTTGGTTGACTTCTACAAATATCAAAAAATTGAATAATCGTATAGCCGACATCCATACCCAACGCAATGGAGGATATAACAAAACCAATATTCCTTGGTTTATCATGAAACCACCAATCATTTTTTTCATGTAACTACACATGATTGGTTTATCACGTAACCCCACATCAAATTTCATAGTACCATTTGCTAATCAAAATATGTAAAATATTGCAAATAGCAGCATTTCACTAATAATATTTAATTATCAATCACAAGAAATCATTTCAAGATATTAAAATAATAAATCCATTTCAAAATCTCATTTTAAATACCAAAATATGAAAAATATGTATATGATATTTATTTTCCACTTAATAACTTCACGACTTGTTACGACAGAAAAATATCAAATAATGCTCGCGAGGGAGGAATGGTCTTTCTTGCTGCATTCGTTAAAAATATTCCTTTTGTAGTTTAGTAAAATTATTTGACGATAAAATATTTCATTTTAATGAAATTATAATTTGAAGGAGATTATTATACACTATATAAAAGACGGATGTTTATATTATCAAAAAAAGCCGCAATGAATTGATATTGAGATGAAGTCCCTTAAAAATATAATATTATTAATCAAATAGATTGATTATGTGTATTAAAAAAATATCCACATAATTAAATTATAAATACTTGAAAAGATATCAGAAGTAATTACTCACATAATCCTATAATTACATAATCATGTCGTATAAGATTAACCCAAATAATTTAAATTATGATAATATTTTTTCTTACCAAAATTTGGGATCCTAACAATATCACCTAAAAATGCATAAAATGAGAAGATAAGAGAAAAAAGGGTCCCTCCTCACATTTAAATAAAATGAAAAAAATAAGTATATATGAAAACATATCCCATAATTTGAAAATGAAAATTAAAATACACAACATAAAATGAGTCATTGACTAAAATAGGATGATGAAAGGTTCCCTTACCTTGAGTCAGACTCGTCACGTATGTTTCTTATTCTTCCTAAATAAGAATCATGAGTTAATTTGTACTTTATTAAGAACCTTTTAAAGTTTATTATTCATTTAATATCACTTATAATAATGTTAGAGAAATTTTTTTGTTATTAATATTCATATTAGACGTTTTGTTGATATTTGTTACTTGAGTCAAAAATGAACATGTTATAATTACAAATAGTCCATGTGGTCAAAAAGCTTATTATCTAAAGAGTTGTATTCATGATTTAAATATCATATTTATTTGGTATATATTTATTTAAATCTAGAATATATGTATTTATAATAGTCCATAACATTTAGATATAAGAAATCATATGCATCATTCATGGAGATGGTATGTTGTATGTATGAATGAACACTACATTCATTTTTTAATTTTTCATGGAATTAAAAATAAATGATACATTGGAATGTTATAATTAAATTATAATATAATATTATATATATATTACCTACATTAATTAATTCCATCATTTACACATTCCATTTATGGAATGAACGTGTCATATCACATTGAGGGGTGGGAGTCCGTGCTTCCTTAAATGAAATTATCGTATTTACATTTCATGGAAAGAATAAATGTATGATGTAAATATAATTACTAAAGAATATATAAAATATAAATATAAAATATATTGTATATAAATATAGTTCCATTAGTATGTCTTCCATGATAAGCGGTAAGTAATAATTGAACAATAAAATATTTGTGAGGTAATAGTTCGTCATCCACATAAACAGTAGGTTTTAAATCAATTAGATGGATTTGTGTGTAGGTTTAAGTATAATAAATATAATAAAAATATCCTAGTATAATTATGATACTATTTTTTTAATAAAATAATTTATTAAATAGATTTTATGAGGTCAGAGAAGGGAAAATAAATGAAAGAATCTTGATAGAATACATATCCATAGATCAGGTAACTCCTTTTGATTTAAGTTAAACGACCTTCTTGAATTGCCCTATTACCAAGGTAAGGATTATAGTAGTAATATAGGGATGTTTTCAGATTATTTGGGAAGTGTTTTGATGAGTCAAGGGGGCATGATATGTGTGAGTAAGGGTTTGAGTATATGGCCTTTAATAAGAGGGACGAGGGGTACTTTAGGATTTCATGAAATTTTATTTTATTATAAAATGAATTTAGATTTAAAAAGGTCTTTAACTAAATTAATTAGAATATAAGATGTATATTTTTTCAAATACCCTCAACCAATATATTTCCGAAAAGTTTTGATATCAAATGTTTTATTATCAACTAGCTTTAACCCGTAGGTAACTTATTTGACTCCTACTATGTCTTCTTGTATATTATTATTATATGGTTAATATAGTTACAATAAAATACCAATATAACCTAAAGTGGTTCTTAAATAAATTTTAATCCTTATATAAGTTATTTTTCAGAATGTTATATTTTTAGGGCTATTACAACATTTAATAAAATAGTATTTGTTTAAAAACTAATTTATGTCAATTTATATACTATTCATATCATGAGATTTTAAAAATCTATAAAAAATAAATTCATTCTAAAAAACATCATTAAATAAAATAAAACAAGTCATAATTGACCATCAAATTCGTAAATGGAATAAAAGTATCCAAATATATTTATATTATTATTTATAATATTTTTTATTTAAATAATTAATTAATAAGGTAATCACTATATCATCCTTGTGTCATAAATATAATTATTTATAAGTGTCTAAAAACGTAAATAAAATACCCATATATAGGAAATATTATTATATTTATGAGGAATATTTATAGTTGAAGATATCTCTTATATGAACTCATATAAAAATTGTTGTAGTAAAAGATACATGTTTAGGGTATACTTTCTATAACTTTAAATTAAAAGTAATTATGTGTCATTTTCACACCCAAGTGGCTCCATTGGGTCCTAAAACCGACCCAAATATTCCAATAGTAGGAAATGTATCATCCAATATGGTTAGGACATGTTTTAGGGTATTATAATATTATTATAATATTATTTTTTACCTTTAATTACCAGATCTACCCCTTAACCACTATAAAAAAATATTTACTATTGTTACTATTCATAATGTCTAAACATAAAAAATAACTATTTACACAGTTTTAAACTCATGATTCCAAATATGGATTCCATTGTTCTAAATAAAAAACAGAATATGATTTATTAAGTAATTCAAAATTAATTCACGTTGTCAAAACTAAATAGTGGTGTTTTATGAAGTAATAACTACCAAATGATTGATAATTTTTTATGTCCAATTAAAAATTTTAATTACATAAAATGAAAAAATTAGACTAAATGTTAAAATATAATACAATTTTACTTTAAAAGCATTTTAAGGTACAAAATAACTATATAAAAAAATTATATTTAAATATAGTTTGAATTAAATTGTATAATTTTTCACTAATCGTTAAAAACTGAACATTATTAGAAAAATTCAAAATTTTCATGCAAAGTAAATTTCTATGTCCCTTTTATAGATAATAAATATATTTGGCCAAATGTAACATATAAAACCGAAAGAAATGATATCTAAAAATGATACACCATCAAAATGTTGTAAAAATGCATTTTTAGAAAAAGATGTATTTTATCCAAAATATAGAATTTGTCACTTATCATCCCTAGAAAACATATATGAAGTATTTAAAACATTACATTGAAAATATATCATATATTTTCGATATATAAAACTCTTGAAATGGTGATATGAAAACATAACTATTATCTTTTAAATAGGTTTTCATAAAAACACATCCTTTATATTGAATTGGATGTTATTTCCATTACTAATAAATTTGGTAACCAATGAATAATTATTTAAACATGTGTTAACCATATTTCAATATTTACTTGATATTATTCATTACCCCCATTCCAATGGCAAGTCATTAACTACTATTTTAAATAATATTATTACTCTATTATTTTTCTGTATATCTCTAGGTTGTGTGCAACATAAGATTATAGAAAAACCCTTTGATTTATGTCTAGTAGGCTATCAAAAAAATCATCCCTATTAATGTAAAATTAATATATTATTTATAAATATTTATAGAAATAAAAAATTAATATTCAATAAATACCTAGTTTGTTACATCCTTCCCCTATTTTGGAAATTGCATCATGAAAATTTTAAAATTGGTCTTGGAAACATTATTGAAAGTCCCACATCAGAAAAAATTGTAAATAAAACAATCACATTAAAAGAATGAATGTGAAGTACAAAGGTAACTAGATATAAAACATACTAAGGCTCCATGTATGAATACATGGATGTGGAAGAGAAAATATGTGTCATGGTCTAATGGAGAGTGATAGAAAACATGATCAAGAGAAATTTAACCACCAGAAAACCACAGACTTGTGATTAGTTAAATGGTCTTTGATTTCATGGCAGGAAAAGATAACATAAAATGTTTTTGTTTTAATATCCTCCTAATAAATATGAGGAATTTATTTATGAGATTAACTATGAAGATAATGAAACATACATACATGTAATGTAATATTTCATTCTTTAATAAATTTCTATAAAAACTAATCATTTCTCTAAACAATGAGTATTCAAGATGAGTTGGTCACATATGAAGTGCTATAATCAACATCTTGAGAATCATATAATACAAAAAATATGAACTAAATATTTCTCTTTTCATCATACATGAACCAATACCAAAATATTTTGTACAATATCTAATGATCCCCAAAATCATAATCCTTTATTGAAAGAAACACTACTCTTCATCTCCAAAATTACATAAACAATACATGAAGTTCATAAAAGACCATTAAATAAAAAAATTTCCTCAAAATTATTCCAAATAATACAAACTTTATTTGAAACCCTAAAATTAGAATGAATTGATCACGTAGCCTTCCATGATAAATGTTAACATTTATCTCCAAATAACAATGACTACTCATAAATTCTTTTACTGAAAAGTAATTATCCTAAAAACATCTTCTCCAACATGGGTTATTCATTTCCATAAATAACACAAATCACCATAACCCCCCCCCCATGTTGATTATTCCAAAAAAATCAACCATTACTCCTCAAATGAAATACCTTATTATTCAATTTTCATGAGGCATATAGTGTTCAAAAATGAGAAAATGTTTTCCAAAATGACATTTATCACTTAATCTTCAAGTAATTTTCCTACATAAATGATATTCATATGTTCCCCATATAAACATATTCTTGATCCATAAAATCATTTAACTAAAAATAATAAGTCATACTAAACAAGGACTTCTCAAAGGATAGTGGTAATCCATTTGACCATGTCCCCCTTCGGTTTCAGGTTCGATTCTTATGGCCTTCCCAATCGAGATGTGTTGTCACATTGTTTGTGTGTTTCAATTTTTAAAAAACTATATTATTTAACAATATTCTTGAAACTGAGAAAAAATACCCAAAAATAACCAAAAATTATTTTATCAACAAAATTTATCTTCTACCTCTCATTTTCATCCCAAAAAATAATAACCAGTAATTGAATCAAATTCAAGGATCATATAAACCCAAATGGTTCTTTATAACTATGTTTACAAAATAAATGTTAATTCATCATCAAATATAATTTACACATAACAAACTATAGGGTTACACATACAATAGAAATGTCTTATATTGTAATCTCATAAACAAAGACCATTCATAATTTTAAACATTTCATCACCAAAATATCTAACGTAACTCTAAATTTATAACATGTAGACATCTTAATCATCTCGGATTCTCCATGATACCTCAAAAAATTAATCTTATTCCGTAATTTATTTCTTTTTTTTCAAAAACAAATCATGAATTATATCTTATGAATCATTCATATCGACTAATTAGCTAAGAAATAATTCATACTATACCGAGGCTTTTGCCAGTTTCCTCATCCTCAATTGGAATAGAATTTTTAATTGGTAAATATATATCTGTATGGTACTGCTTATCCAATTCATGAACCTTCTTCGTTTGAAATCTATTTGGGTAATGAAAATGTACAACACATTTAAAACATTAAATTTATCCATTGAATAGAACATAATTACCTTTCCTTGGGTAAACAAGATTCTTCCTTTTACCGTGGAAGGTTATTGATTTATGACCTTCATTAACACATCTAAGAAAACTTCTCGTCCCTTTGAAGAAATTTCGTAGTTTTTTATTTTGACATCCCTGACACATAGGTTTTGGAATATACATACCTTTATTATTTTTACATGAACTTCAATAGGGATTCATTTTTCACATATATGATGCCTAAGAAAAATTTATATGGTTAAAGTGGTCATTCATGAATTATATTTGGTTAAGAATAACAACACAAGTTCTCATTATAGATCCCATTTCATTCATTTTTACATTTAGAAAACCTCCATAGTTTCTTTAATATCCACTACTACTTTGGTGCCTACTAGATCTGGAGATTTACTCAAACCAAAATGGTCAGTGTAAATAAATACGTAAAATCATAATATAATATCTTATTTAGAGTGTAAAAAATACGATATAAATACACATGTTATATTAAACTAATTCAATTTATCTAAAATAACTATGAATTTATCAAAAATTAAATAAATTATGGTTAGGTCACTTATACTTAAGTGACACCCTAACATCTAATGTTATCTAAATAGAACTCTTATAATAACTATAAAGCACCATCCTTAATTTATACATAATCTAGATATTAGTAAATAATTGGACTTCAATTAACTATGATGATATTTTTTAGGTTTATAGATTTAGAGAATTGTGAATTAACTTATACATAAAATCTTTGAATATTACAAGTAGACATCTCTATGCATTATCCTTGTTTTTCAGAAAAAAAACATAAACAAAATATTCCATTGTTTCATGTTTTAAAAGCATTGCATTTCCTTGATCCGATCCTCTACATTATTCTTCATTATTTCTTGTTAATAACATTTCAAAACATGGGATGAGCATAAATATCCTAGTATGGGATACATAAGGAATGAAAACTATTATTCTTTAAAAAACATGTAATCCATGGATACTTTATCATAATTTAATAATTTTCACCTTTAAGAATTACCAAAAACACATCACTGAATATAGGCTCATTTTTAATCTTTATATAACCATAATATTACCATAAATAAAAAAAATGAAACATATAACACAAGAAGGTGAATTAGTAAATAAATATACATAAATGGAATAACCATACGACCAACATCCACAAATATCACTAAATAGAATAACCATATAGCCGACTTCCACACCCAATGAATTAGTTGTTATAATGTAACCACCCGTGCTTGGTTTATCACATAACAAAAAATCATTTCATTAACAAGTAACCACCCATCATTTGTTTATCAGGTGACCACCCATCAAATGTCCAATTATCATTAGATAATCATAACAGGTAAAATAGTTCAAATTTCAACATTTCACAAAGAATATTTTTTTTAAATGAAATGAAATAATTCAAATATATTCAAATTATAGATCTATTTGAAAATTAAATTTTATATAAAAAAATAAGTAAAAATGTTATATAATATTTATTTTCCATTTAAAATAATCACTGCTTGTTAATGAATCTAAATATTAAATAATGGTCAGAGTGAAAGAAAGGTCGTTGTCGTAGTATATGTAAAAAGCATTCATTTTTTAATTTAGTTGAACAATTCATAGAAAAAACATTCCATATGAATGAAATAAAAATTCAAAGCGGTTTATTATACACCTTGAAAAAGAAGGAGGTGTATATTGACATAACATTCATCAATGAATAGAGATTGAGAAGAATTCATTAACAAAGTTCATATTGTCAATAAAATAGATTTATTATTTGTGTGGACAATTAATACACATAAATCATGTTTAGATACAAGATAATATATAAATGTTCAATTCACACATAATCCTAGAATTACATATTCAAAAACTATTGAATCACCCCAAATAGTGGAAATTGGGTTAACAAGTTTACTTACAAAAATTTCCTAACCTAACAATCTCACATAATAATTTAGAAAATGTTTCGATGAGATAAAAAAGGGCCCCCCATAACTTAGAGATAAAATTTATAGTAATAAGGATATATATGAACATATCCCAAAAATTAAAAACATAAATTAAAAGACATAACATAAATGTATTCTATGATTAAAAGAGTATGGTTAAATGATCCCTTACCATGAGTCTGACTTGTCACGTATGATCATTGTTCTTCTTGAATAATAAGCATCAGTTAATTTATACTTTCTTCAAAACCATTTCTTGTTTATTAGAATAGTCCATATTGTCAAAATTCCATTATCTCTAGAATCCAATTCTTGATTTAAATATCATATATATATCATATATTTATTTATATATAGTATATATATGTTTAGAATAGTCTATATCATTTTAATATAAGTAATAAAATTCACTGTACATGGAGAGGGTAAGCTGTATGTATGCATGAACACTACAATAATTTATTTTTATCATTTTTCTGGAGATAAAACTAAATGATAAAATTTTATATAATTATTCAAATATAATTTCATTTGATATATATGTTACATATTTTCATTGTAACACACTAAGATTTTATGAAAAATATTATTTTAATTTCATTGATGTCTTTTTTTGTACGTTACAAAAAAACTATCTTGTGTTATAAAAAACACATTATTAGCATATATTATACGTAAACACTATTCTTGGCTTGCGTTACACGCAATCACGACCTTCCTCGATAGCATGTGTTGTACGCAATACCGTGTTTCACTAAACAATGATATATTGTTATAATATTATTATGGACTAGCAATTTTTAATAGTATTAACTGCATTATTAATTTTATAACATTATTATTAATCTTACACATTATCTAAAACACGGTATTTGAACAAAATAAAATTTTCTGGTAAAATAAGCATTTTGAAAAAAAATGTAGTTTTTACACCTTTTGATGGAGCACCCACTTTAAATCTAGTTTTTTGACTGGTTTATAAGTTCAATTTGAAAAAATAAAATTCTTATTTGGAATGAAGATATAAATATTTACATTGGATAAAATTTTAATATTATTCTGATAACTTTCATATTTTAATGAAGAGTAAATACATGGTATATTTTAATTAAAAGACAATTTTTTAATCACAATAATTTATATGGATAAATTATAATATTAAATGGTTTTAAAGTATAAATAGAATATATTTTTACCATTTAATATAATTTATGTCATTACCATTATTTTTACATTGAATTCATAGGAAAAAACATTTCAATCTATGACAATGTTTTAACTTTTAAAACCCGTTTTATTAACCACTGGATTAATTTTATAATAATTACTACAACTTCTATGTTTTGAATTTTGAAAAATGGATTCCATAATTGAATTTAGTGGGTCCAAATTATGTTAATATAATACTTATATTTTTTTGATATTATGAATAGTAACTATGATAATTTTTATTTACTGCTCTTAAAGGTAAATCAGGTAATTAAGGGTAAAAGTAAGATTATAAAATTACCCTCACATATGCCAAATATTTTATTAGATGACTAAAAGTCGACCCATATAACCTAATATTAGGAATAGATTCATTTTATGGACTTTTGACCATGCAAATAATTTAATTATTTAAAAAAACAAAGAAAGTGACAACATGTCACACTCTTAAATATTATAAGTATAATATTTTTAATTTAGTTATAAACATCATGAAACATCAAACATTAATAGTCTCCATAAATTTAATAATATTATATACATAATTTAAATTTTATTAGAATTTTTAAGGATTGTATAATTTCCATTAATGGTGACACAATAGTGATTCAGAAATTGTTTATTTAGTTAAAAATGAATAATATAGTTTTTATTAAAATAATAATACATATCAAAAGAGACCTAAACATTAAAAAACCTTTTTTAGATTATATATATTCCATAATCATCCATGGGTATATTTTTGGATTATTTGGATCCTTATAAAATATACTAGGATATTTATATTATTTTATTTTTAATGATGTCTAAAATGTAACCCTCATAATTTAATAAATATAACAATCTAAATTTTGTGATTTTAAGCTGATAAATTAGACTAAAAATATTATTATGAAAGTTATTATATTTATATTAGTCATAGGATTTAATTTTTAATTTTTATGCAACTAATAATTACATTAAATGATTATACAAAAATGATGTCGTAATTGTTTTATTAAGAGAAATATCAACTAAATGGTTTTATAAATATTAAAATAAACATTATATGAAATAATTAATGTTTTCCACTAATTTTATAGATGAATATGAAATGTAATTAATCTATTAAACATTTTGGTTCGAATATATAATCTTCATGGACTTTATTTAAATTCGAATAAATAAATAGTGTCAAAATGAACACTATTGTTATTTTATAAAAATAACATATTATTAAATTGATTAAAAATAACATAAAAAATTAAAAATTAAAAATTGAAATTTATATGGCCTAAAATTTCATAAAGAACCCAATTATTTATAATTCACAACAAAAAAGTAATTATTTATAACAATTTAAAATCTAGAATATTATTACAATAAAAAAGATTAAATAAATTAAATATCGATAAATCAAATTGATAAGGATTAAAATAAAATCCCAGCACGTATAAATTTTATTGGGTGATGAGGTTAAAACCTTATATAATCTATGATTAGGATTTGATTCATTTTCGATGTTTTTATATTGTTTTTTATTTATTATAAATTAATATTTTTGATGATTCCAAAGGCGCCCCTCTCCTCCATTTTAAAAGGGCACCTCCTCCCTCTCCACGTTACACAGCTTTGAGAATTTAGTCTCAGCTGAACCCGGCCCATTTGGCTTCTCCACTTCCCTAGAAACATTCTTGAGGTTTTTTTTCTTAGAAGACCAACTCTATTACCATAAGAGAAAGCTTAAATGAGGTGTGTCGAAAAAGAGGTAATCTCTTCTACCGATTCGTTCAAGTTTCGTTCTTCTTCAACTTATTCTTCTTTAATTTTTTCATTATAATGTAATAACATAGGTATCAATAATATACTGATATGTTATTATAAATATGAAACAAACCCATTTAACCTTCTTTCCATCCTACGGAAAACAAAATCATCGCATGTGCGTATGTACGAAATACCGTCTCCACGCCATGGTGTAATTAGTTTTTCTACCACCACCTTACATGGATGGGTATAATTGTGTAATGAATAACTATATATAGTTATTATAACATAATACTAATTCTAGGATATTATATCATCCTCTACAATTATATTAAATAATTATGGGAACAATATCATCCCTCGTGCATACGTACAGACTACCGTCTCCACGAACCTGAAGAGATTCATTTTCCATGATTAACCATTCAAGTATGATTATAAAGTATATATATATATAATAATGATGAAATATATTACATAATAATGATACTATATTTATGTACATATTTTTTTCATTTAATTAATTCCATTTCATTCAATAAGGAAATGAAAACAGCGTTCCTTCGTACGTACAATCTACCGTCTCCATGAACGATGTATTTCATTCCATTTTTCAATCTATCATATATATATATATACACTGAATATATATTATATATAAATAATTTTTCACATTTTGGAATAATATTAATCTAGATATAAGGAATAATATCAAGAACAACAAATCACAACACATATGATAAATGATACGATTTTACCCAAAACCTTACTTTAATAAGGAATTTAAAAAGAACAGGTAATATAAATCCATCAGTGAACCATAAATGATATCATAACAATGAATATGATTCTGTAATAAGTCAATAAAATTATTTAAATCATTATATAGGAGGTTCATATACATATGAAGCATATCAGACATAGTCTAAGGGATAATTTTACAAATCTCATTTTTATCCGAGATTGCTTATACGTAAGTATTTAATAAGGTAATATTTTTCATAAATGTCCATAAAAACGTTTTTCATAAAGAGTTTAATATTATTCCATGTTTTTATAATGTCATATTTACCCCTCTTTGACTTTTAGCTTTTGTTATGGAAGGAATCATTCTTTTGTTTACCATAGATAGTACTTTTTTACTTTTTCGTCAAAAGTACGAGGAGAATGTTTTTTTTAAACTTATACAAAATGAACAGATATTTACAGTTTCCTAAAAATTTATTTCTATTAATCTTCATCTACACTATTTATTGAATATTTACAAAAATAACCTTTTATTTTAAAATTTCATGGAATTTGGTGAAATGAAAATTGTTTTGAACAAGAAAGGATATTTTCCTCTAGAATACATTTCAAGTGTTTCATCAAAACCATTTTCCTTCAAAGATGAAATTATTTCATATGGTTATGTTTCAAGTATAATGTCTCTATGATTTACAAGGTTTCACTTCTCTTATGATGAAATGATATCCATTTTTTTATATGGATTATGTTATGAAGGGATGATGTTTATGAAAATCATTTTATTCGTTGGGTTATGATGAATGATTTATATTTATGTTGTGGAACATGTAAGAATGATTTGATTATGAGTTGGGTGGGACCTATATCTCGCACCAATTAATTGGGTAAATTTTTATATCTCCTGAGATAGACATGGCTGGAACAGTATGTTTAACCGGTTCAGTGATACAAGACTGGAACAGGGAGTGAACTCGATTCAGAAAGGGACTTTGTCCAATAAGATAGTATTGGAAGCAATTCTTTGGGAACTATGGAAATCCTATCATGTTCTTAATGGTTTTCCAAAATTATATGATTTATTCCCATCTGATTTTTTCATGATTGATGTTACATTATGATCTATGCCTTATCTACAACGATATTTTATGTCATTTCTCAAGATTTTGTTGTTAAAACATTACGTCCATGTTTTTATATTCAAATATATATGGTATGTTTTATTCTCTACATGCTTACCGTTACTGAGAATTTGAGATCACCCTTTATATATTTTATTTTCCCTAGGAAAGAATGAATGGTTTAATGTATGAAAACAAAAGGGGAAGATCTTTCTGGGAGATGTTAAAGATCTTTCACAACGATTAAATGAATTTGTTCTGAGTTCCCAAAGACACTAAACTATTACAGTCCATGACTGATAGTTTTTTTTATGTATTAAGTATTCAGCAAAAGTAATGTAATGTCCATTTATGCCAATATTTGGGTATCTACTATTGGTATCAGAGGAATGTTTTAGTTAAACTTTGGAAACTAGGATGCGAAAACATTAGTGATATCCCTAGAGATATTTCTAAGGTATGTCTAGGGACGTCTCTAAGGTTAATTATAAGTATAGGTTATAGTCCTAGAAATATGGAGAAGATCTTATAATTAAACCTATGATGTTAGATATTGAATTTATTCCCATTTTATTATGTTGTTTTCCTAGTATGATTTTTCCTCTCACAATATTCTTTTTAGGTTTTTGAAAATGGCAGGAAACACGAAGATTCACGATAATGGAGGATATGATGGATAGTGTAATGATATTCGTTGTGAGAAAAAAAATGAAATTGGATGTTGAATTCCATATATAATCATCATGCCTAATCAGAAATCTCATAATATGATCAATAATCTCAACTTTGGTATGTTTCCTAACTCAGCTAATAAGAGAAAGATGGAGTTTTATGATGATCATAGTGGAAAAAAATTTCAATTTTCTTCACGTAAATCATGTGGGAAGAGGCATCATTGAAATTGTTTGGAAGGAAATAAAAGATGCTTTGGGTGTGGAAATGATGGACACAAAGCCAGTAATTGAAAAGGAAAATGATTAGTTAACACCATGGACAAGGATAATGGTATTTCTAAGACATAAAAAATGGTTAAATGTTTTAAATGTATAATGTACGGGCATTATGCAAACAAATTCCCTAATGGAATGTCTCATAAAGAGAATCAACTTGGTCGTATGGGTAGTATTTATGTTGATTATGGTGAAGAGACTACAAATGATATGTGAGATGAAAGAATTGTTCAAGCTCGGTCAATGGTTTAAGAAGGTAGTGGAATGATTGTATTTTTATAAAGAGTTTTGTTATCTGGGTAATTTGATGGTATTATGGAATAACGAAACATATAAGGATTGTTACACTATTGTTTTTTCTGAATAATTTGAAAGTATATGTTGAATGGTACCGGTATCCCTGAAAGGTTATTCAAATATTTTTGGAATGTAGATGATATGTGCATAATGAATGGATAAGGCGATAATGATATGTTTTATGGTATTAATGATCTCATGACTGATATAAGGACAATGTGATATCATGGTTTGAGTATATATAAATTTTGGGCTTTTGGTATGTGGAAAGAGTTCGCTTTTGATAGAATTCATGTTTTCAAAATGAATATTTGGTAATTAATGTTTCAAGAGGATACCTGATTAAGGAATTCATATTTTTGGTATGTTACCAACAAGATATATCTTAGGATATATGGGTGATAAATGATGGTGTTTAATGCTTGTTAAATGACCTTTATGGTTGTCATTTTTTTATACTATGAGATCAGACATATATATTTTTTATAAGACTAAAGGTTGTAAGGGATTAAGTTAGACATTACATAGTACTATTTAAGGATATAACCTTTATTAGATATTATTTTTGAAATGATATAATAGTATAGTTTCAGAAAAAGTACAACCTGAAGGATGGGCGACAACCCGTCACGTCGAACAAGGTTGCAGGAATCGAACCCACAACCGAAGTGCGACATTCCATTATCGCCTACTACTGGCCTACCGAAAGTACCTAGTTATTATAAATTAGTTTTAATATATTATGTTGTATGATATATTATGTATAATTCCATTTTAGGAACCATAAAAAATTACTGCCACCATAGATAGACTTAGGTATATAACTTTTTCTAACCTTATGTTTGAGACAGATTGAATGACCAATCATTCTATCAAATGATCTGCTAAAACATCACAAAAGACAAATTCGACTTCATTTCATTAAGAGATAAAGAGGAAATTGTTCTAGGAATGAGAAATTGTTATATTATACTAAAATAAAGTAAGTAATTATTCTAATTCAAATTTTTCAACTTTAAGGAAATGATCTTGAAAACCAAAAGTGTTGTCCTAGTTTCCTTATATACGATGAATCAGATGTACCTTAGATCATCAAAAATTTATGGCTTTGTGATTGTTGGCTTTTTCATAGCCATGTTCTCTACCACTCTCCATCCGAACATGATGGTTATATTTCTCCTCCATATCTATATTTTCACCTCTATTCTCCTATGTGGAAACCTAGTGAGTAGTTAATTTGGGTAACCGTTACATTTCATAATGTATTTTTTAATGTTTTGGTTTGGTATTCCTTTTTACAATGTGGATTTATATAACAAAACATTCAAGTAGTAAACCATTTATAACCCTGACGAATTTCTCGGGTGAAATTCATTTTATGTGGGGTAGAATGTAACACCCTGATATTTTATGAAAAATATTCTTTTAATTTAATTGATGTCATGTGTTGTACGTTACACCAAAATTATCTTGTGCTATACAAAACACTGTATTAGCTTATATTATACGCAAACACTATTTTTGGCTTGCGTTACACGCAATCACGACCTTCGTCGATAGCATGTGTAGTACGCAATACCGGGTTTTCACTAAACAACAATATATTGTTATAATATTATTATAGACTAGCCATTATGAATAGTATTAACTAATTTTTTAATTTTATAACATTATTAATCATCTTACACATTTTCTAATACATGGTATGTTAATAAAATAAATTTTTCCGGTAAAATAAGCATTTTTCAATAAATGTAGTTTTGCAGCCTTTTTATGGCGCACCCACTTTAAATCTAGTTTTCTGACAGGATTATAAGTTATCTTTTACAAAATAAAATTATTCTTTGGAATAAGTATATAAAAATAGACTTTGGATAAATTTTTCATATTATTCTGATAACTTTCATATTTTAATGAATAGAAAAAACACGCTATATTTTAATTAAAAGAAACTTTTTTCATCAAAAAAATTTATATGTTTAAATTATAATATAGAATTTTTTTAAAGTATAAATAGAATAATTTTTACCATTTAATATAATTTATGTCATTACCATTAATTTTACATTGAATTCATAGGTAAAAAAATTTCAATCTTTGGCTATGTTTTAACTTTTAAAACCCTTTTTCTTAACAATGTGATTAATATTAAATTAATTACTAAAAATTCTATGTTTTGAATATTTAAAAATTTCTTCCTTATTTTAATTCATTGGGTCCACATTATTTTAATATGTAACTTTTATTTTTTTGATATTATGAATAGTAACTACGATAATTTTTATTTACATCAGTTAAAGGTAAATCAGGTAATTATGGGTAAAAATATGATATAAAATTATCCTAACACCTGAACAAATTCTACTAGATGAATACAATTCAAACCATATCACCTAATGGTAGGAATAGATTCATTTTATGGAATTTTGACCATTAAAATAATTTAATTATTATTAAAACTAAAGAAAGTGACAAATGTCACTCTCTTAAATCTTATAAGTATAATAATTTAAATTTAGTTATAAACTTCATTAAAATCAAAACATTAATAGTCTAAAAAATATAATAAAATTATATACATCATTTGTATTTATTTATAATATTTAGGGATTAAATATGTGTCATTAATGGTGACACAATAGTGATGCAGAAATTGTTTATTTAGTGAAAATTCAATAATATAGTTATTATTAAAATAATAATACTTATCAAAAAGACCAGAAACTAGGCGAAACCTAATTTTTAGAGTATATATATTCTATAATAATCCAATGGTATATTTTTGGTCCATTTGGAGCCATATAAAATATATTAAGACATTTATATTATTTTATTATAAATGATATCAAATATGTCACCTTCATAATTTAATAATTATAAAAATTTAAATGTTGTGATTTTAAGATGATAAATTCGAGTAAAAATATTATTATGAAAGTTATTATAATTTTATTCATCTTAGGATTTTATTTTTAATTTTTATGTAGCTAATAATTATATTAAATGATTATACAAAAATGATGTAGTAATTGTTTTATGAAGATAAATGTCGAATAAATGGATTTATAAATATTTAAAAAACATTATATGAACTAATTAATGTTATCCAAAAAATTTCTAGATAAATATGACATGTTAGGAATCTATTAAATATTTTTTTAGAATATATCCTCTATGTACATTTTATTTATATTCATATAATTGAATAGTGTCAAAATGAACATTATTGTTATTTTATAAAGATAACATATTATTAAAATGATTAAAAATCACATATGTATTTTAAAATTATAAATTAAAATTTATATTGTATAAAATGTAATAAAGTACCCAATAATGGATAATTCACAACACATATGTAATTATTTATAACAAAATTAAAATCTAGAATATCATTACCTCAAATAAGATTAAATAAATTAAATAAGGATAAATCAAATTGATAAGGTTTAAAATAAATTCAAAACATGTCTAAAATTTATTTTATGATGAGATTGCAACCCTATATAATATAATATTCGGATTTGTGTCATTTGGGATGTTTTTAAATAGGGTCTGATATATTATATATTAATATTTTTGAGGTTTCCAAAGGTTCCCCTCTCCTCCCTTATGAAATGGATCCTCCTCCCTCTCCTCTTTAAACAACATTGAGGCTTCAAGCTCAGAATAACCAAGACCATTTCTCTTATCCACTTCCTCATAAACATTATAAAGGTTTTTTCCTCTCAAAAGCCAAACTCTAGTGCCTTAAGAGAAACCTTAAAAGAGGTGCGTTGAAGAAGAGATAATATCCTCCATCGATTATTTCAAGTTTCATTTTTCTACAACTTCTTATTCTTTAATTTTTTAAATTATAATGTAATAACAAAAGTATAACTAATATACTTATATGTTATTATAAATATTAAACAAACCCATTTCACCTTCTATACATCACAAAGAAAACAAAATCATCGCGCGTGCGTACGTACGAAATACCATCTCCACGCCGTGGTGTAATTAATTTTTCCACCACCACCTTACTTGGATGTGTATAATGGTGTAAAGAATAACTATATATGGTTATTATAACATCATACTGATTCTGAGATATTATATCATAAACTAAAATTCTATTATGTAAATATAGGAACAGGATCATCGCTCGTGCGTAGGTACGGACTACCGTCCCCACGAACATGATGAGATTAATTTTCCATGATTAACCATTCAAGTATGATTATAAGGTATATATATGATAAGTAATAATGAATGATATTAAAAATTATTTATACTAGATTTATGTACATATATGTTTCATTTAATTAATTCATGTTAATTCAATAAGGAAATGAAAACAACGTTCATGCGTACATACGGTCTACAGTCTCCATGAATGGTGTATTTCTTTCCATTTATCGATCTATCATATATATATTTTTATACTGAATATATATTATATATAAATCATGTTTTAAATAATGTAATTAATTAAAACAAGATATAAGTAATAATATCATGAAAAATAAATCGAAACTCGTACGATAAATGAAATGATTTTACCCAAAACGCTACTATAACATAGAATTTACAAAAGAATGTGCAATATAAATTCATAATTGAGCCATATATGATAACATAAAAATGAATATGATTATATAATAATTCAATGAAATTATTTAAATAATTATACATGAGGTTTGGAAACATACAAAGCATATCAAACAAAAGGAAAGGGATAATTTTACAAATCTCATTTTTATCCGAGATTGCTTATACGTAAGTATTTACTGGGGTTATATTTTTCATCCATATCCATAAAAATGTTTTTCAAAAATTTTTCTGTATTCTTACATGTATGTTTAATGTCTTTTTTACCCATCTTTTACTTTTACCTTGTGTTATGGAAGAAATCGTTCTTTTATTTACGAAACATTGTACTTTTTGGCATTTTCGGCAAAAGTACGAGGTGAATGTTTTTTTAAACTTATACGGAATGAGTGTATTTTTACAGTTTCATAACACATTATTTTAATGAATCTTAGTATACATGATTTCATGATTATTTTCAAAAAAATCATTTTCTTTTAAAATTTCATGCAATTTTGTGAAAAGAAAACGATTTTGATGAAGAAAAGATATTTTCCTCTAGAATTCATTTCAAGTGTTTGATTAAAAGAATTTTCCATCTAAGATGACATTATTTCGTATGTGCATGTTTTAAGTATAATGTCCCTAGTATTATCATTGTTTTACATCTCTTTTAATTCAATGATATCTATTTTTTTATATGGATAATGTTTTGATGGGATGATGTTTATGAAACCCATTTTATGCTTTGGGTTATGATGAATGATTTATGTTAATGTTGTGGCACAAATAAGAATGATTTGATTATGAGATGGGTGGGGCCTATATTTAACTCAAATTCATTGGGTAATGATTTATATCTCATGAGATAGACATGGCTGGAATGGTATGTTAATCTAGTTCAGTGATATAAGACCGGAACAAGGAGTGAACTCTATTCAGAAAGACACTTTGTCCACTAAGATGGTTTTGGAAGAAATGCCTTGGATACTATGGAAATTGTATCATGTGCTTAATGGTTTTTCCAAAATTACATGTTTTATTCCCATGATATTTTATCATTCTTTATGTTTCATTATGATTTATGCCTTATGTACTACCTTGTTTTATGTCATTGCTCAATATTTTGATGTTTAAATGTTATGTTCATGTTTTTAAGTTCAAATGTATGTGGTTTGTTTTGTTCTCTCCATGCTAACAGTTACTGTTCATTTGAACTCAACCTTTATATGTTTTCTTTTACCCAGGTTAGAAATAAAGGTTTTAGGTAAGAAAAAAAGGGGAAGATATTTATGGGAGATGTTGAAGATCATTCACAACGATTAAAAGATTTTGTTCCGAGCTTCCAAAGACATTACTATTATGATCCTTGAGTGTTTGTTTTGGTTAGGTATTAACTATTCCGCAAAAGTTATTTAATGTCCATGTACGCCAAGATTTGGGTCTCTACATTTATTAACACCATCCTTTATACGTTCCTAGTATGGCATGAACAAATCATCTCACTTTGAGGGGGCAGTAGTCTACACCACCTCAAATGAAATTATTGTACTTACACTATATATAAAGCATAAATGTACATTTTAAATAAAATTAAAGAAAAATAATGACAATATAAATATAATATATATCATATATAAATAAAGTTTAATCATAATGGTCACCAAGAGAGGTGGTAGGAGATAATTGAACAATCCTCGTGAGGCAGTAGTTCACCGTCTACAAGAACTTTAGGTTCTAAATGCATTAGATAGAGGTGTTTGTGAATAAAGGTATAAAAATGGAATAGAATCATAAAAGTATATATAATATATTGGTTTTGTTATAAAGGAAGTTGAATAAATAGTGTTTAGGGGGTTTTAGAATGTAATATAAATGAAAGAAACTTATGAGAAGACATTACCATAAATCAGGTAACTCCTTTGATTTAAGATAAAATGCCTTATTCAACATACATATGCTCAAAGTAATAATTATATGAGGAATATAGGTATGTTGGGGCTTATTTGGGCAAATTTTGGATGAGCCAAGGGGGAATGAGTGGTGTGACTAAGGGTTAGAGTTGACATCCTTTTATAAGAGGGAAGAGGGTTACTTTAGGAATGTTTAAAATTATATTATAAAATAAATTTAGATTTCAAAATATCCCTAAATTATTTAATTTGAAGATAAGTTCATTATATTTATAAATCCTTGCATCAAACAGTTTTTAGAAATGTTTTGTTTTAATATTTAACCATATCATTTAGTTTTAACCCTTATTTGACTTATTTGACTATTACCATGTCTTCATGTATATTAATACTATATTGGTAATATAATTACTAAAAAACAAAAATCTAATCTAAAGTTGTTAATTAATGAAATTTTTAATATTATATAACTCATTTGGCCTAATCTTATCGTTTTTGTCTATTACATCATTTTATAAAATAGTAATTTTTTGAAAAACCAATTTATTACAATTTTAATACTATTCATATCCTGACTTGTCAAAAATCCATAACAAAAATATTATTTAAAAAATGTAACTAAATAAAATATAAAAATTCATAATAATCCCTCATTTTTTTATGGATAACAGTTTTCCAAATATATTTATTTTAATATCTACAATCTTATTTATTTAAATCATTCATTAATACAGTAATCACTACCTCATCACTATGTCATAAATATGTATTTTTAGATTATGTCTACCAATTTTAAATAAAATTCAATGGTTTAGGAAATATTTTTTTATATCTAATGAATATTTATAGTAGAAGATATCACATATATAACAACATATAAAAATTTTTTTAGTATAAGATAAATGTTTAGGTAATATTTTACTTAACATTAAATTCAAAGTAATTAATTTTCATTCTCACACACAAGTGGCTCCATGGGGTCCTAAAATAGTCCCAATTATTCCCATGGTCATAAATATATCATCCAATAGGGTTATTACATGTGTTAGGGTAGTTTAATATTATTATAATATTATTTTTTAAAATTATTTACTAGATTTAAGTTTTAACCTTGGTAAATAAAATATTTACTAAAATTTCTATTCATAATGTCTAAAAATAAAATGTATCTATTTCACAATTAGTACCCCATGATTGCAAATATGGAATCCATTTTTTCCATATTCAAAAGGTAGATGTTTCAGTTCTTAATTTTAATTAATTTCAATTTTCAAAATAAAAAAGAGAGTTTTAAAGAAGTAATAACAATCAAAAGATCGACATGTGTTTATTTCTAATCTAAAATTTAAATTACATCAAATGAAAATAATTTCATTAAATAAAAAAACGTAATATAATTAATCTTTGAAAATAATAAAATGTAAAATATAACTATATAAAAAAATTAAATTAAAAGAAAGCTTGGAATTAAAATTCAGTATTTTTCATGATTTATTAAAAATGAACTATAGCATAAAAATACCAAAATTTATTCGAAAGTAAATATCGATGTACCCATTCTAAAGAAGAAGTTTATTTTTTTCAAAATAAACATATAAAAGTGATAAAAAAATATTTACAAATGGTTCTCCATCAAAAGATGTTAAAACTTCATTTTTAGAAATGTAATTATTTTATCCAAAAAGACAAATTTGTTACTAATATTATAACTAGAAAATATATAAGATGAATTTAATATATTACATTGAAAATCTATCATATATGTTTAATTAAATAAAAATCAAAAAGACGGATATAAAAAACAATTATTCTCATTTAAAATGATTATCATGAAAAATTATCCATTATATTCAAATGGTTTTTATTTTTGTTTCTAACAAATTTGGTAATCAATGAATCATTATTTAAAAAATTGTAAACCATATTCCAAAATTCAGTTCATATTATTCATTCATTCCATTCCAGTAGCTATGCATTAACTAACATTTAAAATAATATTATTATTGTATTATTTTTCGATATATCTCAATGTTGTGGGCAATATATGATTTCGGAGAAACCCCTTGTTGCGTGTCGAGTACTCTATTGGAAAAAGAGTGTCATTCAACAAAAAATTAATTTTTTACTAATAAGTGTTAATTGAAACAAAAAATAATTATTTTATAAATACTCATGTTGTTACAACACTTCATTACTAACCTATCGAATTCACAAAAAACATCATTAGACTTAATAAATTCCCATAGTCGATCTATCCACTTATTTGATTCATGTAGAGGATCCACATAGTCGATTCACGTATCTAATCTTCATCCCCAATATTTCCAAAAATTAAATTTCTCATGTAGTCATTCTTACCAAATATTTGATCCTTTTACAAATTCAATTCATCCACATAGTAGATATAGACACATCACTTATATTTCATAACCATTTTTTCCTTCTATCTAAGGGATCCAAAATTGAATTATTCTAGATTTTCTTTATCTGCTTGTGTTGTATTGAGATTGTCCCGAAAAATTTTGTGGATTCTCACTTTTACTTAAAAGTGTTTTGATAATAAAAAAATGTAATTTAAAAAAATAAATCCAACCCTCATGCAAGCTATTAAAAAATTTTCATGACATGAAACTATTAAACTTATTTTATACTCCATGCATTCATCAATTAGAATAAAAACACCTCTATAATTCTTTTAGAACACCTTTAAGTACCTCAAACATTGAAACCATAAACATGGTAGAAATAGATTAATCTAAACCCTTACAAGAACAACTATATCATGAAAACTATTATTGAAATGATCCCTTGTATTGTGTTGAGCATTTTCAACATAATTAGTTATTTAATTATTGTTTATTTTACCATTTTATATATTGTGTGTTTATTAATGATTAAAACTACCAAAAATGATAGGTTCTTTTTTTATTACCCTTGATTATATTATATTTAAAGAATATACATATGTTTAACACCATAAAATTTTCATCAAAATATAATTTATAAAATTACAATAATTTGTGAGCCCCCTTCATTTATTCATTTCTTTTTTGTTCAAATATATATCTAATTTTGTCTCATTAATTACCAAATAACATAATATAATAGATTAATATTTTAATAAAAAAACTTGTAAACATATATAAAAACATATTAATTTAAATCTTATAATAATCCAAATTTATAAACTAAAATAAACTTATAACTAAAATATATACCTTGTGAAAATTAAAAAACATATTAATGTAAACTATAATAACAATGATTTTTTTGTAAACATAATTAATTTCTATATTCTTCAATTTAATTATCTATTTCAATGAGTCAATTCACATACATGAATTTGATTTCTAATCTCAAATTCATTCTGTTATATATATTTTTTATAATAATAAATACATTGGTATTCCATCGATAATGTAAAATAAATAATTTTAAATAATTTAGAAACAATATAATATTTAAATAGAATAACATTAGAAGAAAAATAAATCTTAAAAAAATAAAATAGTTTCAGTCCCATTTTATATATATATAATACAACATATAACATATAATCATATATAATTACAATAAAAATTAAATGAGATTGTAATTTAATATATATATATATAATAAAATTAAAACTGACTACAAACTAATTATAAATGTAAAAACATTAATAAAAATCATTATAGGTACAAATTATAGATATTTATGAATATACTTGTAAATGTGAAACAAATAAATGTTAAATGATTTTTATGTTGAAAAAAATGTATTATATGTTTGCGTGAAAATAGATAGATTATGCCGAAAATGATGGATATCGAATTTGATAGCCGAAATGAAACACTAATGTGTAGATTTTAATTGAGGAAAAAACCCTATCAAATAATAATTAAATAATACCCCATTTAATATAACACATGTTTTTAACCAAAAAATCAATATATGAGAAACAAATTAAAATTATATATTTAATTATGTTTTTTGTGTCATCAGTAAAAATGATTCCAAAAATATATCCAAAATAAATGTTGTTTTTGGTGGTTCTATTACCAAATCCCTTATTATTTAAATGTATTTGATGTTTGTTATTTATTGACCAACACCAAAACATTGTATATGATTTTTTATATAAAATAACTATCATTAAATATTACAATATTTTTAGAGACTAATAACATCATATATATTACCATATTGTTTCAGTAGCCACAAATATTAGAAAACAAGTTTATTACCTGAAAACACATAATAAAAAATTCTATAATATCACACTACAAAATAACTCCACTGAACGAAAATTTATAATTGTTCCATATAGGTATAGAACACCATCACATTATCACTATAGATCCAAACTGAGTCATATTAATGATATAAGACTATATAAAGTGAATCTGAACCCCAAATTAAAACAAATCCTACTTGACTACTACTGCTACATAATATTGAGCATGTTCAAATCCCCGCAAAATACCAAGATTCCCCCATAACTCCCAACAACAATTATTGATGATATATTAGATTTATATATTTTCTCAACATCCATAATTGGCCTACACTTTTTATTCTAAATATCATTATTATAATTAACAAAAAAACATTTTGATATTTATGTGGATACTCAAAATGATAATACATCAATACCCCTGTATAACCACAATAATACAACCCAACTACGATCACCCCAATTATAACATGATTAGAAAATATAAAAACAAATAATAAATAATAAATAATTAATTACAATGATAAATCCTCATATTCTAGTTATATAAAGTCCCCATGTTAACATATATATGAAATTGTCCAATTATATAAATGAAAATATTATTCAATAATAACTAGAAATGAAAACTAATTATATTTAATTTTAGTCAAAAAGAGTCAACACATAAAATATAGCATCAAAATAAATAGAAAACATTCATCCATCCTTTCCCATCCCAATTCAGTTTATCTTATTTTTTGTCATCATTTATTTCACCCATCAAATATAGAATACCCCATGATGACCACATAATCAAAAGTAAAGAACACTTTGTACCTATATAGCATAGTAAAAGATTGTGAGAATATCATTAGAAAAATAATAGTCAAGAAAAACATTTATATTATTACCAAAGGTATAAAATGTTTTTATAAATCTATTACCATGTTGACATATATATTTATCCCCAATAACCCTTATAGAAGATTCCAAAAAACTATAATACATCATCATTTATCAATCCAATACCAAAAATTCCATTAATATTAATAATATCTACTACAACAACATCGGTAAAATATTAACAATGAAAAAATAAATATGGAGTAAAATTAGATCAATAAATAATCAATAAAATATAGCTACATCCTAAGAACCATCCTAAAACATCTCAATTTAGGAAAAAGATCATCCAGAAAAATACATTGGTTTTTTAAAAAACATAGATGAATATAATGGTAAATATTCATAAATAAAAATAAAATTTATGAAATAATATTGTCTTATTATATGTTCACTATACTATTTGAAAATATCATGAAGTCAACCAATGAAACATTGATATATATACATTATCATAACCATATGTCACAATGATAAATCCAAGCATCCTCGAATCATTCAATGAAAAAACATTGTAGCCATATTTTATAAATTGAAAAAGGGGATTTAGAAATATTATATCATTAATGATTATAATATTTATTCCACAGAGTTTTTTTTTGAATTATAACATAATTATAGTGAATGGTGTAAATGCATTAATTTTATATATCATGATTCTAGGATCTTAACATTATCATATAAAATTTATCCCATATATCATAAAGTAATGTATATTATAAAAATATATATGAATTTAGTTGTGTTACCCATGCATGTACTGTAACATGTCATTATAAAATTAATATATTCCGATATAACCTTCATAAATTATAGATGCTCTTATATCTAAGGGATAATAATTGCAATATATAGGGATATGTATGGGTTTCCATGATACATGGATTGATACAGAAGTGTTACATATATTATAAATATTTTTATATATAAGGGTTATGATATTAAATTGTTGATATATAAGAATACATTCTATTATATAAAATGATATAAAAGTTTTACACACTCTATTTCATTGGTTTAAATGTATGGTTTATTTTATAAGTAAGGGTTCATATATTTTTTTTGGAATTCGAGCACAATGGAATAACATAGAAGAATATTTAATTAAACTATCCTCTTTCCAAATATTTAATGTGAAAAGCATATGTCCATAGTGAAATTTTTCTGATCATGATGATATCATAGCTTTTGAAATTCCTCCCTTCCTCTAACCATCCACATATTCATACTGGAGTAAAAAATACATAATGTAATTTTATAATAATGTTTTTAATGTAACATAAAATACATAGGACCCTATAAAACATCATCATCAGCATAATACAATGTAAAATGTGTAATATGATATGTTTCAAAATTTTAATTATCAAATAATGATTTTATAAATACGTATATATATAATTTGGAACCAAATTCAAAAGGATTATCTAAAATATATTTCCATCATAATGAAAAAATATTTAATTTTATAAAATATCATTATAATTTTTGGATTTTGAATCCATGAATAGTTTGCATATACCATGAAATAATTCAATGAGATCATATCTTATTGACTATATAATGAATTTACTAACTTAATCATACCCTGTATTAAGCCATATATGTATCTGATCTATCTGGTGTATTATGAAACTATATGTATAGAAATACATCCCCCAAGACATCAAATATTGGATTTCCAAACCTATCAAAAGAAACTCTAAAATATGTAATTATGTTTTCATTTTTTCTCAATAATGAAAAAAATATTCAATGTGCCAAATTGTAAAATTCACCATTTTCCTAACCAATAACTTTGATACAACATCATTAAGAATAGTGATAATGATTAATCATTGTATTTATCTATAATATATTAATATTAAGGGGTGGAGTATTGGGGTGATATTTTATAAATCAAAAGGACTATTAGGTAGTAGGTGATAATATGACAGCTACTGGGGTAGATATGATGGAAAAATAATTTTTCACATAATTAACCGTTCATATATATATATGGTATATTTAGATCCTTATTTCATTGACAATAAATTATTCCTCACCACATTGTGTATTGTATTTGTAAATATAAAGAGAGGTATCATAATCGTGGTTTAAAAATGATGATGATGTTGTTTTATGGAAAAATGGATATAGAAATTATATCTTTCCAAAGTGATGGATAATGATTTTTTTATTTTCCTTCAACAAATGTTGGGAAAAAGCGTATGATATATTGATATTTTTTATCTAATGTGATGTCTCATTTTTAAGAAATAGTCCATATTGGTATTATCTAAACAACTGATAACAACAATTTCTTAAAAAAAGGAATGATAACATTGATTGAGTTCAATAGTTATTTGTTTTGTTTAATCTATAACCCTTAATTTTGGTAAACCCTAGTGATAAGAGATCACAATATATATTCTAGAGAAAAAATAGGCATAGAAATTATGATCACACCATTTATTGTATATTAATTAGTATAATAAAATATACACATCCATTTAGTGATTTGGAGTTCCTATGATGATGAAATTTTAAAAAGAATTCATAGTCATGATTGTATACATGTGATATGTGACACCTTTGGCAACGATTAAAATAAAAAAGTAGAATATCATGGAAACTATAGTTAACTATAATGAATCATATTAACCAGTTAATATTAATGATATAAATATTTCATTGTTTAATTCTCAATAATGATTATCCATGATCCACATGTATGATTAAATATTCCTAACATTCAACAAATTTTCCTATACAATTTAATTGGAAATTTATATAAGTGACTTCAAAATGATTTATATATCAATAATTTTTAATATTACAATCAAAAAAATTATATATATAAATTTTAAACAATATTTATTATATATAAATAAATTATTAATCACTTATATTGAATGCATGATATATTTACCTTTTCATCACCATTTTTGTAATTATTAATTAATCTATTTTTTCCATTATTTCTATTACATTAAATAGGAAAATAAGTGTTCATACATCATGCAATTTTTTATTATTATATGAATAATTTATAATTTATAGAATAATTCATATATCCATTAAATGACACATAATATTTTTTATTGAAATAAGTCATTTATGATAAATATATAAAAAAGATATTAAAATATTTTTTAATATAAAAATTATAAGGCATGATTCATTAATAATTTACAGAATAATTCATTTAAGGTTTAAATGAATAATATCATATTCGGTCTAAATATATTTATACCATAACATTTTTTTTTTCAAAAGGATAAATTCCATGACTAAATCTAAAACAACACTACAAACTTTTTATTTTGTGAAATTTCAATTTTACATACACACACACACACACATATATATATATATATATATTCATTTTATCACAAAACAAAAATAATATTTAGATAATATAGTCATTTTAAATGTAATGTAGTTATTAGGAATTATTGTAACATTATTGTATAAAGTCTATCACAGAATAACTATTTTTAGAAATTCATATTTTAATGAAAAATTCATCTTAATTAGAATTTACATTTTATAATATAGATATATTTTTTTAATAACCACATAAATTTTTTTAAAGGATGATTTTTTAAATTTTTTTATAACATGATTAATTTAAGATAAATAAAAAAACATAGTTTTCGATTATGTGGATAGTTTTATGTAATCATTGTGAATTTAAAATTAATCATTAATATAGAAAACATTACAATGGAAATAACATTTATTTTACTGTATCTCTAGTTTTTTAACTTGTAATATTATTGGAAATATAGAACATTTGTACCAGTGGTTATTCCATCCATTATTTTGTCTTTAAAACCACATTCCAAAAGTTGTCTAATGCAATGCCAAATTTTAGATCATGGTTATGACTTGGTGGAATTCAAATATGTTTGGGTAAACATTGGAGAACTGTTGGAGTGCATTAAATGATTATAAAATTTCCGACTAGAAATAAACATCCTCTAACCCTTACATGATGTTTATCTTGTTTTCATGATGTGTGACACAATGTTAATCCTAGGACGGCCTACCTGAGAATCACATGATGTGTAGAAGTGTTACACATAATGAATGTAATATAATACCTAAAAGTATTTTCATATTTTGTACATTACAAGTAGTGTTTTTTTAAAGATCCCAAGGGGATTACCCCATAATTTTATTTTTCATACATGGATATAATAGAAAACTCACTAGGAGGTCGCACACCTCTCCCTTCTCCCCATGATTTTTGTCAAACTACCACATCTGAGCTTTGATCATAAATATATTTGGGGTGGGGGAGGGGTACAAAGTTTTTTTTGGTAAAACCATAAATCTAATATCCAATTATCTTATTCTATCTCTCCATATAGTGTGGAGAATTTATGTGATCCATTTTAAACTAATTTTATGTCGTTCTCTAAAAGTGATTATTTCACTAATTCTAGCACGAGTTAGAGGATAATATTAGACTACCATGTTCATATGAGTATGAGGAAGGTGGTGAATGGATTTTTATATATGTTTTTTTTGTAGTTTTGGGGGTGTTATATATATGTCAATGTAGTAAATTATGTGAGATCTTTATATTTTAAATTGTTTTGTAATCTTTTTAATTTATGGTGTTGAATGTCATCATTTATAACCTAGAATGTTTCTACATATTAATCCAATTTAGAGGATTTTTACCACAATACTAGGTTAGTTTGGGTGTGTTTATCACCTTAAGATAATTTTTTTTTATTAAATTCATTACATCCGTGTGAATGTAACATGCATGTTCTTAGGATTGAGGGGATAATAATCTTTTAGGCTGATAAGACTTGGTTCATTATGTTGGGCTTGGCCCGAGACACTGATGGTGAAATTTATTAATGGGTTGGGTGAAGTGGTTATCATATTATGGGGACATGGTTGTCATGATGAGGGATCGACCCATGTGACTTGATGTGGCATTGGACATAATAAATTATCCACTTCAAAATGAGACTCAGATTAGAACTGGTTAATTTTATGATTAGAGGGTGTAATATCTACCACTAAATACATTATTTGTGGTCCTAAAAAACATCCAATAATATGAATGTAACATGTTCGTAGTGGTTGTTATAGTAAACCATAGGTAATGTATAACTTACATTATAAGAGGTTATTTTGGAGGGGTTTTAAAACCCATCCAGATTCAATAAGAATACCAAAAATAATCAAATTAAAGGGAATTAAAACCCCATCTTATTTATATATAGGTTTACTGGGGGGATTAAACACCCTATACATTCATGTGAAAATTCCCGAATGAAATAAATTGGAGGTGGTTCGAACAACCTATAATTTTTATTCTAGTCTAAATGGGGTTTTAACACCTATATTATTTTGTAAAACCCATTATAGTTTTTATACTAGTTATTTTGGGGTCTAAACCCTGTATAATGTTAGATTATACTGAAATTTAAAATATGTTTTATACCATATCTAAATGCATGGAATTTATCATTCTCTCCTTTTTTGGAAATTTATTTCCATCGGTTCCCTATTGACCTCTAATCCCACACATCTCATTCCCTCCAGGCCCTCTTCAGTCTCATTCAAGAGAGAATAAGACTTCTATTCCCCCGGCTAAACCCGCACCCCCTTATGATCCCCACTAACCCCATGATCCTCTCCGTTCACAAACACAACATCACCAACATGTAGTTCCCTTAATGAGGAGACCTATATATAACATCCTCTGTCAGTGTTGTAACTCGTGCTTATAAACATCCATAGTCAATATCAAACACATACATTACCACTATTCCAAATTTGTTTTCAAATATTAATATAACAATGAATGTATTTTTATATATTTATTTTTCTTCAAAAAATATTTATGATTAGTATTTTTAAATAAATTTAATAGGAGACTAGTATATGGATTTATATAAATTTAGGAATTCATGTTTATCATTATACATTTATTTTATAATATATCTAAATATTAAAGGGCGATATAATATATATATATATATAACATATATATAGATATATATATATATATATATTATTTTGTACATTTATATGCATATAAAATTATATATTTTATTTATTATATATTTTTATATTAGTCATATATACTATTGAAATATATGTTTATTATGTATACATACATTGTTAAAATAATATATATATATATTAAATATTTATAAGTACAAAGAAATATATTATATATTATATATTTATATATGATCATAACTAAATATATTTATTTTATTTTATTTTTTAATATAGATTCCGTTAATATTATATATGCTTACTTTAATTATTATATAAATATATTATTTTATTTTATATTTTCATTTAATAATGTATATATATATTTGTATGAAATTTTATGTATATTATTATATAAATATATTTTACATATTAAATATAATTATACTTATATATATATATATATTTGAACAGTTTGGGGATAAAACCCATTCACTAAAAAATAGTGAAAAAGACAGTTATAGGGTAATATAGAATCATTCCCTCACCATGAAAAGGAAAACCAAAAAGACACATGAAAAAATTGGGAAGTACAACACAAGATCACCATACATTAGGGAATATCCTGATTCCACACTTAGAAAATTCAATCATGACACATAAGAGAATGTTCTCATACTGTGAGAAGAGACACATCCACCCTGGCCACAAGGATGGATCCCCCTTTTCCATGAATTTTCGTACTTCCATTGTCCTCTACTATTATTACGGGATTTATTCTAATTTGAAGAATTCAATTATTCAGTTTTCGAAATTCTAATACATACTTGTCTATCATCCTCATGGATGTCTTAGGTATGAATTGAAAATAGATTATTAGTTGGGAACATATCTTTGTTCTATATACCAACTTCCATATAAATCATTGTAATCACAAAAGTTGTAATATAATTCGAATCCCATTACATGATCCACAATATCACATTCTAATTAAGGGAATAAAAACCAAGGTGTCATTTTTATCATACACATGGTGTAATGGTTGAATGAACCTAAGGATAAAACCACATATCATCACTTAAAAAAGATATTGGTTATGGAACTTCAGTTACATGGAATTTAGTCCACTAATTTTTGCGATAGGAATAGTTGAAATTGAATAATTTAATTAAGAATAATTTTAATTATCTTTTCTTCCCAATGACATGTAAACCCTAAAGATTCTAGAGTCCCTTGATTCCCCTTCCTAAAAAAACATTGAATTGGTATTCTTCCTTTGAGATCATTTATATGAATTCCCCCTCCCAACATCCATCCACATGGAATTATAAAGAGTGGCAACATATTCAACATCTTGAGGGACTATAAAAGAATCCCTAATCGTGTCCTTTTTTTATGTGCAGATATAGAGACTGCTCCTTCCGAAAAACAACCCACTAATGACATTTTCCTACACAATCAAATATATAAGGCCTCCTCTCATTCCATGAGTAGGAATTATCCAAATCTGTGGAATATCTAAAAAACATAGCTTTAGTCTAGGTATCATCATCAACATTCTTATTCCCCTTGTTAAATTTTAATGAAACCAACCTTTAATCCAACATCTATTATTAATCAACCATATCATGAATAGTACCCTCATATTCATGTTGATCATATGTAGTAACATCAATATTTTCTCTATTTATAACCACTATGTGGGGTTCTATAATCTCATCGATAGAATCATCCCCCGAGAAATTGACCTTTCCCATCAACATCTCCATGATTGTTTGCGGCTTAACTATATGTAACATCTCAATGGGATATTACCTCAAAATAACTATCTAAATATGCATGTCATTATAAGTATGAGTATCATTTGCATCTCATGGTATATATTCATCTTGTTTCTTTTAATAATACTTTTTTCTATTATCATTTCAAGTTGATGGAACAGTGGAATTCCAACTATAATTTAGGAAATCATTTCCTTGTACATCCCTTATAGAGTTGCATGGAACCTACATTTCATTCCTTCCATAATCATTCATTATGGGACATATCTTATCAAATGATTCACATTTCATTGAATGTATGAATTTATCATTGGAATGACCAATTGCGTTTTATGATTTAAAAAGAAGACACTCCCTTTCATAATCAATCATCAAGTGGATATCATCATTTTATGTAGAGAGACCCACTTCAAAAGTCAATGTAGTTCTTAAATCAACTTCAAAAAAGATCTTGATTTTGTTTTCATGCATAGTAAATTAATTTCCCTTATATATTCTAATGGGAATACATATGACAATTTCAGTTCCCAATTATATTTTAGGATACTATAGAATATATGACAAACAAAATATCATAATCCATATTGGGGAAATGAAAATTTTAAGATAGAATGGTTCTAAGTCAATCATCAATTCATTAATATGGATATTTACTTGTTTAATATATAATTATAGGAAAATTTAAAACCTTCTAGAATGAATCTTTAGATGGAAACAATAAATCGATGTAACCTATCCAAGTTGTGATACACTTACAATCAGAACATCCCCAAATTAAAGTGAATCGACTTACAATTTAATCCAATCAATAGGTCTTAGCATTATTTTGGAGTACATGTATATGAAGGGTGGAGTACTTATATAGATAAATCTTCTTAGTAATGTATTCAAGGTGGGATACAACATGGGAAACTGTTTTTTTTACTATTCTCTAATTCACCAAATCCTTGAAAAAATATAAGTGTCTGGAATCCTAAGCCATGTAATCCAAAGATATATAATGTAATTAACATAAAACTAATTAATTATATAATACATACATTTTTTTATAATTGTGAGTGTATAAGTATCCATATAATAAATTATTATTATTATTCTATAAATTAATAAAAATACATGGTTTTAATGTTCTACATTTTTAAACAAATAATATTATGTATATATTAATATAAAATATTTATTAATTTATATTATAATTAATAATATATGATATATTATTAAATATAAATAAATATATATTAATATAAAAAGTATTAAAATATATTTATGTATACATATTAATACGATTAAATAATGTCTCATAAATATATTTATATAATATATCTTAATAATGTATTTAAATAAATCTATATATTACAATTTAGTTATATATATAATTTTAAAAAATAAATCCCAAACAATATTGGTGGTTCACAAAATCCAATAATGTTATAAATTAGAGAGGGCTAAAAACCCACTCTAATAAAAGAAATTAGTGGTGTATCAGGCACCCCTATAATTTCTTGAATTTGAGGGGGTTCAAATCCCCCTCAAATCCTAAAAATTATATGTGGTTAAAAACACATACAATATTGTATTCAAGATATGGTTCACAACCCCTTATAATTTCAAAAATTATATGGTTTAAAACCCATCTTTAATAAAAGGGATTATATATGGTTCTTTAACACCCTCTATATCTTAAATTGGAGAGTGATCAAAACCCCCTATAATTAATGAGATTAACATAGATTGTGAAACCCCAACAAATTTTTATAAAATATTAATTTATAAATATATGCTATATAATAAAAATAAATATTATATATATCCCGTAAAATAAAAAAAATAGTAATATATATATATATATATAATTACTACCACTAAAATCCAACCAATATATTATGCAAGTGAATAAATTTTTTTTACCAGTTTTGAAATAACTATGTCTAAAATTCAAATAAATATTAAAACAATAAGTATATATTTTTTATAGAGGTTATGAACACCCATTCAATTTTATTATTAGAGGTGGATGTTAATATCCCTATTAAACTGAATTCCTAGGTGTTTTTTCATAACCCCTATAAAAACCAATATAATCCCGCAATTTTTTAAAGTGATGTACATGGATGAATGGGAATGAAGTATCAGATGATGTGGTATCAGTAATGTTTTTGTGATTTTGTATCAATGTATGTGGTAAGATGTGACGTTGTAGTTGTGTGCATAATTATATGACTCAGGTTGGGTTTTTTATAATCTCCTGTGTGGGTGGGGGCCTCTATAGACTATGCAACATAGGTTATGGTTATGACCATCATATAAGTTGGAGAGATAACTATATTAATCCTAATTAATGGTGATGGAAAATTTGTTAATGCACTTGAAACAAAAAAATTTAATAAAAACATGGTAAGATAATTGTGGTCCATGGATTTTTACATTGGGGGAAAAATGTCATTGTTCCATGGGAAGTTATCCGATGATCCAAAAGTGGTTAATATTTGGTTTACATGAATCATTGTGCATTAGATGTTGAGCTATCATGAGATAATTGAGTAGTGTTAAATTGGACCAATATCATATTTATTTTTATATCTTTTTGGATGAAATGATAATCGGTTGATGGTATGCAATTTCACTGACAAATTAAAGAGGTGGAACCTAATTATTCACATGGGATGGTTTTTGAGAGGGGATAAATTTTAATTTACTGAAAACTTCCTCACCACTATAGATACATATATTTAAAATTATAATGCATGGTATATATATAACAAGGGGAGTGTGTTCATGAAAACCATTTATGGATGAAAAAAGTTTTCTCTTCTTTGAGGTTATTGAGAAAATTATAAATGGGAATCTTTATTTTATTTTAATGTGTAGAGTTTTTAATAATATTTAGAACACAATATATATCACTGATGTAACATAAGAGCACATTGGTGGTGGGATAATAAGATTTATTGTCACACCCTATATAGTACCCTCGAGACATTTAAAGACTTTATGTCTCTATGATTATGTAATGGACAGACCACAAAAGCTGGACCGTAGTGGTCAAGATGGTCTTTTTTCACAGGATGGATGGTAAGGGACTGAGGTGGTTATTTATTCCCAAGAAACATCTATTTTGGGTTTCATTTTTATTCCTACATTATTATATATGTATTTATTTATTGTTATCCTTCGGTTACCCTTCTTTTGTATATTTTTTATTACCTATTTTGATTGGATTTTGGTTTCTACAAATTATTTGGTGATGTAAGGAATGTTAATTATTATTGCTTCCCTTAATTTATCGTTCTTTTATATCATTTTACATCTTCAATTGATAATGGTCTCTCTTCTATTGTTATATTTATATACACAATTATTAGTATCACTATATGTTTGTAATACCACCCCACTATCAAATCATTACACCCCCATTTCTATTTGAAAGCCATTGGCATATAGGGAGGCACTCATATGGCTCAGGGATAAAACAACCAAGAGAAATGTTAATGTGGAATATAGGATTGGTTGATAGAATTTGTATCTAATCTATTTTACACCTTTGTATTTAGTAGTAGAATTCAAATTCATATTAATTGTATAAAATATTTTCATTTATTTATTAAATTTACTATTAATTATATGGAATTCCAGAGACAATGAAGTTATAGGAAATGGGTTTATAGGCATGTTTTGGTGTTAGAGGCCCCTTGGGCAAGGGAAAAACAATTTTCAATGGTGTTTTAAATTTATGTTCCATTTTTCTATTTTATAGTTGGTTTGATTTCCATGTCCAATGGCACACATGGGTGTTAGGATTATCATATATGGAATTTGATGTTAGGAATTTTGTGAATAGGGATGTTGGATTATGTATACTATCAGGTCGATAGTGTCCCCAATATATGTTTGTTCCAATGATTGGTTATCATTTGCGACCTGAATTTCTCTGTGATGGGTCAGTTTGTTTAAATGTTCAACAGAGGATTCTAAACAATGATTTCCTACAAAACCTATATTTTTTTAAATTATACTCAACCATACTAGGTATGATGATCTAAAGAAATATGCATTTGAATATGTGTTTTGGAATATGTATGTGGATTTAGCCATAGTTATGGTTGTTCAAGTATGATAATGGTTGATTTCTTTAATTTTTCAGCAATGAAGTGAAAATATGTTCTCCTATATATCTTTTTTTGTGGAATTCAACATAGCGACATTAGATGTTATGAGATGCCAGAATGTCTTTTGAGATGGTGAGGATCCATGATTCTAGACTCTATTTGATGATTTAATATAATTTGTCCTATAAGGGGTACCATGAGGACATATTATATGTCATACCTGACCGTAATATAGCTTGGTAAGGAAACCTGAGGTAAAGTTTACTATGAAATGGTTCGTTAGGGGAGTGTAAGTTTAACGACCTTTTTAAGGTAAATTCAAATATTATAAATATTTCATAAAATACCATTAAAAAAAATAATGAACTAATAATTTCTATGTATCTTTTAAACATTAGTTTGTGACTTCTGTGATTGGAATTTCTAAAATTTGACATACACAATTGCAATCATAATGTTATTTGGAGTCCAATAAGAAAAACAAAATTTTTGACGAATAATATTCTACACTTATGAATAGTAACATACCCTTATAAATATTGATATAAGCTAATGAATAATAATCTTACCTATGATAATATAAAAATAATATTCAAGATGAAAGTATGATATACCTATATTTTAGAATAAGTAAATGAATGTTTAAAAACTGGATTTTGATACTAAAATATGATTTTAATTAAATAATAAATAATATTATTTGGAATTGTTTTTGAAAAATGGACCACATTTTTTGATTCTACACGTTGAAAAAAGGTTTTGGTGAATTTTAGGTATTTTTATGAAATAAATGAATTTTTTATGAATATTGAAATACCAAAAATTAAAAAACAAGCTAAATAAGCTAATTATAGAGTCATTAATGATGTTATACTGATTTAAGACCAATTGTATTAGGATCACATGCTAAAATTAAAATTATTGTCATAGAAGACTCACTATTTCTTTTTTGTGGGGAAATAATAAAATAATGGATTTTATATTGAGAAAACCTATCTCCCCCACTATAAAAACCACATTTCACGCACTCATTCCCTCACACCTATCAAGCTTCAAGCCTCAACAAAACTCGACCCAAGACTCATCTCTATCCCCTTCATCATGCCCAATAGCTTCTGGTCTCATCAAAAGACCACGCCTGGGTTCCCTAAGGAGGATATCAAGAAAAGGATTCCATAGGTAATTTCCCTTCCTCATTCATTTAATTTCCTTTCAATTTCATGTTATTATATTATTCTATCCCAACCTATCTTCATCCACAATGTATGGTAACTCTATTATCATAGGTATACATGAATTTTATAATACTAATGGGATATTATACCATCCAACCTCTTTCCTCACATCATTTTATTTTATAAAAGAAATCAATGTTCATTGGGTGTTAATCTATCACCTTCAAGAACGACATGTTTTTTTCATTCTCTACATTCATATCTTGTCATGAATCCATTTTTATGGTTGAACCATTATATGTTACATGTATTATGTCGTATTTAATGTTTTGTAACTAACTAATGAACATATTACTAAATGATTAATCAAAACAAGTTCGTTGTGGTCAAAAAACCACCCAAATTAACTCAAACAATCATCATTTAATTCTTATCTAATGATTCATCTACATGGTATATAATAACATATATTATAAGATCATATAATATATTAGAGGATAATTAATAATATTTAATATCTGTTCTGGATTTTTACCCATGTTCTACCCAACTTCAATTTATTAATACAAGTGAACCGCTCAAGAAAAACCATATAAACAAACAATAACGAAAAATGTTTTTAAAATCTTAAACTATTAAAAAGGAACTTAATATTACTTAATAAAATGATAATCAACCTTATTCATGTAAACAAGCTTCTATATTTTTTAGTAAAGGAATCTAATGTGTTTATAATGGACATTAAAGAGAAGGAAGCATTCAGATATTAGGTAAGGGGAAATTCTCAAACCTAACTTTCATCCTTCGGGTTCTCCCTCTTTCAATCATTTTTTTATTTGGATACACCTTAAAAATAAATTTTCATATTTTTAATTCCTTTTCAAGGATATATATGTTTGTCTCTAGTGTTTATTTCAAACAAAATGTTTTCTAAAAGAACTGTTCTTCTATGAACCCACTTTTTACTTCTCTTTCACGGTCGATGGATCTTGTAACATGTATGTTATTTCCTCTTTATTTTAGGAAACCAATTTTTATGAATTTTTTAATATTAGATGAAACCCATTTAATTCCATGGGTTAGTTATGTTCATTTTATATATATGTTCATTGGGACATGCTTGATAAATGTTAATGTTTTGATGTGATGGGTGCGCCCGAAATTATATAGCACAATATGATTGTTTCAATGTGACGGTCATTCCCTGAATTATAGATATCACCAATGAATTGGGAAAAGTGATAAATCTCATGAGTTAATGTGAAATGATGTGTGAGAAATATGTGTGAGAAATATGTTATCCTTGTTCAAAAGTATGTGTGGTAGTTTACAACTAAGACACAATGTTTTATTTTTATGCATTCCCACAGTTCAAGTCTCTTATTAATGATTACTCTCATGTTCACGATCCTTTGCCTATGTTATGGTTATGCTCACCCATTATTGTATTGTTCATTTATATATATATATCCAATTATTTACCTCTTAGATAATCCCTATTTGTGTATATCCTCATGTGACTACCTATAAAAAGGAGATGTGAAGTTCCAATTAGAAGATAGAGAAGAAGGAATTAAATAAATATTTATGCTTGATGTTATAATAGTTATATATAGTCTGAGTTTAACCCCTAAACTAACCCATTGGAACCTATATGTTATGGTATATTATGTTTTTTGTCGTTAAAATGATGTAATAGTTATATAATAAAAGGTCGGGTTGCTATAGTTGGTATCAAATGGAGTTTTACTTAATTTGTGAATTAGGATTAGTAAACCCTAGAGAATACCTAAAGCATAAGAATATGTACAAATAAGCAGACAAGAATCATTACACGGGGATCCCATATGTTATGATTTTCATATAAATTGATCAAATGAATACGTTATTCCTGACGTGTGGACTTATGTTTTGATCTAACCTTTTTTTTATTAGAAAATGGTGAGAAAAATGAGAAACCAAGCCAACAAGTAATGCGAGGGCTAATGCAATGATTCCCCAAATGGTATCCCCAATTATTTAGGAGGAAGAATTTAGAACATAATGGAAATGCTAACACAACTATCTGAGGTTATAAAGCATAAGCATAATAAGGGGGAACATCCTCCTTCACTAAATAGGGAGAAACTGGTTATCGAATTTTTTATGAGGAAATGACCACCGACGTTTAGTGGATCTTCTGATCCCCTAGTTGTGGAGAAGTGGGTCAACTCCATTGAGAAGATCTTTTCTGTGTTTCATTGTTTTGATAAAGAGAAGATGACTCTTACTGTTTATCATCTAGATTGAGAGGCTGATCAATGGGGGGATTTGATTAAGAACACCAAGCCAAGGGATGAAATTGGAGAGTTTCAAATATGAAGACATTAAGATAATGTTTCTTAAAAAGTATTTACCAAGAACGCTTCACATGAAGATGTATAGAGAATAAATAGAGCTCACGAAAAATGAAGGAGAATCTATCACAATTTTTAAAGTGAATTTCACAAGGCTTGCATGATATGCTTCGAATTTTATTATCAACAATGATAGCGAAATTGATATATTTTTTAGTGGATGAAAACCACACTTTCTAAAGGTTCTTTAAATTATAGAATTTGGGAGTTATAAATAATATGTTCAGTGTGATATGAAAGTGGAAATGGAGTTTAGATAATAGTCCCACAACTACGTTGATATGAAACAAAAGATGGAGTTTGAAGATGGAGGATCTAATGGAAAAGGTAGGAAGAAAACTCAGTGACCAACATGCCAAAAATGTGGGAAGTTTATCCAAGGGAATTGACTCAAAGGGACATGGAAGTGATTAAAGTGTGGAAAATAAGGACACTATGCCCAAGAGTGATGAAGAAAATTAAAAGGTAGAAGAATTTTGCCGATGAAAGGAGAGAACCACCCATGGTTCAATGCTACAATTGTAGGGAGCTAGGGCACTATAGAAGCCAATGAACTAAATGTTGAGTTCTCGAGGGTAATTGGCATCAGCTGCCATCAAATCCAAAGGAACAAGGAATGTCTTATTCCAAAACTACTGCAGATGTGGATCAAGATAGTGAAGTCATTCTTGGTTAACTTAATATTCAATTAATAATGGAAAAAGTCTTATTTGATTATGGTTCTATTCATTCCATTATATCTTACAAGTTTTCTAGAACTATAAAATCGAAATCTCAAAACCATGAAGTAGATATATTTGTAAAAACACCAAGTGGTGCAATCATTTAAACCCAAGTATTTGAATCTTCCCATATTGGTGTATGTGGGATGAATCTTCTAGAAATTCATGTAATACATACCTTGTTGGAATTTGATGCTATAATGGGAATAGATTGGCACTCATTATATTGAGAATGTATCCACTATCATGAAAAGGAAATATCATTTCATATTCCAAACCATCCCATTCTCCTATTAAAATGAAATGAATATCATGAATCTCCTTTGAAAAATCCTTCAACAATGTGGTTGTTGATTCCCTATGAAGAATGATACCTCTACCAAATGGTTGGGTCGAAAGAAAGCTCTCACATTGGGGAAATTCCCGACATGAGGAAATATAGTGATGTATTTCCCGAAGATTTATCGGGACTTCCCTCGGATTGTGAGGTAGATTTCTCAATAGAACTCATACAGAAGATACTCCTATATCAATGTGTCCCAATAGGATGGATCCTATCAAACTTGAGGAGGTAAAGAAGCAATCGTAAGAGCATCTAGACAGAGGGATAATATTTCCTAGGGAATCACCTTGGGGTGTGCTCTTGCTCTTTGTGAAGAAGAAGGACAGAACATTACAGCTATATATAAATTATCAAGAACTCGTCAAGATCACCACAAAGAACAAGTATCCCCTTCCAATGATTGAAGACTTTAATGATAAGGTATTAGAAGCTCAATACTTCTAAAAGGTGGATTTTCGTTCTGGATATCATCAGTTAAAGGTGAAGAAGGAATACATTCAGAATAATGAATTTCAAACAATGTATGGGAACTATGAGTTTTTGGTGATTCCCTTTGGACATACTAATTACCCTCAAATATTCATGTATTTGATGCATATAGTCTTCAGACATTTTCTAGACAATCTTTTGGTAGTGTTTTTTGATGACATTTTCATCTACTCCAAGAGAAATAAGGAACATGAAGAACATATAAGGCTTGTTGTTGTGACATGGAGAAAGTAGAATTTGTACGCCAAGTTCAACTAATGTGACTTTCGGATGAAGCAAGTAACATTCATGGGACATGTGATCACATGTGAGGGAATTTCTATGGACCCTTCCGAAAAGGCGATTGAGGAATGAACCAGACACTCTAGTGTTAAAGATATTACTAGTTTTCATGGATTAGCTGGGTCCTACTGACATTTTTTAGGAAATTTCTCACGATTATCAAGACCGTCAACAATGTTAACAGGGAAATGGGTAATGTTTGTATGGATTGAATAATGTGAAGGTTGATTCAAGGAGATAATGAGAAGGATAATCGTAGCACATGTACTCACACTACCAAAAAGTAGAGAATGATTTTTTATATATTGTGATTCTTCAACGAATGGCTTGGGTTTAATACTCATGAAAAATGATAATGTGGTAGCATACACCTCATCGCAGTTCAAGATCCATGAGCAGAACTACCTGACAGATGATCTAGAGCTACTACTCATGATATTTACATTGAAAATATGGTAGGACTACCTTTATTGTGAGAAGTGTGACATATAAAACGACAACAAGATCCTAATGTATATATTCATTCAAATGGATCTCAACATGTGTCAATGTAGATAGTTAGTGCTAATAATGGATTACAATTTCACTATTCACTCTCATCCTATAATGGAGAAAAAGGGAGCTAATGATCTAACCGGAAAAAACCTACTACATTGTACATGATTTAGATTGATAAAGACCATATCTTTTGGGAAATGAAAAGGGTTGATTTAGAAATAATAAGGGCAAGGGATATATCATTCCTTGCTCAAAATATTGCACAACAATCCCTACTAGAGAATATTAAAGAGGCACAAAGGGATGATGTGGATATACAAAATAGGGTGAATTTATTAATGGAATGGATGTTACAAGAGTATCATATCGATGATGATGGTATGATTTGGTTTGGAACGCAGCTTTGTGTTCCTTCATCACCCAAGATAAAGAAAGTGCTATTGGAAAATGCATATAGATCAACATTCTCTATCCTTCCTTGGAGTACCAAGATGTACTGTGATCTCCAAGAACACTTCTGGTGGGATAACATGAAAAAGAAGATCGCGGAATATATCTCAAGGTGCTTGGTATGTTAGAAAGATAAAACAGAGTGAAAAAAATACAATGGGTTGATGCAGCCATTGCCTATACCCATGTTGAAATGGGAGAATGTTACTATGGAATTTGTCAAGGGGCTCCCAAAGACGTCAAAGGGAAATAATGTTATATGGGTTGTGGTTGACTGACTCACCAAGACTAACTTTTTAAATTCTATTCAGGAAAGCCTATCAATTGGACAACATGCAAAGATATATGTGAAATAAGTGGTGATGCCGCAAGGTTTTCCACTCTCTATTGTCTCTGATTGTGATCCAAGGTTCACATCTAAATTCTGGATAAGACATCAACATGCTTCAAGTACTGAATTAAATTTCAGCACAACCCATCAAACCCAAACTGATGGAAAATTTGAAAGGACTATTCAGACTCTTTAAGAATTACCAAGAGCCTGCTCTATGAATTTAATATGTGGATGGGATCAACATCTCCCATTTGTTGTGTTCTCATACAATAATAGCATCCACCCAAGTATTCAGATGGCTCCATATGAAGCTCTGTATGGAAAGAGATGTAGAACTCCAACCTATTGGGATGAAGTTGGTGATGGAATGCTACATGGACCCAATCTTGTGAAATAGATGATAGATAAGGTTCAAGAATTCTAGAATCACATCAAAGCTACTCAGAGTCTGAAAAAGAGTTAAGTTGAAAACCGTCAAAGGGTCATATAGTTTGATATTGGAGATAAATTCTTCTTTCAAATATCAGCATGGAAGAGGGTCATGCAGTTTGGAAGGAAAGGGAAGATAATACCATTGTACACTGGCCTATTTAAGATCCTTGAACACTTATGATTTGTGGTGGATTGGCTTTCACATCTACCAAATATGTATTAGGTTCATGATGTATTTCACGTATCACCCCTGGGGAAATACATACCTGATCCCTCACATGTACTGAACTCATATATGATACAACTTGAAGATGATATCACTAACGAGGAGCATCCAGTAGTGATTCTTGAACAGAGAGATATGTTTTTAAACAAAAATACAACACACCTTGTCAATGTGTTGTGGGGATACCATATGTTTTGTGATGAAACATAGTAATAGGAGGAGGCGATGAAGGAGAAGTACCATTCAACTTTTAGTGTAAAGTAAAATTTCAAGTGAGAAATTTAATAAGGAAGGAAGAATGTAATGACCCAATTCTCTTCAATGTAAAATACCTTATTATAAATATATAATAAATTTATATGAAAAAAAACATAACGATCTAATAATTTCAATGTGACCTTTAGACATAAGTTTTCACTTTTGTGTTTGGAATTTTGAAAATAAAACATACACGGTTCCAATCAGTAAGTTATGTGGAGTCCTATAAGAAAAACATTAATTTTGGTGAATTGAATCTTTCCCATATGAAGAGTAACACAAAATTATGAATTTTGATAAACCCTAATGAATAGTAACCTTACCTATGATAATATATAAATAATATTCATGTTGAATGTATGATATACCTATATTTTAGAAAATGAAATGACTGTTTTAAAAGTAGTTTTTGATAATAAGTTAAGATTTTAATTAAATATTAAAATAATAATATTTATAAAATTATTTTTTAAAGGTGGACTTTATTTGTGGTTTCTACACATCAAAAAATTATTGGGGTGATTTTTTGTGATTTTTCTGAAATAGTTCAATTTTTATGAATAGTGAAATTCCGTAATTTATAAAATAAGCTAAATAAGATAATTATAGAGTCATTAATGAAGTTATACTGATGTAAGCCTAATTGGTTCGGTATCACATGATAAAATTACTATTTTTGGTCTTAGAAGACTAACAATACATTGTATTGTTGGGAAATAATAAACTAATGAACATTATATTGAGAAAATCCCTCTCCCTTCTACTAAAAAAACAACCATTCAAACGCTTATTTTCTCACACCTATAATGCTTCAAGCCTTGTCTAAAATCTACCCAAGAAACATAACTATCCACTTAGCCACGTCCAAGAGATTTTGGTCTCATAAAAAATTCATTCCTAGGTCCTAATGGAGGATCTCAAGAGGAGGATTCAAGAGGTAATTTCACTGCCTCTTTCCTTTAATTTCCTTTCAATTTCATCTTATTTTGTTATTATTTCCCTATCTATCTTCATCCACATGGTATGATAACTCTATTATCATACATAAAATGGAATTATATTATAATAATGGGATATTATTTCCGCCGACCCCTACCCCACATCAATTTATTTTGTGAATGAAAATGTTGTTCGTGAGGTGTTAATCTATCACCTTCAAGAACTTCATGTTTTCTTTTTTCCATTTATAAATTCAGATATGGTCCTAAAACCATGTTTATGGTTTAAAAAGATTATTTTATATGTATTATCTTCTATTTAATGTTTTGTAACTTTTTTATGTACATATTTCTAAATAACTAGTCAAAACAAATTCGTTGTGGTAAAAAAACTGCCCAAATTAACTCAAACAATCATCATATAATTCTTATCTAATGATTCATCCACATGGAATATAATATAATCAATTATAAGTTCAATTATACTGATATATTATAATTAATAATATTTAATAATTGTTCGGTATGTTTACACATGTTATACATGAACATCAATATGTGAATATATGTGAACCACTCAAGAAAAAACATAAAAACAAGCATTCCTAAGCTATGTTTTTAAACTCTATAACTCATCCAAAGGAACATAAAATTACTTAATGAAACCATAATAAACCAAATTTATATAAAAACGTTATGTATTTGATAATTAATTAATATAATGTAGTTATATAGAACATTAATGTGAAGGAAGTGTTCATATATAAGGTAAGGGGAAATTCTCAAACCCAACTTTCATCCTTTGGGTTCTCCGTCTTTTAGTCCTTTCTTGAAATGGTTTCTCCTTAAAAATAATTTTTTTGTCATTGTATTTTATTTTATAGGATCAACATATTTTTCACTGGTGTTATTGTTAAACAAAATGTTTTCCAAAAGAACACTTCTTTTAAAACACACCTTTTACTTCTCATTCAAGGTTGGTGGTTCTTGTAACATGTATGGTATTCTCTCAATCATTTGGGAAACCAATGTTTATAAATATTTTCATATGAGATAAAACCCATTACATTACATGGGTTAGTTATATTTATTTTTAATATATGTTCATTGTTGCATGCATGATAAATGATAATGTTATTTTGTGACAGTTTCGCATGAAATTATATAACACAATATTAATGTTTGAATGTAACGGGTGAACCCAGAATTAAACTATGCTCCAGTGCATTGGGTAAGGTGATGAATCGCATGAGTTTATGTGAAATGATATTTTAACAAGAATGAAGGTCTTTCCACATGTATGTATTGTAGAAAACCACTAATACATGATGTTTCATTTTAATGCAAAGACACATTTATAGTCTATTATTAATGATTCTTCTCACGTACAAGATCCTTTTCCTATGTTATGGTTTTGTTAACCCATTGTTATATTTTTCTCATATATCCTCTAACTATAGTTTTCTATAAACCCTTTTGAGTTATATCCTCAGGTGACTAAATCTATTAATGAGAGGTCATGTTCCAAAATGAATCTAGGTAAGAAGGAATTAATAAATGTTAACGCTTGATGATCGAATTGTTTTGAATTGTCCTATTTTTCCAATGATACATAAATATTGGATCCTCTATGTTTAATACTATTATTTTGTTTATCTATAAAATTATGTAATATTAATATATGAAAATTATGGGTCACTATATATAACTTACCATGTCTTAGAAATATATATATACAATTATTATTGTTTAACAATTTTTTTCAATTCATCTAGATGACACCTATATGGGATCTGATGGACTGTTATTATGGAGGGTCATGGTGATTATTGAGTGTCCATGGGATGAGATCCTTAAGGGACAATATAAGGAATCGTAGGGTTAGTTTGATCTTGAGACATAGGTATTTGAAGTAGTACATTCCCATGCATAGCATGGAAAATCACATGATATAGAGTTTTTGGACCATAGATTGATGAAAAACATTGGGTGAGTCTAGTTCATGTTATTTAGGTTAATGAAAGTGAATCTCTACTAGCTAGTACATCAATGGAATAAATTACATGAGATATTATGTCCAAGAACCAACCTCCATGTCAAGGTGAGGATGGACCACATGAGGCTGCGTAGTGACTCTAGGTGGTTTAGTTAATATTTGGTCTATTGGTGACATAACTGGGTGGGAGGATAAATATGGTGTGGTTTGTATTATGAGGACTAATAAATTGATACTAGGTTTTATAGTTATAGGAAGGTATACATAAGGGATTCGTCAGTAAGTAATTCAATTCTATATTATTCCTGAATTTTGTTCCGGTGACACTGTGGAAAAATGGTAACCATATGATTAAGAAACACTAGATGGGGGATTGTTTTTTCATGTACTATGTTCTAACTTTACAAAGTTGATTAGACATTCACTTCCATGATGGGTGATTCTACCTTTAAAGTATACAATTTTGACGATGTATTGAGGCATGACATCATGGTGAATGTAATTATCTTTCGGTTGAAACCCTTCATAGATAATGTTAACCAGGTGATTATAGAAGATGAAAGTATAAAAAATTGGCCATATTTGAGCCATGTAATGAAGATAAGTGTTTCTAAGGGCCATGATTTGGGTATTAGGATGCAAGGTATTCATTGTTCATATGTTACTTTTTAAAGATATTTTCCACCAATTATCACTTATTTCAATGTATTTATTCTCATTGATTTATCTTTTCTAATATTTAATATCTGCAATGAATTAAATTCATTACTTAATATTTTCCTATTATAACGAGTAATTATTTATCATCATACAAATCATAGATAATTTTTTTAAATTTCTTTTTAAGTAATTCCCTTCAAATTTTCCAATATTTTCAAGTATTATTTATCTGTTACTTATCTTCTACTTTATGTATTACCTCAAAGAAATTTAATATATACTATACTATATTTATACTATTTTATGGGTCCCTATTTAACCCTTTATTGATTTATAATTAATATCCAACTTTTTTTGTAATTATATTCTTAACTCAATCTCATATCACTAGGCTTGGTCTCATCTTATTTATATAATATACTTTTTAATGAGTTCACACTACAAAAATGAAATATTTTTTTACTATATTATCCAAATTCTTGGGTTTTTTAATTTCAATTTATCCTTTGTTATCTATTATTATAGTTTAACTTATTTTGTGAATAATTTACCCATTTGTTTCATGGATACTTCTCTTCCATATCGATGTTCTTAAGCATGTACAGTTAAAAAAGTATTTTTAATTAATATAATGGAAATTTTTCAAATTTAACTAATTTTAACATTTTCATTTCAATGTTTTATTTTAATTTTATATCAAATTATCTTTATTAAAATGATAATATTTTATCTCTTCAATATCCTTAATATTTTTAATTACTATTATAAAAATATCATTTTCGATGAAATTATTTATATTAACTAATCAATGGACATATTGAAAACTTTTTCCATATAAATTTATTTTTATATAGACATATTTACCCTGTAATTATATTTTTATTATTTAATTATATTTAATTTTTGTATAAAATGTTGAGGAATTATTTATTGTTTAATTTATAGATTCTTATATTCTTATAAGATATTTTTCTAACAATGTTAATACCTAATAAAATTCATAAATTTGAATGTTTGTTGTGTTATTTTAAATATCATGTTACTGTTTTAAAAAATTATACTCTATTGAAATAGAATATATATTAATTATCTAAATTATTATGTATCAATGGTTTTGATAAATGAAATCATTATTAGTAAAATGACCAATTACTATAGTTTTATTTCCTTATCATTAACAATGAATAATGATTGTCATTTTTATTACACATTTATAATCCAATTTTATAAAAGGGTACTCAAAAATATTTCCAAACCATTTTTGGACTAGAGAATTATATTTTATTGATCATTTAATTTTTTGTATATATTGTATATCTACCCAATACATCAATTATATATATATTTAAGAGTGAATACCTATAAAAACATTATATAATTGGACACCCTATTTTTTATGGTTTAATCATCCAATGATTTTTATTTATGTATGATTATTTTCATGTGGTTAATTGTTTTTCATATATGATAATTTTATTGCTGGGATAAAAATTATATATCTCTCTAATTAATTTTGGAAATAATTATATCTTGTGAGGTCATTATTTTATTCTCATACATTCTACATATTTTATTTTTAATTGTGTTATGCATGAACCTGATGTAATTATATTTTTTATTTTTTAATATATGGAAATTAAATATTATTCATTTTAAGTTCTATAAATCATGGAAAAGATGGTGTTTTACATACACAGAATTATATAATATTAAATTAATAGATCATTAACATATGTTATATGTTTATAATCTTATATCCATTCTATATTTGTATTTTTTTGTCACAATAGATTATAATTATCATTATTATTTTTCAAATCCTTTAGGAATGGGACACATTATTCCTCAAAGATCAAAATATTTTATATTTGTTTCCATGAAAAATGAGTATGGTATCATGAGAAATTATATCATATTTTTAATAAATGAACATGTAAAATTAATAATTTTATTACTTTCATTATATTTTATCTCTATTTAATTATGATCAATAGAAAATTCATATATGCCTCCGAACTGTTTTTCCACTTAATGATAATTTTATCTTACCCCATATTCCTTTGTTATCAGAACATTTATGACTATTTTGATCAATGTTAATTTGTAGCTCCCTACTCTAAACATTATGTAAATATTATACTAATTTAATTATTTCAACAATGAATCTCAAAAATAATGACACAACCTACTAAAAATTGGTTTTGTGTCTAAGAGATTAGCAACATAATCATATTATTTTACTACATCTGAAAATATTTCATAATACTCAAGCACATATAGTATAATTTAGAAACATATCATTTTATAAAACGATATTAATAATAAGGATTGTGGAATAGAAAAAACAATATATGACCTCGGGCCCTCAGTAAGGAAAAAGACATATCATATGAAAAAGGTGAATAAGAGAAATACCTAAAAATACAAATAAATGATAAAAAATATTATATTATAATAATATATCTTGTTATTGTTAAATAATACAACTAAATTATCTGTAAGGAAGCATAGATGATACGACCTTGCTCCAAATATATCGTAGTTGTTTTGTTACATATTTTTTTAATGTAATAGTTTGGAATAATTTAAAAAACCATGTACAATTACAAATTAGTGAATTTTAATAAAACAATATTCATAATGAATATTTATCATAAAAATAAAAAAAATTATAATTTTTTTCAAACTATAATTACAGGAGAACATGTATGATAAAACTGAAATATCCACATTCCTATGTGAAATAAAACATTATTTTGAGAAATAAAATTGTGATCAAACACATCATTCCAATTCCTGGTCAATGAACTCATTATATACACAACTAGCTGTATAATTAGAGATAATCAGTAATAAAATAAATTATCTTGTCACATAGTACCCAACCCATAATGATCTTTATATATTATTACTACATAAAATCAATCGTCATCTTATCTTATCGAACCCTTGAAAAAGGACTTGGGTTCATAAACATCCATATGAAATAATTATCATTCTATAGAGATCCCATGTAATGAAAACAATTGTTATGTCATATCGAGATATATGTCAGTAACATTTCTTAATGAATCCTTGGTAATAAATATAGGTTTAATACCATTTATAAATATAATAACAACATGAAATAAATAGGTTTACAAAAAAATATTTTACACCGTGATATTTAGTACTATTTTTGAACTAATTTAATCTTATTGATTTGTTTCAATTCATGAAACAATGAATATAGAATATTTTATATGAATGAAGCATGAAATTATTTAATTTTAATCTAAATCATGTCAAGATTTTACTATAAGGTACCCCATAATAATCTTGCATTTCACGCAACAATGACTTAAAATGAATTGCATGCAACATTGAGTTTCTACAAAACAAAAAAAATTATTTTAATTATATAATTGTGAATGTCCATAAAATTCTATTTAAAATTGTATTATGAACAATAATAATGAATTTTGAAATATTATTTATAACTGTTTTAAATATATAAAAATATTAATAATTAAACATATAAATTTTTGTAAAGTAAATTTATGTTATGAAATAGTATTTTCTAAAATTAACTCATTTTTATGTCCTAATTTAAGGAATAAAAGATGTTTTGATAGAAAAATTTATAAAATTAAATAGAAAAAATAAAAATCATATTTGAATTCTGTGTTTAAAGATTTTATGAGTATAAATATTTAAAATTGTCAAAAATATTTCATTTCTGTATGAATTTTGAAAACTACTAAATTATAATTGAAATAATATAATATAATATATTTATATAGAAAAATATTTTTTAATTGTAATTTACATTTCAATTAGATCAATTTTACATAAAATAATATAATGTACGTAACAGGAACAAATATCACATTGAAATTGCATATAAAAAAATTCAATCTTTTTATATATTTTCCATAAAACCCCAATAACCCACAATATTTGTGATATTAGTATCAAATTAATTTTATCCACTTATGTGAATTGATTTTGTAAAATAGATATAAATATTTGGATTCATAAACTAATTTGTGAACAAATTAGATAAACATTATATTCTTTTAAAAAAATGAATAATGAAAATAGTTAAAATTAATTACATTGATTAAGGTAAAGACCACATTACTTAATGATAAGACATATAATATAAGGTTTATAAATAAAACAACACCATTCCAACACCACTTTTATGTAAATAATTCAACCATAAACACCTTAATAAATATTTTTTTGATTTATCAAGATATTTTTTAGATTGTTACCTATATAATATGTTATGTAATAGAATATAATAAAATAGAATAATGCATTTATTTAACATTTATAAATCCATTAGTGTGGATAGAAAACCTCATTATATTGGTTATAAAATTTATACTGAAAAATTATATTTGATTTTTCATCACAATAAAATTTATTCGTTTATTTTATATGTTTTCTTTAGATAGTCTTCTTAATTAATTCTATATGTCATAATTATTTGTCAATAAATTAATTTAAATAAATGATACTTTATTGAAAGATTCAAAATATACAAAAAATATTATATTCATCCAAATTATTATTAAATGTTAGTGAATATAAAAAATATACTAGTAGGTAACCAATTGTTATTTTATAATGATTATATTATACTTGAATTAGTAAAAACATTGTTATCATTATTCCTGTTAAAGTAAGGATTTTTCCTTTTACATGCACTTATTTTATAATTTATTTCCAAAACACAAATATTTATTTTCATTCACAATTGAATATAATATTTAAAATATATTGGCTTTCTATTACTATAAACATCAGATGTATTTAATCTTAAGGATTAAATTTCATAAATTAGAAAATTAATTACCTTAATAAAAACCAAAATGATAAAATCCTAGAAATAGGAAATTATGGAACAATATTATGAAAAATAAACTTATTTTTATGTGGTGGATATTATTATAGACCATATTTTACCTTTAATATATTATTTTTTAATTTTTATGCTCACGAGAATTTGGATACCTCCAAATAGTATTTACCTTTATATTTTTACTAAATTTTACTCATCCTCTTCTAAATAAAAAGAATTCAATATTACCCTTCATTACACATCTCGAAAAACATTTTTTTCATCCAAAAAATGAATAAATAAGATACACAAATCCCTTATATAAACATATATTCCTCATTTTGAGCATAGATACAACCAAAGAATACTATTGGTTCGAACTAAAATGAGATTCTCCAAGAAGTGGTAATATCATTCAACAATCTCTTTTTCCAGATTTTCATTCTCCCACACCTCAATGATTTTTATTCCATGGTTATATAATTACACAAGTATCCTTAATATATTTATATTTTTTTATTCTTATGGTTTTACTTATATACACACACACTAAAGTCCAATGTGTAATGAACATACTATTCTGGTGAATAGTGGACAGCTGCCTTTGGAAATGAAATTGTACATTTTTCTGTTACAACCTCTAATTATTAGAAATTATTTTGAAAATTAATTATTAATATGATATATATTTATTAATAAATTCTCTATTATTATTTATTTATTATATAAAACATTCCCTTGTAATTTCTTTTTTTGGAAATACGATAACTTCTTTAGAGTATGTCTAGTCTACCTCTTCCTCCATGTTATCTGTTTCATTAAAATTTTATATAAAAATTATTTAGGATGGGTTGGGTAAATATATATTATATTTATAAAATAATAAATTTACCTGAATGATATCATATAAAAAAATAAATAATATATTTCAATTAATTTTTTTCCGTCAATACCACAATAAAAAACATTTTTCATACCCATGTATGGACAAACTTCTCCATGAATGGTTTTTTATTCATTTCATAACATTAATTATTATATATTATTATAAATATATATATTATGAATATAAATGATATGTATACCATGTATTATATTTTGGAAATACAAAAATCATGATCTATGTAAAATGAAAAAGAAATGGATTTCAAATCATGTATGAAAACAAAGAAGTTATTACCAAAAACACAACCTAAACGAAGAATTGTTGATATAATGGTTATATATGGCCATGATGAAATAAAATATATTATTATATCTCACAATATTTTTCTTCGGTAGATTTATAATAAAATTATACTTAATATTCATTGGGTTTGAACATATATAAATAACATCAAGACAGAAGGTAAGGGTTTTCTTGTCTCACATATATTTTTTTGAGACTTATGCCTTCTTCCCCACTTATTTCATTTGTGTTGTTTATATAATTCTTATCAATTTTTTTATGGATATTATAATATATTATTTTCTCATTTTCATATCCATTTTATGATATTTCATTCTTGTGTTTATCGTTAAAAAATATTCGAAATTAGTAATGTAATTTTGTCTTAATTTTAATTTATTGAGATACAGTACATGTTGTGAACCAATATTTTTATATGTGGTTTATATATTTGTCTTCTTAATTTTAAATCATTATACTCATTCTATTCATTATTTTTATTTTAAATTTCATTTTATTATTAATTTTCATTTTTATTTAGAGTTAAAACATTTTTAACATTTCATTGCAACAATGTTAATGTTTATTAGGATTGATTATGAATATGCTTCAATTTATGAAATCATATGATCCTTCTATAATTATATGTCATTATTTATATTATACAACGAGTTTTTATGATATATTCTAATATTTATAGAATATTTCACTCTTTTGTATTTATGAAAAAAAAATGTATATTATGAAAATTATACATTATTAATATTCATACAGAAATATTTTTTATTCGAAATATATTTTTAAAATGAATTAAAAACTGTTTTAAATAATATATTAAAAATAATTTTAAAAAAATATTTAAATATTTTTTTTAATTTTTTTAACATTTTCATACCATTTTTTCTATTGAATTTTAAAGAAAATAGTTTTTATAAATGTTTTCAAGATTTTATTCAGATTTTCCAGTGTATTTTCAAAAAAAAAGATAATGATAATGTATTTTAGATTATCTATATGATTTAAAATTATGATCAATTTAAAATATATTCTGAATTTTTTCAATGATCCATTATAAGTTACATATCTATTTTTAAAGAAATTTTTTTAGAATGATTTATGTTTTAAGTATCATTATTCTCGGTGGAAATGTTATTTTCCTAAAAAATTGATTTAAATTAAATTTCAACGATTTATTTTTATGAAAATGGGTATGAAATGATTTATGTAAGTGATATCAAATAAAAATATTTTCTTTATGAAATGATTCATGTTATCCTCAATAGTACTAATCCATCTATGATGACATGCATTGTTATAGTTTATGATATACTATGAATATGTTCCTAGAATACCATTCATATTATTTTTTTTAGTTTTTAAGAGAACTTTTACATTCACTATGACTATGATAACTTTCTTGAGGAATCATTATATATAGAATCTGGTTATATGAGAAACGTTTTTTGCATAAATCATATATAAATGGGTTGTGGTTTTTATGTCCTTCTTGACTTATATCACTAGATATATAGATTGATCCTTGTTTGTTGTGAAAATATTCTTGATGGCTTAATGATGATATTTAAATTAGTCTATGTGACAATTTTCTAATGATAACCAAATGAGTGGTAAGGTTTATGTTATGGGACTCACTCAATATATGATTTTCACTAAGTCGGATCCATGAAGTGATAATATCTATGGAACATGACAAGTGTACTTTTATAGATGTGGTAGAGGATTATACGAATGTTGAGTAGTTAGTAGCTCTAGTAGGTCATGAGGATGGTTTGGACATGATTAGAGTGTCACATGAGATCCTAAAAAATATTTCTATGGTTTTCCAATGACAAAGACCATCATGAATTATGGGATTTATTCATGGAAATTGTCCCATTTTCTAATGTGCAAAGATACTATATGATTGGATGGTTTGGCATATGAATTGTTTTCTCTACGAAGAAGTAATTGGATCTAGTTGTACCTGACGATGACACACCAATGTTGAGTACGATTCATGATCTCTGTATGTAGAGATCACCTAAGTTACATTGTAGGCTAGAACCAAATATTAGGTATTATAGGAAAGACATGAGCCAATGGTTTTTATTCCTTTATCTGATGAGACCTCTATATGAAGGTGGTCTAGGAGGTAGAATTCTCTATGATGACATGTGGTGTTAGTATATCCATGTGATAATAATTATTTTATCAATGTTTAATTGTTGAGGTAGTTGATACACTATGGTGTTAGATCAAGGACTGGATTTTGTAAAAATCTTGGATAGATAAATAAATATTCCCATGTGGTATTAGTCTTTTAGACATATGAGCAGGATACTTAACCTTTTTTGGGTCTATTTATGGTTTTCATTAAATGTTATTCCCACATGGTCCTACCATCGTAGTTAGGGAGTTAAAGACATATTAAGACATGATTACCCCAACTAAGGGAATGTTATGGGCATGAAATATATCATAGTGTAAGGGAATGGAATATCTATTATTAGATAGGGTAGTAGAAATGGATCCTGTAGAGGATGAGTTGGAATGATCTTGAGATCCCCATTGGGAGAGGTCAGGATTATATATACTCATAACAAGGTTTTAATATTGTTTTTTCAGGAAATGTGAAAAATAATTTTAACCCTTTGTGGTAGACCTCAAGTGGATTAGGATCATGTAATAGACCCCTAGTCAATCTTTGTTTTAAAAAAATCCTTGCATTATGCCAATTAGAATTTATCATGATCATTGTTCCATTACAATTTATGACATATGAATTAAGAATATTTATTTCATGATACAAAATTTTGATATTTGTTATACATGGTATGATATTATAAAGTTAGGTTTGTACATAATTATTTTTTGTTTGGTTTAATATTTTACATGATTACAATTACTAATAATTTTATAACACCCTTTATATTTTTATTTATCCTAGAATATAATGATTTTTATAAGATAATATGTGATAAATATGGTTTCTAGTTATCATAGAAAACATATGAGATGATGTAGTTGTTTTTTGAACCAATTTTTAATAGTTTCTTAGTTTTAAATGACAATAAACTAATATTGTATTTGGGAACATATTTCTATTATGTATTACATATTTTACGAAAATATTATAATGACCATAGATATCATGTTTTGGTTCTTTACAGTTGGTAACTAAGTAATGGTTTTGTTAACATTTGGGAACTAAGATGCGTAAAAATTTAGTGAGAGCCTTAGAGGTATCTCTATGAACATTTTTAGGAATGTCCCTATGGATATTTCTTACTATAGGTTAAAATATTAGAATATTTTAGAAATCATGAATAACTAATGATTAATCCTAAGGGTTCATAGATTAAAATATTATATGTGATTTCCCTTGGTTAAGTGATTTTCAGATATTAAAATTATTTCCTACATTTTTTTTTTCTGGAATTAGTCAATATTTGTAAGTAGATAAGAAATCACAAACATTTAATGTTTCATATTATGAAATTATGGTGATTATATAAATGGATTACATATGTGAAAATATCATGAAGAGAATCATAATTTTGGTACGAGTATTGGTTATACTAATGTGGATAAAGAGATTGTAAAAAATATTAATTTTATGTGATGTTATTTGAGTATTTTTACCTTAAACATTACATGAATGATTATGTTAGGGTTGAGGAAGATCAATATATGATTAAAATTTCGTATTCTTAGAATGAATAAAATAATAACTCATGAGCAATCTGTTTATAATAAAGTTGGATGATTGAAGTTTATATGTTTTTGAATTATATGATTATTTATAAGTATTTTATGTGTAATATTTTCATTAAGGATTTAAAGAGATATGTTGACTATTATGATGACATAGAAAATATATTTTAGGGAAACGTAATATTTTGATAACTGGAAGGTGAACCTAAATGTGTTCTGGATGTGGACAAAATTGTGTTTATCTTAGATAATTCTATGTTGGATATGATTAATTAGATGATACTAATAATGGAAATATTTATATATTGTTTATTCTATAATGGATGATCTTTTAAAATTTATGGGACATATGGAATATATCCAATACGTTTTGGAATAAGGAAACATTCGTGTTTCAATAAGGATATATGAGAACTCATGTTATTATAATAACTCGTGAGAATAAATGATTACACTATTAACATTTATGGAATGTGACCAATATAGATACCTTATGAAATATGGGGGATAAATATTAATATTTGTTAGTGCCCTTTTTCTAATTTTTAGATTTCTAGCTTTCCGAAGGATTATAAGTATATAAATTTACTGAATTTTAATGTTAAGAATTCAATGATGTTTTGTAGAATAAAGTATTATCACATCATAGGTAGACATATGAATATTTAATCACATGTTATATCCATTTTGTTTTGATAAATATAGAGGGAATGAAATTTCCTTCAATTTATGGATCACATGATATACTAACAAATCGAGAAGGAAAAATTCAACATCATTTCATTGAATAAGAGATGTAGTATATTTATTTCAGGGAAGAACCCAAGGTGTGATTATACTCAAATAATGTTATAAATTCCTCGCAGGTACATAATATTTTGGGAAAGTATATTTAAAAAAATTCATAGTAATATTTTATTCAATCAATAATATGGTCGTTTAGATCATCAGAGATTTATAGCTTTGTCACTATAATCATTTTCCTTAATTTTATATATATCACTCTACATCAGAATATGATATTGATATTTCTATAATATATTCATTTTTTCATATTCCACCTATCCACTCCTTTATAGAAACATAACAATGAGTTACTTTGGTCAATCATTTTTTTATAACATTTCTTTTTAAAAATATGTTTTACTATTCTTTTAACAATGTAGGTTTCTATGAAAAAAATAATCTATCAATTCTTTTATAACCGTAAATAATTTTGAGGGAGAAATTAATTTTAATGGGGATAAAATATTACACACCATTATTTTTGTGAGATATATTTTTCTCTTTGATGTCTTGTGTTGTATTCTAAACTAAGATAAGCTTTTACACCATGAAACATCATTTTAGCTTGTGATATACGCACCACTATGGTTGGATTGTGTAAAAAACAATTTGAAGATTGTTTGATAAAATTAATTTCAGGAAAAACCAAGTATAATTGAATAACTAATTATTTTTATGTTACCTTATAACCTACTAATTATAATGGTGTGTATGAAAAATGCTTACATTCTTCTGAAATAATATTTAAATGAAAATAGGTTAGTTTATAAAATAATAATATCACTCATGAAAGATTTTAATAATTAGATATATGTTAAATATATTCTTTTCAACATTTTAAATTAATATTATTTGTTTTCAAGAAATTATATATGAAAATATTGAATATTTTTAATAAAATAAGTAATTATAAAAAAATTTGTTTTCGACCTTTTGATGGCACACCCATTTTAAATCTATTTTTTTTATAATTATATATATTATATTTAAAAAATTATTTAGAAAGATCATATAAAAATTTCATCAGATTAATTCTTGATATTTTTCTAATGAATTTCGCATTTTGATGAATGGTAAAAATACAATAAAATTTTAATTCAAACAAACTTTTTTCATCAAAATAATTTTTATCAAGAAATATTATTATTAAAAAATTTTAAGGAATTAATAAAATATATTTTTATTATTCAGTATAATTTACTTCATTTTTATTTATTTTACAATTACTTTTGGTATAATAAATTTTCATTCTTTTTTAATGTCTTAACATTTAGAACCCATTATTCTTTTTGAATACAAGATTAATTATAAAATAATTAAAGATATATCTATGTTTTGAAATTTTAAAAATGGATTCTATATTTGGAATTAGTAGGTCATAATGTTTTATTTAGAATTATGTTATATTTAGGCATTATTAATTGTAACTTTGGTAATTTTTATTAATACATTAAAAATGTAAATCAGGTAATTAAGGGTAAATATAATATTATAAAATTACCATAACACATGTCCTAATGTATGTGGATGAGTGATTTTCAACCTTAAAAATACTGAGGTTAAAATGATACACCTCGGAAGCCACTTAGATGAGATTGGGACATTTAATATATTTTGTTTAAGGTAATGTTAAATATATCTTAATCAAAACATAATAACTAAATCATTAATAATATAAGGTTATATAGCATATAAAATAGAATATAAATAATGATTTTAATTTTATAATAATTTTCATTATCATGGAAATTTAATTTTTTTTAGTAATTTAATAATTACTTTTATGTTTTATATATTCATGATGTAGAAATTATATAAACGGTGGAAAATCAAGATACTAATTTTTATTAAAATGATAACACACATTCAGAGACAAAAACACCTGAGAAAATATTATTGGTCAATTATATCTCCACCATAATCATGTGAGGGTTTATATATTTACTGTTTGGAATCTTATATAAGAGATTATGACTCAATTATTACTTTATTTAATGTGATTTTAAACTTGTCACAACCATGTCTTAATAAGTATAAAATTTTTATTGATATATTTCACAGAATATATATGCGATTAATGTAGTATAATTAAAGATAGTATAATTACATGCATCATTGTATTTTATTTTTATTTTTTATCCATGAAATATTTGTATTAAATAATTACACAATATTGATGTTGAAATTATTTTATTAAAGAATAGATAAAATTAACATTATTATAAATATAAAAACAAATATAATTTTTTATAATTAATATATCTAATAAATTTTATATATTAACATTAAAATATAAGGATAAAATAATATATATGTTTTTGAGGATAATATCTAATGTTGATATAGTTAAAATTTAGTAATGAATTTTTTTTCAAAATTGACACAATAGTTTTTTGGTCAAAATAATGTTTTATCAATTATTCTAAAATCCGATTTTTTAAAAATTTATATATAAAAAATATTATATAGTTTAAATTGTTCTATATAATATATTTATGATTTAATTGACATCATATTAGTAAATATTTTACCCTTTTAATATTGAAATATTTGTTACACTAGTTTAAGAAAAAAATGAATAACTAAGTTATAAATTAAAACGATAAGGTATAAATGAATACAAAAACATGTTTAAAATTTATTGGTTGGTGATATTACCAATTTATCTAATGTAATATAAGAAATGAATTCATTTTTGTGGTTTTTGGATGTGGTTTTATTATATTATAAATGAATACATTGGGGGATTCCAGAAGAACCACTCACCTCAATTATATAAGGGACCCTTGTCCCTCACATCATCAATTCACTGTGAGACATAAATCTCTGTCATCCATTACCAGTTTCCATTTTAAAATTTACTAGTATCATTTTAGATGTTCTAGTATTCTCAGAACAACAACTATATTGCCTTTATGGTGAGATCTAGAGGGATCATATCAATGAAGAGGAAATCTACATTATCCTTTCATTCAAATTTTTTCTTCTTCTACATCATTTTTATGAATTTTACCATTTTAAAGTAATAAATATAGTATAATTTATATTATGAGATTTTATTATTGTTATGTAACAACCATATTCCACCTTATATCAATCATACGAAAAAATCACCATGTGTGCGTACGTACAACTTACCATCTCCATATCGACGTGTAATATGTTTTTACAACCTTCTTATAGGGATGGATATAATGAGGGAATTAATATCTTTATATGATTATTATTACATGATTTTTATCCTAGAATAAAATAAATAACATCCAATTCTATTCGATTTCACAATTATTAGAAGGATATCGTCCCTCATGCGTATGTACAATTGACCATCTCCACATTAAAATGTGATTAATTCAACATGATCATCATTAATTAATGATTATATATATGAATTTAATGATAAAATATGATATATATTATACTAACATCATTTTTTATATGATATAACTATAACCATAGAAGAGGAACATGAACATATTCGACAAAACATGTGTATGAATATAATGAAGTTTACATTCTATGGATGAGTAATAATGTTACTAACAAAATATGTGTAATCTGATCATATATGATATCCTAAAAATGGATATAATTCTGAAATAAATAAGTGGAATTATTTAAATTTTTATAAATAAGAATCAGATACATACAACCAAAATAAGACCTAGGGTAAGGGATAAATTCTCAATCTCATTATTATCAAATATTATTTATATATAACTATTTTATGGAGTATATTTTTCATCCACGTACTTGTTTCCTAAATATGTAATATTTGTTCAATTTTTATAAAATTCTTTAAAGTCAATTTTTCACATTGGTGAATTTTTATTAAAAGGTATTAAAGGAATATGTTTTCATTTTTAGATACGAGGTATATATTTACTTATACTACAGACATATGAGAATAGTTTTTTCTTTTAACATATTCATAATAACTAGTTTTTAAATTTTATTAACAATATATATCCATATAACATGAATTATAATATTTATAGTTACTTTAAATGAAATTCATTTCTTTTAAAATAGTGTCCAATTTGGAGAAACTAATTGGGTATTTAAGAAGAAATGCTATTTTCTCAAGAACTAAATTCAAGTTTTATATCAAAATTATATTTTGTCTATGATGGAATTATTTAATAGGATCATGTTTCATATTTAATATCATTATTTTTCCTATTGTTTCATTCTGTTTAATAAGGAATTATATTATAAAAAATATGTTTTTATGGATTATGTTGTATAGGAATAATGCATAAATAATTCCATTTTTTTAATTAGACAATGATATGACTAATGTCATTGTGGAACACGTAAGAATGGTTTCATTATGATATATGAGGGACCTATATCTCCCTCTAATGAGTTTGGTAATGAATTATGATTCATGAGATATACATTACTATAACAAAAAGTAAATCATTGTCAATTTTACAGTGATGGAACACCATGTACATCTGGTTCAGTAATATAGTGCTCAAATGACAATTAAAAATTGTTCATTAATGAAATTTTTCCACTATGATGGTCTTGTAAATGAGACATGTCTAATATTGAAATTATTTTCTATTCATACGTTTTTTTGCAAAATTTACTGTTTTATACCTCTGATATTTTCTAATTTATCTTATCCCTTTCTGATTTTTTCTTTATTAACTACCCAGATTCATTTCATGACTCATTATTTTGATATTTTTTATACATAATATTATTTTCAAATGTTATGTTCATACATTCTTATGTTTAGGTTTTGTTTATTGTTTTTCATGTTTACCCTTATTGAGACTTTGAGCTCACCCTAATTTATGTTTTTTCCCTAGGATAATAAGAAGGGTAGTAAGTAAAATTTTAAAAAGGGGTTATAGTTATGATGAAAAATACATGAGATGATGTAGATGTTTCCTAAACTAGGAGATTATGTTTTCAATTTCCAAAGCCAATTAACTAATACTGTCTTTATGCACATTTTCATGTCATATATTAAGTATTAAACAAATTTATTGTAATGGAAAAGTATATAAATCATTGGATCATTATAATGTGTGGAATAATATAATAAATCATTCATCATATCAGAACACATGAAATGTAATGGGATTCATATTATATCATTATATCCTAACACATTCAAAATATTTGAGATTCATAAACATTTCATATGTTTACCACAAAATAGAGCCAATAGATGAATTATATTGAATTTATATTTAGTTAATATCCCATATAAATAATATTTTAATCTAGTTTTGTCATCTTATATAGAAAAATAAACTAAATGGTCACATTGAATAATTATCGAGGAAAAAACCATTCCATTATGATATTACATTCAGTTAAAAATCCACACATTCATAAAAGAAAAAATGTTTATTTTGAAATACACTTTTTATCATATAATTTATTCTTCAAAACATTTAAGTTTTATGGTTAAGGTAAAATATTCTCAGGTATTATAAGTTTAAAAATTCTCCATTTTATATTTTTTCAAAAAATTTATAATGTTCCTTGTTATGAAAACCATAAAAAGATCCCCTAATAACCATTTTGTAAAAATAAAAAAAATTAAAAATGAATTTAATATATTAAAGGATATTTGTAAAACCATATTGAAATCATTTTTATATTCAATGTTATTATAATGGAATTTTTACCTAGCATATTCGTAAATTTAATAAATCATAAATAAATATGGTATTGTGAAATAACACTTACAACTTTGTATCTTTTGAATAAAAAACCCATATTGTAAATGAACATAATTTAAAATTTAAATAATTATATAATTCATAATATATATCATAAATCAACTATTTTGGTATTATATACATTAAAGAAAATAAATAATTGGTAAATATAGAATTTTTCTCATATAAAAAAAGTGAGATAAAAATCCCATATATTTGTTTTTACATCCATTGTATGTTAATTAACCTCATGTATAATAAATTTTAAATTATTAAAATTATATAATTTAATAAAATTTTATTATATAATAACATATTATTATTATTATTATATTTATTTAATTTCATCCATAATGATATAGATTGAAAATTTATTACATAGTTGATTGAGATAATAGGTTGTGTGTACCGATGAACAGTGTATTCACTTCTTGAATGATGGAAAAAATAAAGATAAATTATAATTCACACCCATAAAATAATTAATACATTATATATATTATTTATATTAATCATATTAATCATATTGATCCCACTTAGAACACATCGAAAATAGAAATTAATAAAAACTGCATTGCTTTGGGGAGGTGGTAGTTCACATGTATGAATGAGCAACGTTAAACTTCTCTAGTGGTTTGTAATTAATTAATATAGAAATTATATTTTCATTATAAAATCATAATTGAATAATAAATAACATATATAATCATTAAATCCATTATTTCCACTATCTATGAATGATGGTGATTAAATATATTTTTTATCAATACATAGAGGCGATACTGTATACATATACAAAATCAATAAATTCACTTATTATATTGGTAGAAAAAGGTAAATATTGTTGTTTTGATAAAAATAATAATAATATTTTATGATATTTAATCCGATAAATTTATTATTTTTTGATAAATTTTAAAAATTTGAGACATTAAATAAGAGTATAAAAAAATTGACAATTAGGTTAATTACCTCATCATTGAGACAACTCCCTTAGATCTGCTTTTAAGGGATTTATGGGAAGTATTTTTTAAAGAAAATTACCTATATAATGTGTCTTGTAAATTTGAGAATAGAACTATTCATGGGATGGTCTATATAAAAGAATCTATGTGGTTTGACGAAGTGATAGTGGAGGGGCCCTTTAATAATTTAGGTGAGGGACAATAATTAAATTTCCAAAAAGATTATAATAATATTATTCTAGGGATAAATTCTTCTAAATGTCCTATAAATTGATATGGGATGAAATATTAGACCATATATTATATCCTTTTTCCTTATTTAAAATTTTGTGATTTCAATATAATTCAATAAAATTGTATTTTCTATAAAATATTATTGTTCTTAATTTCTTCATTATTCATTAAATTAACATTAATAACATCAAGTAGAAAATATAAATTATAAAAATATTTTTAATCAATCCATAATGCCTCATTTTAATATATCAAACTCATTGAAAACATAAACTATGTCAAATTATAATTTTTTTTAATAATTACACTATTAGTTGTTTGATTTTTTAAATAATTGATCTATTATTATGTCAGCATTGTGTACAAAATTAAAGTAATTATTTATTCATTGAAAATTTATTATATTTAATAATGTCAATGGTAAATAATGCATATTTTAATGTTCAATTTATTGTACAATCTATCCTATTGTAAAATAATAATAATAACTTAATATTCAATTAAAATATGACTGGGATATGTATGAATTTTCTTTAAATAAAAAAATATAATGTTTATAATATCATAAAATGCTTCAAAAAAAGTCGTTTAATAAAACATAATATGAGTGTGGTTGAAATTAAATTTATAAATATTTTTTTTCACGTGGTGGGTTCATTTAATAGATTTTATCATTTTATTTTTAACATAAATTAATTGATTTAACCATACATGGTTAATAAAATTACTGAAGTTATTATTCATATAGAAAAATTGAAGGGGACCAATTAAAAAAATTAACATCCAAATTTTAAATATTTAGTTTATTTTATCTAATTGATTAACTATAAATGGATGAAATTAAATTTTATATATGATATTATTTTTTGAAAAAACTGGTTTTTTGGAAAAATATTTTTTTATGCACACAAATGGAATTAGTTTTATAACTTTCGTAGATAACATATATAAATTTATGTAGAATCATACATCAATAATGATTAATTTTTCCTAGTGTTTTAATATTAGTTTCTTGTATAAAACTATTTTTATGAAAAAATATAATACTATTTCAAAATATTATTTCTTTTAAATTCTAACCATTTGATAACTCATATATATAATTTATAAATATGTCAAATGTAAATTGATTTAAAAAAAAATTTACTACGTTTCATACGCAAAAATCAAATAGCTATGAGATAAAATATATTTAATATTTTAATAATTTTATATGGTTTTTTAAACTCATTGTTTCATTAATGAAATGATATTAGATATATAAAAATACAAAAAACAACAATATTCCAAAAAAACTCAGTTTTTCATATAAACATGCCCAAAAAATTGGTAGAAATATTACTCTTGGGGGGAGAATTTATCTAACCAGAATGAGGTGTTGCAAACAAAAATAGATTATATTTAGTAATAAACTCTAAATGTATCCTTATATGGTTGAAATAAGAATTCTGATGATCTTGCACTACCATGGTCACCCCATGAATCACATAAACCATCTTAATTATACACATCACATTTTTTACCAGAGTCATGATTACTCTATAACCCCAATATAAAAAATAATATAAAAAAAGGTTATATAAAGAATCCATTATATGATTTCATTCAAATAGTTATGTAAAAACTATTAATGTATGTGAAAATTAACAAAGCCAAGTTCCTTTTCCATAAAACTCAAAAATATAGGACACAACCATAAAAGAAGTCTTCAAATGTTTGGATTGTCTTTTGTCCATGACAATCCACCTATAGAAAAAATTTGGTACCAATATTCAGTGGGGGTCCAAAATAATGTTGGATACTTATACACACCCTAAAATTTAAATGAGGAAGATGATAAGGGTTTATAATTCATGGACTCTATGGAACCCTACCTCCTCTTGAAGATATAACCTTAAAAAGCCCTTATCTAAGAATGTGTCATAGATAAATAATAATTTTTTTGATTTATTGAAATGATCCAATATCATTAATAATGAATCATTGAATTATTGAGGTGATGGTAAAATAATGATGATGTTTATAGAAATGTACTCCAACATCCATTGAGAATCATCTAACTTCATAAAAAACTAACAACTCACTATTAGTACAAATTTAAAATTCATGAAAAATAAACATCAACACATGATCTCCGAAATAAAATGAAACAACCCAATACCCTAAAACTATAATATAAAAACATGATATATATTTTCAATTCCATTATTATCACCAAGGGTGAACTATTGATATAATAAATAACTACCTCATGAATCACCATAGGAATGAAAATACTCCTCATGAATCAATGTCAGCAGTTTACCATCCCCACACCATGCATACGGAGAATCACCACATTCAACTTAGTCTCCCAAGACCATGACCTCATAATCCCTCTACTCAAAAACCACCAACTGTTACACTAAATAAAATATCCTTATCTTATGAAAAAGGAATATTCAACCACCAACCTCTCTCAAGTCAAGATTCATCATGTAAATATATAATATTACTCTTTGGGAGTCTATACACCCATGCACAACTTTAGTGATTCAATTATTATTTTATTCATTAGTTAAAAAATTAATCCTTTATCATGATATTGGAAACCATGATATGATAATACTACAAAAAATATATTCATCATTGGTGTCAAAAATTTTGGTTACACATTGATAAGAAATACATTAGAAACTTGTACTCAGTTAAATCTACAAACTACTCACCCATGAGGTCGTCCCACCAGAACATCTATAAATAATTATCTATGCTAATTAGATATCAGGGGTATCATAGATACAATCATGGGTATACAACTATTGACACCTATATGGAATAACATACATCTACTACATCATGACACTTTCCAATCCCTAACATTAATAATTATAGAATAAATCAAACTAAAAATCTTCTAATGAAAATTGATTTACTATAGTAATGAAAAACTTATCCTTTAGATATTTTAATGACTCCATACACTTGAACATCTAAAATAATGTCTGATCCTACATAGTGAATGATAACAAATGAATTCAAAATCAAATAGAAGCTATGTAATAACCTTTTATAATAGGTTAAATACAAAATTATCTTTTCACTTACAAAACATTATTTGGGTATTACCAAAAACAATCACCTAAGTCATCCATGGATCCCCAAATTCCCCACATTGGTAAAAAACATTCCCTATGAAAAATAACATTGGGACTATATTACTTATACTTCGATAGTTACCTGAATAGATGATGATGAGAATAAACCACCAATGTTTCCCATATATTCTATTTGTGCTCCTCCTATGAAATTGTTAAGAATGTAATTCATTGATGAAAACCACAAGGTAATGATATAGAAACTCTCAGATCTTAAAATTCATCAAACCCATGAATGTGGTTTGTGAGTATGTCATATTGTACAATATTTTTATGAACTCATAATGACCATATTGAAATAATAAAAATGACTTTTTAATAACCTAATAATTATCCCATAGATTGGATATCATTATTGTAGATTAATATATATAAACCTACTGAAACATTTGAACTAATTGAAAATGTTAGTATCAAATGTATGAGGATATATATATTATTCATTTTCACCTGATTCAAGAGATAATAGTTGATACAGATATTCCTACTATGATGATAGATTGTTTTTAATTGAATTGGGTCACCGTAGGATGACAGAGTTATAAGAAAAAATCCTCACTGTAAAAGATTATTGATTTTTACCTCTAACTCTATTAACTCAAGGAACCATCCCATAAATGGACATCATGATCAGAGATTATTCTAATTCTTAATTTATCTTCATTATGGCCTCTTTTCCCTCACAAAATACAACATCAAGGTCCTTATGGCCTTTCATTTTTAATATGATAGAAATTGAATATACTTTTCATTATGATCATTATCACTTGAACATCAATTAGAATATATATTTATGTTATTTAAATTGTTTATGATTTCAACTATTTTTTTTTAATTTGAATTTGAGATATATCATTTGGGATTATCACTTGATTTATAACATCCATTACCATTATGATATGCATATTACAAGTGAAATTATTACTTATCCCATCCAATTTTTTGTTTGAATGAATTCTCCTATGTCTATCAATTAACTAAAAATAATAACATTTATTAAATTAAAATTCACTTCAAATCTATAAAATTGAAACTAAAAAAAATATGAGGAATGACATATAAATGATAAGTATATCTTGAATTACTATTCACAACAATTAAATCTAGTATGTGATGGGAAATGATTCAAATTATGTTTTCGAATTTAAAAATTATTTAAATCCCTTCATAATGGCTAATAAAGAGTTTAGAAAATTTCCAATAATTATCCTCATGATTTTTTATACAAGGTGTCTAAAAAATTAATGTCTTCATGAACAAAGTATTAAAAGAATCCAAATCAATGAACTATATATCAATGTTATTAATCTTTCATACTACTGTGAAATACCCACATCCACTTGTTATATTGATATATGGGTATATTTTTTAAAATATCACATTATGTATCCTCCAGCATATTTCTAATATATTTTCTTATTAATAGATTTAATTCATACATTTCCCTCGGAATATCAATAATGTTTTTATTTTTCAATTTTCCATAGGATAAATAATTAATTTCTATAATTCCAAATATATCTATTCAATCCACTATGAAATATTATTACAAGGTTTCTAGATTTAAATATATTATTAGAAAAAATCCAAAGAGAGTGAGGCTTTGTGAATTTGGAGTAATAGGTTTATAATAAAATAAAGTAATCCTAAAAGATTTTTTTTATTCACCGTAGTTATATTAAAAATCATTTATATCTCCTAAAATAGAAGGGATATCCATGGGAACACATAAAAAAATTTGAGCTAAAAATCCTAAAATAATAATAGAATATATAGGGAAACATAACGTGTGAGTCTTTGGAATATAATTAAATCATAAAAAAATTATGATCATGAGTAATCACATTTAACAATAACATATATGCATCATTTACATAAGATCATGGAATAACTGGAAATGTGGATGAAATATAAAATACTACATAAACATAAGTCATGTTTATCCACGTAGACAACATCACATTGTATATTGAATCAGATAATTTGTCATGTTCACTCCCTACTCTCATTAATTATGTCACATTATACTAAAAATTACCCAATTCATTAGGGGGATATGCTGTTTTAGGCTGACACATAATATTCATAACATATACATTCATATATGAGTCAGATATAGAAATAATTGATGTGTATGAAACTTATGAATTATATATAGAATTAAATATGTTTAATAATATTTACTTATATAATTACTGAAAGATATTTATAAAAAGGAGGCATTTTTTAAATAAAAATAAACAATGTATTACCTCATAAGTGGAATGTAGAATAAACATTGTATATAATTAAGAGACATATAAATATAATGAGTGGAATTATATAACATAAATGTATGTTTTAGTTTGTGAATGAAAATGATATAAAATTATTTAAAACATTTTAATAGAAAATATTCTTTATACATTGAAAATAACACTTGAAAAATAAAAAAAATATTGTATAAATACATTTATTTGAAAATAACCTTGATAACCTATGAAGGTAGATTAAATGAATAAAATTTTCATTTCGATGGTAAATCCTATAAATTCAATATTATTTAAAACCATTCCTTTCGTAATGTTATAAAAATTACGACAAATACATTGGTTGAAAAAAGGAAAGAAGATTCCTTCAAAAAAAATATAAAAAATTAATCTTGGTTAAAAACCAGATTATTAAATTATATTCATGATGTTAAAAAATTATTAATTTTTTTTCAAAACATTTATAAGAATGAAAAATGATTTTCGATCGAAGCAAGAAATAAATAATCATTTCTTAACATTATTTTTTGAATATTTTTAAGGAAAAATAGAGAAAAATAGTAATATTAAATGAAAATTTCCTGAGAAAATTGAAGATAATAAATATTTATTCACTAATATTTAAATATCATGATATTATAAAAAATTAGAATTAAACATAATTGATCCTGTATAATGATAAACACATTACATGTCAGTATTTTTTGATTCATAACCCGTTGAAATAAGTAACAAAAAATGAAAAATTAAATAATATGAATTTAAATATATTCATGATATAACAATCAATTAGGGATTATGTACCCCAAATAAATTATATATGTGGTAAATATGGCATATTATTTATAGAAGTAGTAGTTAGAAGATAAAACACTTAAATCAAGTTAATACATGTCATTTAATTCATTAATGACATAAATAATAAACTTATATAAATTATATTATTTCATAAGAATGTATTCAGGTATAATAACGTTAATATAAACCATTTACTACATTTAATTTTATAAATAATTAATTACATATTAAATAATGTCAACATCAACCATTTGAGGAGATGGGTTCATAATATAAAATGGCATCTTTGGTGGCCCATGGTAAAAGGAGTCATTGTTCAGCATTCTTTAGAATAATAATTTTTAAATAATCAATATTTATATTAATGACTTAAATTTTTTAAACCAACCATGATATATGGTTAGGAAATATTAACCATGTTACAATAAAGGAGTTGGAATAATCAATATACTCAAGAGTATCGAGTTCGGTTTTCAACTATCATGATGTAAAGTTGTTATGTTTCATTTTTACATTCCATATTTATGATAACATCCAATATATAATATAGTTTCACAAAAAAAAATTCATGTACAATTTATTTGATAAAATCATAAAAATTGAATCATATCACTTTGTGAGGTGGTTGTCCTCCATACACAATAATGATGATATCAATTTTCAATGGATTCTATGATATAAAGGAATATCATATGATTATCTTTAAAAACTGTTAATCAGTCATACTTATTATGTATTTAAATTACATAGATAAATATATACAATAGTGGGTCAAACTTTTGAGAAATGACATTATATGTTTTCTCAAGGTGGAAGTCTGTTATACACATGAACAATGGGGTTTTACGCATTTAATGGATGAAGATATTATTATGTCATCAAAATAATGAAAATAATTATAGTGGATATAAATAATATATTTAATATAAATTATTAATACATAATTAAATGTGTGAAAAATAAATAAATTAATTTATCTTGGTAAAAACAATTAACTTTGCTTGGTGTAAACTTATTTGGATCTCTTTTAAGGACTCTATGTGAAGTTTTTTTTTTAAAATAGAATCTATATTTGTGAATAATGTTATTTTGGATAAATTTGTCCCAGTTTTTGTATATCCAAATGGATTTACATGTGTGAAATATTTATAAGTGTGTGTTCCCTTTTATTATTGATAAGGATTGGAATTTTCATATATACAAAAAAATATTGAATAATGCGATGTAACACTCAACACAAGTGTATACAAAATTAATATATAATAGATTTGGTTATTATTTTCGTCTATCTTCATAATCATAGTTATAGATGAATCATTTTTTAAACAGGTTATTCCATTTACCACAATGGTCATTTACATTTATCATTTTAGTATTTTTTCCTTAATTACTAGTTTTTACTATTTTACTATTCATTATGAAAAACATTTAGTGTATACTATTAACTCATATTATTTGGGATAAAACAAAATATGTAACCCAATTAATAAACTTCACAAAATAGAAGTGGTGAAATTAAATTAATTTCTTAGCAGAAAAATGTATTGAAAAAACGTTTTTCAATAAATTTATTTTTTAATTAACAGATGATATTATATTAAATTTATATCTAAAAAATCATTAAAAGAATTGAAAATCACACATATGTACATATATTATAATTTATTATTTTATTATAATTTATTATCTATAATTGGTTATTCTAATTTTTTAAAATTTAACATCATTATGCATTTAACAATAATTTCTAGAAATTGTTCTTTTTAACCATAAAAATAATCTTATACCATAATCATGTATGATGATGCTAAACATGAAATTAATTTGTTAATTATAAATTGTTTTTCATATTTTACATTAATTCAGAATGAAAAATATAATTGATCTTTTAAATCACTTGATATAATAAATATAAGAATCAATATTTAAAAAATACACAATTTATAGTATTCATAAAAAAATAACACATCTAAGATAAATAAAAAATTTACATTGAGTTAATTGTGATAATATAATTTCAAAAATTTGGGGAAATATATAAAATATAAGTTCTAAATTTTTCACTAATTAACAGTTATATTTTCTCACAAAGAGAAATTACATTCATTTTCTTAAGAAACATATTTTGTGTAGAGAAAAATATCTTTATGAAAGGGTGTGATTTTAATTATTAATTATTTATCAATAAATTTATATTGAGTATGAAAATAATATATATTGTATAAATTATTAAATATTATTTATACTCTCCAATTTAACATATTTGTATCAATGGTAATATATCTAATATCTCTATAAGATTGGTGTTACATATCATATACACTATTAAACATTATGTTATTCTTTTAAAATATTTTGATTTTACAAAAATAACTACTAATAGAGAGAAAATCATCCCTAAGATTATATTAGAATTAAAAGCATTCAAGGATGGATAAAAAAGAACCATTTCAAACATAAACAAGAAGCACAAAGTCTCATCACCAACACAAGACCATCACTGATTAAATACACAAACAACAAATAAATTAAATTTTAACTGTTTATATTTATCATTAATTATGGTTCAAAAAAATATTAAAATATTATATAATTGATTATTTTAAATTGATTAATACTCATAATATAACATTATGTGTTAGAGGAAAAAATAATGTAGTTAAATTTGATATGTATAATTCATATGTTTTCGAGATAGATATCACTTATTATTATTTAGATTGTTAAGGATTTTGTGTATTGGTCACTAGTGTTGAATCCATAATGGCTATTTTCATTATTAACTAGGTTTTTAAATAATTATAAAATGATGAATTATAGTAAACCAGTGTCTTATTATTATTCCTCAGTAGTCTCTACCATTAACAACTGATTAATGGATCATTGGTTTTCATAGAATTTACCAGATGTGAATATATACCATTATTTGTCCAAGACAATGAAATTATCCATCATTTATCATTAAATTAAATTCATATATTTAATAATAGTATATGGGAAAAAGGAATAAATGTATTATGATATATTAATATAGAATTTTATGTATTAATAGAAGTATAATTATCATTTTGGTTATGTGTAAAATATATTATTTTAACTGATTCAATAACTTAATTGTGTATGTTAAATTAATAAAAAAAACTATTTTTTAATTTATAATTTTTCCCCACATGGATTTTTTACACTGTAAAAAAATCATATATACAAATTAACAAATATATTTTTTCAATGTATGATATATTAAAACTATAGAAATTATACCTTATAGGGGCACTATTTGTTCAAATTATAACACTCATAACAAAAAATTGACTATGAAAAAATTAATAAAATAAAATATGACATTTAAATTTTTTAATATCCAAGATAAATAAAGAATATGATATTATCATATTTATTAATAATTTTTAATTAAATATTAATTTTATTTTAATGGGGATGTTATGTTCGATGGCATATCCAACACACAACAATGGATTTCTCTGAAATATAATGTTGCACAAAAGGCTGAGTAACACTGAAAAATTATAATATAATATCATTTTAAATGGTAGTTAACGCCTAGTCGTTATATTAGAGAGAATAAACAAAACCAACTAGAATATAATTATATGTGTATGTAAGATGTTTTTTCATTTATCTAATAAAATTTAATGGCTAAAAATGACATAGAATCCAATTTTAATCATAAATACTCTTATATTTTTAAAAGGTCATTTTACCACCTTTTAATGGAAAACCCGTTTATATATAGTATTTGTTACTTTAATATGTTTTTTTGATCAAATAAATTTCTTCTTTATAAGAAGGACATAAAATCATACCTAGGGTAAACTTTTTGTATTTTTCTGATAAAGTTCATTTTTTAATACTGAAAATACTACATTTTAATTCAAAACATTCATTTCATCTAATTTATTTATATAGTTATATTGTTCTGTTTAGTGGTTTTAATTTTAATTGTCTTATATTTTTATTATTTAATTTAATTTTTGTTTTTTAATGTAATTTCCGTATGAAATTTAACATACAAAAGTATCTATCTTTTTATGGTCATTATATCCCAAAAGAATGATTTTCGGTTTTGACAAGAAGATTTAATTTAAAATTTATTTATTCCAATTATGTGTTTTTATTTTGAAAAAATAGACTCCATATTTTGAATCAGGAGGTCTAAATTGTGTAAATAGGTAACTTTTTTTTATACATTGTGAATAATTATTTCAAAAAATATATTAGTTACCATGGTGAATCATTAAATCTGTTAAATAATGTAAAAAATATATTATAACAATATTGAATAACCCTTAAACAATCCCTAACACTATTACATGAGATACTTTTGACCAAGGTCATACTTTGGTCAATTTTCGGATGCCATGGATCCACTTGAAAGTGATAATGACACTTTATATTAATTAATTCATAGTAAAGACAAAAATGAAATAAACATTATTTTTTTAGAAAAAAAATTTCAATATGTTGTTATATAAGTGATATATTAGACTATTAATATTAATTTGAAAGATACAACGATTTAATACATCATGGTATTTTATTTGGATGTTTTAGACATTAAAAAAATAAATTTAATTATGACACAATTTTGATGACGTAACTTCTTCATTAATAATGGATTCAAAAAAATTATATTATAAATATTAAAATAAATTTATATTTTTTACTTTTATTCCATACGCGATTTTTAGTGCTAATATGTACTTGTTTTATTTTAATTAAAAAAGTTTGTTCGAAATAATGACGTTTTAATAGTTTTTTTCAAGTCTTGATATGAATAAATTATATATTGACATAAATGAGATATTAAAAAATTAATATTTTATTAAATGATAAAATAATCCTAAAAATCTAATATTCATCCAAATTAATTATATAATGTTTTAAATGACCTAAATGATCAATTTTTGGTGTCTTGTAATTTTATAGTAAATTTATTAACTATATACTATAAATTTTTACGAGGACATGGTAAAAATTAAATAAGTTAATAAAGGCATAAATAAAAAATGAGGATTAAAAAATATCAAAAAACAGTCCAATTTAAATATTATGATTTTATTTAGACTTATATTCATTCCATAGTCATATTAAATACGTTTTGGACATTTTGAAACCGAAAATCATTCTATAATAAAATAATAACTTCAAAGATTCCTTAAGAGCCCCTCATCCACCTTATAAACAACCATCACCTCTAACCCTTACTCACACCTCTCATGCCCCTTCGGCTCATCCTAAATCATACAAAATAATCTCCTAATATCCCACTATTACTTTTATAAGCCTTACCATTTGAATAAGGAACTTCAAGGAAGCCATTTGATTCAAACCAAAGGGAGTTCCCCAATTTAAAGGTAACGTCTTCGCTCAAGTTCATTTCTTTTATTTCTTCTTCTATAACCTCCTAAACATTATTTATTACATTATTTTATTACAAAAACAATATCATAAAAATAAAGGTTTTTATTATGATAATTATTATAACTATACTTTCACACACCTCCATTTAAGGTATACGAACATACAGTTTCTGTGGACGGTGAACTACATCCTCACAAAACAATGATTATTCAATTATCTCTTACCATCTCTCATGGTAGCCATTATGATGGAACAATATTTATATGTGACATATATTATACTTATATTTTCTCTAGCCTTCTATATTTTTCTTTTATATCACACCTTTATGGTTTCTATAATAGGTAAATACGATAATTCCATTTGAGGAAGTGAGGACTACCGCCCCCTCAATGTTATACGAATCGTTAATGCCATAAAAGGAATGTATAATGGAAATATTTAATGAAATTATATATAATATTACACTGTAATTATTATATACCTACGTATCATTATTATTTTTTCAATTAAATATGAAATAGAAATAAACTTATCATTAATGCGTACATACGACATACCGTCTCCATGAACGGTTCATTTCATTTCTTATCTCCAAATTCTATGAACTATTATAAATACATATATATACTTGATATATATTATATATCTGATATCTAAATCCTTAATATCATTTTATAGATAATTTAATTTAGACCACATAGAAAACTAGTAATTATAAGAATTTCATTTCTGTCTCAAGTTCCAAATTTTGAAAAAAACAACTATTATTAACATAAATGATTTTTTAATATTTATAAAATGTTAATAAGTTATATAAAAGTAATAATAAACATGAAAATGTTTTTTAATAAATTATTAATTAACATTCGTTTACTATTCTTGATATTAAATAAATAATGAGTCAAGTCGGACAGGACGTAAGGGGTTTTCATCTTACTTTTTATTGTCATGAGATTCATGCTATATTTTCCATTATTTCATTATGTATCGTTTATGTACTAACAATTATTGTATTAATTGTGTAATATACGTTACTTTATGGGTATTAACATCTTCATTTTGCAATCTTCCTTTCATGTGGTGTATGTTTCATAAGTTACCAAATCGTTAAGGGAACATTTCACCATCTTCTTCTAGTCAAAGGCTTATTTTATGTTATATCTTTAAATTTGAATTCTCAATTGTTGGGATATGTTATTATATATCTGTATTTCTATAAATTAATATTCTATGTTCTGAGAGACCATTTTCTCCCTCATCAATTCATTTTATGATTTTTGTAGTGACGCTGTTAGGCTGTCGAATTTATCTAAGAGAACATCATACCCCAATTTCAATTATTCGGGATAGACTTATAATTTTTAATTATGTCCTTAAATCAATATGTGTGAATGAAATATATTTTTTTACAATGAATATACACTTATACTGGGTGTATTATTATTTTTACACATAATTATGACATTGATTTGTCCTTAATCTATGGATATGATCATTGCAAGGGACTTTGTCTCAATTTTCATTCCTTTGAGAGTTATTTATTATTGTACACCAATTCTCTTTTATATGGTGTATATACATCCCTTTGACATATTATAACATTAATCTATTTATTATAATGATATTACAATCATTGATTAATATTATTCCTCAATTATTTGTATTCATGCGTCTCTTATTTGTTTAGGCACTCTTTATCTAAATTATTCGTTAAAGATTATAAAGATTTTTTCTTATAAATATTTTTTATTAATGTACATGATTTAAAAATGGTTTTATGGTTTTATTTATATGGACATGAATATTTTCAAATCAAAATTTCTTTTAAAATAATTCATGTGGTATTTGATACATTGAATAAAAAATAATTTTATTAAATGTTTTTAAATGATTTTGAAAACGGTTTGTGAAAGCATTGATTATGTCAATATCTTGAAATGATAACTTCTTATTGCAAGGTGGAAATGTTATCTTTCCTATATTATTGGTTTATGTGTTATGAATATGTTATCGTTTTGGGGAACTATTTATGCATATGGGTGGTTCCTTGATAAAACTATGTCATGTGAGCCTAAGATAGCTCTCTAGTGCATTGGGTAATGTGATGGAGGTAAACATTAATGGTTATATTAAGAGATTTTTGGAATATACTATGATTGGTATTTCAAATTTTACTCCCTACATAGCTGTGAATTATTCTATATATGTTTGTTATGGATTCCAAATTTTACTTATATGATTTATGATTTACATTTTTTATTCATTAATCATGTCATCTTGTATGGAATGTTAATGATTGAAAGTATGATTTCATTGACATGAATGTATTTATGGACTAATGTTTTCATTCCTTGTTTTATAACCTATTCTGAGTTTTTTATGCTCATCCAATTTTTTTGAAAAGTTTTTCATCAGATATACGGTAGTGTATGAGAACAGAATAAATCAATAATATTTATATGAAGAAAATAATTCTTCTATTATTTTATGGGATATTATTTGAAGGAAAAATAGATAATGAGTATGAGTGTCTACTTTGTAATTTTTTGAGTTGTAATTTTATAGATATGGCCTAATTATCTAAATCTCTAAACCTGAAAATATCCTCAATATGAATTATTTACATTATTCATGATTATGTTATTTTTAGGGCTAGGGCCATATAGTTCGTAGAAAATGTCAGTTTAGATAACATTAGTGGACTAGGGTGTTATTTAAGAATTATTGACATAACCATAATAGTTATCATAATATATAGATTCATATTTTTTAGATAAATTGAATTAGTTTATGATTACATGAATAATTATATCATAGTGTTTACCGTCCTCATAAGATATTATATGATGATTTATCTAATATACTCACACCGACCTTTTTGGTTTAAGTAAATGGTTGGATGAAACAGGCACCAATGTAACAATGGTTGTGAAAAAAACTGTGATTGTCTTTTTAATAATCAATTTAATGAAATTGGATCTTCAATGAGAAATATTGTGGTTATTCTAAAACAATTATATGGAGTCAGGATTGACCACCTGAACCGTGATCATTTTTATAAGGAATCATATATACGAGTAACAAATCTCTACGACTGTTCCAGTAATAATCATAAAGGTATGTATATTCAAATACCATTATGTAAGGGATGTGGAATGAAAAACCTAGGAAAATGCTTCATATAGATGATAAGATTCCATATATGTGGTAATTAATATCATTAAGAAAGAACCTTCCATTGAAAAAGGAAGCATCCAGTTGAATCTAGGAAAGTGAATTAAGATATTTCTGAGGGATCAATTGAATATTTTAAATGTGGTGTTCATGTTCATTATATAAATAGATGTCCTATGAAGAAGGTTCGAGATTGTGATCAACATTACCATTAAAATATATGTTTACCAATACCAAATTTTATTCCAATTTAGGATGAGGATACTCACAATGACCAATGACATATATAGATTATTTCTTAGTTGATGTTTTGTGATTATTAAATCATATGATATGATTCTTGTTTTTTTGTTGGAATGAAGTATTATAAAACATTTTGGGAAATAATGGTTAATGTATCACAATGAATGTTTAATTTTTACGATGTCAAAATATAGGAAAATCAATTGTTATGCTATATTTTAGGATGATGAAATTCATAATAGTGTTAAGCGTATTTTGATGATGTGATTACATTGGAAGTATTTTTTCTAGTATGTGTAAACATGAAGATTGATATGTGAAAATGTTAATCAAGGAAGTATTATTATTATTTTTTGATAAGGATATAGAGAATCATTTATTTTATATAATCCTTGAATTTGAGGTAATTATAGGTTATTACATTCTGGGATGAAAATGTGAGGTATGAGAAAACATTTGTGGTTAGAATATGTTATGGTTATTTTTGTGGAATTTATCTCAATTTGTGGAATGTTATAAAATGTTATAGTTTTTGAAAAAATAAAACCCAGAGGCATTGTGGAAACCCGTCGCATCATACAATGCTAGAAGAATCGAACCCAAAACTAAAGATAAATGGAATATATTACCTACCACTGGAATATGGGAAGTCTCTATTTAGAATGATTAACTCTTTCTAGTTAGATGATTTAATTTATCAATATAAAATTGATTTTGGGAACATATTTGTTATCAAATAAATATCCTTAGTATAGGAAAATGGTTTCGTGGTTATGTGATCAATGTTTTTTTGGATGATGTTCTCTATTTTGGGAACAATATAAGCTTAAAGAAAATAGAAAATTATGGGATCTCATTTGTGGATTAATGGTTCAATGTTATTGGAATAATATATGTTTATATTCTAGATATATAACAATTTGTGTTATTTCAAGAAATGAATAAGCTTTCATAGAGAATTTGTGATTTGGTTAATTAATCATCAATATGAGACTTTATGAGTATTTCATGTTGTTTGAAGATAAATGTTATGATTTAATGTGGATGAATATGTGATTAAAATCTTCTGAATTTTGGGTTTCAATCATTGTTTGGGGTACATTGACGAATTTTGAGGATAGTTGATTATGGAATGGTCATTTCTGATCATTGGGGATTATTTGACATATTTTGGGGATTTTGAGTACTATTTATTTTATAATGTATTATCATTTTTGGGGATTATCTGATCATGAACTAACAATTTTTGTTTTGGTTAATACTTAATGATATGGGGAATATATTGTTACTTTTTTGTGGATTATGTGATTCTCTAAATGTAGTTTCTAGCACATTAGGTGTGACTAAGTCATCTTGAATACTCACCATTTTGAGAAAATATTTGTTTTTTGTAAAAAAATATTAAAGGATGAAACTCTACTTGAAAAGTATGTATATTTACTTATGTACTTTTTCATTATCATTAATAAATTCTCATAATTTATTAAATAAAACATAAAATAAAAATCATTGTCTGTTTACTTTTCCTGCTGTTAAACAAAATACCATTTAACCTATAACAAGTTTGTAGTTTTCTTGTTGTTAATTTTCTCCTAATCATGTTTTATATCACTCTCCATCAAAAAGTGACACTTATTTTCTTTTCCATATACATGTTTTTATAGAATCCAAGAATCAGTTATATTGGGTAATCTTTTTACATATTTTTTTTAATGTGATAGTTTTATTTACACTTTTTCTAATATGGGACTTTCAATGTGGTTTCTGAGAGGTCTTTTAAAATTTCGAGGATGCAATTCCAAAAAGGGGGAAAAATGTAACATACCAGGTAAATGAAGTATATTATATTATCATTTTTATTAGTAACTATGAATTTAATATTAATTTTACTTTAAAGGGGATTCTATATTCGATGGTGTACCTAGCACAAAATAATAGGTTTTTCCAAAATCTGATGTTGCACAAAAGGCTGAGTCATACAAAAAAATATTAATATTTTAAATGATTATTTATTCCAAGAAGTATTATTGGAGATAAGGAACAAAAAAAATACAATAATATTATATGGGTTGTTTAAATGTTTTTATATTTATCCAATATAATTTAGAGCCATAAAATGAGAATAAATCCAATATTAAGTTTAAATACTCCTATATTTTTATAAGGTCGTTTTACCACCTCTTGATGGTGAACCCCATTTAAATATAATTTTTGTTAATTTTTTATGTTCCATTTGATAAAATATACATCTTATTTACAATTGAGACATCATATTTATCTTTTGGTAAATATTTGGTATTTTTTTGATAAAGTTCTATTTTTATAAATAGTAAAAAATACTTCAATTTAATTCAAAAAATCCATGTAATATAATTTATTTATATAGAGAGATTTATTATTTAGTTTTTTTAAAGTTTAATTGGATTATATTTTTACCATTTAATTCAATTTGGGTCATTGGAAATAATTTCACTTTGAAATTGAACATAAAATAGTGTCTATCTTTTGATAGTTATTATTTCTTAAAAACACGTCTTTTAATTTTGACAACAAGAATTAATTAGAAATATAAATATTCCTATTCTATGTTATTAATTTGGAAAATGGATTCCATATTTGGAATCTAGAGTTTCAATTTTTAAAAAAGGTATATTTTATTTTTAGACATTAAGAATATTTACATCAGTAAATATTTTATTTACCATGGTTAAAGGGTAAATATGGTAAATTAGGGTAAAAAATAATATTATAATAATATTAAAATAAACTTAAACATTTCCTAACCATATGGGTTGATTTATTTCTGACCATGGTCATTATTGGGTCGATTTGTGGACCTCATGGAGCCACATGGATTTGTTAATGACACATTATATTATTTAATTTTATCTAACGAAAAAAATGACATAAACATATATCATTTAGTAAAACATCTTTATATAGAGTTATATAAGTGATATTTTCGAATATAAATATCAATTTTAATGATACAATGATTTCCTACATCATGGCATTTTATTCATTATTTTTAGACAACAAATATATAAACTTAATAATGACACGATGTTGATGAATTAATTGATTCATCAATATAGGATTAAAATAAATTTAATTATAAAAACTAAAATAAATTTATATTGAAACATTTATGACATCCATGAATTTTAGCAGCAACATGGAATTGTTATATTTGACTTAATGAAGGTTTTTTTTTTTTGAAAAAACCAAGTTTTTATTTTTATTTTTTGATTTTTTGATTTGAATAATTTATAAATTTTGTTAATGAGTTTATAAAATAAATAATATTTTATTAAAGGATAAAATAATCTGAAAAATATATGATTCCGCCAAATTTCGTAAATATTGTAATAAATGTCATAACTGATCCATTTTGGGTCACTTGAAATTTTATTGTAAATATATTAACCATATAGTAGAAAAATATAAGAGGACATGGTAAAAGATAAATAAGTTAACAAAGGGATAATAAAAAAGGATAAGGATTCAAAAATATCCAAAACCTGTCCAATTCTTATTGGATGGTTTTATTTTGAAATATATGCATAATATCATCAAATTAATAATTTTTTTCCCCTTGAAACTGAAACTCATTTTATAATAAAATAATATATTCAATCTTATTTAATGATCCCCTCCTCCCCTTAATAAAAATCCATCACCTCGAACCCTTAATCACACCTCTCAAGCCCTTTTGTATTTCAAAAAAACTACCCAAATAAGCTCCATATATCCCCATATTCCTCTTTGATGCCTTAACATAGGTTGATGGATGTTCATGGAATCGTTTTGGTTATAACCAAAGGGAGTTACCAAATTTAAAGGTAACGTCTTCTCTCATGTTCATTTTTTTCTCCTCTAACACCCTCTAATCTATTTCTTCCAAACATTTATAACAAAACCAGTATCCTAAATATTCTAGGATGTTGTTATGATAATTATTATAACTAAAAATCTATAAACCTCCATCTAATGGATACGAACATAATGTTTCTGTGGACAGTGAACTACTGCCTAACAAAACGATGATTGTTTAATTATCAATTATTGCCTATCATGGTAGCCGTTATGATGACACTATATTTATATTTGATATATATTTTGTTAATATAGACTTTATTTTTCTGTATTTTCCATTTATAGAAAACCATTATAGTTTCCATAATGGGTAAATTGGATAATTTCATTTGAGAAAATGAGGACTACCACCCCTCAAAGTGATATGATTCATTCATTACATACATATAACATATAAAATATAGAGTTAATTAAATTATATATGATATTATACTGGAATTATATCATAACTATGTATCACTATGTTTTTATTCCCTTCATTACGAAATTGAATTGAAAGTAGCATTCATGAGTACGTACAGTTTACCATCTCTATGAATGGTGGATTTCATTTCTTATCAAAAAATGTTATGTACTATTATTAATTCATATATATAGTGGATATATATGATATATATTATATCTAAATTATTAATATCATCTTGGATATAACACAATTTTTATCACTTAGACAACATGTAGTTATAAGTTGTTTATTTTTGACTCAACTACCAAATATCGACAAAACAACCATTATTAACATAAATGATTTTGTAATGTTTATAAAATATTAAGAGGATATATAAAATGAATAATAATCTTTTTAATGTTTCTTAAGAATGTATAAATTATCTTTATTTTATTTCTTTGAGATTAAAGAATGAATGAGTCAACTCGGATACGAGTTAAGGGGTTTTCATCTCACTTTTTATTCCTATGAGATTCATTCTATATTTCCCACTATTTTATTTGTTGTGGTGTATGTACATCCCATTTTTGTATTAATTATTTAATATACATTAATTTATGTTTATTTAACTAATCATTATATGATCCTTCTTTATTGAGGTGTATGATTCATAAGTTTTCAAATTGGTATGGGGAACTTTCACCGTACACTTATAATCACAGACTTATTTTATGTTTTGCATTAAATTTCAATTCTCAAATGTTTGGATATTTTAATATATATCCTTATTTCTGTAAATTATTTTTACATTTCATTATAGACCTCATTATCTCTTATCAATGAATTTTCTGAATTTTTATGTGACGTCGTTAGGCTGTCGAATTTCTATAAGAGAACTTCATAACCCAATTTCAATTCATTGGGATAACCTTCTACTTCATTATTATTTCATGATATGAATATGTTTCAATGACCATTGATTTTGTTCCACTTAATATCCACTAAAATCGGGTGTATTCTTATTTTTCACACAAATTTATGTCATTTATTTGACTTTAATCTGAGGATATGATCATTTCAATGGACTTTGTCTCAATTTACATTCCATTTAGACTTATTTGTTGTTATACATAAATTACATTCTATGTGGTGTGTATTCATCTATTTGACATATTATATCATAAATCTCTTAATTATCATGATATTATAAGATTTTATTATTGTTATTCTGCAATTATTTGTATTCAAGCATTTCTGATTTAGTTAGGAAATCTTTAAATAAAATATCATTTAACTGTTTTATTGATTAATTATTCTCAATCATTATAAATGATGTCCATTTTTAAAAAATGGTTTTAAGTATTTATTTATATGGACATGAATGTTTTGAAATTAAAATTTCTTTGAAAATATTCAATGTGTAGTGGGAAACATTGATTCAAAATTCTCTTTATTAATTGTTTTTAAATGGTTTTGAAAATGGTTTGATAATTCATTGTTTATATAAAAAAATTGAAATGGTATATTTTTATTTCAATGTGAAAATTTTATATTTCACTTATTCTTGTTTTATGTGTTATGAATATGTTATGGTTATTGGTCATAGTTTATATATACAAGTGGTTCCGTGTTGAACCCATGTCGTGTGAGCCCGAGATAGCTCTCTAATTCACTACGTATCATGAAGGAGGTAAAAGTTAATGTTACTCATAAGTCATTTAGGAAATATACTGTGATGGGTATTCTAAATGCAACTCCCTACGTAGTTATGAAATATATAATGTAAGTATGTTATGGATTCCACATGTTGCTTTAAGATCTATGATTTCCATATGTTATTTATAAATATTATGATCATGTGTGGTATGTTACTGATTAAAAAGTATGTTTTCAGTGACATGTATGTATTGATGGACTAATGTTTTAATTCTATGTTTTATAACCCTTACTAATGTTTTTATTCTCCTCCCATGTTTTTGAAATTTTTTTCACTGGATTTAAGGCTTGTATAAGAGAATGTATGAATTTAAGAAGATTTATATCAAGAAAATATTTCTTGTTTTCATTTAAGGGATTTTTATTTTACGAAAAAAATGGAAAATGAGTAAAAGTGTCGACTTTTTAATTTTTTGAGTTGTAATGTAATGGTTATGGCCTAATTCTTTAGAACTCTAAACCTGAAATGATCTTCAATGTCAATTATTAACTTATTTCATGATTATGTAATGTTCAATTCCTGATCATTCTAAATTTATGTAAGGTTCAAGTATCTCAAAATGAATTTTGATATATAATATACAAAATACAATCATTATAAAATATATATTAAATAAAAATTTATTTTTTAGAATGTTTCAAACCTCCACATACCCAATACATCCAAAGAAATAATGAAACACCAAATGATAAAATGACTATAACCAAAATAAAGGGATAAATCATTGGTTAGTGTGTATGAAAAACTAATCCTAGTATGTAGATTCTCAATTTGAGTATGAGAATCTAGAAAATTCTCTCTGACATAGATTTATTTTATATAAAAAATAATTTGATTTAGAATAACAAATCTTATATTTTGGGATAATTTCAATGTAATAATAATTTTTAATACATCCAATGTAGACATGATAATTGTTTTTAAAATATATCTATATAATAAGAGATATGCTGTACATTATTGATAGAAGTTACAATAATAATCTATTTGGAACTACTTCAGAAAATAGTCAGTTATACCCTCACACAATTTTTATATAATTTTTTATGGTAATCATGGAACCCAAAAAATAAGAGTACAAAATATAACAAAAGTCACTATGTTTATTACACAACACATAGGTTATAATTTAATTAAGAGTTCCCTAAAAATATATAAAGACCATATCCACTATTTTATCAGAAAATCATTCTTGATAACTCTTGTTTATACTTGAATATTTTACATTATGGTAAATAATTTGAAAATTTCAGAATAGATCATATACTATATTTTGAATAGTGGTAGAATATTGGTAATTTATTATCTCATTTCAATCAATAATAAATTGGTTCTGCATAGGAGGAATAATAAATTTTTTTCAATAACATTAGGTTCATTTCTATATAAATATATTGGGACAATAATGGTTTGTGACATGAGCATTCATATTGAATTTAAATTACTAAAATTATAAATAAATAACCTAAAGGATTTTTTTATCAAAATGTTATGTTGATATCACTTTTTAACATTCGAATGATGGAATGTTTTTTATAAATTAATATATACACTACATGAATGATTAATTATTTTATTTTCCACACTAAGTTTATGAAAAATGAAATAATATTGAAAACTTTCCTTACATGTAAATTATTATATAAGGATTTACTTTCAATAATGAAGGAATAATTGAACTTTAAAATTGTACTGAAATATTCAAATAATATATTTTCTAATGATATAAAATACTATCCATATATATATCATTGTTTAAAAAAAATATCTCAGGTGAATTTTAATAAATACCAATATAATGATGTATTTATTTTATTTCATATAAATTGTAATACATATGGGTATTATATCGTAAATGAAATTAAAAATATTATTAAAATAATTAAAGAAATAATAATAATATTACGGCCTTAGTTCAATATAAAATTATCATATTTTGGTTTATTAATTTTATGTGAGGGAAAATCCAAAAAGGATGTAGTATTTATATAGAGGAAAAAACTATAAAAAATAAAACATAATATTACTAAAGGTCCCAAATAATATTTTCAAATAGTAATGAAATGACGTAAAATTCTAATACAAGACAATATTGAACCCTAATTCCTTTATTTACAAAATAACATTATTTTTAAACACAAATAAAACAAATTAAAATATGAATTACATTATAAAAAATAATTACAAATGACTTATTAATTACTATTGAAATACAATTACATAATAAATAATTCAAAATACATTTCATAAAATTTTCCATTATAGGTTTTATTTTGTGTGTACAAAATATATTTAAAATAAAAAAATTGGCATCCTATATTATATATAATACAAATTATTCACAAAAACAATATATTTCACAATTATTACCGTGAAAAGTGGTCATAGATATAGAAATTAATATTAATATGTACTTTTACACATATATGATAAATTAATAAATATATAACAATAGAAATTGTCCTTTGAAAAATTTCTTTATTATTCCCATGATATGTTAGTTCAAAATAAAAAATAATATCACAAACCATTATGTCTAAACATTTTTTAATTATACCATATCAAAAAAATTGACCATTTAAGTGATATAGTGATATAAAAAAATATTGTATAATCATATTTATATAATGAAAATATGTAGATTCTTCTAATCCAATGAAAATAAATATGTAATTTATTATGTTAAAAATGAATTAAATAATAGTTAACTATGTAATTAATCCCATTAACTATATACTATAAATATATCATAAAAGAAAGTCATTAATTGTGTGTGTCAAAAAATAATTTGTAAAAATGATATAGAAAAAATTTGAAATATTTTTTTATGGATTTCAAAGAATGGAATACAATTCCCATAATTTAACAATCATTATTCTTATATATATCATCACATCCAAGAAAACATGTATATATTTAAAAGTTACATATTAAAATTATTATAATTAACATTGAAAAAAATATAATTCATTCTTTATGTCAATGTTAAAATGTATTTTAATAATATATATACATATATTCAATTTTTCCATCATGATATAGAACACATGATAAAATTCATATCAATTATTGTCAATATATTCATTGGATTTCATGGATTTTTTTGAATAAAATAAAAGAAATATTAATTTTTCAAAAAAATTATAATTATCATATCAAATATAAGTATTCATTAATTATATAGGAATCCATGGGGGAAATAAAAAATTCAAAGAAATTTTTATTAGTGATTTCATATATCTAATAATGTATTAAAAATATAATATTAAGTGTAAGAAAATTAAAAACATACACATATAAATTGTACCTAACTATCATTTTTTTCCAGAATTTCCATATCATTTTCGTCAATGGCGACTTAAATAATTTTGAATTATTCTTATGTGTTTAACTGATGACATTTGATATATTAAATCATTTTTGTAAACTCATGGAGGAATGATGAATGTGGATGACCTAGTATCCTATGAATAATTCATCAAGGATTATATTGTAAACAATATATGGATGGAATGTTGGATTATATAGAGTTTACCAAGTGAGATTATTTTTCATTAATTAGACTTTCGAATTATCTTTTCTATCATGTGTCATTCAATTTTTTGCCAACATTTAATATCCATATTTATTGAAAATATGAAAACCCATTTAATTTTTTGTAAATTATGAAAAATCCAAATCATTAGAGGAATTTTAAGGATCAATTCATGTATATATATACTTGAATCTATTAAATTCTACTTTATGTAATTTTTATCAAATTTATTAATTATCAAAATTACAAACATTTTATCTAAAAACAATCCGTCCCGAATCGTAGATTTTTACCATTGATGAAAACAATTTCTTATTTTCACACACCCATACAACATATAATAACTACCCTATAATTTAATCAAAGAAAATAATGGTACCTCTAACTGACACACGCATCTCATTTTCCCTATAAAAAAATTTCTCTAAAGGTATATCAAATAGGTTAGTAGAGATAACTACACAAATGGAATTATATGGAAGATAAAATATGTTTGAAATATTTCAAGAGGCAATCAATTGAATACAGGGATACTATGAGAAAGAAAAGACTCTAATTAATTTCCATCAAAGAAAAATGTATATCATCATAAACAAAAAATATAATGAAAAGTAATTACAACTGTTTACTAACCAAGCCTCCAGGATACCATAAAGGACCCTTCCCAAGATATAAATATTGACTATTTATATCATGGTATGATTACATTAGTGTTTATAGAAAATGTTAAGTGATGTCTATCTACATAATTCAATGAAGGAATCCCATCTATTTATGTTATTATACATCTACAATTACGGGATATAGAATGATATCAACTAAACATTCCTCTCTATGATACAATGCCAGAATATACTTTCTATCTTGGAAACAAGAGCATTATTAAAATCATGACGAAAACTAAGACAAAAATATATATCAAGATAAATTTTAGAATGGAAGATGTGAGGGAATATAAGAATCATGATTCAAGAAGAATAAAACAAATGGGAAATGAAAATAATATATTGAATTTTTTTTAAAAAAATATTAATTATTAATGATATCTTGGGGAACTATATATATATTTAAGTAGAATTATTCCCAAAAAGTGATAAAGGAATCATAAATTTTATCCATATTAAATATTTTCAATTCAAAATAGGATAATAATGACATCATTATTGTTATTATATCTATAACATCATTGATATATAATTAATAAAATGTATATTTATCTAATTATCTCTTATATTTGACATATTTGAATATATTAATCAAAATAATACACCACATAGAAAATATTGAGAAGAAAAAATATCTAATAAATGAATATTTAATTAATTTAAACCATTGAAAGCACATATTAAACATTGTGACCTATCCAAAAATTACAATAAAAACTCTATAAGTAGATTAAATATCACTCCACTAATCTAGTATATTTCAAACCATAAATTTTAAATAAAACTTTTACTATTTTCAATATTTCAAAAATATTCATTACCGAAAACATTTAATTTACATAACAATGAAATTTTAAATGAATAAAGTAAACTATAATCTAAACATACTCATATCATTACAAAATAAAATAATTCTTAGAAGAAAACATCTTATTTCATGCACAATTTTATATAAATAATTTTATTTCAAATACATGAAATGAAAACATTATCAATTAATATTCAAATGAATAATATAAATCCTATAAAATTTATAAACTCCAAAAATAATTAAAACTTTACCATATATTGCCTCATATTATATATTAGTTTCTTGTTATATAATATCATATTCTAATTTTATCTATTTTATTTTGTTTCATATAAAGTATGTAATGTAGTTTACATGTTTATACCTAATCTAGAGTTAATTTTTCTAATTGATTTTATTTGTTTAAACTGAATACAACATATGGTGTGTTTTTATGTTTTTTATTACATTTTTATATTATAATTATCTTTTTATTTATTTTAACATTATCCTTTAATATATTTTAATAATTAATTTAAATTTTTATTGTTATGTATTCATTTTATTTTTTTATGTTTTTTATATTCTTAAGGAATGTTAATTTTAATATTATTGTACTCAATAAGATGTTTTAAATGAATAAAAAACATCATTATGGTTTCATTCCATTAGATTCTACACATTATTATATATTATATTATCTTGAGGTTCGTTTTAAGGGAAAGACATCTATTTATTGGGGAGTTAATTTTATAATTGCATATTTTAATTTTAAAAATTAAATTATAAATTCTAAAATGATTATTTTTATCATCGGTTATAATGATGGATGATTTATCGGATTCCCTAGACACATTAGGATCATGTGATATTAATTTTTGTGACTATGTGGTTATTTATAGATTGAAGGAATTTTTATAAAAGTAAATTGAATGAATAAATAATAATAATAATAATAATAATAATTAAAAACAACAATTTTCTTATGTGAATTATACATGTACAGTTAGGATTTTTACACTCTATATACCATGATTTCCATTTTATATCTATCATGTGGGATCTACAAAGAGGTTGAATCATGGACAATGATGTAAAAACATAACAAACTAAGGCCCACTTGGTTAAAGATATGCTGAGAGTGGAAAACCCATTCAACATCTAATTGGCTATGTTTTTGAGACTCATGTCATCTATTAATATCACACACTTAGGGGGTCATCACCTTTGTACCTGTATACCCACAGATTCAAATCTCCATTAAATATATTATATGTAAAATCTAAACAAATACTTCTATTAATACATGTAAAAAAACTAATCCCACTTAATAGATAATTAAAGAAAATATAAGAAGTAAAATGTATTAATACATTCCCACCAATACTATATAATAAGTCTGGCCTACTAATCTATAGGGAAACCCAATAAAAAATAACCATCTATTGTTTTTTATAGTATTTAAATTCCAAATATTCTCCAAGGACTCCTGGTCCACCTAGTTTTTCAGGAAATGTTATATCATCTATATAATACCTAATTTGTTTGGGAATATAACAAGTATTACTTTCTAAAAACATACCATGTAGAACCCCAATTACTCAAAACACATATCATAAAATAGGGATTCAACTCTAGATTAAAATTGTAAGAGAAAATGATATTAAAAATAGATGTTATTATATGTGGATTTGCAATATTTTCTTATGTATGAAATCTATAACAGAAAATGGATTCTTCCCAAAAATATTTTGAAATGAGCATCCATGATAACTCACTCAATTAATATTTTAAACATTTATGGTTCCCATAATATTAGATTCAGCTATATAGGATTATTCTTTGGAAATATGAGGGTCACTATGACATGACTGAAAAAAGTCACTAAGGGATTGCAATCCCATGATTTTGGTGATGGGATAACACACCCAACCTAATGGAGAAGCTATAGTGTATCACCACCCCATCCATGTGAAGGGATACCTAACACTATCAAGTATCAACCTAGATAGTGTATTTACTCTCTAATAGTTAAGATATTATACTTCTATGATCCCTAAATAAATTTGAAAATAAAAATGATTAGTTACTAAAATAATTCCAATGTATATACTCATGTTATACCAAATTCATACTAAAGTCACATGGTATGATGAAACAATGATTGTGTGTCATACATCCACATCCCAAATGACTAGTTATCCCAAGGAGAGGTCCTAACTAGGTGTTATATTACAAACCACATTCAATGTTGGATGGAGTTTTTAAAAGAATTAATATATTTCATGAGAAAATACCAAAACCATTTTATCATATTCTTCCAATGTGTGCCTCACCCAAAAAACATTCAGATTTTGTGTACTATACATCAGTCATCATCACCCCACAATAAGAAGGAAACACACACACACATTGACAAATAGAACCATCATATATCATACGACAATTGGATTTAGGGGATCACTACCATGCATTAAATAAATATCTAATCCTACCATTGTAGCCACGTAAAAACACACCTATATGTATAGTAAAATGTATATTGATATGTATTATTTAAAATATAGTCATATCATTATCTAGTAAAATGATGAAATAGAATTTAAAAAAAATGTAGGAAGGAAAACAAAAATTATATCTTAAATAGTGTTCATGTTCATTTTGATTTTTTCAACTGGATTAAATAAGGTAGCTAGAGAAACAACAAAAGAATTTAATACAAGAAATTTAACAAAAAATAAAATAAATTTTCAACTCGTATGATCATTGATCAAATAGAAACTATTAACTCGGGATCAATATATAACTAAGAGAAGTGGTAAGAAATTAAATTTCCTAATTATACTACCCTTGGTTGGGATCAACCACTAGAGAAGGAAAATCACTAAATCAATAGACAAGAATCAGGTGTTGTGCTCACTGTTGGTTTATATAGTCCTCAACACTATCCACCGTTAATGATAAGGAATGAAGATTCATCAACCAATCATTCAACATCAAAAATAAATAAAAACATATATTAATTTAGGCAAAAAAAATTAAGCAAATTATCAAGAAAAAGAATTCATTTAATGTGTCTCAGTCAAAATTATATTACTACAATTATATTGCTGATCAATGGGGAGGAGTAAAAATGAATTTATCATTGGAATCAATGAATAAAATTTTTGTTAAAACCCCAAAAATAATGTTTCAAAAATTAAAGTTATGAACATAAAATTCCATGATGAATTGTATTTGTAATGTGCATGTAATATACATAAAATAAGTCTTCATTTATTATATAATGGTGTAACATTAGTTGTTTTGTTTCATGAAAAAATAGTAAAATAGTTTTCCAACACATGTGTGTGGGAAGACTAAATATACTTTCCACTCACCATTACGTCCAAAATTGCCATTGTGAGATTTACTAGGATGTCGATGATATATGAATCCTCTCTCTAGAATGTCTTTGAAATATTTTTCCCTCAACGCAATTTTACATCATGTCACTCTACATGTGGCATAGCTTGTAACAATATAGGTTGTTTCCCATTCTAGATATTGGAAATCCAAAAAATTATAATAACCATATAATATCATTCATGGGGCCTAAAAGACTATTTAAAATACATGAATTACATTTTACATATAATTTAAAATATTATAATGTGATTAATAGGAAAATGATGTGGTTATCATTTCCCCAACATAATGATTTTCATAAAAAAAACATAGTGAACAAGTTGATGGTACTGGGATGGAATATAGTACACCAACTACCATTATTGTTTCATTAAGTTTTAATTTTATGAAAATATTAACACAAAGCGAATTTGTTTCATATAATGGATGTAATCCTTTCAGTCCTTGATCACCACCAGGTACACTAATAAGTTATCTCTCAAACTTAAATATATAGTTTTCCTTAGTCGATCATGTTCAATGAGTAATGCCTGTATCTAACCCGTTATGGTAATTTGAGGTTTTCATATTTAATATCTAAATATAGAGGTAATGAAAGAAAATATAAATATGATATTTATCCCAATACAATACTTTGAAATTGAAATTGACACTCATATACAGATTTCTTCAAATGCAAAATCCTTAAATTCTTAGGTAAGTACATCCTTCATGAACACATAATCCCTCTACTAAAACTCCAAAGGAATTAATCCTCAGTCTATATATTAATTTTTAATGACCTAGAAAGATTACATCTAGTCTTGTACAGTCTATAACATCAATATCATTGCTCACGTCAATATTGGGAACATATTTTTTTAATCCCCTAGATTTTTCCAACACAATGGGGACCAATAGGGTCTCTCATACAAATAATAAACTATTGTTTAAGATAATCTAAAATGATATATATTATTATATGAATACTTTACCGTGGGTATATGATTTTTACAATTGGATATAATTATAAATATTCAATCCCACAACATGTTCTCTAATACCTGAATGGCTAACACAACCTATCTATATATGTAAGTTAAAATTCCATGTCCAATTAAAAATGAATATCAAATTACTACCGAAACCCTGTTGATAATTTTTTTATTAATAGAAAATAATTTTATAAAAAAATATCCATGTGAACTACATGATGTTAGATAATCTATTGTATATATAGGCATCCAAAACGTTGCACTGAGCTATACTCACATATGTTTACTAAGTGGGATGACTTCATGTATCGGGATATAATCACCATGATTTCATTCTACAATTTATCTAATCATGAGTTTAATATTATAAAATCCATTGATATTCTATCCCATTTCCAATATAGAACATTAACATGTCAGAAAAAACCATAAACTTGATAATTCACAACCATCAAATACCCAATGGTGAGGAATTTAGAGATACAATGTAACACTCCAATACATCCAAAGACACTAGAATAAAATCTAATTGTCCTCATAAGATTTTTACACCATGGGATGTATAACAATTTGGGATGTATGAAAATCCCTCATCACCTTCCCACATATAATTTATGGTACAATAATATATATGTAGAGAATGAAAACATTCTCATCATATATATATAAACCATTAGGAGAATTTCTAATCAATATGTGACAAAAAATATCCTCATAATTGACATATCTATGTTTTAACTAATTAATGTTATGATGAAGTTATGGGGTCACAACAAAAAATAAATGGAATGATACTACATCCACATCAATAATTGTTAATTTCATGTAGTCCAACTACTATATTTCCTTTTAACGAAATCAAAAATGAGATTATCAACTGTGAGTTCCCTAAAACACAATCTCATTTCTAGACATGTAGATATTTCTAAAATCACAATCCATTAAAAATTCCTACCATATATTTTCCCCTTTTCAATGAAATTATATGTTATATTATACATGTTAATAATATTTTTAGAATAGTTTATGATCCCTTATTTCATATGATATTGTTGGGAAAAATATTATATAATGAAATTACAATGAATTCCATATCATGGGTCTTGTATTTATTGTAATTTTTTATTATTGATTTGTACCCCTATGAAATCATCTGACTAATCAATCAGAAAACATCAACAACATGTTCCATATGCATCCTTTCAAAATTTATGTTAATGGGATCACACATAAGCCCCTTTTGTTGATCCTGAAATCATATTTGAAACATCACTGATTATATGAGTGTGTTTCCTTTTTGTGTTAAGGAAGTAAAATTTACCTTGAATCTAGAGTAATTGGACATGAATCGTTGTTAATAACATGCCATTCTATGTAAGCTATAATTCATAATTATTCTCTATAGTGGATCCCAAGAAAACACTACCTCTATATTAGCAAGTTCTAATGAAAATCCCTATTTGTAAAAAACCTATAATAGTAATTGGTCCTCTCAAATACAAATATTACACTTAAGGATATTTATATAATGTAGGATAAAATGTAGTATTTATAGTACCATTCTTAAATTTCCAATTTTATTCTCTACTGATTGTATTCACATGATAATGTCATCTATACAGGCTACCATAAAACGATCCATGAATGGAGAATAATCTTTATCTTGTATTTTATGAAAATTGACGTTGTATTTTCAAACATATGGGAATAAATATGCACTCATAGTTGTCATAGAGGCACCTGAATTTTGTTTTTGGTATGTTATCATCTCGATTATAAAGGTGATGATAACCCAACCTAAGGTAAAACATCGATATCTATGTCATTTTGTTTTTTTAATAGATCATATATTCATGATTTCATATAATTACTCATAATAGTGATCAGATTCTGAAATTAAAATCAATAAATAAAAAAATCTATTGTCTTCATTCTTTGTGAATAACAATAGATTTTTCAGGAAGGAGAACCACGGTAGAAAAAAAAATATTACTATAATGATACTCCAACAACATATATAGATCACATGGATCTATTCGGGTAATCTAATAAACTAGAGATAAAATAATGTTATTCCTAGGGCGGTGGTCTATTAATATTTTGACCTCGTGATGGAAAGGTAAGTCTAGAACATCCTTGAGAAGTAAATCCTCATACTACATCAATACTCTATGAATCTAAAATCTCACAACATCCTCTAAAAAAAGAGACAAAATAAAAATGTAGTGTGATATTATCTAAATAATATTATGTATTATCTTATCATACACATTTTAGGTTTCATTCGTTATGATGACATAAAATATCATCTCATCTACATAGACCCATATTAATATCCTCCTGAAACAGTCCATCATCACATTGATTACAAAGAGGTAGTCTATATCAATAATGAAATAATAATTTATCAAAAATTATATGTGGATATACCAAAAAAATATCTATCAACCATGTTCTAGACCACAATATGAAAAACTTTTGTGATTACCAAGTACTATATGTAGGCGCCTCTACGAGAATATTTTGACTAAATGCTTTAATAGAATCTATATATAATGAATAAGAAATGTTGTAAGGAAGGAGTTTCCCATAGAAATATCTAAAAATATTGTAGTTAATTTTGTTAAATATATATATTACCTCTTATTGTACTTGTATTATCTTATTGATAATCGATCACCACCTATGACTATAAAAATCCCTAGCCACACAACCCAAATATAGGAATAGTGAAACATGGGTGGTAGCAGTGTCCAAAGAGCTAACATTTTTTACCTCATGTGTCTTTATTAACCTAATTATTGAATTATACACAGTGTATACCTACATAATATATAAATTACGTATTCAATGTCGGTACATTGAAAAACACTCTATCTATGGAATGGGTGGTTGAATAATCCATGATGAATTATCTTTATCCATCATAGGGGAAGCATCACCTATCCCTTGTCTAACTATAAACTCCTTGAGATCCTAAAGAGTAATACAACATATCCTATGTATTTATTCTAAAATGAATCACACCCCAAGATCCTAGTTCCCAGTTTTGACTCCCGACTATTTGTTTATCTACTCTATGTTGTCCATGAATATATCCAACTACTGTAATCAACGACAATAAAAAAAAACCTGAAATTAAATAAGTCTCTAACACTCCATCAGATAAATGGTAGTAAATGGATAAAATTTCATAAAATATATCATAGACAATACAAAAATAAATGGAATCTGAATAATTGTAACAATCATGAACTATATTCATTGGATTCTATTACAGATTTGTGAACATTCTTCGATATACTAAGATGAACATGTCTCCTTATTGAGATTCAAAACCACATGAATAAAGAACATCCATAGTGGAAATAGATAAGTCACTTCTCTTTATAAAAAAAATACACTCATCTCAAACAAGAGTCACCTCATCATACATTTTAATATTAAAACACCAACATTATCACATGGGGTTGTGGAGAAGGCTTCCCTCTAAGAGCACCATCTGGTTGGGTGGGTCCAAATAAGGATGAAAACTCCCTCAAAATCCTTGAACTAGGCCTTAATTAAACATGGTAAGTACAAAAATTTAAATCTAATATATATATTCCACTATAACTCATGATTCGTGGGAAGACTATGTGCATCATGAACCATGAATACTTTAAAAATCATTTACTCTCTAGGAGGATGAATCACATAAAATATACATAGAGGATCCACCTCATCTATATTAACCTAACTAAATCCTCATATCTAATAAGATAACTCTTCTAATCCCAAATTTTAATCCTTTATATTCTTTTTCATTGAACAATACTTAAATTATCACAAAATTGAATGTTCAAAAGTCCATATTTGGGGAGCTGCCACAAGAAGGGTATGGAAAACATTACTCAGTCTTATATGGTTCATGCATTATTTTTTCCCTAAAACATGTTCCAATAAGTACCATGTCAAAGAAAATGTTTATTAGAGTCTTTGAAAATAAATACATAGGCTACAAAACCATCCCTATGCTCCATTTAAAAATATACGAACTCAACACACATTATCAAAAAAAATTAATTTTAAAAATTATCTCAATACTATAATATTTCTAAAATAATATACCAATATAATCTAATAGTATATACAAATATCATTACTATAACCACCATGTCTAGTATAGTGGGATCTATGGTGGGATTGATAGCTCATTCCCTCGTCAAATTTTCCAAAGTATGGAGAATAGCTCCACATAGGAAAATCACCAAAATATGATGTATTGACATATGTACGTATACACAAAAATATTTCTATAAAAGTTATATAATATGATAATTAAAATGTATAATAAAATATATGTAATAAAAATTAATATGATATCATATTCATCTATTTTGTACAAAAAATTGTAAATGGTATAAATTAAATCCCACCAAAACAATAAAAGAAGTTTAACCTTCTAAAAAGTAGAGGACTACTATCAGGATTCATCTGTTATAACTATATATTTAATTTCATATATAAATATTCTAATCTATATCTTGGACCAACCATGTATCCATAATATTTAATTATTCTACATAATCCAAGACACATACGGGTGGGTCCCATTCATGGTTGAGTATAAACATACCCACTTAGTCACTGTGAAAACACAAAGCATAAGAATAAAAAATTTAGTTACCTAATGATTGAAATGACATGAAAAAAATACACTATATATTGGTTGGATTTATTTAATTCTTAGTTGAGGTATTCCCTCATTTCAAGCATGTGGATTCTAGTTGAAGATCCAAAGAAATTATCATCTATGTTAACTCACACTACTAGTATCTCCAACAATTAAAGTACTAAAAAAATTTAAATATAGGGGATATCACTTATTGTATATTGGTGAATCTATGACTAATATATAAAAATAAATATAGGTAGAGTATCACAAAACCATGATATTTGGCACACCAATATTGACCTAACACAATAATGAATAGATATAGTATAACACCATGGGCCTAGCCGTGGGATACATTAGTACCTCTTCTCCTAGTCTTTAAATTAGATCTCTCATCCTATATTTGGTATAGAATACCTCTTAGTACCCTAAATAATATTTAAATGTGAAACTAAAACTCAATAAATATATTTTATATTACATACACATTTAAAAAATGATATCATTGAAGTCATTCAGAATGGGAACATTATTCTTGGTAAGGATACCCCCTAATACTAGAAGGATAGTCATCAAAAATAGAGGTCTACATAATAGTTTCTATTAAAAATGAACACCAAGTTGTTTTTTTTTCTCAAAATATCTATTCATTCTACACGTAACCACAAGCACAATTATCTTCACTATTACTATTATGAGTCATCATTGAAAGTATATTCGATTATATGGATAATTATTGATTCATCTTCATCTCACCATTAGAGGGTAACACAAAAAATATATTATTTATAAACCATATGTCTCTCATAACATGGAAATGTATAAACTTTTGTCTAGATTAAGCATTTAAATCTTCAAAACTAACATCAAAACGACATGAACAGTATGAATAATCATTAAATGAATCATATAAAAATAAATTTTCAACAATATAACCTAGTAAATGGTGAATAAAGAACATATAATAAATGTTGAATGATTGGAGGAAGGTATGAAACACAAATGTGAATACAAATGAAATCTAGGTTCATTTTATCAGCATTAAAATAATCCAAACGATATAGATAAACAATAACAAAATAAATTAGTTAAAAAAATATTTAACTAGTAAAACAAATATTCAACCCATCCAAATAAATATTCAATGAGAGATGTTGACCACTGTTCACCCTTTGAACTATGGTATGTGTTGAAAACCAAATTAGTCAATGTTACTACATTGGTTTTTCATCTTCCATTAGAGAATGAAACATTTATAAGAGTTTTACAAGAATAATATTATTCACTCACTACTAACTCTAAGAATCTACAATCTATTATCGATTACCAGAAAACCACATCATTACCAAAGTATTGTCCTTCTAGAATGAATTAATGAATCTTCTATATAAATAATAGAATATTTGTAATTAATAAAAACGTGAATCCACTTATTGTTTCCCAATGAGAGGGAATCCACCATGATCAATGAAAAGACCAATGGGGAAGAGTACAAATTTATTAATAAATTCATATGGTTAATGGAATTTATAATAATACCCAAAAATCAATTCCTACAAATTTTCATTAATGATTAATAACCCCAAGAAGAAAAGATGATGAAATGGTTCTGATAATTTTTGAATTACCATCATGATAACCTAGACATTGGTGTATCCTTTCTCATAGTGATTTGTGATAAAACCACAAAATATCCATGAATCATTGGTATAAGGCCCCAGCCTTAAACCTTACTTAATCTTGAGTTATTACAATATTAAACATTGAGGATCTTTTCAGGATTAGAGTTTTAGAGAATTAGATCATGAAACTTGCATTATATTCCACATTTAAACAAAGTGGTTACATAAAAGACAGTATTCATTCTTCCCATCAACGGAAACATATTTAAAATAAAACATGGATTCATTCTTGACACATCCTTGACACTATCATCACATCATGTACCTTTCCCTTGACCTGTGAAAAACATTTCAAAAACTTTGGATGAGCATAAAAAGCTCTGTAAAGGTTATAAAAATATAGAAACGAAACATGACTTCATATATACATAAGAATTAAATCATACATTACCCATAAAAAAAAGGCACTTTAACATACCTCATAAAATCATGAATAAATCATAGAAATCATAAGACATAAAAGGTAACTTGAGGAATTCATAACATTCTTACATAGGGAGTAACCCTCTTCGTTACGTTTGAAATACCCACCATAGTATAATCCCTATATCTCTTCGGAGAAACCTTAACGTTTCACTAATTCGCGTTACCTAATGCATTGGAGAGCTATATCGGGCTCACCTACCCTTAGTTTATCACAGAACCACCTGTCTTCATAATAACGCCCAAGAACCTCAACATAATCATATCACATAAAACATGCATAAATGAAACATAACATTTCCACCTTTCAATCAAAAGATATCAATACAACACATTGATATAAAAACATTATGAAAACCATTTTCAATACCAAAATAAAAGAAAAGTAAAACATGGTATTTATTTTTCTTTTAAAAAGAAGGTATGGCTTGTAGAGGAAGTCGAAACTCAAATAATGGTCACGACGGCGGAGAAGTCATTGTCGTTGCATACGTACGACAAAAACATTCCATTTTGTCATTTAATAAACACTTCGTATAAAAAAGTTTCCTTTTAAATAAACGAAAAAGTCAAAGGGGTTTATACACCGTATAAAATAAGGTTGTGTATAAAACAGAATATGCCTCAATGAATGGAGATTGAGACGAAGTCCCATACAAAGACGATATCCTTGGATTAAGGACAAATTAGTTACATAACTATGTGTGACAAATGAATACACGAAATATAAGTGGGTATTAAGTGTAAAAAAATCAGAGGACATTCACACATAATCATAGAACGACATATTAAAGGTGTACAAGTTTATCCCAAATAATCGAAATTGGGTTTAGAATTTCCCTTGCAAAAATTAGACAGCCTAACGGCGTCACATCAAAAATCAGAAAAAGAGTTGTTGAGAGATAAAAAGGGTATCTCATAACATGGACATAAAATTTACATCAATAAGTATATATAAAAACATATCCCGAAATAATATTATGTGAATTAAAATACATAACAAAATAAGTCTTTTAAAAAGCGGAGGGTGAAAGGTTCCCTTACCGACATGGGTATCTTTTGAAACATACGCCCCGTCAAATAAGGACAATACAACATTGATGAAAATAATCATAAATGAAATAATATTACACAGTGAGTGAAATAATGGTCAGTACATACACCACTCAAAGGAAATTTTGGCAAATGTAGCATAAATCTCACGGGAATAAAAGTGAGATGAAAAATCCCTTACGAAAACTCGGCAGCCTAACGGTGCCACTTAAAACTTCTGAAAATGGATTGATGAGATCAAATAGGGTATCTCATCACATTAAAATAAAATTTACAGTAAGAGGAATATAAAAGAACATCCCCCATCATAAAAAAGGGGAGCTTAAAATAAGTGACATAAAGGAGAGTACTTAAAAAGAAAGAGAGAAGTTAGATCTCTTATGAAAATTCGGCAGCCTAACGGCGCCACCCAAAACATCCAAAATGGATTGATGAGAGAGAATAGGGTCTCTCATCACATGAAAATAAAAATTACAGTAAGATTAATATAAATGAACTTCCCAATAACAAGAATGATTATCTTTAAAAGGAATGACATAAAGGAGTGTACTTAAAAAGGAAGAGTGGAGTAGGATCCCTTACCTCAAGTCCAACATGTCTTGTTCGTTTCATTATTTTCCTGAATAATAAACATTGTTCAATTAATAATTGCCTATGTACCTCCATTAGATATTATTATTCAGTTCATATCACATATTATAATGTTATAATAATTGTTTAATAATGTTAGTTCATATCAGACATTTTTTACGATGTTTGGTACATGAGTCAAAAATGTACTTGTTTGAAAAAAGATTGCCATGTAGTTATAAGTAAATAATTTACAGAATAGTATTAATCATTAATATATCATATATATCCAGTAAATATTCATTTTATACTATTCCATATCATTTGTAGACAAAAAACTAAAAGCACCATTCATGGAGACGGTAGGCCGTACGTACGCATGAACGCTACTTTCATTTTTTGTCATATTAATGGAATTAAAGAAAAATGAGAGAGATATATATGTTATAAATCCAGAATGATATCCATAATTTAGTTGTAATATATTTCATATATATCCATTATATATATGTACATATAATATTACACAACATTTTGATATAATAATTGAATTGTACCGTTCATGGAGACGGTAAGCCGTACGTACGCATGAACGCTACTTCCATTTCTATTTCATATTTAATGGAATTAAAACATAATGATACATAATAGTATTTTAATTCAAGTATTTTATCATATATAATATCATTAAATATATCCTTTATAAGTACCAGACATGGTATTAACGAATCAAATCACTTTGAGGGGGCGGTAGTCCTCACTTCCTTAAATAAAGATATCGTGTTTACCCATAATGGAAACCATAAAGGTATGCCATAAATGAAAAATACAGAATCTTAAGTAAAACATAAACATATTATATATCATATATAAATATAGTGTCATCTTAATGGCCACCTTTGAAGGTGATAGAAGAATGTTGAACAATCATCGTTTCAGGAGGCAGAAATTCATCATCCACGGAAACAGTATGTTCTTTAACCATTAGATGTACGTGTGTGTAAGTGTAGCTCGAATCCTTCTTATAACAACATCCTAGTATATTGAAGATACTGTATTTTTTACAAAATAAACTAATAAAAATATTTTAGGGGGTTGGAGATGCAAAATAAAACAAAAATACACAAGTGAAGACATTACCTTAAAATCGGGTAACTCCCATTAGTTTGAGCTCAAAGGCTTCCTTGGGAAGACTTCTGCCCAAATTGAGGATTAAAGGAGTAATAGAGGGCAGTGGAGAGACAGAATGGTAAGGGGTTGGCCGAGCCAATGGCTTTTGGAGTGTGGGTATGGAGGTAGAGTTGGGGGGCCTTTTATAAGAGGAGTGGAGGGGCACTCTTGTAATGTTACAAAATGTTACATTATTTTCAAAAGAGTTTCGGATTTTAAAGGTCCCACATTGATGTATTTCGAGGCTAATGTGATAAGGGTTAGAAATCCACTCATCCAATAGGTTTTGGACATGTTTAGGTCTTAGATATTACATTATCATTCCATTTTATTTAAATCGTTATATAATGAGGTCATCGCTGCATCATCATGATGTCATAAATAATTTTATTTATTTAATGTCTAAAAATTATAAAAAAAACTAATATGATGTAGGAAATATTTTTAGCTTTCCAATGACTATTTATAGTCAATAATATGACTTGTATAACCCCATGTAAAAATTATTTTAGTAAAACACTTAATGTTTGTGTCATTTTTACTTTATCATTAAATAAAAAGATATTTATGCCATTTTCCAACCAAAGTGGCTCCATGGGGTCCCCAAGTCGACCCATGGATTGTCTTGGTCGGCAATGAAACATCCGATGAGGTTAGGACATGTTTCTAGGTCATTTCATTTTATTAAAACATTATTCTTACAAAAAAAACTACACTAATTACCTCTAAGCGCGATTAAAAACTTAATAAGTTACTATTCAGCAAAAAATTATTTTTATCCCATTGAACCACATTTTACATCTTAATGACAACCATGTATGTAGAATTTTTGAAATTCAAACACAAAGATGGCTAAATTTCATTTGAATGGAAAAATCAGTTTTTATAAGTACCACTTAGTGGTTTCACTATTCATCCAAAATTGATGTTTTTCAGAAAAATCCCAAAAATTCACCGTAAGCTATATTTGATATTCAGACTTCAAAAATGAAGTCTATTTTACAAAATTCAAATCATATAAGTCACATTAATTAATTAAATAATTAATTCCCGCTGTCAGAGAAAATAGCGTGTTTTTATAAAACAATAAGTATCAAAAGATTGACAGTAGTTTAAGTCTGATTTCAAAGTGAAATTAATTCCAACGACCACAATTGGATTTAATGGTAAAAATATATTATAATTTTACTTTAAAACCAATTAAAAAGATAATATAATCATATAAATAAATTAGATTAAAAAGAGGTTTATAATTAAAATACAACATTTTACAGTATTCATTAAAAAAATGAACTTTATCGGAAAGATACCAAAAATTTACACAAAGTAAATTTTGATGTCCCAATTCTTAAGAAGAGTTTTATTTGGCCCAATATAATGTATAATAGTGAAAAAAAACTATATTTAATGACGGTTCTCCATCAAAAGGCGATGAGTGAACCTTTAGTGAAAACTAGGGCATATACGCCTAAAATTGAATTCATTCCGTATTTTAAGCCTTTATCTTTTATTGGATAAATGTAAAAACATTTAAAACATATATAGTCATATTTTAGTTATTTCTATCCATTACCACCAATACAACGACTACATGTTAACTACCATTTAAAATAATATTATTTTATTATTAGAGTGCAACGTAAGATTCCCAAGAAACTCGTTGTTGCGTGTTGGGTACGCCATCGAGCAGAGCATCAACTTTAAATTCATATTAATATTTTATTCACAAATATGGATAAATATGAAAATTTCATATTCTTTATTTACCTGGGGTGTTACAATTGGTGTTTTGTATGATCAATTACATTTTCCCCTCACTACAGCCTCAAAAAGGATATCGTTAGGTTTCAAAGACCATGGAATTTAGTATCCACCTTTGAGTGTCATGGTATGCCCAATAAAATTCCCCATATGCATATATTACATAGAGGCAAATTAGGGACACAACATCAGAAACCAATCCATGGTGTTTCCCATTGAGAATAAAAAATAAAAAACTAGTATTTTAGGCACCAATAACATTTAGGGCACCTGGAAATCACATTTAATAATTTATTTACATTGAACAAATAAATTACAATTTTCCAAATAATTTGTCAAAAAAATTATATAAGAATATATCACATCTCAACATATATTTCATTATATCATTTGATATTTCTTCCTTTTCATTTTCACCACTTCAAACCAGATCAATATTAATATAAAACAAATTTTGAAATAATAATATGAAATACAAGTATTTAAATATAGAGATCATGATATAAATAATGGCCATTTTTTTGTCGATATCAATCAAACTAATTTTGAGAAAATATGGAGAGAAATTTTGATTCTTGAGAATATTCCCTATATTATAGAGGCAAATATCATAAATTTTAAAAATGATATTAAAAAATTGTAATATAATACTATTAAAATTATAAAACATTTAATATTTATTAAACATTTATATATATATTTAGATACATCAGAGAGAGATATTTTGATTTAAAAAATATTTAATTTGCCATGGAATAAATATAATAATAATTATATTTAAAACCACATAATCATATGTAGGTATAAAAATGATATATCAAATTGGAAATAATTTAAACTAATCCAACATGGAAATCATAAGATATAATATAGTTAAATTTTAAAATTTTTTTACATTTAACTTTATTTTAATATTGTTGTTGATTGATATAAAAGATAATTATTATGTTCCCATGATATTAAAAATAAGATGATGTTTTTTATTATTTGATTTGATGAATATTTACATTATATATTTAGGAACCATGTGAAAGTGTTGATGAATAGTAATGGGAATGATAGAGGTGGAAAACATGGTCGATTCATTTTGACCATCTGATTATCCATGTGATGTCCCATAATTGAACATCTAATTCAAATCAATCAATTGATGGATTAATATGCAACCATGAAATGTATGTAATTATGATTATCTTGTATGAATTTTTAGATAGTGTTTCATTCTACATATTCGTTTCACCTAATAGAAATACCACATGGATTATTTATTACATAGATACTAGTGACATGGTGTGTGGAACAACATGGATTCTCACAGGCCATTCAGAAAAGTCAATTGAATGGACTTAGAATATCTACAAATTTTTTTTGGATGAAAATATCTGAATATATAATAACATAATAAAATAGTATTGATATTATGATTTAATTCAAGGAATGATTACTATTAGGGTGGTGTGTGATGGTTTCTTATGGAACCCCAGTAGTTGATGAACCATTAATTTTTATAATTATTAACATGTTAGTGTTTTTTAGGAACATATGTTTTCATTATATTCCACTTGATTTGTAAAAACATTTGACAATTCCATTAGTAAATCAGATATCTTGTTATAGAAATTTTAAGGATATTATGATAGTATAATAGATAAATAATTATTTTTAAAATAATTATTTGAAAGAACAGGTTAAAATAAAATTAAATTCCTGTCACATTTTTACTAACCATTGATTACTAAATTAATGTGTTGGTTTTGGATAGTGTAATTTATATCATATATGCGGTTCCCATAAATATTGAATGGAACCATGATTATTATTTTCATTAAATAATATTAATATACTTTGGTTTAGCAATATAATTATTTAGAGTGGAGCTTAATGTATTAACTTAGATGATAAAATCCAACAATTGAGGTAATGGTTGGTCAAATGTGATGTTTAGGTAAATCTAAATATTTTCTACACAATAAAATTAGAATATTATATCTATTATAAATATTCCTCAAAATCGAATGAAAATTATTATTTAAATGAGATATATAATAATTAGTTAATTAATTATATAAATATTAAAATTTGAAGGGGTGTGATAGGGATTGAATAAATATAGTACGAGGTTCAAGTTATGTTTTAATCTAAGGGAAAAATTATTAAAAAAAATCCATGATAATAGAATGTAAATTTTAACTAATTTCAGTTAATTTTTAAACTATAATGTATAATGAGAATATATGGTGATAAATCTAAATATTATGAAAATAATCCTATGCTAGTATGGGTTAATTGAATAATGTAACATATAATAAAAATATCATTGTGTGGATTTTTAGTTAAGGGAAAAATTTATTCACTGTAATAAATTACAAGATAATGAATGATGGAGAAGAAGAACATAAATTATAAAAAATGATTTATGATGATTATTTAATGGATTCCATTGTCATTTAGGTTATTATTGATGTAAATTGAGTTTAATTCATTGAAAACAACATGGATCTCAATATGGAATATAATATCTTTATTATAGTGATTTGTCTTGTTGGAAATCTAAATAAAAAATCACTTTTAATTGAACTGTCATTCATTTTCTATGTGTTTTGGATTTCAAAATCACTATGGATGGAATGATAGATGAATTTATTTGTTAGAAGACTTTTTTGACATATTGTGATGTCCATTTAGTTTGATTTATATAATTTATGGTTTCCCTCACATCCTTGAGTTTTTATATAACTTTTCACTGATTGATATTAAGGGTGAATATATATGGTGTTGAATCACTATAACACACACCCTTATTCTATATTTTTATTGTTATGGTGGTGTCTTTACCCTCTTTCACCCACTAGTATATGAGGAACAAGATAATGATATGATCATTAACCTTCCGCCATTGAACCACACCTTTTGGATGTTACATGTCAAATATATCTTGAAGGTAGATGGGTTTTGGTAAAAAAATTTAAATCTCTAGTATGATATAGACTTATATAGGTAGTTACACTAGTGACCCAAATCAATAATTAAATGGATTGAATGGGTGGATATTTGAAATTCATCATGAATAATTTGTATATAAAGTCACTTATAATAATTCACATTAGTGGTGATTCCCCATTATTCCCAGTAAACAATAATGGATGTGGGTGGTGGTGAACTAAAACTATCCCTTGTCATGAATATATAATTAAGGGTGATTATTATTATACATATAGTTGAAACCCTGTTGATATGTATTTCTTAAGACATTCCATCATATGATATTAACCCTATAGAGACTTATTTCATCAAGCAATAAAAAATGAATTCGCTTCTATATTAAGACATGTGAATTTACTACATATTGAGATGTGTTATTCTATTAAATATCCCAGATAAATGTATACTTTTATTTCATATACACATCTGAGATATGAACAGTCATATGTTTCCTTTAGAATATCATTCCATGTGCATCTTGGTGGATTTAACAATGTAGAAATCTATAATGGGATGTATGATTTGAATTTATTATATCATATATTTAATAAGTGATGATTATATTTATATATAACTATGAAATTTATCTATGAGTATCATATAAATTTTTTATCATAATTCTATCTATTTGGATTATGAAATTTTCGAAATAAAACTAGTACACTTTTTTGGCTTTCTGTTCTCATTCACTCAATTGTTTTCTTTACGTGAGTCAATATATTTGGAAAACTATACATGGAATAATTATACCCAACCATGTACATGAACCAACACATTTATAACATATTGTGTATGAAATTTTGTTGTTATGATGGTTTTATTATCATTTAATCTATTTATAGTGTTAGACATAGACATATAGTGGGGGTTGATATTATCTTAGAGCCCACCCTCAAACCTATAACATTTTTGATGACTCCAAATATTATGTATCAATTATAAAGAGTGTTTTTGTAATACCCAGTTATTGGACTATATTCTTCCACATTTTAAATAAAAGTTTTTTTAATATATCAATCATCTTTCACTATTTAATGTTTTATAGATGATCACAGTATTCTGTCCATAGGTTGTAATTCGTGCATGTATGGTGGGTGTTGGTGTATGATTTCATTTTATTGTTATGTTAGAGGAAATACCTCCTATGTTAGTGTGAATTCCTCAGTTCTAGTAATTATTCCCTAGATTAATGAAGGTGAACATAGGGTGTTACCCATAAAGTAGATTGGGGGTGTAAAAAATGGTTATCAAAGTGAAAAGATAGAGTATAATTATAGACACAAGTGTGAATTAATTGGGATATGCAAGAAATATTTTTATGAATTACCATCTGTAATTTGATGATAATATTATATATTATAATGGTTTTAATTAATTTTCTATTGTCGGACATGATTTTTATTAATGACACGTTGATGGGGACTCAGTTTGGACATATTATTTTAATGGGTTATCAAGCATCATACATATCTAATATATAATCTTAATAATTTTTTAAATGATTTAAATTAATTCATAGATAGTTTTAATGGAAAAAACTAGTTTATTAATTATAGATACTCTCACCAATTTTAATGAGGTAAGTGTTGAGATACAATTTTTTAGAAACTAGGAAGATATTAATGGGTGAGGGATATGGTATTGAACATTTTTTGAGTCAATGATGATAAATGATAAGGAAAATAGATATTATGTTTTGGAATAGGTCTAGATTAATTATATTATAATAAAATAGTAGACTTAGATGGTAGTCTTCAAACATTGTTATATTAATTCCTTTTAGGATGGTAAGTAAATTAAATTATTTTTCTTTATAAAATTCCTCCCTATTTATTTTTGATTTGTTACTATTTTGTTATCCATAAGTGGATGTTTTTATGAGTCTAAACCATTATGATTTGAGTAGAGAATAAATGTCATCAATGGAGTTTGGATATCTACTATTGATGAAAATAATTTCATTAATAATTTATATAATCATAATTTCCATGGAAAATCGGCATGTTGTAATATGAAGTTCCACATTATAAATTATGCGGGATAGATTAATTATGGTGTGTAGAAAACTAACTGTCGAACATTCAAATAGATCTCTTCCTCTTATTTTAAAATACACTATATATTATTCAAATCATTTGAATAAATAAATAATAAAATATATAATTGTAACCATAAAAAATATAGGTATCAACAGATTTCATGTTGGGACATGTTTGGATAAATATAGTTATGAAATTCTTATATATTATTTGTTTATTAGAAAAATTTTGTTTTCAAATCTTTGTAAAAATCATCTCACATTTTTCATGTTTCCTTAATTGGTGATCGGAATACATTGGATTCAAATTTTAAGGATCATAATTTTTTACACCAATTCAATCAGATGAACCAAATTGTTTATGTATATTTTTGTACAAAATATCATAAATAGAAATTCATATATGATCCAATGTAGTGAGATTTTATTTGATAAATAGGATATTGGATATAAAAATTTATCTTATTCCAAAAAAAATATCAGAATTTTTTTTCTAACATTGAATATTGGTATAAGGTTTTTTGTTGGAGGTTTATATTTACATGGTATGGACAAATAATGTTAAAAAACGAAATCTGATGATGCATCTTGAATTTTATAATTTAAAACATCATGAGGTGAAATGATATTATTGTAAATACGTTTATTATAATGGTGAATTTTTTTGGACTACAATGTTTCTAATATAGATTTCTGAAAATGTCTATTGGGCATAATTAAATATAACATAGTATTGATTGATGAAATTAGTTTTATGAATATTATGATGTTTTTTATGTTGAAGATTTTTTTAATAGGAATTTTTATTGTTTTTATGATGAATACTGGCGAAGTATATCATAAAGAGTAATGATATTGAAGAATGAAATTATATTTAAAATTTTTAATCAGAAAAAAACGTTGAACAATGTTCATCACATGAACTCTATATATATTGTAAATTATACAAATGATTTTAAATTAGTGATTTTGTTTATATAGAAGAGATAAAGTATTATATGAATGATTATAATGAATTGGATGAAGTCCAACGCAAAAAAACAACCATAAAAAAATGAAATCCAGTAGATGAATAATTATGTCGATAAAAGATATTGAACAATGTCATTGATTGCATTCTGTTGGACTCACCTGTTTTGATAATCTGAAATCATGATTCATTTATTTGATATTAAGGATTCATTAGTTTGTATCATATAATAATTATGTATTTTCGATCTCACTATTATCTTTCTTAAGGCTACAGTGAATGATATCACTATGTAAAAGATCACTAATTGAGTCAACTATTGGATGGTTCCTGCTAGAGTTTACCCCTATAGGTTATCACTGGAAGGTTACAGCATGAGGTTACCATTAGAGGTTACCACTGAGAACCCATACCGATGAGTTATTAATATGAGTCTACCGCTCAAAGGTAACTGTTGTAGTGTTACCACTAAATGATACTACAACAAGGTCACTGATGTGAAGCCTACTGATGAAGCCTACTAATGAATCTTACCGATGATGCCTTCTGATGATGCATACTGATGAAGCCTATCTATGAAGCCTACCTATTAAGCTAATTGATGAATCCAACCAATGGAGATTAAAAATGAATATTACCGACGAATCCTACTAATAAAGCCTTCCGTTGAAAAGGATAACACTACCAATCTATATATACCTACTCTAATACTCCAGAAATATTCAATTTTATTAAGATTATTCTAATAGTCATTTTTGGTAAATTTAATGCTTCTGACATTAATTATTGCTGATTGTAGACATATCTGGAGGCCATATCTAGAAACAATTCAAGGTACGGGGAAGACCCTATGAAGTTGTACCATTATTATTTCTTGACATCAAAAATAAAATAGAAGACTGAGAAATAGAATAGTAGTATGAGAAATGAAAATTACACACTAGATATGAAGAACAAGAATAGCACACCAGCACTTACACTGTGAACCCAATAGATTTAAGAAGAATATTTTGGAGAACATATTCAAGACTGCCTTCTGTGCTTCATTTAATCACTTTCAAATTATGATGTAGAACACTTTTTTTGTTGCACACACACACACTGTCTCTTGTGCTTAAACAAGTGAATACTGAAAATCCTCACAACAAACACTCCTTGTAATTTCTATTTCCATGTTTAACTGTGGAAGAGGCCGTCTGTGACCTGGTTCTGTGTTTTCCCACAAAGAAATGTGGTAGAGGTTATGAGACCTGGATAGTTTGTCAAAACTATTATAAAGCCTAAGAAAGGATGTGTATCTAGTTTTTTATAAATATAAACTTCTTTGTGTTAGGTAATCACCAGGTGGAGAGGATTATGTCTCGGCTTGAAAATGAACCTCTTTTTTAATTCTATAGTGTACTACATTTTATAATACTCTGTTTTTCTATTTTTTGCCACTTATAATTTCAATAACAGAAATTTGTTTGACATTAACTCTGATAGTTAGTTTGGGTTAGTGTGTATATGGGTTTAATTCAGTAACCTTGTTTCAATAGTTTGATAATTGTTTTAAACTGATTCAACTGAGGACTAATCAATGATTGAATAACATTTTGACCAATTTAATATTTATATTTGTACTAGCTAAATTAATTGGGCTGTTTCAAATTGGGGGATTTTCATCATAAGTTTTTTAACAGAAATTTTAAGTAGGAACTCAATTCATCCATTCTTGAGTTTCCACCCAGACTAACATTTGTTATCAAAAGATTTTTTTTCTACCATCAGAACAACTTTTCATGCTTTTCAAATTCTTTTTATCTTTGATTTTAGTTATATCATAAAGGTAAAAAAAATTCTTTCATATCTAAATTTTCAGTTATTTAAATTATAATTAGATATGGATAATCAAGTTGAGGGTGTGGATACTAACATGAAACCATTATTTAATTGTAATAATTATTCTTAGTGGAAATTGGAAATGAAAATGTATCTAGAGAGAATTGTTCCTGAAATCTAAGACACAATTGAAGAACAACATTCATTACTTGCTACTGCTATGGATACATGGTCTCAGTTGACTAAAGCTACCTATAATAAAAACTGTAAAGCAATGAAGGTGTTGTACTATACCATATGTGATAGATTATTTAATAGAATATCTTCCTGTAAAAATGCATATTAAATTTGTGACACTTTGGTTGTTTCCCAGGAGGGACCAACCAATGATAAATAAATAAGATTAAACACTTATACAATTAAATATGTATATTTTAAATTGAATCCTGATGAATCTATCCTTAAAACGATTCTTATGTTCAATGAAATAGTAAATACAATTAATCTACTTGGGAAACCAATGGACAATAAGGATCAGATTATGATATTTCTTTGATGTCTACCTAATAGATGGAGAGTAGCTTCGGTTCCTATATGAGAATTCAATGACATTAGAAATCTATGAGTGATGGAACAAATTGAAAGAATTATGATGTACGATGAAGAGAAAAAGGCGAATTCAGATGCATATAAGGAATATATAAAAAAACTAGTAGCATTCTATAATGATACCTCAAAGTGAAAAGATACAGGAAATGATCATGTTCCTATAGAAAGTTCAACCAGTGAAGATTTAAATTCTGACAAAAATAATGAGATTTTTCATATTTATAGATGATTCAAAAAAAATGTACCGAAAGACTATGTTCTATAGAAATTCAATCTCTTAATGAAGGTATGATAGTAAAGGATAGTAGAAATCAGATAGAAAATGGAATGACAACAAAAAACGAGATAATCCGCTATGAGTGTAAATGAAAATTACATGTGAAGGATGATTACATGAAGCAGAAATTTAAGAAGAAATATGAATACATGGGAATGGGATATAAAAATTATATGAATGATATGTGGAGTGCTTCAAAAGACAGCACCGGTGAATTTGAAATATATGATACTGAAAATAACAATCATGAAATCTTGTTTTTGATGATAGAAACATCAGATGTAACACCTAATTATCCTATACATAATTCTTAATATTATGGGATTGAATGTGAATCAAATAATGATGAAAATATGACTAAGGAAGACCTTTCTTAATTATTTGGAATGCCTGAGGATACTATAAATGAACTCAAGGATAAATATAAATTTTTGAAAAAACAACGCACCTTAAATGACAATTTTAATTCTTATTTAGATATTGAAAAATAAAAAATTACTCGGGTGTTAAAATAAAATACATAACAGAAATTACAATATAATAAATCAAAAAGAGATGTTGAGAAGTTGATTTCTGGTAGAGATACCTTGACTCAGCTACTAGGATAATAAATTTCTCTAAAATAAAAAACATTTCTATGATATCGTTCAGAACAGGGAAGGATTTTTTTAAAAAAAAATGGATAGTTCACTAATAGTTCAAGTTCTAGATCATCTCTTGAAAAACAATTATTGACCGAATTTGTTTTTTATTTCTCAAAACATGTATGGTGATTATTAGAAACCTATGAGACAAATATGGGGTCCCAAATATTTAGATTCTAACCTCGCTGGACCCAAAAAAATATGGGTACCAATGATACCATATGCTTAATCTGTTTTGTTGGAAAATTGTCTAAATATTTCATGTAAAAACCTATGGTCCATGGGCTATGTATGTTCAAGAAACATGATAAGAGACTATTCGTGATTCAAGAGCCTAATAATATTTTATGGTGGAAATGTTACATTTTTTGATAATTTTAAGGGAATGATCTTCAGCATAGGCCATATTAGTAACCCTAATGCTATATTAATTTCAAAATTACTTTTTATAGATGTGTAAAAGTAAAATATACTTAGTATCTCTTGGATGGTTAATGATGGTTTTAATATTATTATTGAAAATGATGTATGTAAGGTTTTTAAATTTTGAAAATTATTTATTATTCATTTCTCATAGAAATGAATATGTATATGTTGCTGATTTTAACTCTTTAGCTAAGAAAAATATTTTTTTAAATTATTTTTATAAGGAATCATGGTTATGTCTTAAAAGATTAATACATTGCATTGTTCACTCACTTATGAAACTAACAAAAAATTGTTTAGTTAGAGACTTACCTATTTTGGAATTCCCATATAATAGAATTTATAATCCTTGTCAAAAGAGAATCCAACTCAAAGTTTCATTCAAACCAAAGAAACAAGTTTCAACTTCTCAACTGCTTGAGTTGGTTCACATGTATTTTATTGGACAACCAAGAGTTTCAAGTTTAAATGAGAAGCACTATGTCTATGTTCTTGTAATTGATTTTTCCAGATACATTTGGGTATTCTCTATATCTAACAAAAGTGATGCATGATCTATCTTCATGGAATATTCCATGACTATATGAAATCATAGTGGACATATAATTAAGACTGTGAGAAGTGATCAAGGCTGTGAGTTTGTAAATCACGACTTTTAGTTTTTTTGCTCACATAATGGCTATACTGACAATTTATCTACACCAAGAACACATTAAAAATATGATGTTATAGAAAGAAGAAATATGACACATCAAGAGATTTACCAGAATATGTTTAATGTGTATAACCTACCGATCTATTTTTGGGTTGAAGCTGTTAATACCACTTGTTACTTTATCAATAGAGTTTTAAATAGAAATTTTATTAAGAAGAAACCTTGTGAGATATATAAAAATAGATAAACTAAGGTTTATTACTTTAGTGTTTTTTTGTTGAAAAGTATTTATCCATAACACTTTTTATAAACACCTCAAATTTTCTTCCAAAAGTGATGAATGAATTTTACTAGGTTACAAATCTATAGTAAATCCTATAAATATTCAATAAGAGAAGCACATGTTTGGAAGCATCGATTCATGTCTAATTTGATGCGTCTGATCCACCTGAACCTAAAACTTCTCTTTAATATCATGAGGAAGATATGTCAATTCTAGACTTTGTTGATAAAAATAGTGAACCCCCAGGGAAAAATACTATTTCTAGAAATTTTCTACAATCATAGCCTATTAAATCTGAGCACATTGACATCCATGAGGAGTCTAGTCCAAACCATTGTAGATGTATTATAACTCTCAAGAAACATCTTTTAGCAACTATAGTATGTGATCTAAATATAGGGACACGAACTAGATATTCTCTAAAAAACCAGGTTTAACATCATGATTTTCATTCACAACATGAACCCCAAATTATTAATGATGTTATAAATAATGAATTTTGGGTGATATATATGCAATAATTATTAATATAGTCTGAAAGAAACAATATTTGTGATTTAGTGGAAAGACCTAAGGATATATTGAACATAGGAAATAAAATGGTTTTTTGAAAAAATGTTGATGATTATGGAATTAGTCATAATCAAGGATATATAAGATACTTAACGATATATTCATGAAAAAGGAATAGACTATGATGAAACCTTTGCACATGTAGCTAGACTAGAATCCATTAGAATAATACTTGCTTTCTATAGCATATCTGAATTTCAATCATTAATAAATTGATGATAAAAGTGCATTTCCAAGTTAGTATATAGTTGAGGATGTGTTTGTGGAACAATCCTCAGGCTTTAAAAAATTCCAACTTTTGAATAACAATTTTAAACATATTATTTCTTTATATGGTAAAAAACAATATCCTAGAGGTTTTTATGATAGACATAGTTCTTTTCTGATTTCAAAAGGTTTTACTAAAGGAATAGATAAACCTAATAATTTTATTAAAATAATTTCCAAATATATTTTTACATTATATATTTATGTAGAAGAAATTATTTTTGGATCCTCTAAAAATTCCTTCTTTATTAATTTTTTTAAGACAATGAAAAATGAATATGAAATGAATCTAATGGGAGAACTAAAATTTTTCCGTGATTTTCTAATATTTTTTAAAAAAGTATTTTTTTTAATCAAAGTAAATATACTAAGGATATATTGATTTTTTTTGGTTAGGATAGTAATAAATATAGTGATTCACCTATAAGTACCACATGTATGTGGGATGCTGATGAAACTGGTAAAACAGTAGATCGACCCAATTTCTGATGTATGATTGGTAGTTTACTCTACTTTACTACTAACTGGCCTGATATTATGTAAAAATTAGGTTTGTGCCCTCATTTTCAAGCCAATCCCAAAGAATCTCATTTAACTACCGCTAAAAATATTTTTAAATCTCTCACATATACTACCGAAATAGGACTATTTTATTCAATAGGAAAAGTATTTGGATTGATAAGTTATTCCGATTAAGACTTTTTGGATACAAGTTAGATAGAAAAAGAAAATCTGGAACATTTCACTTTTTTGGAATGTCACTAGTATCAAGGTGTAGTAAGAAACACAATTTTGATTCATTATCTACTATCGAATCTGAATATATAGATGATGGTAGTTGTTATAATCAAATTATGTGGATGAAACACACTTTACTATACTATAAATATCAATTGAAACATGTCTATTAAAATTGTGATAAGACAAGAGATATTGACATCTCTTAAAATACAGTATCTCATGCTAGGACAACGTACATTGATGTGAGACGTCACTTTTTGAGGGATCATTATCAAAGAGGTGATATCACTCTTGAATTCATTGTAAATGAGCTTCAATTGGTTGATATATTCACAAATCCTTTGAATTATGAGATGTTAAATTATATAAATCATGAGTTAGGTATGATATATTTTTTAGTCTAGGACCACTCTCTATTAGGACACCTCACCATTAAACCTCATAGTTAGGAAACCTCATCGTTAGGACACCTCACAACTGATCTTTGCCGTGTGGACACCTCACTATTGAACCACATCATTAAGAAACATCACCATTGAACCTCACCATTATGACTCCTCACCATTGGATGTCACCATTAGGACACCTTACTATTGGACCTAACCATTAAAAAATCTCACCGTTAAAAAACATCACTGATACACCTCACTGTTAGGACACCTCACCGTTGAACCACACTGTTTCGACACCTCTCCATTGAACCCCACCGTTAGGACACCTCAATTATAGACCTTAGTGTTGTCACCTTACTGTTATTCGATGATACTAATTGTTCCTGGACTTAGTGTTTTTCTGCCAAAATATGAAATGTTTTTATATTATTTATTTCATTTACACGATTTTATTTTCTATTCCTAAATGAAAAAAACCAAGTGCAAAGAACAATTTTATCCACATAAATCCTCTCCATAACCTCGTGATCCCAAGGCCATGAACCCAACATTCTCTTAAAATCCTTGAACTGCATCAAATCACAATGGAAATACCCAAGAGACTAATGGTTGGTGAAGAAAGATACACACTGGACCCTAAGAGACCTCGATAATAGTCTAGTGGAGAAGGAATGCATGTGAAAAGGAAGATAAATACAAATTTGTTAAAGAGGGAAATCATGTTCGAAAATGAATTAATTTTGGTATGGATATTGTCAAACAGGTCTCTAGTGCTGAAGGCACTCGATGCCATGATTGGGTAGAATTCATCACAAATAACAACATACCATATTACCCGAATCTAGTAAACACTTTTTATGAGTTTCTGAAGTTTGAATAGTCTAATAATCAGAACCAAATTATTTATATGGTAAATGGAGTATGTGTGAGATTCTCTTATGTTGAATGGGATGAATTCTTAAGAGTCCTGCATGAAGGAATATTTGACTACAACTCTGGTGTGATGCCTCCGACTAGTTAGTATTTCCGTTATGAAGAGGTTCTGGACAAATTGACATGGGAATGAATCCCTAGTAAGGTAATTTCTTCTATAATGGATGGGGAAAACATATTACTATTAACATTTTTTCAACAAGTCTTAGTCCAAGGAGAGGGGACATTACTACATTGATGTATCAAGACAGATTTTTATGGTTGCTATTAAATCATGGAAAAAAGGAAAAATCCTTTCTAGTTGTTTATGGTTCAGTTCGGGGATATGACTATGTATGGTTCCAAGTATAATGATTTATTTTATGCCATGTTTATATCCCTAATGTTGAAAGTGAAAAGAGTTGGTGGAAATAAGGATGAAGTAATAGTTTTAAAGGCCAACATCTGCATTACCAAAATAGTTTTCATGTTTATGAAGATAAATCAGAATAATTTGAAAATATATTGGTTTAATGATGAGGTTAAGCAATATGAATACATAAACCACGTTCCAAATCATACAAGCCCAAAAGAAAAAAGAGATCAATGTTAAAAACCTAATTATGTGCAGCCAGTGTATTTATATGTAGAAGAGGAGGAGACATGTGTGTAAGAAATAAAGTATTATCTAGTAGATTATAGGATTGATCCCAATCATGAGGAGTTTGTGATAGTTATTGATCAATGGGAAGAATATTTCTTAAGTCTTATAAATTTTATATGAAAAAAATAATGGTCAAGAGTGAAGAGGTAGAGTATGATGAATCAGTTCGAGCTGGAATTACTATGGTAGTTGTTTAGGATTCATTTGAAGAAGTAGCAGTAGACGCACCTACTGGTTCTATTGATCAAGGATGAATGGAATAAGAGAATGAAATTCTCCTCGAGGATGCTCCAAGTAAGAGGATTAACCTATTACCCCTAGTTCAGTTTCTATTTGTTGTGAGATAGACGATTGGTCCTTAAAACCTAAATTCATTCTATTATCCTTAGACTGTGATAATTCTGAAGATGGAAAACCTAAAAAAATCCATCATGTTCATTCTATTTCAAGGACCACTATAGTGAAACCAATGGTTCATCAACCTCAGGATTATGTGATGAAGGATAACATAGATTCTTTAAAATTATATTTGAAGAGACAAAATTATGGGATATATATTGGTATAGAGAGAACAATGGATCTCAATCAAGAACTTTTGGAATCTGATTTAGAATGAATAATCTCTATCATTCACTTCAACATGCTACATGAAGTGAAGGAAATCCAGATTCAAGTCAGAACCATGAAAAAATTTGGGTAGTCTGTAAAACAGTTGATTGTATGTTTAAACTCAAATATGGATTCAAGAGCTCCTGTGGACATAGAACTTCAGTATATCAAGAGTGTTTTTCAGTATATGGTCACCACGTTTGAGGAAATTAAGAAGTATATGGAGACACATGTGAGTGGTCAGGATGATGACAGGAAGAGGTTCATTAGTGTATTAACCATGTCTTTTAAAGAGATAGTATCTTTTACCATTGAACCTCTGTGTGCCTCTGCTTCTCCGTCTGCCTCTCCTCCTGTAGATCTCGAAGACTTCAGATTAGTTGTTAGAGAATAAATGGATAAGATCTCTGGTTGATGTACCACATACCCTCAGTCTATGACTCATGTCAATTCCACTACCTAAGACATTCATAAGCTTGTAAGAGATTATATGAGGGAAGTTTCCCAAGTTCAAAAGGCCAAAAAAGAGTAGTTTGACACTTTATAAATGGGTTTACACTATGAATCATATGGATGGTCACTTCAAGATGCTATTTAGTAACATGAAGATCCCACCTATCCCTCAGGATTTTAAGTATCAACTTAGTAGTCGTAGAGAGTTGAGTCCTTCTTTGGAAACGTTAATGAAGAATAAAGATGATTTCCTCTCGTCTAGGGAAATAGGATAGAACATAATTGTGGATTTTAGGAATATCAATTTTTCAATTATCCTTGTGGGTTTTACTCAAAATATTGTCTCTACATCATTAATTTTTTCCTTATCAGCATCAGGAACTACAAGTGCTACCCCATTGATGATTCCTGCATAGGAAATCAAAATATTGACTCCTATGATTCGTCATAGATCTTCTCATTAATGGTCTACTAATGCTTCTAGAGTAGCTCCTCCTACATTTGTTGATGCTCATTTCCATCATAGAGTCTAATGAATAAAAAGAAAATAAGTGGAACACAAAGTGATTCATACTTTGAAGAAACATCAAAAATTGACTAAGTCATGAACAATAATTGCTTTGAGCATGGGTCGCGCAAGTCCCAAGATGGTCGCGTAGGGTACCTTTGTGCCACATTATGGCCGTGTAGGCGACCTGCACACCCTATATGATTTTAACCTAGGGTCTTTAGTAGCCTATAAATACCCCTAGTGGGCCCCCATTTCTAGGACGAAAAATCTAGAAAGTTAGATTTCAGATCTCGTCGCCCTAGTCTCTTCTTGAAGTCTTCCAAACACTTCTATGGTAATTTCATACCTAGACTGGAAGATATAAAGAGAGGTAACGTGGTCTGAGTGTTGAAATTCATCAACACCTACGCGCCTAAAAGTCCATCCCTTATGAGAAATGGTCAAACTTGTGCACCGCCTTATCCTTTCAACAGAAACTGCACGCCACCCTTTCAGAATCCTTTAAAGATGATACTAAGGGCTTGAGCAAAGGCTCGCCCAAGTATTACCCTATGGGTTGACCAGCGTGCACGTACCCATGTGTTGTGCATGTATACCTGCACGACCAAGACTTGCGCACCCAAACATGACCATCGCGCCCATACAGGACCTGCGCACCTACATTTTTTTGGGTGTCCCACTTATCTATTCATCTCTTTTCTTCAAATCTACATTTCCTCTTCAAGAATTTCCCTTTAGATTTCCCTTCAATGCCATATATGGCATGATTCATTGGTTTTCTTCCTTATTTGAAAGTAATTCTATGGACCATCTCTCAAAACCTAGTGATTTACATATTTTCATGTCACCAAGGTGAGATATTTTATTCATTCAACCTCATCTTTAAAGATGAGAAGATCTTTAACCCGGGCCTCCAATTTAGGAGTAAGCCCTAGACATAATCTCCATACTTGGGCCTCCTTTTCAGGAGTAAGCCTAGGTCATAATTTTCTAACATGGGCCTTTTTTCAAGAGTAATACCTAGTCAAAGTTGCCTAATATGGGAATATGCATTTTCATGAGTAAGCCCCAGTCCATGTTCCCTAATTTGGGAATCCTTCTTATGAGTAAGCCCCAAGTCCCAAATTCCCTTAACCTGTGCCTCCTTCTCAAGAATAATCCCCAGTCATAATTTCTTTTAACCAGCCTTAAATTATTTTGATTTGGGTTTCCTTCTTAGGAATAAAACACAATCACAAGTCCCTTTATTATTTGGGAATCCTCTTTAGGAGTAAGCCCTAAGTTAGAGTATCCAAATCGCTATAATGCACATATACATTTATGGACCTTGTCCTCGAGCTTCTCCTCTAAAGTAAGTCCCGATATTTATCTATTTTGGAAATCATACATACATAATCCCTATATCATTTCTTGTGAATATATCTTTCCTGGAACAAATTGACAGGTTTACTGATAACTCTTGTTTCTCACACAGATCATGACTCGCATGAGCTTAGAGTGTAAAAGTAACCATGACCCATCTCTTTGGGCCATTAATCATACGTAAGCCCCACAATTCCCAACCGAACAATGTTGACATCAATATCTACTGTAAAAGTGGAGTATGTAAGAATCCATTCTGATGTTCAATCCTATCATCCATTAATTATCATCCGTCCTATATGATGTAAAACTATATCTTAATTCCCGATCTGCGTGGGTTATGATTTATTTTTCAACAAGGATACATGGGAACCCCATATGCGGGTACGATCCCAACTCTGAAATACTCCAGGTACTTCTGAATGAAAATAAACTTGAAGTTCCCCGCAGAGTAGATTTAAAACTTGTATGGTTATAATAATGGCCAAGAGATATTTAAACAATGTGTTGAAGGGTACCATTGACTAACAATCTCTAACAAATATAGATGATTATCTATCGATGAAGAACCTCAAATACATATCAAAGATTCTCTAAATCACATACATATCAATAAGTGATTGTCAAATATTAAGGACGAATCACTTTCATACTTGGTAGTGTAATAAGGATTCACAAACATAACTTAAATCTATAATGAGAGTCCCCAAGTAGACAACAATTCCCCCCAAAAAATGTGTGATGAGTCTGACCTTCCATCCTCTCGACCAATGCAAATTCTTAAGCCTCATCAGTCCACAACTAATGAGCACCTACCTTTGGAAAGTAGGTCCAAATGGATATATAAACATTGGATGTTACCGGTTCTATGAACAAAGCCGTTATAAACTGATTGGAATGTTTGAACCTTAAACAAACATGGCCATCCACATTTCCAGAGGAAACAAAAAATGGTGAACCCGACATGAATCATTAACAATGTTAAAAGGATGTTTTACTTATTTGTTAGGCCCATATTTAAACTCAATGATAGGGACACCAAAACAATAAATAACATATGTGATCATCTAAAAGATGTAGTGGCCGAACATATATTGATTATGTCTGTTATATCAAATAGTCACCATTGTCCATGATATTTTTGATTACAGAAATGGATTATCTAATGTTCACAGCTGTAAATGCCTCTGTTGTGAATACCTCTGCTGCTACTCCTACTGTATCTTCGTCTGCTCTGTGGAAGATATCACATACTCAGCATGTTCAACGCTGGGTATCAAATGATCTGGTTAATGAATACCATCGACATGGTACCATTCCAATTCTAGAGGCAGCTCGACATGCTCTCCAAGCCAATAATTCGCCCTCATTGTCCGGACAGCGACGACCAAAGATCAAGAAGCAGGTTGTGCCAACAACCATTTCCATCTATTTTGGGTTGTTATCCTCGGAACACAATCACCACTCCCTCCCATATTATGAGGAGGTGAATTATAAGGTCACTCAAGGCCTTAATTCAAGGAGACATGAGTCCTTACCAAGGGATCCCACCAACAATCACTGCCCGACTCGTGCGGCAGTGCACCCTAAACATGATGAAGGTGTCGTCTCCAAGAATTTGGCTCAGGTTCCTCAAACCTGAGCAGGAAAGACAAACCACCAGAGGCGACGACCATTCAATAGTGAGCAGGTTATTATCTCTGTCATTTATAGAGAAGTCTACTAACCTAACATGGTGGAATGCAACAAGCAGGCACACACACACATCCGTTTTACATCCACTATCTAGAAGACTCTTCTTGGAGCAACACTATATTCCCACTAGGCAATTCCTGTGGATTAATATAGATAATAGCAAACATCTGTTTATAATTCATCAGCTAGTCAGAAGGCTCTTCTAACTACTTACGATGAAGCCCACCAACCCAATCTGTTAACAACTGGTAAACATGCACATTCACCTGCTTACACTCATCAATACGGTCAGTAGTCTCTTCTTCCAGTATTGAAAGAATTCATCAACCATGTTCAGAGGATTGGAATTAGTAGGAACATTAAAATACTAGTATTGATCATGCCTACCAATAGTCTTGTTTGGTAGCACTCGGAGAAGTCTGTCAGAAAGCCCCAATGACAATATTGGAGTAGTCTCAACTCTCTACCCCACACATAAGTACTTCCATATCTCATAGATAGGAAAAAGAGAATAGGAGTAGTAACACACACCTAATCCAAGAATGTAATGGACGTAAATTCCTATTCTAGCATCTGAAGTCACCAAGAACATTTTGACGATGGTGAAATAGAAGAAGCAAATCCCTGATAATATTCTGGATGCCTATCAGAATATTATAACAGCTTCAGCATCATCACATGGAATGAAATGAAAATTTGACCCTATGGGTGGAGTGACACATCAATATATCACTTTGTAATAGATACACACCTATGTTCTACTCCAAGAGGGTTGTGGGGATTACTCCCCCATGTCATACAGACAATTAAGTCAGGCACATACACCTGATTTGAGTGGAGACAACCAGCCTTACCTGACTATTTCTCCTAATCAGGAACATAAACCTACCCATAATAACTACTTTCTTCAACAATTGGATTCCAAAGTGGGTAATAATTAATCTAAGAAAAATACATTTCAAACACATTCAAGAAATCTAGATCCAATCTATAATAAGTCCATGCTCGATACTGGAGTTATTGATGCACTCAGACAATTATCTGTTGCAACTCAAGATCCTACTCTCTCATTTCCCAATAGTGGGGACATTAATTCAGAAGTTATGCATCAAACACTTCCACACGAAGGCTTTCTTCATGATAGCTCGGTCTATCTCGAAGTATCATCTACCAAGGTGAGCCACGATAACCCTATGTGTGGCCATAAGACTAATGAGAAAAATGTTTCATCTTTTGCTGTAACCCACCATGGTTGTCCTCCCCATGATGTTGAATTTAGTTGTGAAAGTCCTCTCCGAAGTTGTAATTCACATTTCCTGGAAAATATTTCAAAGGACATTGCAGTAATGAGAAATCCCTCTTATCTTTAGGAACTTTCAAATGTGAATCCAGTCATGTGTGATTCTTTACCAATAGTAGGTGAAATACTTTCTCAACCAGAAGATAATCTGGGGTGTAGGTTATTCTCCGAACCACCCCTGTTTCATGCATCTTCTTATTTGGTAAATGAATTATCTACCAATATTGTTGAATCTGATAAAGCAACAAAAAAGAAGTATCTTTGGTCTAATCAGGTAGAAGAATATTCATTAAATGATAAAGAGGAAGTGCTAAATATAAGAAAACAACTGGCGAATGTTGTAGTACCAGTCATGTTTTGGCCTTTGCATGGATCTCAGTATGACATTCTAGTGATGTTGACGAAATGTTGTATTCAGGATATTCGTCTCAACATGTGGAAAATTCTTTTTCAATTGAAAAAGAAAATATTATATCAACCTATGAATTATAAAATTTCAAATAATCTCAACAATCAATAATCATAATCCTAATACATCAAGTTTAATGTATTTAATGGAATAAAAATAATACATAGACATTAAATAAAAATATCAACCTATGAATTATGAGGTAGTTGAATTTAAATTTACTATATCACAAGAAGACTTATTTAAGAATATAAAATTTTAATTTTAAAATAACTTATATTAAAATATTATTTTTTTTAAAAATATTATGTACAATTTTTCCTTTTTATCATAAATATTTAATCATTTTAAGGAATATTTAGATTTAGTATTCTTCATGATGAATTAGTGTTCCATTAATGTATTATAAGATAAAAAACATTCCATTCACACTATTGTATATATTAAAAAGGACTTTTTTTTAAATGACAATACAATCCTTCATTAAAATATTATAATAACACGTGATCAATATTTTTTATAAATAATTAAAGAATATAAATATCATTCATTAAAATATTTTATTGATAATATGGATATTGAATAAAAATATCAATGACCGAGTAGAGAAAAAAATGTCAATTTTCCATAATAAATTGCATTGGTATCTTGAGTAAATAAATATTGGAAAACAAAGGATAAAATTTAATTTACATAGATAACCATGTAGGAAGATAAAATATTTTTCTTAATATATAAAGAAATAGTATATCCCCTAATAGATACATAAACATAAATAATCCTAAATAATAATTTACTGAGAAATAACCACAGACATCATATTTGTTATCCTACTTATGTGTCCAAACCTTCTACATAATTAATATATTGTTATTATAAATATTTTTCATACCTATAATCATATATATAATACACTATATTATATAATTATAATAATTTTTCACAGATTTGTTGACAATTATTTTGGTAAACTTGTTGTTCTATGAAATAAAATATATTATTTAATGTATGTATTGGTTTAGTAATTATTGTGTAGTGACCCATCAAGAGATAGCCCAAAGATAGTTTCTTCTACTTTTATAGCTGCATGAATACAAGGAATAAAATTTAAATAAATCGATGTGTTTTTAATCATGTTATTCCATATACATAAATGATCATTTTTCTATAGAATAATTCTCTAATTAAAACATTATTTTTTTCTTCTTTCTAAAAAATAAAATTTTTAATACCATTATTACATTCAGGGTATCCTTGTATATTGTTCATAGCACGCTTCGTGGATTCATGTGGAATGAAACTTAATAAGGGGGAGTTCATATTCATAGTAAGGTTAAAATATAGTTGATGAATTAATGAATCAATGATAATTTTCAATATGGCAAGGTAATAACTAGAAGTACATGCATTTAAAATAATATGATAAGGAAAAATAAATATAAAATGTTATGAAACTAAAACACTTTCCATTTTCTAAATAAATATAAAAATAAATGAATCCATATATATTTAGACAAAGAAACTAGAACACAATCCATTTACCCAATGAATTGAAGATAAAATGTATCCATAGATATGTAGACAGAATATTTCATGGATTAATAAAAACTAAAACTAAATGAGGGAAGTTCATTTTTGTGGGAGAGCATGTTTCTGTGGTATATAGAAAATAAAATATCAATAAATTTATCTAGATGGTTTATATAACATTTAATACCCATATAAGATGTCTAGATAGCTATTTTATCTCATGAAACTACTGATGCATCGATGGTAATTCATTAACTGCTCCCTAACACATAGGTATTACCTTAAATAGTCCGCAACCCATGTATTTTCATGTCCAAATAATTCCTCATATATCATATATATAATTCCCATTATCAAATGTCTATATGGAATAATGAATATTTATTTATCAATAATTCCAAAAAACAGGATATGTAACAATAAGGTTTGTTGACATTATAAAATTCTTGAAGAAAACATATATTTTGGAATTCAAATGTTTCCCATACCACATTGAAATATTTAAATCATGTATTTATGGAGATATATTACTCAATTTATGATTTTTATTTATTTTAAGTAATTTTTATATTAAATATATATAAGATCCATCTAAATATAAATTTTTTTAAATATATATTGTTAATAATTATTAAAATATATATTAATATCAAAATAGTTGAATTATATCTTGAGTATATTGATTGAAACTATTAAGGATTAAAATTTCCCAATACATTGCCATCTTGGGAATTTGAATAAGGTGGATGATGCTTTGAGAAAAAAGTATCATTCTACCTTATATATTAATAGGATCACAAAAGATCCATTTTATTTAGAATATTAAAGGATGGACCCAAATAACACGATAAAGGTAGAGAACAATGGTATTTTTATAATGATATTCATCCATATTAAAAGATAAATTTAATTATGTATATGAGGGAGATGTAGAGTTGTACGCTAAGGTTTTAAATTTTCCTATCATTAACCTTTACTATGATGGATTGATAAGGTTTTGTAATTGTGTATATGTTATGTACGGATCATGCCTCTCATGATACATATTCTATTTAATTCAAATATATAAGTCACTTTATATTTCAAAAGAAGGTTTGGGTTTTTATAATTTTTATAATTTAGACAAAATATTTTATAGTAAACTCATACATTACAAGTGTAACATTATACTCGGTATCCATCTATCCACCAAATGAAATCCTTATAAAATAAACCATTTTTTCTTTTCATGACATTTTGTCAACAAAATTTATCAAGATCTCAAACATATCCATTATAATAGTGAAAATACAGTGATTCATTTCCAAAATGACGAATGATTATAATATGAATAGAAAGGGTCATAAGAAGAATTAATTAAATCATTAGTCTCTAAATACTTATAAGAATTATTCATCAAAATAATTAACATTTTCTCAAAATAATCATTTTCATTCTAATGAATTTAATATTACTTCAACAAATTTACTGTAAAATATATCATATGAAATCATAATGGGAAAATATACATTCAAATAGGATCCTTGAAAACATTTTTCAAATTTATAACATTAATCCACAAATCATACTCTCAATAGCTTAAAATATGCAACTGGAAAATTACTATATATTAAGTAGAAGTCATAAATAATGATGATAATTTGGGGAATAATATTCATTAATCGTACATAAATTGTAGTTTTCACAAATATATAGATATTTAACGACATAGTTATGATTTCAATAACCATATGATTATATTTCTATAAACTCTTACCAGAAACATAAATGTTAGCTCTATCACTTTATCCAATGAATTATAAAGATATATTAGGATCACCCAACATAAGTATATATTTGATCCTCGCTTCTCCATACACAATTATTGAAAACCATAAATTAATCACAACAACTAAATCAATCAAAAAAACACATCTTGAAGAAAATATCATTCCAATTCCAAACAACTTTACTTTTTTAAAATTCTACTCACATAATACTAAATATATACAATTGAATGTGAACATGTAAAAAATTATTTAAATCTCTAGAAAAATGATGAAAAATTATAGGGGAAAATACGATCATTCTATATATGATAAAAATATTTTCTTCAAACTATTTATAAACTTGTTGAAAGGGTAATATTAAAATACGACTTTTTAGTCATTGTCCCTAACCTAAACCATTAAAAAGATTCTATTTGTAATTTAATAGATAGAAATTAAGAAATTTATTTTTATAAAATTAAATTCCTTATAAATAAATAATTAAAATATGTTTTATAAAATGAACATTAATGGGAATTAATTTTAAAATAAAGAATTAAATTATTCAAATTGAGGGTTTGGTAGTTTAAGACACCCTTATCTTCAGTTTG